>CM063468.1:7495000-9995000 GCA_032191425.1 Lymantria dispar | reverse complement strand
TAACTCATGACGTTGACGGCAAAATTTGAATTCATATTCTTTTAAAATTTAATGTCATTATATTGTTTTGCTAAAAACACGGACAAAACAACATTTTCTATAAATAAAACCTAGCTAGATCGATTTTTTGGCCTTGAAACCTCTAGTGTGCCAAGTTTCATCAAAATCGTTGGTGCCGCTTCCGAGATCCTGAATATATATATATATATATATATATATATATATATACAAGAATTGCTCGTTTAAAGATATAAGACAAGAAATGAATTGTTATTGTCCGTAAGGATAAAAACCACAAAAATATGCTTAGAAAAATATCACTTAAACACAGCAGTAAATTTAGCGGAATATAAAAGGCTAAAAATAGCTTAATTTCTTTTCTTGCCATAATACTAATTGGTTTTCTTTAATTTTCTTTTAAAATAAAACTTATAAATGAGAAAATATTTGAAGGTCACTTTTTATTATATTATTTTTTGTTTTGTTACATTTAAAGATTGACATGTTGATGCAATTTCGAGAAAAAATAAGCTGACGAATTCAACTCGCCTGCGCAGCGTTAGGGAAATCTCTTAGGGAAATCTAAGAGGATCTTCTCACCCAAAATAGCTTAGTGTCTGAAAGCACAGGTCTGCGACTAGCACATGTTATCCGTGAATGACTTACGATACGGAAACGTAGTCCCTAAATGTCGACCTCTCAACTAAGCTCAAAGTGGCTCAGCGTACTATGGAGCTGTGTCGGGATCTGAAATTCAGAAATCAGTATAACCGGAAAACGGTTGTCACCGACATAGTACGAAGAATTAGCACGCTGACGTGGTAATGCCCACATTGCTCGACGAACTGACAACTGTTTGGCAAAAAAAGTTCTCGAATGGCAACCATGTGTCGGATGAGGCAGTGTAGGAAGCCAATTAGGTGGGCCAATCTGATGAAACTTTCTGGCTGCCGTTGGATGCAGGTGGCACAGGACCGCACTTTGCAGTGAAACATGAGGGAGGCCTACGTCCAGTAGTAAACGGTGATAATCTGAATGATGATGATGAAAGTTTCACATTAGTGAATGATATTTCCTTTCAAGTTAACAATTTTAATTTGAAAGTTTGCTAAATTTGGTTACAATTTAAATTTATTTTCCATATTATTTGAACAATTTAGAATATTAGGGACTTAATTATAATATTATTATCATATATATACTAGCTGACCCAACAGACGTTGTTGTATTCAAATAAAATAAAAGGAATTCTCCTTGAAGTCGATAGCAGCGCCACCTACTGGGTCCATTTATTAATCTAAACCATTCTCGAATCCACTGGAACACTTACAAAAAATTCCCTTAAATCGGTCCAACCGTTTAGGAGGAGTTCAGTGACATACACACGTACACAAGAAATATATATATATATATATATATATATATATATAAAGATAGATACATAGCACTACTAGTGCCACTTCTGTTTTACTTTATACTTTTAAATAAAGGGTCAGTGCTTGGCGCACAGGCGACGAGCCTTATTAATTTATAGTCCTAGATGCAACGTTAATAAATAGTTTGCAATTTTTATACAGCACATTAATAATGGGAGCTAATTATTCGTTAAACATCCCAACACTGAAGGGTAGAGATAATTATGATGACTGAGCATTACAGTAAAGAATTTCCTCATTTTCGAAGACATAAAACTCTGTTTCACCCGCCACATCAGAACATCATCCTACTGAGAAACTTAATCCTTACATGACACAGCTACTGAATAACGTACAAAACCTCAGAGGTACGCTTTGAAATTAACGATGAGTGTGTAGAATCACGTTTACTTACTAGATTGCTAGATAAGTTCACACCAATTAATTATCATAACAATTGAACATTCTGGGATATGAATTAGTGCAAAAAGTATAAAGACCAAAGTGCCATGGGTGCAGTTTCTGAAATTTTAATGATAGCTCTTTATCTCCGCTTTTGTTGCAAAAAATACAGGCTACATTTTTTTACATATCTTCCGCGAGACTACTGTCTCGCAGAAGGCTGCGACGGCGTGCCAGTTCATAACGCTGCCGAGCATCGCCCTTGTGATGGTCAAGGGCGTCAGGTCGGCACCGATGATTGCGATGAGTTTACGGCGCTGCTCTGCCCAAGTAGCACATACCTCGAGCGTCTGCTGCGCCGTGTCCTCGTCGCAATCGCAGTGGTGGCAGAATGGTATACTCTCCCTCCTAAATACCATGTGCAGGTATTTGGCGAAGCTACCATGCTCCGTCAAAACCTGCACCAGTCGGAAGGAAAGCACCCCGTGCCGCCGCTCCAACCACTACATCAGCACCGGCCGGAAGACCTCGATGGTCTGGACACCGGAACCCAGGCCTTTCCAGTCGGACTGCCCAACGGGCAATGACCTCTCGGCGGGCGTCGCTCCGCCAGGCGGTAAGATCCCTCAAAGAAACTATACCGCCCTCCAATCGTGTCTCCGACACCCGCCGATACAATCCGGCGTGCATCTCCGCCTCCAGGTCTCACAGGGAAGTCCCGGCCAACAGGCACACTACCTCCGCCACCACCGTGCGGTACCCGCGTATGGCCCTGACCGCCATGACTCTCTGCGGACGTCACAGAAGAGCCCTGAGACGGATGGTCAGGGACCCCGCTCACACCGGTGAGCCGTACAGGGCCATTGACCGGATAACCCCCGCGTACAGCCGTCGACACGCAGCGCTGGGTCCGCCCACATTCGGCATAAGCCAGGATAACTGGTATTTTCATTAAAAATATGCCAGGCAAAAGCGGTACTGGTCCTTAACATATAAAGGACATACAAAGGATGAAATCAACATTAATAACAAGTTTTGTGTCCTTGAGACAAAATAAATAAAATATGCTAAACTATTATTTTTATTCAGTTACTGAAAACTTGTTGCCACAATGTGTAGTTCAAGTTCAGCTTGCATTATATTTGCATTAATTTTATTAAATTCAATTCCAAGTAAGTTATTACTCTATAGCTAACCTTCCTTACATATGATGACCAAGTAAGAATACAAATTCCTACCATCATCATCATTGTCACAGCTTATATATATAATATCTGGTTGACCGAGCTTCACTCAGAATATTTTTGTTGTTTTTTTGTAAAATTTATTTAGATATACACTCATTTGCAAAAAAAACGGGCACCTAAGCAATGAACCATTTCAAATGTTAATATTTCTTTGTTTGATAATTATAGGTAGTTTTATCCACACAATTTGCTAAATTAATAAGAAAATAATCGTTTTCATCAGTATTTCATAAAATTTAGATACAATTTATGGGAAATAATGCTAAACCTCGCTAGTAGTGTATATTCGCTAGTAGTGCATATGCTCATGAAGTAAAAATAAAAAAGTTTTTTTGTTTGTTTTTCTTTAATAAAGTAAAAGCAGATAAATGTTTAGTATCGAGTGTGACCCCCTCTAGCTAAAATCACAGCTTGAATTCGTCTGGGCATGCTAGCGAGTATATCCCGGATACTTGCTTGCGGAATACGTTCCCACTCCGCAGTAATCACATTCTTCAGCTCTCTGATGGTCTGCGGAGCCGGGTGTACTGATCTCACACGCCGTTTCAGAACGTCCCAGACATGCTCTATGGGATTGAGGTCGGGACTTCGAGCTGGCCAATCCAAACGACGAATGCCGACCTCTTGCACATACGCATTAACATCGCGGGATCGGTGGGCGCGAGCATTGTCGTCCATAAAAATCGAGTCTTCACCTAGAGCGGCCAATGCGGGTTGTGCATGAGAAATTAGAACTTCCGTATGTATCGATGCCCAGTCAGTGAGCCGTTTTCAATGAAGACTAACTCTGTACGATCCATTGAATTTATTCCTGCCCAAAACATAACAGAGCCCCCACCATAAGGTGTGATTTCTTCGAAACATGCCTCTGCAAAGCGTTCTCCTTGTCTTCTTAGCACTCGCCGACGTCGATCTTCACCGAACAGAGATATCCTGGCTTCATCAGAGAACAAAACCCTATTCCAATCGTCTTGAGTCCATGATTCACAATTTCTAGCGAAGCTAAGCCTGTGAACTCTGTGCTCACGGAGTAATTTGGGGCCGCGGGCCGGGCGGTGACTGCGTATATTGGCAGCGAGAAGCCTCCTCCTGACCGTCCATAGACTAATATGCACATTTCTTACTTCTTGGAGGTTGTTCTTAAGATCCACATACGAAGATTTGCGATTTCTCAATGCGCGACTCACAAGAAAACGATCATCCCGTGGTTGGGTACATGGTTTTCTTCCAGAACCAGGCCTTCTCTCGACGGAACCAGTCTCCTGATATCGCTGCCAGGTCCTTTGGACTGTCGAGCGACTAACATTTAGCCTCCTAGCCACGAAACATTGGCTGCAACCCTCTTCAAGCAGCGCGATAATTTTGGTAGCTTTTACCACTTTATCTACCATTTTTGATACAGCCAAACAGCATTAAATAAAGCTTTGACAGTCAAGGATATGAAATTAATCGATAAAAATTGAATAAAAGTTATGAAAGTCGATGTTAACTTCTGGAACTTCGCGCCAAAAATGTAGGATAAAAAGGGGTTTTCTGTAAAAATGAACATCAAATGAAAAATTGAATTTAGAACGTACTTTTTTAAATACCACAGCATTTTTAAAACCGGCCAGTAACGTGTACAAACGATTGAAACCTTTTTGGTATTGTATCTTTTTAAATATGAATGAAAATCAAAACCGCCCGTTTTTTTTTGCAAATGAGTTTATATTAATAACAAATAAACAATAAATAATGAAAAAAAAATATATAAAATTACAAAAAGAGAATAATAATAACACCGAGATTCGATCCGACGCTGTTTGAATGCCAAAACAAAACTAAAAGAAAACTGGACAACTTCCCAACTGAGCTATCGTAACTCATGAGTTACGATAGCTCAGTTGGGAAGTTGTCCAGTTTTCTTTTAGTTCAACGTCATGACGTTGACTGCGAAATTTGAATTCATATTCTTTTAAAATTTAATGCCTCTGTATTGTTTTGCTAAAAACACCGACAAAACAACATTTTCTATAAATAAAACCTAGCTAGATCGATTTTTTGGCCTCGAAACCTCCAGTATGCCAAGTTTCATCAAAATCGTTGGTGCCGTTTCCGAGATCCTGAAAATATATATATATATATACTAGCAACCCGCCCTCGCTTCGCTTCGGTTATAGGTTATAGTCGTTTTACCCGCGTAGTTCCCGTTCCCGTGGGAATACCTGGATAAAATATAGCCTAGTTTACGCCCTGATATTATAGCTTTCCATTGGTGAAATAATTTTTGAAATCGGTCCAGCCGTTTTGAAGATTATCCGGAACAAACAGACAGACAGACAAACAGACAAAAATTTTTTAATTGCTATATTAGGCATAGGTGTCGTGCAAATAACCGTGTGATCATGAAAAAAGTCTATTATTTTGACATTACAAACAGACACTCCAATTTTATTTATTGGTATAGATATATACAAAAATTGCTCGTTTAAAGATATAAGATATATTCCATTACTTGGCTCGATCCTCGTCTTAGATCGATCTTAGATAATCGTCATACAACTCATTGTATGACGATTATCTAAGATCGATCAATTATTCTCGCTTCGTATCTATTGCATTTTGTGTGTGACTCGTCACACTGGTTGGTGTAAGTGGTAGCACGATTGGATCGGATTTCCAATAGGTGTGGGTTTAAATCCCATGTGTGACGATCATTTTTCGCTCGTAATCAAGTTTTTATAAGTCAACTATTCTTTTAAAATGTTCGCGAATTTCACCATATACACTTTTTTCTCAGCAAAAACGCTTACAGGAAAGCTGGTGAAAATAATTATAGTGTGATTATTTATTATACATAATCAAAAATATTATAAATCACATGCATAAATTACATAATTTACCTTTTTCAGAATTCCACGATTTATTACTAGCCATGACTATAAGAAAAGTATATAAGAAAAAGTTTAATTGTGTTTTATCTTTAATTTCGTTTTGTATTTTTATTTTATTTTTTGTGCATGCTTTTTGTTAATTTGTTTCACTCGTTTTATTTCGTGACGTCAACATAACGACTCCACAGAAGATCAGTGCAGGTTTTTTCTTAACCTGCAATATGCTGAGTAGGAGTCGTTTTGTTACGAGCTGTTATGTATTTATTTAAAAAGAATGTAATTCATGCTTTTCTGCGTCAATTTAGCTCGTGACAATAAATAATTTTTCATTTTCATTTCATTTCATTTTCATTTTCATTTTCAAAAATGTAACGTCTCCCATTCTCCATGCACGACCGAAAAAATACTGGAATTGAAACAAAAACGTATGCACACTGTCGGTACAAGTCATGACAAGTCTGATCTCGCTCCAGTCAAATATTCTTTTCGACCAACCGGTACCGGCGCGATGTCGAATCGGAACTTGAGCGATGCGATAGTGAGAATACTCCGATTCTTTCTTATTTAAGAATATTTTACCAGACCGGGAACGGACCGAGACCGGAGCGAGATCGAACCGTGAACAGCAACACAGTGTGAATCGACACTTAATCAGCCGGTACGATGCGATGGAGAGTTGGCATCATCATCATCATCATCATCATTTCAGCCTATTGCCGTCCACTGCTGGACGTAGGCCTCCCTCATATTGCGCCACAATGTGCGGTCCTGTGCCGCCTGCATCGAACGACGCCCAGCAACTTTCACTAGGTCGTCGGTCCACCTAGTGGGGGGGCGTCCTACACTGCGTCGTCCGATGCGTGGTCGCCACTCGAGAACCTTTCTTCCCCAGCGGTAGTCGGTTCGTCGAGCGATGTGGCCTGCCCACTGCCACTTCAGCGTGCTAATTCTTCGTGCTATGTCGGTTACACCCGTTCTTCTGCGGATTTCTGTATTCCGGATTCTATCTCGCAGAGAAATCCCGAGCATAGCCCGTTCCATAGCACGCTGAGCGACTTTGAGCCTTGATATGTGGCCTACATTTAGGGACCACGTTTCCGTGCCGTAAGTCATCACTGGTAACACACACTGGTCGTAGACCTGTGTTTTCAGACACTGAGGTATGTTGGACGAGAAGATCCTCTTAAGTTTCCCGAACGCTGCCCAACCGAGTTGGATTCGTCGGCTGATCTCTTTCTCGAAATTGGATCTACCTAACTGGACTGTTTGTCCTAGGTAAACATAGTGATTGACAACTTCGAGAATCGCATTGCCAACTAGGACCGGTACAGGAATGACATGGGTATTTGACATGACTTTCGTCTTGTCCATGTTCATTCGTAGACCCACTAGTTGGGATACCCTGCTGAGATCATTGAGCATAGTGCCAAGGTCCTCCATGGATTCTGCCATAACGACGATATCGTCTGCGAATCGAAGGTGAGTGATGTATTCGCCGTTAATGTTGATGCCGAGTCCAGTCCAGTCTAAGAGCTTGAAGACATCTTCCAGTGCAGTGGTGAACAGTTTCGGAGAGATGACATCTCCCTGTCTCACGCCTTTCTGCAACTGGATCGGTTTCGTACTCTTATCCGGATACGGACTGACATTGTGGCGTTCCTATATAAACACTTCAGCACTTCGATATAGCGATGGTCGATTTGGCACCGCTGAAGGGACTGCAGCACCGCCCAAGTTTCGACTGAATCAAAGGCTTTCTCATAGTCCACAAACGCTAAGCACAGGGGCCGATTATACTCCTCGGTCTTTTGTATAATCTGCCGAAGCGTGAGGATATGGTCTATGGTGCTATAGCCTTTTCGGAAGCCGGCTTGTTCGGGCGGCTGGAAGTCATCGAGCTTGCGCGTGAGTCGATTGGTAATGACCCTCGAAAACAACTTATAAACATGGCTCAGGAGTGAGATGGGTCTGTAGTTCTTTAAAAGAGCTTTGTCACCCTTCTTGAAGAACAGCACCACCACACTCCTGGTCCACGACTCTGGAACGTCGCCCCCGAGGATAACGGAATTAAATAGCTTCTGAAGGGCTATTAATACCGGCTTGCCGCCCGCCTTCAAAAGCTTTGCCGTAATTCCGTCATCTCCCGGTGCCTTACCGTTACGTAGTTGTTTGAGAGCCATTCTGATCTTGTACAAGCTGATGTCCGGGATTTCTTCGGTATAGTGCCGAGTTAGCTTGGATCTCGGATCTTGGACCAAGCCGACAACAGGATTTCGGGATGATTTGTATAACTGTCCATAGAACCTTTCGACCTCTCCCAAGATCTCACTTTGGGATGAAATGACAGTGCCGTCATCGGTCTTCAGCTTAGTCATTTGGCTTTTCCCAATAGACAGATCTTGTGCGAACACTTTTGAGCCACGATTCCGCTCTATCGCTTCTTTAATACGGAACGTATTAAATCGGCGAATACCGCGACGCACAGACCTGGAGATCTGTCTATTTAGCTGCCTATGTTTGGACCAATCGGCTGCAGACTGCACCGTCATCTCTTTTCTCCGCTCCATGAGCTCGAGAGTCTGGTCAGAAAGTTTTTTAGGTCTATTAACGCGGTGAGCCTTGAAAATTTTCGACCCAACCGCGTGGACAGTTTCCACGAACCTGTTGTTCATATCGTTCGGAGATTCGCACTCGTCCAGACATTGGAAGCGATTATGTAGTTCGAGTTGAAAGTTTTCGAGGTTCTGGTATTGGACAGATGTAGGTCGGAGTGTAGACTTCATCAAGCGTGACCGCTCGACTTTTGTATGAATATTCAATGTGCCTCGTACCATCCGGTGATCGCTCCCAGTTTTAATTCTGCTGATCACTGAGACATCATTGAATATCTGTCGTTTGTCTGACAAGATGAAGTCTATCTCGTTTTTTGTTGAACCATCGGGGCCAATCCAGGTCCATTTCCTTTGTGGCTGCTTCCTGAAGAAGGAATTAATCATAAAGAGGCTTTCCTTCTCCAGAAAATCAGCCAGTTTCTGGCCCCTCTGGTTTCTCTGTCCATATGCATGTTTCCCCACTCTCAACTCATCATCAATCCCTTTGCCTAGTTTCGCGTTGAAGTCTCCCATAACCACCGTGAAGTGGGTTTTGGACGCGTGTATGGCTTTCGAGATGTCCTCGTAAAATGCCTCCACCTCGTCGTCGGAGTATGTCGAGGTCGGTGCGTATACCTGTATAACCTTCAGCGAATAACTCTTGGTAATTCTGAGTATAAGGTACGCTACCCTTGTCGACACACTCTCGATCCTCTCCACGTTGTCTATGAGAGACTTACGAACGATAAACCCTATACCACCTTGGGACGGGTGATCGCCCTCCCGGTAGAAGAGCAAGTTTCCAGACTGGAGGATTATCGTGCCCTCGCCCTCTCTTCGCACTTCTGATAATCCTACAATGTCCCAGCGGATTTTGCTCAATTCCTCTTCCAGCTCGATGACCCTCTCGTCAGTCCTGAGTGTCCGAATGTTGTGTGTTACCAGGGCCAAGGGTCGTTTTTGTTGGTAGCCGGATCGCTGCCGGAGATTCCTCGCACCCCCCGCTCCACCACTACTGGGCCCGCCACCAAAATGAGCCCGTAGGGTACCGGAGCCGCCGTGACTGGGGGCCATTTTTTGTTGTACGCCATTTTTAAAAAGGGGATATTGCCGTAATCGCCACGCTTGGCAGGCGGGTTGGCGATCGCAGTATGGATGTTTTACGTTTCCCAGGAGAGAGCTGCTGCCCACTCTTCTGGTGAACCCTCAGCCGATTTTTACGACTCCCACGGGCAAGTAAGGGTTGGCGACACATGTATTCTCAAACCGTCGCCACGCGTTGTTGGCATAATACCAGTAAATAATGGCTAGCTATTATTACAGATGGTCAAGCCTGCAACGTGGAAAATGAAGAATGTATGACGAGTGGTGCAAAAATGCAAAAGAGTAATATGGATAAATATATAGATCCAATGACATTATCTATTTTGGAATTAAATCGGACTAATATTCAATACACAATGATTAATGTTACACTTACAGGAATGAGGAGATATTGTTATGTTACAAAACTAATGTAAGTAAACGTGTTTAGGTACTGAAAATGATAAATGTAATTTTCTATGTGGTGATGCAGGAAGGTGGTGACGGAGGACAATTCACCATTCCCTATCTTGCCCGTCGATGTCGTAAAAGACGACTAAGGGATATAATATGCATAACATCTATGCAAGAGAAGGAAAACTCGAAACAAAACCCTATAGCAACATGTCTGACCAGCATGGTATAGTAGGTCAATTTGCCTCCCTATTATGGAGGAGGCTCGAGCCCAACAGTGGGACGTATATGAGTCGTGATGAATGAATGAAATGAATGATGGAGGATGATAAAGAAAAAAAATTCCGTATGACGGAATAAGAATAAAATTCCCCTTTACCTAACAATAGGAGAAAAAGAGAAAAACACAAATATCCATTCAAATTTAGAAGAACAATTTGTGGTTCGCACGTAGTATTGTCGAACTGATATGGTAGATCGGTATCTTAACCACTACGCCATCAGTGAAATAGAATAAAAATAAAAATCTAAACTAATATTATAAAGAGGAAATATTTGTTTGTTTGTTTGTTTGTATTGAATAGGCTACAAAACTACTGCACCGATTTCAAAAATTCTTTCCCTACTCGAAAAGTAACATAGGCTATATTTTATCCCAGTATTCCCACGGAATTAGGAACTACGCGGGTAAGGTGACTGAAACTAAAACGAAGCGAGGACGGGTTGCTTGTCTATACCAATAAATAAAATTGGAGTGTCTGTTTGTAATGTAAAAATAATAGGCTTTTTTCATGCTCGCACGGTTATTTGCACGACACCTATGCCTAAAATAGCAATTAAAAAATTTTTGTCTGTCTGTTTGTTCCGGGTAATCTTCAAAACGGCTGGAGCGATTTCAAAAATTCTTTCACCAATGAAAAGCTATAATATCAGGGCGTAAACTTGGTTATATTTTATCCCGGTATTCCCACGGGAACGGGAACTACGCGGGTAAAACGACTATAACCTATAACCGAAACGAAGCGAGGGCGGATTGCTAGTAATAAATAAAAACAGACTACAAAACAATGTAGTCGAGATAAACCAAATACGAATTACTAAGGATAACTTGAAGAGTCTAATATCTTGATTGAATTTATATGGAACCACCTCTGAAGTGTAATCTACCAAACAAAAGGTGATCATCAAAATTTGATGAGTAATCGGAGACATGATCGTATAATCATCCTTACTAATATTATAAATGCAAAAGTAAGTTTGTTTATTACGCGTAAAACGCTTAAACCACCAAACCGATTTCAAAAATTCTTTCACCAATGAAAAGCTATAATATTAGGTCTTTACCTATGAAATTACCGTTATGTATGTAAAAATTAAACGATTTTTTTCATGTATTTTTAATTTGTATTAATCGAAGTAATCACTCATGTAATCAATGCATCTTTACCAAAGCAGCGGCAGTTTATTGATGCCCTTCATAAAAAAATCAGCTGGACGGGAGGCAACAAATTCTTCATAGGCATTTTTTACTGCCTCTCGGGTACTGAATTTCTTCCCGCCAAAAAGTTATCCAAATTCTGGAAAAAGAAGTAGTCTGGAGGCGCAAGGTTTGGTGAGTATGGCGGATGACGGAGAGCTTCCAACCCCAGTTCTTGCAACTTGGAGACCTCTGCTGTGCAGTATGAGGTCGCGCATTGTCGTGCAGGAGCAGCGGAGACGAGCGATTGACCAATGCTGGTTGGAGATGTGCCAGCTTCTCCATCATTGTGTTCAGTTGTTCACAGTACACATCTGCAGTAATGCTCACCCCGTTTGGTAAGAAGCTGTGATGAATCACACCGGCGCTAGACCACCAAACAGTGACCATCACTTTTCTAGAGGTAAGTTTTCGTTTAGGGCATTATTTAGGTGCTGAACCAACCAACTTGCTGAGCGCTTGCGGTTATCAAACAGAATCCATTTTTTATCGCATGTAACAATGCGTTTCAAAATTCCTTCATTTGTGTGTCTGTGTCTCTCGTTGAGCAATGCAAGGAAGGCATGTCTCGACGCGTACTTCGCGCTGGCGATCATTGAGTTCGTGGGGCAGCCATTTGTCAAGCTTTCTTATCTTGCCAATTTGACGCAAATGGACCAATATTGTTTTGACACTAACGTCGAAAGCTGCTGCTAATTCAGCCGTAGATTGTGTATCATCGGCTTCCACAATCGCCTTTAATTCGTCATTGTCGACCAAAGTCTTCGGACGACCGCAAGGTTTATTTTTCAGGTCGAAATTGCCCGAACGGAAGCGAGCAAACCAATAACAGGCGGTGCGTTGGTTTGTAGTGTTAGCTCCGTAAACGTCGTTGATGTTGCGTGCCGCTTGTGCCGCGTTGCTGCCACGACGATACTCATATTCCATAATTACTCGAATTTGTAACGTATCCATGATGACGAAAAAGATTGAAATGCGATGAAAACGTAACACTAATCAATAAACAAATAACTACTATTGGAAAATGAATTCCATGTTTTAAAATAAAATTAATTTGAAATTAGAATTCTTAGCCAAACAAAAATTATTTTGATTTGAAATGGCCAGTACTGCAGAACGGCAATTACATAGGTAAAGATCTATTATCAGGGAGTGATATAGGCTATACTTTATCCCAATATTCCCAGGAGAATGGGAACAACGCGCGCAAGGCGAATGAAACCAGAGCAAAAGGAGGGTGGGTTGTTATTCGAAAATAAAAATAGCAGTCGATTTGAGAACCTCCTCGTTTTTGGAAGTTGTATAATTCTACATTACAATTAATGTATAATAGGAGAGAAATTGACCTGCTATACTACGCTGATTAAACAGGTTGGTATAGGGTTCAATTTAATTTTTCCTTCCCTTACATGGACGTTATATGCATATTACATTGTGGTGGTATGCATGTATGTTATATTAAAGTAAGTAGTGTTAAGTACACTTATGTAGTAGATAGACAGGACAGTAATTATACGAATGTCGTTCTAACGAGTCGTGTTTATGATTTCACGCTATTCCCGGTAACACACCACACTACATGGCGACCCTGCCATACGTAACTCGCATCGTGCGAGGGCGCGGTGAATATTATAATTAAAAATAAGAGTTAAATACAAAATAACAGAAATACAGCAAAAATTGATTTCCAAAAAAAAAAATGTGTCGTGCAACGGTCGAGAAGGAGGAAGTTTTTCAAAACGCTGCGGCAGGAAACGACGCTATTTTGAAAAGTCTTGGAGGACGTGTGGAAAATTTACACACGATGTTGATCGTAGTTATAGTCATTATTATCGCTATTGTGGCATTTTTCTTGTGGAAAATGTATAATAATTGTCAAAGAAAACTGGTCCAGAGGGAGATAGGACAGCACGCCTTGCGACACATTCGAGCTTTATTTGGACGAGGACGAAACGCAAACGACGAAGAGGAACGGAAGTAACTAGTGGGTGCGTAAAAGGTGCAATGTGCTAAGTAATTTGGACAAAAGTGTAATACATACGAAAAAAAAAGTGAACAAAATACATATATAAGCTATTAATGGAGAGACTAACTGCTATATACGAGACAATTAAATATTTATGTGATTATATTAGGAAATTAGGTCCCCAAAAGCGTATCGAGAGTTTAGGCCAACAAAAATTTGACAAGGCAGATGTTTTATACCATGAGTTTAAACTACTGATAGAAAACAAAAGTTTATGGAATGAAGCATTAAAATTGGATCCATTCAGTTCGACGTTGGATGTATTAAGTATGGTGAAAAATTGGAGGAACTATGTTTTAATTTAACTATATCACAGGCTAATGGAGATCCATCAGCTAGTGCGTTACTGAGTCCCATAAACGAGAAATTGGTCATCAAACGATTCTCAGATGGGTTGAGGAATCGGCGTCTCAGCATTATTTTGGCGGCTCGTGATTACAATGAGTTGAAGGATGCAGTACGTGCAGCAGAGGATGAAGAGCTGGCGCGTCCCGGGTCTTCAGGCCAAGAGACGATTTGCACATATTCAAGAGGTAAGAATCGTAGTTATAATAACCAAAGGCAAAGAGGTTACTACCGTGGAAATTCTACCTATTTTTATCGTGGTAATAACTCAGCTCAATATCAAACGGGTCATAGATCCCTACAACGTGGACGTCCCCAGGCTAGGTATCACCATCAACGCGGATCCTCGAGGCCATTCAATCAAGGCTACTATAAACGTAATACAGGTAATAGTGTACAGCGAAACAGCGCAAATGTGGAATTCGAACAGAAAAAGGAAGAAGAAGAAGTAAATCTAGGTGAGTTTTTTCGGACCACCTAGTTACATTTTAGCATGCAAAAGCTTAGATTACGTTTATTTATATTTAGAAAACACAAAACTTAAATTTTTGATTGATACAGGCGCCTCCATATCGATAATTAGCTCTCATTTGATCCAAAAACATATTAAAATCTACAACGGCAAAACAATTATACAAGGTATCGGTGGAAAAGTACAGGAAAATAGATTCACATGCATTCCATTGCAATCCGAGCAAGGTGTAGAATTTCGTCACAAGTTATATTTATTCGATGCGATCCCGAGCAATACTGATGGCATCATCGGGTTAGATTTTCTGAGAAATTATAATGCAAACATAGACCTACCAACGGATAGACTTACCTTACGAATAAATAATATTCAATGCAATATTGAAATACATAAAGGACAGGATGACTGCGTAGATTTAGACAACTATATAATTATTCCGGGTCGAAGCGAATCGGTACGTTATTTAGACATAAATAGGAATATCTATTTCGATGACTGCGTTTTACATACAAAACAGTTGAACGAAAATATATTTCTGGCAAGTAGTATTGTACAACCAAAAAGGGGTAAAATACCAGTAAAAATTTTAAATACGAGCGAAAATTCTATAAAACTCAGTAAAAATAAATTAATTACTTATAATGATTTAGACTATTTAGAAAATTATAATATTTTTTTATTTAGTAGAACTCAAAATAGGGTAAATCGTGTAAAACAGTTGCTGTCAGAATTAAAATTATCGCATTTGCATTCCAATGACAGGGAACAGATAGAAATTATATGCGCAAAGTATGCTGATATATTTTTCTTAGAAGGCGATAAGCTGACTACTTCGAATGTCTTAGAACAATCCATAACAGTGAAACCTAATACGAGACCAGTGTATGTCAAACCTTATCGTTTGCCAAAGTTTTCTCAACCCGAGATTAATAAACAAATTGATAAAATGTTAAATGATGATATAATAGAATCCAGCAATAGTGAATGGAATAGCCCAATTCTTTTAGTTCTGAAAAAATCCGAAGGAGAAAATAAATGGCGCTTGGTTGTAGATTACAGGAAAGTAAACGAATCAATTCAAGATGATAAATTCCCATTACCCAACATTACCGAAATACTAGATTCTCTTTCAGGAAGTATTTGCTTTAGTCATTTAGATCTTCAGCAAAGTTTTTTTCAAGTGAGTTTAAAGCCAGATAGTAGGGATATCACTAGCTTCTCAACAAGTTCAGGACAATATCGTATGAAACGCCTTCCTATGGGTCTCAAAATTTCACCAAATGCTTTTTCTAGAGCTATGTCTATAGCAATGTCAGGTCTTACATTTGATAAATGTTTCATATATTGCGATGATTTAATTGTCTTTGGACGGACAGCAGAAATTCATAACAAAAACCTTTTAGATATTTTTGAACGACTTAGAAAAACGAATCTTAAACTGAATCCAGCAAAGTGTGATTTTATGAAAACTCAGTTACTCTATTTAGGTCACGTAGTGTCGGATAAAGGTGTTTTACCGGATCCGGAAAAAATTGCTATTTTAAAAAAATATCTTGGACCAAAAAGTGCGAACTGTTATAACCATACAATGTATGCCAACCTGATGACGTAGCTCTCAGCCCCCTCTGCCGGTATGACGCTAACCATTTGTGTCATGTCAGCACTTTTAGCATGAAGCTCGATGCAGAGCGCTCAAGCGTCAGTCTAGACTTCGACTCCGCGAAGAACGGTTGCATTCAGGGTTCCCTTGCCATACTTGTCGTAGTTCGTAATTCATTTATTAATAAACATTTTAATTTCAATTATAATTCTTTTTTTAAAACGACCTCGGCAAGGGACCCTATAACATTTGGTGGCAGCGGTGGGATACGGATATCTCCAGTGCCGATTCGCGTAAAACCTCTATTAAATCACAAATTGTGAAAATTCGCCGTATCCTGCAAATCAAACGAAAAGAGTACAAACTCTTCGGTGTCTATGAATGACACATTCTGCGGTATCCTGAGCATCCTGCAATCATCCAGTGGGCAGCATCGCGCAATCCGCGCAACCTTCGAGTAGCCGGTCGTGACATACGACCATCCTGCGAGTAACCCTGCTAGCAGCATCCAGCGAGCATCCTTCAAGCATCCAGTGCATTCTACACTCCTGCGAGTATCTACGAGTATTCCTCGTCCTTTCTACGTAGTGTTATACGTCCTATCATTCTCCGACCCGCGAGTGTTCCGCGTTGTGTCAATAGTGTCCTGTGAAATCATAGTGCGGTCCGTGTGTACGTGACGCTATGCAGCTTATCAAAGGCCTGACCTTTATCGCCGTCTACGTGTTCCAGTAAGTCAACGAACATTTTTATTGTGTAATTTTACTCTTATACCTCTTATTGTTCTATATTTTATATTATTTTAATGTTTTTGTTCAAATATTATGCCTAAAGTGCCTAAAGTTGAAGATAGTAAATTACAAATTGAAATTTTTGATATCCCGGAGCAAAAGTCTCCGATCACTTCGCCTAGATTAACTAGAAAATCAGTTGCGGAAATGGAACTAAATATTTTATTAAAATTCGTTAAACCCTTTGACGGCAGTCGCGATAAATTAAATTCCTTCATTACTAATTGTAACAATGCTTATGAATTAGCATCCGATTCACAGAGACCTATTCTTTTTAAATACATTTTATGCCAGCTTACGGGAAAAGCTGAAACCGCCTGCTCTATAAAAGAGTTTTCTTCGTGGGAACAATTGAAAGAGTTCCTTAAAACACAGTTTTCTGAGAGAAAACATTATACACATTTATTAACCGATCTCCAGGAAGGCAAACAAAGTCAGACGGAAAATGTCAGCCAATTCGCACTAAGGATGGAAACTTATCTTTCTCAACTACTTACCGAAATCTCGCTCTCTAATCATAAGGTGAAAGAAATACCTGGCCGTACAGCGGCTATGGAAGACTTAACGCTCCATCATTTCCTCATGGGTCTTCACCCTCGTATATCAAACATTGTTAGGTGCAGAGCCCCTAAAACGTTTAATGAAGCCGTAAATTTGGCTGTTTCTGAGGAGCGTATTCAACAAACGCTATATAAGCGAACAAATATTCCCAGCTCGCCCCTGGAAAAAGAAATTAAAATTCGGTTCAAACCGAAATTCTCTGCTCAAAATCAAATGACAAAGGTCAAATCGCCGCAATCCTCTTTTATTAAATCAAATCCAAACCTCGAATGTAGGTATTGCAAGGAAGTTGGACACGACATAAACAATTGCTTAAAGCGTCAACTCTCTCACAAACGTTTCGCTTCCTCTTATCCACAAAAGGATATCTATAATAAACCCTCGGGGTCGCAACCCCATAAATCTCCTACGGTAAACTTCGTCAGTGAAGATAACGACGAAGAGCAGGTTGAACCTGAATACGAAAGTGCCGAGGAAGAAGAAATCCCAGAAGATTTAAACCTATAAACGTCCTGCAACCGTGTCGCACAGGACGTAAGGTCAAAGTCGGCACAAAGCCTACCCAGCCCCAAAATGGAATCCTTAGACGTGTCTTCAAAGAGGTTGTACATCAGGGTAACCAGCCCCAAAACGGGAACCTCGCTCCTACTGCCAAGGTTATACGACAGGGTAACCAGCCCCAAAATGGAAACCTTAGGCGCACTCTCAAAGAGGTTGTACATCAGGGTAACCAGCCCCAAAACGGGAACCTCGCTCCTGCCGCCAAGGTTATACGACAGGGTAACCAGCCCCAAAGTGGAAACCTTAGGCACTCTCTCAATGAGGTTGTACATCAGGGTAACCAGCCCCAAAACGGGAACCTCACTCTTGCCGCTGAGGTTATACAACAGGGTAACCAGCCCCAAAGCGGAAACCTCGCAGCAACTAAGGTTATACAACCGGGTAACCAGCCCCAAAGCGGAAACCTTACAAAACACAAGGTTATACAACCGGGTAACCAGCCCCAAAGCGGAAACCTTACAAAACACAAGGTTATACAACCGGGTAACCAGCCCCAAAGCGGAAACCTTGGTATACAGGCCCCGGAGCCTAAAGAAATTTACGAGGTAAATATCGACACCTCGAAAAAACTTTTACCTCATATTTTAGTTGAAACAGACGTTTCTGACATACCACTTACGTTATTAGTCGACTCAGGAGCTGCTATCTGTTTATTGAAACAGTCCAGTATCCGACACCCATTAAAGTTAAACAAAAAACCCATAGGTATCAAAGGAATTGATCCTGGCGAAGAAGCTACTCAAACATTAGGCCATTTTAATTTAAGATTTAAAGCATCTGGAGAGAAAAACATATGTCATAAATTTCATGTCATTGCTGACATTAACTTGCCGTATGATGGTATCATAGGTAACGATCTCTTAACCGCACACGGCTGCAATATAGACTACAGTCGCGACGTCCTAAAAATAGATGATTTCGAAATTAAAATTCACTTCTTTGATCCCTGCTACATCATACCAGCACGATCAGAAACAGTGATTGAGTGTGCCGTTATAAACCCTAATCTAAACGAAGGCGCGATAATAGACCAGCATCTCTCTAAAACCCTTCTCGTGGCAAATTGTTTAGTTAAAGTGAAAGAAAATAAAAGAATTAATTTAACTGTTGCCAATATTTCCGATAAGCCGGTTAAAATAAAACGAGACATAAAATTTCATCTTCACCCAATAGAGACCTATTCTATGCAACCATTTTGCACTCAAAACGCATCTAAACGAGCAAAAGAAGTACTTAGCCTATTAAGAACATCTCACCTCAACGAAGAAGAGGCAAACGCCCTCCTCGAATTATGTTCAGATTATTCAGATATATTTCACTTACAAGATGAACCCCTCTCCTTTTGCCCGGCTATCCAACATGAGATTAAAACCAACAGCAATACTCCCATAAGTACCAAATCGTACCGTTTTCCAGAATGCCACAAGAAAGAGGTGGAAACTCAAATAAACAGAATGCTAGAACAGGATATCATAACTCCTTCATCGTCACCCTGGTCTTCTCCAATCTGGATAGTTCCAAAGAAGTCTGATGCCTCTGGCCAAAAGAAATGGCGCATAGTTATCGACTATAGAAAACTCAACGATATTACAATTGGCGAAATTTACCCCATACCACAGATAACGGAAATTCTCGACCAACTCGGTAAGAGTCAGTATTTCACCACCCTCGATCTTTCATCAGGGTTTCATCAGTTATTAATTAAGCCAGAAGACGCAGCTAAAACCGCATTTTCTGTACCCCAGGGACACTTCCAATTCAACCGGATGCCTTTCGGTTTGAAAAACGCCCCTTCCACATTCCAAAGGCTCATGAATAACTGTCTCACGGGACTGCAAGGCTCCCGTTGCTATGTGTATTTAGATGACATCGTTCTATACTCATTTGACCTCCGTTCAGCTATTGAAAACCTCAGAGCTGTCTTCGACAGACTCCGCCAATATAATTTAAAATTACAACCAGAAAAATGTGAATTTCTCCGCAAAGAAGTCGCATATTTAGGCCATATCATCACTCAAAATGGTGTGAAACCAAACCCGGATAAGGTCAAAGCCGTTGCACAATATCCTACTCCGAAATCACCTAAAGATATTAAATCCTTTTTAGGACTAGTATCGTATTACAGACGTTTCATACCCAATTTCTCTAAACTTGCTAAACCTCTCACTTCGTTGCTTAAAAAAGATGTCTCCTTCATCTGGACGAATGAACAACAGATTAACTTTGAAACGCTAAAAAACAAATTAATAGAAGCACCAATACTAGCTTATCCGGATTTCAATCAACCCTTTCTACTAACATGCGACGCATCTAATTTCGCCATATCAGCCATCCTGTCACAAGGCCCCATAAGTAACGACCGGCCGATCGCCTATGCGTCGCGCACCTTAAATAAAGCAGAAATAAACTATAGCGTGACAGAGAAAGAATGTTTAGCTATAGTGTTTGGAACAAAAACCTTTCGTCCTTACATATACGGCCGTCATTTTACTATTATAACCGACCATAAACCTCTCCAATGGTTATTTAACTGTAAAGATCCTGGTTCCCGACTCATCCGTTGGAGATTAAAACTAGAAGAATTTGAATACAGTATACAATATAAAAAGGGAAAAATAAACGCAAATGCAGACGCTTTGTCCAGGTACCCCGTTAATCCTGTTCAACCTTCCACAAGTGAAAGACCAACTAGTAGTACGCAAGACTCCGACACCATTACACACAACACAACCTCCGCACAACTAGAAGAATCCCTTCTAAACCCGGAAAACCTCGATAAAGACTTATTTGACTTGCTGACGTCACCTACGTCAATCTCAACAGACAACTTGGACCCTGATATTCTCGTTGACTGCACTACCCCAGATCTTCAAGACATTGGATCCCCTGATCCTAACCTACCGGTAACGCCACCACGCCCGTTACCAGAAAACCGTATACCCCCAGAAACAGAAATCAACCCAGACGACAATTCTACCACTCACCCGACGCCATTAAATGACGATTACACAACCTTTTTGAAAAACATAGCAGACCAAACCAAATCTTTTAACACTAATATAATAGAACGAAACGAAAACTTACTAAAAAGCTCTAGCAAGACAATACTAATCCCCACTTCATTAGATCTTGACACATCGAATCCCTACCTAGAAGAAATACTAGGGAACCTAGAAAATAGGGACGAAATAATTAACCAAGAAAAGCAATTGCACAACTTCACTACATTCACCTTAAATAATAAAAATTATTTCCTCTTATATACAAAAGTACACCATTTCGACCAAACAACATACCAAGAAATATTTCAAACATTAAAACTAATCCGTAACGAGCTAATTAACACACCGGAAATTAGCGAAATAGCTATATCTGACTTTCGGGACCCCTTCGAAAAACACAGTTTTATTAAAATTTACAATATACTTAATTATCTCTTTGACAACACCAACATAAATATTACTATTTTTCATAATAGCATAACTTACCCTTCACCTTCAGAAGTAAAGAGAATTTTGTACGACAACCATAACATACCGGTTGCCGGCCACCTAGGTGTAAGCCGTATGTATAACAGACTTAAAGAACTCTATTACTGGAAAAACATGCGTAGTGACGTAGAATCATATGTAAGAACGTGTAAATCCTGTCAGGAGAATAAAGCTCTTCGGAAAATAAATCGAGCTCCTATGCAGATAACCAGCACTTCAACAAAACCCTGTGAACGCATCTCACTAGACATAGTAGGGCCCTTACCCGAATCCGGTACCGCTAAACTAAAATATATATTAACCTTACAGGATGATTTCACTAAATTTTCATCAGCTTACCCCTTACGCAGTACAACCGCCGAAGAAACTAGCGAGAGCCTTCTACATTTCATATCAGTATTCGGTATACCAAAAATGATATTAACCGACCAAGGATCTAATTTTACATCCGATTTATTCAAACGTACATGTGATTTCCTAAAAATAAAACAGCTGTGGTCGAGTCCATACCACCCACAGACCCAAGGATCTCTAGAAAGATCCCATTCAACCTTAAAAGAATATCTAAAATCGTTTGTAAATAACGAACAAACAAACTGGCCTCGTTATGTTTACACAGCTATGTTAACCTACAATACGACTGTCCACTCCACAACGCACTATACTCCTTATGAACTAATGTTCGGTAACAAACCCCATATACCAAATTCTATATGCAATGAACAGTTAGGCGCTACATATCCGGACTATGTACGAATGTTACAAAATCGAATTAAATACTCGCGTGATAAAGCGTTAGAATACATACAGAGGTCTAAATTAACATCTAAGAATTATTATGACTCACATACTCGCCCTACACAATACAAAATAGGCGACTATGTTTATTTAAAAAACCACCTTAGACTCAGGAAGGCCTTATCACCGATATGGAAAGGACCATACAAAGTAATCAAGGTTCATGGGAATAATACACTATCGTTACTAATAAACAGACGGCACGTGCGTCATCACTACGATGAAGTTAAACTCGCCGATACAACCAACAATCTGTAAAAGAAATATACACGGACCTTTTTACATGATATACTTATATATATATATATGTTGTATACATATTATACACCCCATCAATGTACCCATATACAGTACACCCTTTGTTTTACTTATATACTACATGCATATAGGTAATTAATATATATTTATACCATATAATTAGTTTTATAATTAGTTACACCCATATTCTACGATTAGCTACATATATATAAATCAGTAATAACATATTAACACAATATTAGAGAAATTACAACAACACTATATATTTCGAGCTTAAAATAGTTTAACGCGTAAATAAGCTATGAATTCATTATAAATAAACACTACAAATAGCATATTTCAATCAAAATTATACCTAAATATAATACTTGCAAGGTATTGTTCATACCTTATTAAATTATTGAATAATTACCATACAAATACTTATATTAGACTATATATATTACAATAATATATACATAAAATATTACAAATACACTATTGATTATTTATTCTATTTTTTTTTTATTATTTAACTGGTTCGTTAAAGACCACCCATATTTTAAGCCTTTCCGCTCATTGCTTATCACCGTAGCGAATAAATTAATCAGTTAGTATATGTACTTGCAGTGCCTCAGCGGAACTCCAAGAACCTAACGAGTGTGTCCAACCGATTACCACGAGTCCTGGGATATTTTTCGATTACATAGGTAAATTAAAATTTAACAATGGCATCCTAAA
Organism: Lymantria dispar; assembly: GCA_032191425.1. NCBI lineage: Eukaryota > Metazoa > Arthropoda > Insecta > Lepidoptera > Erebidae > Lymantria > Lymantria dispar. The sequence goes on along the minus strand of CM063468.1, from coordinate 9,971,875 downwards.
CGTTGATTATGCCAATGGAAATTTCATATTTTGAACCACATATAGAAAACCTCAACCTAGCATTAGAGACAGTTTCCACCCTGTGCAAACAACCCGGCTTTATAAAAACCTCTGAATGTGAGAGTACATTCGAACCACTGATGGTACAACAACGTAATATAGTTAAATTGTTTGGTTCCATATCACATCTGATAGACAATAGATCCAGGCGAGGAGCTTGGATTGGCGGAATAGGAACCGTCCTAAAGACAGTATTTGGCACTTTAGACGAAAATGACGCATTTGAATATGACCAAGCAATCCATTCTGTACAAGAAAATCAAAAGAATTTATTGTCACTTATTAAAAATAACATTTTGGTCACTAATTCGGTCATATCCACTTTTAATAATAGTCTTTATAAAGTTAAACAGAACGAAATAAAATTAAATAATGCTATCGGCGAACTCTCTTTAAAGATGTTGAATTTAACCAATACTTTAGCGTTACGAACTCATTTTGATTTTATCCTTAACACTTTTGAAACATCCATGGTCACCCTATCATTTCAACTCGAAGACATTATAAACGCGATAATGTTTTGTAGTCAAAACATCCTACATCCAGCAGTTGTATCCCCTACTGTAATATACCGAGAGTTGGCCGATAACATGAGGCACTTTGCCAATGATTTAAATTTACCTATGCACTTAGATATAAGTTCCATTCATTTAATTGTTAAGGTCTCTACTTTATTATGCTACTATTTTAATTATAAGCTTGTATTTTTATTACGTATTCCTTTAGTTTCTAATCAAGAATACACACTGTTTAATAATATTGAACTACCAACACCGCACAATGTAAATCGACCGGATATATTTAGTCTTATAGTACCCAGTACCAGATACATTGCTATCACCAAAGATAAATCAAACTATTGTACCTTGGAATCTTTGGAAAATTGTAAAATATTAAGCCCTGCCGAATATCTGTGTGATATCCCAATAATCTACAAAGCAGACACAAAACCCAACTGTGAAAGCGAATTAATATCCAAGACATTAACCGATACTCCTCTGCAATGTAATATTAAATTTATTTTTGGTAAATTAAATATATTTAAACCGCTATCTAATAACAGGTATCTCTATGTACAATCCGAACCACTAAAATTATCTTTAGATTGTCAAAACGATAGGCAGATTCAAGAAATTAATATCGTTGGAATTGGTATACTTTCTATACCAAATAAATGTGTAGCTTATTGTAAAGGTACTACCTTGTTACCCAAATACCATAACATTCTTAATTTAACGTCACCAATCAAGCTGCCCGATTTTAACTTAATAAATAGCAATTGTTGTAGTATACATAGAATTAACTACATGACAAATAATTTATCCCATACTAAATTAGAAGACATCCATTTAAAAGATATAAACCACATTCAAAGTTTAACATCCAAACTTCTATCAGAAGCCGATAAAATTAGAGACACCTCTCACATAGTGAAATATGGGATACATTATTCAATAGCCACTAGTATAACAGTGTGTATCATTATTTTGTACCTTAGTTATAAGATTATTTTATATTTTTGTAAACCTGGATGCAACCTTCGTAAATATAGGTTTTGCGAATCGCCCAAAATAGAATCGAGCAACATAGAGTTGGAAGAAGGTATTCAAGTCATTCCAGCTCCAACCCTAAGAACTTCAATTTAAAGTTAACTTCAGATGTCACCCCGAAGTTCACTCTAAGAGGGGAGGTGTTATAACCATACAATGTATGCCAACCTGATGACGTAGCTCTCAGCCCCCTCTGCCGGTATGACGCTAACCATTTGTGTCATGTCAGCACTTTTAGCATGAAGCTCGATGCAGAGCGCTCAAGCGTCAGTCTAGACTTCGACTCCGCGAAGAACGGTTGCATTCAGGGTTCCCTTGCCATACTTGTCGTAGTTCGTAATTCATTTATTAATAAACATTTTAATTTCAATTATAATTCTTTTTTTAAAACGACCTCGGCAAGGGACCCTATAACAGAACGAAGTTAGACGATTTGTTGCATTTTGTAATTATTACAGAAAATTCATACATTTCTTTGCAGAAATTACATTACCACTAAATAGATTATGTAGAAATAATGTCGATTTTGTTTGGACGAATGCATGTAAAAAATGTTTTGAAAACCTAAAAAACAAATTATCTAGCCCACCAATTCTGCAATATCCCGATTTTTCAAACGAAAATGAATTTATCCTTCAAACGGACGCTTCAGGAATAGCAATAGGCTCAGTTTTATGTAATAAAGATCTAAGACATTGGTCTTAAGCATACACCAGTAGACCATTAAATAAAGCCGAACTAAATTATCCAACAATACAAAAAGAACTTTTGGCCGTAGTATGGAGTATAAAATTTTTTAGACCTTATTTGTATGGAAGAAAGTTTATTATCATGACAGATCACAAGCCTCTTATCTATTTATTTAGCATGAAAGACCCATCTACACGTCTGTTAAAGTTTAGATTGTTATTAGAAGAATATGATTTCGATATCAAATACATAAAAGGAGCTGACAACGTAGTAGCCGATGCATTAAGTAGGGTAACTATAAGTTCGGACGAGTTAAAATCAATGAATGAAAAAATGATAGCTATGGTAATGACTAGAGCTCAAAAAGCGAAATTAAATTTACAGAATAAGGGGGCGTCCATAAATTACGTGGGGTTTTTTTTTAAATTTTCTGACGCTCCCTCTCCCCCTGGTGAGATGTCGTGAGATTTTATTCAACCCCCTCCCCCATCCCCCAATCTCACGTGAGATTTTTCAAAATGTGGGTTTCTTACGTAAACGCGTTGGATTGTTATTGTAAAAAGAAAAGAGAAATAGCTTCGTGCTCAATATTGCTGAGAGTTTAATTATAAGTGTAATAAAGCTGTGAAATGTAATAATGCTTAAGATTAAATCTTAAGCATGTACAATCTGGATTAAATGGACCAAAATAGTATATTTTTTTTTGTTTCAATCAGAAAAAAAATTGCGTGATATTTGCCGAGACCTCCCCTCTCTCCAACGTAAGATTAGATGAGATTTGACTCGACCCCCTCCCCGCCTTAAACATCTCACGTATTTTATGAACGCCCCCTAACGTAACATCGCAACTAGGTGACAAAAGTTCTCTTAGTATACCTGCGTACCCAAGGTTTGGCCAACCAAGGATAGCGGAGATATTAAGAAAACCTATTAATGTCGTAGAGCTTAAATTTATAAAAGAAAAAGATTTAAAGAAAAAAAATTTTAAAATATGAAAAAGAATGTCTAGCTTCGTTGAAAATGAATTTACTTTATTTATCAATCTCAATTGTATGACGCACTTTACGCGAGCCGAATTTGCAAATTTATTGAGTAATTATTGTAATAAAATAAATATTAAAGAACTATGCATAGTAAAGGACGAGAAATATGTTAAATTTATCAAAAAATTACTCGATGAAATAAAAAGTCGAAGAGAGTGGTCTGGACCACCAGGCATGGAGGGTGACGTACGCGATTATGTTGCTAAGTATCAAAAGTGCCAAACAAGTAAGTATTCCAGAAATGTAATAGAGCCGATAGTCGTAACTACGACGGCAACAAGTGCCTTCCAAAAGGTATATTTAGATTTAGTGGGCCCTCTAGATAAGGATTTAGATGGTAATATTTATATATTAAGTTTACAATGCGAGCTGTTAGTCAGCTCGCATTGTAAACTTAATATATACGTCGAAGTATACCCACTACAAAGAAAAGATACGGTAAGTGTAGCAAGATCTTTCGTAAACAACTTTATACTTAGGTACGGATTACCAACTATAATCGCATCGGATCGAGGTACGGAGTTCATATCAGAAACTATGATGGAAGTATTAAGTAGAAGTAGTAAGTTGCTTCAAATAGAAAAGGTAAATTCGGCAGCTTATCGGCATGAATCGATCGGTGCTTTGGAAAACACACATAAGCATTTAGCAGCATTTTTGAGGATGCAGTGTGACGGCCATCCCGAGACATGGAGCCAGTGGTTGCAATTTTGGTGCTTTTCATATAACACAACCGTACACTCGGAGAAAAAGTACTCACCGTACGAATTAGTTTTTGGTAAACCATGTAACTTGCCTAGCAACCTAACAAGTGACGTAGTAGAACCATTGTACAATCCAGATAATTATGCCTTAGAACTTAAGTATAGGTTACAGTTAGCACATAAAGAAGTTAGAAATAATTTAGTTTTAAGCAAAATAATTAGAAAGCAAAATTATGATAAGAAGTGTAACCCAATTAGTTATAAAAAAGGAGATTTAGTTTTAGTTAAAAAACAAACAGGAAAAAAGTTGGAAAAAATATATGAAAATATAAAGTGTTAAGTGAAAATGAACCTAATGTGATTATAGTTAAAGGTGATAAAACGGAAATAATTCATAAAAATCGAACAAAAAGATTTGTAACTTAATATGACTGTTTATTTTATTTCATTATGTTAGATGTTTATGCTAACTCTACTTACGCTCTAGATTTACACTGTCTTAGATAAGCTTGTTGTTATGATATATGAATATGAAAAAAAAAACTAAATCGGAGTTTGCAATTTAAACAATATTGTCTTAATTAGCTGAGTTAGGTTTTCTTAAGTTTTGGTTAAGGTTTTATAGAGTAATAAACAAAAAAGAAAAAAAAATTTAGTACTAATGTAATTTTTTTTTCTAAGCAAACCCCGGTGGTGTCGTGGTGTGCTTGTATGTTATATTAGAGTAAGTAGTGTTAAGTACACTTATGTAGTAGATAGACAGGACAGTAATTATACGAATGTCGTTCTAACGAGTCGTGTTTATGATTTCACGCTATTCCCGGTAACACACCACACTACAACATCCCTCAGTCATCTGTCACCACATCCACGGACAAGATTGGGTGTGGCGAATTATGCTCCTAGTTCGTCACCACACGGAATTTATCTTTAATATTTAGAGTAATAACGTACAGAAGGATAGTGTCGGTACTTAAGCGATCAAAAACATGAAGCCACATACTACATGCGCGCAGGCGATTACACACATACACTCGCACACCACTATACAAATTAGTAAATCAAATTTTGTTTTTATTGACATAAATCGTCGAAATACTTTTTAAAGGAATCCCACCAAAAACATAAATGTAAAAAAAGAGAGCCAAGTTTAATACAAAAATTATGCTTGGCTGTGGGCTTCGCCACAAAAAGAATGGAGATCTAAATGAGTGCCAAGTCATTACATCAGTCATTTTATAAATTATTCAACATATATATATATATATATATATGTAATGAAATGTCATTTCATTAATTCAAATTTGCCGCGCTTCGCGCATGCATAAGTTGTCAGTGGAAGTTGATAGACGGTGCAGCGGTCGAGGTGACGCTAGAAGACATGGCGGATAATATTGAGAGATTGTTTTGTATTTATTTAAATGAGAGGATATAATTGAGGAGGTGACATTAGTGGACATTAAATGTCGTTTCTTTGTACTTTCAGGTGAGATAAAATAGCTTTCATATTTTCCACTGTTAAACGATAGTTGTTGTAATATTTGAATAAAACAAAACTCTGTTCTTTGTACTTTCAGAGAAACAAGTTATGTTCTATTTTTGAAAATACTTAATAATATATCTTATAAAACGACATTTTCGTTAACTAAAAGAAGATGGATCGGCTACAATTTGAGTTTAAGATGATTGCCTCAAATGATGGCAAATCTAATATATTAGCCATAACCTCAATATCTACAGAAGAAGGAAAATGTTTTATTTTACCTGATGAGCTGAAACCGGTGATTCATCATACATCCATTGTCAAAATGAACACTTTCTCAAAAATAAAAAATAGCATAAAGAAAAGGCATCAAAGTAGAAAAATATGGATAAAATTGGATGAAGATCAAAAGAAAACTTATATAGATGAGGAAGGTAATATGCAATTTTTAGATCAATATTTAGAAGAAATAAATATAAAACAACCAGGAGACAAAGATGATAATGTGCAACATATCTTGGAAAAACTAGTAGAAACTACAACAAAGAAAGAAAATCAACATAACCCAAAAGATGTTTCTGAAAAATTTATTATTGAAAAATTCACAAGCAAGAACCCTAATCCAATGCAATGGATAGAGAATTTTGAAAAAGAGTGTGAGCGATTTAATATAACAAAAGATGAAACAAAAATAGATATATTGAGGTTATTTTTAGAAAAATCCTGTTTGGATTGGTATAGATCGATGGCTATAAAACTAACAGTAAATTCTGATTGGAATGAATGGAAAGACAAAGTTTTAGAAACTTTTAAAAACCAAGGATGGGACATAGTCACGAATGCCCTCACACTCAGGTATAAAGAAGGACTGTTAATTAATTATGCTATAAAAAAAGAACGGCTTATACTAGATATTAACAAATCGATAGACTGCAAAACGATGATAGATCTTATTGCAACAGGTTTACCTGGGTTTATCTTAAATAAGTTAAACAGGGACGAACTCAATGACATTACTGATTTCTTCAAAGAGATAAGAAAATATGAAGGCATGATGTACAAGAAAAACTCAACTATAATAAAGAGTGGTACAGTACCTTATAAAAATAAAACTAATGAGAAGAAGCCATGCAAGACTTGTGAATCTTTGGACAAAGGAATTAGATATCATCCGGAGGAGTCATGTTGGTTGAAGAAAAATAAAAATGAATATGAAAAGGTTTTTAAAGCCAGAAATGTAAATAATAATTCCATTATTGAAGTAGATATAAATACGGAACAAAAAAACGAGAAAGTACACCATTAATCAAAATCAAGCTTTTATTAGAAAATAAACTAGAGGTGAACGGCATTTATGATTCAGGTTCACAGATCTCTTTAATAAATTCAAGACTAATTAAAGCAAATGAAAGAAAAGACAACGTGAAATTAGCATATATGAAAACGGTTAATGGTGTGAAGAAGACAGATGGCTTGATAACAATAAAGATAAAAATATTTGATTTAGAAGAAGAGGTAGATGTATATATAGTAGAAAATGAAGATTTTGATGACTTTATAATCGGATTGGATATGATAAAGTAATTCAAACTAACCCAAAATGAGAACTTGCAGATAAAACAAAAGAAAATAATAAATTAAATAGACAGAATGTCTAAAGATAAAGAAAATAACATAAAAACATTTGCAATAAATTTCAATGAACATATAGAAACGGAGGAATTTGTAAGTGTGACAGACCATTTAGACAATGAAAAGAAAATCGAGATAGAGAAAATTATAAAGGAATATAAAACAATTTTTGCTAAGGACAAGTACGATATAGGATCAGTTAAAGATTATGAAGCTCACATAGATTTACTGGTAAATAGATACTGTAGTAAAATACCATACAGATGCACAATAGAGGATAAATTAGAAATTGAAGAGCGAATATCCATGTTACTTAAGAATAATTTAATAGAAGAATCTTATAGTCCTTTCGCTGCCCCAGTGACATTGGCCTTTAAAAAAGGTGAAAATAGAAAAACCCGCCTATGTGTAGATTTCAGAGAACTAAACAAACTTGTTGTACCACAAGCTCAACCTTTTCCGTTAATAGATGATTTGATTATTAAAACTAGAAATTGTAAGTATTTTACTACATTAGCTATAAATTCAGCATTTTGGGCAATACCACTACGGGTGGAAGATAGAAGTAAAACAGGATTTGTCACACAAGATGGCCACTTCCAGTGGACCTGTCTCCCGTTTGGATTGAAAACATCACCAGCAATTTTCCAGAGAATTTTAAGCAATATTCTAAGGAAACACAATCTCACAGAATACTCCGTAAACGATATCGATGACATTTTGATATACTCGTCTACTTTTGAAGAACATTTAAGACACATAAGAACGGTATTAGAGGCAATAATAAAAGAAGGACTTAGACTGAAATTCAAGAAATGTACCTTTGCTTCATACTCAGTAAAGTATCTCGGCCACATAATCCAGAACAATTCGGTAAGACCACTTAAAGATAATTTGATCTCAATAAGGCAGTTTCCAACTCCTAAAACACAAAAGAATATCAGACAATTTTTGGGAAAAATCAACTTCTACCATGAATACATACCAAGAAGTGCAACTATCTTAGACCCATTACATAATTTATTAAGAAAAAACGAAAAGTTTGTGTGGTCAGAGAAGTGTGAAGAATCATTTAACCAAATAAAAAGATATTTATGTTCTCAACCTGTGTTAGAAATATTTGACAAAGACTTACCAATAAAAATTTTTAGAGATGCATCTTTAGAGGGTATCGGGGCAATATTAAAACAGACACAACTAGACGGTCAAGACAAACCAGTGGCATACTTCTCGAAAAAACTCAATGAATCTCAAAAACGTAAGAAGGCTATATATTTGGAATATTTTGCTATGAAAGAAGCTGTTAAATATTGGCAACACTGGCTCATTGGAAAACAATTCACTATTTACTCAGACCACAAACCTCTAGAGAACATGAATATTAAATGCAGGACAGATGAGGAATTGGGTGACCTCACATATTACCTATCTCAATATGACTTTACAGTAAAATATATACCTGGTAAAGAAAATGTAGAAGCAGACTGTCTGAGCCGAAACCCTGTATTAAAATCAGAGGATAACAAAGAGGAGTTATTGAAAATAGTTAATTTAATACATATAAAAGATATAGTTGAAGACCAAGAGAATAATGAAACAATAAAAGAAAAGAAACAAAATCTAATAAAAAAAATACAATCTACTATAAAAAAATCAAGAAACATGAAAAGATTATCCTCTCAGAAAAATTCAGTAAAAAATTTATAAAAATGGTGTACGAAGATTTATGCCATATTGGGATCAGTCAAATAAAAAAAAAATAAGTCCAATATATACAGCTAAAAATCTAACAAAAAATATTATAAATATTTGTAAAACATGTGAAGTATGCATAAAAAATAAATCAAGATGTCAAGGAAAATTTGGATTAATGTCACAATTGGGACCAGCGACAAAACCATCTGAGATAATGTCAATGGATACTATCGGTGGCTTCGGAGGATCTAGGTCAACAAAAAAATACCTACATGTTTTAGTAGACCACTACACAAGATATGCATTTATTGCAACTTCAAAAACACAGAATGCAAGCGATTTTATAAAACTAACAAATAAAGTACTAGAGACAGATGAGATTGGAATAATTCTGACAGATCAATATCCGGGCATCAATTCAAGAGAATTTAAGCAATTTTTACAGGATAATAATGTTAAACTAATTTTTACAGCGGTGAATTCACCATTCTCGAATGGCTTGAACGAAAGATTAAATCAAAGAATAGTAAATAAAATCAGATGTAAAATAAATGAGAAAAATAATAAGAGAACATGGACAACAGTAGCAAGAGAATGTACACAGAAATATAATGAAACGGAACACTCAGTTACAGGTTTTGCACCAAAATACCTATTTACAGTATGGTACAAATGTCAGTATTCTACCAAATGAAATTAAAACAATAGAAATAGAAGACAAATGGATTGCTGATAGAAGATTAGCATTAGAGAATACAATAAAATCCCACAAATACAACAAGAAAATATTTGATAGAAATAGAAAAATGCATGAGTTAGAGATAGGAGACAGCGTATATGTAGAAAATGGAAATAGACTGAATAGAAAAAAAATAGACGAATTAAAAATAGGTCCTTTCAAGATAGTAGAGAAAATATCGAACTCAATTTTTAAGATTGACACTGGCAACAGAAAAACAGAATCAACCTTATTCCACATAACAAAACTACAACCGGTCACAACAGTAACTGAAGATCATGAAGTAGAAGAAAGCGAATATGAAGATAACGTTTAAATAGATTGTATAGATATATTATTTGGAATTTTCGCTCTTAGGGGGGTGATGTAATGAAATGTCATTTCATTAATTCAAATTTGCCACGCTTCGCGCATGCATAAGTTGTCAGTGGAAGTTGGTAGACGGCGCAACAGTCGAGGTGACGCTAGAAGAAATGGCGGATAATATTGAGAGATTGTTTTGTATTTATTTAAATGAGAGGATATAATTGAGGAGGTGACATTAGTGGACATTAAATGTCGTTTCTTTGTACTTTCAGGTGAGATAAAATAGCTTTCATATTTTCCATTGTTAAACGATAGTTGTTGTAATATTTGAATAAAACAAAACTCTGTTCTTTGTACTTTCAGAGAAACAAGTATGTTCTAGTAAGTATGTTCTATTTTTGAAAATCCTTAATAATATATCTTATATATATATATATATATATATATATTAATTCTGATAAAAACTGGCCAAGTCAAATCTAACCTACTTTAAGATCCCATATTTTATTAAATAACAGCAATTGTTATAGGTATCCAATAAAGCAAAGAAATAGAGTTTAATACTTGTTCATAATGTTATTTTGTTCCTATAAACCCATATTTGGATTTTGCATAGAACTTGGCACTCATTTAGATCTCCATTCTTTTTGCAGCGAAGCCAAGGATAATTTTTGTATTGAACTTGGCTCTCCTTTTTTACATTTATGTTTTTGGTGGGATGTTATTACTTTTTGTAAAGAAAACTAGTTGTTTAGCGCGTATTACAAGTTTTTTGTATGGGGACACCACTTATTTTTTGACTTAACTTTATTTTTACATTTCTGTTATATAGCAAATATAATAATACATATATTGGGATAGTTTCAAATATCTGCATGTAATGTTGTAACGGTTCCAACGCTACAATTAAAAATATTATTTTCTGTATGACGACCCCCCTATTTTTTAACTTTTTTTTATTTTTAGGTTTTTTCCTACGCTTACACACAATTACCGAGCTGGATTCCAAATTTCATCCTTCTAGGTCATCTGGAAGTAGGTTAGATTTAGGTACTATATGTCAGTCAGTGCTAAAATTTAGGACTTTTTGACCTTCATATCTTTATAACCGTTTGAGCTAGCTTCATGAAATTTGGGCTTCTAGATTTTCTTATAGATATAATTAAACACACTTAGTTTTATGTGTTTACGTTAAAGAGGTTTTGAGTTATAGAAGGATCAAAAGTGGCACCAAGTGGTTCGTGTAATATTACACTCGGCGCTGGCTATCCAGTTCCTTTGCTTGAACTTGGCTTGACACGCTGCCGCGTGTCTAGATGTTAATGCACTTTTTATGTTTTTCAAATCTGCTGTGACACCATTTGAATGCACAAACCCATGAGGGTTTGTGCATTCATTCATTCATGCAAAAATAACAAGGTAATTATGAAATTTCCTTGTTATTTTTTTAAGAGTTGCGTACCTACATGCAGTACAGTGACCTTGTACACTACGGAATGGTGCAGTGTAAGCACCATTAAGCTCCAATTTAAATGCTTCATTTTTTGTGCGCGAACTTACCTTCTATATATTATTATTCTAAGGGTTAATGCTATTCCCATTCATTACAAAACTAATATATTGTATCTAATTATCTCGTTGTTTAACTCTATATTTATTTCAGATGTAACAATACATTGCTTACCTATGATTATAACATAGTATGCTCTCAATTGGTTCTTCAGACGTACTTTTCAGCAACGAGAAGCAATATATCTGGTTTAAATAATTGTAGTGGTTCATTGAAAATAATTACAGGTAAGTATTATTTTCGAGGAATTAGGTGGACAGACGACCTGGTGAAAGTTGTTGGACGTCGTTGGGAGCAGGCGGCATGAGACCGTACTTTGTTGCGAAACATGAGGGAGGCCTACGTCCAGTAGTGGATGGCGATAGACTGAATTATGATGATGATATAGTGAAAGGGTTAACACTACAAAATGTCACCCAATTCTTGCTTTGTCTTTAAGAGGTATGAAAAACTACTAAAGAATCACCAAGGTAAGAGGTAATAAATCAAATGTAATGTTTAAAAGGTCTTCTTTTTAGGTTAGATTCTAATTATATTTGTTATTTTTGGAATATATTATTATTTGCAAAAAGATAGCTATGTTTTGATAGTATCTTCTATACTCTGCTGCCTGTGCATCGCTGACGAACGCTGCAGGACGCTGCAGAATAACAGCGTTGTGGTATTCACTTTACTGAGTAGATACCTCAACAGTATGCTGAGCAGCTATCCTTTTCCTTTTTTGCGAAGAAGACCCTAATCTTGTTATTTTCGCTGTTTTCTTTTCTTATATTATTTCTTGATTTTTATGTTATTGTACTTTTATTCTATGTTCTTTTACGTGTCCCTCCCGTAAAGGAGTAATACATTATTTTTCTTTCTTTCTTTCTTTCTGCTTCAAGGAGAAGGAGCCTGATATAAATGGCAATAATAAAAAGGTAAACCTTTTTTCCACAGTAACGGTAGAATAAAATGGATACCAACTTTTTCTTTAGTGTGTGTTTCATAAATATGGATTTAAGGAAGTGATTTTTTTTTTGTATTTGGGCTACGGTCATTGCACCCGTCACCCGACTCGGTCCGAGGCGACAGAGGGGCGGCGCGCGGCCCCATAACCCACCCACAACACGTCGACTTCATCGAGCCAACCACCGGTGCAGGGTGACTTGTAGTCAGTGGTCGGCCCGACGGCATACCCCTTGAGATGTACTCCTAAGGAAGTGATAACATCATTTTAAAAACATGAAAAATGAAATGTTTTTTTCGTTCGTTGTGACTCATAACGAGTGGACGTGTTTTCAACATTTACTAGAAATATAATTCTAATAAACAAGTGCATATTACATAAAAATAACTCATAAAGCAATAGTATTAAAGTGAATAATTCAACAAAACCACTTTGGCGCGAGATATACTTGCAATAACCGGTTTGGTTAATATAGGCGAGGAGCAGCGGCCAAAAAATTTTATTGCTTATGAAATGAGTAAATTGCAGCGTACACCGCCTCCCCGTGTAGACATGTGTGCAAGTGCAAGTATTAGTGGTGGGGGATCGACTTCTAATTTGTCTACCTATGATGATGAACATGAACAAGTCAACAAAAATCCGAAAAAAAGAAAACTTTAATCACTGGAATACGACATTAAAAAAGATCTAACAGCATTTAGAACAGAGATTATGGATTTTATAACTGAATCAATGAAGGTACAAACTGAGAATATTACACAAATGCGAAATCAGATTCAACAAGAAATCAAAGACCTCAAATCTGCGACTGAAAATTTGACCTTAGAATAAAAAAAACTAAATGCAGCTGTAGAGAATATAACATCCGATCATAAAATTACACAAAATAAAGTCACGTTAATTGAAAGCGACATAAAAAATCTCAAAGAACATGTATCTAACAATCAAACATCAGTATATGATAATAAGTACGAAATTATTCACGAGGTTCAAGGTAGATTAGAAAGACAGAAAAATATAATAATGACAGGCTTAGTAGAGAATTTCGATGAAGATGTTATTCAAAGAAAAAAAAAGGAGTCTGAAGATGCTTACAAAATACTTACAAATATTGTTCAGAATTGTCCCTAACCCGTTAAATTACTAAGATTAGGTAGATTCAATACAGGCAAAACACGACCTCTGAAAATAATTTTTGAATCTTCTGACACACCAAAACTTATACTAAAAAATCGATCAAAATTAAATGATAATAACATTAAAATATATTCGGACCAAACTGAATCCCAGAGAAAATATATGCAGAATTTACGAAGTGAAACAATAGAAAGAGAAAAAAAAGGAGAAAGAAATTTATTAATAAAATATATTAAAGGAGTGCCTGTTATAACTAAAGCTAGCTCTTATCCAAAAAACTAAATTCCATTCACCTAAAAAGCAATAAAGAATACCAGATTATAAGCAAATATGAGGATCTGCCGACTCATCAAACATTTCTTAAATTTTATTATTTAAATGTGAGAAGTATTCGGACGACAGGTAAATATGAAGAACTCCAATGCATTCTTAAAGCTATTAAGACAACAGTTCATTTTGTTATACTAACAGAGACATGGATAACATCAGAACAAGATGCTAAGCTCTATAATCTTCCTAATTACACTCATGTATATAACTATCGGCATGACAGCAGGGGTGGAGGTGTATCAATTTATATACATAATAAAATTACGTTCGAGATTACTGAAGATAAATATAAAGATAGCAATCATTATTTATGGATCTACCTTCCCAAGTTTTCTTTACATATTGGAGCTGTGTACAAGCCTGGCAGCACAAATTTCAAGGAGTTTCTTAAGATATTTAGTCAACAAATAGAGAAAAGGAAAAGATCTATTGTCTTTGGAGATTTTAATCTGGACCTACTTAGTACCAACACCAATACAATACAATATGTAACTACTATTGAAGAGAATGGCTACGAAATTATAAATAAAATTGATAAAAACTATTCAACCAGACAAACTGAGGCAACTAATACAATCTTAGATCACATTTTAACAGACTTAACAAACTATTCTTTTTACACTGCAATACTAGATTCGGCTATGAGTGATCATAAGCATATATATTTAGAAATTATTAATTACAAAGTGCAACAAAAGCAACGATTAAAATATGACACCATAGACTACACCAATTTGTACAAAAGTATTGAGCAGATTACATACACAAATGAAGAACACGACTATAAACTTTTCGAAGAATTTATAAAATCACATATATTTCAAAATAAAAAGAGTAAAATCAAGATTATGAACCTACCGAAGGATGACTGGATAAATAAAGAAATAATAAATTCCATTAACAACAGAAATATTTTATGGCAAAAACTAAAAAAAGATAAGGCAGATAAGACAATAAAAGAGAAGTATTTGACCGAAAAAAATAAAGTGCGCAAGAAAATCGACAAAGAAAAACGAAGCTACTACTATAAAATATTCCAACAAAATTCTAAAAACCCCAAAAAAATATGGCAAACAATAAATTCATTGGCATTGAATAAGATTAAAACTAGTAATATTGTGCCTAAACTTGTAGTAAACTCAAAAATTTTTACTAATGGTGACGATATATGCGATATTTTTAATGTATTTTTTTCAAACGTTGGTTCTGAATTGTCTGGTAAGATACCACAGAGATATCATCAAAATTCAGGTAATATACTAATGTATAATGACAGACACAAGCATGATATTACATTTAAAACATTTTCACCTTGTACCGTTAGAGAAGTTGCTCAAATAATAGACAATTTAGATAGTAATACTAGCACTGGTTTGGATGGGATTAGTACAAAATCTATTAAATGCATTAAACAATTAATTATTACACCGCTTACTAATTGTATAAATAAATATCTTGATTGCGGTTTATTTCCAGACAGTTTAAAACGTGCCAAAATATCTCCTATTTATAAATCCGGTCTAAAAACGGATCCAAATAACTATAGGCCTATTTCAGTACTTCCGGTGTTATCTAAGATATTTTAAAGAATCATTTACACACGACTCTTTAAATACATAAGCGACAAAAAGTTTCTGATCAATGAACAATATGGCTTTAGAAAAAAATCTAATACATTATCAGCTACAATTGATATAGTCACCAAGATACAAACAAATATTGATGAAAAGAAAATATGCTTAGGTGTGTTTATTGATTTACAAAAGGCGTTCGATACCGTTTCACATACTAAACTCTTGGCAAAATTATCTAACTTAGGTATTACTGGAACTGCTTACGAAATATTGAAATCTTATTTAACGAATAGAGTTCAAATGGTAAAAATAGATTGTTACGAAAGTAAAGTCCTCAAAATTACACATGGAGTTCCACAAGGCTCGATTTTGGGTCCACAGTTATTTCTTATCTACGTTAATAATATCAATCAAGTGGGATTAAAAGGCAATTTGACTCTTTATGCAGATGATACAAGTTTATTTTATTTTGGTAAAACAATGGATAATATTATTGCTGAAGCTCAACATGATCTGAATACCTTAAATGAATGGTTTCTTCATAATTTGTTATATATCAATATATCGAAAACATCTTATATGATATTTGCTGCTAAGAACAAAAAAATACCAGCGTATAACCCTCTACAAATAAATGGCCATATAATAAGTCGATCTAATAAGGAAAAATATCTGGGCTTAATATTGGACGATAAATTAATTTGGAAACCCCATATTGACTATATAAGATCTAAATTAGTATCAATTACTGGGGCACTGCGTAACGTAGGAAAATATATACCAAATAAAGTAAAATATACTATCTACAATACGCTAGTTAAACCCCATTTGGAGTACCTCATTGAAGTTTGGGGCTCGGCATCAAAGACTACTATTAAGGATTTACAAATAACACAAAATAAATTAATTAAACGATTATTCAATTATGATTTACTCACACCCACAAATCTTTTGTACACTAAAACTAATATCTTTAACCTTTCACAAGTATATGCCTATAATGTGTGTATATTAATAAAAAATATCTTAGATAATAAAATAAAAACAAACATTAACTTTACTAAGAAAAGGTACAAATACAACTTAAGGAATAAAAATAAGTTAATGTTACGTCATCCTAGAACAGAAAACTATGGCAAAAAGACTATTTTATTTCAGGGGGTGCAATTATATAACAACCTCCCAAACGAAATAAAAGCATCACAAAGTATGATTACTTATAAAAGAAAATTAAAATCCCACATCTTAATATAATTCACAATATAAAATAAAAGTATAATAATATAATATTTACAATAACCACCTCCTGGTCTACATCTAACAAAGTAGCATACTCACAATACTATGCAACTACACCCAATTAACATAACATTTTTATACTATGCCTGAATGAGGGTATTCTGTGATATTTTATTATGATGATTTGTAACACATTGAATTAAGTTTTCTATACATAATAACTTTTGTACATGGTGTAACAATTAATTTTAGAACATTTACGTACTTTTACTATTTTCATTTACAATTTTACTTTACTTTTATAATTGTGGTTTGTTGCATGTTTGACCCACAACGAACGAATATTTAGGCAAATTGTGTATTTTTTTTTTTATATATCTCATGTAAGTGAACTTTAATTATGTTCTTATGAGAATAAAGTTTCTTTAAACCCAAACAATGCTACAATGTATGTGTAGTATGGGCGGTTAATTTCGTTCACATTAAATAAATTCCTCAGAAGATATGCCTGCCCATTAGTGACTTACTTAAAGACAAAAAACTATAGGTATGCGAGCTCAGGGCGGCCAGAGAGATGGCGCACAGGCTCTTGCGCACAACATCGCGTGGCTCCGTCTCACTAACATACTACTACGTATAGGCTACATCATCATCATCATCTTCATCATCTTGCTCTTATCCCAATTACTTGGGGTCGACGCAATATGTCATCTGTTTTGACAAATTGCAAAAAGTTTCGGCAATGATTTTTATGACCGGTCGCCTGCCTGACGTCGACCCTCCTTGGCAATGTAATCGTTGACCCAAATGGTACCAGATGGAGTTGGTCCGGGTCAATCTAGGGCTCTTAGTCGTCAGGGCCCCGGCGCGGAACAAGGGGTAGATTCCCTAAATGGGCCATTGGCCAATTAAATCTGGAAATGGCCCGGGAGTCTGCTATAGTACAGCGCTGGGGCGCGGCAGGACAGCTGGCCACAAGTGTGGAGAGGCTCGCAGGCCAAATAAGAAGTGCCCTTGAGGCAGTGTGCGATGCGGCGATGCCGAGAGCTCGGCGAAGGCCGCCGCGTCGTCAGGTATATTGGTGGTCACTCGAGATTGCTAATCTGCGGGTGGCCTCTAACCGGGCGCGGCGTGCCTACATCCGATATCGTCAAAGAGGTAACCGGGATGACGTCCTTGAGGGTCAGCTGCGGACTGAGTATAAAACAAAGAAGAAGACTTTGCAGCTGGCCATCAGCCAGGCGAAGGAGAGGGCTCGCGAGGAGCTGCTTGCAGGCCTCGACAGGGATCCATGGGGGCGCACATACCAGCGAGCGCGGAACAAGGTCCGCACCTGTGGCGCCCCCATCATTGAATCGATGGAACCGGGCTTCTTGTCGAGGCTAATGGGGGAACTGTTCCCGCGTTCAATGGGACACGTTCCTCCTAGAATGGCTCCTCGGTCGGTGGTGGAAGTGGATACTCCAATTCCACCCATCACCGACTCTGAAATGAAAGCGGCTCTCTCCCGTCTTCGCGGGAAGAGGAAGGCGCTTGGTCCAGACGGCGTCCCGGGACTCATCCTCGGTGTCGCCGCAGAGTATCTTGAGGCTCCGGGAGCTGCTCAACGCGTGTTTGAGGTCCGGGCAGTTCCCGGAGCAATGGAAGTGCGGCAAATTATGTCTGCTACCGAAGGAGGGTCGTCCAGTCGATTCTCCTTCCGCATACAGGCCACTGGTGCTGCTGGATGAGACGGCTAAATTGTTAGAAAAAGTGTTGGCGGATCGTCTCGTCCAGCACCTCGAGGAAGTCGGGCCGGGACTGTCAGAGAGACAATACGGATTCAGAGGCGGCCGTTCAACAATTGACGCGCTGGCCGCCCTGAAGTCCTTGGCCACCGAAGCAGTGGCCAAAAAGGAGGTCCTCCTGGCAGTTTCACTCGACATAAAGAACGCCTTCAACAGTCTCCCACACGAGACGTTGAGGGAGGCGCTCCGGTATCATGGAGTGCCTCCGTACCTCCGGAGGCTGTTGGCGGCGTACCTCGAGGGAAGGCACGTGCTTTGGGAGGGGGGTGACGGGTGCATACATCGCCATCGGGTGGAATGCGGCGTTCCACAGGGCTCGGTCCTTGGTCCAGTCCTGTGGAACGTTGGGTTCGACTGGCTCCTGCGGGGTCGGCTCCTTCCCGGGATGGGGGTTATTTGCTACGCAGATGACACCCTCATCACAGTGAAGAGGGCTGACTTTCAGGGGGCTGCCCGGTTGGCACAGGAAGGAGTAGCACTCGTCGTAGACCGGATTGGCATGCTGGGTCTAAGGGTCTCGTTAGATAAAACTGAGGCCCTCCTATTTCATGGCCCACGTCGAGGTCCCCCCCGAGGAGCACATATCAGTGTGTCTGGGGTTGCCGTGCCGGTGCGGGCCCAGATGAAATATCTAGGCCTGCACCTTGATAGTAAATGGAATTTCGGGCCACACTTTGCCCAGCTCGTCCCTAGGCTCACCAAGTCAGCCGCGGCGCTGGGAAGGCTTCTGCCAAACACTGGCGGTCCTGGGTCGTCCTGTCGGCGTCTCTACGCTGGAATCCTGCGGTCCATGGCATTGTATGGTGCCCCTATCTGGTCGGAGTCCCTCACCGCCCGCAACAAGGCCCTCCTGCGCCGAGCGCAGAGAATCATGGTGGTGAGGACTATCAGGGGTTACCGTACGGTGTCTTGGACTGCAGCGACGCTATTGGCAGGCGACCCGCCTTGGCCGCTTGTGGCTGAGACGTTGGCGGAAGTTTACCAGCTCCGTGCCACAGCGCGGGCCAACGGCGAGCAAGTCTCTGCAAGGAGACTGGGCAGAGCGCAAGAAGTGGCCCGGAGGGAGGTTATCCGGCGGTGGAGGGCAGACCTTGAGTCCCCCGTAGCAGGGCGGGGGACTGTGGAGGCGGTTGCGCCGCATCTCCACCGCTGGCTCACAAGGAAGCACGGCAACCTAACATTTAGGATGGCGCAGGTGCTTACCGGACACGGGGTCTTCGGTAAGTACCTGCATATGATTAGAAGAGAAGAGGCCCCCGGATGTCATGAGTGTGGCGCGCCAACTGATGATGCGCGTCACACATTGGAAGTATGCCCCGCCTGGGGGCCTCAGCGCCACGACCTGTCGGCGGTTCTCGGAGCGGACCTGTCGCTGCCGACCGTTATCACAAAGATGCTCGGCAGCGACAGGTGCTGGTCGTCGATGGCCTCATTTTGCGAGGCCGTCATATCCAGGAAGGAAGCGGCGGAGCGAGAACGCGAGGCAAGCGCCTCTGCTGACTCGCTCCGTCGCCGGCGACCCGGGAGGAGGAGGCGACAATATGCGCACCTACTCCCACCGCCCTAAATAATGACGACAGGACGTGGCCAGACGGCCATGCGTTGGGGTGCCGGGGATTGAATGTCATCAGACGATCTCTCCGGTACCCCGTAAAAGCGCGGAAGGGGCCGCTGTGGTTTTAGTGGGTATTCCGGCTGCGGACGTGGCCGGTGAGTCCCACACAACCCCCGCCCACTGGCGGGGGACTGTGCGTAAATGCATTTCCACAGCGTGAACAAAAAAAAAAAAAAAAAAAAAAAAGGGCTCTTAGTCGTTTTTTACGACACCCACGAGTAAAGCAAGGGTTGGTAGTATTCGAGGCCGCTACCACACAGCACATATGTACATATATATAACGTGGCGTTAACGCCACGCTACAACAATCAGGTTTACCCTCGCATATTCCGTCATATAGCGTGACGTCGTAACGCCACAAGCTGTTTACGCCATGACAACGATCAGGTTTACCCTCGCCTATAGATGTTTCACATCAAAAATAAAATTGAGAGCTGATACAACTTGAAAAGCTAGAACACACACTGGTCTTTAGAAGGTAAATCCAAAGCAATTTTTGTAAATATTTATACAACAAAAACCGGCTAAGTGCGAGTCGGAGTCGCGCACGAAGGGTTCCGTACCATTATGTATAAAAAAATCGGGTTTCTTGTATGGGAGCCCCCCCTTAAATATATATTTTATTTTTAGTATTTGTTGTTATAGCGGCAACAGAAATACATAATTTGTAAAAATTTCAACTGTCTAGCTATCGCGGCTCTTGACATACAGCCTGGTGACAGATAGACGGACGGACAGACAGCGAAGTTGAAGTTAGTAATAGGGGTCCCGTTTTTACCCTTTGGTTAAGGAACCCTAAGCATATGTATGTCTATTGCAGTTGACTATTGTTCCTTGTCCGAGATGGCTTTGGTAGAGATATAGCTAGGAGAACATTACGATTTCAATTTACATCACTTATCATTTCAGGTACATATGGTATAAGAATAAGAGGCTACTACGAAATTACAACTAATAAATATGCAAGAAAACCATATTATTTTATAATTTTAAAATTATCAACAGTAGAAACAGAGGCATTTGAAAAAATAACATATAATTTCGATAATACTTCAAATAACAATTCTTTAAAAGGTAAGCATAATTATATTTTCTTCTTTATATATATACTAGCAACCCGCCCTCATTTCGCTTCGGTTTCAGTCTTTCCTGCGTAGTGCCCGTTTCCGTGCGAATACCGGGATAAAATATAGCCTAGTTTACTCCCTGATATTATAGATTTCCGTTAGTGAAAGAATTTTTGAAATCGGTCCAGCCGTTTTGAAGATTACCCGGAACAAACAGACAGACAAACAGACAGACAGACAAAAAAATTATAAAGTGTATTTTAGGCATATGTATAGTGCAAATAACCGTGTGAGTATGAAAAAAGGCTATATTTATTGGTATATATATTTCATGTGTACGTGTATGACACTGAACTCCTCCTAAACGGCTGGACGAATGTTGATGATTTTTTTTGTGTGTATTCAAAGGGATTCGAGAATGATTTAGCTTCATAATTGGACCCGGTAGGTGGCGCTTTAATTGGACCAGAACAGCATCTATTGGGTTAGCTAATTATGTATAAACTAGCAACCCACCCTCGCTTCGCTTCGGTTATAGGTTATAGTCGTTTTACCCGCGTAGTTCCCGTTCCCGTGGGAATACAGAGATACAATATAGCCTAGTTTACGCCCTGATATTTTAGCTTTCCATTGGTGAAAGAATTTTTGAAATCGGTCCAGCCGTTTTGAAGATTACCCGGAACAAACAGACAGACAGACAGACAGACAAAAATTTTTTAATTGCTATTTTAGCATAGGTGTCGTGCAAATAACCATGTGAGCATGAAAAAAGCCTATTATTTTGACATTACAAACAGACAGTCCAATTTTATTTATTGGTATAGATAAATAAATATGATTACCAACGTGTCCTGGCAATAAATTATAATTTAGTAGTTTTTTTGAGATTTCGTTTTTTTGTTTCGTTTACTGTTCAACATCTATGTTGGCCAAGGATATCGCAAAAGACGACTAACATCTAGGCAAAAGAAGGAAATCTCAAAATAAAACCCACTACGAACCCTTTTGACTAGCCTGGCTAGACTGACTAGGCTGACTACGTCAATTTCATTGAGTACTGATGTATGCCGCGCGTGTCGTATTGTAGATTAGAAATGAAACTATTTTTACGGATTTTATCACGTTTGTATTTGATTTATGATTACCCGACGCTTTGAACAGTTTACAGCGTTCATAGTCACGGGCGGACTAAGATATCTCATGTCCAACGAGTCATCGTTATTACAGAGATTTATAATTATCTGGGCAGGCCACATTGCTCGACGAACCGACAACCGCTGGGGAAGAAAGATTCTCGAGTGGCGACCACGTATCGGACAACGCAGTGTAGGACGCCCCCCACTAGGTGGAGCGACGAACTAGTGAAAGTTGCTGGGCGTCGTTGGCAGGCGGCATAGGACCGCACTTTGTGGTGTAACATGAGGGAAGTCTACGTCCAGCAGCGGACGGCGATAGGCTGAAATGATGATGAATGCTGATAATTATCTGCCACTACAGAAATTAGTTATTAAACTTTGACCCACATTTTAGTACAAATTTATTGTCAGTATAAGAAGAAAATGATTCTATATGAAAATTATACTGTATGTATGTCCGCCCGTGAACATGAACGCTGCAAAGTGTTCGAAACGTCGGGCAATCAAAAATCAAATACAATCGCGACATTTTATCGCGTTTGTATTTGATTTTTGATTGCCCGAAGGCGACGTTAAGTAAGTAGTTTTATAAATCATCGCAGCCCACATACGTCCCACTGTAAGGCTCGGGCCTCCTCCACAGTGGGAGGGAATTCGACCTACTATATCACGTTGGTCAGACATGTTGGTAGTTTTTTTTTTATGGGTGGGCTATGGTAAGTGCACACGCGGTCCATTTCGTCCGGGGCGACGAAAGGATGGCGCGTGGGCACATAACCCACCCGTACCCACGTCGCCTCGTTGTTGGGCCAACTACCGAAGCAGGGTGACTTGTCGTCAGTGGTCGGCCCGACGGAATACCCTTTCGGGTACCCTCACCTCTCGACGTCCCTGTCCCGGGACGTCGGTCGCCGTCGCAGACATGTTGGTATAGGGTTTCATTTCGAGCATTCCTTCTCTGACACAGATGTTATGTGCATATGACATTCCATAGTCGTCTTTTACGACATCCACGGGCAAGATAGGGAGTGGTGAATTGCATTCTTACTCCGTCACCACACGAATTTTTTTTTATAAATAAACCTAATTATGTACTTTAATTTTATAGTAGACTCTTGAAAGATATATCTGAATGAAAATTGGAGCGAAATGGAGGCAATTTTGCTAAAACCAGCAATGAAATCATTTATGCTTATATACATACAAGAAGCAAGTATATACACTCAAGCCATTTATGTCGAATAAGCAGCACCCAGAAGATATTAATAACATACTGCGAAAAAATTTTAATAATTATATTGAATTATTATGTTTTCAAATATATTATATTTGGTGTGTAAAATATCCATTATTAATATACGTAATCACAACTGCTTATGATTTTAATTCATTATTATAAAAAAAAACTTGCCAAGTGCGATTCGAACTCGCGCACTGAGGTCAGGGTGCCGTACAAAACAGCTCAAAGGCTATTAGACCTAAGTATTTGATATGAATTTCAAATTAATACCGTTACGCGTTAATGAGGAAAAGGGTAACAAAGGACCATGGGCAAAAATGTATGGGCTCTGGTACATAATCCTAACAGTAGTAAAACCTATGTCAAAGGAAAACATTTAAAGTGTATTTTATTTCATACTATTGCCATAGTATGAAATAAAAGCCAAGCCGAAATCTAGCGCGAATATGGTGCTTAGTATTATTTTTTCAGCTTATGGGTACACCTGTAGTAAGTATATTTAAAAAAAAAACAACATATATTTTATTGTACCTTTAGTTTTATCCCTTCGGCGGGGGAGGGGTAAGAAAAAAGTGAAGGGAGAGGGAGAGGGTTGCTCTCTGCCTGTGTGCATTGTGGTGCTGCAGCGGGGGTGAGGCGTATGCGCAGTATAGATACACAAAAAATTAAAAGGAAAAACTATATTTCTACAGTCGGAATGTATGCTTTCTTAGTTTGAAAATGTATCAAAACACCATTTTCGCGTTATGTTTTCACCTCGCCATCAGAATATAAAATAAACAGTACCCTAAAAGCAGTGATTTGGCATCACTTAAAATGCTGTTGAGGCATTGGAACAAATTGACTCAAACCCCTTTATAACTATTAAAAAATATGTACAGGTCTCAGATTCTTGTTCTTGTCTCAGATTATGGGGCAACTGGTCAAACGGGAGTCGGGCAATGGTGGTGTAGGCACCTAAAAAAATTGGAATTAAATATCGATTCTTTAATAAATTAGAGACATGTAAAGTTTTCAATTATGTCATCGTTTTCTCGTGTAAATCTGATTGTAATATATAAAGTCAGTGATACTTAATCTGCAACATATTCGTAGTTTGTTAAATGTTCAGTACAAATTGAATAAATCAATGACTACGTTCACATAAGCAAGACAAACTTCACTTTAGATCGGCCGATGACCGTTGACGAGGCGCCTTCTGTACCTACGTTACCATTGAAGCGTTTGCGTAATTTATACCTATTTATACTGTCGAAGCTTTACATGTCTACATGTCTACATGTATCTTGTCTCTACATGCCTACATAATACGTAACATTTAAGGCATAGACTCTTAGATACAGATTTTTGTAATTACTATAAATTTATGTTATGTTGTTTTTTGTATAATATGCATTCTAATTACGATCTATGACCGTTAAACTACAACATACTCGAACAGTTGCCCCATAACCTGATACACTCTGTAATTCTGTATATTATATGACGTAACTAAAAAAGTTATAGACCAGAATATTAACGACAAGTAGACTACAAGAACCAGTCATATTACCTTAATGGGTAAATAACTAGAAATGGCTTTCCAATACTGTTGGCTGAAGTTATACATATGGGTAAACATTATTTCGTTTATTTATTGAAGGTACTCCATCGACACACGGAAAAGATTTAAAGTAAAGGTACTTTAAATCTTTTCCGTGTGTCGGTGGAGTGAGAATACAATTCACCACACTCTTTCTTACTCGAGGGTGTCGTAAAAGATAAGTAAATGGTTATTTGCAGATAACATCTACGCAAGAGAAATAAAACTCGAAATAAGAACAGACTATACCAACACGTCTGACCAGCGTGATCTGTATCATCGTATAAACCTTCCCTGGACTGCCACAAATAATTCTATATTAGCCAAATCGGTCCAGCCGTTCTCAAGTTTTAGCGAGACTAACGAACAGCAATTCATTTTTAATACGCTTTTATTAGCTTCAGACGTATCTATGTTAGTATGTTGGTATGTAACGGAATCTTTGAACATGAGTTTGACCCCCTTCAAAACGTCGAATTAACTCGAAATTTGGCATACTTATTAAGGACCGATGACAATTCAATATTTTAAACAGTTTGACCCGTTATTCTTACTAGGATAATCAGAATTAGCGGTTTAAGCGTATTTTTTTAGTTTTTTTGAACTATTATATTTATTTATATATATATATAGATACATGCATAATATCTTTCAAGTGTAACCTCTAAAGAAAACATGTTTGTATTGTCATGTAAAAAAGCTGCGAACGTTGTATATAAAGACATTCTGCATTCTGTACTATATTTAGTACTAGCAACCCGCCCTCGCTTCGCTTCGGTTTCAGTCGCTTTACCCGCGGCGTAGTTCCCGTTCCTGTGGTAATACCGGGATAAAATATAGCCTATGTTACTCCCTGATATTATAGCTTTCCATTGCTGAAAGAATTTTTGAAATCGGTTCGGTGGTTTAAGCGTGAAAGCGTTACAAACAAACAAACAAACAAACAAACATCCTTACTTTCGCATTTATAATATTAGTATGGATTAGCATTGGACCCGTGCGAAGCCGGGGCCGGCCGCTAGTAGATAATAAAGTATATTCATCATCAAGTGGTAGGACCACACTGTTAATACTTGTTTTTCTACAGCCGCGGGCCAATCCGTCCGGGGTATCACACTCTCCCAGAAAATCGACGTCCGAGTAGTAGTAATTTGTTACTGCGCTTCGTTCAATAAGCAAGAGAGCCGGCGTCCCAACTTTCTGAGGGTGTTTGCATGTGATGGGTTTTAGTGATGCCTTTAGTAACACCGAACCTCATTTGCATGCATTCACACTCCCTTTACTTGCTTCGCGGTAGGTAGGTAGCTGTTTGCACGTTTGCCACCGTCTGCAAAGAAAAAAAAAACATAATCATCCTCATGATCATTATCATCTCCACTGCTGATGAGATGTGTTCATACAAAGTTATATTTGATTTTATATTTTAGATGTTGTCTGTATATTATATCCTTTCCATCCATCAGCCTACAGACGTCCACTGCTAGACATAGGCCTACCCACGAGAATTCCACTCGGAACGGTCCTGTATCACTTGCATCCAACGATTCCCTGCGACTTTGAGAATATCGTCAGTCCACCTAGTGGCGGGTCGTCCTACGATGCGTCGTCTGATTCGTAGTCGCCACTCAAGAACCTTCCTTCCCCAACGGTTGTCGATTCGACGAGCGACGTGTATTATATCCCTTAGTCGTCTTTTACCCTTTAAACCCACGGGCAAGAAGGTGATATATAGTCTGACTTCGTGACCACGAAGGTCACGAAGTAGGACTATACATATATCAACTTCATTCATTTCATTTCAGCTCGTATACATCGCACTGTTGGGCTAAAGTCTCCTCCTCAATAGGATTGAAATTGACCTACTGTACCGCCGTGCTTATTATAATCGCCTTATCCAACATTTTTTTACCAAATTGAGTTAGTTATATATTCGGAATCGTCGTATCGAGATATATAACTTTGTCTTTGACAGTTTATAAAATTAATTTAATTAATTATTATTGAATTAAAGAAACTAATTAACTATTTAATACTAGCAGCGCTCTGCAGTTACACCCGTAGTTCCTCTTCCTGTGGGAATATCGAGATAAATTATAGCCTATGTATTGTTCTGATATGTAAACTATATTATTGTGAAGTTTCATCAAAATCCATTTAGTAGTCTTTGCGTGAAAGAGCAACAAACATTTTCACATCCTCACATACTAACTTTCGCGTTTATAATATTAGTAGGATAGGAAGTTACACATAGCCAAGAACGAGAAATAATTTCAAAGCAAAAACGATGCATATACTCAGACAGAAACTATTAACTTAGATAAGACAGTGACTAAAATATGTAAATGCCAGACCTTTAAATAGTTAATGTGCATTAATTACTATACATTTTAAAGAGAAGAATTAAAAAAGAATTTGTATTATCCGCACGGAAGCCACAAAATATTCTCAGTGGCAGAATATCGCCGCCCTAGCCGAGGCCGCGGGTGACTTGACCGGGGAATTAGTCCGTCACCTGCCGAGAGGCCGACCGCGTGAGGAAAGACCGACATCTTCCCCGAGGGGGGGACGTCAGTCGATGGGAGGGTACCCCAAATAGGGAGTATTCCGTCGGGCCGACCACTGACGTCAAGTCACCCTGCTCCGGTGGTCGGCCCAACGACGAAGGCGACGTGCATCATGGGTGGGTTGTGGGTGTGCGTGCTTACGTCCCTCTGTCACCCCAGACGGAGTGGCGCGAGGGGCGCGCCGACCGCAACCCACCACCAAAAAAAAAAAAAGTGGCTGAATACAATAAATATAAAATAATAACAAAATATATACATACATACTTTTTTTTTGGGGGGTGGACTACGGCCAGCGCTCCTGCCGTGCGTCTCCGTACGAGGCAACAGAGGGGCGGCGTGCGGCCCCGTAACCCACCCGTAGCACGTCGCCTTCGTCGTTGGTCTGATCACCGGGGCAGCGTGACTTGTCGTCAGTGATCGGCCCGACCCATATCCCTTTAGGAGTACCCTCTCCTTGACCAACTTCAGCTTCGAGGAGGACGTCGGTCTTCGTCGCGTGGTCGGCCTCTCGTGAGCATAGCAAACAAACAAACTAACTCACTTTCGAATTTATAATATTAGTGAGGATATACACAGCTCGAAAACATTTTTTTTTTTATTGCCAACGGTGGCAAACGAGCAAGCAGCACACCTGATGGTAAGTGATTCTACCGCACATGGACCTATACAATACCAGGGGCACAGCCAGGCCGTTGCCTACCGTGAAGGAAATACTCTTCTTAAACCTCGTTTAAAGAAGGACATGTCATAGCGCTCGGAAAACACAGCAGCAGGTAGTTCATTCCAGAGCTTGCACGTACGTGGGAGAAATGATCGCTGGAAACGTACAGTTGAAGACCATAACGTTTCCAGGTGAAATGGATGAACCCTTTTTTTTTTTTTTTTTTTTTTCACGCTGTGGAAATGCATTTGCGCACTATTCCCCCGCCGGTTACAGACAGGGGAGTGTGTGTGGGACTCGCCGGCCACAGAAGTGACCGAAATACCCACTAAAACCACAGCGGCCCCTTCCGCGCTTTTACGGGGTGCCGGAGAGATCGTCTGATAACATTCTATCCCCGACACCCCAACGCTTGGCCGTCTGGCCACGTCCTGTCGTCATTCAGAGTGGTGGGTGGAGGAGCGCATAGCGGCGTCTCCTCCTCCCTGGTCGTCGCCGGCGGAGCGAGTCAGCGGACGCAAGCGCCTCGCGTGCCCGCTCCGCGGCCTCCTTCCTTGTCATGACAGCCTCACAGAAGCAGGCCATCGACGACCAACAGCTGTCGCTGCCGAGCATCTTGGAGATGATGGTCGGCAACGACAGGTCTGTTGTTGCCATGTCCGTTGACAGGACGTGGCGCTGAGGCCCCCAGGCGGGGCATACTTCTAGTGTGTGGCGCGCATCGTCAATTGCCGCGCCACACTCATGACATCCTGGGGCCTCTTCTCTTCCAATTTTGTGCAGGTACTTACCGAAGACCCCATGTCCGGTAAGCACCTGCACCATTCTAAATGTAAGGCTGCCGTGCCTTCTCCTGAGCCAGCGGTGGAGATGTGGCGCGACCGCCTCCACAGTCCCCCGCCCTGCTACGGGGGACTCCAGCTCTTCCCTCCACCGCCGGACTACTTCCCTTCGGGCCACTTCCTGGGCTCTGCCCAGTCCCCTTATGGACACTTGCTCTCCGTTGGCTCGTGCTGTGGCGCGGAACCGGTACACTTCCGCCAACGCCTCCGCCACCAGTGGCCAAGGCGGGTCGCCTGCCAGCAGTGTCGCTGCAGTCCATGACACAGTACGGTAGCCCCTAATGGCCCTCACCGCCATAGCCCTCTGCGGTCGTCGCAAAAGGGCTCTGTTGCGGACGGTGAGGGACTCCGACCAGATAGGAGCGCCATACAGTGCCATGGAACGCAGGATGCCGACGTAGAGACGTCGGCATGTCGACCCGGGACCGCCAGTGTTTGGCAGAAGTCTTCCCAGCGCCGCGGCCGACTTGACGAGCCTAGGGACGAGCTGGGCAAAGTGTGGCCCGAAATTCCAGTTTGAATCTAGGTGCAGACCCAAATATTTTATATGGGCCTGCACCGGCACGGCAACCCCAGACACACTGATGTGTGCTCCTCGGGGGGGACCTCGACGTGGGCCATGAAAAAGGAGGGCCTCGGTTTTGTCCAGCGAGACCCTCAGACCCAACATCCCAATCCGGTCTACGACGAGCGCTACTCCTTCCTCTGCCAATCGGACAGCCCCCCGGAAGTCCGCCCTCTTCACCGTGACGAGGGTGTCATCCGCAAATGGATGAACCCTGCTACGATGTCGAGTGGTACGTTGGTAGAATGGTGACGGTGGTACCAAGTCAAACAGTTCCTTGGAGCACTCCCCGAGAAAGAGTCGCTATTATTGGCGACAAACGAGTAAACAG
Source organism: Lymantria dispar (assembly GCA_032191425.1). NCBI lineage: Eukaryota > Metazoa > Arthropoda > Insecta > Lepidoptera > Erebidae > Lymantria > Lymantria dispar. The sequence goes on along the minus strand of CM063468.1, from coordinate 9,941,787 downwards.
TATACTTGATAGTAAGTGCTACTCATGGCCGCTGCCTACCTTGAAGAAAGTGAAGAATGTAAAGTGAATAGAATGAAGTGGTGTGAGAATGCATCCAATAAGGTTCGATGATACTTAGGGTATCACCAAAACCCATCATACGCAAACATCCTCAGAAAATTAGGCTTCCAGCTCTTTCGATCACTGAATGAAGTACATTAACTGCTACTACTGATACATAAATTTCCTGTGAGAATGTAGTACTAACCGGCTCGCGAATGTAGACAGATCACTGTCGACAGTGTGTTCGTACCTCATCTTTATAAGAATATACGATCCAAACTGTAAAATGGTTCAGTGATCCAAAATGTGGTATTTTCATCTACCTATACCAATAAATAAAATTGGAGTGTCTGTTTGTAATGTCAAAATAATAGACTTTTTTCATGCTCACACGGTTATTTGCACTATACATATGCCTAAAATACACTTTATATTTTTTTTGTCTGTCTGTCTGTCTATTTGTTCCGAGTAATCTTCAAAACGGTTGAACAGATTTCAAAAATTATTTCAGCAATGGAAAGCTACAATATCAGGGAGTAACCTAGCCTATATTTTATCCCGGTATTCCCACGGGAACGGGAACTACGCAGGAAAGACTGAAACCAAAGCGAAGCGAGGGCGGGTTACTAGTTAAAAATATATCTGGCGTAAGCAGAACTGGTCCTTAATAGAAGATATACAAAAGATGAGAGCAACGATAATAACAAGTTTTATTTCCTCAAGATAAAGTAAACACTAATGTATACTAAACAATTACGTTTTATTCAGTTAATGAATAATTGTTGCCGCGATGTGTAATCCGAATTCAGTTAGCATAGTATTTACATTAATTTTATTAAATTCAGTTCAAAGTAAGTTTTTACTGCATTTTGTAGGCACCTTCCTTACATATGACAGAGTCAGAATAGAAATTGATACCGTTCATTTCTTTCTCGTGGATGATCCTAATAAAACTAAAAAGGGACGATAATACCGCTACTAGATAAAGAAAACTCAAACCGTGAGCAACCCGTTTAGACTATTTGAAGAAAAAAGAATGAATGCTTGAGTCCTGTTGGGCTTAAGGGATATGGAATCTATATGAGCTGAGATATTGATGATGGGTATAATGATAGTGATATCTCCATGATTTTATGGAAATAAATAAAACTGTAATAATATATGTATATCTGATACCAATTCCTAGCTCACATTGTAACCGAATAACAGTTTGATAGCGGTCGATTTTTGGTTCGCATGCATTCTCGCCACGAGTGCGTAGAAGTCATTATGTAGCCCAGGAGAATGCTGTTCCTCAGTTTCCTGGTGAAGGTATCACCAGGAAACTAAGGAACAACATTCTCCTGGGCCTATATTTACGACTCTCATTGGGAATTAAAGGGTCAACGGTTTTTATTCTTAACCCGTCATCATAATTATCATCTCAGCTCATATACATCTCACTGTTAAATTCGTCACATCCATTGTGGAAGGCAATACGATCTACTATACCAAGCTGGTCAGATGTGTTGATATAGCTTTTCATTTTTTTTTTTTTATTGCAAACGGTGGCAAACGAGCAAACAGTACACCTGATGGTAAGTGTTGCTGCCGCTCATGGACCTTTACAAGGCCGTTGCCTACCGCGAAGAAAGCGAAGGGAGTGTGAATGCGTGCATTGAGGCTCGGTGATACCAAGGACACCACCAGAACCCTCCACACGCAATCACCCTCCGAAAGTTGGGCTTCCGGCTCTCTCGCTCACCGAACGAAGCGCAGTAACAAATTGCTACTACTCAGACTTCGATTTTCTGCGAGAGCATGGTACTGCCTCGGACGGACTGGCCCACGGCTGTAGACAGATAACTGTCGACAGTGTGGTCTTACCACTCCTAATCCTAATGAAATCCCTTAGTCATCTTTTACGACACTCACGGATAAGAGAGGGGCGTTAATTGTATTCTTACCCTGTCACCATACGGAAAAACATGTCATCATCCGGAAAATATTTAATAAAATGTATACAAATTATTATCATCCGGAATACGGAAATCCGCAGAAGAAGGGTGTAACCGACATAGCACGAAGAATTAGCACGCTGATGTGGCAATGGGTAGGCTACATTGCTCGACGAACCGACAACCGCTGGGGAAGAAAGGTTCTCGAGGGGCGACCACGTATCGAACGACGCAGTGTAGGACGCCCCCCCCACTAGGTGGACCGATGACCTAGTGAAAGTTGCTGGGCATCGTTGGATGCAGGTGGCACAGGACCGCACATTGTGGCGTAACATGAGGGAGGCCTACGCCCAGCAGTGGACGGCAATAGGCTGAAATGATGATGATACAAATTTAAGGAATCTGTGATCTTAGCTCAAATATGTCCTGCTACTGGGCTCGAGCTTTTACCGTAATGAGAGAGAAGTTGACATACTTCATGATGCTGGTCATACAGATTGGTATAAACTTTCAAGATCTTCTCTTGCATAAATATATATGCAAGGGATATGATCGTTTATCCGTCTTTTATGACATCTACGGGCAAGAAAATGGGTGGTGAATTGTATTCTTACTCTGTCACTAAATGGATATTGCTGCAGCTGAAAATCAGCTCTGCAAGTTTATGTAGCATATGCTGAACTGTTGCCTTTTGGACACTCATATTATAAATTTCATTTGTGTATATTATGATTATTTTAATCATCCATATTTTTTCGTCTTCGTTTTTATATCACTTGTGTACCTATATTTCTATGTCAGGCATGTATGTAACTATAGTGTCCAATAAATCTTATTTTCCTTCTTTCTTTCTTTCTAAATTCATTCTTAATCACCACATGACAAATCAAAAGTTAATTCATAATGAACTAGCAACCCGCCCTCGCTTCGCTTTGGTTTTAGTCGCCTTACCCGCGTAGTTCCTGGTCCCGTGCGAATACTGAGGTAAAATATAGCCTATGTTACTTCCTGATATTATAGCTTTCCATTGGTGAAAGAATTTTTGAAATCCGTTCAGAGGTTTAAGCGTGAAAGCGTAACAAAAAACAAACTTACTTTCGCATTTATAATATTAGTGTAGAATGTAGATACATATTAAATTATCATTATTACTAATTTTTTTTACTTTTTTATCTAGCGTCAGTCGCAGAAGAATTAAGCTGTGAAAATGCTAACCCAGTGAATTCAACTATTTACCCGATTTCACATAAAAGACGTGAGTAAATTCAGTACATATGCATAATCTTTTCATTGTACACTGCACTTCTAATGAAACTATTTCGTGACAAACTACTCTAACTCTTTTCCCTGTGGTGACGGAGTAATTCACCACTTCCTCTCTTGCCTGTGAATGTCGTAAAAGACGACTAAGAGATACAATTTGCATATAACATCTATGCAGGAGAAGGAAAACTCTAAATAAACCCTATGTCAACACGTCTGACCAGCGTGGCATAGTACATACATTTACATTTTAAATATCTTTAATAGGAGTGTAATTGACGATCAAAAGTGTTGGTACAGAGTTTTATTTCGAATTCTTCTTTTCTTGCTTATATGCTATATGTATATAATATTTCTTAGTCGTCTTTTACAACACTTTCGTACATTGAATTTAACATTTAAAAATTACCTAAATAAAATGTTGTTTATTTTCTTTATTTAATATACTTACTACTAGATACATTTTTAAACATTAGAAAATAGAAATATTTGAAAATATAAAAAAAAATGTTTATTATTATTACGTTTGACAAAAAGATTTTGAGGCATTAGCAATTACAAGATTTTCAACTTAATTTAATTTTCGCAGTGAGTTCTCGCTTTGATTCAAAGAAGTTACATAGCGTCTTAAATCATTAACTGCTGATAATGCCTGGGCGTGTGACAAAATCGGAGTTGACTCATCTTCTTCTTGGTCATTATCACTTAGGGTCGCTCGACAGTCGCTGGCCGCTGCCGCAAGGGGCAATATGTGTATTTGTGTAGCACGTGTTGGCGTATTAAACGGGATGACGATCGTATTAAGCGTTAAGAAATGTATGAAAACATGTCTCAAGTTGCTGGGACCGACGCAAAATGGCGTATTATGCGGGAAATCGTATTAAACTGGTTCTACCGTAAATATTTATTGAACAAAAATTATCATTTTCTGGCAAATAATCGTAATTTTAAATAAAACTACTTTACGGATTTTATCGCGTTTTTATTTGATTTGAAGTGTTATTACACTTTGCAGCGTTCATAGTCCGCCCGTGACCATGAACGGTGTAAAGTGTTCGAAACTTCAGGCAATCAAAAATCAAATATAAACACGATAAAATCCGTAAATTAATTTTATTTAAAATGTGTAATACTCGCGTAAACATCAGAAATAATTATAAAAAATCGTTATATTTTATTAATACTTTATGACATATTAGTTCCTATCGTAATCTGTTCTTTTATGAATATAAAAAAAAAAATATTGTACTACTAAATAATAATTATATGCTTTTAATTTTACGGGGCTGTGGTTCGCTTACAACCAACTTAAATCATTCGGAAGGACAGAAGGGCAGCGTGTAGCCAGAAAACCTACCTTATAAACTCCCCATCGCCATTTGAGATAACCACTAATAAATATTATCTTGATAAAATCGCTTTTATTACAGATGATCAAGCATGCAACTTCGAAAATGTTGAATGTATGACGAGTGCTGCAAAAATGGAAAAAAGTAACATAGATAAATATATAGATCCAATGGCTTTACCACGTTTCGAATTAAATCTGACTAATATTCAATATAAAATGATTAATGCTACACTCACTGGAATGAGAAGAAATTGTTATGTTACAAAACTATTGTAAGTAATAGTTCTCTGGGCAGGTGCGCCCAAATATCAGCTAGACCCACTTGACTCCCTGCAAAGACGGGCTGTTCGAATCGTCGGGGATCCCAATCTTACGGACAGATTGGAGTCGCTGGAGCAGCGGAGAGACTTTGGGTCACTCTGTGTACTCTACCGACTCTTTCACGGGGAGTGCTCCGAGGAACTGTTTGACTTGGTACCACCGTCACCATTCTACCAACGTACCACTCGACATCGTAGCAGGGTTTATCCATTTCACCTGGAAACGTTATGGTCTTCCACTGTACGTTTCCAGCGATCATTTCTCCCACGTACGTGCAAGCTCTGGAATGAACTACCTGCTGCTGTGTTTCCCGAGCGCTATGACATGTCCTTCTTTAAACGAGGTTTAAGAAGAGTATTTCCTTCACGGTAGGCAGCGGCCTAGCTGTGCCCCTGGTATTGCAAAGGTCCATGTGCAGCAGTTTCACTTACCATCAGGTGTGCTGCTTGCTCGTTTGCCACCGTTGGCAATAAAAAAAAAATGTATTTGCCTTGACAATGATTAATTCAAAAAATTTCTAGGTAAAGGTAAGAATAAATTTTAAGAAAAAAATCCCTTCCCCCGGGCTGGCTACAGACGACCATCGACCACGGACTACGAAACTCGGTACCAGTGGTCGATCCAATGGCGAAGGGGAGGGATTACGGTGGGTTATGGGGCCGCGCGCCTCCCTTGCGTCGCCCCGAGTGGCGTAGACCGCGTTTGTGCTGGCCATAGCCCACCCATAATAAAAAAAAAATACTTGTGGTGGCGGAGTAAGAATACAATTCACCACCTCGTTTCTTATCCGTGGGTGTCGTAAAAGATGACTAGGGTCTTATAAAATGCATACAACATCTAAGTAACAGAAGAAAAAGTCGAAAGAAAACCCTGTACCAACCTTCACCAGGTCGACGATCCACCTAGTCCGTCCGATACGTGGTCGCCACTCGAGAACTGTTCTTCCCCAGCGGTTGTTGGTTCACCGAGCGATGTGGTCTACCCATTGCTACTTCAGCATGCTAATTCTTTACGCTATGTCGGTTATACTTGTTCTTCTGCAGATTTCCGTATTTAACATACAAAATAAAAACATACAGTCGAATTGAGAACCTCCTCCTTTTTGGAAGACGGTTCGTCATCATCACAGCTCATATATATACGTCTTAATACTGGGCTAGAGCCTCCTACAAATTGGAACTGAAATTGACCTACTATATCACACTGGTCAGACGGGTTGGTATAAAGTTTTATTTCAAGTTTCCCTCCTCTTGTATAAACATCATCATTCATCATCATTTCAGCTCATGTACATCCCATTGTAGGGTTCGAACTTCTTCTGTAATAGGAGGGCAATTGACCTTACTATACCATGCTGGTCAGACAGGTTCGTATAGTATGGACGTTATATGCATATTACATTCCTCAGTCGTCTTTTACCACATACAAGGGCAAGGTAAGGTGGTCTCAGGTCTTGACGGGGCATGGATGCTTCGGCAAGTATTTGTACATCGTCCTGCCACCACTACGATAGCGACGAGGACACGGCGCAGCATACGCTTGAGGTTTGTGCCACCTGGGCAGTGCAGCGTCGTGAACTCGTCGCAATCATCGGTGCCGACCTGACGCTGCCGACCATTGCTAGGGCAATGCTCAACAGCGTCAGGAACTGGAACGCGGTCGCAGCTTTCTGCGAGTCAGTGATCTCGCAGAAGGAGGCCGCGAGTCGCGCACGCGAGGAGCTCAGCCTCGACGAAACGCCCCGCCGCCGGTGACTGCGGCGGTGCAGGTGCGACTACCTGCGCGTCATGCCACCCTAGCCAAGGCCGCGGGTGACGTGACCGGGGAGTTAGTCCGTCACCCGCCGATAGGTCGACTACGCGAGGAAAGACCGACGTCTTCCCCGAGGGGGGGACGTCGGTCGATGAGAGGGTACCCCAAATAAGGGGTATTCCGTCGGTAACCCTGCTCCGGTGGTCGGCCCAACGACGAAGGCGACGTGGTGTTCGAGTGGGTTGCGGATGTGCGTGCTTACGCTCCTCTGTCGCCCCGGATGGATTGGTGCGAGGAGCGCGCCGACCGCAGCCCACCCCAAAAAAAAAGGGTAAGGTGGTCAAAAGCAAACTCATCATATCACACATCCTTCATAATTCAATTTATTAATGTTATCTATACCAATAAATAAAATTGGAGTGTCTGTTTGTAATGTCAAAATAATCGGCCTTTTTCATGCTCACGCGGTTATTTGCACTATACATATGCCTAAAAATGATTTTATATTTTTTATGTCCGTCTGTCTGTCTGTTTGTTCCGGGTAATCTTCAAAACGGCTGGACCAATTTCAAAAATTCTTTCACCAATGGAAAGCTATAATATCAGGGAGTAACATAGGCTATATTTTATCCCGGTATTCCCACGAGAACGGAAACTACGCAGGAAAGACGACTGAAACCGAAGCGAAGCGAGGGCGGGTTGCTAGTCTTTAATACATTCCATATTAAATTAATATATTGTACCCAAATATCCCGTTTTAAGACTCTATTTATTTCAGATGCAACAACACATTACTTAGCTATGATTATAATATAAAATGCTCTCAATTGGTTCTTCAAGCGCACTTTTCAGCAAAGGGAAGTCTATCTGTTATAAGCTTCAATAGAAATGGTTCATTGAAAATAATGACAGGTGAGTATTAGAATTCCGTGTGGTGACGGAGTAAAAATACAATTCACCACTCCCTATCTTGCCCGTGGATGTCGTAAACGACGACTATGGGGATATAATATGCACATAACATCTGTGCACAAGAAGGAAAACTCAAAATAAAACCCTATACCAGCATGGTATAGTAGATCAAATTGGGCCTCCTCCATGAGTAGGGATGCAAACAATACATCGATGTTTCAAACATCGTTCAGTAATAAAACATCGATGTTTTACATCGATGTTCATTACTGCGAAACATCGATGTATCGATGTTATTTTCTACGATGTTTTAATATCGACTTTTTGCCTGACATCTGTTTGAAATGTATGGTCATTTCAGCAAAACTTGCGTGACAGTCTATTTACCAGAGTAAATGACTTACGTATATACGTTTTCGTAAAATCCGTTATTTTTAAACTCTGTTTCTAATTAAAACTAATAAACATGCTGCAGTTAAGCTTGTAATAAGTTTACTGAATATACGTTAAATATAACTTTATTTCCTCAACTCTACATCTCCCTTGTTCTAAAGACTTACCTATTCAATGATAATATTATTACGGATAATAAGTATAGGTTACATACATAAAATTAAAGTCCTTTGCACGATCGTTAAAATAAACATCGATGTTTCGATACATCGATGTTTTTATGCCGATGTTTTTTTGTACATCGATGTTTGTTCTGAAACATCGATGTAATCGATACATCGGTGTTTTTGGTTTTGATATTTGCATCCCTATCCATAAGTCCATTGTGGAGGAGGCCCGAGCCCAACAGTGGGATGTATGTGAGCTGCGACGTTGATATCTCGCTGTGTAGCGAAAGGGTTAAGAATAAAACTATGTATTACTTTTTCTTGAGAGGCATAAAAATCGACTACAGGTGCACCATGGGAGGAGGATAGAAATTAAACATTATATTTAAAAGGACGTTTGCTTAATAGATAGAGCCTGGTAAGAGTGGAAGACTCTCCATGTGGTGACGGAGTAAGAAAATTATTCATCACCCCCTCTCTTATATATATACGAATACAATATATATATACGAAAATATATTATATGTCAAAAAAATATCGCTAACTTCAAAAGATATTGTGACATTCATGAAATGAATACTCGGAATAAGGACAAACTAGTTGTACATACTATTCGTCTCCAAAAAATTAGCAAATCATTCATGGGGCAATGTATACGTTTCTACAATAGATTACCTAAAGATATCCGAGACCTGCCAACAAAAAAGTTTAAAAAAGCTATCAAGAATAGACTTTGTAAGAAAGCTTATTATAAAATCTCGGATTATGTAGATGATAATACAGATTGGTTGTGAGCAGCTCCTCATTATGCAATTTCCTTGTTATTTTAAAAAAACCTCTTTTTTAATAACTCTAATATTGTAAAGGGTAGCGTGTTTTGCCTAACGAAATTTTGCATTTTCGTCGTTTGTAACATGTTTGTAACATATGGTCTTGGTCATGCTCACTGAAGGATCTACTTGCGGTAGCTGCGTGGAGCGGGTCTCTTCCTTCCCTCCATAGTGGTTGAGGGGAGTGATAGCTGCTCTAGTAGTTAACTCGTGATCGGGTGCCGCTTGTGGGATCTGGTCCAGCCATAATCATTTGAATTATATTAAGTATCCTGCAGTTCGAAGGGCATCACACAGGAGCTAGGTCTTAAAAAACTTGTACACAAATTATATCTAGTAAGAAGAAAAAAAAATTAAAATACACGCCCGCTGAGTTTCTTGCCGGATCTTCTCAGTAGCGGTCGCGTTCCGATCTGGTGGTAGTTTATTTATATTGGATAATTTAATTTTATTTTGTAAAATTGACAACATGTAAGTGCCCTCTCGGGGTCTATGCATAATAAATGATTTGAATTTGAATTTGACTTATCCATGGGTGTTGTATAAGACGACTAAGGGATAATAATATGCATACAACATCTATGCAAAAGAAGGACTCGAAACAAAACACTATGCCAACACGTCTGCGGGCCGACCATTGATGACAAGTCACATCTGCTCCGGTGGTCGGCCCAACAACGAGGCGACGTGGGTACGGGTGGGTTATGGGTCCGCGCGCCGTCCTTTTATCGCCCCGGACGGACAGGACCGCGCGTGCGCTTACCATGGCCCACCCATAAAAAAAAAAAATGCCAACACGTCTGACCAGTGTGGTATAATTAGTCAATTGCCTTCCCACAGTGGAGGAGGCCTGAGCCCAGCAGTGGGATGTACATGGGCTAAGATAATGAAGAGTGGAAGTGGCAATAAGTTAAAACACTGTTCTTCACACAGTGACTGAAGAATAAAATGGATCTTCCATTCCTTTGAGTTAATTATACAGTGAAGAGTAAACATTATTTTAAAATAACGAAAACACGAAACAATGTTAGAATGTATCTGTAATGTGGGAAGTTAATTTCCTTCGGCTTAAATTAATTCTTTAAAAGATACTTGTGCCTATTAGTGGTTGAGTTACAAATGACTAAATATGAGGAAAAGATTACTGAGAACTGACGAAGCTAAAGTATACAAGGAAAGGAAGTAATAGTAAGGAAAAGTATCCTAGGTATGGCTCCGCGAGCTTATAACAAGCTACCAGAAGAAACTAAGTCCCTTGATATCATGCATTTTAAAAAAAGGCTAAAATTAATATTGACTAAGAAATGTTATTATAGTATTGACGAATATTTAAATGATGAATTTATATGACATTATCCATACTAATATTATAAATGCGAAAGTAAGGATGTTTGTTTGTTTGTTTGTTTGTAACGCTTTCACGCTTAAACCACCGAACCGATTTCAAAAATTCTTTCACCAATAGAAAGCTATAATATCAGGGAGTAACATAGGCTATATTTTATCCCGGTATTCCCACAGGAACGGGAACTACGCGGATTTAAGCGACTGAAACGGAAGCGAAGCGAGGGCGGGTTGCTAGTAAAATATAATTATGTACTTTAAATTTTGACATTAACTTTTTGACATTAAGTAATAAGCATGTGAATCTAATTTAGAATTTGTCTAATTTTATTTATTTTTGCTATGAAAAATAAATTTTATTATTATTAGAATCTTAATGTATAAATACTAATTTCTATAGACTAAACACTAACAAAATTTGTACGCCTATCGGCATGACATAGTGAAACCCGTATCACCTGAAATGTTAACAATATCACCTATGTTATACAAATTAATAAATGATTTGATTTGATTTGATTACATTGGTCTTCAGAATGAAAATGCAAATGAGTAATAGTCAATACACTAGACGGTCATTGGCCTCGAGTGCTCTGTCGAGCGTCTTTCACTTTACCCCTTTTTCGCGGCCGACCATCACGCGACATGCAATAGATGGACGACAAAGTGTGAGGTAATGTAATAAAAGTTTCACTTTCAAATTTAATACCTAATTCTGTTGGGGGTATAAATCTCTGTAAAAATATGTCTTTTTGGACGTGAGACATCCTAGTTCCCCTGTGACCATGAACGCTATAAAGTATTCGATATGTTGGGCAATCAAAAATCAAATACAAACGCGATATGATCCGTAAAAGTAGTTTTATTTACAAAACGAAATAAATTATATCTGTAGCTATATTCTATGCATATATCTAACGAAGTTTACTATTCTCCCCGGTTAGTGTCTGCTTTGCCTGAGATCTGGTCGGTGGAATTTACTATTTAAAATAACATACTTATAATTTCAGGTATTTATACTATAAGAATAACGGGCAATTACGATATTATTGTAAATTGTTGTTAACGGGCAATTACGATATTATTGTTATTGTAACGAACTTATTTAAATGTAAATAAAGTAAAAGTGCGTATCTCTCGGCATAAATCCTTTTATTCTTACTATACTGTGTGAGACTAACATTTATAAATGTTTTTAAAGTGTTATGCACTTAAATAAACTTTTAAATAGTGATTAAATATCTAAACATAACTGAACTTTTAATAATTGTACCCACACATAGTGAGAAGTGACATTTTTATAACTAAAACTTGTTGTTGTAGTTCAAATTTTAAACCTCTGTTAGCATCTTCTATTCCTTGTCGCCTTAATAAAAACAATGGTGAAGTGTGCAGCGTGCGGGAAGTTTCTTGGAGTAAAGGCAGGCGCTGTCTGTTCAAATAGTATTTGCACAAATAGATACCATTTCGCTTGCTTACTTTTACCCGAGTCCACGCAAATGAGTAATAATTGGAAATGTCCAGACTGCAAAAAGAAGATACCTAAAGGTGATAACAGTAGTACTCCGGTGAAACAGTTGAGTGATGAGATTTGTGCAAAGGAGGTAATCTTATCGGATTGTGCAGCCGTGACGGGCGCGCCAGATGCAACAACAAATGTGGGCATATCCACCACTACTGATTTATCGTCATCTCTTAGTGAAGAGATTAGACTATTTAGATCGGAACTGCGGGCGGTTAGAGATGAGTTGCGGGCCTTCCGCAGTGAATTGGCCGAGCTGCATTCCTCATTTGGAGACTGCAATCGACGAATCGATGGTCTGGAGGCCAGAATTGAGGCACTGGAGACCAAACAGGTAACCGATGCACCTGATAACACACTAGTGAGCCAGCTGCAGCATACCATATCACGATTGCAATACGAGCTTAATGACAAAGACCAGGAGGCACTCAGCACTGATCTCGAAATTTCTAATCTGCCGGAAGTGCCAGGGGAGAACCTACTACATACTGTTGAATTAGTCGCATCAAAGCTGGGCGTGACACTTGAGGAGCGGGATATAGTGTTCGTGCAACGAGTGGGTCTACGTGTGGACCAAGACCCAGCGGTGGGAGCGAGTGCGGCGCGAGCGCGGCGCATTGTAGTCAGGCTCGCGCGGCGTACGCTGCGGGATGTCGTACTGCAGAATGCGCGTGTGCGTCGCGGCGCTAACACGGCGGATTTGGGCCTGCCCACTCCGCCACGACGCTTTTACGTCAATGAGAGACTCACAAGATTTAATAAACAATTATTTTACCGCGTGCGCGAGGTTGCTGGGCGACTAGGATGGAGGTACACTTGGACCAAATTTGGTCGTATCCTAACGAAGCAAAGTGATGGTAAACCAACCCATTGCATTCGTGCGGATGAAGACCTCGTCCGTGTTTTTGGAAGTGACGTCGTTAGCAATAAGAAAAATTAACTTATCATGGCTTTCATTGAATTATACTAAATACATGTGCTATATTTTTAATATTAAAACAAGTGTTGTATGGGTTGTTAGCTATATTCATCTTATATTAATGTACATAATACGGCACTTTACAATCGTAGCTAATGTATTGTTCACCACAAAGCGTTTATATTATCTTTTGGTTGCAGTTCCTATGGTTATTTTAATAATATTATACATATTTTTTGAATATATTCATCTAGATTACTATAAATTATTATATACTTATATTTATATTGTTTGCTATTATAACAATAATTATATTATAATTGAATTATTAATATCACAAATCAATGGTTATATTGAAACATTAACTATTTACATTCTTCTTTATTATAGTCCTTGCAATGCATAAAACAAAAAGATTTAAAATTGGGTTGTTTAATGCGGGATCACTCGGTACACGACATGAGGAGTTCATTGTAGCTATGGAGAACATCGATGTTGACATTATGGCGATCAATGAGACATGGCTCAGAGAGGGCCAGGAGGGTCGTGCGCCGTCGTTGGCCAACTATCGACTGCGTCACGTACCGCGTCCTGCTGGGGTGCGCGGGGGCCGCGGCGGAGGCGTGGGCTTCTATGTGCGACGAGGCCTCCGCGTTCGTACGATACAGCACCCAGACGCGCCGCTCATTGAACAGATGTGGCTGCGGTTCAGTATCAACGCGTGTTCCATTATTATTGGTACAGCTTACAGGCCACCATGGCTGGATGTAAATAATTTTATAGGTGCAATTACGGAGTCACTGGCCTCGTTTCCAAATGTTGATAAAATTATTATTCTTGGTGATTTTAATATCAACATACTTGACCAATTAGACAATAAAACAAAACTGCTTCAGCAATTTCTTGAATACTCTGGTTTGAAACAAATTATCGAAGAACCAACACACTTTACGGATCACAGTGAGACGCTTCTTGATGTTGTGTGCACCGATGCTCACGTAGGCACAGTGACAGTTTCACATATCCCTGAGCTAAGTCATCATGCAATGATATCTGTACAATTTAATTTTAAAATTAATAAGCCTATACCGCGCTGGGTTAGCTATCGACCATTAAAAGATATTTTAATTGATATTTTTAACAATGATCTGAATAGTATTGATTGGGACGACATTGAGAAATTAGAGAATGTGGATAATATGGTAGATCTTTTTAATATGCATATACTAACTTTATTTGATTTACATGCACCCTACAAAAAAATTTTACTAAAAAACAAATCTCATCCCTGGATTACTGACACAGTTAAGTTAATGATGAATCTGAGAGACACTGCCCACGCTCGTTTTAGATCTAATAGATGCGAACGTCTTGATAACTCCTACAAAGAGCTTAAGTACTTTGTCCGAGCTGCAATTGAGCGCGAGAAGCAGGCTTACTTCAACTCGTATATTAACAAAAATATTGACCAACCTAAACGCCTATGGAAGAACCTAAAAACAACAATTTCTATAAATAAGAAATCTGAGCACGAGTTACCAAGCTTCTGTGACGATCCCGAATCACTTAATGATCATTTCCTGAACGTGCCCGGTAAGAATTCCGTGACAATAGCAGATTTAACCTATTTTGAATTCAATCATTTCAGTATAAATAGATTTCAGCTTCGAACAGTGGCGGAGGTGGATGTGTTAAATATCTTGCGTAGTCTCAAATCAAATGCCCTGGGTTCCGATTATATTTCGTTGAACATGCTGATGATGACACTTCCTAATTCTCTCCCAGCAATAACATCCATCATTAACAGGTCAATCTTGACTTCCACGTTTCCTACGCAGTGGAAAATGGCTTTAGTCCAACCAATCCCCAAAACTTCTCATCCCACCAGTGCAAAGGATATACGTCCTATTAGCCTGTTACCCTGTGTTTCTAAAGTTCTAGAAAAAATCGTTTGCAATCAGTTTAGGGCATATCTCGAGCAGTGTCAGATTTTTCCGGTAACACAGTCAGGGTTTCGTCCCAAGCATAGTACTACTACTGCACTTCTTGATGTAGTTAGTGATATATTGGAAGACAGAGATCAAGGTATGGCAACACTGCTTGTTCTGCTTGATTATTCGCGCGCTTTCGATAGTATTAATATTTCACTCCTTCTCTCAAAGCTTTCTTTCTATGGATGTAATGCTGAGACTATCCAATGGTTTAATAGTTATTTATCAAATCGATCCCAATGTGTACAAATTAAGAGCAAGGATGGTAACAATATGACATCTCTTCCCAGACTGATTAACAGAGGCGTTCCTCAGGGTTCCGTCCTTGGACCGCTCCTCTTTATTCTGTACACATGTGATATCACTAATTGTTTAGTTTACTCGAAATATCATCTTTACGCTGACGATCTCCAACTGTATCACTCTTTTCATCCAAAAAATATAGGAGAGGATGTAAATAAAATAAGCGAAGACCTCGAGAGGATTTCAAAGTGGTCAGAAAGAAATTGCTTAAGGTTGAACCCTGATAAAAGTAAATTTATTATTGCCGGTAGCAGAAATATATTAAAAAAATGTCAAAGTGTGGACATTAAAATTAATGGTCATCCAATTGCACAAGTGCAAGAAGCGCGTAATTTGGGGGTTATGTTTGATGGACACTTGCGGTTTGAAACTCATGTACTCGATGCGATACGAAATTGCTTTTACAGACTCAAGCTACTGTACCAAATTCGCCAGTATTTAAGTGTGGATATGCGTGTCATGCTGTGCGAGTCACTCATTCTGTCAAAGCTCAATTATGCTGACACTGTGTACGGTACTTGTATCCTCGGTAAAACCGAGAAATTAATCCAGAGAGTGCAAAACGCTTGTGCACGATTCTGCTTTAATATTCCTCCTCGAGCTCATGTAACCCCATTTTTAAATAGCGGTAATCTTATGAAGATGACTGCTCGCAGGCAACTTCATCTAGCTACTCTTCTTTTCGACGTGATTGTTTCAAAACAACCAGAGTATTTATACAGTAAGTTGTCATGGTCAAAAAATTATCATAAAGTAAACACCAGGGCGTCAAGTTACATGTTAATAACACAGAGGCACAGAACGACAGCATTCCGTGGCAGTTTCAAATTTGCTGCAACCCGTTGCTGGAACGATCTGCCACCTCCATTACGCAAAATAAAAACGGTTAAAACTTTCAAACTTAAATTTAAAGACTATTTGCTTAGAAAACAAAAGGCATCCTTGTAGTTTGTCAATCTATATGCTGTTGTTACTGTGTTAATGTTTCAGAACTACAGCCACCCTAAAAGAAACTTGCGTGAACACACCCGTAAATTTATAGATGCGAGATGAGGGTAACCATATTTGTTTGTATATGTGTGTATACCTATTTTTTGGATTTGAGAATTTGGTTATTTATTGTTATAATATATTTATTTCTGCCTAATTTTTATTTATTTTTTTTTTTTTATTCTTATGCTTACTATGTATTTTTATTGTTAATATTATCTCATATTCAAAAATAATGATATTTATTATGTGTTTGTATGTGTCGTGGCGGCCCGTGCTCAACGAAATGGTTTTGCCTGAAAACCAGCGCTGTAGCACCTCTGTGCTGCAGCTTATGCTGAGGTAGAACCTTTTCGGTCTACTACAGTATTTTAAATATTTACCTTTATCATTAGCAGTAGTCTTTGTTTTTATAATTAGTATATAAGTAGTTATAAGTTATTACTTTTTAAATATGCTGTAGAGACTGAAATAAATATTTTTCTTTCTTTCTTTCTTTCTTTCTATATTAGAACTAATGAATATGCACCAAAACCATATGATTTCATATTTTTAAAATTATCAACAGTAAAAACAGAAACAGAGGCAATTGAAAAAATAACATATAATATTGACAGTCCTTTAAATAATAATTTTTTACATGGTAAGTATAATTGGAATACATTAGAAACTTGATTAACCGGACTAATTGTTGTCGTTAGACATTCGGATAAACAAAAATCCGAATAATCAAATGTATGAAAAACCTCCTTTGGTTTTGTGCAGATAATATGTAGTATGTACATAAAGTCGCTCAGCGTGCTATGGAGCGGGCTATGCTCGGGATTTCTCTGCGAGATAGTATCTGAAATACGGCAATCAGTTAAAGAACGGATGTAACCGATATAGCACGAAGAATTAGCACACTGAAGTGGCAATGGGCAGGCCACATCGCTCGAAGAACCGACAACCGCTGGGGAAGAAAGGTTCTCGAGTGGCGACCACGTATCGGGCGACGCAGTGTAGGACGCCCTCCCACTAGGTGGACCGACGACCTGGTGAAAGTTGCTGGGCGTGGTTGTATGTAGGCGGCACAGAACCGCACTTTGTGGCGTAATATTAGGGAGGCCTACATCCAGCAGTAGATGGCGATAGGCTGAAATGATGATGATGATGTACATAATTTTATGCGTTAAAACAATAACGAAACGCATGGGCCGTCTATCCCGCGGGGCACGAGCGTGACATGCCCTTTGAGATACGTTCATGCTTGCATAAATTCGATTTGTAGGTTTATAGGTACAATATATAGGTCGCTGTTGATATTCCGCATAATCGCGAATCTGTATAATCGAGGTCCGGATAATCGAGTTTCTACTGTTTGTGTAAATAAACAATTATGGTGTATAGTCGCGCCCTGTAAATAAATAATAATATAGTAATATGCACTTTAATTTTGTAGTAGACACTTTGAAGACATTTCTAAATGAAAATTGGAGTGAAATGGAGAAAATTTTGCTAAAACCAGCTATGAATTCTTTTATGTTTATTACATTCAACAAGCTGGAATATACGCTCAAGCTATTTCTGTCGAACAAGCAGCACCTAAAAGATTTGCATAACAGAAAAATTTAAATAATTAGACTTAATAATTTTGTTTTCAAATAAATAATTATTTTTGCTGTATTAATTATTCATTATAAATGTACGTAATCAAAATTGTTTGCAATTGTAATTCACTTTTATAAATCAACTAGATGACCCGTTGAATTTCGTACCGCCTAACAGTCATTTCTTTAATTTTTTTTTATATTTTCCTGTTATTCGGGACGCCGGGTCAGATAGTAAGATAAAAAAAAGAAAAAGGAAAATAAGTCAACAATCACATTATGTCCAAAAATAAAAATTATAAAACATCTAAAATTTTGTGTTTGACATCAATTTATACACGATACTAACGTCAATTGTTTTGCCTTCCCTGACCTTTCTACTAACACTTTATGGTATGGTATTAAAGTTCAAATTGACTTTTTAAGTGTTATTACGACTCGTTTGCATGGGAGTATAGAAAAATGTTGTTTTTAGACTTTTATAAGCAATTTTTGAAAATTTTTTCTGCGTTATAATCATCCTTGTACTTCAAGCAATTCTAAAAAATAATAAGCCAAATCGGTTCAGTTGTTCTCGAGATTTGTGCTTAGCAATACATTCAGCGATTCATTTTTATATTATAGATACAGTGAGTGCAAAAAAAAACAATACTAAAACAAATGAAATCAACAATTGAAAACACATACTTTACAGAAACGCAAAACAACTGTTTTGAGGGCAAAGGCTAAGTTATAGATCTGAACTAAACAATCTAATTTAATATAATCTGGGAGCACGGGAGTGCCCCCGCCAAGTCGAGCAAAAGAAAAGTCTGGCAAAACGCAACACTGCCGTAATATACTTTTCTCGAAGCCATTCAGGCCATTTTCAACCCACTATAACTTCGTTGTTAATAAAACTAGAAACCTGAATTTTTAGTAACCTAGCAGACATTATATACACATTGCATATTTCATATTTTATTCAATTTGAACCAATAGTTTAAGAATTATAACTAGTCAAAATTTCGTAATTTTGTCACTCACTGACTGACTGACCGATCATCAATATTAAAGAGATACTTCTAGCAGATATAGAAGTTTCAAATTTAGAATACAATTAGTGTTTAGTGTATAAATGAAGTAAAAATTATGAAATATTATAATTTTCATCCAGTTTCCGAGATAAACTAACTGCATAAGTAATTTTGTAAACTCATATAAATATATAGGATTACAAAGTTACATTTGCAGTTAAAGAAATGTAACTTTGTAAAAAATAAGAATACATTTGTCGCCATCATTGCTTCTCTATGGGAGTCGTAACAACCGATTAAAGATGCGCAGATGATGTAGTGGTTAAGATACTAACGTACCGTGCTAGTGTGCGGGTTCGAATCCCATGCAAGAGAACACCTTGTACGATCCACAAATTGTTCTCACAACTCGCACCGTGCATACTTTATGCGCGGTGCGAGTCAAAATGACTCAGATTAGTATTCTAGGGTTAAAAGACTTCATAGACAATTCATATGGAGAGACGTGTATACTTCATTTAAAATAATATTGATCAGCTTTGTTTATGCGATATGTCTTTAAACACCATCATAGAGTATTGTATAAGTAAAAACTTTGTTGTTTCCATGTGGTGAAGGAGTAAGAATACAATTCACCACCCCTTTTCTTGCCCGTGGGCGTCGTGAAATACGACCAAAGGATTATAATACGCATATAAGATCTATGCAAGTGAAGCAACTCGAAATATAACCCTAACTAACCCATTTGACCAGCGTGGTTATAGTAGATCAATTTCCCCCCTATTGTGGAGGAGGTTTGAGCCCAGTAGTGGGATATATATGAGCTGTGATGACGATGAATGATGATGAAAAACTTTGTTTTTATGGTATTCACACTGATCACAGCTTCGCAATTTTAAATCATTCATAAAAAGAGGTTTTATATAAATATCGTCATCGAATTCTGAATAACTAGTGAAATACATCTTTATGCATGGCTTTTTAAATTAATATCAATTTGCTAATACTAATATCATAATAATTCATTACAAAACTACGGATGCCCAAAAAGGTTCTAATAAGAATTTGAAATAAATTCGTCAACGGCTACTTTAGTTGCATGCCTATCATAAAGCCCCGTACACATGTTGACCGAGCCTAGGCCAACGTGAGCGTCGGCAAATAGGTACAAAGCAAGTGCTAGCGTTCACACGTTGGCCAAGTGCGTCGAACGCCAACGCGAGTGACCAACGTAGACGAGTATTTGTAGAGTTGTCCACACGTTGGCCGTTGTCAGTGTTCATTGTACACAGAAACATTATGGACGTTGACATTGACGTCGCTGCAGCTTCGGCTATTTATTTAATGAACGTATATGATTATTATCTCAGTGTATACCGCAGTAAAGAGAAAAAAAATAAGGTGGTTGATACTGAGTATTCACAGAAATAAAACAATATAAGATATATCCGTGTAGTGACGGAGTAAGAATACAATTCACCACTCTCTATCTTGCCCGGGGATGTTGTAAATGACGACTAAGGGATATAATACATAATACGCATATAACATCTATGCAAGAGAAGGAAAACTCGAAATAAAACCCTATACCAACCTGTCTGACTAGCACGGAATAATAAGGTCAGTTTCCCTCCTATTGTGGAGGAGGCTAGAGCCCAAAAGTGGGACGTATATGAGCTGAAATTATGACGAAGGTACTTTTTGATACTATAGGTAACATATAGGGTGACTGGGATCTAATTATTTAAGTGGCATATCTAGAAGAGTGGTGTAAATTTGAAAATGTCATCATTTCTGTTGAGTGACATTAACACATTAAAGGCGTCTAACAGCGATGGATGTCAACCGTGTAATGGCGAGCAGGCCAACGTGTGGACGAGACTCTAGACCATTTGATATTAGGTTTTATATAGATTGCGTTTATTGTTTACAAAATTAAATCAATTTGTAAAAAAAAAATAACCGATCGGAACGCGACAGCTACTGAGAAAATCCGCCAAGAAACTGAGCGGGCTTGTCTATTATTTTTAATTTTCTTTTTTCTTCTTACTAGATATAAAATTGTGTACAACAAGTTTTGTAAGACTTAGCTTCAGTGTGATGCCTTTCGAACCACAAGATACGTACGTATATAACATATTGTGATACAACAGTTAGAATATTTATTTTTTTGAATTTCTCTCGAAGTGAAATTCTTGGGCCTACATTATAAATTGCACGGACAGCCCTTTTTTGGAGAACTAAGATTCTATTAAAGTCCGCGGAGCATCGCCACAGTAATATGCCGTAAGACATGAGACTATGGAAATAAGCTATGGACTATGGAATAACAGGAATATTGGTGGGCTTATTTACTGTTTAAATGTTAGGTTTCATTTTAGTTGGTAATTTTTATTCATATAATTCAATATGTTATTTTTTATGGAAAATTCTTACCCACAAAAGTAGTAAACGCTAAGGACAGTTTATACTTAAATACATTTAAATAAATTGTGTAAAACCTTGCAAGTTTCAATACAGATATGGCGTTTCATCAAGGTAACGCTGAATATATATTAAAGACAAAAACATTTTAAAGAACGTTGAAGATACTGCAGGATTATGTTGCCTTATTTAAATATTCGAAAATTTCTAGAAAAGTAATGAGGGCAATGCAATAGATATTAAAGGCACAAACATTTTAAAGATTTGAAGATACTGTAGAATTATGGTGCCCTATTTAAATATTTGAAAATTGCTAAAAAAGTAAAGAAGGTGATTGCAATAAATATTAAAACGACACATTTTTTTTTACTTTCATACTCAACCCAACGTTAGCCATACTCTTGAACGGTGACAAATAATTAATAGAATTGAAATAAAAGATAATAAATATATTGCAAAAGTATTAAATAATAATAAAATAATCGGTAATCTTGAAAGCATAGAAAAAAAGAAAGAAAAGTATTTTATTTTGTGACCCTATTTAATTGTGACATATTAATTAAGATTACAGAAAAAGTAATCACATGATTTAAAAATGCGCAAGTCCAAAATATGATGTCCATCGGTCATTGGTGTATTGAACTTTGATGTTGACAAATAGTATCTACCGAAAAGATGTTTCTGATGATGAAAAAATTTTTCTAAGTCCAGGAAATGTATGTTTATGCAATCAAGTATACCATCGAATATTAAAACCACTAATACACAAATAGCACATAGTAATGGTATAGAATATGACGGCATAACAAGAAAAATAATTAAACTCTTAATAAAATTATTCTAAAACAATTTAGTCATCTTATTAATCTACGCATAAGTAATGGACTCTATCCCAAAAATTAAAAAAAACAACCGTAATAAAGCCAATAATTAAAAAAAATAATCGAGAGCTCATGAAATGTTACAGACCTATTGCCCTCTTACCAGTACTGTTTAAAGTTATTGATAGGTACATAGGCACTTTTCAATAACTTTATATCTATACTCATATCAGCAAATATATTCATACTTGAAAAAGGCTATACCCGGAAATTTTTCATCTATTTACAGAAGAATAAAAACGTTTTAGAGTTTTTTACTATTTATTTAAATATAGTTCTTACTAATATGGATAAAAAATACTTGTGTGTGGCATATTCTTTAATATTACGGAAATATTTCATTACATAGATCATAATGTATTAGCTAAAGAATTGAAAGCGTATTATTTACAGGGTAATATTCTCCAATGCATTCGATTTTATTTATTAGATGGAAATTTTGACCGACTAAATTTGTATTAAACGAATTATGTAAATAAACTTAATATTCATCTGGTGCACGCATTATTAATGACGGCGAACCCCTAGGGAGTGTGCTAAGACCACTATTATTATTAATATAATATATTAATTTAATATATGTAAAGAAATTATTATAGTATTTCTTAAATTTTGAACTTGCCGCGCTTGACGCAGTCTCTGTTATGTTTACTGTCATATTTTATCTGTAGTAATTAGCGAATCTATAAAAGGTTTGAATGGCGAAGTATTGTTAATTTGTTAAAGTTATAATTCTTATATTTTAAAGTGATATGATATTGTGAGGGAAAAGACATGCAATTATAAACCTTAAATGTCGTTTCTTTGTTAACAGGTGAGAATTTTGTTAACTGTAATTACTTACTTGTTTTTTTAGTTACCTGTTGTGAAAGGGTTATAATAAAAAAATATTTGTTAACAGAGCAACACATTTTTAATCATTTGCTGACCTTCAAGTTTAAGATAAATAACCTTATATATATATTATATTAATATATTATATTATATTTAATATATTATATTAATAGCATAAACAAGGCAGCATCACAACCAATGTCATGGTTTGCCGATGATAGTACTGCTATAATAACTTGTAATGAAATTAATCTGAATGAAACTGACATCAATAATACTTTGATATAATACACTGAATGATAATAATTTTAATTTAAATCTCAAAATGATAAATTATATTCAATTTCATTAGATTAGATTCAAAACTACTACTTCAATATTAAATATCAAACTAATAAAATTATTTAAGTGAATACTTAACAAGTTTTTAGGACTTATAATACTGACAATGATTTTTAATTTATCTTTTATTCTTTATATATTATTATTTCATTTAAAGGAGATATAAATAAAACAATTATAAAATAGAATATGATATAATATATAATTTCATTTAGTCTTATTTCTGGCTAAGGAGACCAAGCTAACCCATGTAGGGTTAGCTTGGTCTCCTTAGCTGTCTTTAAATTGCCTCAATTGTCATTATTGCTCTTGCATTTGTATTAGTCTATATATCGTTTTACGTGGTGGGATTGAGTGAGAGTACATTTCACCACTCCCTTTCCTACACGTAGATGTCCTAAAAAACGTGTAATAGTTAAATTAAATTGAATTTAGAGAAGCGCTAGCTGACGAACGTGGTATAGATCGATTTCTTTCCTGTAGTGGAAAAGGCCTAAGCTAATTAGTGAGACGTATATGGGCTGAAATAATGATGATTAAGTTATATTCTTCAGTCCCAGTTCTTTTTTTTGTTATTAATATGCGATAAACCTAAAATATTTGGAATTATGATAAATATCTGTCTTGCTTTGATTTGATGATGCTGTATGGTAGCGGCTTCGAATACTACCAACCCTTGCTTTGCTCGTGGGTGTCGTAAAAGACGACTAAGAGCCCTAGATTGACCCGGATCAACTCCATCTGGTACCATTTGGGTCAACGATTACATTCCCAAGGAGGGTTGACGTCAGGCAGGCGGCTGGTCATAAAAGTCATTGCCGAAACTTTTTGCAATATGTCAAGATAGATGACATATTGCGTCGACCCCAAGTAATTAGGATAAGAGCAAGATGATGATGATCTGTCTTGCTTTGATTGCTTGTCTAGTAAACAATGCAAGGCCGATTGACATTTTGTTATTAAGCAATGTTTACTGAATTTGACTAAATTATACTGGGTTATCTACTTGCCACTTTATTCTTATGGAATGTCAGCACGATCACATCCATAAATACCTGTAAACGACTGTAGGGAATCTAACTCCAACCTGTCATCACTGTAATTTCAGCGAGTATATAATAGATTTTCCGTGTGGTGACGGAGTAAGAATACAATTCACCACCCCCCTATCTTACCCGTGGGTGATCGTACGAGACGACTAAGGGATATAAAACGCATATAACATCTATGCGAGAGAAGTAAAACTCGAAATAAAACCCTATACCAATACGTCTGACCAGCGTGGTATAGTAGGTCAATTACCCTTCCATTATGGAGGAGGCCCGAGCCCAGCAGTGGAACGTATAGGGACTGAGATGATGATGATGATGATGATGATGATATAATAGATATAAGATGCGCCGGTGATTCGATCCTTGTAGGTAGAACGTGCGGTAATTTTCTGTTTTCATTGCAAACCGATATTTTATTATAAGCCGAAAATAGGTCATGGTCGTTCTTTTCTACAAGTTTGGTGATCTTGCAGGAGAGGTGATGGAGCGGGGAGGTAGCGGGTTCTAATTACAAGAGAAAGCAGCAAACATCAATATATTTCTGTATGAATCATCACTGCTGGATGTAGGCCTCCCTCGTGTTACGCCACAGAGTGCGGTCCTGTGCCGACTGCATCTAACAACGCCCAGCAACTTTCACCAGGTCATCGATCCACCTTTCGTTCTATACTGCGTTGTCCGATACGTGGTAACCACTCGTATTCTGTATGAATACTAGTTCCTAATACTAGTCACGTTAGTCGAGTCTATAGATAAACAAACCAGGGACAGTGCGTTAAACAATAAGCCATATCTCGTAAATGCGTTGTAGCGGAGACGAAATCTACACTTTCTACATATAATTAGGACTAACTCAAAGAATATAATATAAAAACTTGCAAACTGGTATTTATAGTAAAAATGTAGTTTATTCTTGTGAATATGTGTGTATGAGAGTTTATGAATATAGTTAGATGGATTTTTGTTACACTTTCAGGCAAAACCATTAAAATGTTTTCATTAAATTTAACAATAATAAAAACGTATAGCTTATATTTCAGAATAACACATAACATATTATTTTGTTTTATAAATATTGTGTGATTTGGTCGTTATATAGCTATTAGTATCAAGTGAGTCTGAAGTCTGTAAAACTCTTGCTTACTGAGTTTAGGCAGCGGCCTAAACTTAACAGTTTCTCAACAACAGCTATAACGAAATATATATATATGATTAGGATTATTTTGTATAAAATATTTGATTAAAAAACTAGTATGGTTAGAAAAGATAGCATATAATTTGTGTGCATAACGTATTTTTTTTTAAAGACATCACTAAGGAACTAATCTTTGTGCTGTGGGGGATTTTACAAACAAATAATTATCGGAAACAAATTACATCCAGACTCAGAACAACAATTTGCGGATTGCACAAAGTGTTGTCCTGAACGAGATCCGCTATCTGTGCAGTACCAGGTCGATACTGTAAAGTGGCTAACATACTAACGCACCATCTTTAATAGACAAATATTCGATAGTCCGTCGTGCGCTAGAGTGAATCAGAGCGCTGTCGTGATGGAGAGAGATTCTGTTACTTAGGCGCTGCTATCTAACATTTTCCAAGACGACTAGTACAATGACTGACATACTAATCTACAGTAACAGTTCTATAATCATCTAGGACAATTGTTCATAAATAACCCGTTCGTTCAAAAAATTAAGTAACCATCTTTTTATCTCGATTTCTGCCCCTATTTACTTTTATCGGCAAATCTTAGAATAGAAATATCTATTTCGTTGATTGTTTCAAAATTGTTATTGTATATTTTGTGATAATGTCATAATAGCATTTGTGTCCCTGTTTTTTAAGCATTGTGAGGGACCATTCCAAATTACGATCATTCCAAATTATGAGATATCCATCTAATACAAAGCTTTCTGACGCCTAATACATGTAAGAATTTCTTCCCTTGAGTCAACCAATACGAGTAGCTATTAGCCATACAGCACTCACGTTATCTTGAGAAGTTACTATAGGAGAACATTCTTCTCCCAAATGATCCACATTTAAACTTATTAAACTAGCTGTAAAAAGTAATACTTCATTATGGAA
Source organism: Lymantria dispar (assembly GCA_032191425.1). Classification (NCBI taxonomy): domain Eukaryota; kingdom Metazoa; phylum Arthropoda; class Insecta; order Lepidoptera; family Erebidae; genus Lymantria; species Lymantria dispar. The sequence goes on along the minus strand of CM063468.1, from coordinate 9,915,521 downwards.
TGGTAAATGTGGTATATTGTAAAGTTTTTATTGTTGACACAACGAAATTCATTAAGCAAAAGTTTCCCTAGTTAAATCATTTTGGACGCACGATAGACATTTTAAATTATCGTTAATTTGTTAAAATAAATGGCATTGGTTTTTCATTATACATCTATAGATTCTCAAAAAGGTTTTAATTTATAATTTATATATTAATACATGAAGCAAACTTTGTACCCCTTTTTACGAAAATCACAAGGATGGACAAGTATGAAATTTGGCATAGTTGCTAGTATATAATGAGGAGAAGTGCATAAAACTCAAATTTCATATAATAATGGATTCATCATCATTTCAGCCTATCGCCGTCCACTGCTGGACGTAGGCCTCCCTAATGTTACGCCACAAAGTGTGGTCCTATGCCGCCTGTATCCAACGATGCACAGCAACTTTCACTAGGTCGTGCGTCCACCTGGTGGGGGGGCGTCCTACACTACGTCGTCCGATACGTGGTCGCCACTCGAGAACATTTCTTCCCCAGCGGTTGCCATTTCGTCGAGTGACGTGGCCTGTCCATTGCCATTTCAGCGTGCTAATTCTTCGTGCTATGTCGATTACACCTGTTCTTCTGCGGATTTCCGTATTTCGGATCCTATCTCGCAGAGAAATCCCGAGCATAGCCCGTTCCATAGCACGCTGAGCGACTTTGAGCCTTGTTATGAGGCCTATATTTAAGGACCACGTTTCTGTGCCGTAAGTCATCACTGGTAACACACACTGGTCGTAGACCTGTGTTTTTAGACACTGAGGTATGTTGGACGAGAACGTCCTCTTAAGTTGCCGGAACGCTGCCGACCGCAGCCCACCCCAAAAAAAAAAAAAACGTTGCCTGTATACTTAAATAAAGATAGATTAAGATATGATGATGTTACTTAACAACACAAAGAAGAAAAACAAAATATAATAAGTGTCAATGTGGTTCCCATTCAGCAATAATGCTACAGTGCATCTTATACTACACTGGAACGCTGATTTTCAATGGGTACCTTAATGATGTACGAATTATTGAAACGAACAAAAAGCCTAAGCGACAAGATAGCAGTTACATAAATATACATAATAAGAATTTAATAAATAAGAAGTATATTTTAATAATAATTTAATATATAAGAAGAATGTAATGAATTAGGTATATTGATTGGTATTAGCCAAAAGTATTACTATGTTTAAGATCATTCATAGTTATGATATGAAGCATTAGTTGAATCACTGAGTCCTGAACATAAGCCCAAACGCATAGCCACAATGTTTATAAATATATGTCATATGATTTGCTGCTTTTTAAGAAGATATTTTTTAAGGTATAATTTAAAGGAAAATTTGCTAGTAATGATTTCTGATGTTTACGCGAGTATTACATAACCTAACAACACCTTGAGTCATACAGTGTATCGTAAGGCAACACATACAGACAGATACTTGAACGGTGATTCTCAACATCCCCCTTCACAGTTAGCTACCGTGTGTAAATCTTTGTTGCAGAGAGCACGAGGAATCTATGACGATGAACACCTGGCTGGAGAGTTGCAGCATATCAAGCGTGTTTTACGTGCAAACAAGCTGCAAGTCCCTCGCCCTTGTCGCAGAGATCGAGTGAAACCTCTCACAGTTGAGCGCCTCCCTGCAATACTACCTTATGTTAAACGAGTCACTGACAAGATTGGCTACATCCTGAAACGGTCTTCCAAAAAAAAAACTTATGTTAAGCCACTGAAGCGGATTAGTAAATTTTTACCACCTGTTAAGTGCCAGATCCCTCTACAAGATGCAGGAGTATATAAACTTGACTGTGACTGTGGTCTCTCTTATATTGGACAAACAAAAAGATCCATAAGAACTCGGATTAAGGAACACATAGATGATGTGAAGCACCGCCGTCACACTAAGTTTGCAGTCTGTGAACATAGTCACGACCCCGCCTGCCATAACATCAGGTTTGATAAACCACAAATCCTCGCAAAAGAACACCGATACCTGCCTAGAATGGTACGCGAGGCTATTGAAATTAAAAAACAAAAAAATTTCAATGGAGAGGATGGCTGGGTGTTACCATCAAGCTGAGATCCTGTTATTAACATTATTAAAAATAAATCCATAAAAATCACCACAAGACTGCAAGATAGTGTGAGCTCTTATTGTATAGATTTGACCCACAATAATAATAGCTAAAGATAATTTTTAAATTGAAACCTCTTAGTAACATAAAGTAAGCCGCCTTCAAAATTAATATTAATTTAGCATTATGTCACCTGAGTTTTTTTGCCGGATCTTTCTCAATATGGCCGTGTTCCAATCCGATGGTAGTATCATCATCATCATTTCAGCCTATCGTCGTCCACTGCTGGACGTAGGCCTCCCTCATGTTGCGCCACAATGAGCGGTCCTGTGCCGCCTGCATCCAACGACGCCCAGCTACTTTCACTAGGTCATCGGTCCACCTAGTGGGGGGGCGTACACTGCGTCCGATGGTAGTATACTAGATTGTTAGTTTTTTAAATATAATTACTACTAATTTTAATGTTAAATAATTACTAACCATAATCAATTTAATTTTTTCATATAGAATCATTTTCTTCTTACACTAGCAATAAAGTATCAAAATGTGGGTCAATAGTTAATATCTATTTTATGTATCGGATAGATAATTATAAATTTTCTGCAATAACGATGACTTGTTGGACGCGAGACATTTTAGTCCGCCTGTGACCATGAACACTGCAAAGTGTTCGAAACGTCGGGCAATCAAAAATCAAATACAAACGCAATAAAATCCGTAAAGTAGTTTTATTTAAAAAATTGCCAGTTTTATTTTGACACGGTGGGGGAATAGAATCCCAACACTTAGTTGCAGCAAATTTGAAACATCCCCTGAAAGCTGTAGTTTTAAATCGCGGTATAAATAGCGAATTGGTTACGGATCGAGGTGCATAATTAGATTTAACGTGACGCCAACTGAGTTTGTCAAATAGATATCTAGGCCATTTACTTCTAATGATACCAAACAGCAAAGTTGCAAGATGAAGTTCGCGTCTGGCTGTCATTTTTAAAGCGTTGGCATCATTAAGGTAAGGTGTTACGTGGTTACGGCGTGGAATGTCAAAACAGAACATTGCACAAGCATTTGGTACACGTTGTATGAGCTTCTCAGTTCGCGAAAAAATACATGGACCGCATACAATATCGCAATAATTAAATTTTACCAATATTAGGCTGTCAACCAACCGTTTTCTTATTTCGACACAAAGATATTGCCTAAGTTTGTATAATAATTTTAATCTATAAAAACAGTTTTTTTACTATACTATTAATAGATGCTTCAAAGTGTAATTCAGGATCTAAAATTAGCCCAAGGCTGTTCGCTGATACAACACGGGCAATTGACTTATCCATTAACTTTATATCTGGGTTAATGGGTAAGTCAAATGTTTTTTTAGTTCTTTTTAATAAAGTTCAGTTAAGGTCATCCTTATCTAGTCTTATTTAGTACAAAAGCCGAAGTTTCTATTTTAAATATCAAAATTTATTTTTAGTATAGTTATTTATTTTTCCGTTTGGAGACGGAGTAAGAATACAATTCACCACTCCCTATCTTACCCGTGGATGTCGTATAAGACGACTATGGGATATAATATGCACATATTATCTGTGCAAGAGAAAGAAAACTCGAAATGAAACCCTATACCAACATGTCTGACCAGCATGGTGTAGTAGGTGAAATTCCCTCCCATTGTGGAGGAGGCCCGAGCCCAACCGTGGGACGTATGTGGGCTGCGATGATAATGATGATTTATTTTTAACTCCCGACGCAAAAAGAGGGGTATTATAAGTTTGACGTCAATGTATTTCTGTATGTGTGTGTATCTGTATGTGTCTGTCTACAGACAGTCGCAGTTCTGAAACCGATGGACCGATTTCAATACGGTTTTCTTTCATTTGAAAGCTAGTTTCCTTGCGGTGGTTTTTAGGTATGTGTGGTTAATATCAGTCCAGCAATAAGAGCTTATCATCAGCTTCAAAATGATGTAATGTCGTATGATGACTCGATTGAGTGACTCACGCGTGCCAGTATAATCTTTAAATAACAATTGTCATTTAACTTCAATTAATTGCAATTATCAATTAATTACAATTAACTAATATTCCTGTTAAAAAGAACGTAATACTTTTTTTTTATAATTTTGCTTTGAGTCGGAGGTTATTCAAACTTTTCAATTTTTCTTATTAAGGAAAGAATTAATTGAATTTTGAATTGTAACAAATGGAATATAAATATCATCTATATATTTTTTTTTTGTCCGGCTGGAGAGGCCTCGGTTCGGGGTGCGAACCGTGGAGGCCTTCCGGCCGGTGATGATGCAGTGGTTGGAAAGGCGGCACGTGGTGCTCTTCTTCCGACTGGTGCAGGTTTTGACGGGGCATGGGTGCTTCGCCAAATAACTGCACAAGGTCGTTAGGAGGGAGAGTACACCGTCCTGCCACCACTGCAATTGCGACGAGGACATGGCGCAGTATACGCTCGAGGCCTGCGCTGCTTAGGCAGAGCAGCACCGTGAACTCGTCGCAATCATCGGTGCCGACCTGACGCTGCCGACTATCGCCAGGGCGATGGTCGGCAGCGTCAGGAACTGGGACGCAGTCGCAGCCTTCTGCGAGACAGTGATCTCGTAGAAGGAGGCGGCGGATCGCCTGCGCGAGGAGCGCAGCCTCGATGAGGCGATCCGCCGCCGGCGACTAGGGCGGCGTAGGCGCGAGTATTTGCGCCTCATGCCGCCCTAGCCGAGGCCGCGGGTGACGTGACCGGAGATTAGTCCGTCACCCGCCGAGAGGCCGACCGCGTGAGGAAAGACCGACGTTCTCCCCGAGGGGGGGACACCGGTCGATGGAAGGATTCCCAAATAGAGGGTATTCCGTCGGGCCGACCACTGATGAGAAGTTAACCCTGCTCCAGTGGTCAGCCCAACGACGAAGGCGACGTGCATCGTGGGTGGGTTGTGGGTGTGCGTGCTTACGCCCCTCTGTCGCCCCGGACGGAGTGGTGCGAGGAGCGCGCCGACCGCTCATATACGTCCATATACGTTCATATACATCTCAGCTCATATACGTCCCAGTGGAGCTGGGGATGCAAATATCGAAACCAAAAACATCGATGTACAAAAAACATCGCCCTAAAAACATCGAGGTATCGAAACATCGATGTTTTTTTACCGATCGTACAAACAACTTTAATTTTAAAATGCAAGCTATATTTATTATCTGTAACAATATTATCATTGAATGGGTTAGTCTTTAGTACAAGGGAGATGTAGAGTTGAGAAATAAAGTTATATTTAACATATACGAGTATTTCTCTATTCAGTAAAGTTAATACAAACTTAACTGTTATTTTCAAAATCTGTTTCTAAACAGAGTTTAAAAATAACAGTTTTTACCGAAAACGTACATACGTAAGTCATTTACTCTAGTAAATAGATTGTCACGCAAGTTTTGCTTAAATGACTATACATTTCAAATAGATGTCAGGCAAAACATAGATGTTAAAACATCGTAGAAAATATCATCGATACATCGATGTTTAGCAATAATGAATATCGATAGCAAACATCGATATTCATTATTGCTAAACATGGATGTTTCAGAAACATCGATGTTTTGTTTGCATCCCTAAGTGGAACGCTCGAGGCTCCTCCCCTATAGGACTATGCCATGCTAGTTAGACAGGACAGGATTTATTTCGAGCTTTGTTTCACTTGCATAGATGCTATATGCGTATTATATCCCTTAGTCGTCTTTTACGACATCCGTGGCCAAGATATATTAATATTCTTATTCCGTCACCACATGTATGAAGTCAGATTTTGTTTACGGCTAAAGACGGTGGCATTCGTCCTATTGCTGTAGGGTCTATGGAAGCTAAAATATGTTGATTTCTATGTAACTCTCGTATTGGTAAAAGTTGAAGGCGGGAACAGCAAATAGACGCATGACGGTAGATATAGCTGACAAGTAACTTTATTGTATCGTTTAGGGTTAAGGGTGGTCGTATAGGGTAAAGGTTGCCGTGTGGTGACTGAGTAAGAATACAATACACCACTCCCTACCTAGCTCGTGGATGTCGTAAAAGATGACTGAGGGATATAATATGCACATAAGAACGGTACAAGAGAAGGAAAACTCGGAATGAAACCATATACCAATATGTTTGACCAGTGGAAGTGGAATCTCTCTTTCCAACTCCTCCTCTTTAATCTTTTCTAATTAAATTTGTTGCGGGTCCCAAGACAATTAAAATCATATCCCGGGACTGCCTGATGGTCAAACCTCGGTGTCATTTATGGAGACCATTGTGGATCCTGGCTTACAGGAGTTACAATGGTGGGAATGTGTGGTGGGATTAGTCCCAACAAAGAATGTTTGACCAGCATGGTATAGTAGGTCAAATTGCCTTCCATAGTGGAGGATTCCAGAGTTCCATATGGGCTGCGATTATGATGTAGGGTTAAGGGTACAATATTATAACATCTATAACGACAAAACACTCACGTATTAAGATCGATTACGTCTACCCGGGTTTCGAGCATATCCGATGCTTATCATCAGGGCGAGTGCGCAGTGGCGTCTGCGAGGCCCCGGCGCACACTGCGAGCCGTGTGACGTACAGCGTGACGCGACACAGCTACGAGGGGTGCGGGAGCGGTGCTTGCCTCTTTAGTTTCTTTGGCGGAATCATCCGACGAGACTTCATCACAACTGCGGTTGAATGATGTCGCTGATATGGTGTCACTCCATGTGCCGGTACCATCACATACCACGCTGACCACGCCACTTTCCACGCCAACCACAACCTTACGACTCGAGGAAGTATTAAGAGCTGGTATCCATGCTGATGGCAGCTTCCATCCACTGTCTCTGTTGAAGGTACGATGTCGGTTGATTTCTATGGCCTCACGTATTTTGCACGGTGTATAGTATCTCTCTGTGGCTAATACTCACTAGACTAACACTCTGCGGTTAGTCTAGTGGCAATATTGCGTCTAGTTTCTCCCACGTACAATATGCCTAAGTTACATTATGCCTATCACCCTTTATATTTCATCGATACAAGAGGCGGGTGACGTCGCGAGCAAATTCTAGTAATGTATAAAAAACGACAAGAGCATTAGTAGTGACAAATTATAATGTCATGTTCTCAAGATAAAGTAAATGATATAAATTCTATAAATTAAAATACAGTTAATTTTCTATTCAGTCACTGACTACTTTCAATCGCGATGTGTCGTCCACAGTCAGCTGGCGTATTACTCACTTTAATTTTACTAAATTCACATCAAAGTAAGTTACTAATTGATATTATACTTAACCTAACTTACGATAGTTATTTATTAGATGAATCATGTCTTGGCAGTTATATTAGAGTAGATATTGTAAAAATTTTATAAACCTTCAGTTTGATTTTGTTTAAAATTTTTATTATTTAAAATTGTTTATTTTACGGCGTATTTCTTCTTCTTCCTAACCCATATATATCACATAGTTGGTCACAAATATATTTTAAGATAAAAGAAAAATTATATAATGTATTATGGTGATCCCACAAGTTCATATAAAGTTTATAATTATTTCTCAAGACGGCGTTATCTAACATAAATATTTATCATTACTTTATAGTAGAATTTCGAAATCGTTTATAGTTTCATTGGACTGGGGATTAATTAGGCCATTGTAGGGATGACCATATGACACTTACATCAAAGTGCTATGTCAGTAAGATGTCTAAGGCGTAGGAACCTGCAAGGGTGACCTGTCACCCTTCAAGCCTTCTAGCCTCAGTTTGGGGGAAGCTAGGTCAGTCTACACCTTTTTGTTTGAGAATTAAGCAAGCAGTAATTAACAATTTTCAAATAAAACATAAGTTATGCATAGATTTGAGCGATCTAAAATCCAAAATCTCTGTTATTTGTCCCTAAATCTATTTCTGATTTAAGATGTGAAACGAAAATTTTCGATTTTAAGGAAAACTTTTTTTTTGACACATCATGATTTGACTGCATTCAGTCCAATACAGTAATGGTAAGCAGAAAAGGAGGCGGTAAATGTGGCATGTGCTATGTGGTATTATACCTTTGTATCAATTAAAAGGGTATTGATATTTTTGGTACCTTAGACAGATTGTCTGTGGAATATTCATTTTGTGGATAATCTTTTGTACCACTTATTAAAAAAATATATATTTTAAGTATTTTTTGGTGCATCCATGTTTAGTATAACTATTATACTGTATACAGACATGAGTACTTATCGGTTGTGTAAACAAGTAGAGCAATCGCTTACACAACAAATCAATAATTAGAAACATATCATTAAATCATTTACGTCCAATGCTGCGCTTGAATCTCCTCCATAATAGGACGAAAATTGAACTACCACGCTGATCAGATGTATTGTTATTGGATTTTATCCCAAATTTTCCATATCTTGCATAAAGGTTATATGCATATTATAGCCTTTAGTTATCTTTTACGGCCGCAAGAGAGAGAGAGAGAGAGAGAGTAGTGAATTGTATTCTTACTCCGTGAGTACACGTACAATAATTAAATATTAATTAACCAGTTCATATACTAATATGATAATATTAAAGTCACACGCCGCATAAATTTAACGCTACGATGCTTTATCGAGCGTAATGAATTACGACGATATTTATGCAAGAAATAAGTTAACGATGCATAACAAACTAATAAATCAAGTATTATTTTTAAATATCTGTATGAAGTACAAATAGACAGTGATAGTTTGATATGTATCATGTTACAACCTATCTCTGGTCATACAAAGAGATAACATCACTTTAAAGAAGGCCAAGCTTTATGCACTCCGTCTGGCTAGTATATGCAGGGTAGTTTTTTGGACATAGGCCATGTTTTTTGGGTGTTCTATAGTGCATCTGGGGTGATGAAAGGACAGCGCGCGGCCCCCACCCACCGTCATCCCTGTCCAGTCCCGGTCCAGTCACCCACGGCCTCGGTTAGGGATGGAGGAGGACCATACCCAAATGTTGGTGAAGAAGAAGAAAACAATAATAAGCTTTAGTGTCATTAACATGATTACAACGGTGTTTTATGTGATTTTTTTTATTTGATGTACGGATAATCTGAAACTAATTTCCATAGATGTTTAGGTATAGTCTATATAATTGGTATTAGTGGTCAGTCTAATGATAATAAGGAGAACATACGGTAAGTTACGGGGTTGCACGCTTACCACTCCATTATCCCGAATGGATTGGACAAGGTGTGCCCAGATCGCTGGTCCTCAAGCATCTGGGATCATAGCTCAGAGGACTGTAAAACGCATGTCTAGCTGTAGGTGTTGTAAGGAGGGAAGGCTGGTGCTCCTACAGACCTACAGACCTATCGCTTTGCTGAACGATGCGGCAAACTATTAAAAGAGGATTTTGGTTGCCCGAATTAGCCAGTATTTTAGCGAGATCGGTCCCAATCTATCGACGCCCAAGTCAATTTCTAGAAAAGACGATCGACGATCTCGGCCTTGTTGCCCCCGAGGGCCTGTAACTACGTAACGTTACGGGGTTACGGAGGCAGTTACAGGTGGAGAGGTTCTGATGGCAGTCTTATGATATCGCCAACGCATTTAATAGTGCCAACCATTCAGATGCACCACGAAGGTGCTCCGTTATCACGGGGTTATTTTTTATCTGAGGTGACTGGTGGCAAACTATTAGGAAGGACGCAGTGTCCTTTATATGAACCGAGTATGGGGCATTGTGCGAATGCTCATGCTATGCGGTGTTCCACAGGGGTCGGTGCTGAGGTCGACCTGCGTGTCGCCCTGTTGGCTACCACTGGGCGTTGAGAGTAGTTTCCTCTCTGGACTCAACGTAATTTGCTACGCCACTGATACACTCATTACAGGGTTGGGATGCTAGCGGAGGCGATACGCCTGATAAATTTTGACAATAAGGAGATTCCCAAGGGGATCGAAGAGCCTATATTAAGTGTTCTTTGATAAGATGGACGCCGACCTGCAACATGGGCCCCACATGAATTTATCCACCGGTGCCTCGATAACCATAAATTCGGTTCCCATCAACTGGGATCGTATAAAAGACTTGAGTACGGTGCTCGTAGAACATTGGTGGTTCTAGGATCTATCGACTTATTCCAAGCCTTGACGGTGCTGCGTCTGCATTTTCTTCGTTCAAAAGCATTCTATATTTTTATAGTTGCGCTATTATAAAATGAATTACACTAGATTTTATTCTTTTTATAAAATATTGAGAAGATAGTTTGTGTTATAACGTAAATATAATTTGTCCACATCAAAATCATATAACACCTCCGATAAACATCATTTTCATTATGTTAGAAGGTGTTATCAGCAGGTATGTGATGATACGATGGGTCCACTGGCATTTTTGCCAACATAAACTGCGTCCATGGAATATATGTCTGTAAAGTCCGCCCCAATACAAGGATTATTTTTTAGCGCAGCATGTTGCGTTCAAAAAAATTTTTCTAATGCCTTCTATATCAAAAATGCGTGTTTATACATATTTTTATGCTAATTAATTAATTAAATATCTTAAATAAAAGTACTTTCCGGACTAAGATGTCTCACGTCCAACAAGTCATCGTTATTGCAGAAAATCCGCCCGTGACCATGAATACTGCAAAGTGTTCGAAACGTCGGGCAATCAAAAATCAAATACAAACGCGATAAAATCCGTAAAGTAGTTTTATTTAAAATGTGTAATACTCGTGTAAACATCAGAAATCATTAATTAAATATCGATATAATATAAATTTCACTATTTTCTTTTTTCAAGGATCAATTGCCGAAGAAATAACTTATGAAGAGGCAAAGCATCTTCCTGTTTCCCATAAAGAACGTAAGTAACACAATCTGTGCACAAACTATATATAGTTATATATATATAAGTATATAGTAAGTATATATAATAATATATATAATAATAATAATATATATATATATAATAATAATAGAAATAAAAATATATATAATAAGTACCCTATAGGGTACTTATACTAATTATTATTACATAATACTTTGTGGAATGCCCTTTTTAGTGGCAGGCTGTGGTATGGTCCCCCTGCCCATTCCATTCAGAGCAACGAGAAAATAGCATGCGACTTCATAGCCTATAATGCTGGTGCCTCTCTCTAGCGCCGTATTAGTGGATCTCTTGTTCTCGATATTGTCTTCGATGGGCCGTCCAAGTGTACAATTTCGAGTACAATTTCCAGTCCACTGCCTTGCATATGGCGGTGACCGTGTTGTGTTTCTGATGCTGTCGACTATTTAGTGAGAACAAACGAATTAATACAAGTGATTGGATGAGGGAGACACAGTACCGCAACTTGTGACTTAAGGGGGATATATACGTATGCATTCCCCTTAGATCACATGCTACAGTAAGATCAATTCCCTTCCTATTGATGAGGAAGCTAGTGCTCAGTAGTGGGGAGTTAGTAAAATTCAAATAATAAATAATATAGCACATTTTCTTTTATTACAGATAAAGATGCATGTAACTTCGAAGATCCAGTATGTATGACGCATGCTGCAAAAATGGAAAAACTTGTACTAGACAAGTATATAGATCCAATTGTAGTCCCTCGTTTTGCATTAAATATATCTAACATACAATATGAAATGACTAAAACTAAACTCACAGGATTGAAGGATAAATGTCATGTTGAATTACTCGTGTAAGTATTTTTCTTGATTATGTTAAGTTTAAACATTCTATGTGGTGATTTAGTCTGAATATAATTAACAAACTATGCTTTTCCAATGGATATCCTAAAAGGCAAATATGGTATATGTAAGCAAATGAGAACTTTGAGGAAAACGATAAACAAACTGACTACTCAACCGTCTAATCAGCTTGGGATAATAGTTGGTCTCTTATTGTCAAGGAAGTTTGTCCCCACGGTGGGATTAAATGACTATATGGTCAACTATATCTACTTATATAAGCTAAAAAATATATTAAATTGAAAGAAAAAGAATTAGGAGTGGTAGGACCACACTGTCGACAGTTATCTGTCTACAGCTGCGGGCCGGTCCGTCCGGGGCAGTACCATGTTCTCGCAGAAAATCGACGTCTGAGTAGTAGCAATTTGTTACTGTGCTTCGTTCCTTGAGCGAGAGAGCCGGAAGCCCAACTTTCTGAGGGTGATTGCGTGTGGAGGGTTTTGGTGGTGCCCTTGGTATCACCGAGCCTCCATGCACGCATTCACACTCCCTTCGCTTTCTTCGCGGTAGGCAACGGCCTTGTAAAGGTCCATGAGCGGCAGCAACACTTACCATCAGGTGTACTGTTTGCTCGTTTGCCACCGTTTGCAATAAAAAAAAATATATAATTTTGGGGCAGTGTATATGTTAACACCTTTTGTGTAAATAGACTTATGTGTTGTGGAATTTTGTAATCATTATTTTACCTTTTACTAAAGTTATCTAATTGAAAATTTATACGCACGTTTGGTTCACATGATAATGTATGATTATTTAAATGACTTTATTTTTAAACGAAACGTAATAAATGAAGTGATGTTATTCTATCTCCAATATCAAAGTGGTAATTTAAAATTTATAAATATGGATATTAAATGGAAGGGTATGATGAGCGACACATATTAAGTACTTTGAATCCAATATGGCGGATGTCACAAAATAAAATGTTCGTAACTAATTTTAAAAACATTAGAAAATTTGACAGATATACTATTAAGTGTAAAATACGTGTTTGAGAATTTCGGGTAAATATTTTGACAAATTAGGCAGTATTTGGCTTCATTCTAATACTGCTATTTATATCTGAAAACAAAGGTTTGTAACCACTCAGTGTTACCAGCGATGACATACGGCACTGAAATGTGGTCTCTAAATGTCGGCCTCATAAAAAAGCTCAAAGTCGCTCAACGTGTTGTGGAGAGGGCTATGCTTGGTGTTTCTCTACGTGATAAAATCCGTAATATGGAGAGATACGTAAAAGAACGGGTGTAACCGATATAGCCCGCAGAATTAGCACGTTGTAATGGTAATGGGCAGGCCATCGCTCGTCGAACCGACAAATGTTGGGGAAGAAAGGTTCTTGACCACGAATCGGACACACAGCGTAGGACGATGCCCCTACTAGGTGGACTGACGATATTTTCAAAGTTGCAGGGAACCGTTGGATGCAAGTGACATAGGACCGTTCCTAGTGGCAGTCTCGTGGGGCGGCCTATGTCCAACAATGGACGTCTGTAGACTGATGGATGGATGGATTTATATCTAACGAGCGCCTATATTTTTAATCATAGCCATATGAATATAGAAACAAAATTTTAAATTTCTTTCAGCAAAAAACTCGTTTTTTCTTATTAGTATATACAATATTTTCCGTGTGGTGACGGAGTAAGAATACAATTCACCACCCCCTATCTTACCCGTGGGTGATCGTACGAGACGACTAAGGGATATAAAACGCATATAACATCTATGCGAGAGAAGGAAAACTCGGAATAAAACCCTATACCAACACGTCTGACCAGCGTGGTATAGTAGGTCAATTACCCTTCCATTATGGAGGAGGCCCGAGCCCAACAATGGGACGTATGTGGGCTGAGATGATGATATACAATATTTTATTTTTGAATAAAATATATTTTAAAAATATATTTAATTTTATAAGATAGTTACGCCTGTCGGCTAGTAGCTGACCCGACAGGCGTTGTCATGTCTTAACTATGAATACTAATTGGTATAATTAATAAAAAAAATATTCAATAGCATTAATGTAGTATAAAATCTAATACTTGCTGACCAGGGAAATGTTTTTTGCTATATATTTTATTTTATTTAAGACAACACCCTGCACTAAGGAAATAATCCTTGTATTGCGGGGGACTTTACAAACATATAATTAACAGACACAAATTACATCCAGACTCAGATTTCCATGTTAGATTTCCATGTTATAATTAAATGCAACCTATAAGGGTTAAAAGCAACATTTGTATACTATTGATTTGCAATTCCATCGATTCCTTTTAACTTCATTCTGCGTTTGATGTGCTCTTGTATGTCCTTAATTTGCAGCATTGCGAGTTCTGCGTATTATGTTTGTACGTTTGATTGCTGGTATTTTTAAAAACAATCTACTAAAATTAAAAAAAAACTCCATTATATTCTTTTTTATATCAAATCAATGAAAACGGTATATTAAAATTTACAAATATCTCTATATTAAACTGAACTTTAAATATATGTGTGACAAATATTTTTTTTTTCAAATCTCTAGTTGAAATGAAATTACACGAAATAATAAATTAACTATGCCAACAAAAATAAAACTTGTAAAAAAATTAAGCCTCGCAACTCAATTCTTTTACCGTAAAAAATTGTGAGATTCATGTAATACCAAGTCGGTTATTTTATTCAGTTTCTACTTAAGGTACCTTCTATCCTAAGCTATATTGTAATTAGTTAACCTAACAATTTCTAATAGTGATCACATCAATATTAAAGATCTTTGTTTTAAATAAACACGATTAAATGTATAATAAATCTTTTGTTGGTGAAACGTCGGGATTAATCCAGGTTCAATTCCTCTGTGGCTACTTCCTTAAGAAGTAATTCGTCATAAAGAGGCTTTACTTCTCCAGAAATTCAGACAGTTTCTGGCCCCTCTGGTTTATTTGTCCATACCTATATTGCCCTACCCTCAACTGATCATCACTCCCTTTGCCCAGTTTCGCGTTAAAGTCTACTATAACCACCGTGAAATAGGTTTTAGACGAGTGTTCTCGTAAAAGTTCTTCAACTTGTGTCGTCGGACTATGACGAGGTCAGTGCATAAACCTGTATAGCGTTCAACGAATATTTCTTAGTAATTATAGTACGCTATGCCTGTTGACACACTCTTGATCCTTTCCACGTTGTATATGAGAGACTTGCGATCGATAAAGCCTATACCGCCTTGGGACGATTGATTACCCCAACGTACAAGAGGTGCTGCCCACTGTCCTGGCGAATCCTTAGCAGATTCTAACGGCTCCCACAGACAAGCAAAGGGTGGCGAAAATTGTATTGTTATACCGTGCTTGCACATAAAAATGCACTGATTAATTTACAGCAAATGTAACTAAGCAATCCTATATATTTGTATGCAACTGGACCGAAATTGCAATGTTTTACAATTTTTCTTCATTTATCTACGAAATATTAATTGTATTCTGAATTTGAAACTCCTGTGTCTGCTAAAAGTGCGTCAATAATATTGATGATCGGTCAGTCACTCACTGACCAAAATCACGAAACTTTGACTAGTTATAATTCCTAAATAAGGTCCTAACAAAGGTTAATTTTTATTTTTATTGTAAACGGTGGCAAACGAGCAAACAGTACACCTGATGGTAAGTGTTGCTGCCGCTCATGAACGTTTACAAGGCCGCTGCCTACCGCGAAGAAAGTGAAGGGAGTGTGAATGCGTGCATTGAGGCTCGGTGATACCAAGGGCACCACCAAAACCCTCCACACGCAAACACCCTCAGAAAATTGGGCTTTCGGCTCTCTTGCTCACCGAACGAAACGCAGTAACAAATCGCTACTACTCAGACGTCGATTTTCTGCGAGAGTGTGGTACTACCCCGGACGGACCGGCCCGCGGCTGTAGACAGATAACTGTTGACAGTGTGGTCCTACCACTCGTAGAGAATTTATAAAAATTAAATGAACTTTGAAATATACCGTATGTATACAATGTCTGCCGAGTTACTAAAAATCAGGCTTCTAACTTTATTCAAAACGAAGTTATAGGCGGTCGAAAATGGCCTGAATTGGTTCGAGAAAAGAATGTTTCGGCAGTTTTGCGGTTTTGCTCCATTTTTCTCGACTTGGCGGGGGCACTACCGTGCTACCAGATATATCAACCAATCTATCTATGTTAAAAGATATTTGCAGCGCGCATTCTGTCAATAGCTGACATTTATTTCAAACGACTGGCCGTTATGTCAAACAACTAATAATCATGTAAAATTTATATTGTTGTAAGGTTTTTTAAATTTTCTAATGTTCTACTCAACTTTGTCATTTTTTCTTTCGTAGAAACCTTCTTCTCATAACAATAAAATCCACGAAAAAAGAATTAGTGAAATTGTTCCACTTGATAACGAAGGGAAATAGACATTATACAATAGATATGGAGACTTCCTTATCTAACCTTTTTGGTCAACAATAATACTTTAATATTATAGAAAATTAACTCATTTGCGAGCAAAATATGGTTGCCACAAGTGGGACTTCAACCCACATCTATTCCAATCCGCTCCGACCATCTCACCAATTAGCCCAGCGTGGGCGTTATGTATGATAACCAAATCGTAATTCGCATTGTAGTCTTTACGGAAGATGTACCATATGTGTTTATTGGAAGTTGTTTACACGTTGATCCGGTTCAATACTCTAAATTTTCAATAAGAATTGTATTAAATGATTACACGACCCAATTATCTAAATTACTGAGATTAAAATTTAGCACTTAACATAATTATTTATTAAAATTTATTTGCGTACGAGAAATAATTAATAATTATCACAAATGGAACATGAAATTACAATTCCAATTTATTATGATTTCTTAAATAACTAGGTATAGTTTTACGTAATGTAACTTGGTAATCTATGCATTTCAGATTTAACAACACAATGATGACTTTTGATTACATCCTAGAATGCTCTGAACTGGTACTTACCAGTCACTTTTCAGGAAAAGGAAGTATATCTTCTATAAGCTTTAGCCGAAGTGGTACATTGACAATAACAACAGGTGAGTATCGTAACATATAATTATTATTAATATATAATAACTATATCTAACAAAAGAAATTACCTAATAAAAAAGTTTTCTAGGAATTTTTTATTTGATTCAAATTATAACATTTCAGTCCAAACCTGTCTCAAATAAAAAATAATTTTACAAAACCTATTATGGCCTAGCTTACGTTAAAAAATATATAATACTAGCTGACTCAACAGCCGTCGTTCTGTTAACACACACAAATAATTTTATCAACATCAGTCCAACCGTTTAGGAGGACTTCAATGTCATACACACGTACAGAAGAAATATAAAGACTAGCTGACCCAACAGACGTTATTCTGTTCAAATAAGCGCCACCTACCGGGTCTAATTGTAAATCTAAACCATTGCCGAATCCCCTTGAACATACATAAAAATTTCATCAACATCGGTCCAGCCACTTAAGATGAGTTCAGTGACATACACACATACGCAAGACATTTATATCAACGGCCTCTTTTGAAGTGTTTTAAAAATAATTAAATGATTTATTTACACATTAGCAACCCGCCCTCGCTTCGCTTCGGTTATAGGTTATAGTCGTTTTACTCGCGTAGTTCCCGTTCCCGTGGGAATACCGGGATAAAATATAGCCTAGTTTACGCCCTGATATTATAGCTTTCCGTTGGTGAAAGAATTTTTGAAATCGGTCCAGCCGTTTTGAAGATTACCCGGAACAAACAGACAGACAGACAGACAAAAATTTTTTAATTGCTATTTTAGGCATAGGTGTCGTGCAAATAACCGTGTGAGCATGAAAAAAGTCTATTATTTTGACATTACAAACAGACACTCCAATTTTATTTATTGGTATAGATAAGGAAGCTTTTGAAGTTATTACATGACCCATCATCAAACTTTTCCTCGCAAAACCATGTTTTTTTTTTGGATGAGACGCAAACTAGTACATGAAGTTTTCCTTAAATTCTCTATATTTATTTATCAATCAAAAATTAAATCCTTGAAACTAGCTAAATATAAAAGTACTTTTTAAGTTATTTAACCCATTTTTGTAACAAAATACCTCACACCAAGAAATGAATCAAGGGACTTTTAAAACACATTATTAACAGACACTTTACACCTATACTAAAAAAAAATCAAGCGACTCTTTTGAATCTATATGTGGAGTGGATTATCAAATGCAGATCTCACAAAGATTTGTTCTGCATAGAAATCGAAACCTGTTTTTTTTTTGGGTTGGGTTACGGTCGGCGCACTCCTTGCACCACTCCGTCCGGGGTGATAGAGGGGCGTAAGTATGCACACCCATGACCCACCCGTGACACGTCGCCTTCGTCGTTGAGCCGACCACCGGAGAAGGGTGACTGGAGTGGTCGGCCCGACGGAATACCCCTTGAGGAGTACCCTCCCATCGACCTACGTCCCCCTCTCGGGGAGGACGTAGGTCTTTCCTCGCGCGGTCTAATTCCCCAATTTAATCACCCGCAAGAAATCGAACCCTACACTTTGCACGTGAGGTAGATTCTGAGACCACTCCGCCATCGATGCAGTCAATAACAAATCAATGAAATTTTAGTTCTACTTGCAAGAAAATTGGTCGCCTGCCTTATTTTATCATTCTTTTTCGTATTTCAAAGGTTAAAACACTATAAAGCCATTTATACTGCACCTGTTATCTGTCCAGTCCAGTAAAATTTTGTATCTTTTAATAAAAATAATGAGGAAATAGAGAATTAATTTGTATCTGTATATAGAACACCATATTATTTCTTAAAACATCACCATTTTAAAATGTTAAACATTTCAGGTACTTATAAAATAGAATCAACGGGCAAATTTGATCTTAGAACTAATGAATACGCAGATCCACCGTATGATTTCATATTTTTAAAATATTCAACAATTAAAACGGTAACAAAGGCTATAAATGCAGTGAAATTTAAATTTGATGATCCTTCAAGCAGCAATAATTTATTAACACAACGTAAGTAATTTTATTTATTTAAAAACGTACACGTTTCTTAATATGAAAAAGTTCATCATTTCAAGTCATATACGTCCCACTGTTGGGCTCGAGCCTGCTTCATAGGAGGAAATTCAGCTTATTATACCGTGCTAGTCAGACAGGTTGGTATAGGGTTTTATATTGAGTTTTCTTTCTCCTGCATAGATGTTATATGCGTAATATATCCCTTATTCGTACATTACAACATCCATGGACAAGATAGGGAATGGTGAATTGTATTCTTACTCATAATCATACCGTGACACGGTATGATTTTATCTCGAGTAAAGAATGCCTTGTTTATTGACAATATAGCACACCAAAAGAGTAGTTAGCCAATTAATTTATTAACATTTTTGGGCCCGAGCCCATATATGTCCCATATATTATCGCAAGGAAATTGACCTACTATACCACGCTGGTCAGACATGTTGGCATAGGATTTTGTTTCGAGATTTCCTCTTGCATTGATGTTATATACATATAATAAACGCAACACCCTTAGTTGTCTTTTACGACACCCACGGTCAAGAGGGGGTGGTGAATTGTATTCTTACTCCGTCACCACACGGAAAGAATCTTTTTTTATAATTGACTATAATTTTGTAGCAAACATTTTGGAGACATACTTGAATAAAAATTGGAGCAAGATGGAGAAAATCCTTATGGAACCAGTCATGAACCCTTTAATATTAATAGTTATGCAAGCAGCTGAAACATACAGTCAAGCTACTCCTGTTGAAGATATAGCACCCAGATATTTTGAAGATACAGAATGCGAAAAGTGAACTATTTCATAGTTCTACCATTTTTAATTAACTTTATACGGTATTTTATGGGTATTTTTGTGGTATTTTATGGATTTATATTGTAGCTTGACCTCTTTTTGTGTAAAAATTTAAAAGAATAGTGACAATATTAAACTGTAAAGGAATCTGCGTTTTACACATTCATCGTCTGTTTATTATCAAACGTATTTAAAAATGTGAAAATATTATTGTTGATAATGGCCGCTAGTTTTGTCTTATAATTTTCACTTAGAAAGAAAATATTCAAAAGGTTAGATATTTTTTCATTTCAAAATTTCTTTATTATACATAATAATTGAGATAGTACAAACCAGTGTTAATTTTTAATCCTAGTAGTACACGAATAATAAGTAAGTACGTTTATTAAGCTATTATGCTCATTTAAACTAATATCTGAACCTTTCTTAAATTTACATAGTTGTTTAATTAACATTAATATATTTTTTACATAAATATAATAAAATAATTAGTACGTAAGCTTTAGGGTGAGCATTACGTTAAAAACAGGAGAATGCGAAAGAATTTTATATCAGAAAAGACGATAGTGGGTATTAAGAAAATATAACATACGATGCGAAACGCTCGACGGTTAACAGCTAGCAGCAAGAGCTCGCCATGTACTCGTCACACACACACAAGCGCGCACCGCCGCAGTCGCGTATCGCGCGCGCGATATCCACCCTAGCTACCACCTGGTAATACGGACGGATATAACGCGCGCAACAGCGTCAAGCGACCGATAAAGCTCGCATGTTGTAAACAATCTATTCATACACTTATAAAAACAAGTGATGGGGCAACTTGTATCTATTGTATGTATCGATAAATGGAAGACTATTTTTAGTGGATATACAAATATTGCTAACTAATTTATTTTGATTTTTGTTCTTATTGCGGAGATAAAATTTTTCAGAAAGTTTATAAATAAATACGTCAATTCTCGGTAAGCCGATTCTTAGGTGAAGTTTATAAATATTTGTACGATGAGGCGTGTTATAAGCATATTTTAAGGCTTTATTTTGAATAACTTGTATTTTTTTGATGTTAGTTTGGCAAGTGCTGCTCCAAACAGGGCAGGCATACGTAATGCAGGGTCTAACCAGGGTGGTATAAATGCGAAGCTTGGTATAGCTACTTAGACATGAACGTCTATTTAGCACAGGATTAAGTGCATTTAGGGCTTTCATACCTTTTAAACATAATTTCGATGTATTTTCGGACCAGTTGAGCTTAGTATCAAGTATGAGTCCCAAGTATTTAACAGAGCGTAACCAAGGTATACACACACCGTCGATCTTTAACATGCGCTTAGGTAAGGTGCGTTTTCTTGTAAACATGATGGCTTCAGTTTTAGACGCATTTAATTTCAGTTTCCATTTAGTAAAATAGGATACCAGGCTATTTATTGAGAGTTGTAGGCGATCAATTATAAGGTCAATGTCATGAGAAGACGTGAAGGAAGCTGTATCGTCAGCGAAACAAGCAATGCTTGTTCGAGGTTGTACTGGAATATCATTCAGGTATAGCAAAAACAGATAAGGACCGAGGATCGAACCCTGCGGGACCCCTGCAGGGATGGATTTAGTACAAGAGACCTGATTTTTTAGGTAAACATTAAAGCTACGGTTGGATAAGTAAGAGTTTATTATTTTAACCAACGGAAGTGGTATATTATGTGATATGAGTTTATGCAAAAGTGCCTTATGCCAGACTGTATCGAACGCCTTCTCAATATCCAACAGAAACATTCCAGTAGAATGTTTAAGATTAAGATTGTACGATACAGCTTCTGCAACTCTAGCTAGTTGCTGTATAGTAGAGTGGCCTTGGCGGAATCCAAACTGCTCATCAACTAATAGTTTTTCGGATGAGTGGAGTAAGCGTCGGTAAACTATTTTTTCAAAGAGTTTACTAAGACATGGTAATAGGCTGATGGGACGGTAGCTAATTGGATCAGAAGCGTCCTTACCCGGCTTATGAATCGCTATAACTTTAGCTCTTTTCCATATTGAAGGATAGTAGTTTAAAGAGAGACAGGTATTAAAAATTTTTGTAAGTGCAATGATACATTTATGGGGAATGTTTTTAATAAGTAGATTACTAATACCATCAATACCTGGAGACTTGCGTATCCGCAGATTGGAGATATATTTTTTGACTTCATTAGGACGAACAAACACTACTTTGTCGCCATAGTTTACATTGTGCTCATTTAATCTAGATAAAGACCGATCAACTGCAGATTGTTCATCACTAGACCAATCGTGAGTGAGTAACATATTATTTAAGAAAGAATCGGCTAAGGCGTCGCATTGACCCTGTGTGCTAGTAGTTAGGGTACCGTAAACTGTCCTAAGTGCAGGAATAGTATTAGGAACACTTCGTAAGTTTTTTACTACTCTCCAGATATCATTGCTCGGATTATCTACTTTTTTTAATTTATTTATCCATACAGTGTCGTTATAGAACTTAATGGCAGTACTGATCTGAATCTTTAGTATATTTATGTTTTTAATTAATATTTTACGTACTAAAAAGTTTCTTTCATCTACAAAAGCTCTACGAAGACGATTTTTGTATCGGATTAATTTTTTTATTCTCCGAGGTAATGAGAAAGCATTCCATGGTTTAAATATTGAAAAGGGAACACAAGAGTCGCGACTATCTGTTATAGATTGTTGGATGTTTGCAATGGATCTGTCAACATCAGTTTCAGTATTGTAAGCGTTTGAAGAGAGTATTGTATTCTGGTTCAACAAATCTCGATATTTTACCCAATTGGCTTTGCTATAATTGAATTTTTTTGTGAGATTGCGATTATGTCTGCTATGAAATTGCACTAAAACAGGAAAATGATCAGAAGATAGAGCCGATATAGTTTCAATATTGCTGGGTGTGGTGAAGTTTTTGTTTAAAACAATATCTGGGACAGAAGGTGCGAAATCTGCGCGGTAATGGACAAGAGTAGCATCGCAAGGAGCATGAATAACGAAATCATTACTAAGCATGTGTTTGTGTAGTATTCTGCCTCGGGCATTACTTGGACCAGGTGACCATAACGGGTGTTTGGAGTTAAAGTCACCCATAGCAAGAACTGATTGGCTAGTTGCCATGATACAATCCACGTCACTAATAATTATCGGAAGATTTGGAGACTGGTATACTGAGAAGATAGAAATATTACCATTTATTAAAGTAAGACTTATACCAATAGCTTCAAGGTTAACTGTTTGAGGATTGGGAATTAAGTTATGAATCAAATCTGATCGAACTATGATGGCTACACCTTGGCCCATACCATCACGGAACCTATCCCTACGGTAACAAGTGAAACCAGGAATATCAAGAGTAAGTCTCTTAGTTAATCTAGTCTCACTAAGTGCTATAATATCGACATTAAGTTTACGCACCGCTAGGTCCGAGAGCTCCTGCTGCTTTCTGTGGACGCCGTCAGCGTTCCAGTACAATATACGTAAAATGTGGGCACTAGACATAATGTCCTAAATGTGTTAATATTAAAACTACTTTCTCCATGAAAGTTTTGCATTTTGTGAACTCCCGCTTCATCGATTGGATAACTGAAAGGATATCTAGCATTTCAGCCATTTCAGGATCTTGGGGGCTTTTTTGGGCGAAAGAAACTGGATGGTGCGATGTGCTCGTACTTGTGAGTTCTTCAATGGTCAGACTTGTTTTATTTGCTTCCTGGGGTTTAATTGGAGCCTTAAGCATAGGAGCAGTTTCAGCTTCAACCGCCTGTGAACTTGGCACCTGCTTCTTATGTGAGCCACTTACAATTTGAGCCCAAGATGTAGAATCAATCACCTTGGTGACATTAGGAATCTTAGTAATTAAAGACTTGCGAAGTGCTTGACGTCTGGACTCGGTTCTGTCGATATATTTCAATCGTGCGGTACATTTACCGTAGTTGGCAGGATGGTCTTGTTGGCAGTTGCAGCATTGAGCAGGTGATTCCTTGTCTTTCTTGGGACATTCCCAAGTAGGATGGAGTTGAGCACACTTGACACACTGGGCTGGTCGATTACAGTTCCGAGAAGCATGCCCGAAACCTTGGCATCTGAAGCACTGTGTCCCGGGCTTTTTGCTAGGCTTATATCTCTGAATTTCAATGACACAATTTGAGAGATATTTAATCTTATTGAATTTTGCCATGTCAGTGCCACTAGCTAGCTGTACCAATAGCGGCGGACACTCCTGTAGAAGGAGAGTCTTCATCGTAGACGCAGTAGCCACAGTAAAACCTAGTGTCGTTAGTTCTTCAGGTACTAAATCATGAATTACCTTTGGTAATCCTTTGATTACTGCTTTAGGACATTTCTCGTCTTTTCTGGTGAACGTATGAAATGCTATATTTTCTTTACGAAGACCGTCTTTAATAGCTTGATGAACTATTGGTGAGTAACACTGCAATTTGACAGTTTTTTGACCTCTGAATTGCAAGTGATAATCTTTGGTATATTTTTCAACTATTTCTTTGAGCTTCTGGTGATTAAAATCTCCTAGAATTTCAATGATGATAGGAGGAGTATTATTAATCACCTTCTTCTTGGTGGCTTTATGATACGTGTCCAAATCCGTAGAATCAATTGGCAGTCCTGCAAACCGATTCTTGGTTGGAACTTCCTGGGTATTAGGTTCATTGGTGCGATGAACGAATCTCTTCGGCTCTCGCCAACAATCAGAAGTAGATTCTTCTCTAGGTCTTTTGGCAGATAAATTAGGGTTGGAAGAAGCTCTTGATAGGAACTTATCCATCATGAGTCGCGGACGCCTTATCGATAGTTTTATCGATACCGCCCTTGGCCATTACTATCTTTGATTTGATTGCGCTAAACTAGTTACACTCCGAACTAAATGCGTGCGATCGCGAAAAGAGCCGAACGTTCAGTGGCAGCTACTCAAGATCTATCCCTAACATACTAGAAAAATAAATACCAATATTTTTAACACTGCTATAAAAGGATATATTAATGATTTCTGATATATACGCGCTCAACGTGCTATGGAGAGGGCTATCTTCTCCATAGCACGCTGCACGACTTTGAGCTTTTTTATGAGGCCGACATTTAGAGACCACGTTTCAGTGCCATAAGTCATCGCTGGTAACACAAACCTTTGTTTTAGATATAGCGGAATATAGATATTGCGGAATATTGGACGAGAAGATCTTCTTAAGTTTTCCGAATGCTGCCCAGCCGAGTTGGATTCGTCGGCTAATCTCTTTCTCGAAATTGGATCTACCTAACTGGACTGTTTGTCCTAGGTAAACATAATGACCCACAACTTCGAAAAATCTCTAATTCTTCTTCTCTTTTCGAAAATCTTTAAAATAACGATGACCTATTGTACGTGAGATATCTTCAGCCGCCTATGGCCATGAACGCCGTAAAGTATTCGAAATGTTGGGTAATTAAAAATCAAACACAAATGCGATAAAATCCATAAAATAGTTTTATTTAAAATGTGAAATACTTGCGTAAACATCAGAAATCATTACAAGTTTTTTTTTATTTTCCAATAATATTACGTGTGTTAATATTATGTAGCTCATGAGATACCGGTATTTGCTGACTAAATTTCTAGCAGCCAATATTTAAGCGTCCTTTCCCTTTTTTTTAATAATTTGTTACCAAGACAGAGATGGCCAAGCTAGCGTTAGTTAATTCAGCCACATTTTTTAGTCCCTTAAAATATTAATGCACTAAAATGTATTGTTTATCACTGTAATTCTAAAATATGTTAGGCAAACGGGGGCAGAAGTAGTTGTAAATAAAATATAAAAAAGGGAATATGTAGATAATAAAAAATAAAGATAAGAAGTAGAAGTATAATAAATGTAGTGTGTGCGATACTTATCGCTTAGACCTAAGATGTAGGTATTTCGACATTGTTAAACAACATCGATATTTGTTAGCTTTAAAAGGGAATAACGTCATCTAATTAATAAATAGCTTATTTAAGACTAGTATATATATATATATATATATATATATATATATATATATATATATATATATATATATATATATATATATATATATATATATATATATATATATATATACCAATATATATATATCTATACCAATAACTAAAATTGGAGTGTCTGTTTGTAATGTCAAAATAATAGGCTTTTTTCATGCTCACATGGTTATTTGCACGACACCTATGCCTAAAATAGCAATTAAAAAATTTTTGTTCCGGGTAAT
Source organism: Lymantria dispar (assembly GCA_032191425.1). Classification (NCBI taxonomy): domain Eukaryota; kingdom Metazoa; phylum Arthropoda; class Insecta; order Lepidoptera; family Erebidae; genus Lymantria; species Lymantria dispar. The sequence continues at coordinate 9,889,586 of CM063468.1, read as the reverse complement.
CTTCAAAACGGCTTGACCGATTTAAAAAATTCTTTCACCAATGGAAAGCTGTAATATCAGGGCGTAAACTAGGCTTTATTTTATCCCGGTATTCCCACGGGAACGGGAACTACGCGGGTCAAACGACTATAACCTATAACCGAAGCGAAGCGAGGGCGGGTTTCTAGTATAAAATAAAGTAAAATTATATGGATTTTATGGATTTTATTGAGTTTTATTATATTGAATTTAATCTTTGGTGTGGTAACGGAGTATGAATACAACTCATCACACCTTCTCTTGGCCTTGGGTGTCGTAAACGATGACTGAGGGATTATATATGCACATAACATCTATGCAAGAGAGGTAAAACTTGAAATGAGACCTTATACTAAAAAGCTTGATCAGCGTGGTTACCCCGAAAGGGTAACTTGCCGGGCCCGATACAGATTTCAATGAATCGGTACCAGTGATCGGCCCAATGGAGTTGGGGAGGGAATACTATGGGTTATGGGGTCGCATGCCACTCATCCATTGCCCCGGACTATTTGGGAGGGGTATGTTCAGACCATAGCTTACCAAAAAAAAAGCGTGGTATAGTAGATCAATCCCTCCTATAGTGGAGGAGGCTTGATACCAACAGTGGGATGTGTAAGAGTCGAAATGATGATGATGAATGACGAATCTCTCAATGATTCTGTACATTTCGGGATCCATAGTTAAGTGAGAAATAAGATGTTTGAAGCGCAACAAGCCAAGATAATGGCAGAGATTCCTGTGTATCCAATCAACATCATCATCATCACCTTACAATCATCATCAACGCGCTGCACCTATTCCGATTGATCGATGCATTATGTACTCTTTTTAAATCGTACATATTTTAAACGTTATTAGCGATTGTTTTAACCGGCAACCTGCTTGACGCTAACTCACCTTGGGAATTTAATTACTGAGCTGACGCCGTCAGAAGGAGTTAACCCAGGTTATTATAGAGCTCGTCTACTTTTACGACACTCTCTAGCAATGTAAGGGTTGTATTACCAGTATTTGTAGACACCACTAATATAATGGTTAAATTTCAAATTATAATGATTTCTGATGTTTTCGCGAGTATTACACATTTTAAATAAAACTAATTTACATATTTTATCGCGTTTGTATTTGATTTTTGATTGCCCGACGTTTCGAACACTTTGCAGTGTTCATGGCGTGACCATAAATGCTGCAAAGTCATCCCGTGAACATGATCCACTTTAAGAGGGAAATTTACCTTCATATATCATGCTGGTCAGAGAGGTTGGTATAGGGGTTTGTTTCGAGTTTTCTTTCTTTTACATAAATGTTATTTGCTCGATATTCCTTTAGTCGTATTTTACGACATCCACGGTGAGGATAGGGGGGCAAATTGTATTTTAGTTCCATCAGCACACAGACAATAATACAATAGGGTAGAACAATTTCTTCACTATTTTTAAAGAGATTTATGTCCAAGAATGATGCTCATATGAGCGGAGATGATTTATAATATCGAGTCAGGCCTTAAAATTTACCATGGCGGAGTGGTTGATAGGAGTAGCCATAGCCGCGGAGCCATACGTGGTGCCCGACCGGCCAAACTGGCTGGGCAGCACCGACGGTACCGTGACAATCGCCGCCTCCACGTCGTGGCCTTCGTCGCCTCTGACCCTTAGGGACAGGGGCGTCGGATACATCGTGGCGGACTGGGGGGAGATTACGCTCCTCGAAGTCTATCACACCCCTCGCAGGAGTGCGGCTGATTTCGGGGCCTCCCTCACCATCTTGGGGGCCACGTTACGGTGACTGGCACCGCGTCAGGTGTTCATACTGGGGGACTTCAACGCCAAGTCCATAGCGTGGGGGTCCTCCGAGATGGACGACTGAGGACGGGCGGTCGAGGAGTGGGCGGCGGCACTGGCCCTCTGTTTGCTGAACAGGGGCTAGGTGCATACGTGCGTGCGACAGCGCGGCGGGTCGTTCGCTAACCCTGAGGTCACCGCACGCGTGAGGAGCTGGTGCGTCGCGGAGGAGGTTGAGACCTTATCGGACCACCGGTATATCCGGATGGAGGTCTCTCGGACCCTCCCGACGCCCGGCAGGGGTCACAGGGCGGACGGACGTCCCGCGTTCCCGCGATGGGCTGTGGGTCGTTTGGACCGGGATCTGCTGGCGGAGGTAGCCATCGTTTACTCGTAGCTGTCCCCTGCCAACCAGTTGGACGGAGTGGACGCCGAGGCTGGCCGCATTCGCAGTGCGTAGCGTCGTTAACTCGTCGCAATCATCGGTGCCGACCTGACGTTGTCGACCATCGCGCTGATGCTCGACAGCGTCAGGAACTGGGACGCAGTAGCAGCCTTCTGCGAGGCAGTAATCTTGCAGAAGAAGGCGTCGGGTCGCGCGCGCGAGGAGCGTAGCCTCGACGAAGCGACCCGCCGCCGGCGACTGGGGCGGCGCAGGCGCGACTACCTGCGCGTCATGCCGCCGTAGCCGAGGGCGCGGATGACGTGACCGGGGAATTAGGCCGTCACCCGCCGAGAGGCCGACCGCGTAAGGAAAGACCAGCGTAATCCGCTAGGGGGGGGACGTCAGTCGATGAGAGGGTACCCCAAATAGGGGGTATTCCGTCGGGCCGGGCACTGATGACAAGTAACCCAGCTCCGGGGGTCGGCCCAACGACGAAGGTGACGTGGTGTTTGAGTGGGTTGCGGGTGTGCGTACTTACGCCCCTCTGTCGCCCCGGACGTAGTGGTGTGAGGAGTACGCCGAGCGCAACCCACCCCAAAAAAAAAAAGGCCTTAAAATTTCTCACCATGTACCAAATAATCAGTAGTAAATAATCGTAATGTCAATGTACTTAGATAAAGAAATCAAAGACATACCGTAGGTATAAATAGTAAAAGCAATGTTCTCTAACTAGTTACAGATTACATTTTGTCACGATGAGTATTCCACAATCATTTATTTTAGTTTATTCAATACTTTTTTTAAGTTTTGTTCAGGGTAAGAGTATAATTTAATAATTTACACTACGATGAGATAATTGAAAAAACTTTATTACATTTTATTTATTTACACATTTTACAGCCTCAATTTCAGAACAAATAAGTTCGCAAAATGATAACCAAGAGCAGTCAACAGATTTCCCAGTTTCAAATACCAAACGTAAGTAAATATGTTTGAATTTAAATCTTTATATATATACTAGCTGACCCGGCGAACTTCGCACCGCCTTTTTCGTAATTATTTTAATTTAGTATTTATCAGTTTGGTTTTAGTATTATCCGTGCGGTATCGGAGTAAGAATACAATTCACAACCCGTGTGTGTCGTAAAACACAACTAAGGGATATACCGCCTTTTCTTATTGATTCCAAAACCTTTTTTAATCTAGATCTACATGTAAGTATGTCAAAAATGCCAAACCGACGGGGACGAACATCAAATGTTTGACAGGTAAGAACAGTTTGTATGGGAAAATATAATTATTGTTTTTAGTATTTTACTCCCAATTTTCCATATTTTCTCACAGTATAAACCTTCCCTGGACTGCCACAAATAATTCAAGATCAAATTTAGCCAAATTGGTCCAGCCGTTCTAGAGTTTTAAGTCTGTCTGTTTGTTCCGGGTAATCTTCAAAATGGCTGGACCGATTTCAAAAATTCTTTCACCAATGGAAAGCTATAATATCAGGGCGTAAACTAGGCTATATTTTATCCCGGTATTCCCACGGGAACGGGAACTACGCGGGTAAAACGACTATAACCTACAACCGAAGCGAAGCGGGGGCGGATTGCTAGTATATATATAGATTATTATAGATAGATTTCTTTTGTACGTGTGTACGTCACTGAACTCCTTCTAAACGGCTGAACCAATGTTGATAAAATCTTTTGTGCATGTTCAAGAAGATTCGAGAATGATTTAGATACATAATTGGACCCGGTAGGCGGCGCTTATATGAACAGAACAACGTCTGTAGGGTCAGCTATCTTTATATATATATTTCTTGTATAATCTATACCAATAAATAAAATTGGAGTGTCTGTTGGTAATGTCAAAATATTAGGCTTTTTTCATGCTCACACGGTTATTTGCACGACACCTATGCCTAAAATAGCAATTAAAAAATTTTTGTCTGTCTGTCTGTCTGTCTGTTTGTTCCGGGTAATCTTCAAAACGGCTGGACCGATTTCAATAATTCTTTCACCAATGGAAAGTTATAATATCAGGGCGTAAACTAGGCTATATTTTATCCCGGTATTCCCACGGGAACGGGAACTACGCGGGTAAAACGACTATAACCTATAACCGAAGCGAAGCGAGGGCGGGTTGCTAGTATAATAGTATAATGTAACTATTTACTATATAAATTTAATCAGCTATATATATATTTCTTGTGTGTGTACATACACACACTCACAAACACGAACTCCTCTTAAATGGCTGGACCGATGTTGATGAATTTTTTTGTGTGTATTCATGGGGCTTCAAGAATGGTTTAAATTCACAATTGCACCCGGTAGGTGGCGCTTATTTGAACAGATCAACGTCTGTTGGGTCAGCTAGTATATATTTATATTTACGAATTACTAAAGGATTTAATTTAATAATTAATTATATATGTATGTATTTATTTGCTGTGTGGTAGCGGCTTCGAATACTACCAACCCTTGCTTTGCTCGTGGGTGTCGTAAAAGATGACTAAGAGCCCTAGATTGACCCGGGCCAACTCTATCTGGTACCATTTGGGTCAACGATTACATTCCCAAGGAGGGTTGACGTCAGGCAGGCGGCCGGTCATAAAAGTCATTGCCGAAACTTTTTGCAATATGTCAAAACAGATGACATATTGCGTCGACCCCAAGTAATCTGGATAAGAGCAAAATGATGATGATATGTATTTATTTATTTAATGCCTGCTGAAAAGTTTTGTACATTAACCATTCGTCGTCTCAGCTCATACACGTCCCACTGCTGAGATCGAGTCTCTTTTCCAATAGGAAAACAGTTGATCTACTATATCATCCTGCTCAAACATATTGGTATAGGCCTTTATTACTTTTTTCCTTCTTTTGCACAAATGTTATACACATTTAATAACCCTTAATCGTCTTTTACGACATCCACGGGTAAGATCTCTCCATCACTACACGGAAACCATTAATTATTTTAAAGCTTTTTTTATATATCACATCTGTATTAATTTACAGTAAATCGGTAGACATCTCTTTATACCACTGACGTCAAATCACCCTGCTCCGGTAGTCGGCCCAACGACGAAGGTGACGTGTCATGGGTTGGTTACGAGTGTGCGTGCTTACGCCCCTATTTCGCCCCGGACGGAGTGGTGCGAGGAGCGCGCCGACCGTAACCCACCCCCCCAAAAAAAAGACATCTCTTTATGATTTTTGTCAATTTTACGATACATTTTGTGTTTCACTAGTCTAAAGTCTATTTCACAATTGTTATCTGTATGTCCGACTTAGAGTTGAAATTGGCTTGACCTTATTGATACTTGGTTTATAGTAAAAATATTTGATAACGAAAATGAGCTACATAAATTACTTATCATCAAAATGTATGTACGCGCATAAATTTAGATCAACTGCACCAAATTGGGTAATTCTTTTTTCTTTGTTTTTATTATTATCAACAAGGCTTGTGTAAAAATCAAAGAAAAAGATCGTTTTTATTAAAATCAGAACGTTTAAGTATCATGATATGAAAGTAAATTTTTCAATCTGTAGTTGACAACTTCAAACGACAATATGTCATCATAATTTCAATTAAATAAAACGACCACTTCTTAGAATAATAACTTAATATACGGTTTAATTTTTTTTGGCATGTATTAGGAGGTTGATCGTAGTGTTATCTATTTTTATTGATTTATAAGAAAGCTAGCAACCCGCCCTCGTTTCGCTTTGGTTTTAGTCGCCCTACTCGCGTAGTTTTCGTTCCCGTGTGCATATCGGGATAAAATATATCTATGTTACTCTCTGGTATTATAGCTTTCCATTGGTGAAATAATTTTTGAAATCGGTTCAGTGGTTTAACCGTGAAAGCGTAACAAATAAACTTAAGGTGCCATTCCAACCTCGGCTGCAGGCTGCAGATGCAGGCTGCGGATGCAAGTAGCACACGCATGACACGCAGCCTCTGCCTGCATTCGCAGTCGGTAGTGAATCCGAGGCTGGCTGCACGTGCTGCGGCAGGCAGTAGGTGGCGACCAGAGAGCAGATAAAGATTCTATGATTCTATTCAATATGAGCACTAATCGGATTGCAAATTAAGTTTGGTGAAATTGGCTCCGTGTAGCGACTACCTGGGACTTGTCTCAACAGGTTGGAGTGTCGTAACTACATGCGCATCGACCTGCAGCCGCAGCACAACTGGTCTGCGATCGGCTGCGGCTGCAAGTCGCAGTAGCACTTGCAGCTGAGGCTCAGCAGCACGTGCAGCCGCAGCCGCGTTCAGAATATTTTTCACAGAAATCCATACTACTACATAGGAAACCAGTCGTGCAGCCACAGCCGGCTTCGTGCAGTCACTGCATGTGCTGCCTGCAGCCGAGGTTGGAGTAGCACCTTTACTTTCGCATTTATAATATTAGTGAGGATGTCACCTATGAACCATCAAAATATTGGTTGGTGTACGCGTAATGCAAGTCGAATTTACAAACTTCAAAGACACTGAAGAGGAACGAAAGCAGCGTTTGGAGATAAACAGAATGAGAATTCTTCGAGCGAGAACCTCCACGTCTCCAGAACCCATACTATAAACTTAAACTAAAAATTCGCTCACTTCTTTTAAGCAACTTCAAGATAGTGCTACAATGAGTTCCATCTCACATCTCTTTGACGGAAAGCGAGATCGCTAAAAGTCAGAAATATTAGATTATAGTAATTTAATGATTTCTGATGTTTACGCGAATATTACACATTATAAATAAAACTACTTTTCGAATTTTATCGCGTTTGTATTTGATTTTTGATTGCTTGACGTTTCGAACACTTTCCAGCGTTTATGATCATGGGCGGACTAAGATGTCTCACGTCCAAAAAGTCATCGTCATTACAGAAAAATTATAATTATATCCGATACAGAAATTTAGTTATTAAATATTGACCCACATTTAGATACAAATTTATTGCCAGTGTAAGAAGAAAATGATTATATATAAAATAATTATATTGTTTATGGTTAGTAATTATTTAACATTAAAATTAAAAGTAATTATATTTAAAACCTAACAATCTAGTATACTACCACCGGATCGGCATACGCCCACACTGAGAAAGAAATGGCAAGAAAACTCAGGGGGCATGATGCTCCAGGGCGATGCTTGACAGTGTCGGGAACTGGGACGCGGTCGAAGCCTTCTGCAAGGTAGTAGTCTCGCGAAAGTAGGCAGCGAAGCGCGTGCGCGAGGTGCGTCTCCTCGACGACGCGAACCGCCGCCGGTGACTGGGGCGGTGTGGGCGCGATTACCTGCGCTTCATGCCGGCCCTAGCCGAGGCCGCGGGTGATGTGACCGGGGAATTGGTCCGTAACCTGCCGAGAGGCCGACAGCGTGAGGAAAGACCGACGTCTACTCCGAGGGGGGGACGTCGGTCGATGAGAGGGTACTCCTCAAGGAGTGTTCAAGTCAAGTCACCCTGCTCCGGAGATCGGCCCAACGACGAAGGCGACGTGTCGTACGGGTAGGTTACGGGTGTGCGTGCTTATGCTCCTTTGTCGCCCCGGACGGAGAGGTGTGAGGAGCACACTGACCGTAACCCACCGCCAAAAAAAAAGGGGACATGATGCTAAATTAGTATTAATTTTAAGGCGCCTTACTTTATATTACTCTTTATAATATTTTTTCATCTCAGCTTATCCCATAGTCGTCTTTTAAGATATCCAGGGATAAGGAATAGCGAATTGCATTTTACTCCGTCACCACACGAGAAAATAATTTTAAAAAGTTATATTTTAATTTTATTATTTTCACGTTCAATATCTTAGTAACAGGCAAACAAAGGCAAGTCTTTGATAAAGGTAAACGAATTTTAGTTAGAGAGTGATAAAAGGCTTTTTTAACCCCGGATGCAAAAGGAGGGGTGTTATAAGTTTGACGTCAATGTTTGTCTGTCTGTCTGTATTTGTGTGTCTGTATGTGTGTCTGTCCATAGCATCGTAGCTATCAAGCGGATGGGCTGATTTCGATGCGATTTTTTTATTTGAAAGCCAGTTTCCTCGCGGTGGTTTTAAGTTATGTTTGGTTAACATCGATCCAGAGTATAAGGTCTTTTCCCAAATAATGTAAAGGTACATTACTCGATTAAGTGCTTCACGCGTGCCATTAAAATCATTTGATGACATTTAATTGATAATTCCTGTTGAAGAGAACATAATACTCTTTTTAATTATTTTAGTTTACATCTGGAGATATTTAAAATTTTCAATTTTACTTATTTATTTTACAGATGAAGATATATGTAACTTTGAAAATGTGGCGTGTATGACGAAGGGAGCACAAATAGAAAAAACTAAATTAAACCCATACATAGAGCCAATGCAACTACGTCATTTCGCATTAAAACTACCTAATATTCAATATGAAATGACTAATTCTACATTGAAAGGAATGGCAAATTGCGCTGTTACAAAACTTATGTAAGTACTATTGCTCGATTATATTTCATCGACATTCAGTTTAACCGCTAAATAACCCGAAGAGTTAGCACGATAAAGTAACAATGGGTATGTCACATCGCTTATCAAACAAATAATTGTTGGGGAAGAAACCTTACCGAGTGGCAACTCGAAAGGCGCAGTATAGAACGGCGCATATTCTACTGGTGACTATCAGCTTTTACTATTTTCATGGATACATATGGAATAGTGAAATATTGTATTCTTAATTTATCCGTGTGGTGACAGAGTAAGAATAGGGCTCTATTTTCTTTTTATTTTTTTTTTATTGCACACGAAGGCAAACGAGCAAATTGATGTTAAATGTTGCTGTCGCTTTTGACCTTTGCCTACCACGAATAAGGGTCGCTGATACTAAAGGCATTACTAAACCCCATCACACGCAAACACCCTCAAAAAGTTGGCCTTCTGGCTATCTCGCTTACCGGACAAAGCGTAGCAACAAATTGCTACTACTTGGACGTTGATGTTTTCGAGAGTGTGGTACTACCCCAGACGGACCGGCCCGCGGCTGTAGACAGACAACTGTCAACAGTGCGATCCTACCACTATAACCTATCAATCTATATCTATATCTTGACCATGGGTGTGATAATATATAATTAGGGGATACAATATAAATATAACATCTGTTCGAGAGATGGCAAACTTGATATTAAATTCTATACCAACACGTTTGACCAGCGATATATAGTAGAAGTAGTAGGCAACCCGCCCTCACTTCGCTTCGGTTATAGGTTATAGTCGTTTTACCCGCGTAGTTCCCGTTCCCGTGGGAATACCGGGATAAAATATAGCCTAGTTTACGCCCTGATATTATAGCTTTCCATTGGTGAAAGAATTTTTGAAATCGGTCCAGCCGTTTTGAAAATTACCCGGAACAAACAGACAGACAGACAAAAATTTTTTAATTGCTATTTTAGGCATAGGTGTCGTGCAAATAACCGTGTGAGCATGAAAAAAGCCTATTATTTTGACATTACAAACAGACACTCCAATTTTATTTATTGGTATAGATTAACTTATAGTAGCAAATCGTAACTGCACGTCTTCTTATTTATTGACTAACTAGTCAATAATGCTTCATGTCGCCCGCATTACGTGGGAGGGAAGTGGAATCAATCTCTTCCAACTCCTCCTGTTTAAGTTTTTTCTAATTAAATTTGTTGCGGGTGCCAAGATAATTAAAATCATTTCCCGGGACTGCCTGAGGGTCAAACCTCGGTGTGATCTATGGAGACTATTGTAAATCCTGGCTTATAGGAGTTACAATGGTGGGAATGTGTGGTGGGATTAGTCCCAAAAAAAAGTAGATCAACTTCTCTCCTATATGGAAGAGAGAGTAGAAGAACGATAGGACGTAGGTAAACTATGAGGATAATGGCGATCAATCAGTCGCCACATGGTGATTCATCCATTAAATGAATCCCTGTGGGTTTACTTCATCATCTTATCATCTCAGCTCATTTACGTCCCACTGCTGAGCTCGAGCCTCCTCCACAATAGAAGGGAAATTAACCTTACCATGCTGGTCAGACAGGTTGATATAGGAGTTTGTTTAGAGTTCTCCTTCTCTTTCATAGATATTAACGGGCAAGATAGGGAGTGGTGAATTGTATTCTTAATCCGTCACCACATGATTTTGTGACCTAATGTATCTTTTTTAAAAATATGTCAATTTTAGATGTAACAACACAAAGCTTGACTTTGATTATACGCTAGAATGTCCTGAAGTAGTACTTCAAACGCGTTTATCAGGAAAGGGTAGCCTATCTTCTATTGATTTTAATCAAGAAGGTTCATTAACAATAACAACAGGTGAGTACCATGTCACGATTGTACTTCTAATGACATTTAAAATTAAAGGAACCTCAATTTAATAATATTTATATATTCACCCACCCATCACATCGCCCACTATTTTGGCCGTGGGTGTCGTAAAAGACGACTAAGGGATATAATATGCATACAACATCTATGCAAGAGAGGCCAAACTCGAAATGAAACTCTATACCGACACGTTTGACCAGCGTGGTATAGTAGATCAGTCTCTAAACTTTGAGAATAACGGTACCACAACCGAATACCTTTTATTTTATGGAACCCCATATCAAATGATATTAAATAAAGAACAGGGTGCGGATGGGGAAGAAATCCGCTGTGCAATGTCGCGCATTACATTGGCTACATGGCGCTTATGTGTGCAGGCCTAATTCTTGCTATAAAACAGATAGCAAGAATTAGACACACTTCCATAATAGTAGTAAGTTCTTATCATCACTAATTTGGCGCTATTTTAAAACAATATTTGTAACCGTGGTGTTATTTCATAGCCAAATTACTAAAATTAAAAGCTATTTATCTAATTTTGGAAATCTGATGACTATTCTACGGAACCCTTAGTTCCACACTTTGGAAATCCCTATAGTAGATCATTAGGAGGGAAAACTCGTCTCTCGGAAAGTCTCCTACTGGAGACTCAAACGCAGTGGTAGAACTTATATGGGCTGAGTTGAGTGACGATATATAATCACATATGTAATATAGGTTTTAACTACAAGATTCGTGAGAATACTAGCATTGTTATAAAGTTTTTGTGTTTTTCCCATACATACGTGTAGCTATTTTGCTCAGATTATAAAAAAATATTCAAATTATATTTTTAACTAGCAAACCGCCCTCGCTTCGCTTCGGTTATAGGTTATAGTCGTTTTACCCGCGTAGTTCCCGTGCCCGTGGGAATACCGGGATAAAATATAGCCTAGTTTACGCCCTGATATTATAGCTTTCCATTGGTGAAAGAATTTTTGAAATTGGTCCAGCCGTTTTGAAGATTACCTGGAACAAACAGACAGACAGACAAAAATTTTTTAATTGCTATTTAAGGCATAGGTGTCGTACAAATAACCGTGTGAGCATGAAAAAGCCTATTATTTTGACATTACAAACAGACACTCCAATTTTATTTATTCGTATAGATTAAAAGAAATGAAAGCCAAGCAACAAATCCAACAATTACCAATGTTGAAATATTCTAGTATAAATATAATCTTAAATACAAGACATGAGTATTTCTCATGAAAATATTGATTTTACTCTAATCTCCCTGGGATCCTTAAAAATTAGTTTACGATTTGATTGTAGCTAGCACGTACTGACCTAGTGACTAAAATAAAAGACCATCAATATATATAAGGATACATTTATCTTGACAGGTACTTACAAAATAAGGTCCAAGGGCTATTACGACATAAGAACTAATAAAAATGCACCAACACCTTATGAATTCATATTTATAAAAGTTAATACAGTAACATCAGAAACAGAACCCGTTGAAAAACTGACATATAAAATTGAAAAATTTTCATATGTTGCTGATTATAAATGTAAGTATATGTTTAAATATGCATGACATCTAATAAGTAGGATTAATCGTAAAGTATTTTAATTAAAACTAACTTGATTATTCATCGGGTATGTGTATGTGACGTAGTAAGACTTCCACGTACGTGCTGCAGGCTCTAGAATGAACTACCTGCTGCTGTGTTTCCCGAGCGCTATGACATGTCCTTCTTTAAACAAGGTTTAAAAAGAGTATTTTCTTCACGGTAGGCAACGGCCTGGCTATGCCCCTGGTATTACAAAGGTCCATGTGCGGCAGAATCACTTACCATCAGGTGTGCTGCTTACTCATTTGCCACCGTTGATAATAAAAAAAAAGAAAACAATCCACCTAGAAAAAATAAAACAGCCCCCTCTTTTGACCATAAGTGTTGTAAAAGATATCTTCGGGATTAAATATGTATATAACATCAATGCTAGAGACAGAAAATTTAAAATGAATCCCTATATCCAACACGTACCACCAGCCTGGTATAGTCAATTTTGTGGAAGAGGCTCAAGCCCAACAGTGGGACGTCTATAAGCTGAAATGATGATGATGATACTGAAAAATTGATATTTAATATTTTTGAATATTTTACTTGCACATAAAGTCACCGTGTCGTGCACCCCAATATCGATCTCCACTGAATTTGTTACCCGAGCTATGCTGTATTAAAATAATTATTTCATTTACAATTTTCACGATTCATCAATTGAAAAAGAGTTATTCATATTTCGGAACTGGAGAGCAGACAAACTGGTACTGTAAAAGCTTCGTAATGGTTTCAAAATAATTGAAAAAGACGTTACCTCTTTTCAATCTTAAAAATAATCATTGTAAGTGTATGTAATTTCAATGCTATGATGAATACTACCAGCCCTTGCATTGTTCGTCAGCGATATGAAAGTGTGTGCTTCCATATGGTGACGGAGTAAGAATACAATTCACCACTCTCTCCATCTTGCTCGTGGATGTCATAAAAGACGACTAAGAGTTATAATACGCATATAAAATCTTTGCAAGAGAAGAAAAACTTCAAATAAAACTCTATACCAACCTGTCTGATCAGCATGGTATAGTAAATTCCATTTCCTTACTATTCTGGAGTAGGCTGGAACCCAACAGTGGGACGTATATGAGCTGAAATGTTGATGATGAATGGCATGAAAGTTGACTAAGAGTTTTATATTTACCTGGGCCAATTATATATGATGTTGTCTGGTCAACAATCCCATGCCGAAAGAGGGTTAATGTCAGACAGACGGTCGGTTGCAAAACTATTACCAAACATTTTGTATAGTACATATTGCGAAAATGCCGGACACGGATGTCAAAAAATCGATACCAGTGGTTGGCCCAAGGTTGACGGGAAGAAATATGGTAGGTTATGGGGTCGCCCGCCTCTCATCCGTCCCCCTGAACGGATTGGGCGGCATGTGGCCAGACCATAGACCAATAAGAAACCCACGAAAGAAAAAGAAAAAAAAAAAGATGATGATGACGATACTCAATGCGATAATCGAATAAGAATAAAGATTAATCAGAAATGTATAATTATCTACCCGATACAGAAAATTATTGATTAAATATTGACCCACATTTTGATACAATCCGATGTGATAAAATCTGTAGTTTTATTTACAACATGTAAATACTCACGTAAACCTCAGGAGTCATTATATTTCTTGATGTGAAAGAATGAATGCAGTGATTATTGACACAATAATTAACTTTGTATTGATTATTTAAAGCAGTGAATAATTACAATTAGATTTCTTACTTTTTCAGCAAACCTCTTGAACATATACCTTAACGAAAACTGGAGTGAAATGGAGAAAATTCTGCTGAAGCCAGTCTTGCAATCTTTTATGACTCTGTACATGATTGTCGCACAATCACACTCTGCATCCATGCCTCTTGACGAAATAGTACCTAAATCAATAGAATTTGATAAAAAACAATAATTGCATTTATGATAAAAATACGCATGTTTTTATTTTATAAATATATCATGTCACATTGAGTTATTTTTTTGCAGTGCATAATCGACGTACTCTCTATGAATATACTAGGGGAAGTCTGAAAGTGGCACCAGTGGTAGAGAAGATTAGGAGCACGATATTGTCTTGATATGGGCATGTGATGAGGAGGGTTGTCAATATGTTTGTTGATGTGGATGGACGTAAGAATCGTGGGAGACCTAAAAAGATATGGATGGATTTTCTGAATGAGGATATGCGTGTGAAAGTAGTGAGTGCAGATATTACGGCTGATAGAAAGTTATGGAAGGTAAAAACATGTTTTGCCGACCCCACTTAGCGTGGGACGATGGCAGGCAAATGATGATGATGATGAATCGATGTACACTCTAGATCCTTAAAAACGAGTTAATAAGTAAAATTAAAAATTTGGAATAACCCCCGATACAAACTAAAATGGTAGTAAGTACTAGTACGCGTGAAGTACCTAATCGAGTAATGATACGCAATTACATAACTTTAGAAAAGAGTTGATATTCTTATATTGCTGCACTGATATTAAACATAACAAAAAAAAAAACTACCGCAAGGAAACTGGCTTTCAAAAGAAAAACCGCATTAAAATCGCTCCATCCGTTCGAGAGCTACGATGCCATATATGGAGACACACGTCCGCACGCATGCACGCACGCACGCACGCACGCACGCACGCATGCACGCACGCACGCACGCACGCACCCACGCACACACACACACAGATATCGACGTTAAACTTATAACGTGCAAAAATTTACTAATTAAAACTAATATATTAAATGCAAACACGATATGTCTGCTGCAAGTTTTCTGGGAATTGGGTTCTCTGGAGACCATCTAGGTTGTAGGACCAGGTCAACGTGACCATATTGCAAGATCATAGCCTGATCAGACCTACTCATTGAAACTAATCTATTGAACCCAAAAAACACGATATGTCTGCTGTGAGATTTCAAAGTTTTGGGTCTCTGGTGACCATTCTCGTTGCAGCTTCAGGTCGAAATTATGGATGATGATGATGGAAGTGGCGGTGGCGCGCATGTGCGCAAAGTCCACCGCCCCCGGGCCCGACGGTGTTCCTAACCGTGTGCTGGGCCTGGTCCTCGTCCACCTGGGTCCCCGCCTCAGGGAGCTGTTCGACGCGTGTTTAGCGTCCGGACGGTTCCCTGGGTGCTGGAAGGAGGGAAGGCTGGTGCTCCTGCCGAAGCCGGGACGGTCTCCGGGGTCGCCTTTGGCCTACAGGCCTATCGTGCTGCTCGATGACACGGGCAAGCCACTGGAGAGGGTGGTAGCTGCCCGCATCGAGCGGCACCTCGTCGGCACGGGGCCCGATCTGTCGGACGCCCAGTTCGGGTTTAGGAGGGGTCGTTCGACGATCGCGGCTCTGTTGCGCCTGAGGGCCGTGGCGACTGAGGCCGTCACCGGTGGGGGAGTGCTGTTGGCGGTGTCCCTAGACATCGCCAACGCATTCAATAGTCTGCCATTCAGCTGCATCAGGGAGGCGCTCCAGTATCACGGAGTACCAGCTTACCTGAGGCGGCTAGTGGCAGACTATTTGGTGGGGCGCAGCGTCCTCTGCACCAACCGAGCAGGGGACGTTGTGCGAACGCCCATGACGTGCGGTGTCCCACAGGGGTCGGTCCTCGGACCCACCCTGTGGAGCATCGGCTACGACTGGGCTTTGCGGGGGAGCCTCCCGCCCGGGCTGGGCGTGATTTGTTACGCCGACGACACGCTCGTCACAGCCCGCGGTGGGACGCTAGAAGAGGCGGTAAGGCTGACGACCTATGGCACCGAAGAGGTCGTCAGGCGGATCGAGGCGCTGGGGTTGAGGGTCGCCCTGGACAAGACGGAGGCCCTCTTGTTCCATGGGCGCCGTATGAACCCTCCCATCGGCGTCTCGATCACCGTCCACTCGGTTGACATCAGTATCCGGGCCCATATGAGGTACTTGGGCCTGGTGCTCGACGGGCAATGGTGGTTCCGGGAGCATTTCCGCAGGCTTGCTCCACGGCTCGTCGGCGCGGCGTCCGCCCTATCGTGGCTTATGCCGAACGTGGGCGGACCGAGCGCTACGTGCCGACGGCTGTACGCGGGGGTCATCCGGTCGATGGCCCTGTACGGCACACCGGTGTGGGCGGCGTCCTTGACCGTCCGACTTAGGGCCCTTCTGTGGCGACCACAGAGGGTCATGGCGGTCAGGGCCATCCGCGGATACCGCACGGTGGCGACGGAGTCAGCGTGCCTATTGGCCGGGACTCCCCCGTGGGACCTGGAGGCGGAAATGCTCGCCGAGTTGTATCGGCGGGTGTCGGGGGTGCGCGGGGAGGGCGGTGTTGTTTCCTTGAGGGAGCTCACCGCCTGGCGCGTCGACGCCCGCCGAGACGTCATTGCCCGTTGGGCAGTCCGGCTGGAGAGGCCTCGGTTCGGGGTGCGAATCGTGGAGGCCTTCCGGCCGGTGCTGATGCAGTGGTTGGAAAGGCGGCACGGGGTGCTCTCCTTCCGACTAGTGCAGGTGTTGACGGGGCATGGGAGCTTCGCCAAATACCTGCACAAGGTCGTTAGGAGGGAGAGTACGCCATCCTGCCACCACTGCGATTGCGACGAGGACACGGCGCAGCATACGCTCGAGGCCTGCGCCGCTTGGGCCACGCAGCGCCGTGAACTCGTCGCAATCATCGGTGCCGACCTGACGCTGCCGGCCATCGCTAGGGCGATGGTCGACAGCGTCGGGAATTGGGACGCGGTCGCAGCCTTCTGCGAGACAGTGATCTCGCAGAAGGAGGCGGCGGATCGCCTGCGCGAGGAGCGCAGCCTCGATGAGGAGATCCGCCGCCGGCGAATAGGGCGGCGCAGGCGCAACTACCTTCGCCTCAAGCCGCCCTAGCCGAGGCCGCGGGTGACGTGACCGGGGATTAGTCCGTCACCCGCCGAGAGGCCAACCGCGTGAGGAAAGATCGACGTCCTCCCCGAGGGGGGGAGGTCGGTCGATGGGAGGGTACCCCAATTAGGGGTATTCCGTCGGGCCGACCACTGACGACAAGTTAACGCTGCTCCAGTGGTCGGCCCAACGACGAAGGCGACGTGGTTTCGGGTGGGTGGCGGGAGTTGCGTGCTTAAGCCCCTCTGTCGCCCCAGACGGAGTGGTGCGAAGGCGCACCGACCGCGACCCATAAACAAAAAAAAAAAAAAAAACGAAATTATTAATTAATTGTCATTCAACGATTGAGTATACTAGCATTCATTAAACACGTAAAAATGTCATCATACGCCATTACATCACTTGGGAAAAGAGCTGATACTCTTATACTGCTGGACCGATATTAACCAAACATATCTAAGAACCACCGCCTGAAAACTGGCTATCAAATAAAAAAAACCGCATCGAAATCCGTCCATCCATTTGAGGTCTACGATGCTACAGACAGATACACACAGTCAGTCAGACATCGACATCAAACTAAGATATCATCATCATCATCATCATCATCATTTCAGCCTAGCGCCGTCCACTGCTGGATGTAGGACCCCCTCAAGTTACGCCACAAAGTGCGGTTCTATGCCGCCTGCATCCAACGACGCCCAGCAACCTTCACCAGGTCGTCGGTCTACCTAGTGGGGAGGCGTCCTACACTGCATCGTCCGATACGTGGTTGCCACTCGAGAACCTTTCTTCCCCGGCGGTTGTCGGTTCGTCGAGCGATGTGGCCTGCCCATTGCCACTTCAGCGTGCTAATTCTTCGTACGTCAGTGAAAGAACTAATGTAATACTTTGAGAATTAATTTAAAATTAACTGTATTTACTACGTAAGATATCTTCTTTATATATAAATTTCTCGTGTACGTGTGTATGCCACTGAACTCCTCCTAAGCGGTTGGAACGATGTTGACGATTTTTTTTTGTGTGTGTTCAAGAGGATTCGAGAATGGTTTAGATTCACAATTGGATCCGGTAGGTGGCGCTGCTGCCGATTTCAAGTAGAAGTCCTTTTATTTTATTTGAACAGAGCAACCTCTGATGGGTCAGCTAGTCTTTATATATATATTTATCGTGTACGTGTGTGTTACTGAACTCCTCCTAGGCGGTTGGAACGATGTTGACAAATTGTTTTGTGTATGTTCAAGAGGATTCGAGAATGGTTTAGATTCATAATTGGATCATAGGTGGCGCTGCGATGGAGTTCAAGAATAATTCCTTTTACATTTTTTTTTAGATTTAAACAGAACCAAGTCTATTGGGTCAACTAATAAGTACTTAGTCAACTAATAATTTTTTCCTATAGCGAGGATAGTTTTCTATCTATAAGATGGTAAGCTAATCATTTTTTTATGAATTGTAATACGAATTATTACTCGAATTTGTAATTCAATACGCCATAAAGTGAATATTTATTAATTTAAAAATATGCTATCAGAATCTTGCTCTCACAAGAACTAAAGGCGCTCTCTGCTAAATAATTTTTACAAAAAACCCCGTACTCGTGGAAGATAATTTAAATAACCTGTTAAGATACTATTTTTTTTTATTGCCAACGTTGGCAAATGAGCAAACAGTACACCTGATGGTAAGTGTTGCTGCCGCTTATGGACCCTTACAAGGTAGCTGCCCACCGCGAAGAAAGTGAAGGGAGTGCGAATGCGTGCATCGAGGCTCGGTGACACCAAGGGCACCACCAAAACCCTCCACACGCAAACACCCTCAGAAAGCTGGGCTCCCGGCTCTCTCGCTCACCGAATACTAAAATGAGTTAATTAGTTACTAAAAATAAGTGGACAGTGGTAGGATCATACAGTTGACAGTCTGTCTACAATCAAGGGCCGGTCCGTTTGGGGTAGTACCACACTCTCGCAGAAAATGGATGTTGGAGTAGTAGTAACTTGCACTTCACTTGTATAAAACTGCACTTCGTTCAGTGAGCGAGAGTGGTGGAAAATCAAATTTGTGAGAGTGTTTACATATGGTGAGTTTTGGTGAGGCCTTTAGTATTACAGAACCTCCTTGCACGCATTCGTACTCCCTTCACTTTCTTCGCGGTAGACAGTAGTCTAGCAAATGTCCATGAACCGCAGAATGGACCTTTGCTATGCCTATGCTTTTATTTATTAACATCAGTAGTCCGTTCAGGCGCGTTACCTTTTCAGGGACCATTTTGAGTCGACGCCTTGATGGCTTGTCCGTTCGAGGGGTCGATCTTTTCTCCTCGGGTGATCGGACTAATCACCGGTCTAATCACCTGCAGCTTATCATAAGTTATTTTATAAGAATACTATTATTTTAAAATTAACTTATCATAACCTAGGCCATGGGAGTAAGCACATATAGAGCATGTATTCTTACTTTAAAGTTTATCAGCTGTACAATTTAGACACGCGGCAGCGTGTCAAGCCAAGTTCAAGCAAAGAAACTGGCGAACCAGCGCCGAGTGTAATATTACACGAACCACTTGGTGCCACTTTTGACCTTTCTAGAACTCAAAACCTCTTTAACGTAAACACATAAAACTACATGTGTTTAATTATATCCATAAGGGTATGTAGAAGCCTAAATTTCATGAAGCTAGCTCAAACGGTTATAAAGATATGAAGGTCAAAAAGTCGTAAATTTTAGCACTGATTGACTGACTGCCATATAGTACCTAAGTCTAACCTACTTCCAGATGACCTAGAAGAATGACATTTGTAATCCAACTCGGTAATTGTGTGTAAGCGTAAGAAAAAATCTAAAAATAAAAAAAGTTAAAAATAGGGGGGTGGGGGGGTCCGTACAATTTTTTTTTTTAATTGTAGCGTTGGAACCACTACAACGTTACAAGCAGATATTTGAAAATATCCCAATGCGCACTATTATCTCTAACATTCGAGAGAATGTAGACAATAGCATAAAAATAAAACCATGCAGCGGAAACGCAAGAAAAACATTAAATCTCAATACCTGCCTAGTTTTCTTTACAAAAAGTAATGATATCCCACCAAAAACATAAATGTAAAAAAGCCAAGTTCAATACAAAAAATTATGCTATTTTTATCAGAATTAAAATGAATATATATATGTATATGTTGAATAACTTTATAAAAGGACTAATGCAATGAAAACTGGTCAAGTCAAATTTAACCCACTTTAAGATCTCACATTTTTTTTAAATAACAGCAATTGTTATAGGTATCTAATAAAGCAAAGAAATAGAGTTTAATACTTGTTCATAATGTTATTTTGTTCCTATAAATACATATATGGATTTTGCATAGAACTTGGCACTCATTTAGATCTCCATCCTTTTTACGGCGAAGCCCACAGCCAAGCATAATTTTTGTATTGAACTTGGCTCTCCTTTTTTACATTTATGTTTTTGATGGGATTTATCTTAACTGCCTGACTTTCCAGTTAAATAACAAAGTTAAAACTGAAGGTATAGTCATCTTCTATCTAATAAAAAGAACTTTAAATACCTTTTACTGCTCGTGTATGCTTTAGAAATTTTGTCGACATTTACAGTTCTGACTCTATCACTATTTCTCATATTTAGACATAAAAAATATAATATAAAAATTATGGCATTATCATTATTTAGGCTTATACTGTCCACTGTTTAACGTACACTACCATAAAAATGAGGATATAGTAATGTAATCGCCACGCCTGTCACGTGAGTTGGCGATGGCAGTAACGTTTTTCCGGAGACAGATTATCAGATTTTTTCAAATTATATGGCGCATTCATGAATGGCAATACTTATTATTCTGGTCGTTTGCATATAATAAAATATTCAATACTTATAATTAGGTCCAGTGTTTGTTATTGAAATTTTGATTTGAAATAAAATTATTTTTACGGTTTTTATAGCGGTCATATTTGATTGTTTGACGGTTCAAACACTTTTTAGCGTTCATAGTCACAGGAGGAATAAGGTGTCTTATGTCCAACAATTCAATTACTACAGAGTAATAAAGATTTCTTGTTAGACGGCGTCATGTTGTCAAAACAAAAATCAAATACAAGTAAAAAAAAGTTTTATTTAAATGTATCATACTCGCGTAAACGTCAGAAATCGTTAAGAAATCCTAATGTTTGAAATTACCTTTGCACATGCTTTAAATCATTAATAAACATGTCTACATGTTAAAAAAACACCAAATCGTGAGAAAATACATGAGCACATTATAATAATTAATAACTTAGACTTCATTTAAATAACAAGGTATGTAAGAACATAAAATTTTGTTTAAACAATGTAATATATGAAGATATGAAAATATTGTGTTTCAAAGATAATTAAGCAATTAATATGCACAATTAGATGTTTTTCTAAAATAACCTTCTTTCGTTTGTTAAATACAGTATGATGACGCAAATGTACATCATTTGCGTCGTCTCATACGCACAAGCAACTATTGTCTGTGTAATTTTATTAATTACTTTACATCGCAGATCAGTAGTAGCTACCGCTTAAGGACTTTAACAATAGCAACGATATAGCCAAATTACTGCCTATGGTAGGCACAGAATGAGAGGGAATGGAATAAGCACAGGAAGGAAGTGAGAAGGAGATATGAACCTCATGCTCCATGGCTCAACGAATAAAGGACAGTAGTCGATTGAATTTATCTGACATTTATTTTCTTCTATATAGAAGTCATACCTACGTTCTGCATGCATTTTTTTTATGTATGTTTACTGACATCCCTGACAATTATGCGAGCGAAGGGCAGTGTGGTCTCGTTAAGGGAGCTCACCGCCTGGCGCCTCGACGAACGCCGAGACGTCATTGCCCGTTGGGTAGTCCGGCTGGAGTGGCCTCGGTTCGGGGTGCGAACTGTGAAGGCCTTCCGGCCGGTGCTGATGCAGTGGTTGGAAAGGCGGCACGGGGTACTCTCCTTCCGACTAGTGCAGGTGTTCAGGTGTTGACGGGGCATGGGTGCTTCGCCAAATACTGCAGGTATTTGGCGAAACACCAAGCAGCAAGGTCGTAAGGAGGGAGAGTACACCGTCCTGCCACCACTGCGATTGCGACGAGGACACGGCGCGCCATACGCTCGAGACCTGCGCGGATTGGGCAGTGCAGCGCTGTGAACTCGTCGCAATCATCGGTGCCGACCTGACGCTGCCGGCTATAGCTAGGGCGATGATCGACAACGTCGGGAATTGGGACGCGGTCGCAGCCTTCTGCGAGACAGTGATCTCGCGAAAGGAGGCGGCGGATCGCCTGCGCGAGGAGCGCAGCCTCGATGAGGCGTTCCGCCGCCGGCGACTGGGGCGGCGTAGGCGCGACTACCTTCGCCTCATGCCGCCCTAGCTGAGGCCGCGGGTGACGTGACCGGGGATTAGTCCGTTACCCGCCGAGAGGCCGATCGCGTGAAGAAAGACCAACGTCCTCCCCGAGGGGGGGACGTCGGTCGATGGGAGGGTACCCCACGTAGGGGGTATTCCGTCGGGCCGACCACTAATGACAAGTGCTCCGGTGGTCGGCCCAACGACGAAGGCGACGTGGTTTTCGGGTGGGTTGCGGGTGTTGCGTGCTTACACCCCTCCGTCGCCCCGGACGGAGTGGAGCGAGGAGCGCGCTGACCGCAGCTCACCCCAAAAAGAAAATCCCTGACAATTATGAACTGATTTTATTATTCCAAAGAGTATACTTCTAAGGTGGGCCCAATGTCACCAAATCATTCATGAGCAGCGACCATATTAAATTCAGCGTGATGTCACTAACTTTATCATTTTTTTTTATTGCAAACAGTGGCAAACAAGCAAACAGTACACCTGATGCTAAGTGTTGTTGCCGTTTATGGACCTTTGCTAGGCCGCTGCCTACCGTGAAAAAAGTGAAGGGAGCGTGAATGCGTGCAATGGGATTCGGTGAAACTAAAGGTATCACCAAAATCTATCACACGCAAACTCCCTCAGAAAGTTGAACTGCCGGCTCTCTTGCTCACCGAATGAAGCGCCGTAACAAATTGCTACTACTCGGAGGTCAATTTTCTCTGAGAGTGTGGTACTACCCTGGCGGACCGGCTCGCGGTTATAGACAGATAACTGTCAACAATGTGGTCTTACCACTAACGAGTTTTCTGTTCCTAAAGTTCATTCATTTGATACCGAATCGCGATCATTATTGCATTAATGTAATGCCATTAAATTTATATTTTTTTATTCTTTAAGCCATTTGATGGGTACCACAGTAGGGAGAATTAAATGAAAACTATAAAATTTTGTGTGGCATTACTGTTTGCTTTTCAAAATATTGAATTTGATAAGCAAAACAAAGGGATTTTCCATAACAATAACTTTTTGAATTCGATGCCTACTATAAAATACTAACTAACCTAACAGACTATCTACAGTAACCTTAAGTAAATACTAATTTAACCGAAATACCAAACAACTACCACAATTATATTATACGAACTTCTGCCTCAGGCACCGACACCTTAGGGTTACCAAAAATAAGAAAGGAATTGCAAAAACAAATTTGATTTATAGGTATAGGTAGGAAGTAATCTATTATTTCAGTGTAGTTACCTTAGCGCAGGGGTGCCCAACCTGCTGAGGCTGTCATGACAAGGAAGGAGGCCGCGGAGCGGGCACGCGAGGCGCTTGCGTCCGCTGACTCGCTCCGCCGGCGACGACCAGGGAGGAGGAGACGCCGCTATGCGCTCCTCCACCCACCGCTCTGAATGATGACAGGACGTGGCCAGATGGCCAAGCGTTGGGGTGTCGGGGATAGAATGTTGTCAGACGATCTCTCCGGCACCTCGTAAAAGCGCGGCAGGGGCCGCTGTGGTTTTAGTGGGTATTTCGGTCACTTCTGTGGCCGGCGAGTCCCACACACACTCCCCTGTCTATAACCGGCGGGGGATAGTGCGTAAATGCATTTCCACAGCGTGAAAAAAAAAAAAAAAAGGCCGGCCCAACCTTTTTTTGGTCAGGGACCACTATTGTAATATTCTTATTAGCAGGGACCACTATATAAGTATAATAAAAATAAACTGTAATAATCCAACTGAAACTTTATTATAATTAAAAACTCAATAGGAAATTACATAAAAAGAAATAATAATATTTTTAATATAAATTTATTTTGTATTACTGTGATTTTTGAGCTTAGGCTATCTTAGGCCTAATATTGTTACTCAAAGTTACACGCAAATCATCACATACTTTTAAGCGATTCCTCGCCTTGTTTTTATTTACCAACGAAGCAGAAAATCCTTGTTTACATAAATAAGTTGTGTAATAAATAATCATTCGCGGACCATATTTTAGCTTCTGCGGACCACTGGTTGGGAACCATTGCCTTAGCGTATTTGAAGGCAGATTTTAGTGTTACTTAAAAATATAATGTATTAAAATATTTATACCATGACAAACATACCCCCAATATACTTCAACAACACCTGGTGTTACAGTCAAACAGGTAGATAGTCCACCCGTGACCATGAACGCTGTAAAGTGTTCGAAACGTCGGGTAATCAAAAATCAAATACAAACGCGATAAAATCCGTAAAGTAGTTTTATTTAAAATGTATAATACTCGCGTAAACATGAGAAATCATTAGGTAGATTTGACTGTAATTGATCTAATTAAAACGACATTGAAGAAAATAACTTGTTAAAAACCAGGAAATCTGTTTCAATTTAATTAAGGAAACTAATAAAAATCTTAATAAGTTACATTTGAATAATGCCTATAACGTAAGGAGGGCCTCTTGAGGATTCTATTAATTAAAAACTAAAAGAGCTAAAATAAAGGCTAGTAAGTTTAAAAAATGAACAGTGTATTATTTTTTAAATGACATTTTTTAAAGTATTTATTGATAATGAAAACTAAAGCTATAATTTATTTTTCATATGAGACCGAGTTACGAATACAATTTAACTATTACCGTTTACTTTCAAGCAGATTTAGGATAAGAAAGCCCCAGGGGAGTGAGCAGTGCATTTACCTGGGCAATTCAGATGATTAAATATGATCAACAGCCCGCTGGTCAAGCACGAGGATTGTGGCATGTTCGACTCATAAATTATTGGAATATCAGACAAGACAGACAGAAGTGATTCATTATCCACTGATCAGCACGTAGCCGTCCACTGTTGGATAAAGGCCTCCCCAAGAGTATGCCATTCATAAGGGTTCTGTACCACTTGCAAGAAGAAGTAATATTTTATTCTTATTGTACCACTAAACGCACAAAACTGTGCTTAAACTAAAAGGTTGTTTTATGCAATGAAAGTTTATTAACATGATCTCTCCCATCATTTTATTTTATAAGGGATCATCGTTATTTTGAAATAAAGAATAGGAATAGAGACCCATCATGAAACCAAGAAGAATCCATAAACCATATACCTCAAGAAAAAATATGGGTTGGAATCAAATGTACATTCAAAGCCAAACTATACTGAGGATACCTGTTTGGATGTGGAACACGTGTCTGATCAATATTTAGAGTTCTATGAAAAATTGCAAATTGTAGACCTGTAGAACCAACTACCATATCGAAATTTCCTTATATTCTATTACACCTCGATTCCATCCTATATTTATTTCTTTCTCGGTTGGGTAAATATGCGAAAGTGTCACTTCTATGAAATCGTAAGTCATACATTCTCCGTCGCTTCTTCTTCAAAAAATGTTGGATGTCAATTCATCTAGAAACGCGGTAGCGTGTTAAACCAAGCTCAGGCACGTCTTCGATGTCAATACATCTAGAAATGCGGTAGCGTGTCAAGCCAGGTTCAATCACTTCAAATTTATATTTATAGGAATCATTTCGAATCACTTTTGACCCCTTTATAACTCAAAAACTATTCAACATACCTAATTTGGTATATATATTAAAATTCACTAGGTAAGTTACAATTCCAAATTCTTTAAACACCGTTTTAACTATTTATTATACATGTCGCAGCGTCACTACCTCTGGCATCATATCTTAATAGTTTTTAAGAATCAATCGATTACGGAAACGTAAAGTATTATACTTGGGTGTGTTCGATACACCGTTAGCAATGATTTTTGATATTTGTCGTTTGACCGTTAACGTTTGAAATATTACCGAGCTTTCGTTATAGAGAGCGGTCCGTTGAATACTCAGTTGGGAAGGAGACTCGAGAGCGATCGGTCGTTGTTGCTGCCGGGTTGTATCAAATTCACCGCGTTTCCCAAACTCTTAATTTATCCGTCGGCATACGTAATCATTAGTTATAATAGGAAATTGTGTTAACATTAATCATTGAATATAGTTTAAAAGTAGCCATCCGAAGTATTATTTTATTACATCGCGATGTGTGTAGTTCGTAGTTCCTCTGGGAATTTTGGCAGAATATAAAAATGCACGCAATTTGCTATTATATCCTATTCACTATATTTCAACATTTTGTCTGCATTACATAAAATATCAGCAAATTTATTTAATATAACACAGTAAAAAATTTAAAAGCGCTAAATGACATTTTGACATTCGTGTCAAAAGAAACCATACTTAACTATATACGAAACAGTGTTTCCACTATCACGTTGTAGTTTTACCCTAAATATTTTCATTAATTTGCTCTAGTCAGTCTCCAAAAATCCTGGATTTAAGGCGCAAAATTTAAATGAGTTCGAAATAAAACAAAACTTGATGGTTTGATTTTTATTTTAATTCTCATCTATTAATCAGAGTTAGTAAACATGTAATCATAAAAAGAATTCATTGTAATCTATGGAAGAAGTAGATGGTGAACAATATGATACTGATGTTGAAGCTAAAGCATTGGGCTTAACTTTTTTAGCTGCACTCAACATTTGTCTGTCGGGTTCTAAAATCGAGTTAGTCACACTTAGTTTGGTGTCCAACAAACCGTTGAAGGTTTCACTGTGAAGCTTTTTTTTTTTGGGTTAGGTTGTTTTTTTGGGCCAATGCATACTCCATCTATTTCTTTCGGGGGGATGAACAGGTGGCGCAGGCCTCATAACCAACTGTATTCCCTCCCCTTCGCCATTGGGCTGATGGATCCTCGTCGCAATCGCAACGTTGGCAGGACGATGTACTCTCCCTCCTCATGACCGTGTGCAGGTACTTGGCGAAGCAACTGTGCGTCGTCACTACCTACACCAATCGGAAAGAAAGCAACCCATGCCGCTGAACTCACCACTACACGAGCACCGGCCGGAAGGCCTTGACGACCCGAACATCGTACCGAGGCCTCTCCAGCCAGTCTGCCCAACGGGCAATGATGTCACGGCGGGCGTCTGCCCGCCAGGCGGCCAGCTCTTTCATAGAGACTTTTGAATCTAATCGAATTTTCCTATAGCAGTTCTTAGTATCGCACTGAAATATCGGCATATAAACACTGCAATATATTTAATTTAAATTCTACTATCGTGTCTTACACATAGTAAATTTCGGTGAACTGCCCATTGAGGGTAACTATTATTTGTAGTCAGCAAAGACGACGTTTTGTTCTTACATATCAAATACGTTTTTGTTATACTACGTTTCTTTGACATTTTATCGAACGGGAACTCCTCCTCCTGGTTCTAAGCTACCTCCCCACTAATTTTCAGCCCAATCGGTACAGCCATTCTTGAGTTATAAATTGTATAAACTAACACGACTTTCTTTAATATATATATATTAAGGTGCAAAAATCGTAATTTTTATGACTGACTGAAACTTAACTAATCCTAATCCTAATCGAAAGTTGGGCTGCCGTCTCTCTCGCTCAAAGAACGAAGCACAGTAACAAATTGCAACTACTCAGACGTCGATTTTCTGCAAGAGTGTGGTAATAGCCCAGACGGACCAGCTCGCGGCTGCACAGACTACTATCAAAAGTGTGATCCCAACCACTAGTGAAATGAACAAACTTCGTTAATCTAATCAACGCTTATAGCGTTAAATGGAACTGAATTCTTTATAATCATTCATCATCATCACAGCCCACACTTGTCCCACTATTGGGCTCGGGCCTCCTCCATAGTAGGAGGGAATTTGACCTACTATACCACGCTGGTCAGATATGTTGGTATAGGATTTCATTTCGAGTTTTCCTTCTCTTGCACAGATGTTATGTGCATATTATATCCCATAGTCGTCTTGTACGACATCCACGGGCAAGATAGGGAGTGGTGAATTGTATTCTTACTCCGTCACCACACGGAAAAATAAAATCATTCACAGAGTTCTTATTATTCTTCCTAGTATAATTTATTAAGCCTCCGTGTGAAATAATATAATACCGAAAATAATTAGTTTCAGTATAATACAATAATAATGTCTTAATATCCACACATATAAAAAAATGAAGCGACATGTGTTAATCTCACAAAAACTCGAGAACGACTAAACCGATTTGCTTGATCTGATGATGAAATAATAAAAGTTTTGAAATATTAAGAGAAGACCAAGAAAGGTTTTAAATGTGGAAAAATAGACGAAATGAAAGAAAAATCTATACTTACATATAAAGCCGAAGAGTTTGTTTGAACGCGCTAATCTCAGGAACTGCTGGTTCGATTTCAAAAATTCTTTCAGCGTTAGATAGTCCATTTATCGAGGCAGGCTATAGGCTATATATCATTACGCTAAGACCAACAGGAGCGGAGAAAAAATGAAGAATGTTTCAAAATCGGATTTTTCCTTTCGAGAGCTTCTGCTGCGTAAACGGTTAAATTTTCGGAAAAATCACGTGACAGCATCGTATTATTTAAAAATATTTTCACCTTTTAGGTAAACCAAGTCGCTGTTTGATGTTAGCGTTAACCCAAAGTAACTATTCCATACGAACGAAGTCGCGGGCAGAAACTAGTATTTAATATAGATAAAGATATTTTATTAATTTTAATTGTATGCTTATTCATTTATTAACCGAAGATAATTAATTACTTTTATTTCCGTGTGGTGACGGAGTAAGAATGTAATTCACCAACCCCTCTCTTGCCCGTGGGTGTCGTAAAAGACTACGTAAGGGATATAATATGCATATAAAATTTATGCAAGAGAAGTAAAACTCGAAACAAAACCCTATACCATTACGTCTGATTAGCGTGGTATAGTAGGGCCGACCACTGACGACACATCACCCTGCTTAGTGTTGCCCAAAAAAGTCTTGGTCTTGCGGTCTTGGTCTTGGTCTTGCGAGAAATGCGAGACCGAGACCAAGACCAAGACCGCTTAATTTTTGCAAGACCAAGACTGGTCCTGCAAGACTTGAGCAAGACCAAGACTGGGCCTGCAAGAGTCTCGCGGTCTTGCATTTAATTCAAATCACCATTTCAGCTTATACACGGTTGAGCTCGTGTCTTCTACATAACAGGAGGAGAATCAGCCATGGCCGGAGGGGAATCGCCACGGTGATCGGCCGTGTTGTTACAGGTCATACATGTCAAGTTTTCCTTCTCTTGCACCGATGTTATATATTATAGCCCTTAGTCGTGGGTTCGCAGTCACGGGTAAAATAGGGGGTGATGAATTATATTCTTACTCCGTCACTACACGGCAAGTCAAATCAGTCTTGAGATATCCATCTATTGGCCAATCGATTCCTAATGTTGGTGTTGGCTTTTCAGAATTACTCTTCGGAAAGGCTTAAGGACAAAAATACCGTAATCACGAGAGTGCTCTTGCCCATTATACATATTTATATATCCGTTTATTCATTAGCCCAACGACGTTCACTGTTGGACATAGAAATATGCCTACAATTAATCTATATAAATGTCCATGTAGGGACAGAGTACGATCACCATCAGGCAGTACATGAAGCGTTGCTCCCAGCGCTATTTTGCCTCTGCCACGACTCACCCCAATCCACTAGTGGTTGGGGCGGTAAACTACGTCCCCTCAAAAATATCCACGGTCCGACGTCCTCGTCATCTTCTTGAAGAAGAAGATGACGCTATTATGATCGCCCAAGAAAGGACCTACACAGCTCGCGCAGCGATAACAGATAAAACTCCGCGGTATCGGCCTCGCCGTCGAGGTCGAAAACCGCGCCGCGTAAAAGTCATTAACCTAAACTTGGCCACGCCCACTTTGCTCTCAGCGACGCCCCGAGCCGAGGTCCGTTCCCCACAGGGGGAGCCCTCGGGCGATGTTCGCTTAACTTACTTACCGGGTTGAGAGCCATCAGCGCCCACCCATTGACCGCGTTAAGCTGTCAAGGTCATCTGCGACCAACAGCTACACACACACAAAAAAAAGACAGAGTACGAATATAATTCACCACTCTCTTACCCGTGGATGTCGTATCAAATCGGATCGGGCAATGGTGTTAGGAACTCATGAAAAAAAATTGAAATAAAATTATCGATTCGTTAATGAATTGAGAGACATATAAGTTCTCAATTTTGTCATCGTTTTTTCGTGTAAATTGATTAAAATGTATAAAGGAATGATACTTAATCTACAACATATTCGTATTTTGTTAAATGTTCATTAGAATTTGAATAAATCAATGATTACGTTTGCATAAGCAAGACAAACTTCGCTTTAACATAAATCAGCTGATCGGCCGATGACCGTTGATGAGTCGCCTTTGTACCTACGTAACCATTGAAAGGTTCGCGCAAATCTAATACCTATTTATACTGTCGAAATTTTACATGCTTACATATATCCTGTCTGTACATACCTACATAATGCATAAAATTTAAGGCATAAACTCTTAGACACACATTTTTGTAATCACTATAACTTTTACGTTATATTGTTTTTGTGTAATATACATTCTAATTATGATCTATGACTGTTGAACTACAACATACATGAACAGTTTTCCATAACCTGATACACCCTGTGTATATAACATATGTGCAAGAGAAGTGAAACTAGAAAGAAAACCCTGTACCAACATGTCTGACCAGCGTGGTATAGTAGATCAATTTTCCTCTTACTGGAAGGAAGCTTAAGCCCAGCAGTGGCACTTTTATGAGCTGTGACGATGACGACGAATATCATACATTTTACAAGTATTAAAAGCATAAAATTTTAAATCAGTTTTATATGTTCTTGAATAAATAGTATATTAAGAGCTACATGGATCCAGCGGCCAAAGTATTTATATAGGCAATAGAGCAACAGGTTTTTTCAAGTATCCAGAGTATCAGTAACTAAACTGGAAATACAATAGATACATACCACTTAACTTGAAGGGAAATATAAACAATCGCATTAATTGTAAAATATCGCATTGATTATAAAATGACATAAAATTTATTGTATCAACTGCCTCGTGTGGTGACGTCTTAAGAAAATAGGGTCGAAAGTCCTGTCATAAGAGTAGTAACGCTGTCTAATGGAACACCAGGGGAATAGAAGAGTAATTTTCTCCAGTGGTAAGTATTGTATTCAATAGTGAACTATAGGCTAGCAGATGGATAAATAGGATAGGATATTTGATTAATTTAGTTGGATTTTTCATTGCCATGATAAATTACTGTTACGTTATTCTAACTGCAAAACTTTGCGAGACTCTTGCTGCAATACCAAGACTCGGGTGCGCAAGACCAAGACCAAGACCAAGACTCGGGTGCGCAAGACCAAGACCAAGACGAGACCAGGTGTGATGTTGCAAGACCAAGACCAAGACCGGTCCAAGTCTCGTCTTGGTCTTGCATTTGGGCAACACTAGTCCCTGCTCCGGTGGTCGGCCCAACGACGAAGACGACGTGGGTACGGGTAGGTTATGGGCCCGCGCGCCGTCCTTTCGTCGCCCTGGATGGAATGGACCGCGTGCGGGCTTACTATAGTCCACCCAGAAAAAGAAAATAAAAGAAAAGAAAAAGCGTGGTATAGTAGGTCAATTTCTCTCCTATAGCGGATGAGGCCCGCGCCCAACAGTATAATGTGTATGGTTTGAGATTCAAAATTCAAACGAAGACAGTATCTAGAACCGCCCCAACCTTTTTTTTTTATTCTGGTAGCCTATAGTCTGGATGCACTTCACCCATTCTTAAACGAACGGTATATGGTCCCATAACCTACTATGCTTCATCATCACTACAGATCATTTTCGACTTCGAAGGTCAACCAGCATGTTATTGTCTTGAGTATCGTTTTCTTCGATGTCTCGGCAACAACCAACAATGTTAACGGGTCGTTGCCCTTCGCATAATGCGGTATACTTCTTTGCGGGTGGTGAACTAATCCCCGTTAATCCATCTGCGACCGTGTCTGTGCTGCTCGACGCGCCATCAGAGGAGTGTTGACGTGGAAAGTTTTCTGTCTAACGCACTTCGCTGCTTCGTTCTGTAAGATCAAAGGCGGTGACAGCCGGCGGTTCCTGATACTGTCGAGAATCGAATAAAGTAATGTTCGGCAGCGTCAGACCAATATCGGTGAATGTGACGCGTTCATGAAGATATTCTACACAGCCGTGCAGCCCTAAGAGAGTGCCCTGTTTCCTCTTTGCGACAACACGCAGGTACTTGCCGAAACAACTAAGCTCCGACACACCCTGTGCCAGTTAGAAAGAAAAGAACCCCGTGCTGCCAATGCAACCACTCCCCAGTACCAGTCGTAGAGTGTCCGCATCTGAACGCTGAATCTAGGTCTCTTTAGCCGGACTATTCGACGGGTAAAGACGTGGCGACGGGTGGCGGTAAAGTACAAAGCCTCTTTACCTCCAAGTCCTACATAGGAATTCCAGATAATAGATACGGTGCCTTACCAACTGCTATCATGAACCGAACCACCCTCGCAGACAGTCGTAGACTCGTAGCGCTGGGTCCGCCTACATGCGGCCTCGAAAAGGAAGACGCCGTGGTGACGAGATGTAAAGCAAGTTATTGAAAATGCTTCCGGAGCCACCATCACCCGTCGTACCCCAAACCTAGATACTTCATCTGAGCGTGGATGTCGATAAAGGCGCAACTAATGGTAATCAAAGCGCCGGCGAGTGAAGCCTTTTGGGGTCTTTCGAATAAAAGAACCTTTATCTTAGTTTGACACTAATTAAGCTCCAACGCCTCGCCTGACCACTTCCTCGGTATCAGGTGCAGTGCTTCTTTTAGCGTCGCATCCCAAGCTATGATGAGGGTGTTATTGACGTACCAAATTACACTCAGCTTAGGAGGGAGGCTACCTCGGAACAACCAGTTTAGGGCCGACTGTATAAAACAAAACGTAATATGGGCGTTCGTACTCAACGTTTTGCCTGGTCTACATAAGGGAGGAACGCAAATACTCCGCCACAAGCCGTCTCAGTTATAGAGGTTCCCCGTGATGCCTCAGCTCCTTCCTGATAGTATCCTCTTTGTAATGCAGTTTTCCTCACAAATTGTAGTTTTCCTCCATGGTTAATTAACCTAATTTTCTATTATAGTGAACACATCATTTCGATTTTTTGTTATGTATTTTTCATTTTAGAGCAATTAAATTTCCTTTGTTCTTATATACAATAACACAATGTTGCTTATTAGTGTATTAATATCGTAGTTTTTTTTTCTTCTGAAAGTACGTCATTAACCCACTTGTGCTGTTGTATATTCTAATACCAGTTTATTTTAATATGATTTTGGTATATGTAGCTATTAAAAATATACTACTTTATGAGGTGCTATGCCGCCCACATGCAACGACTCCGCCTCACTTTGACTAAGTCATCAGACGATACGTTTTTTTTTATAGACAACATCCTTCATTACAGAAATAATCGTTCTATTACGGGGTACTTTACAAACATAATTAACCACCACAAATTGCACTCATACTCAGAACAACAGTTCAACAGCATCAAGTATTGTCCTGTATTGTCGTAATATTGTCCACGGTAGGCCGGTATGTTAACCAATAACTCACCTGTGCAATTAATATGGTGATAACATTTCTGTACACAATGCATTCTTTTTCAAATATGTGGTCACCACTAGAACAACGTTGATGAACAACAATTATTTGATTTACAAGCACTACGAGTCTACGACCTACCTATTACTGCCTATTTATTTTAAGAATAGCCTGAGAATGGTTAATATCACGTAATTTGACTTTGAACATTAAAGCCGCACTACAGATACTGCGAAATTGCACTCGGGGCCTATATGGGGCCTGCATTACCTTCGGCGTTCATGGACCTTTATTACCTTTGACAGCTCCATTCAGGGATCCGTTCTGGCCGCTCTATGCAATGAAAATAGTACTCTGCCTAAACTTCAATCAAAACAAGACGTGTCATTAGTTCTTACCGCAGAATGTAGTTCTTTTCAAATCTTAAGTGTGTGTCAAAATACATAAATGACAGCGATCTATATATAGAAAAGAGTGTCGGATAGTTTGGGGGTAGCAATAAAACAAGTAACTATAGTATAATTCATAATATCCAGTAATTATAGTCGTCAACAGGTAAAAACTTTTAAGAAAATTTTTTAAGAAGCAAAGGGTTTAAGATCAATTATAATAAGTATATCATGGTACAATAATTGTGTAATCTCATTCTATCAATTTCTTTTATAAGTAGTACAAGACTACTTAACTCTAAGTAATATATTTTATATAAAGAATATTTAGCTCTATGCTACTGCTCTACTCCGCGGTCCCTCTAAGACTGCTCCAACAACCCACTAAAATTCGCTTTTATAACCTAGCATTACCACACGAGTCAGTTGACAACTAGAAATGTATTGGCGACAATGGTTTATATAGATTTAATTACAAGATGTATATAAATATAGGTAACTAATTAATATAGATTCTTATAATGCTTTACCTGAAATGTTTTATTAATTTATTCAATAAATTAATATTCAACAAATAATTAAAATATTATGTGTGAGAGAAATAATCGCTAAAAATGTACAGTTGAGGTTCATAATGTTTCCAGGCGAAATAGATGAACTCTGCTACAGCGTCGAGTGATAAGGTGATAAAAATATGCCAATGGCTGATAGAGTGCACAGAGTGAGTTAAAATCTTTCTATTACTTTGGCAACTCCAATCTCTCCGTGAGACTGGGATCATAGTTGATTCAGAACAGCACGTCTTTACAGGGAGTCCAATAGATCTAGCGAATATTACGCGTGCCTACCCAGAAGTGTAATCAGTAGGAAACCACATGTGCACAATGCTTTTTATAATAATATACAAGGCATTTTTACGGCGTAAAGAACTTACTGATTCAGTTTAGGACTACCAGTATATTACTTGCCAATTTGGTTTTATTTATAAAATCTAATACTTAAAATATTTGGCAGTACATTACATATACGTTTCATTATATATTATCCGGACATTACATATTATCCGGACGATATATAACTCTCTTTTATATATAATTATAGTTAAACTTTTATTTTAATATTGACACAATACTAGTTTTTTTTTTGTGGGTGGGCTGCGGTCGGCGTGCCTCCGCACCACTCCGTCCGGGGCGACAGAGGGGCTTAAGCACGCAACTCCCGCAACCCACCCAAAAACCACCTCGCCTTCGTCATTGGGCCGACCACCGGAGCAGGTTTACTTGTCGTCAGTGGTCGGCCCGACGGAATACCCCCTACGCGGGGTACCCTTCCTTCGACCGACGTCCCCCCCTCGGGGAGGACGTCGGTCTTTCCTCACGCGGTCGGCCTCTCGGCGGGTGACGGACTAATCCCCGGTCACGTCACCCGCGGCCTCGGCTAGGGCGGCATGAGGCGCAGATAGTTGCGCCTACGCCACCCCAGCCGCCGGCGGTGGATCTCCTCATCGAGGCTGCGCTCCACGCGCAGACGATCCGCCGCCTCCTTCTGCGAGATCACTGTCTCGCAGAAGGCTGCGACCGCGTCTCAATTCCCGACGCTGTCGACCATCGCCCTAGCGATGGCTGGCAGCGTCAGGTCGGCACCGATGATTGCGACGAGTTCACGGCGCTGCACTGCCCAAGCCGCGCAGGCCTCGAGCGTGTGGCGCGCCGTGTCCTCGTCACAATCGCAGTGGTGGCAGGACGGTGTACTCTCCCTCCTTACGACCCTGTGCAGGTATTTGGCGAAGCTCCCATGCCCCGTCAACACCTGCACTAGTCGGAAGGAGAGCACTCCGTGCCGCCTTTCCAACCACTGCATCAGCACCGGCCGGAAGGCCTCCACGGTTCGCACCCCGAACCGAGGCCTCTCCAGCCGGACTGCCCAACGGGCAATGACGTCTCGGCGGGCGTCGACGCGCCAGGCGGTGAGCTCCCTTAACGAGATCTCACCGCCCTCCGCTCGCACCCCCGTCACCCGCAGATACAATCCGGCGAGCATCTCCGCCTCCAGGTCCCACGGAGGAGTCCCGGCCAATAGGCACGCTGCCTCCGTCGCCACCGTGCGGTATCCGCGGATGGCCCTGACCGCCATGACCCTCTGTGGTCGCCACAGAAGGGCCCTAAGTCGGACGGTCAAGGAACCCGCCCACACCAGTGCGCCGTACAGGGCCATCGACCGGATGACCCCCGTGTACAGCCGTCGGCACGTAGCGCTCGGTCCGCCCACGTTCGGCATAAGCCACGATAGGGCGGACGCCGCGCCGACGAGCCGTGGAGCGAGCCTCCGGAAATGCTCCCGGAACCACCATTGCCCGTCGAGGACCAGGCCCAAGTACCTCATATGGGCCCGGATGCTGATGTCAACCGATCGGACTGTGATCGAGACATTATATTCTTATTTGATATTTTTTAGAGCGCAATTTCTTCCAAGTCGGGTTTTAATCTTTGGACTTTTTCCATGTTAGTGTACCTACCCCTCCGTGGGAATGTTCTTGTTATCAATCGAAATCAAATGTAGAAGAAGTAAAACAACTTGTGCTAAGGGAGCCCAAAACAACAGATCAAAATGTCGGAATAAGGGATGTAGAAACTTGACGTTTGTAAAATGTTCCGAATGTAACTTTTTTCTTTGCTTTAATGTCAATAGGAACTGTTTTTTTTTATTATCACACTTCCCAGTAGATTTTTTGACATTAAGGCTGATTAATGTGCAATGTTTAATATAAATTGAAAATAAAAACAATATGAATAATAATCTTGTTTTAAACTAATGCAGTCCCAAGGTATCATCGGTGGTACCATCCCTTATGCCAAAAGGGTAGGGGGAGGATTTTTTTTCTCTTCTTTTTTATTAATAATAAGTACTTCCTAGATATAATAAAAAGCAATCTTAATTGTGGGTTGCATACTTTAGTCTTGGGTCTCAGGAGGACAAATTAAAATATATTAGAATTTTTAATTCTTGTTTTTAATGAAAATAAATGTTTATTGAATACGGAAAAAAATCGTAATATTTCATTTATACATTATACCATAGGCCGACCACTGACGACAAGTCACATCTGCTCCAGTGGTCGGCCCAACAACGAGGTGACGTGGGTACGGGTGGGTTATGGGCCCGCGCGCCGTCCTTTCATCGCCCCGGACGGATTGGCCCGCGCGTGCGCTTACCATAGCCCACCGTTAAAAAAAAAAAAAAAAAAAAAATACGTTATACCATATTACATGTCGTACTCTGTTCTTTTATGCATCTATACTTGTATAAAACTATTTTGATGTTTTACATCTGCCAGGCGTCTTGAGCGACGGCTCACTTTTTTTACCACAACCATAAGCAATTTAAGTGTTGACAGTTAGCGTAGCAGCCACCACACAGCACACATCGGTAACAGTAATAATACATACAGTATTATCAATAAAAGTAGATGTCATTTTCGAACCTCGTAGAGGAATATTGATTTTGCATTTATTTGAAATTCACCCTACAAGCGTAGATGGCATATTCAGATAGCACATAGTGCCCATAGCATATCTATCTACTCCACTATCCACTCCACTAGCATATTTGCACATAAAATGAAACAAAATTTATGATGAATTGAAAAGACCTCGTGATTTTGTGACGTCCGGGTAATATTAAACCAAACTGTTAGTTTTCTAATGAATCAGCTGTTGAATGTTAATTTTTTTTTATATAGCTTTAATTAGTTTTACTATTTATAAACTTGGAATATATATAAAAGCAAAATATGATTATCCAAATTGCTCATTATTGCTGAAGATTCGAAACAAAATGGGTTTTTTACACAAATATTTACTTGTACTTGCTGTATTTTTGTTCAACGATGTTCAAAGTAAGTCGTAATTTCTTCTTCTTTACTGCAAGCTTCTCCGTTCTGAAAGTCAGAGAAATAGGAGTCGACTATCAGTGTGTGTGTTATTAAATCAGATCCTAACTCTTTTTACCTACACGAAACTATCAAAATCATTTAAAATGCAGCATTCCGTTAATTATTTTACGTGTTAGGCATTGTATTCACCCGTTTATCTATGAACTTACCGATATTCGCCATTAGAGTTATGCCTCCCCATGCAGGCGTGGCCTCTCCTAGTGATTTATTTGCTTTCTTGATAAGCTGATAGTTCATTACAATTAGTGTTATGAGTTTTCTTGGAGTATGCTGCCGCCCATTGCCCTAGTGATACTTCAGCTGCCTGGTGGTATTGTTACGACTCGCAAAGATAAGTCAGGCATGTCAGTACATTGTATTACCCGTCACCATACAAGGTTGAAGATCAAAATGGCGAATATATTGAATCTGTCTCTTCCGTTATCTGCATATTCAAACCTGTCTACAAATAGACTGTATTACAATTTTCTTTCTAGTTTGAAAACTTGATTGTATGGTCTATCACTATCTATTATAAAGAAGGAATTTAATTTTTGTGATATACTGTAATACATTACATTCTTTTTTTTTTGGTAGGCTATAGACACACCCCGCTCGATCCACCTGGGGCGATGAATGGGCGACTCGCGACCCCATAACTAGCCGCATTCCTTCTCCATCGCCATTGGACCAACCACCGGTACTGAATCCTTGACATCCTTGGCCGGCCCGGCGGGTTACCCTTTCGGGTATCGTCCCATTCGACGCTCCGGCAACAAGACATTTGCCGGGGGATAAAATACATCCTTTTTTTTGGGGTGGGTTACGGTCGATGCACTCCTCGCACCACTCCGTCCAGGGCGACAGAGGAGCATAAGCACGCATACCTGTAGCCCACCCGTGATACGTCGCCTTCGTCGTTGGACTGACCGTCGGAGCAGGGTGAGTTGACGTCAGTGGTTGGTCCGACGGAATACCCCCTGAGGAGTACTCTCTCCTCGACCGACGTCCCTCTTCGGGGAGAACGTCGGTCTTTCCTCACGTGGTTGGCCTCTCGGCGGGTTACGGACTAATTCCCCTGTCCAGTCACCCGCGGCCTCGGCTAGGGCGGCATCAGGTGCAGGTAATCGCGCCTGTGCCGCCCCAGTCGATAGTGGCGGCTCGAGTCGTCGAGAAGACGCCCCTCAAGCAGTCCGTCGTCTCCTTCCACGAGACTACTGCCTCGCAGAATGACAGACGCTGCTCTGCCCTTCACGACGCTGCTTTACTCTTCACGACGCTGCTCTGCCCTTCACGACGCTGCTCTGCCCAGATAAAATACATCCTGCCTAAAGCGTCCTGGGTAATTTAACAGCTGCGTTTGATACTATAGTCTAACATATTACCTTTTACCGACAATTGCGGGGACTACCAGAACTGATTCCTTGACTTCGGCGATTAGAACAATGAATCTGGAAAAACTTCGACCTCAACTACGTTTATATTTTCTAGTAACTTTATCTAACTTATAATTATTTTTGTACAGAGTTTGAAAGTGATCGTGTGCCTTAAACTCAAAGTTTTCCATCATCACGCACTGCACGATTTTAGGTTGAAGTCTCTGACTTCATCAGAAAATATATGATTTCCCGCTAATGAAAAATAAAATTAATTGATTAATTAAATTTCAGGCAGTAAGGTATGTGATTTCAAGAACATCAAATGTTTAACGAAAGCGGCACAAAATAATTTTAAGATGATGGTAAATGGAATCCCAAATTTGATGGAACCTCTTCAAACATTACATGAAGACAAAATTGTTGGCAATATGATGAACTTGGAATATGTTTTAACTAATATTACTCTATATGGGGTGAAAGATTGTGAGGTTGAATTACTATCGTAAGTATATTTTTTTTATCCCGTGTGAGTTATAAACACGAAGTCTTATCATAATTTTATTTGTCCTGGGAATTTTAAAGACAGCTTAAGGTAGCGTAATGGGAATGGGCCACCATATTTCCTTAGAACATTTACGAATATTTTTTACGATTATTACGATATTATAGTTCCTTTGTGGGGAAGCCTATATTCGACAGTAGACGTGGTAGGCTGATGGATGAAAAACCTTTTTTGCATTGACTGCCAAATGTTGGGTAGTCTTATTTAACTAACTAGCTTTATCCTGCGACTTTGTCCTCGTAGATGTCGAAAATAGTTCTAATAGGTAATATAATTCACCTCCTTAGGGGTAGCATTTCGGCAAATTATTTTTATTGGATGCCTATGTAATACAAGGAACACAAAGTTTTAGGTTTCTATAATAAGTGGCTTAGGCTGTGCGTTCAACCGTCAGTCAGTCAGTCATTCCAGACAAAGCGTTTTATATGTATAGATTTATTTTTTTAAAAACACATTAGCTAAGAGTGCACTAAGTAAATAATCCTTGTATTGCGGGGGACTTTACAAACATATAATTAACGGAAACATATAAAAATATATAAATTAGATTCAAAACAACAGTTTATGTATCGCACAAAATATTGTCTCCCGTGGGACGTCATCTGTGAAGTTAACAAGTGCAACTTTTTAATTTAAATGTAAGTACATGATTACAGAGATAGATTACTACTTTGGGGATGCTCCGCGGATTTGAATACCATCTTTGTTCTCCAAAAACGGGCTGTCCGCGTTATTTATAATCTAGGCCCAAGAGCTTTACTTCGGGAAAAGTTCAGAGAGATAAACATTCTAACTGTTGTATCACAATTCATATTCGAAAATCATATGTATGTAAAAAAGAATTTTGAAAAATTTGAAACGTACAGTAACATTTATCATGTAAACACTAGGAATAAGGATAATCTAGTAACTCATACTACTCGTCTAGAAAGAATTTGTAGGTCTTTCATGGGGCAATGTATACGTTTTTACAATAAACTACCTAAAAATATCCGCGACGTGCCAATTAGCATGTTTAAAAAAGCTATTAAGAGTAGACTTTGTAGCAAAGGCTATTACAAAATTTCGGATTATTTAGATGATAGGTAATACAGAGTGGTTATGAGCAGCTCCTCATTCAGCAATTAATGTTATTGTAATTGTTACAGCTTTAAGGTACTCCTAACTTGTATGAATTCACAGGGTTTTTTTAGTTTTTTTTTCTTACTCTTGTGATTATACAGCGTAGCGTGTTTTGCCTGTCGAATTTCGGTTTTGATCTCTTTTAGTATACTTGCTATAGTTCGTAGTTTATTTTATAGTAGTAGTTTTTTATAGTAGGTATAGTAGTAGTTGTAGTTCGTTTTATATTTTTATTTATGGTTTGGTCATGCTCACTGAATAAGGTTCTGCTTGCGGTAGCTATGTGGGGCGGATCGCTCCCGTCCCTCTAATTACAGACTTGTGGTGACGCACTAAGAATACCATTTACCAATCCTTATCTTGCGATTAAGGCACATTATATATAAATAACATCAATCCAAGGGAAGGAAACTCAAAATAAAACCTTATATTAACTAGTCTGATAAACGTGGTATATGGTAATGGGTCGAAATTCTTCTTATTGTAGAGGAGGTTCAAATCTAGTAGTGAGGCGTAAATGAGTTGAGATGAAGCTTATGTTATTATTGCAGACTGAATACCGACCATCTTGAGTTTGAATACATTTGGCATTGCCCTCATTTAATTTTGGACACAGACTTTGCGGCTAAAGGCAATTTGGCCAATATAAATATTGACCATGAAGGTAGTCTAGAATTAACAGCTGGTGAGTATTTTTACCTTTATTTTAAATTGACAACACTCCCGGTAATATTATAATTTGAGGGTATGAACTGTAATGAATTTTATCTTTTTTTCGGATAGCATATTTATTAAAACATCGTTTATCTGTTTTAAATAAAACGACTTTACGGATTTTATTGCGTTTGTATTTGATTTTTGATTACCCGACGTTTCGAACACTTTGCAACGTTCATGGTCGCGGGCAGACTAAGATGTCTCACGTCTAACAAGTCATCGTTACTGCAGAAAATGTATAATTATCTACCCGATACAGAAATTAGTTATTAGATATTGACCTACATTTTAATACAAATTTATTGCCAGTGTAAGAAGAAAATGATTCTATATGAAAAAATTATATTGTTTATGGTTAGTAATTATTTAACATTAAAATTAATAGTAATTATATTTAAAAACTAACAATCTAGTATACTACCATCGGATTGGAACACGGCCATACTGAGAAAGAGCCGGCAAGAAAACTCCGGTGACATAATGCTAAATTAATATTAATTTTGAAGGCGACTTACTTTATGTTACTAAGAGGTTTTAATTTAAAAATTATCTTTAGCTATTATTATTGTGGGTCAAATCTATACAATAAGAGCTCACACTGTCTTGCAGTCTTGTGGTGGTATTTTTGATTTTATTTTTAATAATGTTAATAACAGGATCCCAGCTTGATGGAACCCAGCCATCCTCTCTATTGATACCTGCCTAGAATGGTAATGGTAATGGAAACATTATTAAAAACAAATCCAAAAAGACCACCACAAGACTGCAAGACGCTATGAACTAATATTGTATAGATTTGACCCACAATAATAATAACGAAACATAATTTTATAAATGAAAACCTCTTAGTAACATAAAGTAAGTCGCCTTCAAAATTAATATTAATTTAGCATCATGTCACCTGAGTTTTCCTGCCGGATCTTTCTCAGTGTGGCCGTGTTCCGATACGGTGGTAGTATATTAGATTGTTGGGTTTTTTTTAAATATAATAACCATTAATTTTAATGTTAAATAATTACTAACCATAAACAATATATTTTTTTCATATAGAATCATTTTCTTCTTACACTGGCAATAAATTTGTATTAAAATGTGGGTCCATATCTAATAACTAATTTCTGTATTGGGTAGATAATTATAAATTTTCTGCAGTAACGATGACTTGTTGGACGTGAGACATCTTAGTCTGCCCGTGAT
Organism: Lymantria dispar; assembly: GCA_032191425.1. Classification (NCBI taxonomy): domain Eukaryota; kingdom Metazoa; phylum Arthropoda; class Insecta; order Lepidoptera; family Erebidae; genus Lymantria; species Lymantria dispar. The sequence goes on along the minus strand of CM063468.1, from coordinate 9,846,425 downwards.
CACGAAAGTGTTCGAAACGTCGGGTAATCAAAAATCAAATACAAACGCGATAAAATCCGTAAAGTAGTTTATTTAAAATGTGTAATACTCGCGGAAACATCAGAAATCATTATCGTTTATCTGTCAGTGAAACTCGCAAATTTAATTCTGCTATTTCAAAGATTATTCAGAACAAAGAGACACTCTCAACTTCTGAGAGTTTTTGTGTGTGATGGGTTTTGATCATATCTTTAATATCACTCGACCTCATTGCACGCATGCGCACTTCCTTCACTTTCTTCATGGTTGACAGCGACCTAACAAAGGTGCATGAGCGGCAGCATCCCTTATCATCAGGTGTACTGTTTGCTATTTTGTCACCAACAGCAATAAAAAAAGAAGAGAGAAGAAAACAAACAAGAATTTTGGAATTGTTTTTATAACAAGTAAAATTATGTGTTTACTTTAAAGTTTAAAAGTACATGAAAAAGTTTCACAAAAATAACTGTTTTTATTAGCTCTCTACGAAATTCTAATACGTAAACTTTGGAAGAAACATCTTTCAAATTCAAATACTTTATTATGCATTAACCCCGCGGGGGCACTTACATATGGTCACTTTTTTACATTTTTACCTTACACTACTACCGGATCGGAACGCGACCGCACTGAGAAGATCCAGCAAGAAAATCAGTGGGCTTGTCTTCTTTTTTATTCATTTACTATTTTTTTTTAATAAGATAATATACAACAACATGTCTATTAATAGCTCCAGTGTGATGCCTTTCGAACCATCATACAATACAGTTATTAAATATAACGAAAAAGTACCATGGCTGGACCAGATCCCGCAAGCGGCACCCGATCACGAGTTAACCACTAGAGCAGCCATCACTCCCCTCAACCACAATGGAGGGAAGGGAGTGACCCGCTCCTCGTAGCTACCGCAAGCAGACCCTTCAGTGAGCATGACCAATACCATCAGACCCAAAATGTATTTTTAAAGCTTTCTATATATTCAACAGAGTCATGCTTCAACCTACACTAAAATATTTGAATTCGAACCCCGCTTTTTTTATACAATGTTAAAAAAATATATTTTGACATTCCAGGTAGGTTCTCAAGTTTTATCTGTTTATAGAAGTAATATCTAACCGGTTATGGTCTTAAAAACTTTCAGATAATGTACCACAAATCAATTCCATTGGAAAGGATATAATTTGAAGATAGTTTAAAACCACCAAAAATAATGCATTAGAATACGCTAGCTACTGTTTTCAAGGCATTCCATCTTACGCCTCAATTCAAGGATTTTGTTTTATTTTATGTATACAGAATTTAATCTGTTACGTCATCGAGTTTACTATAAATTTTCATTCAATTTGTTTCTTTTTCAGATGATTACAGAATTAAATTTAAGGGAACATATGGAAAAGTTATGGATAGCAACGACCAAAAATTGCGAGTTTTTATTGATACCTATGACATTGATACGGAACCTAAAAAGAAAATCGCATTCAGTCACAAATTACGCAAGGGAGATGAAACAATGGGTACAGATTTTAATCATTATACTCACAACTCATTTACGTCCTACTACTGCACTGAGCATTCTCCAAAATGAAAGATAAATTGGCCTAGTACCATACCGGTCAGGTGGATTACCATAGTGTATTTTTTCTTCTCTTGTTCCTTCTCTTATTATCTGCGCTATATATATATATATATCGAGCTGTTGTATTCCGAGAGGGGGTTCAGCCATTAGATATATTTTAAACGTCTACAGTAAGTAATATTACGAACAAAATATGTTATCTTAAAATACAATATATTTCGTTTATAACGACGGCGGAGGGACCACTTTAATGTCGTCGCTATATCCGGAGGTATCTATATCCGAAATCATTTTTTCTTTAACAGTAGATGTACGTCTAGTAGCCATTTCCACAAGTTTAAGAAACACTGTTCACTCACTAGAAATATCTACGTAATTGATTCATAATTTTAACTTCGCGCACATGCTAAATAACGCTAAACACACAAACAAAGCATTTGCTCATCTGAGAATGTAAACAAAGGATAACCCTACACACAAACAAATTATTTGACCATCTGCGAATATAAACAAAGGATAAGAAAGCTTAATAAATAAAAGCATTTGAATTAGACTTTGTGCCTTTGCCGACTCATTCGCAACATTCGCAAGGAATTTCTAAGAATCTGTACCAAATAGTCCATAAAAACAAGTTGATATACCAGAATTAATCGCTATATCCGGAGTCGCTATTACCGAATTAATTTTCTACGAAAGTATGCTTTAAATTCTAGGGACGCAAGTTCGACGTCGCTATAACAGAAAAGTGGTTACAACCGAGGTCGTTATTAATAAAATCCACTGTATTTGTTAAAATTTAATGAAAAATAAATAAAAATGCAAATTATGCGTAGTAGATGTGGTGTGTGTGCTTTTTTGGCAGAAGAGACTCGTGGCGACGAAAGGATGACGAGTAGCCTCATAACTCATCGTAATTCCTCCTTATTGCCATTAAAGCCAAACACTAACATGGAAACTTTGACGTCCTTGGCCAGCTCGGGTTATCCTTTCGAATATCATGTCCCGTCGACGACACGGTGATCAAAAGTGCCGCTGGGACGTGTGTACATGCGTGTCTGTTTCTGTATGTTTGTGATTGTATGTGTTTGTTTGTAGGTGAGTTATTTTGTGTTTGTGTAACCCTATTTACGTAGGTAAGAATAAAAACTGTACTGTCTGCAGAGCTGTCATTCTACGGACCTTTCCCGCCGAGTGTAGTTAATACGCTCCCCAAGGAAAACATTTTTTTATGCGATCTGCAATTTGGTCAGGGTTTGTGTCGGCCAATTATATGTCTGTAAAGTTATTGATGTTTTTAAGAGAAAAGAAAGGTTTTTTAAAGCAAAATGTGACACTTATTAATCTATAGTTTATACAAATAAATAAAATTGAAGTGTCTGTTTGTAATATCAAAATCTTGGGCTTTTTTCATGCTCACATGGTTATATATATGCTCAACGACACCTATGCCTAAAATACAGTGTGAAAAATGTTTGTCTGTCTGTCTGTTTGTTTGAGGTAATCTTCAACACGGCTGGACCGGTTTTAATAATATTTTACTACCAGGTAGCTGTCTATATAAGGAGTAACTTAGGTTATATTTTGTCCCGGTAGTGTTACGGGAATAGGAACTATGCGGGTAGGGCGACTGAAACCGAAGCGAAGCGAGGCCGGGTTGCTATTAAATATATGGATGTTACTTGTATGTATATTTATTTATTTTTTACAGCCGACTCATTTCTAACATATTTTAATGACAACTGGCAGACTATGGAGAAATTGCTGCGAAGCCCTACTTTAAATAAATTATTAACGCACTTTGTTGAACCAATGAAGGTATTTTTGAAAGCCTTACCTGTTGATGAAATACTTTCTGAAATAGATTGATAGAAAGAAAACAGAAGAGATTAATTTTTTATCGATTTTTGGCATTCTATATTCTTATATCTTATAGTAAATTGGTTTTTTTAATATTATTTGTCATATTAGTTAAAAAATATTTGGAAGCTATAAAAATATAAAATGATTTTTTTTTTATTTTATTTCATCAACTTATTATTATCCTTATCCTTGTGGTGATGGAGCAACACAATTCACCACTTCCTATCTTAAACGTGGATACATAGAATAGTACTATATATTGGAAACGTGGATATTACAAAAGACGACTTAGGGCGCAGACAGATGACGCGAAAAACTTCTTGCGGTCGCCGCGCGTTGGCCACATACTTGTTTCTTTTTACAGCAATTTAAACTTTATTGACTAGCCTACAACGTAACATTCTTAGTAGTGATCAAGACGGACTTTCAGGGGGCTGCCCGATTGTTAGAGGAAGGATGGCTTAGACTGGATTGAGATGTTAAGTTTGAAGGTCTAGCTCCACAAAATTGAGACCGTTCTTTCTCAAAGCCCACATCGCAATCCCCTCTGAGCAGTACACTTCAGTGTGTTTGATAAAATATCTGGATCTGTACCTCGATTCAAATAGGATTTTTGAGTCATATTTTGCGCAGCTCGTCCCTAGCCTTGTCAAGTTAGCTGCGGCGCTGGGATGGCTGCTGCCGAAAACTGGCGATCCTTCTTGAAGCGTCCTACCAGCGTCTCTATGTCGGCATTTTGTGGTCTATGGCGTATGGTACCCCTACCTGGTCGGTCCTCCGTACTCCACTGTAGCAAGTCAGGGGACTATGGAGACGGTGCGCCGTATCTCCATCGCAGACTCAGGAGAAAGCACGGCAATCCTATATTTAGAAAAGTGTGGGTGCTTACCGGACATGGGGTCTTCGATAAGTACTTGCACCAAATTGGATGAGATGAGGCCCTAGGATGCCATGAGTGTGGCGCGCCAATTGATGATACGTGCCATACTTTAGAAGTATGCTCCACCTAGGGACCCCAGCGCCACGCCGTATCGGCAAAATTGCTCTGCAGTGACAGGTGTTGGTCGCCGCTGGGCTTACTTCGTGAGGCTATCATGACAATAAAGGAAGCTACGGAGCAAGCACACGAGGCGATTGTATCGCCTGAACCGTTCCCCGGCAGCCCCAAGAGAGGAGGACGGCTAAGCATTGGGATGTTGGAGATAGAATGTTATCACACCATCTATCTCGCTGGTACTCCTGCGAGAAAAGTGTGCAGAGGCTACTGTAATTTTAGTGGTTATTTTGTTTACCCAGGTGGCTGGCGAGTTCCATACACACACCAGTGTCTATCACAGATCACAAGTGCGTAAATGCATAATTTCGAGAAAGAGGTCACCCGACAAATTCAATTCAACTCGACTGGGCAGCGATCGAGAAACTTATGCGGATCTTCTCGTCCAATACTCCACAGTGTCTGATAATAAAGGTTTATAACCAGTATATATGTTACCAGCGATGATCAGCGCTGAAACGTGGTCTGTAAATGTCAGTATCATAACAATATGATACTGACACTCAAGGTGCTATGGAGAGAGTGCTATGCTCGGTATTTCTCTATGTAATATAATCCAAAATACAGAAATCCGTAGAAGAACGAATATAACCGATTTATACTATATCCGTTATATGCTAAAAGATGCTACCCATATGCTATAGGAGCTACGATACTGTGTGCAGACACATAAAACACTTATATAATACCCCTCCTGTCGAGTCGGCGATTAAAAATAATAAAGGCAAATGTGTAACATTTAAATTGCTTTATATTTATAAACTCTTACTATCTTCGAATCCCCTACGCTTTCCACCTATTGGGCTCGGGTTTCTTAATAACTTGACGAAAATTTACCAACTATATTACTCTGGACAATCCAGTTGGCTAGTTCTCCTTATCTTGCTTTGATGTTATCTGCATATTATATTCCTTGATTGTCTTTTACCAGAAACAAGAAAGATAGTGGTGAATTATATTCTTAAATAATACATAATAATTATATTCAGGATCCGAAAGTGTATTTAAAATACTATTAACCCCACTAAGTAAATTATGAACTGCTTTTACGTAAGCATGCATAAAAATGTGAGAAAATATGTCACAAAAATAGATAACTTTTGATGTGAAACATCTATAGGCGAGGGTGACCATGATCGTCGCGTGGCGTTGAACGCCACGCCTCGCGGTCCCCTATTAATTAAATATTAAATAAATATTTAGGTGCATATACCTACATTTTTGTAACGAAACCATGGTGCGATTTAAAATTTTGTACAACGCCATCTAGTGAACTCAAAGTAAATTGTTACTTATAATGTATATTAATGAAAATATGTTATAATGTTTATTGGATAAAAATCATCATTTTTTGGAAAAAAATCGCGATCATCATCATCATCATCATCTCAGCCCATATATGTCCCACTGTTGGGCTCGGGCCTCCTCCATAATGGAAGGGTACTTGACCTACTATACCACGCTGGTCAGACGTGTTGGTGTAGGGTTTTATTTCGAGTTTTCCTTCTCTCGCATAGATGATATATGCGTTTTATATCCCTTAGTAGTCTCGTACGATCACCCACGGCTAAGATAGGGGGTGGTGAATTGTATTCTTACTCCGTCACCACACGGAAAGTCGCGATATTTTATTAATACTTTATGCCTTAATTTTATCGTATTAGTTCCTATCGTAATCTAATGTTCTTTTATGCATATATACTTGTTTTATAAATTAATGTAAAATTCTCTAACTTAGTAATATAAATATACCAGTAGGTATGGTATTTAGTTTACTTTCAGCTACGAAACCCGTTTTTTTATAGGCTTTTATTAGTTTCAGGTGTATATATATTTATTACTTTGTATATTACCGACTTCATAGGAATTGGATTTTGACTCACTTTAAACAGTCAAATTCATTTAAAAGTTGAAAATTTAAGGAGGACCATGACGTTAAAATTATTTAGATAGCTTGTCTTATTATCATTACAGGATTAAAAATTTCTTTATTAAATATATTGGAGCTGAGAGTTGGTCGTTAGCTCGATAAATGTCGCCATTTCTGTTTCCTAAATCACACTCTTCGTGCGGAAAGAATGTCTGTGAACGGATGAAAGCATTTCATTTTTTATAGGCTTTTATTAGTTTCAGCTGTATATTTATTTGTTTGTATGTCACCAACTCCTTAAGAATTGGATTTTGTCTCACTTTAAACAGCTTGTCTTATTATCATTACAGGATTAGAGAGTTCTTTATAAAATATATTGTAGCTTAGAGTTGGTCGTTTGCTCGATAGATGTCGCTATTTCTGGTTTATAAATCGCAAATTATTTCAAGCTACGTTTTAGAAGGTTTCGTCATTTCGTTTGTACTAAATGACGTTACCATAAATATGAGTCGTAATAGAACCTAAAGATAAGACCTAAAGATAACCTAAGATACCTAAAGTATCGATATCGAAAGAAAAGTACTCGATACCTAAAGATAAAGTAAATAACTCGATACTTTAAACAGTACGTTACTTATCTTTCGATACTATTCAATACTATTCATGAGTTCAGTATCGATACTTTATATTCGATACCGTGTCTACTCGTACAAAATAGTTTCGATGTTTCACATCTGTACGGGCGTCCTGAGCGACGGCTCACTTTTTTGAGAAACAAAACTTCATATAAAGCGAACAACTTTAACAAGCGGTGTAATAACATTAAAATTTGTTCATACGATGTAAAAAGTAAAAATATCGTAAGCAAGCTATAATTAAGTGATTAACATGCAGAAATATATTAACTAAAATAACCGTATTCATATAATAGCGCTTTGAACATACAATGCAGGTCAAGTAATAACCAACCATGACTTTGAGAAGAATTTTCACTACATTGATGGTAGTGGTAATGTATGCCAAGAATCATGGGTTTCATTCCCTGGAGGACAATATTTTGTTCCATCTAAAAATTATTATTGAGCCTGAGCTCAGAACAATAGTTTTTAGATTGAACAAAATATTGTCCGAAAAGACCTAGGTCTTTTTTGAAATTAATTTAACCTCACATTATCATCATTGTACTTCCTGAAAGCCAGAATCCACAATGATCTCCACAGATAACACTAAAGTTTGACTCTCGGGCATTCCCGGAAAATAATTTTTATTATCTTGGCACCAAAATCAGGAGGAGTTGAAAGACATTGACACTACTTCCCTACAATGCCATTCCGGAGCCAGGAAACAAAATCGACTAGTTTGCCCAATAAAAAGAAGGATGTGCTGCTACAATAAGCACAGCCGTACAGCTCCATGGATATATTACATTATCTTCTTCCTTTAATTATTATGCTCTGTGACATATATAAAATAATTCTGGATTGTAAACAAAACTAGGCACCATTTGGATCTCAACTCTATTGTCGCTGAAGTTTTTTTATTGCTGTCGATGGTAAACGAGCAAATAGCACAACTGATGGTAAGTCATACTGCCACTCGTGGATCTCGATTAGATCGCTGCCTGCCGCAAAGAAAGTAAAGGGAGTCTGCGTCGTCCAATACGTGGTCGCTACTCGAGAACCTTTTTTTCCCAGCGGTTGTTGGTTCGTCGAGCGATATGTCCTGCCCATTGCCACTTACTTCAGTGCGCTAATTCTTTGTGCTATGTCAGTTACACCCGTTCTTCTTCGGATTGCCGTATTTCGGATTCTATCTCGCAGAGAAATCCCGAGTATAGCCCGCTCCATAGCAAGCTGAGCGACTTTGAGGCTTATGAGGCCTATATTTAGGGACTACGATTCCATGCCGTAAGTCATCACTGTTAACACACACTGATCGTAGATCTATGTTTTCACACATGCAAATACTGTCAGAAAATGGGCTCTGTCGCTCACCGATTGATGTGAGAGATCAGCCTGTGGCTGTAGACAGAAGACTTTTGACAGTGTAGTCGTAATAGTAATATGTGATAATACACTTTCATTAATTACCGGCCTTTTTTTACCAAGAGTACCTACAATAAAATATTTCCCCTGTGAAAATATTTAATAAAATCTGCTTTAACCGAATAAGATCTATAGATTTCCCTTTCTGGTTACGGGTTTAGAAATATCATACCTCATTACTTCATTACTTTTTCATGGAAGTTGCAAGAACTTGACTAGAGAACATTAGAAGAGCGAGTAGCAATCCTTTTCTTGTAGCATATAAGATCAACAATAAAATGATTCTATAATCCGTCTACCAAATGCTATGATTTCATCATGTAATAATTTAATTATATTTTGCTACTATTCTTTATGTTAATGGAATTTTTTTGCTCATAGTTTATTTTTAAAAGTTTAAAGTAGAATTTGCAATTACGTCATTAACCCTCTCGTGCTGTGTTAGATATTTAAATACACAATCACATTATTTGTACAAGTGCCGCTGTCAATGAGCCCTATATCGTCCATAATGAATGCAAAGCTTCGTTATAAAATCCCACATGGCGCAATTCTGTACCATCTACATTTAGTATGTTATGACTTGTCCTGAGTTTAAAACAGGATTTCCTCAGGTAATGGGCCTATACGACGGAACGTGGCCCGACGGGCTTGCGTAGGAGTGCCGGGGATCGAGTGTCACTGGACGATCTCTCCGGCACTCCGTAAAAGCACAGAAGTGACCGCTATTAGTTTTAGTGGGTATTCTGGTTGCATAGGTGACCGGCGAGTCCCACACACCCCGTCGTCTATTACCGGCGGGGGATAGTGCGTAAATGGCATTTCCACAGCGTTGTAAAAAAAAGGTGATGAGTTTATACTGTTTCTTTCACTAAAGTACCTTTGATTGATGTGGCATACCCATTATTCGTTCGTTAACTAACCCATAGTTCGTTAACTTTCGTTGTTATATCAGTTACGCCCGTTTTTCAACGATTTTCTGCTTGATTTGAAAATGTACTTTATTTTAAAGAGAAATATCTATCACGTATTTCTTTTTAACGCACAACTTCAAGCGATAAAGTTTTAAAGACTACATTTTTATGCTTTAAGTTAAGGATGCGTTAAGTTATATATGCGTTAAGTTAAGGAACAGGAACATAATTAACTACGTTAATTCATCCAAACATATAAAACAGTGCTTTCAGGCACGCCGGAATGTTATGTGTGTTATGTTATGTATTTTCATCATCATTATTTCAGCTTATATACGACCCACTTTGGGATTCGAGCCTCCCCCACAATAGAAGGGATATTGATATAATAAACCACGCTGGTCAAACGTGTTGGTATAGGGTTTCATTTCAAGTTTTCCTTCTCTTGCATAGCTGTTAAATGCATATTTAATCCCCGAGTCGTCTATTACGACACCCACGGGTAAGGTAAGTGGTGAATTGTATTCTTACTCCGTCACCATACGGCTAGGTCACCTACAACTAATTTATGTATCACAACTTGTAACATTTTCTTGTAACATAACTTGTTGATATTTTGACAAATATTTTATAGAATTATTTACAATTATCTAGAGGTACGGCAGTGCCCCCACCAAGGCGAGCAAAAGTACAAAACTGTCGTTACATACTTTTCTCGAAGCAATTTAGGGCATTTTCGATCTTCCTATAATTTAGTTGTGAATAAAACTAGAAGCTTGAATTTTAGCAACCCAACAGGCATTGTAAACTCATGGTATATTTTAAATTTTATTCAATTTGAACCAATAGTTTAAGAATTATAACTAGTCAAAATTTCGTAATTTTGTCACTCACTGACTGACTGACCGACATATAATCTTCAAATTTAGAATACAATTAGTATTTAGTTTATAAATGACGGGAAAATTATAAGGAATTGCAATTTCGGTCCAGTTTCCTAGATACACTAATTGCAAAAATAAATTTATCAAGTCGGTTAATATATTCAGTCCCTACTTAAGGGACCTTCTGTCTCTTAAGTAATTACATTATTAACTAGCCTAAGAACTTCTTATAGTCATGGTGACTATAAATATTAGATTTATTTTATGTTTTAATTAAATAGATTGACTTGGCAATCGTTCTAAATAATCTTATTTAATATAATATGTATTACTTGTGAAGTACATTGTGTTTTCATGCCATGGTCAAGTCAATCTGTTTATTTATTTACTTGATATTATATGGATCTCACAACTTTTTATAGTAGAAGACCTGAGTTGTGAGACTTGTTTTTTTTACAAGTTATGTTTTGATGGTATTTATTTATACTAATTTATTTTACTTTAATAGAAGACTTTTCTTAATTTTTCACATGCACAGCGGGATACCCATTACAAACGGTCCCGCGTTCTAATATATTATGTGACTAATAAGATCAAAAATCAGCTAAAATGGGTTTTATTGAGACAATTACTAGTGGTAGCAAAGTACGTAGTCGTTGCGTGTTAATTTTAACAATAACTGAAGTAGCAAAAATTATAGCAAAAATTCAAAATAATCTATTGCTATAAAGGAAATAGTACAAATAAAAGCAAGATACATATCCAAAATGCTCATTGTTTCTAGAGAAGTGAAACAAAATGGTGTGCTTACAAAATCGTTTATTCATCTTAGTGGTTTTATTTTTATTCGATGCTGTTCAAAGTAAGTAGTAATTTTTATTGACTTTAGTGGTAGACGAGCAAGCTATCAAAACAATAGCAAGTGGTAACAGACTGCAGCAATAATAGTGGCGCAGCCACTACGGAGGTTACTACGGGGATAAAATTGAAGGTAATGAAATGAGGACATGAAGCGATGAGGACATGACTAGGGGTCAAGATGGATGCCCTACTGTTCCACAAGCTCTAAATCAATCCAGCCACCGACGCTTTGATCACTATCAATTTGGTTCCCTTCAGCATCCGGGTCAATATAAAATGATTGGACTTCGTGTTTGAAGTGCATTGGTGATGCTGGAAGCATTTCTGACAATTTACTCCGCTACTTGTCGATCCGTTTACCACGCTGTCTTGGTTGATGCGGAATATGGCCGAACCCAGCGTTACGTGCCAATGCCTATACGGGAGGGTGGCCTGATCAATGGTCTTCTATGGTGGCCGGCTGACACCCTGCTGAGATTGCTGAGCATGGTCAAGGTTCTTCTTCTGATTCTGCCACAACGACGTTATCATCTGCAAATCGAAAGTGAGAGATGTATTCGCCATTCATATTGATGGCGGGTTCATTATCTAACGTGGTATGTTAATATAGTATAGGTTATTTCTCCTCCCATCGTGCAGGGCTTAATCCCAATAGGCATAATATGGGAGCTGAAACGATTATGTCAATGCAGCGTACAAATCAGGCATTGAAGTGATTGTGTAGTATCAACTCAATCTTTTCGAGCTAAGCCTTGGGTTGAAAATTATATTACTTGTTAGTTACATATTAGTGCAAACATTAAATGCTTTTTATATATACCTAAAATTATGATAAAGATCGAATGCTAAAGTTGAAAAAATAAAAAACTGTTTAAAGCTAAGGCTGCAAAAGTGTTTTAATGTTGTAATTAATTAACGCCATTAATTTCAGGTAAAAAAATCTGCGATTTGAAGAATATCAAATGTGTAACTAACGCGGGCAAGAATAACTTTAAGAGAATTATATCTGGAAATTCAGGTCTGATGCCACCTCTGGAAACGTTACATGAAGACAGAATTGTAGTAAATATGACGAACCTGGAATATGTTTTAACTAACACTACACTATACGGGGTGAAAAATTGTGAAGTTAAATTGATGTCGTAAGTTATCTGTATCTTTTTAAAGTGACACCGTATGTTACTATGTTTTTAGATATTTTTTAAATTGTCTGGAATTTATGTGATCGTTTAGAAACAAGCCTTTAAACAATTACAGAATTATACACTATTTATATAATTTGTATAAGTTCACGTCTTACTATTGGGTTTGAGCCTACTTCAAAATAGCTGGGCAATCGACTTACTACAAAAAGTTGGTCAGACAGTTGGTAGCAGGGTTCATCCATTTCACCTGGAAACGTTATGGTCTTCAACTGTACGTTTCCAGCGATCATTTCTCCCACGTACGTGCAAGCTCTGGAATGAACTACCTGCTGCTGTGTTTTCCGAGCGCTATGACATGTCCTTCTTTAAACGAGGTTTAAGAAGAGTATTTTCTTCACGGTAGGCAATGGCCTGGCTGTGCCCCTGATATTACAAAGGTCCATGTACGGCAGTGTCACTTACCATTAGATGTACTGCTTGCTCGTTTGACACCGTTGGCAATAAAAAAACTAATGTTATATGTAATAATTCTCAAAGTGACTTTGATTTGATACTTTTACGGTATTTCATCTTCTGTGTCTTACACTGCGTCGTCAAATCAGGGTTCCACTCGAGAACTTTTCTTCCCTAGCGGTGCTAATTCTTCGTGTTATGTCAATTACCCGGTGTAACTTTTCTAAGTATATCCGTATAGCCTAATCCATACCACTCTGAGCGACTTTGAGCTTAGTTATGAGGCGTTCATTTAGGGACCCCGTTTCGGTGCCGTAAGTCATCACTGGTAAGACATACTAGTTGTGGACTTGTACTTTGGGCTGCTAGCAACCGGTAATAAAAAAGATACGATAATAAGAAACGTTTTTAATTTTGCAGAATGAATGCAGAACGACTCGACTATATATACGTTTGGGAATGCCCTCGTTTTATTTTGAATACCAATTTTGTGGCTAAAGGCACCATAGGCAATATAAATATTGACCATGACGGCAGTTTAGAATTAGTGGCAGGTAAATATTTTGTTGGCCATGAAAAATTGTTGTTGCTTTGCCTCCATGTGGTATCAAGTTAAGAATATTTCATTACCTCTAACTTTTCCATGACAGTTGTAAAACTAAGTAATAATTAGAAGAATGTGGAGCAGTACTCTGACAAAAAACTTATTTTTGTGCGGTGTCGGCGCAGCCGTTGCTCGGCTTCGTCCGGAGTGACGCAGGAGTGGTGCGCAGCCCCATTATCCACTGTATCTTCGAACCTTCGTCGTTGGGCCGACCACTGGTACCGAGTTCCTTATCCTCCGCGGTCGGCCTGATGGAATACCATGTGGGGTACCCTTTCTTTCTGACGACCACGACGTTGGTCGCCGTCAAACAGTCACCCGCGGCCTCGGCTAGGGTGGCATCAGGTGCAGGTACTCGTGCCTGCGCCGTCCGAGTCACTGGCGGCGGACTGCGTCGTCTTAGAGGCGTCCCGCTCGCACATGGCCCGCCGCCTCCTTTCACGAGTTGACTGCGTCACAGAGGGCGGCGACCGCGTCCCAGTTCCTGACGCTGCCGAGCATCTCCTTACTGATCGGCAACGTCAGGTCGGCACCGATGATTGCGACGAGTTCACGGCGCTGCTCAGCTCACGCGGCACTTGCTCTAAGCATTACCCAAGGTAATTGTGTCTTAATCATTTATGGGCAAACGACGGCGGTCAATCAAGCTTAAAAATTCTTTTATTATTTCAATTTCAGAGAGACTTGAACAATGAATTATTTTTGTATTATATTGTTAAAAATAAAATATATTAATTTTCAGATCATTACGTAGTTATATTTAAAGGACCATATGGAAAGTTCCTGGATGAAAAAGACAAAAAATTGCGAGTTTATGTGAACGTCTCTGATATTGATACAGAACCTAAAAAAAAAATGTCGTTCACATGCGTATTACACAAGGGAGACGAAACCATAGGTACGTATAAAGTTTTTAACTTGAGTAAAGGAAAATACGGAAATCCGCAGAAGAACGGGTGTAACCGACATAGCACTATGAATTAGCACGCCGAAGTGGCAATGGGCAGGCCACATCGCTCGACGAACCGACAACCGCTGGGGAAGAAAGGTTCTCGAGTGGCGACCACTCATCGGACGACGCAGTGTAGGACGCGCCCCCACTAGGTGGACTGACGACCTATTGAAAGTTGCTGGGCGTCGTTGGATGCAGGCGGCACAGGAGCGCACATTGTGGCGCAACATGAGGGAGGCCTACGTCCAGCAGTGGACGGCAATAGGCTGAAATGATGATGATGATGAAAGGAAAATAATTTATCAAAAGGTGTTTTCAACCGTTGTGATTCCGATTAATACAGGTCACGCCTCACACACATGTCGACCATTTAACATAAGGAGGGTGGCATCGTATTCCCTCACCTACGCCACTGGGCCGACCACCGGTACCTACATAGTTCCTCGTCGTCCATGGTCGGCCCAGACGGATACCTTTTCGGATACTGTTCCTCCCTAATGCCCCCGGGACGCTGGTCACCCTCTCGTGGTCAGCCTTTCTGCGGGTGACGGACTATACGCCGGTCTAGTCACATTCGGCTTCGGCTATGGTGCCCTCAAGCGTAGGAGGCCTCGATCGTCTTACAGAAACCGTGGCGATATCACTAAGGCTGAGGTGGTAGTCAGGATTCTCTATACTAGTTTACAATGGACCTGTAGAACCTTGAACACCCTGCACAGTTATCTGTTTTTTTTTTTTGTGTTTGTATAGCTGTTAGCCGCTGATGGCTTTAACAGCTTTGCCCGGTTTATGGGTGAGCGCTGACGCCACTCAACCCTACAGTGATCTGTGTTGACTTATGTCACATAATTATGACTTTGACCGGACGAAGTCGCGGGCAAAAGCTAATGGATTTTAAAACATATTTAGTTATATTATGCTAATAAATTTAATTTATATTATATATTAGCATAACTGGCTCTTCTTTTGCTTCATGTCTCCCGCTTTGCATAGGAGGGAAGTGGAATCTTTCCAACTCCTGTTTTCTTTTCTAATTAAATTTGTTGCGGGTCCCAAGACAATTAAAAGCGATTCCCGGGACTTCCTGAGGGTCAAACCTCAGTGTCTTATACGAAGACCATTATGGATCCTGGCTTACAGGAGTTACAGTGGTGGGAATGTGTGGTGGGATTAGTCCCATATAAAAAAAAATAACTAGCTCTTACACACCAATACATGATAGCTATTATTTAATAACCTATATGGAAATGTCTATGTTCAAATAATTTAATTTATCCTTGATTTTACAGGTGACTCATTGAAAGCACATTTCGATGATAACTGGCAGAACATGGAGAAATCGCTGCGAAACCCAACCATACACATACTGTTGTTGCATTTTGTTGAAGCTGTAAACATATTTTTAAAGGCTGTTCCTGTTGATGAATCACTTGCTGATGTAGAATGATTTTTTTTTAATCTTTATTTTTATATGGTCCTTTGAACATAGTTTATGACAAATTCATGGTAAACTTAAACATATAATATAATCTTAAATTACTCTTTTTTTTTTTGCTTTGTGAGGCGTTGGCCGAGTTAGAAAATCTAAAAATAAACATATATCTAGCTTATTGATGTATTTCTTTTTAACTTTCACATTCATTACATACACATTACGTTAAAAGTTAATGCACATCTATTTTACCACAGCTCTCGTAATTAGATAGAATATTTTCATTCATAGACCTACTAGTTAGTGCTAAAAATAAATGCCTATGTTATTCTCGTATCAGTCCTAATTAGCAATGCCATTCTCGAAATCGTCAATCATTATGTTTACCTTGAACAAACAGTCTAGTTAGGTAGATCCAATTTCGAGAAAGAGGTCAGCCGACGAATCTAACTCGCTTGGGCAGCGTTCGGGAAACTTAAGAAGATCTTCTTGAACAACATATCTTAGTATCTAAAAACACAGGACCAGTGTGTGTTATCAGTGATGACTTATGGCATGGAAACGTGGTCTCTAAATGTGGGCCTCATAACTAAGTTCAAAGTCGCTCAGCGTGCTATAGAGCGGGCTATGCTCGGGATTTCTCTG
This sequence comes from Lymantria dispar, assembly GCA_032191425.1. Taxonomy (NCBI): domain Eukaryota; kingdom Metazoa; phylum Arthropoda; class Insecta; order Lepidoptera; family Erebidae; genus Lymantria; species Lymantria dispar. The sequence goes on along the minus strand of CM063468.1, from coordinate 9,830,112 downwards.
CGCTATAGAATCCGATGATTTAGTAGGTACGCTGAAGTAGCAATGGGCTAGGCACATCGCTGGACGGACCGGTAACTGCTGGGGAAGACATTTCTCGAGTGGCGACCACGTTGCATGCAGGTGGCACAGGACCACAGTTTGTGGCGTGGCCTACTTCTAGCAGTGGCCGTCGATAGATTGAAATGTAAATCATCTAGGTATATGGTCTAATAGAACTTTACTATGAAATTAACGAATTAATGTTATTATAGCGAAAAAACTAAATTTTTGAATTTGTTTAGAATTTTTGGTAGGGCCTGTTTGAGGAGTTCATTCTATTTTAGGTTATTGTTTATTTCAGTTCTTAGAAGTATAATTTATTTTGAAAGTTTTTCTATGGTAACTGTGCTAAAAGTCACTTATTTAAACTAGATAAAGTTCAGAATCAGTGATTAAAAAAAATAGGAGGCTTTATTAAAAGCACACCAATACATATTGTGGAGATAGAGTTATGTATTCCATCATTAGTGTTAAGGCGATTGTGTCTATCGTATAACAAGTATATCTTGGGCTAACAATTTTACGGCTCACTTAGTAAATAAGTTACACATATCCATGAACACAAGATATTGGATAATAAGAAAAAAATGTATACAGGCGTATGTGATGACTGTAAAAAAAGTAATATACACGTCCAAATGGTTAGGGTTGTTATGGCTGGACAATAGGTAATTTACATAAATATAGACAACATGATAAAGTGCAATTTAGAATGTGTTAAAGGGTCATAAAAAATAGTTGTAGTAGTTAATAACAATAGTAATAATTATTATGTTATATTGACCCTTGTTCTGAATCTTAAATAATTTTATCTTTATTATCGTGTATTGAACTTTGTATTATTTACTTAAGTTACTAATTTTTGTGTTTTTTATTCTTATTTTTATATCTTATTTAGGATTCATAATATGTACGGTTCGACGTACATATTTTGCTTACTATGGAGTTTAACTGTAATTGCTATTTAACTGACCAGTGCAAAGCTATACGGCAACCGCAACACACATCGCGTAATACTTGTACTTTACTTAACTTATTAACTTTACTTAAAGCTGTGTAGTTTTTGTGCTCAACATCGGGGTACGGGATCAACTAGAACTGAACATATACTTCCTACTTAAATATCATGTTTGAAAAGAGTTACCTACATGAGTAATATTTCGGATGGCATATTATATACTAACAACCCGCCCTCGCTTCGCTTCGCTATGAGTCACCTTACTCGCGGGTAGTTCCCGTTCCTCTAGGAATACCGGGATAAAATATAGCCTATGTTACTCAGGGATAATGCAGCATTCTAATGGCAAAAGAATTATCGAAAGCCGTCTACTGGACGGATTTAAATTTTTGAGTTTATTCGTAACAAATATACAAAATACAAAATTACAACGTTTGCTCTTATAATATTTGTGTAGATGTGAGACACCCTTAGAGGGTGAAAATTGAAAAATGCTGAAACATGTGTTTATTTATTTTTTTTACAGAGTATTTGTGGAGAATTTGTTAAAAATCGATGTAGATTTTTTCTCGCTATATAAACTTTGCTACTACGGTTAACCCTTTTAGGAGTTGAATTTGAAAAAATCCTTTCTTAGTGGGTTTTTACGTCACGCAAAGAAACTACAGTAGAAATTTCATGTTTCTGGCTTCAGTAGTTTCGGCCCTGTGATAAGTCAGTAAACTGACATCTATCTACCTATTCTACACCCTTACAGGATGGAAATGGACAAACGCTGAAACACGTGTTTATTTATTTTTATTAAAGCATTTGACCTGGTTTCCTATGATCTTCTATGGAAAAAACTTGAAAATGTGCAAGTACCACCAGCAATAATAGATATTTTAAAATTTTGGTATGGAAACCAGGTAAACAACGTGAGATGGGCGGGAGCATTGTCACGTTCCTATAGGCTGGAGTGTGGTGTTAGACAGGGAGGTCTGACTTCCCCTACTCTCTTTAACCTCTATGTAAATGACTTGATCGGCGAGCTCAGCGGCACTAAGGTTGGCTGTCACATAGACGGAGTTAGTGTCAATAATATTAGTTATGCCGATGACATGGTGCTGCTGAGTGCGTCGATCTGTGGACTGCGGAGGTTAATAGCATGTTGTGAACAGTATGCGATGTTACATGGACTGAAGTACAACTGTAATAAAAGTGAGTTCATGGTCTTTGGGGCTGGGGGTCAATATCCCAATCTTGTACCTCCTGTATACCTTAACGGTTCGCCGTTACAGAGAACTACTAAATTTAAATATCTTGGTCACATATTGACCCCTGACCTTAAGGACGATGAGGATATTGAACGAGAGCGGAGAGCGTTGTCTGTTCGGGCAAATATGCTGGCTCGCAGGTATGCACACTGTACACTAGATGTTAAAATAACATTATTTCGTGCCTACTGTACAGCTTTTTACACATGCAGCCTGTGGGCGAGGTATACGCAAAGGTCATATAGCGCTCTTCGCGTTCAATATAATAATTCCTTCAGGGTGCTGGTGGGGCTGCCTCGCTACTGTAGCGCATCGGGGATGTTCGCGCATGCGCATGTTAATTGCTTTTATTCAACAATGCGTAAGCGGTGTGCATCCCTGGTGCGCAGGGTGCGGGGCAGCGCCAACAGTATCCTGAATATTATATCGAGCAGGCTGGATTGCATATATGTGGGGCGCTGCTGCGCCATCTCTCATGGGATGTTGCGGTAGTGGCTCACATCATGTGTAGACTGTAAGTAATTTTTAATTTTAATTTAATGTAATATATATATGTATTAATAATTGTTTTAATGTTAAGGTTTCATACTAACATAGATTTAAGTTTCACTAACTTTTTTGAGTCTTGGTTACTCGAATAAACAATATTATTATTATTATTATTATTAAAGAGTATTTGTGTTTAATTTAAAGACAGTAGCTAAAGATTTTATTTCTTTCCATACAGAATTTGTCGTTACCCCCATAGGGATAGAATTTCAAAAAATCCTTTCTTAGTGGGTGTTTACGTCATGAAAAGTAACCACGGTCCAAATTTCATTTTTCTAGCTTCAGTATCTTCGACTCACCTCACCATTTGGCTCGCTGCGCCTCTGGATATAGAGGTGCACCAACAGCCTATGTAATACTAAATCAAATAAATAAACTAAGTAGTATTTATTTGAGAATGCAATGGGTTGCGGCTGATATTGACATAAAGGGCTTCTGCCAAAAAGACTTTGGCTCCATCTGAAAAATTGTTAACAATTTTATTCCCCTTTTTATACTAAAGTACGTCATAATTTTATATTCATAGTAGTTTTAAGGAATATTTTGATAAGAGTAGAGGTAAGGGAATTTATTACGAGACAATACAATGTAAACCTCCTCAGATACCTTGGTTTGTGCAAGGTGAAATAAACAGAATTGATATTGTGTTGACATACAGGATGCGTTCAGGCCACATTCCTTCTAGCTTAGAGCTTAGAAGTCTTATGAATAAAGTAAGTTCAAATAATTATTATTAAAAAATTATAATATCACCCACTTGATTATGGCATGTAAGAAGAACAGAAGTGAAAGAGAACAGACTACTGATAAAAAACTTGAATATTAATGGAGTTGGAAGCATTTAATAAAATTGTAGCTGTACAGAAATCAGAAGTAGCACAGAAGGTATTTCAATTAGTTTCTATAGTTTTATTTTACTCTTCACCGTAATTTTGTGAATTAAGGTCAATTAATGTAATAATTAAATGGAATGCCTTTAATTTATGTTATGTGTAAACTAGCTGTATTTTATGTATTTTATTTATATTTAATGATTTTAAGTTAGAATGTGATTTTTGTTAAAAATAATTTAATAATTTAATTAATTTTAACTGTATGAATGTAATTATTGTGTGAATGAAATTATTATGAGCAAAATTTTGTTATTGTACTGTACCTATTTTATTATTTATTATTATAATTTATGCTATGTGCAAATTAGCTGTATTTTATTAATTCTATTTTATTTAATGAATTTAAGTTAGAATATGAATTTTGTTAAAAATAATTTATAATTTAATTAATTTTGACTGTATGAATGTAATTATTGAGTGAATGTAATTATTAAGAGCAAAATTTTGTTATTGTATTGTACCTATTTTATTACTGTGATTATTATTTATTTGTTATGAGTCTTTATGTTACTTAAAATAAAATTATTATTATCTTCATGTATCTCCGTTTCACGGGACCTTTCTAGGGAAGATACCCGGTCCTTTGAAAGGCTTACATGTGGATATGGATCCAACACGCAGGGGGCTTTGGAGAAATTTAATCTAAATATGGGATGGGACGTCTACCGATGACACTCCACGTCTGCACATAACACACGTGGACTGCCAACGGTAGGTGTAAACTATTGAGTGATGATGGTATCTAATACATGATTATGGGGTTGGAGGTTAGATGGACTGGATTAATGGAAACTATTGATTTAAAACTGTCGTCTGCCTTCAATACCTTTATCGTCTTAAACTTTGGCAGACGGTGACTCGCCTATTCACTGAATGGGCCCCCCTAAACGGTCGCCACAGACATGCAGGCCATACGGGCAACAGGGGAGCAACATTGGTGTGTGTGGCTTGGGGTGTCGAGCGGTGCGGCACCGGTTTCATCATCGCAAGTCCCCGATAAACGGAGACCCGCAGTGGTTTCCCCGTAGTTATGCCCTTGAAAATGACACTTCCACCCCCGAGCATATAGCTCTGGTGACCCCTCTCTGATCAGCTGTTTAAGGCAAGCCAGAGTTGAGAATATCCTGCGGGCACTTTTCGGTTTTCACTCCAGCCAGCCAGTAAAGGCGAGCTGGATACGAGGCCCTGGCCGACTCTCTGGGGCATTCAGGACCGCAGTGTCACCACTCACACACGCCACAAGCTTTTTTTTTTTTTTTTTTTTTTTTTTTTTTATGGGTGGGCTATGGTAAGCGCACGCGCGGTCCTGTCCTTCCGGGGCGATAAAAGGACGGCGCGCGGGCCCATAACCCACCCGTACCCACGTCACCTCGTTGTTGGGCCGACCACCGGAGCAGATGTGACTTGTCATCAGTGGTCGGCCCGACGGAATACCCTTTCGGGTAACCTCTCACCTCTCGACGTACTGGGACGTCGGTCGCCATCGCGCGGTCAGCCTCCCTGCGGGTGACGGACAATTCCCCGGTCCGATCACCCGCGGCCTCGGCTAGGGCGGCATTAGGCGCAGATATTCGCGCCTGCGCCGCCCGAGTCGCCGGCGGCGGAACGTGTCGCCGAATAGGAGCTCTACTCGCACACGATCCGCCGCCTCCTTCCGTGAGATAACGGCCTCACAGAAGGCGGCGACCGCGTCCCAGTTCCTGACGCTGACGAGCATCTCCCTGGCGATGGTCGGCAGCGCCAGGTCGGCACCGATAATTGCGACGAGTTCACGGCGATCCCCCTCCCATGCAGCACACTCCTCGAGCGTGTGCTGCGCCGTGTCCTCGTCGCAACGGCAGTGGTGGCAGGACGGTGTGCTCTCCCTCCTGACAATCTTGTGCAGGTACTTCCCGAAGCAACCGTGCCCCGTCAGCACCTGCACCAGTCGGAAGGAAAGCACCCCGTGCGTCCGCTCCAACCACTCCATCAGCACCGGCCGGAGAGCCTCGACGGTCCTGACACCGTACCGAGGACTCTCCAGCCGGACTGCCCAACGGGCAATGACTTCTCGGCGGGCGTCGACCCGCCAGGCGGTGATCTCTTTGATGGAGACCATGCCGCCGCGGGCGCGCGTCTCCGACACCCGCCGATAAATGTCGGCGAGCATCTCCGCCTCCAGATCCCACGGGGGAGTTCCGGCCAGGAGGCACGCTGCCTCTGTCGCCACCGTGCGGTAACCCCGTATGGCCCTGATCGCCATGACCCTCTGTGGTCGCCACAGGAGGGCCCTAAGACGGACGGTCAGGGACCCCGCCCACACCGGTGCTCCATACAGGGCCATCGACCGGATCACCCCCACGTACAGCTGTCGGCACGTAGCACTGGGTCCGCCCACATTCGGCATCAGCCGCGAAAGGGCGGACGCCGCGCCGAGAAGCCGGGGAACAAGTCGATGGAGATGCTCCCGGAACCAAAAATGCCCGTCGAGCACCAGGCCCAAGTACTTCATGTGGGCCTGGATGCTGATGGTGACCGACTTCACGATGATCGAAGCGCCGGCGGGAGGCCCGGCGGTACGGAGGCCATGGAACAAAAGGGCCTCCGTCTTTTGCAGGGCTACTCTCAGCCCCAGCGCTTCGATCCGCCTGACAATCTCCTCGGTGCCGAGAGTTGCCAGGCGTGCCGCCTCCTCTAGCGTCCCACCCCGGGCTGTGACGAGTGTATCGTCGGCGTAGCAAATTACGCCCAGCCCGGGTGGGAGGCTTCCTCTCAACGCCCAGTCGTAGCCGATGTTCCACAGGGTCGGACCCAGAACCGACCCCTGTGGGACACCGCACGTCATGGGCGTTCGCACAACGTCCCCTACTCGGTCAACGTAGAGGACGCTGCGCCCCTCCAAGTAGTCTGCCACCAGCCGCCTGAGGTACACGGGCACCCCGTGATATCTCAGCCCCTCCCTGATGCAGCTGAATGGCAGACTGTTGAAGGCATTGGCGATGTCCAGGGACACCGCCAACAGGACTCCTCCGCTGGTGACGGCCTCCGCTACCACGGCCTTCAGGCGCAGCAGGGCCGCGATCGTCGAACGCCCTCTCCGAAAACCAAACTGGGCGTCCGACAGATCGGGCCCGACCCCGACGAGGTGAGCACGCCACAAGCTGCCCTGCGGTTTATTGGCTTTCCTATAAATTTTGTGATACATTTTTTCTTTTATATCAAAAGAACTTGAGAGCCATATAATGTTCCTCCGAGGTTTGCGTTAGTCTCATGGTGAGATAAAGACTGGCCCAGAGGTTTTATTATTATTACATTTATTCAACTTAAAAACTACCTAATACATTTTTAAATATGATATAAAACATAAAATATTTAAAAATTTAAAAGCGTATTGACCCACTGGCAGTGAATACAAGGATCAAGCCGCCGGTGGTTAGGGCTACAAAGAGAGGAACTTCCTTACTATGCGTGCCGTGTCCAGTAATACCGCCTTCTGCATCAGACCCGCAATCCAACTACCTAACGCGAGCCTCTTTAGGTGTTGATCGAGGCTCTTGGCTATTATCCCATTGGTCGAAATGACTATCGGTACAACGATTGCCGTGTCCACATCCCACATGTCGACAATCTCGTGAGCTAAGTCTTGATATTTTATTTGTTTATCTTTCTCAGCCTTCACGAGATTCCCGTCATACGAAATAGTGACATCAACAATCATTGCACGGCGCTCTAGCCGATCTATCACCACGATGTCTGGCTTATTGGCCACAATAGTCCTATCAGTGATAATAGATCGGTCCCAGTACAATGTGACAAGGCTGTTTTCGAGAACCGGCTCTAGTACATACTTGTAGTACAGCACCTCTACGCTCGCAAGTTTGTACCGCAGAACAAGTTGCTGGTGGATGATCCTGGCTACCTGGTTATGTCTATGCAAGTACTCGTCGTTAGCAAAACGTGAACAGCCGGAAACGATATGTCTGAGGGACTCGCCTGGTCGGTGGCACGCCCGACAAATATCAGCCGTGCCATCCCTCAGGATATATTTCCAGTAGTTATTCGTCTTAATAACTTCGTCAGCAATTGCACAGACAAAACCTTCGGTTTCTCCGAAAAGATTACCGAATCGTAACCAGGTCACAGAGGCCGAAAGGTCTACTTCCGGGGCATGTAGGGCTCCGTAGAACCTGCCATGCAGCTCCTTGCTCTGCCATACATTCTCGCGATCTATGGTGCTTAGTACTACTGGTCTACGCCAGTTCTCGTTTGCCAACTCAAGCGGGGTGAGCCCGCTATCCACTTTTATCACATCAAGATGCACACCACTCGTCATCTTGAGGAAATAATCCCTGAAGTTGCATACTTCGCGATTATGGAGGGCTTTAGCGTTTAGAAAGCCTCGTCCTCCACATTTTCGCGGATAATACAACCTCATTATTGACCTCACCTCACCTCACCTCATTATTATTATTAATAATCGTCAAGTAGAGAACAATGAGACTCACTTGCTCTATGAGCCAAACGTCTCTATAATACTCTAACTTGTGCGAAAATATATGAGGGCATATAAGAAATTCGTGAGGAATTGATATAGAACGTAATTCAAGATATTCAATTACGATTTTATTTATTTATTATTAATTTATTGCAAATACAGGTAATTACATAGTTGTTACATACTTCTTTGTTTAGTATCACTGTATTTAACCTTTCGGCATGCAATGTGTTACATAATAAAAAAACAATTTTAATACATACATCGTAAAATATTAAATTACATATAATTAATTTATTCTTATACTGAGATTTTAAAAATTTATAATGTCAAGTTTACATACAGATATCAAATTATCACAAATATTTATATACATCTGTATATAAATATCGTCAGAGTTTCATAAATATGTATTGAAGTTACAATTGGTCAAAAAGATATTCATTTATGGAATAGTATGCTTTTTCTAATAGAAGATTCTTTATTTTAGATTTAAATTTCTTAGTCATTTCTATCTCCAGGATTAATTTGGGTAATTTGTTATACAATTTTGTTAGTTGCAACATTTTACGTCTTTATATAAAAACTATAAAATGTTGTATAAAGAATGTAAAATATAGAGATATTGTTGCTTCAAAGATTATTAAGTGATTACAATTATAAATGTACAATTATATTTATAAAATAGTATTATTTCATGTAATAAATAATAACAGGATGACAAAAGCGGCGGTAGACAAAAGATTGTCGCCAATATGGTGCTACCGCTATCAAACAAAATGTTAGCAATTGCATGAATTACAATAATCTTAAATAATATGTGATTGCATCATGAATGCAATCAGTCTCCATATGGTAATGAGATAAGAACATAATTATCGCCATCCCTTACTTTACTATAGGGATCGTAAATACAGAAGCTTCGTAAAACCTTTTTTGTACACACCCCGCCGTGGCACACCCCGCCAAATCTGTTCGGAGCGACAGATAAGCGTAGTGCGACCCCATAATCTACCGTATTTCCTCCTTGTCACCATTGGACCGACCATTGATACCGATTCCTTGACATCCATAGTTGGCCCGGCGGGTTTCCCTTTCGGGTACCTTTGACGCCGCAGCCCAGGCCTTCACGCGGTTTCCGGAGCTTAGGGCCTCCTAGCGCCTCCGTCTTATTTAGGGCCACCCTAACCACAAACGTCTCGATCTACCTGACAATCTCCTCGATGCCGAGAGTTGCCAGGCATGCCACATCTTTTAACGTCCGACCGCGGCCTGTAACGAGCATGTCTTAAGCGTAGCAAATTACGTCCAGCCCGGAAGGGAGGCTATGTCACAAGGCCCAGTCGTAGCTGATATTCCAGAATCGGCCGCAAGACCGACCCCTGCGGAACACTGCATCACATGGGCGTCCGCACAATGTCCTCTATTCGGTCCATGTAGAGAACGCTGCGCCCGCGCCCTTCCAAATAGTCTGCCACTAGCCGCCTCAGGTATAGAGGCACTCCGTGAGACTGGAGCGCCTCCCCGACGCAACTGAATGGCAAACGATTAAATGCGTTGGCGATGTCCAAAGGCATCCCTTCGCCGGTGACTGCCTCCGTGACCAAGATCCCTTAGATGCAGCAGGCCAACGATCGTCGAACGCCTCTTCTAGAAACCGAACTGTGCGTCCCACAGATTGGGACCAACCCTGAGTAGGTGCTGGTCGATGCGGGCAACCAGGATTCTCTCCAATAGTTTTCCAGCTTCGTCCAGCAGCACGATGAACCTATAGGCCGTGAGCGTGTCCGGAGGCCGTCCCGGTTTCAGCAGTAGCACCAGTCATCCGACCTTCTAACACCCAGCAAACTGTCCATACGCTAAATATACGTTGTATAGTACCCTGAGGCGTGGACCCAAGTGGCCGTGACCCAGTGGATTGCCAGCCTGAAGGTAGACCGCACACCGCAGTAAGTCTCGTACAGCTGGCCCTCTCATTGGGCATCGCGGTAACGCTGCCGACTGCAGGTACCTTCTGAGCGCGTATACACTTTAGCCGGTGGTCCATCAGCTCCTGGGAAAAAACCAGTGAAAGCTCTGTAAAGCCTAATGTTTAATAATACTTCAAAGTCGAACGTCTACCTACGTCATTCATTTTATTAAAAACTAAACTAAAGACAAATTACTCGATAAAAACCAGGAAATATGTATAATATAATTGAGGAAATAATTAAAACATTCGTAAGTCGCATTTGAAGAATATGTATAACGTAAAGAGAGCATCTAAAAGATTCTATTAAAAACATTCTATTTAAAAATTCCTAATTGCAGGCGTAGGAAATTCTATTTATGCTGAACAATAATATTTTTACGTCGGTTTTGTTCAATTTGGTAGCCCCAAGGGAATGAATAATTTGCCTGAAAAACTTAGAGGCCGATACGATTACCAGTCCGTCTACCAATTATGTTATTTTCCTGCTCCATATCCATTCATTCACCAGCCTACCAACATCCAATGCTGGACATAGGCCTCTCCACGAGAATGCCACTCCGAACGATCCTGTGCCATTTGCATACAACGATTCCCTGCGGCTTTGAAAATGTCATCAGTCTACCTAGTAGGAGCTCGTCCTACGCTTTGTCGTCCGATTCGTGGTCGCCACTTGAGAACCTTTCTTTCCTAACGGTTGTCGGTTCAACGACTGATGTGGCCTGCCCAATGCCATTTCAACGGTCTAATTCTGCGGGCTATGTTGGTTACACTCGTTCTTCTACGGATTACCGTATGCCATATTTTATCAAGTAGAGAAATACCGAGCATAGACCTCTCCATAACACGTCGAGCGACTTGGAACCTTTTTACGAGGGTGACATTTAGAGATCACAATCTTATAAAACCGTCAGTTTCTAAATTTAAAGTTGGAGAACTGCTGTTTTATCTAAATAAAGTGATTATTGCTCTAGTTTATCGTCTAAAGCTGTTGAATCTAACTCTCTTAAATTAGGTGATATATGGCAGAAATATATTATTTTGAAATCTATTATCAAGAGGATAGGAAGATAGAGTTACCGTTTATCAATACACCGCATATCTTAAGAAACTAAGGAATATGGATTCAAGAAACTGCGCATAAGAACTCGGTCCACTGACCATAAAAATGCATAAGAAATCATCTAGACCCAAACTATTCGAAAGTCTGTGCAATATTGCAAATTGAAAATTTATAAACTACATATTATAAAGGAGTAAGAAAGTTTTCTTACGTTTTATTTCGTGTGTGGTGTATTGATTATTGTGAGAATATGATGGGTTATAATTCCTTTCTTCATTTAAAAAAATCTTCTTTTATAATCTATTTCAACATCACCTTGTTCTTATCCGAATTCGCCTCATTGTGTATATATTTTCGATAGAAGGTATATATTGGGAAAATAATTGATAATAGTTTTATAACCAGCTACGGGCCTGCCGTCAACCCTTGGTAATGAAATTGCTGATGAGATGGCATCAGATGGAGATAGCCCTAGTCTATGTAAAGCTCTTTTACGACACCCACGAGCAATCTAAGAGTTGGTAGTATTTGTAGCACTTCACAGCACTTCAATATTAATCCATAAAGACTTACTATACCAAACTTGTTATACTTAACATAGCTTATCGCATAGAAAAGCACTGCCAATTCTTTATAGTCATTCAAAAAGCCCTTATTATCTCTTTAGTCATCTTCAACGTAATATAAACTATATCATAACTCACGAAGTGATTGCCATCCTCCTGAGTTTCATATATGTATCTAGCCAACTCAGAAGAATAACGTTTTTTAAGAATTAGACCATAGGTAAGGATATGTTAAACTATTTACTGACCATATCGAGCAACCCAATATTCAACATTTTCAGTGTGGTGATGGAGTCAGAATACAATTCACTACTCCCTATCTTACTCGTGGATGCCGTAAAAGACGACTATGGCATATAATATGTATATATATCTGTGCAAGAGAAGGAAAACTAGAAATAAGACCCTATACCAACATGTCTGACCAGCATGGTATAGTAGGTCAAGTTCTCTCCCATTGTGTAGGAAACCTGAGCCCAACAGTGGAATCGGAGGTTTAATGGACTGGTTTAACTGACAGCTATCGATTTAAAAACTGCCGTCTGCCTTCAATACCTTATCCGTTTTGAACTTTGGCAGACGGTGACTCGCAAACTCGCTCAATGGTCCCCCGTAAACGGGCGCCACAGACACGCAGGCCATATGGGCAACAGGGGGCAACATTGCTGTAAGTAACTTGGGGTGTCGAGCGTTGCGATGCCGGTTTCGCCATCGCAAATCCCAGATGAACGGAGACCCGCAATGGTTTTCCCGTAGTTATGGCCTTGAAAATGACACTTCCACCCCCGAGCATAATTATAGCTCTGACGACCCTCCCTCCTCTGGCCGGCTGGTCAGAGAAGGGTCGGTCGAAACGGCTGTTTAAGGCAGGCCAGAGTTGAGAATTCTGCGGACATTCTTCAGTTTCTATTTCAGCCAGCCAATAAAAGCGAGCTGAATACGAGGCCCTGACCGACTCTCTGGGGCATTCTGGACTGCAATGTCGCCACTCACATTCAGCATGCCAACAGTTATTGGCTTTGCGGTTTATTGGCTTTCCTATAAATTTTGTGATATATTTTTTCTTTTATAACAAAAGAATTTAGAGAGTCATATAATATTTTTCGGAGATTTGCGTTAGTCTCAAAGTGAGATAACGACAGGCTCAGAGGTTAGATAACAATAGGCGCAGAGGCTATTATTATTAATATTATGTGTAAGAAAGAGTATGATTAACTGTATACTTACTCCGTCACAACACAGATAACCTCGAAATATCAAGGCCTAGGTTTGATATTTAAAAAAAAATAATCGGAATAAAAGTTAATTTTGTCATATTTAAGATAAGCAATAGCTTGGACAAACTGAATCTTATTTAGTTACAGATTGTATATTGTGACGATGGGACGTCCAGAGTTAACTTGCTTAGTATTCTCACTACTATTATTAAATTTAGTTCAAAGTAAGTCACTACACTATTATTATTAACCACTAATAAGTGGTATAATAAGTGGTAACCAGTAATAAGTATATAGATACGTATGACTCATAGTCATGCTCTTATCCGATTTATCAATCAATACCTATGTACTTTTCTTTCATAGTACATATTACAAAAGTTTTGACATTAGTCTTATGACGGGTCACCTTGATACTACAGAATTAATTTAAATCCGTCCGACTAGCGTGGTATAATAGGTCAATTTATCTACTAATATGGTAGAGGCACGATCTAAGATTGGAATGTGTATGGGATGACATACAAATATATATCAATACAACGCAACAATCTACTAATGCTGCCTTCCCACTGAGCATCCTTGGGGGCTTTTTTATAATAATTTAGTTATAATAACTTATTTTACTTTAATATAAGACTATTTTTAATTTTATCACATACACAGCCAAACTTCAATAGCAGCAGCCCCTTATTTACTATCTTAGATGGAATTCTTATCGGGATACCCATTATAAGCGGGCCCACGTTCTAATCTATTATATGTGACGTCTCTAATAAGATCAACAACTAGAAAGAAAGAAAGAAAAATAGTTTATTACTCCCTCACGGGGGGATACATATTTGTGTAACTTAATTTACATTTTGAATAAGTGGAAGAGCTGAGTTCCCACCCGCAAGCAAGTAAAAAGGTCGCTACTCAGCTTAATGTTGTGGTAACACCACAACGCTGTTTTTCAGTAGTGACCTATTGTGCGACGATTGTCAGCAAACTCAACGTAAACTATTGTTTAATAACATAATACATACAGCTAAAATGGGTTTTATTTAGACAATTACTAGTGGTAGCAAAGTATGTAGTCATTGCATGTTAATTTTAAGTAAAATAACATAAATAGCAAAAATTATAACAATAATTCAAAATAAACTATTGCTATAAAATTAAGTAGCATAAATAAAAGCAAGATATATATCCAAATTGCTCATTGTTCTGATGCTGTTCAAAGTAGTAATTTTTATAGAAGTAGTGGTAGACGAGCAAGCAATCCACACAATGGTAAGTGGTAACAGACACTCATGTACTTCAGCAATAATAGCGGCGCAGCCAAGTTACTGCATATCTAACGGGGATATCGATTTGGTTCCCATCAGCATCCGGGTCCGTATCAAGTGCTTGGACTTGGTGTTCGAAGTGCATTGGTGGTTCTGGGAGCTTTTCTGTCGACTTACTCTTTTACTTTTCTGCTACTTGTCGATCTGACCTCCACGCTTTCTGAGCTGATGCGGAATATGGGTGGACTCAACGCTACGTGCCGACGCCTATACGGGAGGGTGACCTGATCGATGATCCTGTGTGGCGCCCCCATTTTGGCTACCGTGACGTCGTAGCCCCTTGGGCAGTCCCCTGCCAACATCCTGCTAAGATTGCTGAGCATGGTTAAGGTCCTCCATGGATTCTGCTACAACGACGTTATCGTCTGCAAATCGAAAGTCAGTAATGTATTCGGCGTTGATGTTGATGCCGAGTTTATCATCTAACATGGTGTAGGTCATTTCTCCTTCCATTGTGGACGTGGTTTAAGCCCAGTCCATGATAATGATGACGGCAATCATTTCTAGGAACCGTACACCTCATTATGTCAATGCATCGTACAAATCAGGCATTGAAGTGGTTGTCTAGTATCAGCTCAATCTTTTCGAGGGCAGCTTTAGGTGTAAATTATATTACATCTATTTTATTAGCATCATATTAGTGTAAATATTGAATTGGTTTTTTTTAATATATTTAAAAATATGATAAAGATTGAATACTAAGGTTGAAAAAGTAAATAACTGATTAAGGTTAAGGCTGAAAAAGTATTATAATATTGTAGTTAATTGATGCCATTAATTTCAGGTAACAAGATCTGTGATTTGAAGAACATCAAATGTGTAACGAACGCGGGCAAAAATAATTTTAAGAGAATTATATCTGGAATGCCGGGTCTGATGGCACCCCTTGAAACGTTACATGAAGACAAAATTGTAGGAAATATGACGAACCTGGAATATGTTTTAACTAACACTACACTATATGGGGTGAAAAATTGTGAAGTTAAATTGATGTCGTAAGTTACCTGTATCTTTCTAAAGTGACACCGTATGTTACTATGTTTTTACACTATTTATACAATTCGTATCAGTTCATCTACGTCTTACTATTGAGCTTGAGTCTACTTCAAAATAGCTGGGAAATTGACTTACTACAACAAGCTGTCGTACGTCCGTGTTAGTATACAAAATTGACCTAAAGTACCACGCTACTCAAGAGGGGTTGGAATAGAGTATTTAGAATTTCTTTTTTCTTTATAATGTACAAAATTATAAAATGAGTTTGTATAAAATGATGATAAAATGATTTGTTGGTTTCATGACCAAATTAATATTTCCCTTATTCAATTAAAACATTATTGCAAACATTATTAGACAATGAAAAAAATTATAACTAAAACCCAAGTACGACAAAAAACGAGGCTAAAAAGTATGAACCAAGATTTTCAGGATACAGGATTAAGCAACGTTATTGAAGAAACAAGGTACGATTATCGACACATAGACTATAGCACGATGCCCTTGATGCACTTTGACATTAATACGATATGATATTTATAAACAATCCCTCTATGCTTTTGACCCTAAGTAAATGCTTTATATTTGAAATGTACTAGTGAATTCCTTTCTAATGATATAACACGGACAAGCATTATTTTAATTTATTTGTTAATCTTAGTTTTATTATCCGTCAGAGGGCACGACATTGCATACGTATCACACCACACACAGCCTATAATTAGCGAACAATTAAAACACTTCTAACGATTGCTCATTTGACTTGTTCTGGCTACTAGTTTAGAAGGTAGGACGGAACAGACAAGCACATCATCGAAATATCAAAATTATCGAATAAATACGGACAAAGTCACAAGCAAATGCCAATAATACATATATTTTTGCAATTTGCAATAACGCCCTTTTCAATTTTCAATTAAATCAAACATGCATAGGAATATTTACTTCAAATTTGTTTTTTAACACAGTACTTTATGACCGCTCGAAGGCGTTGCATTAGATTCAGAGACACGTGATATAACCAGCGGACAATCAAGACACTTCTAACGATCACGAATCTCATTTACCCAGTTCTAATAAGTAGTTGAGGAGCTATGAGAGAACAGATGAATTAATTTACATAACATAGCTGGTCAAAATCATGAGCCTACTTTAGCTTTGCCGCAGTCGGCTAATCAGTAGTCCTATAAATATGCTATATAAGAGTACACTTACTAAATATTATACCTCATATATTCTATAAAATCTCTTAGAGAATAATGAAGTAGATACATTGGTTAAAAGAGTTGGCAATTACTTCCTAAATATTATAAGTTATGTAATTAATACTATTGGTAATGATTCATAAACGACTAGTATCATAGATATAACACCCTTTTTTAATAAAATATTCTTTCATAATACACTCGAGCACAATAAAATTCAGTATTGGGATCTGACTCTTATACTTTGTGTAGTAAACATGACAAGAATGCAGCGTTTCTGCATTTTAAATTGTTTCTCTTTCGCAACAAATACTCAATAATGTTACATTTTTTTTTATTGCCGATGGTGGCAAACGAGCAGGCAGCACACCTGATGGTAAGTGACACTGCCGCACATGGACCTTTGCAATACCAGGGGCACAGCCGGGCCGTTGCCTACCGTGAAGAAGATACTCTTCTTAAACTTAGTTTAAAGAAAGACATGTCATAGCGCTCGGGAAACACAGCAGGAGGTAATTCATTTCAGAGCTTGCACGTACGTGGGAGAAATGATCGCTGGAAACGTACAGTTGAAGACCATAACGTTTCCAGGTGTAATGGATGAACCCTGCTGCGGTGTCGAGTGGTACGTTGGTAAAACGGTGACGGTGGTACCAAGTCAAACAGTTCCTCGGAGCACTCCCCGTGAAGGAGTCGGTAGAGTACACAGAGTGACCCAAAGTCTCTCCGCCGCTCCAGCGACTCCAACTCGTCCGTGAGATTGGGATCCTCGACGATTCGAACAGCACGCCTTTGGAGGGAATGAAGTGGGTCTAGCTGATATTTGGTCGCACCTGTCCAGAGATGTGAGCAGTATTCCACATGAGGACGAACTTGCGCTTTGTGTAGTACAAGACGCTGTCTCGGTGTGAAGTACCGCCTGGCTCTGTTCAGGACGCCCAACTTTTTGCTAGCCAATTTGGCTTTGTCCTCCAAATGACTTCCAAACTGGACTTTGTTCGAAATTTCGACGCCCAGGATCCCAATACTGTCGGAATTTTGGAGAGTTACTCCTTGGAACTGAGGCACTATGACAAACGGGCCCCTCTTTGCAGTGGACGCGCAAATTTGTGTCTTTGTGGGGTTGAACCGGACTAGGTTCCGTTCACCCCATTCCGAGGAGAGTGCTTGACTTCAAACACAAGTTGAACCCTTCTTTCCTGAGTACTCCGAGAGACATTTCGTTGCTCGCTATACCGCTCGTCACCCGTGATGCCATCCGCATAGCTACGCATATTCTCGATGGAGAGAATGTCATTGATATGCAGGATAAACAACGTCGGGGAGATCACCGAGCCTTGTACACCAGCATTAGTGGTCATGGTATCGGAGCAGGAGCCATCTACGACGACTTTTATACTCCGACCATCCAGAAAGCTGGCGAACCAATTACAGAGTCCCTCGGAGATTCCGTATGATGGTAGCTTCGATAGAAGGGCCCTGTGCCAGACCCTATCGAACGCCTTTGCGATATCTAGGCTGAATGCTAGCGCTTCACCCTTGCCCTTCAAGGCCTCTGCCCAACGGTGAGTGAGGTACACAAGAAGATCACCAGCCGATCGCCCACGACGAAAACCGTATTAGCAATTACTAATCAGCTGGTGATCCTCAAGGTACTGCACAAGCTGGCGGTTTATAACCTTCTCCATTATCTTGGAGAGCAAGGATGTTATCGCAATTGGCCTGTAATTCGATGGGTCAGACCGGTCTCCCTTTTTAGGGATCGGGTGGACATGAGCTACCTTCCACGAAGACGGAACCCTATTAGTAACGTAGGAAAGTCGGTATAGGCGCGTGAGGAAGGGAGTCAATTCAGGGGCGCACGTCTTTAGGACCACTGCAGGGATGCTATATATAATAATTATCAAAATGCCTTTGATGTTAGACATTATATGTCTTGATACCACATCCTACGTGTGGTATCTAATCCTCCGTGTCTTACACTGCATCATCCAATAAAGGGTCCACTCGAGAACATTTCTTTCCCAACGGTGCTAATTCTTCGTGTTATGTCAGTTAAACCGGTTCTTGTAAGTATATCCGTATTGCGTATTCTATTTAGTAGAGAAACACCGAGCATAGCCTAATCCATACCTCGCTGAGGGACTTTGCGATTAGTTATGATGCGTTTATTTAGGGAACCCGTTTCAGTGCCGTAAGTCATCACTGGTAAGACATACTAGTTGTGGACCTATACTTTGGCCTGCTAGCAACTGGTAATAAAAAAGAGATGATAACAAGAAACGTTTATAATTTTGCAGAATGAATGCAGAACGACTCGACTATAAGTACGTTTGGGAATGCCCTCGTTTAGTTTTGAACACAAATTTTGTGGCTAAAGGCACCATAGGCAATATAAATATTGACCATGAAGGCAGTTTAGAATTAGTGGCAGGTAAATGATTTGTTGGCAATGAAAAATTGTTGTTGTTTTTCCTCCATGTGGCATCCAGTTAAGAATATTTGTAATACCTCTTAATTTCCCGTGGGAGTCGTAAAGGTAAGCAATAATTAGGCGAATGTGGCGAAGTACTCTTCCAAAAACTTATTTTTGTGCGGTAGGCTATAGCCTACGGTCAGCGCACCCGTCGCCCGGCTTCGTCCAGGGCGACGAAGGAGTGGCGCGCGGCCCTATAACCTACCGTATCCCCTCAACTTCGTCGTTGGAGCGACCACCGATACCGAGTTCTATATCCTCCGCGGTCGGCGAGACGGAATACCTTGTGAGGTACCCTCACTTTCCGATGGCCAGGACGTTGGTCGCCTTCGCGCGGTCAGGCGCTCTGCGGGTGATGGACTAATCGCCGATCCGGTCACCCGCAGCCTCGGCTAGGGCGGCATCAGGCGTAGGTACACGGGCCTGAGCCATCCAAGTCACTGGCGGCAGACCGTATCGTCGTAGAGGCGTCCCTCTCGCGCACGACCCGCCGCCTCCTTCCACGAGATGACTGCCTCACAAAAGGCGGCGACCACGTGCCAGTTCCTGACGCTGCCGCGCATCTCCTTAGCGATGGTCGGCAACGTCAGGTCGGCACCGATGATTGCGACGAGTTCACGGCATTGCTCGGCTCATGCGACACATGCACCGTGTTGATTAACACTCTGAGCATTACCCAAGGTAATTGTGTCATAATCATTAATAGGCTAATTACGGAGGTCAGTAAAGCTTAAAAATTCCTTTATTATTCTAAATTCAGAGAGACTTGAACATTAAATTATTTTTGTATTTTATTTTTAAAAATAAAATATATTTCATTTTCAGATGATTACGTAGTTACATTTAAAGGACCATATGGAAAATTTCTGGATGAAAAAGACAAAAAATTGCGAGTTTATGTGAACGTCTCTGATATTGATATACAACCTAAAAAAAAAATCTCGTTCACATGCGTATTACACAAGGGAGACGTAACGATAGGTACGTATATGAGTTTTTAACTTGAATAAAGGAAAAGAGTTTATCAAAAAGTGATTCCTACCATTGTGATTCCAATTAATACAGGTCAGTCCAATGCGATTCATGTTTTAGATTTATTTCAGGTATTTATACCTTTTTTTTCTTTTTGGGTAGGCTATGGTCAGCACACATGTCATCCATTTTACACCAGAAGGCCGGCACCGCATTCCCTCACCTACGCCACTGGGCTGGCCACCGGTACCTAGTTCCAGTTCCATGGTCAGCCTGGCTGGATATCCACTGATGACAAGTCACATCTGCTCCGGTGGTCGGTCCAACAAAGAGGTGACGTGGGTACGGGTGAGTTATGGGCCCGCGAGCCGTCCTTTCATCGCCCCGGACGGACTGGACCGCGCGTGCGCTTACCATAGCCCACCCTTAAAAAAAAAAAAGCCTGGCCAGATACCCTTTCAGATACCGTCCCTCCCTAACGCCCCTGGAACGCTGGTCGCCCGCTCGTGGTCAGCGTCTCTGCGGGTGACGGTCTATTCTCCGGTCAAGTCATATTCATCCTCGGCTAGGGTGCCTTCAGACGTAGAAGGCCTCATTTCTCTTACAGAAACCGTGGCAATCTTGCTAAGAG
Organism: Lymantria dispar; assembly: GCA_032191425.1. Lineage (NCBI taxonomy): Eukaryota > Metazoa > Arthropoda > Insecta > Lepidoptera > Erebidae > Lymantria > Lymantria dispar. The sequence goes on along the minus strand of CM063468.1, from coordinate 9,809,517 downwards.
TGAGGTGGCAGTCAGGCTTCTCTGTACTAGTTTACGATGGGCCTGTAGAACCTTGAACACCTGTGCAGGATGTACTACTACGTGTTTTTTTTTTGTGTTTGTGTAGCTGTTAGCCGCAGATGGCTTGATCAGCTTTGCACGGACTATGGATAAGCTCTGAGGGCTCTCAACTCTACAGCGATCTGTGTTGACCTTTGTCACATACGACTTTGACGCGAAAGTAGTCGCGGATAAAAGCTAATGGATTATAAATGATTTTTTTAAAACATTCTCGTATTTGATTATATTATGCTCATAAATTTACTCGTAATATTTATTATATCTTAGCATAACTAGCTCTTGCTAACCAAGACATGATAGCTATTATTTAATAAACTACATGGAAATTTCTATGTTCAAATAATTTAATTTCTTTGATTTTGCAGGTGACTCATTGAAAGCACATTTCGATAATAATTGGCAGAACATGGAGAAATCGCTGCGAAACCCAACTATAAACATATTGTTGTCGTATTTTGTCGACGCTGTAAATATATATTTAAAGGCTGTTCCTGTTGATGAATCACTTGCTGATTTTGAATGATTTTTTACTCTTTATCTTTATATGGTCTTTTGAACATAAACATAAACTATTTATGTCAGACCTATCGTAAACCTAAACATTATATATATAAACTAGTGTGATGTAAACGTCAGTATTACTCATTGTAATATAATTTTTGTAAACCAACAACACCGCTACACTGTGACTTCAAGATACTGTGAGCAATTATTTAATAGATTTGACAATAATAGTTTAAAAATATCTACAAAATGATATCTGATGTTTACGCGAGCACTACACATTGTAAATAAAACTACTTTTACGGATTATATCGCGTTTGTATTTGATTTATGATTGCCCGACGTTGCATATCGAAACAAAGCCTTATACCAACACCTGCCAAGCGTGCGATAATGCAGGAGGCGCAACTTCCTATAATGGAGGAGGCTGTTAGGCCTTCTGGGACGTGTAGGGGCTGGGATGATGAAGTTTGAGATGATAGTAATCCATGTGAAGCTAACAAGTCCATATATTTTAAGGTATTAGGACTGATCTCTAATAAATTGATGTTTATGTCACCTACATCAAACTTTACTTTTATATTTTTTCATATTATTTAGAAGGGAATCAAAGCCGTGTCAAAAAATTGTCTGAATTATTTGAGGCAGATGATCTATGTATAGATTGACATAATTGTATTTCCATTATAAATAGTAGATACAAAATCTTGAATTTCATTATTTCTTATTGGCTTAGTAATATTAATTTTCAGATATTAACATACCAGCTGACCTGACAGTCTTTGTCTTGTATACAGTTTTATAGTCGTTAAGTATTTTTTTTTTTTCGTATAAGTCTTTTTCAAAGTATTAGAAAACTTAAAAAAAGAGTGTCGAAATTGGTAAAGCTGTTCTCAGGTTATGTTATTGTTCTGCTCAAAAAGCGCCGGGTTCAATTGTGAATCTAAACTATTCTCGAATCCCTTTGAACACACACTAAAAATTTCATCAACATCGGTCCAGCCGTTTAGGAGAAGTTAAGTGCGTACACACGTACTAAACTAATTTTCAGAGACTATTTATCTGAAAAGATGTAATTGAGTCTTACATTAGCAGTGAACTGAAGATCACGTGTAGAATACCCCAGGGCAGTGTATTGGGTCCAACACTTGGACTATTTATCCAAGGTAAACGTAATGATAAACAACTTTGAGTTCTGTTTATAGTCTAGAATGATGTTATTAAAATCCTTACTAATATTTATTATAAATGCGAAAGTAAGTTTGTTTGTTTATTAGGCTTTCACGCACAAGCCACCGAATCTATTTAAAAAATTCTTTCAATAATCAAAAGCTACATTATCTGCAAGTAACATAGGCTATATTTTATCCCAATATTACCACGGGAACTACTAATCTCGCGTAACAAATAAACTTACTTTTGCATTTATAATATTAGTAAGGATAGGGATAAAGATTTCACAATTGAAATTTAATTTGGTCAAATTTATAAATAGCAAACATTTTTATGAAGAAAAACACAAAATTGTGTAGGACACAAGTATGTGTTTACATAATAATTTTATATGTTATAGAATAACATTTAGATCGGGATCCACCGTACATTTTTTTATTTCATTACTAATAAGCTAATTTTTCGTCATATTGTCCTATAATTTTTAACAGTCATATTGTCCTACAAATTGCGTGGTACGTTATCCCGGTCCTACACTCAAAAGTTGTAGTACGGATCCTTGATGTAAAAATAATTACTATCAAGCTGAATCTTCGTCAATAGCTTCATTTTGATGAGACGCCCAATAATATCTGTACGAAAACTCTCAACCGTAACTACTAACTCCGTAACCTACCACAAGGTAGGTACGGAGGTAGGAGGGATAGAATATTTCCATTTGGTGGTTCTCAAAAATTTATTACTAACGGGGTGATTTTTGGTATATCTCAAGGTAATTAACTAATTTATCTAAAAAAATATTTGTCCTACAAAATCTATGGTTACATCACAGAGTCCCCTGCGCCCAACATGTGTCGATAACGAGGTCATCAACAGTAATTACTAACAAGCTGATTTTTCTTTTCTTACTTATTTAATCCTTACTAATATTATAAATGCGAAAGTAACTCTGTCTGTCTGTCTGTCTGTTACGCTTTCACGTCTAAACCACTGAACCGATTTTGATGAAATTTGGTACAGAGATGGACTAAAGCTTGAGAAAGGACATAGGCTACTTTTTATCGCGAAAAAATGGGTATAAGGGGTTGAAATAGGGGATGACATTTTGTATGGAAATTCGTCATTTTCGATGATAGAATAATGAATCTTTGTATTAAGGCACTTGATAATATATATATATATATATATATATATATAAATGTTTGTTCTAGCGTTTTGGAAATTTCATTTATATGTAGTAGTAGTATTTCTTAGGGTACACGAGCTCTAACAAAGAAATCGCGAAAAAATGGGTATAAGGGGTTGAAATAGGGGATGATTGATAATTTAGTATGCAAATTTATCATTTTCGATAATAGAACCATGAATCTTTGTATTAAGGCACTTGATAATATATAAATAAATATTCATTCTAGCGTTTTAGAAATTTCATTTATATGGGGATGAAATTCAACCCCTAAAAGGCAAAAAAGCTTACAGCCGAAACCACTGGGCCTAGAAACGTAATTTTTTTTACACCGTTGTTTCTTGAGGTACACGAGCTCTAGCAAAGGATTTTTGGAAAATCACCCCCTTAAGGACGCCTTTAACGCCTAAACCACTGAACCGATTTTGAAATCGGGTACAGAGATAGACTAAAGCTTGAGAAAGTACATGGGCTATTTTTTATCGCGAAAATATGGTTTGTATTAAGGCATTTGATCTATACCAATAAATAAAATTGGAGTGTCTGTTTGTAATGTCAAAATAATAGGCTTTTTTCATGCTCACACGGTTATTTGCACGACACCTATGCCTAAAATAGCAATTAAAAAATTTTTGTCTGTCTGTCTGTCTGTTTGTTCCGGGTAATCTTCAAAACGGCTGGACCGATTTCAAAAATTCTTTCACCAATGGAAAGCTATAATATCAGGGCGTAAATTAGGCTATATTTTATCCCGGTATTCCCACGGGAACGGGAACTACACGGGTAAAACGACTATAACCTATAACCGAAGCGAAGCGAGGGCGGGTTGCTAGTAATAAAAAAATAAATATTCGTTCTAACATTTTGAAAATTTTACTTACATGGGGATAAAATTCAACCAATTTTTTTTTTTTGTGGGTGAGCCGCTGTCGGCGCGCCTCCGCACCACTCCGTCCGGAGCGACAGAGGGGCTTAAGCACGCAACTCCCGCGACCCACCCGAAAACCACGTCGCCTTCGTCGTTGGGCCGACCACTGGAGCAGCGTTAACTTGTCGTCAGTGGTCGGCCCGACGGAATACCCCCTATTGGGGTACCCTCCCATCGACCGACGTCCCCCCCTCGGGGAGGACGTCGGTCTTTCCTCACGTGGTCGGCCTCTCGGCGGGTGACGGACTAATCCCCGGTCACGTCACCCGCAGCCTCGGCTAGGGCGGCATGAGGCGCAGATAGTTGCGCCTGCGCCGCCCCAGTCGCCGGCGGCGGATCTCCTCATCGAGGCTGCGCTCCTCACGCAGGCGATCCGCCGCCTCCTTCCGCGAGATCACTGTCTCGCAGAAGGCTGCGACCGCGTCCCAATTCCCGACGCTGTCGACCATCGCCCTAGCGATAGCCGGCAGCGTCAGGTCCGTACCGATGATTGCGACGAGTTCACAGCGCTGCACTGCCCAAGCCCCGCAGGCCTCGAGCGTATGGCGCGCCGTGTCCTCGTCGCAATCGCAGTGGTGGCAGGACGGTGTACTCTCCCTCCTAACGACCTTGTGCAGGTATTTGGCGAAGCACCCATGCCCCGTCAAAACCTGCACCAGTCGGAAGGAGAGCACCCCGTGCCGCCTCTCCTACCACTGCATCAGCACCGGCCGGAAGGCCTCCACGGTTCGCACCCCGAACCGAGGCCTCTCCAGCCGGACTGCCCAACGGGCGATGACGTGTCGGCGGGCGTCGACGCGCCAGGCGGTGAGATCCCTTAACGAGACCACACCGCCCCCCGCTCGCACCTCCGTCACCCGCCGATATAATCCGGCGAGCATCTCCGCCTCCAGGTCCCACGCGGGAGTCCCGGCCAATAGGCACGCTGCCTCCGTCGCCACCGTGCGGTATCCGCGGATGGCCCTGACCGCCGTGACCCTCTGTGGTCGCCACAGAAGGGCCCTAAGTCGGGCGGTCATGGACCCCGCCCACACCGGTGCGCCGTACAGGGCCATCGACCGGATGACTCCCGCGTACAGCCGTCGGCACGCAGCGCTCGGTCCGCCCACGTTCGGCATAAGCCACGATAGGGCGGACGCCGCGCCGACGAGCCGTGGAGCGAGCCTGCGGAAATGCTCCCGGAACCACCATCGCCCGTCGAGCACCAGGCCCAAGTACCTCATATGGGCCCGGATGCTGATGTCGACCGAGTGGACGGTGATCGAGACGCCGATGGGAGCCTGGGGCCTCTTCTAGCGTCCCACCGCGGGCTGTGACGAGCGTGTCGTCGGCGTAACAAATCACGCCCAGCCCGGGCGGGAGGCTCCCCCTCAACGCCCAGTCGTAGCCGATGTTCCACAGGGTGGGTCCGAGGACCGACCCCTGTGGGACACTGCACGTCATGGGCGTCCGCACAACGTCCCCTGCTCGGTCGGTGCAGAGGACGCTGCGCCCCTCCAAATAGTCTGCCACTAGCCGCCTCAGGTAAACTGGCACCCCGTGATACCATGGCAGATACAATGGCAGACTATTGAATGCGTTGGCGATGTCTAGGGACACCACCAACAGCACTCCCCCGCCGGTGACGGCCTCAGTCGCCACGGCCCTCAGGCGCAACAGAGCCGCGATCGTCGAACGACCCCTCCTAAACCCAAACTGGGCGTCCGACAGATCGGGCCCCGTGCCGACGAGGTGCCGCTCGATGCGGGCAGCTACCACCCTCTCCAGTAGCTTGCCCGTGTCATCGAGCAGCACGATAGGCCTGTAGGCCGAAGGCGACTCCGGAGACCGTCCCGGCTCCGGCAGGAGCACCAGCCTTCCCTCCTTCCAGCACCCAGGGAACCGTCCGGACGCTAAACACGCGTCGAACAGCCCCCTGAGGCGGGGTCCCAGGTGTTCGAGGACCAGGGCCAGCACACGGTTAGGAACACCGTCGGGCCCGGGGGCGGTAGACTTTGCGCGCATGCGCGTCACCGCCACCCCCATCTCGGGTTCCGTGATGGGCGGAACATTGTCGTCGTCGGCCTCCCGGTCAGTGTCTGGCGGAGCCATGACCGGGGGCGTCTATTCCGCCCGCCGCGGGAACAGATCCTCGATGACCCGGGTGAGAAGGCCGGGCTGGAGAGTCTCGGTGAGGGAGGGCCCCGCGCGCGTAGCCTATTCAGCACCGCGCGATAGGGGCGTCCCCAGGGGTCACGGTCGAGACCGTCCAGCATCTCCTGCCGACTGACGTCCTTGGCAAAGCGGACGGCCAGCCTGAAGGCCGACCGCGCATTGCGGTAGCCCTCGTAAAGCACGGCCTCCCGCTCCGCATCGCGATGGCGCCGCCGGCTGCGGGTGTAGGCCCTCCGGGCACGGATACACGCGGCCCGGAGATCCGCCAGCTCCCGGGACCACCAGTGGACGCCCCTCCTCGGGAGCAGACGCCGTACCCGGGGCATGGCCGCATCGCAGATCTGCGTCAACGCACTGCGGATACGGCCAGCCTCAGCGTCCACCCCGTTCGACTGGTTGGCAGAGGACAGCCACGAGTATACGATGGCTGTCTCCACCAGCTGGTCCCGGTCTAAGCGACCCACAGCCCATCGCAAAATTCAACCCATAAAAGACCAAAAAGCATACAGCGAAAACTACTGGGCCTAGAAACGTAATTTTTTTTACTCCATCGTATTTTTTTGGGGTACACGAGCAAAGGATTTTTGGAAAATCACTCCCTTAAGGGGATGAAAAGCGTATAGCCGAAACTATTGGGGCTAGGAACGTGAAACTATGTATTTCTGTGTATTGTGCGATTCTCTTTCTTTTGTTGTAAATGAGCTCTAAGTTTTTGAAATTCAATCTCTAAGGAGGTGAAAAATGTATATCCGAAATCATTAGGCCTAGAAACTAGGGATGTGAAAAAATAATCGATTTTTATAATAATCGATAAATTAATCGATATTTTTTTGTAATAATTTATTTTTCAATCGACTATCAAAATAATAGAAAATCGATTATTTTTATAATAAAATTAATCGATTATTTCACAGCCAGATATCCTAAAAAAAAGAAGGTCACCACAATACTGCGTGCAGTATTTCATACTTTATTAGAAGATAAAGTTCACATTTCCTAAAAAAAAAGTCATCATAATCCTGTTGGGAAAAAAATAGATTATTTTATAATCGATTATTTATTTTTAATTAATCGATTATTTTATCATCGATGTATTTTGAAGAACAAAAAATCGATTATTTCAAAAATCGATTATTTTCCCTCCAAGTCACATCCCTACTAGAAACGTGAAATTTTGTACAAAGTTGTCTTTCTTGGGGAAAGTGCTCACTAAAAAAGAGTTTTTGCAATTTTATCCCTAAGGAGGTAAAAAGCGTATAACCGATATCACTGAGCCTAAGAACGATCATTTTAGTACACGGTCGGCTTTCTTGGGTTACCCCATTATTTTTTCTTAATGCTCGCTAATCAAGATTACTTTGGATCGACGCAATATGTAGGCGGTCCTCTGCCATTGTAGATATATTGCAAAGGTTCTTCTAGCGACATTTTATAACCAGCTGCCTGCCAGACGACATTGCTGGCTAGATGGCATCACCTATTGATCCAGGTCAATATAAATCTTTGTCTTAGTAGTATTTTGCGACACCCACAAACAATGAAAGTGTTATAATATTCCTAGCCGCTACCAGAGAGTAAGTTAAAATCAAGATATTAATCCAATTTTCTTTCTCTAGAAATAAACAAATATGAAGCGTCTATTTGTTGTCAAAATAATAGGTTTTATTTATGCTCACACAATTATTTGCACGATACCTATGTCTAAAAAACCGGCCAAGTGCGAGTCGGGGTCGCGCACGAAGAGTTCCGTACCATTATCTATAAAAAGGGGGAAAATTGCGTTTGTTGTATAGGAGCCCCCTTAAATATATATATTTTTTTAAATATTTATTGTTATAGCGGCAACAGAAATGCATAATTTGTAAAAAATTCAACTGTCCAGCTATCGCGGTCCTTGAGATACAGCTTGGTGACAGACAGACGGACGGACAGACAGCGAAGTTTTAGTAATAGGGTCCCGTTTTTACCCTTTGGGTACCAAAACCCTAAAAACGGCTCAATATTTTTGTCTGTCTATTCATTACGGGTAATCTTCAAAACGGGTGGACCGATACTGATACTACTTTACTACCAGGTCTACCAAGCCTTACATAAGGAATAACTTAGGCTATATTTTATCCCAGGCTATATTTTATTCCGGTGTGGCTGCAGCCACTGTGAGAATTCAGTCGATTTTAAAATTATTTCACTAATGGAAAGCTATTTTTAAGCGAGTAAACATATTTAGGTTTTATTCCGTGTGATGATGAAGTAAGAATACAATTCACCGGTGGTGAATTGTATTCTTACTCCGTCTGTTGTACTCTTACCCGTGGGTGTCGTAAGAGACGACTCAGGGATACATATATTACGCATATGACATTTATGCAAGAGATGGAAAACTCGAAACAAAACCCTATACCAACCTGTCTGTCCAGCATGGTATAGTAAGGTTATGTTCCCTCCTACTATGGAGGAGGCTCGAGCCCAGCAGTGGGACGTATATGAGCCGAAATAATGATGAACATATTTAGGCTATTTTTTTATCCCGATATTCCTACGGGCCCGGGCATAGTGCCGGTGAAATCGCAGGCATTTAATGGATATAAAAATTAATTTACGAATGAAAATCTACATTATCAGTGAATAACAAATAAAGGCTATTTTCATCCTGGTGTTTGCCCGGGAACAAGAACTCTGCGAGTAAAACGGGTGGATGTTGACCAATATTTAAAATTCTTTCACCAATAGGAAGCTACGTTATCAGCGAGTAACATATGCAATTTTTATCTCGGATATTTGTATGGGAATGGGGTCTACGTTGGTGAAACTACGGGAGTTTGATCGATATTAAATTTTTTTAACAAATGGAAACCTATCATGGATAATGTATTATCAGCGACTAAGGATGGCCATATTTATCATCGTCTTTGAATCCACGTGAATTTGAACCACAAGGATGGAAGTAACATTCAAATATAAAAATTTGTGAAGATATTTGGACGTTTGCTATTCAATCACACGTAAACTGTTGACCAGATTTGGATGAAAATTGACACATAAATAGAATATTTCTTAAATTAAGGGATATCATTATCATCATCATCGCAGCCCACATACTTCCCATTCTTGAGCTCGGGCCTCCTCCATAATGGGAGGGAATTTGACTACTATACCATGCTGGTCAGATATGTTGGTATAGGGTTTCATTTTTTGAGTTTTCCTTCTCTTGCATAGATGTTATATGCATATATCCCATAGTCGTCTTATACAACATCCAGTAAGATAGGGAGTGCTGAATTGTATTCTTATTCCGTCACCACAATAACACAATAAAAAGAAATATGCAAGCCAACTTTTACGCGGGCGATGCCGGGGGCAAAAGCTAGTCTTCTTATATCTTATCAATAGTACTTTTATTCAAATGTTACTTTTAGTAAATATTATGTGTTATATTATTTTATACTTTATTTTAATTAATAATTAGTAAAATCAATTAGGATTGAAATAAAACAAAATATATTAGTTTTACAACTGATCGTTGATTTTAGCCACTATAAATAAAAAACGTCACAACGGAGGGGCAAAATAAAGATTGATATTGGTTGAATTGATTTTTCCCTCATCTGAAGAGTTAAATATGCGGTTGGTTTGGCATAAAAATCTTTATGCAATTTTTACAAAGACAAAAAAAAAATTGTTATTAGAGGTGAATTTGTAGTACAAGGTATTATGTATATTTGGTAAAAGCTAAATAAATAATTTAAATAATAAATAGCATTTTGTTTTTTTTTTTGTGGGTGGCTCGCGGTCGGCGCGCCTCCACACCACTCCGTCCGGGGCAACAGAGGGGCTTAAGCACGCAACTCCCGCGACCCATCCAAAAACCACGTCGCCTTCGTCGTTGGGCCGACCACTGGAGCAGCGTTAACTTGTCGTCAGTGGTCGGCCCAACGGAATACACCCTATTGGGGTACCCTCCCATCGACCGACGTCCCCCCCTCGGGGAGGACGTCGGTCTTTCCTCACGCGGTCGGCCTCTCGGCGGGTAACGGACTAATCCCCAGTCACGTCACCCGCAGCCTCGGCTAGGGCGGCATGAGGCGCAGATAGTTGCGCCTACGCCGCCCCAGTCGCCAGCGGCGGATCTCCTCATCGAGGCTGCGCTCCTCGCGCAGGCGATCCGCCGCCTCCTTCTGCGAGATCACTATCTCGCAGAAGGCTGCGACCGCGTCCCAATTCCCGACGCTGTCGACCATCGCCCTAGCGATAGTCGGCAGCGTCAGGTCCGTACCGATGATTGCGACGAGTTCACAGCGCTGCAGGCCTCGAGCGTATGGCGCGCCATATCCTCGTCGCAATCACAGTGGTGGCAGGACGGTGTACTCTCCCTCCTAACGACCTTGTGCAGGTATTTGGCGAAGCACCCATGCCCCGTCGAACCTGCACCAGTCGGAAGGAGAGCACTCCGTGCCGCCTTTCCAACCACTGCATCAGCACCGGCCGGAAGGCCTCCACGGTTCGCACCCCGAACCGAGGCCTCTCCAGCCGGACTGCCCAACGGGCAATGACGTCCCACCCCCGTCACCCGCCGATATAGTCTGGCGAGCATCTCCGCCTCCAGGTCCCACGGGGGAGTCCCGGCCAACAGGCACGCTGCCTTCGTCGCCGCCGTGCGGTATCCGCGGATGGCCCTGACCGCCATGACCCTCTGTGGTGGCCACAGAAGGGCCCTAAGTTGGACGGTCATGAACCCCGCCCACACCGGTGCGCCGTACAGGGCCATCGACCGGATAAATAATAAATAGTATAGCAATGATTACATATTATTTAAATTTATTTACCCCTTTTTTGTTGGGGTGGGCTATGGTCAGTGCACCCGCTGGCCGGCTCCATCCGTGGCGACAGAGGGGTGGCGCGTGGCTCCATAACCCACCGTAGCTCGTTGCCTTTGTCATTGGGCCGACCACCGGTACCTAGATCCTTGTCCTCCGTGATCGGCCCGACGGAATACCTCGCGGAGTCCTCTCAACGTCACCTTTCCGGAACGTCGGCCGCCGTCGAGCGGTCTGCCTCTGTGCGGTTGACAGACTAATTCCTGGTCCGGTTACATCAGTGTGGCATTAGGTACATGCGCCTGCGTCGCTGGAGATCGCCCGAGAGCGGCGAATGCATTTGACGGACTGGACCTCCTTCCGCGAGATGACTGTCTCGCAGAAGGCTGCAACCGCGTTCCAGCGTGACCCAGTTTCTGATGCTGCCGAGTATCTCCCTAGCGATGGTCGGTTGTGTCAGGTCGGCACCGATGATCGAGATCAGCTCATAGCGTTGCTCAGCTCACGAGTTGCTTAACGATTGACCTCTATTTCAAATCTACTGCTGGACAGACGTACCCCAGAAATGTAGAGATGGTGGCGTAAACGCTACGCTTAGCAGGCAGATCGTATTGAGGTGTTATATATTTCTCAAGAGAAGACTGTCCGCTCTGCTGGTAACTCCCGTAGCCAAATTTTTTGAGTTGTACGGCCGTAATTGTTGAATAGCAACACTCATATTGTCATTGTAGTTTCTATATAAGAAAAAATGGTATACTAAATAATTAGGTGAAGTTTTTATTATTTTTGATTGTCTAATGGTTAAATCTTTAACAACAGTTAATGATTTAATTTGTAAAAGGCATTTGAAAGTGCCTCTTACAAATTAAATCGTAACTTATGAATAAACTTGTCTTTATGTAAAAACACATTAAATTAGGAGAAAATATACATACATAATAATAATAAATAACTTTTTGGGAAACAACATTTGATTTAAAACCTAATTAATTAGATCCATGCATTAAATTAATTAACGCTACACAATTGTATTGCTTTTACATGAAAACAATAAAATTTTATACAAATTATATAATATATAAACATTATTGTTTCAAAGATAATTAAGTGATTAAAATATATATTTATATTTATAAAATGGCCTTCTTTTATATAACAAAATATCGGGTTGACCGAGCTTTATTCGTTATAATGTTTATTTTAATTTTAATTGTATTTTTGACGAACATATTTAAATAGATATCAAATAAAAAGTGCTACTTTGCCCATGCGGCACAAACCTCGGCCGTGTGCTGTGACGTGCCCTCGTCGCTATCGCAGTGGTGGCAGGACTATGCTGTGCTCTCTTTCCTTACATTTGCATGCAAGTACTTGGCGAAGCTACCCCGTTAATACTTGCAATAATTAGAAGGAAAGTACCCTGTTTGGTCAACCAAAGTACTCCATCAGCACCGGCTGGAAGGCCTCGACGGCCACTTTAGATTCCACGGGGAAATGTTAAGTGATACTGCCGCTCATGCACCTTTGCTAGGTGGTTCGGTATTACTAAAGGCATCACCAAATTCCACCATACGCAAACACCCTAAGAAAGTTTGATTGCCGGCTCTCTCGCCCACCGAACGAAGTACAGTAACAAATTGTTCACGTCAAATTGCCACGAGAGTATAGTACTATCCCGAAAGGACCAGCCCGCGACTGTAGGTAGCAGACTGTCGACAATATTGTCCTTCTACTATGAAATAAAATACCACTGATGTCAAGTAACCCTGCTCCGATGGTCGGCCCAACGACGAAGGCGACGCGGTTTTCGGGTGGGTTGCGGGTGTTGCGTGCTTACGCCCCTCTGTCGCCCCGGACGGAGTGGTGCGAGGAGCGCGCCGAACGCAGCCCACCCCAAAAAAAAAAGCACTATAAAATAAAATGTTAACAATTGCAAGAATTACAATAATTTAAAATAATATATGATTGAATACATACAAACGGTCTGCGTATGATGATGGGATAAGAATACAACTATCGCACTCCTCAACTTTCTATACTAATAGCGTATTTATAACTATAGCAATCGTAAAGATTTGGCAAAGGATTTTACCAGAAAAGTAAGCATGCGTTCTAGAAAATTTTATGTTTAAAAATACCTCAAAGTCGATTCAAATCGAATTAAAAACTACACTAAACAAAATTTACTTAATAAAACCCAGGAAATATGCATTAATGTATCTAATTGAGGAAATAATTGTAAACCTTAGTAATTCACATTTAAAAATATGTATAACGTAATGAGAGCCTCTAAAATATTCTATTTAAAAGCATTCCATTAATAAATTCCTAACTGCAGACGTGTTTTTTATGTATTCATTGCTAATTAAAACTTAAGTAGGAAATTTACTTAGTAATAGATAACAATACTTTCACGTGGGTGTTGCGAAATTTTGGAGCCCCAAGGGAGTGAGTAATTGTCCTAGAAAACGCATAAAACTTAATACAATTACCAGCCTGCCTGCCAACTATGACATTTTCCTACTCCATAAGGTCTGTGTGTAACATTGGGCGTTTAATAGCCTGTTAGATGAATAAAACATGGCCGACCACAGTAGACAAGGAACTCGGTATCAGTGGTCGGCCCAACGACGAAGGCGACAAGCTACGATGGGCTACCCATAGTCCATCCCAAAAAAGATGAATAAAACATCACAACGACTTTGATAAAAGTGATAAGATTATATACTTACAGTATCATAACACCGACGGTTTTTAAATTTAAAGATGGAGAACCGTTTTCATGCCTAATTAAAATAATTATTGCTCTTGTTTACTATCTAAAACTTTTGGAATTTAACTCTATTGGATTAGGCGATATATGTATGGCAAAAATCTATTATTATTTTGAAATCTATCATTAAAATGGTAGGAAGATAGAGCTATCGATTCCTCACGATTAATTAATGCACCGCATACCTTAAGAAACTAAGAAATACAGATGGAATTAAATGCGCATTTGAAGCCGAAGCACCCACTATAGGGATGCTTCATTCAGACACACAACCCTTGTCGAATTAATATTAGAAATTCTGTGCCATATAGCAATATGCTATTTGAAAATTTGGAAACTACTTATTATATAGAAATAAGAAGGTTTTCTCATATTGGTAATAGTTTATAACCAAGCATCTGACTGCCGGCAACCCTTCTTAGGAATCAAATTGCTGGCAAGACGGCATCAGGTGGAGATGGCCCTAGTCTATGTAAAGCTCTTAGTCGTCTTTTATGACACCTACGGACAATGTAAGGATTAGGAGTATTGGTAGCACTTCACAGAACTCTTTTGTTAAGCCACGTAGAATCACTATACCAAATTTAGTTAATCTTATCATCGCTTATCGCATAGAAAAGAGCTGAAAATTCTTTATAGGTATTTAAAAAGTCCTTATTATCTCTTTAGTTGGCTTCAACATTAAATAATTTCTCAAGAAGTAATTACTATATAATTTTTCAACTCAGGAGAAGACCATTATTCCAGAAATACACCTCAAGTAAGGATATGTCAGAGTACTAAATAGCCATAATGAGCAATAAATAGCAGCAGGACTTGAAGTATCCACTGGAACGATTTTTAAAGGTCTTGAAGGTTACCTCTGTGTAATGCACGTTACCTCAAGAATTTTTGTTTCGTAGTTAATTAATTAAATTTATTATTTAAAAATATACATAATTGCAATATTTAGTTATGTATTTTTTAATTTGAGAGCAATAAATTTTCCTTTGCTTATAATGCTACATATCCGTGTGGTGACGGAGTAAGAATACAATTCACCACTCCCTATCTTGCCCGTGGATGTCGTACAAGACGACTATGGGATATAATATGCACATAACATCTGTGCAAGAGAAGGAAAACTCGAAATGAAACCCTATACCAACATGTCTGACCAGCATGGTATAGTAGGTCAAATTCCCTCCCATTATGGAGGAGGCCCTAGCCCAACAGTGGGACGTATATGGGCTGAGATGATGATGATGATAATGCTACATACATATGATAAACAATTGTTGTTCATTAGTATATTAAAAGCGTCGTAAAAGTTTTTGTATTGTCGTTTGATAAAACTTCATTAACACTCTTCTGCTGTGTTGTATTCCAATATATGTTTATTTTAATATTATCGAAAACATTAAAAATATCTTCTAGTGCAGTAGAGAATAGTTTTAGAGACAAGACATCACCTTCCTATACTGCCTGACGACCTCTTCGGTGCCATAGGTCGCCAGGCTTACCGCCTCTTCTAGCGTCCCACCGCGGGCTGTGACGAGCGTGTCGTCGGCGTAACAAATCACGCCCAGCCCGGGCGGGAGGCTCCCCCGCAACGCCCAGTACTAGCCGATGTTCCACAGGGTGGGTCCGAGGACCGACCCCTGTGGGACACCGCACGTCATGGGCGTTCGCACAACGTCCCCTGCTCGGTTGGTACAGAGGACGTTGCGCTCCACCAAATAGACTGCCACTAGCCGCCTCAGGTAAGCTGGCACTCCGTGATACCGGAGCGCCTCCCTGATGCAGCTGAATGGCAGACTATTGAATGCGTTGGCGATGTCTAGGGACACCGCCAACAGCACTCCCTCACCGGTGACGGCCTCAGTCGCCACGGCCCTCAGGCGCAACAGAGCCGCGATCGTCGAACGACCCCTCCTAAACCCAAACTGGGCGTCCGACAGATCGGGCCTCGTGCCGACGAGGTGCCGCTCGATGCGGGCAGCTACCACCCTCTCCAGTAGCTTGCCCGTGTCATCGAGCAGCACGATAGGCTTGTAGGCCGAAGGCGACCCCGGAGACCGTCCCGGCTTCGGCAGGAGCACCAGCCTTCCCTCCTTCCAGCACCCAGGGAACCGTCCGGACGCTAAACACGCGTCGAACAGCTCCCTGAGGCGGGGACCCAGGTGGTCGAGGACCAGGCCCAACACGCGGTTTGGAACACCGTCGGGCCCGGGGGCGGTGGACTTTGCGCACATGCGCGCCACCGCCACTCCCATCTCGGGTTCCGTGATGGGCGGAACACTGTCGTCGTCGGCCTCCCGGTCAGTGTCTGGCGGAGCCATGACCGGGGGCGTGTGTTCCGCCCGCCGCGGGAACAGGTCCTCGACGACCCGGGTGAGAAGGCTGGGCTGGAGAGTCTCGGTGAGGGGAAGGCCCCGCGCGCGGAGCTTATTCAGCACCGCGCGATAGGGGCATCCCCAGGGGTCACGGTCGAGACCGTGCAGCATCTCCTGCCGACTGATGTCCTTGGCGGAGCGGACGGCATGCCTGAAGGCCGACCGCGCATTGCGGTAGCCCTCATACAGCAAGGCCTCCCGCTCCGCGTCGCGTTGGCGCCGCCGGCTGCGGGTGTAGGCCCTCCGGGCGTGAATGCACGCGGCCCGGAGATCCGCCAGCTCCCGGAACCACCAGTGGACCGCCCTCCTCGGGGGCGGACGCCGTACCCGGGGCATGGCCGCATCGCAGATCTGCGTCAACGCACTGCGGATGCGGCCAGCCTCGGCGTCCACCCCGTCCGACTGGTTGGCAGAGGACAGCCACGAGTAAACGATGGCTGTCTCCGCCAGCTGGTCCCGGTCTAAGCGACCCACAGCCCATCGCGGGAACGCAGGACGTCCATCCGCCCCGTGACCCCTGTTGGGCGTCGGGATTGTAGGGGAGACCTCCATCGGGATATACCGGTAGTCCGACAAGGTCTCCACCTCCTCCACGACGCGCCAGCTCCCCACGCGTGCGGCGACCTCGGGGCTAGCGAACGAAAGGTCCACTATCGACCCGCCCCGTTGTCGCACGCACGTATGCACCGAGCCCCTGTTCAGCAAACAGAGGCCCAGTGCCGCCGCCCACTCCTCGATCGCCCGTCCTCGGTCGTTCGTCCGGGGAGACCCCCACGCCACGGACTTGGCGTTGAAGTCCCCCAAGACGACCTGGCGCGATGCCATTCGCCGTAACGAGGCCTCCATGATGGTGAGGGAGGCCTCGAAATCGGGCACACTCCAGTTAGGGGAGAGATAGACTCCGAGGAGCGTAATCTCCCCCCAGTCCGCCGCGACGTATCCGACGCCCCTGTCCCTAAGGGTCAGAGGCGACGAAGGCCACGACGTGGAGGCGACGATTGCCACGGTGCCATCGGTGCTACCCAAACAGTTAGGCCGGTCGGGCACCACGTACGGCTCCGCGGCTACGGCTACTCCTATCAACCACTCCGCCATGGCTTGCAGGAACACGTCTTGCGCACCGGCGGAGTGGTTGAGGTTGGCCTGGAGGAGACGAATGGATACGGGGTCCATTAACGGTCCGTACCCATCGTCACCTCCTCCGGGCTGACGGGCGATCGGGCCGCGCTCGGAGCGGGGACTGGCCCGGTCGATGGGCCGTCCTGCCCCTTCGGGGCCGATGCCGGGGGTCTGCAGTCCCCAGAGCCCATGCGGTGTTTGGCAGGCCTATTGCCTGCCGCACACGCGGGGCAGTGGGCACCGCAGAGCACGATGCTGGCTGGTGTCCGGTCTGACCGCAACGGAAACATAGCCCGCTGCAGTCAAAGCAGTTTTTGCATGTCGGTCGGGTATGCCCGACCGCCATGCATTTGTAACACCTCGCGGGCCGGGGTTCTAGCACGGTTACCCGCGCCGAGCTCCAGACCACGAGGAGCCTGCCTGAGTCGGCCAATTGCTTGACCGACTCCACCGGACACTGCACCCAGGCAGCACCGACGCCGCCCGGACCAGTGCGGATGGTGCCAATCCGGACGGTGTCCGAGGCACATCCGGTACGCGCAAAAATGGCCTCCCGGACGTCCTCCACCGTCACGGAATCGTCCAAGCCCATCAGGCGCATCTCTGCGCACTTGACAGGCCTGGCGATTCGGACACCATCCTCCGGCCCGAACAGCCCCCTCAACATCGTGGCCAAACTATCGGCCGTCTTCGCGCCCTCGGCCCCAGGGAACTCGAGTATTCGAGCCCCTGTCCGGGCCTTGCGGGTCTTCGCCTCGACGCCCCCGATGTCGGAGACGTCCAGCTCCCGCCGGGCGCGTTTTAGGACGGCCTCATAGTTGAGGCCTCTCTCAACCGCCTCAGGCAGCACGGTGATGACCACCGCGGCCGTCTTCGGCGACTTGAGGCCCCTGCGCGACTTTTTCCCCTTTCTACCGGCTCCCGCCTGCGGCACTCTTGGCCACCGCTCTCCGCTTCTGGCCGCGTGCCTTCCTGCTCCGCTCAGCCACCTGCCAACCCTGTTCGAGCCTGGCAGCAGCGCTGAGCGCAGCAGGAGCGGTCGCGGGTGCGCTGGCAGGCGCCTGCGGTGCAGCCGCTGGCGCCGGCCAGCGCAGCCGGCTCCCGCCGGCCTTGGCGGGAGCCGGCACCTTGCCGGCCTTCTTGGCCCCCTTGGGCCCAGCCGCGGCCGCTGCGTAGCTCACCACGCGGCCACCCTAACAAGGCAGCGGGGTGGGAGCTGACGCTTGCGGCCGCCTCGCCCCGTCCGCGGCGAGCGGCGGTCGGAGGGGCGGCTCAGGCGGGAGCGTGGCCGCTACGGCGGCGATACGCACATCCACCAACACCCCTACTCGGGCTAAGATGACGCGTACCGCCGACTCCGACACGCCGTGCACCTCGTCGGGCGGCGGCTCCTCCCCCTTCCGCGGTCTCCTGCGGCCACGAGGCGGCGGAGGGACCACGACGAGGGTAGGAAGCGCCGAGGCCGCGACGGGCGCAGCCGGCGCAGCAGCCGCGACGGGCGCAGCCGGCGCCACGGACGTAGACGACGGGCCCGCCCTCCCCGGCGCAGCCCGTTTCGATGGCGAGGCCGGCACCGGCGGCGCGGCCGGCGCCAGGCGCGCGAACTGGGCCCGCAGGTCGGCCATCTCCTTGGCCAACCCGCGGTTCTCCCGTCGCATAGTCAATTTTACCCTGCACAAAAAGATCGTAGCACTATCAAGCAAGGAAGCAAGTTGCAAACAATATCCAAATTAAGTAGTCCTAAAATCCGTTGACGAATTAGGTTGTAAGAATTGTCGGCCCTGATTCTGAAATCATGATATCAGAGATAGTTGTCACAAATGTTTATGGCTTGTAAATAAAACTACTTTTAGGGATTTATCGCGTTTGTATTTGATTTATGATTGCCCGACGTTTTGAACACTTTACAGCATTCATGGTCACGGGCGGACTAAGATGTCTGATCTGTTGATGTCTGTCACCATCTCCCTCTGATGAGGGCCAATAAGGACAGGTCTACCAAGTTAAATAAAATTTGAGTATGGTGACTGCAAGAGTACATGTGTTCAGGCAGATATCATCTTTATTACAACGGTACCTATAGTTAATAGCTTGGAGTCGGTTAATAGACGGTGTAAAGTCATTTATGGAAAGAACCGTGCCAAGACCACTTATTTTTCATAGAAGGAACGTAACTCTTTGCTGCTACTTCATTTACATTATCAGCACCATTTATTTTATGATACGATCTCTACACCAAGGCGCCTCTTGTCTCTCTCTACAATGAGCCATGATACCAAGGCGCAGTCGCTCTCATCATTATCGCCGTCATCTCGACTCAAATCTGTCCCGCTGCTGGCTAAAGCTGCTTTCTCTGTGGGAAGAAATTTAATGTACTATATCTCGCCTGGTAAGATGGGTTGATATTAGTACATATATGCTATTGTTTTATTTCATCCTGTGATATTATTTGCTTGTTTTTTTTTTGATCAGCCACTGGTAAGGAAGCTAAGGTGAATAACTTTGTAGGCAATCGGGCATTTGCAGGTATGTATAGTGTATCGGTTCGGCTCGGTAAAATTTGGAACACGGAAATCCGTAGAAGAACGGGTGTAACCGACATAACCCGCAGAATTAGCACGTTGAAATGGCAATGGGCAGGCCACATCGCTCGTCGAACCGACAACCGTTGGGGAAGAAAGGTTCTTGAGTGGCGACCACGAATCGGACGGCGCAGCGTAGGACGACCCCCTACCAGGTGGACTGACGACATTCTCAGAGTCGCAGGGAACCGTTGGATGTAAGTGGCGCAGGACCGTTCCGAGTGGCATTCTCGTGGGGAGGCCTATGTCTAGCAGTGGACGTCTGTAGGCTGATGGATGGATTTGTAGGTACTACTAATTGTTCTACTCCTTGATCAGATGTGTTCGTGTAGGATTTTGTTCCGAACTTTCCTTTTCTTGTACAGATTTTATCTGCATGTCATATCTCTCATTCGTCTTTTACGACACCCATAGACAAGATAGGGAGTGGAGAATTGTATTCTTATTTCAAAGTGTATGTATTATAGGTGTTTTAGTCCTCGTGGACGGTATATAAATTTGGACTGCATTTGCTGTTATTTTTCCCCTCCAGACAACAGAATCGCACAAATGAGATGTCATTCCGTTAACGGTGAAAATTTTTTTGTCCAATGAGGTCATTACCGACTGGCTGCTGCACCCACGCGTATCCTCCCTCGCTTAGACCGCATCGTCCCTGCTATTATGGCAGGTGTTATATCGCAACAGTATAATTATTTAATATTTATTTAAATACTTTAAGAAGTATATATTTATTTAGAAAGCCTTTATTGAGAGAGCCTTTGATTCAGTCGAAACTTGGGCAGTTATGCAGTCCCTTCAGCGGTAGTGGCAATGAGCAGGCAACATCGCTCGACGAACCGACAATCGCTGGGGAAGAAAGGTTCTCGAGTGACGACGACATATCGGACGACGCATTGTAGAATGCCCAACTAAGTGGACCGACGACGTGGTTAAAGTTGCTGGGCGTCGTTGGATACAGGAGGCACAGGAACGCACACTGGCGTAACATGAGGGAGGCCTACGTCGCAGTGGATGGCGATAGGCTACAATGATGATGATGATATTTATTTAATATCTCTATATTTATTTAGCCACTTGTCCATGTGGTGACAGAGTAAGAATTTACCACCACATCTTGCCGGAGGTGTCGTACAAAACAACTAAGGGATTATAATATGAAGATGGATTCTATATAACAGAAGAGAAACTTGAAATATTTATTATTATAAACGTTGTATAGTTAGTCAATTTCACTCTCATTGTGGAGGAGCCTTGAGCCCAGTAGTAAGACGTATATAAGCTATGATGACTTAAATAAGTAAAACAAATATTTCCTTATTTGTTTAATAAACTAAATTTTTTAAACAAAACTCTGAAGAAGATTACTACAAAACTTAATGATATACTTAAATAAGAACATATTTAGAACTAGCAACCCGCCCTCGCTTCGCTTCGGTTTCAGTTGCTTAAACCCGCGTAGTGCCCGTTCCTGTGGGAATACCGGGATAAAATATAGCCTATGTTACTACTTGATATTATAGCTTTCCATTGGTGAAAGAATTTTTGAAATCGGTTCGGTGGTTTATGCGTGAAAGCGTTACAAACACACAAACATCCTTACTTTCGCATTTATAATATTAGTATGGATGGTAAGTTTATGCGCGCGGTTCTTGATTATAACTATTATATTTCTTAAGATGATATCAAGGCAATTTTGTTCAATATTAAATATTTTTGATGAATAGTGTATTTATTTGCATAAAACCTATTATGTTTATAAAAACATATTCGCCAATTTTTTTTTGCATTATTTTACAACTAATATTATTACCACAAAAAAATAATAGTGAGATAACCTTAAAAGCGCATATGCTCTGCCAGACTCTTATGTAGAACTTTTAAACGAGAACAACTTCGTCATACATGTTTTATATAACTTGAACCGTTTACGCAGAGTACGCAGAGGAAGCTCTCCAAAGGATTTTGCCCGTTTCTGATGCATTCTTCAATGAGACGCCGATCTTATTAAACATAGCGTCATATAGCCTTAAAGCCTTCTTCGATAAGCATTTATCGAAAACTTTAATAGTCCATACTATTCAACATAAAAAGATTTTTTCAATTCGAACTAGTAGTTTTTCAGATAAGCGCGTTCAACTAAATAATTTTTTGCTTTATAATATATAACCACAAAATGAATCTTCTTCTAATCTCCTTTTTCTTTGAACTTTGTTAAAAATGGATCATAATAACCCCCTGTAACGATTATTTTCATACTAAGCTGTCGCATTTTAATATTTTATGACTTTTTAATTGGTTTAATAAATATACCTGTAAGTATAAAAGCAAAACATGAAAATGCAAGATGTAATTGTTTCTAAAGAATCGAAGCAAAATGTTTCACTTTCGAAAGCATTTATTTATATTGGCTGTATTTTATTAAGCGCTGTTCAAAGTAGTTTTTTTTTACTGCCTAACCTATACATTAGACTAATCTACTGTGTGGTGATGGACTAAGATGTAAGGATATACAATTCACTACCTTCTTTTCTTTTCCGTAAGTATATTATCACATACTGAGGGATATAGCATGAAGATAAAGTGTTTTGCAAGAGAACGGAAACTGGAGATGAAACCATATACCTGTGTTCGCCATGGGAACAAAATAAATAAAAATAGGCGAATCTTATAATATAGTATATTGTATAAGATTCAATAATTGTTAGCCCGACAATTTTGTGTGCGAAGTGTCGGTGTTCTTGTGTAATGTGTAAGTATAAGATGGCGGGTTAGTGGTCTGTATGAGTGAAGTGAATGTGTAAATGAATGTGAAAGAATCTAATGAAGGTAATGATTGCGTGGGTGTATGAATGCAGTAACGGCGGCGACATCCTCCCGGCCGTTGAAAGTAGCCTTTCAACATTCTTGATCCTCAGCCGTAGGTAGAAGACAAAGACGATTGATGGCTCGACGTATGATGCCATTGGCTGTGGAGACATCGACGACACGGGGTACACCATCGGAGCCGACGTACAGTTTGTGCACTCGTCCTAAACGCCAACAAAGTGGTGGTGTATTGTCCTCTTTAATAAGTACGAGATCATTGGCACGTAAATCTCGACATCTGCCGTGCCATTTTGTACGTTGCTGTAGCTCGGCGACGTATTCAGCAGCCCAACGTTTCCAAAAATGCTGCCTAATTTGTTCGAGGCGCTGGAACTGATTGATGCGGTGTGTACCGTGCTCCAAGAGACACGACGTCGGCAATGAAGTCAGTGGTCTTCCTATTAAAAAATGTCCAGGTGTGAGTGGCACGTAATCATAGGGTGAAGGTGAAAGTGGACAGAGAGGACGACTATTAAGGATTGCCTCAATTTGAGCAAACAATGATGAGAGCTCCTCGAATGTCAGATGAGCATTGCCTAAGACTCTATTTAGGTGGTGCTTGGCGGATTTCACGCCAGCTTCCCAGAGACCCCCTTGGTGAGGAGCGTATGGTGCCGAAAAGCGAAATTCTATACCCCGACGAGACGCAAAGTCTATAATATGCTCTCTATTTGAAGCAAAGAGATATTTAATATCCTTAGCCGCAGCGACAAAATTTCTACCATTGTCACAGTATATAGTATGAGGTAAACCACGACGAGCAATAAACCTATTTAAAGTTAAAATAAATGCATCCTTACTTAGATCGCTGACGGCTTCTAAGTGTATACACTTATAACGGAAACAAATAAAAACGCATAAATAACATTTGGTTATCTTGCAACCCCGTCCCTTTCGATCTGTGATTAAAAATGGCCCGGCAAAGTCTATGCCTACTGAGCTAAATGGGAAATTTGGTTCCACACGATCGGAAGGTAGGTTGCCCATTATATTTGTCATTGTCTGACCTCTAAAGCGACGACAAATAAAACATTGACGAACCACACGCCTAGCTATGTTTCGACCTCCGATAGGCCAGTAATGTTCCCTAATAGAGGCAAGAAGTAGTTGTGGCCCAGCATGGAAAAGACGTTCATGTTCGTATTTAAACAATAGTTTTGTGAAATGATTATTAGAATTTAAGAGAATAGGGTGTCTTTTATCGTAAGAGTAAAAGGAAGATTTAATACGTCCACCAACACGGAGAATTCCCAAAGTATCAATAAACGGATTTAAAGATAAAATTGATGATTTAGGTTTTAAGGGTTTATTTTCTTTTAATAAACGAATTTCTGTGGAAAAGTTTTCATTTTGTGAAATTTTAATTAATATTTTTAAAGACCTATCAAGCTCCATAGTTTGAAAGGGACCAAGCATTTTATTGTTGGGATTTTTGCAATTATAGACAAATCTAAGTAGTGTAGCAACTACTCTTAATAGAGTGTAAAACTTAGAAAAGTTTTGCATGTTTAATATGTCTTCACTAGGTAGTGATGGTGCAAGCTCTGCAACCAAAGCAGAATGTGCTTTCAATTCTGGCAAATCTACTTGCTTGTGCTCAAGCGTTGGCCATGAGACCTCAGATTGCAGAAGAAAATCAGGTCCATACCACCATAAGGAGGACTTTTCTGCCTGTTCAGGATCAACACCTCGAGACGCTAGATCCGCGGGGTTGAGTGAACTAGGTACATAGCGCCAGAAACTTGAATCACATATTTCGAGTATACTATTTACTCTATTAGCTACAAAAGTTTTAGTTCTATTTGGACACTTTAGCCAACCTAACACAACGGTTGAATCAGTCCAATAGATGTGATGATCGATTTTGCAATGTAGAGCCTTACAAACCGTAGAACTTAACTGTGTACCTAGTAAAGCTGCTGACAGTTCTAACCTAGGTATAGTGGTCTGTTTTAGGGGCGCTACGCGAGCCTTAGCACATAACAGAGCGATATTTACTTGGCCACGGGAATTAATCGATTTTAAATATCTCTATTATCATCAAAAAGACTTGTTGAGTTGGAGCGATATTTTCGTAAGTTAAATCCGCTCTTAGCCAACTCATTTGATACTGATTCACGAATATGACGTAGATCTTCGAGAGAATCTGATCCTGTAATTAAATCATCGCATTAAAAGTCATTTTTTATAACTGAACTGGCAGTCACGTCTTGTGACTCTTCAGCAACTTGTAACAGGCAACGAGTGTTTAAAAAACTGGCGCTTGCCAAGCCATACGTCACTGTATTTAGTCGTAAGACTCTTAAAGGATCACTTTCCTTATCTCGCCATAAAATTAATTGTAGGTCGCGATCAGCTTCTCTCATGACAACCTGACGAAACATTTTTTCAATATCACCTGTTAAAATATATTTATGTTTTCTAAAACGGAGAAGAATATTAAATAGTGGGTCTTGAATAACTGGCCCTATTAACTGGATATCGTTCACCGAAAACCCAGATGATGTTCGAGCTAATGCGTCGAACACAACTCTTAAAGAGGTAGACTCACTTTCACCCCTAAGGACCGGGTGATGAGGGAGAAAGTATGAACTAAAAGTATTGTATGTTGTACATTCTGAAAGATGTCCTAAAGCTTTATACTCGTGAATAAACTTTCTATAAGGTACTCTGAGTTCTGGTTGCTTTCTAAAACGAGCTTCTAAGTTAAAAAATCTCTTTTTAGCGAGATTGTAAGAGGTGCCTAAACTATCAGGTGTATCTTTGAGTGGAAGAGCGACACAGAAACGGCCATCACTTAATCTTGTTGTGTTTGATGTGAAATGCTCTTCACATAGCCTTTCCTCGTCGGTAAGTGGGTTTTCACATGGAAAACTCTCTAATTGCCAAAATTTTTCTAATTCGTCATGAAGGTTAGACATGTGATTTTCTTTAAGAAGAAAGTTACAAAATAGTGACGATTTATTTATTTGTTTTGGTGATGGGAAACAAAGCTTACTTGGCAGAGGCCCTCCTATAAGCCATCCTAATTTGGAGCTTTGTAATATTAGCCCTTGGTCACCTAAGTGGTGCTGCTCGGAACCTATTATTTGCCAGAATAGTTCAGCACCAATTAGCATTTGTATGGAAGCTGACTGGTTAAACCTTGGGTCAGATAAAGTGAATCCTAATAGGTTAAGTTTAGTAATATCAAAACTAGTTTTAGGAATATTGGATGTGATACTAGGCAACACTAAGCAAGACACATCTGCTTGGAATGATTGACACCTAGAACTAATGTGAACCATGCAGATTTCAGCACTGTATTTTATGGGTGTATCATCAATGCCAGATAGAGAAGTGTTACATGATTGAGATTTTATATTTAATTTGTTTTTAATTTCCTCGGTGATAAATGAAGTTTGACTACCACTGTCGAGTAAGGCACGAATAGTCAAAGTTTTACCAGTGGTAGGGTTTCGAATCTGAATTTCAGCGGTACATAACAATACCTCTGAGGTAGAAATGGATGACAAGGCTATTGAGTCAGACATTTCTGTTGCCTCATTCTGTGGAGAGTCATGTAGCATGGTATTGTGACGTTGTTTGCAAAGCCTACACGTGCCAGGTAATCGACAACGTGACACCACATGACCACCTCGTAAACAATTAGTACATAAATTGAGAGATGAAACTAAAGACATCCTTTCCTTATGGGACTTTAATTTAAAATTTGAACAGTCATATATGCGATGACTACCTTGACAAACTACACAGACTACTTTGGGAGCCTTTGGGCCACTCGAAGTCATCACTAATGCTTTAGATTGATTTTTATAATACGGTACATTATTAAATCTAGATCTATTATTACTGTTATCTTGCCTCTCAATTTTATTGCGATGAACCGTTTCAAAAACATCAGCACGTGATTTTAAAAAGAAAAGGATTGATTTAATGTAGGAATATCCGTCAAATTGTTTCTGTGCTCTTCCCATTTAAATATCGTACTACTATCTAATTTAGTAGTTAACATAAAAATAACTAATACGTCCCACTTATCGGTGGGAAGACCAAGGGTGCTGAGAGCCCGCAAGTTCTTTGTTACATGGTCTATTATATATCTTAATGACTTGTCGGTCTCTCGCATTGCTTCAAAATTAAATAAAGATTTCAAATGAGCATAAATCAATTGGCGTTTGTTGTCATATCGTTCGCACAATAATAGACAAGCTTGCGAATAATTACTGTCTGTGACTTCTAAATTAGATATAACACCCCTGGCTTCGTTCTCTAAATAAGAATTTAAGTAAAAGAATTTATGAATATTTTTAATAGAATCGTTTTCGTGAATTAAAGCATTAAATATTTCTTTAAACTCTAACCACTTAAAATATGAGCCATCGAATTTAGGTATTTTTATTTCCGGCAATTTAAAACCAAGAGGGTTATTTTTGCTGCACTCATCATGATGATGACAATGCGAAGTCACACTATGAGAAGGCTTAGATTTAATATCGGCAGGATTCGAGTTGGAATTAGTCTCGATTAATTTTTGAGCAAATGTGATACAATGGTAGAAATCTTGTTCTATTGCGTCGCGAGCGCTTAACTCAGCGGTTTGATTCATAGCGTTAACAACTTCCATTTCACTTTGCAACTCGTCGAACGATATGAATAACGCTTCAAACTTAGACAACTTCATTGCAAGTTTACTTATTTCTATTTCAGAAACAGATTCTAACGAACACAAATCGTCAACATGTTTTTTAAATTTAGTTACGCGTCCTCTAATGGAGCTGCGTTTATATGTTAACTCTTTAAGCTTATCGTCTGACATTATAAAACTCACAATGAAATATAAATAGTAGTTAAGTTAGCTATTAGCTAATGAATAGAATTTGCATACGATACGCTCCTCACGAAAGGTTCGCTGAAGTCGGGCGCAGGTAGCCGGTGACGTCACACGGTCACCTCAGCTGATCACGCGCTGCAATGGTAGGGATAAACAAAGATGCAACAGCGCACGGGCCGGCCGCAGCGATAAAAACATGCAGTGCACTGGAATGTGATAACAACGCAAATAAATATAATGTGTTTTTACTAGTGAATCGATGAGGATGTATGTGATTTGAGCAATAGGGAAGCTTTAGAATGATAGACAGAATAATTTAGTGCATAGAATTATTATATAATGCGGTTATTAACGCTGTTTGTGCGAAATAATAATAGTTGAAATAATAATTGCAAATAAGATAAGCGATTGAAACGATGTATAATAATAACGAGGTAGGTAGGCAAGTGCGAGTATATAGGTAGGTAGGCTATGTTAGCTAAACTGCATATGATTTAGCTATAATTTGCTATAACTCCCTAGTAGGCATGAAGTTTGTTGCAATAAGATGATTAGATAAGCTTAGAAATAGGTCTTATCTAGATAGGCTGAACATTCAGTCGCTAAAATCACTGCTTACACGAATTTAAGCGGAAAGTAAGGAAATATAGATAGGAACGAGCTCACTCAGACAGGATAGTGCAGTTGTAGTACCCCTTGGCTGTATCTGCGCCTGCTGCGAAACTCTTCCGATCGATGACGTGTCCCTCTGTATAGTAATAGGCGCTTGTAGGGATGAAATATAGGCTGTTCCTGACGAATTTCGGCTTGTGCTGCACGTAGTAGGTGTTAGGCACCGCTGATTGCTTCGGATTAGCCACCAAAGTCAGCAGCGCATGTAGGTATCACGCGGCAAATCTTCTTTTCGTTGCAGGAACAAAGAGACCTGCAATCAGACTGCTACCCGGCAGGTCCTGTCACGGTCGCCACTTTTTGTTCGCGATGGGAACAAAAGAAATAAAAATAGGCGAATCTTATAATATATTATATTGTATAAGATTCAATAATTGTTAGCCCGACAATTTTGTGTGCGAAGTGTCGGTGTTCTTGTGTAATGTGTAAGTATAAGATGGCGGGTTAGTGGTCTGTATGAGTGAAGTGAATGTGTAAATGAATGTGAAAGAATCTAATGAAGGTAATGATTGCGTGGGTGTATGAATGCAGTAACGGCGGCGACAACCTGTAATAGATCGAAACAATTTCTATTTTTTAAAAGTTTGAGGGTATATTTAATCACTTAGTTAATGATCAACTAATCCTTTAAACTTTACAGCGACCTTTATATTTGGATAGGCTATGATCCAATCATATCCTGTCGGAATCGCTCTTAGCGGCGGAAGAACGATAAGTGGCTCCATAACCTGCAGTATTTCTCTCACCGCCAATTGTGCAGATCACCGGAATCGATACCTTGACTCCTATGATTACAACCATTGATCTTGAAAACCTTGGACATAAGTTAATATTTTTCAGAAATTTTATTACGTATTTCGCAACCGGTGTTTCCAACCTCTTTAAGTCAATTTCCAATCTCACCAAACTTATATTTGGCACTCTTGAACAAAGTCGAGAATAAAATTGAAATCGTAAAAAATTAATCAACTAGAGACAATTTCATTTAGTTTAAAAACTATCAACCGAATTCGATTCCAATCGTATGCTAATGTCGCTTTCAAGAGTACGAAATTGCTCAAATTCGAGCTGCGATTGGATGTAGGATTGGAATCAAGATTCAACAGTAAGCACACTGAGCTTGACAGTGATTATGTAGGTGGTTTTAGGTTAGTCTTGGACTTCATTAGACATTTATAAAACATTGAACACTTTTAATTATAAAAATATATAAATATAAAATGTATGGCTTATCATTATAATTAATAATTTTAGGAGAATGGTATCTGGGGTTCCAAACTTGATGCAACCTCTTGAAATTTTACACGAAGACAAGATTGTTGGAAAGATGACGAATCTGGAATATGTTTTAATTAACACTACTCTATATGGGGTGAAAAATTGTGAAGTTGAATTACTATCGTAATTATATTTTTAAATTGCCTCCTCCACAACGAAAGAGAAATTGACCTACTGTACATGATGGTTGGATTCGGATGAATTTGAAGTTTTGTTTCGAGTTTCCCTTCTCTTGCATAGCTATGATTTGCGTATTATATCTCTTAGTTGATTTTTACGACGCCCACAAGACAATAAATGGGATAATTAACTGTATTATTACTTCATCGCCGTACAGAAAATCACCGTGTGGGTTATAGATACAATATATCGACACAAATATAATGTTTCTTTGGAGATTAGCAGCAATGTTCCTGGGAACTTTATAGCATCAAGTATAAGCACCAATCCACACTATATATGGCAATCATAGCATTATCCTTCTACCTTCATGAGGTAGCCGCCGCCCGGCTTCTTCCGGAGCAATAGAGGAGCAGCGCGCGACTCCATAACTCACCGTAACATGTCGCCTTCGTTGTTGGGCCGACCAGCGGTACCGAGTTCCTTGTCCTTAGTCATCGGCTCAGGGGCAAGGAGTACACTCTCCTCTCGACGTCCCTTTTCTGGAACGTCGGTTTCATGGGCTATGCCTAAATTAGACGTCGTAAGTTGATGGATGGATGAAGAAACCTTATATATTTATTCTTAACACTGGGTGGCTAGTTCTTACCAATATTATAAATTTGAAAATAAGTTTGTTTATACGTTACGCTTTCACGCTTAAACCACCGAACTGATTTCAAAAATTCTTTCACCAATGGAAAGCTATAATATCAGGGAGTAACCATAGGCTGTAATTTATCCCAATATTCTAACAGGAACGGGAACTACGCGGGTAAGGCGATTGAAACCGAAGGGAAACGAAAGCGGGTTGCTTGTTTTTCATAAATAATAAACAAGTGTGCTTTATTTGAAATGTAAATTAGGTATGTTATTTCAGATTGAATGCTGTCCGAGTTGAATTTGAATACATTTGGTATTGTCCTCCTTTAGCTTTGGACACTGACTTTGTAGCTAAAGGTACGGTGGGTGAAATAAATGTTGACCGCAAAGGCAGTATAGAATTAGTGGCTGGTAAGTATTTTTGTCTTTATTTGAAAATTACGTTACGTTCACGTTAAGTCATACATTTTGAGGGGATAAAAGTTTCGCTATTTAAAACAGCCGGTAAATGCCAGTGGGTCTCATGAAAATTGGATGTGTCATTTCAAAAATTAATTGAAATAAGCACACAAAAAGAAATTAAATAAAATGCGAAATAAGTTTTTAATACAAGAAAAGTGTTTACCAAAAAAACCAAGTATTCAAATCCTTATGAAATTTAAATAGAACTGTTTCGGAAAAGAATACATTTTGGAGTAAGAATATAATACACCATCCCCTTTGTCCCCGTGGGTGTCGTAAAAGACGACCAAGGGATTATTTGCAGATAATGTCAATGTAAGAGAAGGAAAACTCAAAACAAAACCCTATACCGCCCCGTCTGATAAGAGGGCTATAGTAGATCAATTTCTCTTCTATTGTAGAGGAGGCTCTAGTCCAATAATGAAAGGTATATGAGCTGTGATTATAATGATTTTGGAAAGGCATAATTCAAATAAAAATGAATTTTGCGAATCTTTATATATATTTATACTAGCTGACCCAACAGCCGTTGCTCTGTTCAAATAAAATAAACGGAGCGCCAACTACCGGGTCCAATTGTGAATGTAAACCATTCTCGAAACCGTTTAGGATAAGTTCAGTGACATACACACGTATACAAGAAATTTATATATAAGGATATAACGGAGTTAGGCCTGAAAATGCGTAAAACAAAACATCTAAATTGAGACGCTCCTCCTTTTTGTCATGATTTTATGATCATCATCTCTGTATATATATGTGACTAGGGATGATCGTTGAACATCGATGTTCAATGATCATCAATGTTGACAGGAAAAACATCGATGTTTTAACATCGATGTTGCTATAGGCAAAACATCGTAATATCGATGTTGAATTCATCATCGATGTTTTTAACATCGGTGTTGACGTCGACGTCCTAAAAAAGAGTCCTAAGATCCGACTCAGTTTTCCTACAAAAAAAAAAGCTCATCATAATCCTGCGCCGAGAAAAGCACTCACTACTACCGGGACCAAAAAAAAAGATCATCACGATTCTACCCGGAGAATTTTATTTATTTCTCAATTATTAAAACCTAGGACTTTCGATAATGACATCGATGTTTTTCTAACATCGAAATCAATGTTGTCAAACATCGATGTACGGTTTTCGATAAACATCGAACATCGATGTTTTTCTAACATCGTTCATCCCTATATGTGACAGTAATGGGCTCGGGCCTCCTCCTTTGTCAGAGGAAATTATATTATAGTAGGTAGTATATTATAGTAGGAAATTATATTATAGTAGTATTTCTATTATCACGCTTGTCGTTGAGAAAAGGTTTTATTTTGAGTTTTTCTTCTATTGCATTGATCTTATTTGCATTTTAAATCCCTTAGTTGTCCTTTACGACATCCACGGGTAGGAGACGGGGTGGTGAATTATACTCGTACTCTATCACCGTACGGAACCACCAAACCTCCTAATTGAGTCCGTAAAAATAAAAAAAAAATTAGTTTAACATCACAAATGTACTCTTGAATTCAATTTATTTGCATATATATTACTGTATACAATATGTTTTTATTTTTCAGATGAATACTTTATTAAATTTAAGGGAACGTATTCAAAAGTTATGGATAGTAAAGATCAAACGCTTCGAGTTTTTATTAACACTTATGAAATTGATACGGAACCTAAAAGGAAAATCTCGTGCTCTTATAACACTCAGAAGGGAGATGAAATGATAGGTATATATTTTAATTATTATGTTGAATAAAAACTATAATAGAGGTCCTAATTGGACCATACTTACCAACAAACCCCCCAGTGCGTTTTTGGTTCTATCCCCAATCAGGACATTTATTTGTATCTACCATACCATTAACCACCCCAGTCTTACTCGTGGGTAGCGTATAACACGACTAAGGGATATGATATCAAATAATATCTATGCAAGGGAAGGAAAACTCGACATAAAACCCTATGCCAATCCATCTTACCAGTGGGGTATAGTCAATTTCCCTTCCATTGTGAAAAGGCCCGGGCCCAACAGTGGGGCTTCTCTGGGCTGAGATGATCAGTTGTATCATTGTGAATTATACCGCTACAAAATAGCAACATCTTTGGTCCAGACCGGTCCCAATGACTATTTTCATTAATTTTTATATATTCGTCGGACACTCTCCTCATTTCTTGGCTTTGCTTCTACAATCCTATCGATGTTCACGGTGTATTATATTCAAAATTTTAACTACTATAACGTTTTATATTAAAAATATTAAGTAATGTAAGGCGGAAAACTCACTGGGGTGTAATGAATATAAAGCAAAGTTATTTACAAATGTTTTTGGTTTCGACTATTACTCCCATTAACCGTGAGGCCATAGCCCTGTTGAATGATTTGACTTACTAAAGGGCAATAACTAATATAAAGTAAATGATAATTTGCAAAGAACTCGACACTGGCAGCAATAGGCACAAGTTAGCAGCAGATGGCTAGTAAAAAAATAAATGAATATATCTACCCTAGTTTAAATATTTTGGCGTCTTATGGTAAATGCCAACAACTACTCATGGATCTCTGCAATATTATAAACTGTACTATTCAGATATTGCTTGTCTACAAGTCTAGTACTAATCCGAATTAGCCAATAAATTTATGGCTGCAGGCGGAAAAACGTCAACAGCGTAGCAGTACGAGACCTAAATAGTGACAGATAATAAAAAAATATATAATAGATCGTGTCTATCGACTTAACTATCCGTGTGATAGTAGTAATAGACTAACCAAATGCTAAATGTTTTGGATTTGATCTTTGTGACAATTTTTTGTTTAAGACACAAATAATTATTCCGAATCAGTAATTCATATTTTATTTCTGTATGAACAAAAATTTATAGCTTTTATTCGAGTATGTAGTAATTGCTTATATTTTTTTAATTTACAGCTAACTCAATTGGGGCGTATTTCAATGACAACTGGCAGAGCATGGAGAAATCACTACGAACGCCTACCATAGAAATGTTATTATCGGAATTTATTGAACCAATGACAGTATTTTTAAAAGCTTTTCCTGTTGGCGAAATTCTTGCCGAGTTAGATTGATAAAAACATAATTAAAAAAAATATTTTTATTATTTTCATTTTCAAATACATAAAATATTTTTTTATGGATATTATCGTATTTAATTGTTTCTTTGATATACTGTCGTTTCAAATACATAAGAAAGTCTATGGAATAGGTATTCTAAGTATCAAAGTTTTATACCTATAGTCTGTAAACTTTAAAGTTGTGAATTGTGCTCTATAATTTAATATTAATAAGTAGAGAAAAAAGAAAACTTATTAAAATAAAAAGTGTGTTGTACTTATGAAAACAAAATTTAAAATATTTTTTTTATTAATTTCAGATTTTGCATTTTCTGATACATAAAACAATTTATTTATGAATATTATCTTATTTAATTATTTTTTGATATATTGATGCTTCGAATACATGAAAATGTGTATGGAATAGGTATTCTAAGTCTCAAAGTTTTATATAGTCTTTAAACTTTAAAGTTATGAATTCTGCTCTATAATTTAATATTAACAAATATAAAAAAAAGAATAATGATTAAAATAAAATATGTGTGTGTTATTTACGCACGTTAGAAGTTATACTTTTTTGGCGTATTATTTATAAAAATCTTCTTAAACATTTTATCCTTCGCGTTATTCTACCTTTGTAGAAAAACGACATTAATAATAGAAAAAAATGTATTTAATATATTGAATGTTTTATTATAACGCTTAAATATACGTCACTTTTAATTAATTAATAATTATATGTGGTACGCCAGGTTGAAAGAACAAATTGGAAGCTTTTATAGCTTATTTTTTTGTCTGAAAATATTTTATTTCTTTTGATATTTTTTGTTTTATTTGTTAATATTATATAATGGAAAGGTATATCACTATCTTAGCTTATGTTAGAACTTTTCTATGTTTTTTTTTTCATCATTCATCATTTCAGCCCATTGCCGTCCACTGCTGGACGTAGGCTTCCCTCATGTTGCGCCATAATGTGCGGTCCTATGCCGCCTGCATCCAACGACGCCCAGCAACTTTCACTAGGTCATCGGTCCACCTAGTGGGGGGTGCCCTACACTGCGTCGTCCGATACGTGGTCGCCACTCGAGAACCTTTCTTCCCCACCGGTTGTCGGTTCGTCGAGCAATGTGGCCTGCCCATTGCCACTTCAGCGTGCTAATTCTTCGTGCTATGTCGGTTACACCCGTTCTTCTGCGGATTTCCGTATTCCGGATTCTATCTCGCAGAAAAATCCCGATTTTTTTTTTACAAAAATATAATTATATAAGGATATGATAATATTTTTGGGAGTATTCCACATTGTAAATAAAATTATCTTACGGATTATGAAATAAATGTGTACTAAAATGTGGGTCAAAACTTAATAACTAATGTCTGCAGCGGTTAGATATAAATCTCTGTTACAACAATGACTTGATCATGTGACCATAAGGTCTTTATTTTTATTTTTTTTTTTGGGGTGGACCATGATCAGCTCACTCACCGCCCGGTTCCGTTCGAGGCGGAAAAACTATGTTCAAAATATCATGTTTGTAAACTTAGCAGTCAACAAATAGATATAAAGGAATATATATAAAAATAATACACATTATTTGCACATTCAATAGAAAATTTTAATAAAAGAACGAGTCACCATTTAGTTGAATAAGAACATGATAACAAATACAATAATTATGAATTTGTTAAAATTATTTAATCATTTTTATTCATCTACTAATAAAGTTTCAACAGGAGTGACTTTCAGGAAAGTATTTAGTTGTTCATCGACTATGTTCATAAATATGTCTATGATTGGTTTTCGAAGTAATTTATCCATTTCTTCCCAGTTTTTATTTAGATGTTCTTTTATAAGATTTGCTGTAAAATACATATATTTTTAAAGTATTTCCGAGTGGTGACGCAGTAAGAATACGAATTACTACGCTCTCTATCTTACCCGTGGATGTTATAAATGATCTATAAGGGATATAACATACATATGACTTCTGTGTAAAAGAAGAAAAACTCAGAATAAAGCCATATGCTAACATGTCTGACCAGCAATATATAGTAGGTCACTTTCCCTTTTGTTGGGGTGCAGCCTCTAGTCCAGCAGTGGGACTTGTCTGATCTAAGATGAGATATTATTTTATATTAAATTTCAGAATAAAAGAAAGGAATACTCGTATTAATATGATGTATGGCCATAATTCATTTTCATAATTGGTATGTCGGAAGGGCAGAGTAAAACGTCATAACTAGCCGTGCTACCTTCTTATCACCAATTTGGCTGACTTAACCAGACTTTACCCTAATAGAGCAATGATTTTAAACAAAGCTTTAAGTGAAACGTCATCTTTTAAATAAGCTGGTCCAATATTGTAATCATAAGGCTTGACTAACGGGTTGAAGAGAGCAGTTTTTATTATATTTTTTTCCAACAAAGTGTTTTATCTCGTCTTACTGGTGATCTCACAGCCACAATTTACGACTCCTATAAGATATTATGGAGTGGTGACATCCTTGTGGTGAGGCAAGAAGAATACTACTCATCACTCCCTATCTTGCTCGTAGATGTTGTAAAAGACGACTAAGGGATATAATACGCATATTATATCTATGCAAGAGAAGGAAAACTCAAAATAAAATCCTATACCAACCTCTCTGATCAGCATGGTATAGTAAGGTCAATTTCTCTTCTACTGTGAAAGAGGCTCGATCCCAACAGTGGGACGTATATGAGCTGCGATGAGCATACGATGAACGCCCCCATTTAAATATACTAGAATATTCATTTGTCCGTGTGGTGACGGAATAAGAATACAATTCACCACTCCCTCTCTTGCCTGTGGGTATTTTAAAGGACGACTAAGGGATTAAATATGCATATAACATCTATGCAAGAGAAGGCAAACTGGAAATGAAATTACTATGGAGAATTGGACTATTGTGGAGAAGGTTCGAGTCCACAATGAGAGAATGGTGTATATGGGCTGAAATTAGAATATTCTACAGAAAAATACATAAACCACCAATACATGATATTCATAGGAAAATCATACCATTGCTTTCATATTTTCCATTGAAACTTTTCAGGTCAAATGTAAATGATTTGGTGTTAATTTCGATAGTATTCGATGCCATGAATATACGAAGCTTTTTATCCGTATCATCAAATAATTGGCCATACTTTCCTTGAAACGTTACAATATTTTCGTCTGAAATAACAGAAACAGAGAATTTTGTTTTAGCCTAGAATGGTATAGCTGAGGCTGCGGGTGACGTGACCGGGGGGTTAGAGTTTTAGACGAGGGGGGGACGTCGGTCGATGGGAGGGTACCCCAAGTAGGGGGTATTCCGTTGGGCCGACCACTGATGACAAGTAACCCTGTTCCGGTAGTCGGCCCAACAACGAAGGCGACGTGGTGTTCGGGTGGCTTGCGGGTGTTGCGTGCTAACGCCCCTCTGTCGCCCCGGACGGAGTGGTGCGAGGAGCGCGCCAACCGCAGCCCACCCTTAAAAAAAACAGCCTAGAATGGTAAGTTTTTTTTTTTTATTTTTTTTTTATTTTTATTATAGAATATTGCAATCTATCTGTATGGATATTCAGCAATACTTTGGGTTTTTTATTGATGGCTTGTGCGGTACTTGTTCATTAACAAGTCCGCTTCTTCTCAATCAGTCTATAGTAATAGATCCTGTGTGTTTTTTCGTTTGAGTCTTCTTGGTATGGTCGGTCCACTCATTAAGTGCCTTGCGAGTACATTTGGGTGGTGTGTGATTCTTGTTTTGTACACTTTTGTTTTATAATTTCTTATTAATTTATAATTTCTTGCTTTACTGTTTTTATGTTAAGGTCGTGATGTAATCTGTCATTAGTTATGTACCATGGTGCATTGGCTATCATACGAAGCATTTTAGATTGAAACCTTTGCAGGATTTCAATATTTGAATTAGCTGCTGTACCCCACAGCTGCAATCCATATGGGTTTGATTATTGATTTATAAAGCAGAAGTTTGTTTGCCAGTGAAAGCTGTGACTTTTTGTGTAGCATCCAGTACATTTTTCGAACTTGTAGTCCCATTACAAGGCGTTTCGTAAATATATGCTTTCTCCATGTGAGTCTCCTGTCAAGGTAAATCCCTAGGTATTTTGCCTCGTTAGCTTGTGGGACTTGGATTCCATTTAATGTGACTGGTGGGCAGGTGTTATGTCGAGTTGTGAATGTTACTTGCACTGATTTAGATTCATTTGCTTTTATACGCCAATCTCTAAGCCATCTCTCAATGTCATTTAGGCTATTTTGTAGTTTATGGGTGGCGTTTTCAGGGAGTTCATCTGATGCAAGTACCGCTGTATCGTCTGCAAAGGTGCCAGTTACTGTTACTTCAGAAGTTGGAAGGTCTGCAGTATAAAGCAGATACAGAGTGGGCCCCATGATGCTACCCTGTGGTACACCTGCGTGGATTTTGTGTAATGATGTTACGTCTTCACCTTGCTTTACAAAGAAATATCTATTTTCCAAATATGATCTGACGAACTGATAGAATTCTATTGGTACAGGTTTTTTAATTTTATATAGGAGCCCGTCATGCCACACTCGGTCAAAGGCTTGGGAAATGTCCAGGAATGCAGCTGTACAGTATTGCTTTCGATCAAATGCATGATTTATATTGTTAACTAGCCTATGGACTTGTTCTTTAGTAATATGTCGTTGCCGAAAGCCAAATTGATGATCAGGGATAATATTTCTTTCCGTAATAATTGGCATAATAATAATAAAATAATAATAATAAAATAATAGTCGGCTTAAAAATAGGATTTCCATTACTTTTGAGGGTATTGGCAGTAGACTGATCGGCCTGTATGATTTAACATCATCTGGATTTTTACCAGGTTTTGGGACCATTATAATTTGTGCCACTTGCCACTGTCTCGGCACAGCTGATCTTCGCAGGATGGAGTTGTAGATGTATGTTAAGAAAAGTACACCTTCCTCAGGCAATTCTCTCATGGTTCTTGCAGTTACCAGATCATATCCAGGGGCCTTGTTTAGAGCTAATTTCCTAATTGCTCTTTTAACTTCTTATTTAGTGAACCCAGTTATTGGGGGATCTAGTTTGTGCGTTTCATTTAGGAGCTTAGACACTGATTCAGTCTGAGTAGAGCCCTGATCAGGGTTAGGTAAAAATACATTAGTTAAGTGATCAGCGAATGTCTGTGCTTTATCTGAGTCTTTAATTGCCCAACTGTTATCTGGTTTACGTATGGGAGCTCGAGATTCCATGGGACGCTTGAGTTTTTTTGTTGCCTTCCACAGTGAGTAGTCAGTAGCAGCACTAGGGTCTAGATTTCTAAGATAAGCTTGAATATTCTGATTTTGGTTTTCCCTTAATAATTGTTTCAGTTGAGCTACCAGTGAGTTTAGTGTGGTTTTATGTGCAGGATATCGTGTTTTCTGCCACAGTTTTCGAGCTTTTCGTTTCTGAGTAATCATTTCTCTAATACTGATAGGATACCTTTGTGCACTAGGGATGGTGTTTGATGTTTCTGGTGTGGCAAGCCAAGCAGATTGCTGAATGCAGTTATTAAAGTGTTCAACAGCTATTTCTATTTCCACATCTGTTTTCAGTGATAAGTTCACATTCAAAGATGCTGACACCGACTCTCGGAACCAACTCCAGTCAGTTTTTATGTTATGTAGTCTGCATGGCTTTGTAGTTAATGTTATTTTTCTCATAAGCATTATTTTAACGGGGGAGTGATCAGATGAGAGATCGGTAATAGATTTGCATGTGAAATATGTACTAGCTATACCCTTTACAATTAGGAAAAAACCTGATCTGATAGATCAGATCAGGTTTTTTTCTTTCATCAGTGGGCCAGTAAGTAGGCTCTCCGGATGAGATGCAACTTAGGTTTAAGTTTTCAACAACTCTGAGTAATTGTCTTCCTTTTGGTGTAATTTTACTAGAGCCCCAGTGTGTGTGTTTGGCATTATAGTCGCCACCAGCATAAAATCGATGTCCCAAGTATGTGAAGAATTTCTCATAGTCGCCTTGCTTTATGTTATGTTTAGGGGGACTGTATACCGCTGACACTGTGAGTGGTCCAGCCCAATCATCAAGCACTATATTTGTTGCTTGGATCTCATTCGTGCAGTAGCTATTAGTCTCATGATGTCTTATATTGTTTTTTATTAGTATGGCGCTTCCACCATGTGCAGTACCATCAGGGTGCATCGTGTGATATAATTTATAAGATTGAATGTTAAAATAACTCTTCTTTGTAAAGTGAGTCTCTGCTATTAGAAGTATATCAACTTGGTGCAGTTTTAAAAATGCCTTCACCTCGAAGGTGTGTTGGGTCAGCCCATTGGCATTTCAGATGACAATTTTTATGGAATTGAATTTGTCAGTCTAGTTGTGAGGGTTAGAAGTAAGGGTTAGAATGGTAAGTGATAGTATTATATATATTATCACTTACCATTATAGTTTGATAGCTCGTGGACTTTTACTAGGCCGCTGCCTATCATGAAGAAAGTGAAGAGAGCATGAATGCGTGCAATGAGGTTCGGTGATATGAAAGATATCAACAAAAACCCATCATACTCAACCGCCCTCAGAAAATTGGGCTTCCGGCTCGCTCACCGAAGTATAGCAACAAATTGCTACTATTCAAACGTCGATTTTCTGCGATAGTATGGTATTACTCTGGACGGATCGGCCCGCAGCAATAGACAGAAGACTGTCGACAGTGTGGTCCTGCCACATGATTCTTTTTGTACTGAGGTTATCACTATATATGGTTGCATGCCTCAATCTATTTTTATAATTTTCACATAAAAGGAAGTGCTATTCTATTCTTCTTCTTACTTAACCGCTCTTATAATTCAACCTGTATTTAAATAGTTATTTTTAAATTTAAGTAAAAACATTGATTATTAAGTTTATTAAATCTAAAGTTCAAGTCATATTTATAGGAAGAAAAACTCGAAATGAAACCGTATCCTGATCGATTTAAAGGAATTCTTTATTATTTATTTTTTTAATTATTCACAACATCATCTTTTGGGTTAACAAGTACCTATTTATCTATACAAATAAATAAAATCGAAGTGTCTGTTTGTAATGTAAAAATAGTAGATTTATTTCATGCTCACAAGGTTATTCACATGATAGCAATGCCTAAAAACCTGTTTAAAAATTTTGTGCCTGTCAAACAGACAGCTGTTTGTTTTGGGTAATCTTCAAAACGACTAGACCGATTTTGATAATATTTTACTACCAGATAGTTGACTATATAAGAAGTAACTTAGGCTATATATTATCCCAGTATTCCTACAAGAACGGTGACTATGCGGGTAAGGCGATTGAAACCAAAGCGAAACGAAAGCAGGTTGCTAGTGTTAAAAAAATTCAAGTCTGCTGTTTTAAATAAACAGCACAGATGGTATAGTGATCGAATTAGCGACTTACTACGTCCATTGTCGTGGTTCCCCAGGCAGTACAATAATTTACGCACAATTATTGTTTTCAATATGGGTGTTATTAAAATTTGTGTCTGTTAATTTTATCTTTATAAAGTCCCCAAAGGCATACTACGATTCTAGCTAAGGCCACGGGTGACTGGACTGCGGAATAATCCGTCACCTGCAGAGAGGTTGACCACGTGAGGGTGACTGGATGCCCCGGGTGAGATGGTGAGATAAGGGAGAGATGGTACCAAAAAGAGGATTGCCGCCGGGCTGGCTACAAGGAACTCGGTGGGGCCACGCCCGCCTCTTCCTCACCCCGGATGGAACGGATTTCGTGTACTGATCATAGTCTACCTAAAAAAAAGGCACAAAAGGATGCAATGTTTTATATAAAAAAGTTTCATTCAACTTACCTACTGTCATCGTAAAAGTACCTGGATTATCAACTTCCAAAGCATCAATTGTGCCCTTAAATGTACAATCAGAATTTACAATCAATTCTGGACATTTTAAAACATGAAAGAATGTCGTGTCACTTATATTCAACCTGAAATAAAATATTTTAATAAATTGTTTTAAATCTATTTATAATTTATTTAATAATATGCATATAACATCTATGCAAGAGAAGGAAAACTCGAAATAAAACCTCATACCAACCTATCTGACCAGCATGGTATAGTAAGGTCAATTTCCCTCCTATTGCGGAGAAGGCTCGAGCCCAACAGTGGGACGTATATGAGCTGATGATTTTAATCTTTATATTTGTAATCTTTATTCCTTGTGGTGACGGAGTAAGAATACAATTAATCACCTATCTCTTACCCGTGGGTGTCGTAAAAGACGACTAAGGGGTATGATATTGCGCCTAATGCTGCCCTAGCCGAGGCCGCGGGTGATTGGACTGTGGAATTGTCCGTCACCCGCAGGGAGGCTAACTGCGCTATGGCGACCGACGTCCCAGAGGACGTCGAGAGGTGAGGTTACCCGAAAGGGTATTCCGTCAGGCCGACCACTGACGACAAGTCACATCTACTCTGGTGGTCCGCCCAACAACGAGGTGACGTGGGTACGGGTGGGTTATGGGCCCGCGCGCTGTCCTTTTATCGCCCCGGACGGACTCGACCGCGCGTGCGCTTACCATAGCCCAACCATAAAAAAAGGGGTATGATATGCATATAACATCCGCATAAGACAAACTCGACATAAAATCTTATAGCAACGCGTCTGATTAACAAGACATAGTAGTTAAATTTCTCACCATTATGAAGGAGGCCTGAGCCGAATAGGGGACCTAGGACGTGGGCTGAGATGATGAAAATGTTTTTATTACATTTTCAAATAAGAGGTAACTATAATACTATTGCTTTATTATTCACCATTTTGCTATCTACTGCTGAAAGTAGTTCACCTCAAACCACGCTCTGTATCACCCGTATCCAACATTTTTTTGTTGCAAACAGTGGCAAACGAGCAAACAGTACATTTGATGGTATGTGTTGCTGCCGCTCATGGACCTTTTCAAGGCCGCTGCCTACCGCGAAGAAAGTAAAAGGAGTGTGAATGCGTAAAATGAGGTTCGGTGATACTAAAGGCATCAATAAAACCCATAACACGCAAACACCCTCAGAAAGTTGGGCTGTCAGCTTTCACGCTCATCAAATGAAGCGCAGTAACAAATCGCTACTAGTCGGACGTCGATTTTCTGTGAGAGTGTGGTACTACCCCCGACGGATCGGCCCGCGGCCACGGTATTATAATCTACCAGTAATCCAACTTCATACAAACGGACGAAACGCGACCTATACCTACGCGCCTCGATCTCGGCATGCGCTCGGCATGTAGACAGTCGCGACTGTGCTGCAGTGACGAACGAACGGTGTGTTGTTTTTTTAACAATAACTGCGCGAATTTTTCACTAAAATACATAATTATACACATATTTAATATGACAAGTAGGGTATATTGTGCTGTTTTTGGTTGCATGAATTCGTCAATAACGAATCCAGAGGCAACTTTTTTTAGATTACCTGG
Organism: Lymantria dispar; assembly: GCA_032191425.1. Lineage (NCBI taxonomy): Eukaryota > Metazoa > Arthropoda > Insecta > Lepidoptera > Erebidae > Lymantria > Lymantria dispar. The sequence goes on along the minus strand of CM063468.1, from coordinate 9,766,402 downwards.
TAACTCTGAAAGGTAAGATTATAAAATAATTTTACTTACTAGTAGGTAGGTACATAATGTGTGTCGTTTTAATTTCCTTTTATCTTCCGAAAAAAAGTTGTCTGGATTAATAAATAAAGTGAATAAAGTGATTGACAGGAATGAAATAGGTAGTTATAGACGGTTCATGAATCATGTTACGGTACGCTTGTATTAAAACTCATAATGTGTTTTGTTTTGTTAGTTTATATAATTCAAAGTAAAGACGTGGTATTTTATTATTAATAATATATGTTTATTGTACTATGTGTATGAATAGTACTAGAAAATAAAAAAAATTACCGTCTGTCTGTCACTAGATAATTTAAATTTATAGACCGATTTGTTATTTAAACATAAACATGTTTTTTTTTTAATTAAAACTACCAATCAAAAATCAACACGCATTCTTATTGAACACTTTCTATTAAATTCACAAAGTATTTTATTTATTTATATAAGAAAAATATACAAAACTAAATGGAAACACAAAGTAGGCGAATGTAATTAAAATGCTGGAGGCGGGCAGCCCTATCACATGTTTACGTTTAGGCATTTAATTCAAGGTTACGGCCGAGATACATTACTGGATAGATGACTATACTGTGCCACGGCTGTAGACAAACAACTGTCAACATTGTGGTCCTACCATTAGTGCTAATACTGATAATTTTTTGGTGGTATACTGGTAGGTATCGCTTAAGAAGAAGCTTATATATAAATATAATCATCAATATTATTATTATCACAGCTCATATACGGGCCACAATTCGACTCGAGCCTCCTCTACAATGGGAGGAAAATTGACCAAATATACCACGCTGGTGAGACGTGTTGGTATGGGGTTTTATTTCGAGTGTTCCTTCTCTTGCGTAGATGTTATATGCATGTTATATCATGACATCCACGGGCAAGAAAGGTGGTGGTGAATTGTGTTCTTACTCAGTCACCACACGGAGTAGATTTAAAATAAAAAAAAGAGCGTGCGTACAAAATACGCATGTCAGTAGTGAAACTTCATTGGTGCCACATGTTTTTAAAAAAAGAAAAATAAATAAAAAGTGAAAAAAAAATATCGGACGCTTCTCGTTGCTAGCGCTCGCGCTGGCCTGTAACATGTACCTATACTACGCTCATGCGTCGAGTGCCACGCATTCACTCTCGCTCTATCTTTTTCTATTCCCGTAACGTTAAACGTTTAACGCAACCTTGTTGGAAGTCGCATTAGAAGTTTCACATCAAAAAGATTGCAAATAATACTAACGCCAATATGGTAACTTCACAATCCTTCATTCCTTTTAATATAGCATTATTTAATTCGTATTTAATAGTAGGTAGTTCACCAATAATCTTATCTTGATACAGAGGATCAATTTGTTTTATAGAACCTTCAATACCAGGTACTATAGTTTTATAAACCTTTCCCGCAACTCTTGTTAAACATGCTGAATCTGTTAGTTCACACAATTTAGTACCTGAAAATTACAATAATACATATTTATAATCATTATCCTTAGAATAATAACGTATAGAAGGTAAGTTCGCGCACAAAAAGTGAAGTATTTCAATTGGAGCCTAATGGAGCTTACGCCGGAACCGTTCCGTAATGTACAAGTCATTGTACTGCACGTACGTACGCAACTATTAAAAATAAATAGGTAATTATGACGGTTTGTGCATTCAAATGGTGTCATAACACATTTGAAAAACTTCAAAAGGTTTTTAACATTATTTTTAAAAGTATTTCGACGATTTATGTTAATAAAAACAAAATTTGATTTCATAATTTGTATAGTGGTATGCGTGTGTACGTATGTAATCGTCTGCGCACCATTAGTATTTTTAGATTCATGTTTCGAACTTTCGAAGTATTGACATTATCCTTTTATACGTTATTATTCTAAGTCATTATCATACAACAATACTGGTGTACACTTAATCTTGTCCATTGCTGGTACGTATTTGATGATGCAGCTGGAGTACCTATTCTTTTTAAGCTTATCTGTCATAAAACGATAATTGATAAGATCATTTTTCCTATGATAGACGCTGTCAACCGTGCTGATTCCGTGTGATGACGGAGTAAGAATACAATTCACCACTCCCTATCTTGCCCGTGGATGTCGTAAAAGACGACTAAGGGATATGATATGCATATTACATCTGCAAGAGAAGGAAAACTCGTTATGAAAACCTATACCAAAATGTCTAACCAGCCTCGTATAGTAGGTCAAATTCTTTCCCATTGTAGAGGAGACCCGAGCCCAACAGTTGGACGTATTTGAGTTGCGATAACGATGATGATGAGATGCTATCGACCATCGCTAAAATGAGCTAAGCTCGACAGCATCAGGAACTGGGACATTGTCGTCGTCAGGCGACAGAGTAGGTGAGAAAGAAAATTCTCCAGGCTGATATATTTTACCACCAGTGCGTCTAAAGCCCCCTCTACACGTCGGCGGATGCGTCCGCAGACGTCGTCAGATGCATCCGCGGATGGATCTCTGTGCGCCGTCCACACGTCTGTAGGTCGATCAGTCTGTATTGATTCTTGATGGACGCAATACGTACGCACGCGAAATGGATATTGAGACCGTAGCTGTTGCAGCTATTTATTTAGGACCTTTAAGTATTAATTAAGTGTCCATCGCAGTAATTATTAAAAAAAAAATGGAGAAGATTAAGGTGGTGGACGCTGTAATCAGCATACATAGAAACCGAATAATGTGGCAAAATTCATTTCCATAATGCATTTTTTGCCTTCCGTGTGGTAACGGAGTAAGAATACAATTCACCACCATCCCCCACACTTTCTTACCCGTGGGTGATCTTACGAGACGACTAAGGGATATAAAACGCATATAACATCTATGCGAGAGAAGGAAAACTCGAAATAAAACCCTATACCAACCTATACCGACACGTTTGACCAGCGTGATATTGTAGGTCAAATACCCTTCCATTATGGAGGAGGCCCGAGCCCAACAGTGGGACGTATATGGGCTGAGATGATGAAGATGATGATTTATAGCAATTTTTTTTAACACATCCTAGCATACCTACCACAGACGAGCAAATCACCATACTACACGTTCGCGGACGTGTCCGCCGATGACATCTGCGAACGCATTCGCGGACGTGTAGAGGTGGCATAAGATGCGAGTATCTGCGCGTCATGCCACCCTAGCTATGGTTGCAACTAGATGAATCGACCTCGTGAGAACGAAGCTCTGGTCGATGAAGGATGTTACCAGATGGAACCACCAGCCACTGAGCTCAAAGAATCAGTACCAGTCAGCCCAATAACAACAGAAGAGAATACAGTAGATTTTGGTGCCACACGTCGCTTTTCCGTCTTTTCGGATCGTTTGGGCGTGGTACCTACTATAAACTAATAAAAGAAGCTTTAGTAATTAATAGTACTGATGTAGTTTACAAGTAACCCGCTCTCATTGCCCGTTGGGCAGTCCGGCTGGAGAGGCCTCGGTTCGGGATGCGAACCGTGGAGGCCTTCCGGCCGGTGCTGATGCAGTGGTTGGAAAGGCGGCACGGGGTGCTCTCCTTCCGACTAGTGCAGGTGTTGACGGGGCACGGGAGCTTCGCCAAATACCTGCACAGGGTCGTTAGGAGGGAGAGTACACCGTCCTGCCACCACTGCGATTGCAACGAGGACACGGCGCGCCACACGCTCGAGGCCTGCGCGGCTTGGGCAGTGCAGCGCCGTGAACTCGTCGCAACCATCGGTGCCGACCTGAAGCTGCCGACCATCGCTAGGGCGATGGTCGACAGCGTCGGGAACTGGGACGCGGTCGCAGCCTTCTGCGAGACAGTGATCTCGCAGAAGGAGGCGGCGGATCGTCTGCGCGAGAAGCGCAGCCTCGATGAGGAGATCCGCCGCCGGCGACTGGGGCGGCGTAGGCGCAACTATCTGCGCCTCATGCCGCCCTAGCCGAGGCTGCGGGTGACGTGACCGGGGATTAGTCCGTCACCCGCCGAGAGGCCGACCGCGTGAGGATAGACCGACGTCCTCCCCGAGGGGGGGACGTCGGTCGATGGGAGGGTACCCCACGTAGGGGGTATTCCGTCGGGCCGACCACTGACGACAAGTAAACCTGCTCCGGTGGTCGGCTCAATGACGAAGGCGAGGTGGTTTTCGGGTGGGTTGCGGAGATGCGTGCTTAAGCGCCTCTGTCGCCCCGGACGGAGTGGTGCGGAGGCGCGCCACCGCAGCCCACCCACAAAAAAAAAAAAAAAAGCCCGCGTATTTGCCATTCCCGTGGGAATACCGGAATGAAATATATGCTTCTGTTACTCCCTGATATTATAGCTTTCCATTGGTGAAAGAATTTTTGAAATCGGTTCATTGTTTTAAGCGTGAAAGCGTAACAAACAAATGAACTTACTTTCACATTTATAATATTAGTAAAGATATACATAACTAGCAACCCGCCCTCGCTTCACTTTGGATTCAGTCGTTTTACCCGCGTAGTGTCCGTTCCCGTGAGAATACTGTGATAAAATATAGCCTTTGTTAAGGTCAAGGAGTATCCTCGATATTTTAGCTATCCATTGGTGAAAGAATTTTTGAAATCGGTTCGGTGGTTTAAGCGTGAAAGCGTATCAAACAAATAAACAAATAAACTTACTTCCGTATTTATAATATTAGTAAGGATAATAGATAAGAGCCAAATTATGTATTTTTACTTACTCTCAGTCGAGCTAATTACAATTGCAGCGAATATTAACAATTTAGACTGTAAACCAACCATTGTGATGATTGTGTTGCTTTTAATGGCTTTTCAAAGTATGTATGCATTTTATACTGTTTTGTGCAATGACGTAGGGTCATAATTTAAAGGAGACATAATATTAACGAGTCGTATTATAACAACTACTAAAGTACGGCTTTATGAAATTATGATAAACAAAATATGTACTCGGCAATTGTGTCATTCAAATTTTTTTTACCTTCATCCTTAGAATTATTATTCTATACGTTATTACGTATAGAAGGTAAGTTCGCGCACAAAAAATGAAGCATTTGAATTGGAGCCTAATGGAGCTTAGGCCGGAACCATTCCGTAATGTACCAGGTGCTGTATTGCACGTACGTACGCAACTCTTAAAAAATAAATAGGTAATTATGACGGTTCGTGCATTCAAATGGTGTCACAACACATTTGAAAACATAAAAAGGTTTTTAACGTTATTTTTAAAAGTATTTTTAAAATTTGATTCCATAATTTGTATAGTGATGTGCGTGAGTACGTGTGTAATCGCTTGCTCGCATGTAGTATTGTTTGCTTCATATTTTTGATGGCTTACGTATGGACACTATCCTTCTATACGTTATTATTCTAAGCCTTCATCATTATTTACAAAAGTATTTACAAAAGTAGAAAAAGGTTATATGATCTTTATCATGAAAAATCTTATAACCATCATCCAATATTTTTAGAATATGTAAAGAACTATTCCAAAATATTTAAACGTGCCTGTTCCTGTGCAAAATCTATTTATCTGAGAAATAAAATTAAAAAATCAGGTGATATAATTAAAATGACTTGGAATGTGATAAATAGTGAAACTGGTAGGAATACTGTACGCAAGAAAGACTTTAGTTTAAAGATAGGTGATAATAATGTCCGTGTGGTGACGGAGTAAGAATACAATTCACCACCCCCTATCTTACCCGTGGGTGATCGTACGAGACGACTAAGGGATATAAAACGCATATAACATCTATGCGAGAGAAGCAAAACTCGAAATAAAACCCTATACCAACACGTCTGACCAGCATGGTATAGTAGGTCAATTACCCTTCCATTGTGGAGGAGGCATGAGCCCAACAGTGGGACGTATATGGGCTGATATGATGATGATGATGATGATAATAATGTGAAAGTAGATAAAGAAGTGGCGGCTGAATTTGAAACCCATTTCACAAATGTACCTGTGTTGATTACAAAATCATTAGTGTCATCTCCTATTATAGCTGAATCGCTCCTTAAGCAATGTATTGTAAAATGCGACACAACCTTTGAATTTTCAGATGTCACTGTGAAAGATATTTTACGCTCTTTTAAATCCCTTAATATTAAAAAAACAGTTGATTTGTGGGGTTTATCAGTAAAGACAGTTAATTATATAATTAATATTATTGCGCCCCACTTGACTTCTGTGTTTAAAGCTTGTGTTGCTCGAGGTGTGTTTCCTGAACTCATGAAAATGAGTAGAGTAATTCCTTTGTTTAAATCGGGTAGTATGTCAGACGTTAATAATTTTCGACCGATATCCATACTACCTACACTTAGAGAAATATATACTTGTTTAGATGTTGAGTTATTTTAACAACCATGGTATTTTTCACAAAAATCAATTTGGTTTTACTAAGAATTGCTCTGCTATTGATGCGGGTGTAGAATTATTAAAAAATATTTTCTCAGCCTGGGAGGAATCGCACGAGGCTTTGGCCATCTTTTGCGATTTATCTAAGGTATTTGATTGCGTCAACTACGAAACTCTCATCAAGAAATTACACCACTATGGGATCAGGAAAAACGCTCTGGAACCTATAATTTCCTACCTAAGCAACAGAATTCAGAAAGTTGATGTTAACGGTACACAATCATCTGGTTCTGTTATCAAAATGGGCGATCCGCAAGGGTCAATACTGGGGCCATTTCTGTTCCTTGTATATATCAATGACTTACTCTATTATGTAGGGGACAATCAAAATATTGTGTTGTTCGCAGATGATACCTCTTTACTGTTTAAGATTAAGCGACAAATGCTCAACTATGACGATGTGAACAATGCACTGTCTAACGTTGTTCATTGGTTTAATTCTAACAATTTAGTTCTAAATGAGACAAAAACTAAATGTTAATACATTTAGTTATTTAATTTACTACTCCTAATGTGAGACAAGTGGGAACCAATGTTCAAACGAACGGGGTGGCTCTGGATCTTGTGGAATAAACCACCTTTTTAGGCATCACTGTAGATAACAGACTCCAATGGGGGCCTCATATTGAGAAACTGTCAAATAGGCTCAGCTCAGCGGCTTATGCGGTAAAAAAGATTCGCGCGTTAACCGATGTTGAAACAGCCAGAATAGTTTATTTCGCATACTTTCATAGTTTCATGTAATACGGCATATTACTTTGGGGTTGCTCCGCGGAATTGAATAGAATTTTTATTCTAAAAAAAAGGGCGGTCCGCACGATATATAATTTAGGCCCAAGAGTGTCACTAAGAGAGAAATTTAAAGAGATAAATATTCTGACTATTATCTCAATATATATACGAAAATGTATTGTATGTAAAGAAAAATATCGGTAACTTTTAAAAATATAGTGACATTCATCATGTAAATACTCGGAATAAGGATAAATTAGTTGCACATAGTACTCGTCTTCAACGAGTTAACAGATCCTTCATGGGGCAATGTATACGCTTCTACAACAAATTACCTATTAATATTCGAGATATGCCAGTTAATAAGTTCAAAAAAGCAATTAAGAGTAGATTTTTTAGAAAAGGTTATTATAAAATCTCGGATTATCTTGATGATAATACAGACTGGTTATGAGCAGCTCCTCATTCAGGTATTTTCTCATTATTTCAAAAGGTGTTACATACATGTTTATTCTGTTGTTGATACTATAATTGTAAAGCGTAGCGTGTGTTGCCAAACGAATTTGTTATTTAATCTGTGTTTTATGTTTGTGGCACATGGTATTGGTCATGCTCACTGAAGGGTCTGCTTGCGGTAGCTACGAGGAGCGGGTCTCTCCCGTCCCTCCATTGTGGTTGAGGGGAGTGATGGCTGCTCTAGTGGTTAACTCGTGATCGGGTGCCACTTGCGGGATCTGGTCCAGCCATGGTACTTTTTCGTTATATTTAATAACTGTATTGTATGATGGTTCGAAAGGCATAACAATGGAGCTATTAATAGACATGTTGTTGTATATTATCTTATTTAAAAAAAAATTGAAAATTAATAAAAAAGAAGACAAGCCCACTGAGTTTCTTGCCGGATCTTTTCAGTGCGGTTGCGTTCCGATCCGGTAGTAATTTAAGGTACCTAAAATGTAAAAAAGTGATCATATGTAAGTGCCCCCGCGGGGTTTATGCATAATAAAGAATTTGAATTTGAATTATCTCTTCCCATACACATACCACTGCTGAGGTCGGGCCTCCTGCACTATGGGAGGCCGGAAATTGACCTACTATACCACGCTAGTCAGACACGCTAGGTATCGGGTTTTATTTCGAGTTTTCCTTCTCTTGCATAGATTTTTTTTTTTTTTTTGGGACTAATCCCACCACACATTCCCACCACTGTAACTCCTGTAAGCCAGGATCCACAATGGTCTCCGTATAAGACACTGAGGTTTGACCCTCAGGAAGTCCCGGGAATCACTTTTAATTGTCTTGGGACCCGCAACAAATTTAATTAGAAAAGAAAACAGGAGGAGTTGGAAAGATTCCACTTCCCTCCTATGCAAAGCGGGAGACATGAAGCAAAGTTGGCTGATAAGCCAGTAAATAAGAGTTTGTACAACTACGTGAAACGCAGCGGTACAGCACCACGGATTGGACAAAGCTTAATGGACCTATTTGTGAGCTTTAGGTTTGATTACAGTAATAGGTATGGCAAAAGCGCCTAAACGCACGGAAATTTTCTCGAGTTGCTACAAGATCCGAATAGTATACTACCCCAGACGTGACATGCATATTATCTAACATGACGTTCCGCTCGTTGCGCCAGAGAATGCACTCCCAAAGGATGTGATGAGCTGTTTGTTCAAAATTGGAGTTTGAGGTCGAACATTGACAAAATGGTGAATCTACTAGTGTAAAATAGAATAATTTACTTCTAAAATTCCCATGGCCTGTGAGGAATTGGGCTACATAGTGGTCAATTTCTAGCCAAGTTCTCTCCAAACGTTCACGAACAGATGGAAAGAATAGATATAGATGACGACCTTTTGTTGACGAATCCCATCTTGCCTGCCATTCGGTCAGGAGCTTATCGTTAACGACGGATTGCGGTGCAAAAAGTCTAGTAATTTTATTACGATCGCGTGGTAAAAGAAAATTGTTAGTCATGTTTTCCCTAGTGGAATAATACATGGACGCACGTTTTTGTATCTCTAAGTCGACCGGAAGTACACCTGCAAGTACTGGTAAGGCTTCGGTGCTAACTATTCGGTATGCCTTACACAGAAATATTAGCGCTAATCGTTGACTCTGTAGTAACTTACGCCGAGCCGCGCCTATGGTAGTACGATCAGCCCAGGCCGGTGCACCATAACAGATACAGCCCAGATATGTGGCTGTATATATAATTTTAAGTGTGTTAAAACGAAGGCCCCAGGTGGAAGTTGAAATTCTGGTAAGCGCATAGAAATAGTATAATAAGCGCATAGAAATAATATAATAGTATAATAGTCTCTTGCATAGATATTATATGCACATTGTATCTCTTAGTCGTCTTCACGACACCCACGGGTAAGAGCCCCTCTCTTAGAGGACTAGCAACAGTTACTCCCTGATATTATAGCTTTTTATTGGTGAAAGAATTTTAGAAATCAGTCCAGAGTTTTAAGCGAGAAAGCGTTACAAACAAACAAATAAACAAACAAACTTACTTACGCATTTATAAAATTAGTAAGGATTTATACTAAACAATTTGGCAGTAATTCTAATTTTGGAAATAGTAGCATGTATATAGATTAAAAACAAAAATTGCAAGAAAAAAGAAATATTTTAAATGTTAACATTGAAAAGATAATTGTTATAGGCATCTAACATATAACTTCGTAATAAAGATTAAATCTTTTTGTTTGAATTAATTTATTGTCGGCTAATAAAACGTATTCTTCTCAAGAGCAGTAAAGATAAGCATGATCATATTTTCTCACATCCTTAACAATAAAGATTTGATTGATGGATGTAATCAAAATGTTATTTTAAATAATAGCGAATTGTTTTTTTGATGTGAAAAATCTGTAGCCGAGGGTGAACCTGGTCATTGTCGTGGCGTTAAAGACACGCTTGGATGTGTATATTTGTGTAACAAAACCATAACCTGTCTTAGAATTTTTTACAACGCCATCTTTTGAGCTCAAAGTAAATTATCAACCCAAAACACCCATAGTGTATACTAAATCCGGGAGCATTTCCGTCAACTTGTTCCCCGGCTTGTCAGCGTGGCGTCCGCCCTTTCTTGGTTGATGCCGAATGTGGGTGGACCCAGCGCTACGTGCCGACGGCTATACACGGGGGTTATCCGGTCTATGGGCCTGTACAGCGCACCGGTGTGGGCGGGGTCCCTGACCGTCCGTCTGAGGGCCCTCTTGTGGCAACCACAGTCACTCTGTCACCCTGCTCCGGTGGTCGGCCAAACGACGAAGGCGACGTAGGTACGGGTGGATTATGGGCCCACGCGCCGTCCTTTCGTCGCCCCGGACGGAATGAACCGCGCTTACCATAGCCCACCAATAAAAAATAAATAGTGTATAATAATGAAAATATTTTTTATTGAATGAAAATCATTATTGTCTGCAAAAAAATCGTAATATTTTATACCTTATTAGTGTGTCTGTCGTAATTTGTTCTTTTATGCATATACCTAATCTGCCAGGTGTCCTGAGCGACGGCTGCCTTTTTTTATTCATAATATTATTGTCTATGCTAGAGCTTCACACAAGTATATGCTATGTTATTTTTATTCTATCAAATTTATGCCAAGATCGTTTTCCGTATGGTCACGGAGTAAAAATACAATTCATCACTCCCTCTCTTGTCCGTGGATGTCGTAAAACACAACTAAGGTATAGACATGTATTGCGCATATTGATTTTATGCAAGAGAAGGCAAACTCGAAATAAAACCCAATACCAATCTGTCTGACTAGCATGGTATAGTAAGGTCAATTTCCCTCCTATTGTGGGGGAGGCTCGAGCTCAACAGTGGGAGGTATATGAGCTGAAATGAGGATGATAATGCCAAGATCACAGCACTTTTTTTATTGCTGTTAATGGCAAATGAGTAAACAGCAGACCTTATGGTAAGTGATCAGCCGCTTATGGACCTTTGTTACTCCATTGTTTACTGTCAAGAAAGTAAAGGAATGTCATGGTTCTGTGATATTAAACGCATGACCAAAACACATCATACGCAATCACCCTTAGAAAGTTGGGCTTGCAGCTGTCTCGCCCACCGAACAAAATGAAGTAACAAGTTGCTAGGCATTACGTGAATGAGATTGCCGTGTGGTAAAGGAGTGAAAGCATAATTCTTCATCTCCTTCCTTAGCTGTCGTAAAAGGTAACAAAGGAATACAAGAAGAAATAACATCTATGCAAGAGAAAAAAAAATCGATATAAAGTCCTATATAAACTCGCCTTTACCCGAAAGGGTATTCCGTCGGGCCGACCATTGAGGACAAGGAATTTGACACAGGTGGTCGGCCCAATGACGAAGGCGACGTGGGTACGGGTGGGTTATGGGCCCACGAGCCGTTCTTTCGTCGTTCGGAATGGAATGGACCGCGTGTGCGCTTACCATAGCCCACCCATAAAAAAAATATCAACTCACCTAAACAACGTGGTTTACCGTGTAGTGACGGAGTAAGAATACAATTCACCACCCCCTCTCTTGCCCAGGGGAGTCGTAGAAGACGACTATGGGATATAATATGCATACAATATCTATGCAAGACAATTTTAAATAAAACTATTTTACGGATTTTATCGCGTTTGTATTTGATTTTTGATTAGCCGACGTATCGAACACTTCGCAGCGTTCAGGATCACGGACAGACTTCTTAGTCTATCCGTGAAAAACCTAACAATCTGGTATACTACCACCGAATCGGAACACGGCCACACTGAGAAAGATCCGGCAAGGAAACTCAGGTGACATGATGCTAAATTAATATTAATTTTGAAGGCGGCTTAGTTTATGTTACTAAAGTTTTTTTTTTTAAATATAATTACTATTAATTTTAATGTTAAATAATTACTAACCATAAACAATATAATTTTTTCATATAGAATAATTTTCTTCTTACACTGGCAATAAATTTGTATTAAAATGTGGGTCAATATTTAATAACGAATTTTTGTATCGGGTAGATAATTATAAATTTTCTGCAGTAACGATTACTTGTTGGACGTGAGACATCTTAGTCTGTCCGTGATCCTGAACGCTGCAAAGTGTTCGAAACGTCGGGTAATCAAAAATCAAATACAAACGCGATAAAATCCGTAAAGTAGTTTTATTTAAAATGTGTAATACTCGCGTAAACATCAGAAATCGTTATGCAAGACAAGGCAAACTCGTAACAAAACCTTATACCAACACGTCTGACCGGCGTAGTATAGTAGGTCAATTTCCCTCCCATAATGTAGAAGGCCCGAGCCCGACAGTGGGACATGTATGGGCTGTGATGATGATGAACAACGTGGAATATTTGGTCGATTTCCCTCCTGCTGTCAAGATGACTTGAACTCAGCTGTGAGACCCTACATGATCTGAGATCTTTACGCATAAGTAGTAAGATGTAGTAATTTGTTTCAATTATTTTATTACAAGACAATCCTCGAACATTTTTATACAAATTTTAGAATTGTGACAAAATTTTTATTTCTTTTTAGGTGGAACTTAACGTCGGCTTTTTCGAGAAACTTGCAATAATTAGTATGTAAATAATCATTAAATACATATATAAATATACTAGCTGACCCAACAGACGTTGTTCTGTTCACATAAAATAAAGCGAATTCTCCTACCGGGTCCAATTTTGTATCTAAACCATTCTCGAATACCCTTGAACACACAAAAATTCATCAACATCGGTCCAGTCGTTTAGGAGGAGTTCAGTTACACACACGTACACAAGAAATATATATATAAAGATATAAAAAATATATTGTATACTAGCTGTCCTGGCGAACTTCGTACCGCCATATTTTTTTTCGTAAATATATTTTCTAAATTTTCTGAAAATATAGTGTGTCTATAGCAGTCATTTGCGTTTTGTTAATTCATGTCAGATGCGTTTTTGTTATACCACGTTTCATAGTGACTTCTTTTTATAGTTTTATGTTACGTCACACGAGAATACAATCGAACAGGATAAATAGTATTCTATATCAGTCTCCTGGCTCTAAGCTACCTCCCCACCAATTTTCAGCCAAATCGGTATAGCCGTTCTTGAGCTATAAATAGTGTAACTAACACGACTTTCTTTTATATATATATATATAATATAGATTAATCGCCACAATGTCACTCGTCTAGTTCTCGTTCTTGTGGAAATAAGTTATTTGCTTTATGTACCTAATAAAAATATTTATAAATAGTAAACATTTTAATGATAGGAAAAACCCATGTTTTAAATTTTATCGTCATCATCATTTCAGCCTGTCGCCTTCCACTGCTGGACAGAGGCCTCCGTCATGATACTCCACAGTGTATGGCCCTGTGCCGCCTGCAGCCAACGACGCCTAGGAACTTTCACCAAGTCGTCGGTCACCTTCCGTTAGGAAGTTTTCAATTCAAAAATAATCATCATTTCAGCTCATATACGTACTACTGGACTCGAGCCTCATCCAACATAGGAAGGTAATTGATCTAATACTATGTTAGTCAGACGTGTTGGTACAGGGTTTGATTTCAAGTTTCCCTTCTTTTGTATAGATATTCATCATTTTCCTGCCCTCATCCCACGCTAAGTGGGGTCGGCACAACATGTTTTTACCTTCCATAGCCTCTTATCAGCCGTCATATGTGCACTCACTGCTTTCATACGCATATCTTCATTCACGCAGTCCATCCATCTCTTTTTGGGTCTCCCACGCTTTTTTCGTCCATCCACAATCATATTGACAACCCTCCTTGTCACATGCCTTTCATCCCTCCTCATCACATGTCCATACCATGACAATCTCGCGCTCCTAATCTTTTCTATCACTGGTGCCACTTTTAGACTTCCCCTAATATACTCATTTCTTACTTTATCTAACCTTGTAACCCCACACATCCATCTTAGCATTCGCATCTTTATAGCATGCACTCTTCTCTCATCCGTCTTTTTCAATGCCCAACATTCAGATCCATACATAGCAACAGGTCTGATGACACTCTTTTGTATAGATATTATATGCATATTTAATCCCTTAGCCGCCTCTACGACACCAAGGGCAAGAATAGAGAATTTTATTCCATGTGGTGACGGAGTAAGAATACAATTCACCACTCCCTATCTTACCCATGGATGTCGTAAAAGACGACTATGGGATATAATATGCACAAAATCTGTGCAAGACAAGGCAAACTAGAAATAAAACCCTATACCGACATATCTGACCAGCATGGTATAGTAGGTCAAATTCCCTCCCATTGTAGAGGAGGCCTGAGCCCAACAGTGGGATGTATGTGGGCTGCGATGATGATGATGAATTTTATCCTTACTCCGTCACCACACGCAAAATTAATCTACTCTCTACTTTGAAAATAAGGTAATGACTGAGCCTAAACTATGAATTAAACAAGTCTCTATCTCGAGTTGGTATTACATCTAAAAATAAGTGTATTAATTAAATATGAGTTTGACCTATGTCGTCCATAATCTGCCATTAAAACTAGCTAATTGAGTGACTGTCGGCTGAAGGAAATTTAGCGAAGTGGCTTTCCTTGTAATGTTAGTAATTGTGGACTCTAGTGGAAACTATTGCGTGTTTTGCGCCTACTATAATATTTAACGTATGGATTAAGATAGAAGATATTTTAATGAAGATAATGGAAAAAGAAAATTAATTAGTATTAGCGAGTGTCTATAGCTTGAAGAATGAATGTTTCTTAAATTAAAAAGTAAAATTGAAAAATGTTAACCTCTTTTTTTTTCTTTTTTTACGGCCAGCACACTCCTGGCCCAACTCCGTCCGGGGCGACAGAGGAACGTAAGCACGCACACCCATATAGCACGTCGCCTTCGTCGTTGAGCAGACCACCGGTGCAGAGTTCTTGGACTTCAATGCTCTATCCGATGGAATACCGCGAGGAGTATCCTTTCCCGTCGACGCCGACGCCGATCGCCTTCGCGAGGCTAACCTCTCCGCAGATGCCGGATGCCGGACTAAATCCCGGTCCGGTCATCCGAAAATGTTAAAAAAAAGTGTTACATTCTCTTCAACTAAAACTATCAATTAATAAAATTTTAACGATTTTACTGGTATGCGTGAAACATGTAATAGAATAATCATACGTAATTACTTTATTTCGGAAAAGAGCTCTTATACTGCTGGACCGATATTAACGAAACAAAACTATGAATGACCGCAAGGAAACTGGCTTTGAAATGCAAAAAAAAACCGCATCGAAATCGGTCTCTGTGTTTGAAAGCTATGATGCCATAGACAATAAAACCCCTCTTAGCGTCGGGGGTTAAAAATTATGTGAATATTATTATTAGTGTATTCAGTAGGATTTATATCTATAGAATAAAGTTGTTTTCAATTGTCAAATACTGAAGTTCGCGTGGATGCATCAAAAATTATCTATCTATTTTCTAAATTACGGTGTAAAAAAAAAACATTCTTTTGCATTACATGTAACTAGGGACACGATATCGAACAGAAAGTATCGATACTGTACTTATGAGTAATATCGAAGAAAAAGTATCGTACTCAATAAACTAACGAAACTAAAGTATCGATACTTCAAGTATCGCGTACTTTTCCTAGAATCTATGTCGTGATTAACTTTTTTTTTAGAAATTTGAGCGTCTGAATATTTCCAGCCACGTTTTAAAAGGTTCATTACGTTAGAACTAGATGGCGTAACCATAAACATGAGTCGTAAGGTCAAATTTAACTTGAATAATTTTTACAATTTATTCGATACGATACCTGCCATAAAGTACTCATTGAGTAAAAGTATCGAATCCAAAGTATCAAATACAAAAGTATCGAAAGAAAAGTACTCGATTCTTAAAAGTATCGATACTTTTTTCCTGCTGCTCGAGTATGAAAATAATGTAGTACTACTCGAGTAGCGAATACCTGTGCCTATCTATCTGTGGTACAAAATATTAAAATCTTCGAAGCGGGTTTCCTTCACTGGAGCAAAATCCAAAGAATACAATATTCTCGCCAAGGTACGGCACGGCACCTTTGAATATGTTCAAAAAAATATACGTATTTTGACGAAGTAAGATTACAAATACAAAACATCTGTGCAAGAGAAGGAAAACTCGAACCAAAACCCTATTCCAACACGTCTGATCAGCGTGGAATAGTAGGTCAAGAACCCTTCTCATTATGGAGAAGGTCTGAGCCCAACATTGGAACATAAATAGGCTGGGATGATGATGATGATGATTAAATTTCTTATTTTAAAAGTTAACAAAAATGCATGTTTTATTATAACAGTGTAATAGCGTTAGCTGTAAACGAAAAAAAGAATTAAAAGAAGGCCTTAAAACCTTAAATATTGAAAAGATAAAGGTTAGATATCCATATGTAAGCTTTGAATTCATAATTAAAATAATTTTTGTTTTAATTTTAAGTATATTTATTGCCTACTTTGACCATATTGTGCAGTAAAGACAGATATGATTATGTTTTTCCCATGTCTTGCGATTTGATTGATAGACGTATTAATCAAAGTAATGGTTTTTATCTTTATATATATACTAGCTAAACCAACAGATGTTGTTACCGGGTCCAATTGTAAATCTAAACCATCCTCGCAGCCCCTTGAACACATACAAAAAAATTCATCAACATCGGTCCAGCTGTTTAGGAAGAGTTCAGTGACATACACATGCACACAAGAAATATATGTATACTAGCTGACCCAACAGACGTTGTTCTGTTCAAATCTAAAAAAAGCGGTACCAATTATCAATCTAAATCATTCTCATATCCATCGGAAAAGCTAAAAAAATACATCAAAATCGGTCCAGCCGCTTAGAAGGAGTTCATTTACAAACATACGAACAGAATATTTATATATATAACGATAGAAAAGTTTATATAGTCGGAAAAAGGTTACCTTTTTTTTTTGTGGGTGGGCTGCGGTCGACAGAGGGGCTTAAGCACGCAACTCCCGCAACCCACCCGAAAACCACGTCGCCTTCGTCGTTGGGCCGACCACCGGAGCAGGGTTACTTGACATCAGTGGTCGGCCCGACGGAATACCCCCTATTGGGGTACCCTCCCATCGACCGACGTCCCCCCCTCGGGGAGGACGTCGGTCTTTCCTCACGCGGTCGGCCTCTCGGCGGGTGACGGACTAATTCCCGGTCACGTCACCTGCGGCCTCGGCTAGGGCTGCATGAGGCGCAGGCAGTTGCGCCTTCGCCGCCCCAGTCGCCGGCGGTGGATCTCCTCATCGTGGCTGTGCTCCTCGTGCAGGCGATCCGCCACCTCCTTCCACTGTCTCGTAGAAGGCTGTGACCGCGTCCCAATTCCCGACGCTGTCGACCATCGCCCTAGCGATAGCCGGCAGCGTCAGGTCTGTACCGATGATTGCGACGAGTTCACAGCGCTGCACTGCCCAAGCCGCGGAGGCCTCGAGCGTATGGCGCGCCGTGTCCTCGTCGCAATCGCAGTGGTGGCAGGACGGTGTACTCTCCCTCCTAACGACCTTGTGCAGGTATTTGGCGAAGCACCCATGCCCCGTCAAAACCTGCCCTAGTCGGAAGGAGAGCACCCCGTGCCGCCTCTCCAACCACTGCATCAGCACCGGCCGGAAGGCCTCCACGGTTCGCACCCCGAACCGAGGCCTCTCCAGCCGGACTGCCCAACAGGCAATGACGTCTCGGCGGGCGTCGACGCGCCAGGCGGTGAGCTCCCTTAACGAGATCACACCGCCCTCCGCTCGCACCCCCGTCACCCGCCGATACAATCCGGCAAGCATTTCCGCCTCCAGGTCCCACGAGGGAGTCCCGGCCAATAGGCACGCTGCCTCCGTCGCCACCATGCGGTATCCGCGGATGGCCCTGACTGCCATGACCCTCTGTAGTCACCACAGAAGGGCCCTAAGTCGGACGGTCAAGGACCCCGCCCACACCAGTGCGCCGTACAGGGCCATCGACCGGATGACCCCCGCGTACAGCCGTCGGCACGTAGCGCTCGGTCCGCCCACGTTCGGCATAAGCCACGATAGGGCGGACGCCGCGCCGACGAGCCGTGGAGCGAGCCCGCGGAAATGCTCCCGGAACCACCATCGCCCGTCGAGTACCAGGCCCAAGTACCTCATATGGGCCCGGATGCTGATGTCAACCGAGTGGACGGTGATCGAGACGCCGATAGGAGGGCTCATATGGTGCCCATGGAACAAGGAAAAGGTTAACTTAGAACAGTTTATATAGTCGTTAAGTTTTCTTAAATTTTCTAATTTTCTGCGTAACTTTCGTAATTTAGTTATTCCTGAAAGTCATTTTCAAAGTATTAGAAAACTTAAAAAAAAGATAGACGAAATCGGTAAAGTCGTTCTCAAGTTATGTTATTGTCTTGCCCGAACAGCGCCACCTACCGGGTCCAATTGTGAATCTAAACCATCCTCGAATCCCTTGAATACGCGCAACAAATTTCGTCAACATCGATCCAGCCGTCTAGGGGAGTTCAGTGACATACACACGCGCTAGAAATCTTAATATATAAAATTCAAAGTCCTGACTGACTCATCAACGCCCAGCCCTAACCCTTGGACCTAGGAAGCTGAAATTTTGCACAGATATTGTCTTTATGACGTAGGCAAGGAATAAGACGGGATTTTTCGAAATTCCCACGGGAACGGGAATAATAAGGATTTATATTTTCGCTATAAAAGTTGCCCTACTCCGTTATTATATTTATTAGAGACTTGAAATTTGGCATATAAATATGTGATTGCAATCACTAAAAACCGTTTTTAGGATTTTTCGAAATTCCCTCGGGAACAGGAATAAAAAGGATTTATTTATATTTTGTCGCTTTAAATTTACCCTATCTCCGTAACCATATGTATTAGAAACTTAAAATTTGGCATATAAGTAGGTGATTATGAAAACAAAAAACAATTTTCAGGATATTTCGAAATTCCCACAGGAACGGGAATAAAAAAAGATTTACTTATATTTTCGCTTTAAAGTTGCCCTATTTCCGTAACTTTATTTATTAGAGACTTGAAATTCAGCTTAAAAGTAGGTTATTACGATAACTAAAAACCATTTTTAGGGTTTTTTGAAAATCCCTCGGAATATGATGAAAATCCTTGCTTAAAAGTTATATTGTTTGTTTTTTCTTTCGTAGCTATTGTTAATTATAATAAGTGTATAAAATTATTTCCCCATTATGAAGTAGGCAAGGAATAAGACGGGATTTTTCGAAATTTCCAAGCGAACGGTAATAAAATGGATTTATATTTTCGCTTTGAAGTTGCCTATCACCGTTACTTTAATTATTAAATACTTGACATGTAAGTAGGTAATTTTGATCAGGCTTCAGTTTTTTTTTTTTTTTTTTTTTTTTTGATTTTTCGAAATCACCTCGAAATAGGAGGAAAATCGTTGCTTTTAAGTCATAAAACTAAGTTTTGCTTTCGTTACTTTTGGCAGGTGCCTACACTAAAAAAAAAACTTGATTGAATATTACTACTACACAAGGTTGATGCTACTACTATCACACAAGGTTGATGCTATTGTTAAAATAAATTATCGTATTAGTCGATGGAAGTGTTTGACTTCAACGAAATGTTTGACTATAATAATAATTATATATGCGAAAAACACAATTTTGCATTTTATTCGTATTTGAACAAGTTTTTTCACCGTATATTAAAACTAATATTCGGATATTTATTATTTTTTCGTGGTTTCCTTAAGTAGCTTCAGCAATAATGAAAAAATCGCGCACGCCAATCTCCCCGGAGCTCGGAGGGTATATAAGCAGCGCGAGGCGGCACGGCCCCACAAACCACCGATGAGGTCAAATCGTTAGTCAGGGGTCTTAAAACCAGAAAAGCCCCAGGTTCGGACGGAATCTCAAATAAAGTCATTAAATTATTCCCCGCCCACTTGATAGTCCTGTTGTGCTGCATCTTCAATGTAGCACTAAATAATAACATCTTTCCCGCGCAATGGAAAGAGGCCGTGGTAATAGGAATCCACAAACCCGGCAAGCGCCGTACCGAACCCAGTAGTTACCGCCCGATTAGTCTACTAAAAGGTCTAGGTAAGATCTACGAACGAATAGTTCTCAGTAGACTACGCACATTCGCCGAGGCTAACAACCTCGTTCCCGACGCACAGTTTGGTTTCCGAGCTAAACACAGCTGCGTACAACAAGTTCACCGCTTGGTAGAATACACAAGTAGTCAGTTCATCATGAACAGATATACGGGTGTATTATTCCTAGACATAGCGAAAGCATTCGACAAGGTTTGGCATGAAGGCCTAATCTACAAACTCTATCTCCTCAAGATCCCTCACTACTTAATTCTCATTATACATGACTACTTAAGTCATCACAGCTTTCGCTACAGGGTGGAAGGGACGTTGTCGACCTCCCACCCTATCAAGGCCGGCGTCCCTCAGGGGTCGGTCCTCTCCCCATTTCTCTTCACGCTATACACTAGCGATATGCCCAAATTCAACCGGGTACATAAAGCGCTTTACGCTGATGACACCGCACTCTTTTGTGCTGGTAGATCCCCGACAACAGTAGCCAAGACTCTCCAAACAGCGGTTACTGCCCTAGCCAATTGGTTTAGGAAATGGAGATTAGAAATCAACCCCGAGAAGAGTCAGGCGGTCATGTTCACTAGACGAACTGCCCGTTCCTACTCTATCGACAGCATTCCCTCCCTTAAAATTTTCAACAAGCCGGTCACTTGAACCAGGCAGGCCAAATACTTGGGTGTGACCCTTGACGATCGACTCAGCTTCGCCCCTCACATAAAGAAAGTCCGCGCACGGGCAGCCTTTGTGATGGGCCGTCTCCACTGTCTACTCAACTCTAGGTCGCGTATGCCCCTGAGTAGCAAAGTCCGACTTTACACCACCTGCATACGGCCTATCATGACCTATGCCAGCGTGGTGTTCGCGCATGTTAAGCCACACAGGATCCACAGGCTACAGACACTTCAAAATCGTTTCATGCGCCGAGCTACGGGAGCACCGTGGTTCATACGAAACGTCGATCTCCACATCGACCTCGAACTGCCGACCATCAAGCAGTTTATGAAACGGTGCTATCAGAGCTACTTTGACTCTGCCATGACACAACCCAACCAACTAGTGGTTGGGGCGGCTTCCTATAGACCCTCCAAAATCTCCTCCAGCCGACGTCCTCGTCACGTCCTCGACGAAGAGGACGACAATATCACACTCGCTCAACAAAGAGCCTACATGGCCCGCGAGGCCTTAACAAATAAATATCCGCGGTTCCACCCTCGCCGTCGAGGTGCGAAACCGCGCCGCGCAAAAGTCACTACTAAAAACGTGGGCACGCCCACTTTGCCTCCAGCGACGCCCCAAGCCGAGGTCCGTTCCCCACAGGGGGAGCCCTTGGGCGATGTCGCTTAGCATACTTTTCTCCGGGCTGAGAGCCCTCAGCGCTCACCCATAGTCCGCGTCAAGCTGTCAAGGCCATCTGCGGCCAACAGCTGTACACACACAAAAAAAAAAAAAATCACGGCCCCACAATAGTCCGCGTCAAGCTGTCAAGGCCATTAACGGGGACAATTACTTCAGTGCCGCTGAATACCGCATTGACATGTCACGCCATTTTACTTATGGTAGTTTATGTGATCTGGAAGCGGCTTGGCAACTCTTTCCATGGGTCTTTGAAGTTTACCGAAACCGTGAACTGTATATGAGTTTTGGTACTACAGGTAACCCTGTGGGACGACTACGCCTTACACATGATCTGTCACGTGGCCATTTCGATGTTTACGTCCGTAGTGAAGTGACTGCGACAATGGCCGAGACCGCCTCCCCTTCTTCACTTCTCCCCGTCGTTGCAAAGAAGATTACTACGAGAAGAAATGAAGTGCCTACTAATTCACCGCCCATATTAGAACCAGATCATGACGTATCTCAGTATCAATCTCTTATCTTTCCTACTAAATGCTCCAAGAAACGTCGTGCCAGATGCACCGACGCTACTCGGAAAAAACAAATTCAAAACGCTTCAAAAAAATATGCGCAAACAAACCCAGCAGTTCACCGTGCTGCCGTGGCCAGATACTAGAAAACTCACCCCCATCCGGCAAGAAACTCAGCGGAATTGTCTATTTTTTTTTTTTTTTTTAATTTCTTTTAAATAAAATTACATCTTACAACATGCTTATTAATAGTTCCAGTGTAATGCCATTCGAAATATTATATAATATAGTTCACAAATATAATAATAATCACAAATGTAATGAAAAAAAATATGGTTGGACCAGATCCCGCAAGCGGCACCCGATCACGAGTTAACTACTAGAGCAGCCATCACTCCCCTCAACCATAATGAAGGGAAGGGAGTGACCCGCTCCTCATAGCTACCGCTAGCAGACCCTTCAGTGAGCATGACCAATACCATTTGCCACATACATAAAACAGATCCAATAAAAAAATCGTTTGGCAAAGTATAGCATTAGGTCCTTCTTTGCTATACTATATAGCACAATAGTATAGCGTAGTCTGAAACCCGCTTTGCGATTGGTTGCAATAGTAGATATGCCAAAAACGCCTGAACGCATGGCAATTTTCTCGAGTTGCTACAAGGTCCGTATAGTATACTACCCCAGACGTAACTTGCAGATTGTCTACATGAGGCCCCACTTGTTACGCAAGAGAAATAATGATTATCATCTTAATCTTTTATCGCTTTATTCCATAACTTGCACCCCACAAGTTTTACTTGCTTTAATTCTGTCCTATATACACCAAAACTTATAGGTACACTTATATAACTTATATTATGGCAGATAAACAGCGACAATGACATTACAAGATAAGGAAGTCTCGAGTATTGCCAGGCTCGTGTCTGCCAATGGGCCTTATGTGAGAAGAAAAAAGTCTCTCTGGAGAAAACTCCAGCTGAGTTATTTATCATAAATATCTGCAGTAGATTTGTGTAATGGAGATAGATCCACGTTTTCACCCCTTTCTGCCCGTGTGTTATCTTAGAAGACATTATCACACTAAGGGACGTAATTGGTTTTGCAAATTTCACAATAGAATGCTATGCACTCAATTGCTCCGTCACTCTCAGAGAGGCTGACCGCATGACGGCGACCGACGACTCAAGATAGAAACGTTGAGAGCTGAGGGTACCCGAAACGGTATTCTGTCGGGCCGACCACTGAGGACAAGGGACTCGGCACTGGTGGACGACCCAACAACAAAGGCGACGTGGGTACGGGTGGATTATGGGCCCGCGCGACGTCTTTCCGTCGCCCCGGACGGAATGGACGGCGTGTGTACTTACCATAGCCCACCCATAAAAAAATACACTCAATTGCTGAATTCTGCGACTCCTAGGAAAATATAAGAGATGGTGGTATAGTATACTCTTGACCCATAATCAATCGGTAAAAAGAGTCTTGAGAAAGAATGTTTGTGATTGTTAAAGAGATTAAATTAGGTCTGTCCATTCCAGTTATAGAAGGCGGCGGATCTTGTAACGAGAAATAATATATCAACAGTGGTCCCCTTCATCATTACCATCATTTTAGCTCATATAGGTCCCATTATTGAGCTCAAGCCTCCTCCACCATAGGAAGGCAATTAATCTTACTGTACCATGCTAGTCAGACAGGTTGGTAAAGGGTTTTGCTTCGAGTTTTCCTTCTCTTGCACAATTGTTATATGCTTGTTATATCCCTTAGTTGTCTTTTACGACATCCACGGTCAAGATAGGATAGTAGCGGATAATAGTGGTAGGACCACACCGTCGACAGTTATCTGTCTACAGCCGCGGGCCGGTCCGTCCGGGTCCACGTTCTCGCAGAAAATTGACGTCTGAGTAGTAGCAATCTGTTACTGCGCTTCGTTCGGTGAGCGAGAGAGCCGGAAGCCCTACTTTCTGAGGGTGTTTGCCTGTGGAGGGTTTTGGTGGTGCCTTTGTTATCACCGAGCCTAAATGCACGCATTCACACTCCCTTCACTTTCTTCACGGTAGGCAGCGGCCTTGTAAAGGTCCATGAGCGGCAGCAATACTTACCATCAGGTGTACCGTTTGCTCGTTTGCTACTTGCAATAAAAAAAAAAAAAAGATAGGGAGTGTTGAATTGTATTCCTACTCACTCACTACACGAAAGTGAGTGAACGTTTGTAGTGACATTTTATTTACACTGTAATATTTTTTAATCTTGATATTTACTCTAAATTTAAATTTATCAATCGCTGCTTAAGTAGTTTAACTTTAAAAATATAGTATGTACTATACTCGTTCATTCTGATAAAATTAAAAATATTCAATGTGAACGCAATCCAATTTATAAAACGCTTCAATTAACTGTCATCAAGCCTGCAAATATAAGCTGAACTTTTCAAATATGATCCAAGGAAATATCTTCAAGGTTGTTAGTTGAACGCAGGTAGCCAGTTTTATCTGACGGTCATTTTGTCCCACCTGATCGTAAAAAATAATTGAATGGCACAGGAAACGCCCGTAATGCCATAACCAGCTATGAACGTTATAGTTAGGTCCAAGATTGGGTTTCTGTATCAATTAGATTTCATATTACCTCATTCGTTTTTCAGAAAAGATGTGTTATCATGGCTTGTTATGAGAAAAATATTAGTTCTTATAAATCTTTTATTTCTTAAAGGTATTTTTCTAAATTTTGAAATATTGGAGACACAATTTTGAAGATTTTTATTCCTAGTAATAAGTAAAACAATTTAAAATTAATTAAATATAGAATGAAAAATTTCAATGTGGTGACGGAGTAAGAATACAATTCACCACTCCCTCCCTATCTTTCACGTGGATGTCGTAAAAGACGACTAAGGGGCATAATATGCATATAACATCTGTGCAAGAGAAAGGAAACTCGAAATAAAACCCTACGAGCCGCCCCCACAACAGGAAAAAAATTAGCTTAATATACTAAGCTGGTTAAACGAATTGATATACGGTTTTCTTTTCGAGTTTTTGTTCTCTTGCATCGATATTATCTGCATATTATTTCCCTAAGTTGTCTTTTACGACACAAGGAAAAAGGGGGTGGTGAATAGTATTCTTACACCATTATCAAACACAAAATATAATTAATGATAGAGTAAATATAATTTATATTCTTTTCGTGTGGTGACGGAGTAACGATACCATTTACCACCCGCTTTTCTACCCGTGAATGTCGTGAAAGGCGATTAAGGGATTATAATGTGCAGATAAAATTTATCCAAGTGAAGGAAAATTCGATATAAAACCTATCTGACCAGCGTGGTATAGTCAATTTACCTCCCATTGTGGAAAAGGCTTGAACCCAGCAGTGTGATGTACATGTAATGATGATGAAAAAATATAATTAAAAAATAAAAACTAGTAAAATTAATACTTCCCTGTGTTAATTATTTTTTTTTTGTTTAAAACTCTATGTTTAATCAAAAAAACTTTGTTAAATATATTTATAACGATTTTATAAAAGAAATGTTATTTATTTTTTAAAGACATTTCACATTTACAATTAAATCCCTTTTTTCGCGAGGGACTTCACAAAAACCTTTATTTTCTGGCAGGCAATGGTGCGGACGCACTCCATCCGTCCCGTCCGGGGTGATGAAAGGAAGCGCGCGGCACCATAATTCGTGGTATTACTTCCCCTTTGCCTTTGAATCTTGGACTTCCGAGTCCAGACCGACGGGATACCCTTTCGGGATCCCTCCTTAAAAAATAATTAATTAACAGACACAAATTATACCACGACTCTGAACAATCACTTGTGAATCACACTAAGAATTATCTTACAAGATTGAATCCACTTCACTTGTCACAAAAGATCGGTACTGAGACCATTTCCCTATCTGTGCAGTCAAATAGAATTAAATATAAAAATTGAATACAATTTTAAAATCTTTTATCGTCATACCTTTGAAAAATTGCACCTATTTTATCATTGAAAACGGTATAATGAATTGAAAGGGGAAGCTCTTAGGGGTTGCTACCCTAAAGGTGATGGATTGTATGTCACTTTGATTAAGCGTCCTGTAGAAAGGCCTAGGTGAATTGTGAATAGAATTAAAGCGGTGACCTCAATATCGTGCTAGTGTAAAATAGGACACAAAGCTACTGTGATAAGAATGTAAGGAAGAATTTTAATTAATTTATTTGTTTCTGTGTATAAAAATGTATAAAGTGTATAAAAATTTTCAGAGTGGTGATGGAGTAGGAATACAATGCCCAAAGGTGTAGTAAAAGACGACTAAGAGATAATAATATGTACTAGTGGTCGCCGTGTGGTCGAAATTCGGCCATAATTTATTTTAATTAATTTTGGGCTACACAATTTTCTTTTAAATTTATTTATGTATAATTGTAAATTGAGCAAGCTGTATTTCACTAATAACTAATATATAAGCACAAATCTCTATTAGACATTGTCATCATAATTATAAAAAAATCTTCTTTTTAGTTAATGGCAATGAGCTACAATAATATGAGCTATTGGTGCCAGTGTCGAGTATATTGATTATTATTCACGTCTTTAGTCTTAGTCTTTCAGTCAGTCGTTAGCATGACTTAGTGCTGATATCCAAGTCATGCGTCTCAGGAAATTTGGGCAGAATGTCAAAATGCACGTAATTCACTATTATATCATTTTCACTACATTTCATAATTTTATCTGCATTATATTACATAAAATATCAGCAAAATTATTGAATATAACACTTTAAAATACTAAAATAATGAAAAGAATATAAAAGCGCTACATGACATTTTGACATTCGCGTCAAAAGTCATCATAATTATGATTGTATGACATTCAGTTCGACCAGAGATTTTAACCGTAAACAAAAGTCTATAACCGTTGCTACGCAACACACTCACACAGACGTGTGTGTGTGTGTGTGTGTAGCAATTGCGTTGTAGTGTGCGTAATGCCTTTTTTTTAATGAATTTAATACATTTCTAATCCTTACGGGTTGAGAGCCCTCAGCGCTCACCCACCAGTCCGGGTAAAGTTGTCACAGTCATCTGAGGCTAACAACTAAATCACCCAAAAAAAAAAAATTCTAATCCATTATTATATAAAATTTCAGTTTTATGCACTTCTCCTCATTATATACTCCATCCACGTAATTTTCGTAAAAAGGGGTACAAAGTTTTCCGCTTCACGTATTTATACATAGATACAAAATCTATGCAAGAGAAGGAAAACTCTAAAATCCTGTACCAACATGCCTAACCAGCTTGTTACAGTAGGTCAATCCCCCCCACCCGTGGAGGAGACTCGAGCCCAGTAGTGGGACATTTATGAGCTGTGATGATGATGATGTGTAAAAAAGGTTTTCACTAAAAAGAGTGTTTTCTAATATGTAGACGTTTTGTAGTCACTTCTGTTGGGCTCAAACCACCTACATAATAGAAATAAAATTGGCCACCTATATTTCACGCTAGTCAGACAGGTTGGTATAGCATTTATTGCATGAGGGAAACTCTTGCATATGAAAAGGAAGGAAGGGAGACCCACCACGTTCCGAAGCCGAACCGTCCTGAGGATGCCTCGTTAAGAGACGAAACATATGTCGAATGAAGATTCGAAGTTCTGCGGAAAATTGCAAGGTGATGTTCTGGAAGGTGCTCATCACGTGAGAGTAAGATTTTCTTATTCTACTATTCTATTATTCTATTCTAGATCTAGCTACGTTTTATTTATAGAAAATATTGTTTTGTCGGTGTTTTTAGCAAAACAATATAATAACATTGAATTTTAAAAGTACATGAATTCAAATTTCGACGTCAATGTCAGGAGTTATAATAGCTCAGTTGGGAAATTGTCCATTTTCCTTTTTGTTCTGTTTTGGGATTCAAACAGCGTGGGATCGAATCTCGGTGTTAGTATTATTCTCTTTTTGTAATTTTTGATATTTTTTTTCATTATTTTATTTTTATTTTTTTTTTTAATATATATCTAAATAAGTTCGGCAAAATACAGCAAAAAATATACCGAGCTAAGCTCGGTCAGCCAGATATTAATATATACAGTATATTCAGTTTTTATATGCTAATCAAATATTTAGATAATAATAATTTATATAACTTAAAGAATATAAGTAAACTAGCTAAGTCCTCAGGAATTGTCGAATCTTTAATACAAATAGGTGGTGTTAAATATAAAAATCCGCAAAAATTTTCATCTGTGTGTATTGAAGTTTTCTTCATTAAGGTTTGATGTATAGAAGATTGTCAGTTCATTAATTACAAGGCTCTTGCAATATTTACTTCGATCATTTGTTATAGAATCTTCGGTAATTATTTTGATTGCGTTGATTTTAGTCAGTCGAAATTTGTCAAAGTTTGAGTGATGTTTATCTGTGTCTTGATGGTTTAGGAATACAATTCGCCAACCCTTTTTTACCTGTGGTTATCATAAAAGAATATATGGGCGCATATCGCCCTCTATCGGCGATATTTGTAAATTGTTGATGTATGTGTTATCAATTATAGTTATAAACTAATATTTTAATAATTATTTGTAGTAACAACACTGCTATTTATCATGCTATGATATTTAAAAGACACTTTTTGAATGTATTTCTAGATATATTTGTTGTACTAGATATAGTTGTTTAAATATTTATATAGTTGATTAAATTAAAATCGATTAGAATTAATGTAATTATTTGCAACCATATTTAGTTGTTTTTACACAATAAATATTGCAATTTATTTCTAGTTACAGCGCCGTCTGTTGAACAATATATGAGAACAATATTTCCTTTAATTACATTAATGTAAATTGTGTAAAATTGACTATTTGGAATTATGTTAAATGCATTAGAATATTTATCATTATTATTTAGCTATATGCCGATAGTTATTTAATAGTTGTTTTATTTGTTTGTTATAAAAAGTAATTGTAGTTGCTAAGAATAGACCGTTTCATTGTAAAGCGGAGGTTATAAAAACATTGTAAGATTAGAATAGAGGACAGATTTACTTCACTCACTTCTCCGGCAAGAACTCCTAATAAATACAGTGATTACATACTCAGTATTTTACTATCATCGTCCAAATTCCTGGCGCAACGCCGACAAATACTTAGGGACATAATATGCATATTTTTTTTTTTTGCAAACGGTGGCAAACGAGCAAACAGTACACCTGATGGTAAGTGTTCCTGCCGCTCATGGACCTTTACAAGGCCGTTGCCTACCGCGAAGAAAGCGAAGGGAGTGTGAATGCGTGCATTGAGGCTCGGTGATACCAAGGGCACCACCAAAACCCTCCACACGCAATCACGCTCAGAAAGTTGGGCTTCCGGCTCTCTCGCTCACCGAACGTAGCGCAGTAACAAATTGCTACTACTCAGACGTCGATTTTCTGCGAGAGCATGGTACTGCCCCGGACGGACCGGCCCGCGGCTGTAGACAGATAACTGTCAACAGTGTGGTCCTACCACTCCTAAACAACATAATATAACATATATTTAAGCGAAGTAAGCCTTAAAATTAAAATGTGTAACCCGTTTAGGCCAACATAATCTAGTATAACAATTGTTCTTCTATTATGTAGGAGCCTCGAACTCGGCAATAGAATGGGTACGAGCCGAGATGTATAAATATAAGTAAATGTAAGTCCTTCTATCCTCCCCTATGGCAACAGGTTTACCGCCGGCGATTTACGAAGCACAGTTGCGAGTACCTGCGCCTGATGCCACCCTAGCTGAGGCCTCTGGTGAATACATCGGTGAATAATCAGCACCTGTATAGAGGCTAACACGCCGTGCTGGCCATGAACTTCAAGGACTCCGCACCAGCAGATGGATCAAGGGCATAGGGGAGGAAACACGGTGGATTAAGAAGCCACGTGCGGTCTTTTCATCGCCCTAGATGAAACGTACGGCGAGTGTCCAGACCATATCTCGACTTCCCACAAAAAATAGAATAATCTTTGTATTACAGGGGATCTTACAAACATTTAACTAACGAAAACAAATTACTTGCAGACCCAGAACAACAATTTTTGAATCGCATAAAATGATTACACACAGAAACCGAACCCAGGACACTGGCGCAGTCGGTATCTTAATTACTACGGCATCTGTTTTTTTTTTTTTTTTTTTTTTATGGGTGGGCTATGGTAAGCGCACGCGCGGTCCAGTCTATCCGGGGCGATGAAAGGACAGCGCGCGGGCCCATACCCCACCCGTACCCACGTCACCTCGTTGTTGGGCCGACCACCGGAGCAGATGTGACTTGTCGTCAGTGGTCGGCCTGACGGAATACCCTTTCGGGTAACCTCACCTCTCGACGTCCTGGGACGTCGGTCGCCATCGCGCGGTCAGCCTCTCCGCGGGTGACGGACAATTCCCCGGACCGATCACCCGCGGCCTCGGCTAGGGCGGTATTAGGCGCAGATACTCGCGCCTGCGCCGCCCGAGTCGCCGGCGGCGGAACGTGTCGCCGAATAGGAGCTCTACTCGCACACGATCCGCCGCCTCCTTCCGTGAGATTACGGCCTCACAGAAGGCGGCATCTGTGCAATCAAGTTAGTAAATTTATCTGCCAAATTATAACAATATATAAACATTTCAGTAGGTGCGAAGTTATTATCAGCCACTTTGCATTAGTAAGTTTTTGTATCGCAAATACGTAATTATTTAAACTATGAACATCTATATCTCTTTGTTAACAATATTACGTCTGTGAATAAATGAATAAACATGCTCAAATTACGTACGTAATTAGTTATATATTAAATATTTACCTGTAAGATTAATTATTTAAAATATATATACAATTGTTTCGCGTTTGTATAAAGTTTACTTTAAAATTTCTAATCTATAAAATTTATACAAATAAATAAAATTTAAGTGTGTATTTGTCAAAATAATGGGCTTTTTAAAAGCTTTTATTTAACTTGCCCTGTTAGTATGGGACAAATTGTGTGAGATAAATTAGAACCACTTCCTATCGTTAGATTAGGTTGAAATTTGGTTTACTTACGTAACTTCAATGACAATGCAATAATATGGTACCTTTAAGCTGGTCTCAAGATGGCGTCAAAAGGAACTCCTAAACTAAACAAGATAAAACCGTCGAGTTTGGACTCGTTTGAATGGTCATAACAAGCATTTTTTTTAAATATAATTTATATTTTATTTCAGGCTCATACCATTATTTGCACAATATCTATGCCTAAAAACCACTTCAAAAAGTGTTTGTCTGTCTGTTTGTTTTTGGTAATCTTCAAAATGGCTGGACCAATTTTGATAATATTTTACTACCAGGTCTATATGGAGTAATTTAGGCTATATTTTATCCCCGTACTCCCACGGACACGGGTACTACGCGGGTAGGGCAACTGAAATCGAAGCGAAGCGAGCGTGGATTTCTAGTTTCTACATAAAGTTATCATCATCATTATCGCAGCCTACTTACATTCCACTGGCTTGGTTGGGCTCAGGACTCCTCCATAATAGGAGGGAAATTGACCTTGCCATACCATGTTGGTCAGACAGGTTGATATAGGGTTTCATTTCGAGTTTCCCTTCTCTTCCACAGATGTTATGTCCTTTAGTCGTCTTTTAAGACATCCACGGTTAAGATAGGGAGTGATCGAATTGTATCCTTACTCCGTCACGACACGGATAATCATCATCTCGGCTCATATACGTCATACTACTGGGCTTGAGCCTCCTCCACAATAGGAGAGAAATTGACCTTACTATACCTATCATGCTAGTTAGACAGGTTGGTATAGGGTTTTCGAGATGTCCTTCTCTTGCATGACTGTTATATGCGTATTATATCTCTCAGTCGTCTTTCACGACTTCCACGGGTAAAATAGGGAGTGGTGAATTGTATTCTTACTCCGTCTGTCATCACCAGACGTACCACGATCGGTCTGCGAGTGATAGTTACCATTTAACATCAGATAGTATTACTAATCAGAACTACATTTTGCAAAACAAATAAAATTATCTCATGATACCACCTATCATATCAATTACCTAGAATCGATACAATATGTCATTTTCTTTCACTGTACATATTGCAAATTTTTATCATTAGTTTTATGACCGCCCACATGATTTCAATCCTCCTTGGAATTGTAACTATTAATCAGACGCCATTAGATGGAGGACCGCACTGTTGACAGTTGTATGTTTACAATCGTGGGCCGATCCGACCGGGGTGGTACTATACTCTCGTAGAAAATAAACGTCCGAGGGGTAGCAATTTGTTACTGCGCTTCGTTCGGTGAGCGAAAGAGCCGGAAGCCCAACTTTCTGAGGGTGTTTGCGTGTGGCGGGTTTTGGTGATGCCTTTAGTATCGCCAGACCTCATGAGATGCATTGACATCTCCTTTATTTTCTTCGCAGTAGGCAGCGGCCTTGCAAAAGTTCATGAGCGGCACTTTACTTACGATCAGATGTACTGTTTGCTTGTTTGTAGGGCCACAATATCGAAACGAAAGTATCGATAGCGTACTCATGAGTAGTATCGAAGTAAAAGTATCGTACTGAATAAAGTATCAAAACAAAAGTATCGATACTCCAAAGTATCCAAAGTACTGACTACTTTTCCTGGAATCTAGGTCATGATGAGCTTTTTTTAGGAATTTGTTCGTCTGTATTTGGATTAAAATATGTCGAGCCACTTTTAAGAAGGTTCATTACGCTTTAATTAGATGGCGTTACCATAAGCATGAGCCGTAAGGTCAACTTTAACTTGAATACTTTATACAATTTTTTCGATACGATACCTGCCTAGAAGTACCTACTCATTGAGTAAAAGTATCGAATAGAAAATATCGAGTACAAAAATATTG
Source organism: Lymantria dispar (assembly GCA_032191425.1). Lineage (NCBI taxonomy): Eukaryota > Metazoa > Arthropoda > Insecta > Lepidoptera > Erebidae > Lymantria > Lymantria dispar. The sequence continues at coordinate 9,733,385 of CM063468.1, read as the reverse complement.
GTATCGAAAGACAAGTACTCGACACCTAAAAGTATCGATACTTTATTCGTGTCCCTACTTGTTTGCCATCGTTTGCAATAAAAAAAGAGTTAGTTCAGATCGATGTAAAAACTCATAGGGTCCGTTCACACAGACCGGCTCGGAGAGGAGAGCAGATTTTTATCACGTTGGAAACAGAGTTTTGACTGATTGTAGTATGGTTTATTTTTGTATTTGCACTTCTTTTGTCATTAAGAATCTTCGAACGTGCTTCGTGTGAAATAATAAGAGGAGCCGACCGGCTCCGATTGTGTGATCTTTCTCGCTAGCGCAGCCGATCGGCTCCAAATGCGTGCTCGTTTACGCTCGCGCAGTCCATCGGTTTCGAATGAGTTCGCGCCGCGCCGACTGATAGCAATATTTGAGCGGAACCTTGCGCTTTTATTTGCTTTGTTCTGCTTCAAGTAATCTTGCTAACAAATATATTTCGTCATCGCAGCTATCTAAATCCATGTTTCAAAAAGTACACGTTAACACACCGAAAACAAAACTTGGACTGCACGGAATACTGGTACTGCCTTTGTAGTGTATCCACCCGGCTCCGAACGCACCCGACCGGCTTCGAACGCATCCGACCGGCTTCGAGCGCATCCGACCGTCTCCGAGCTCATCCTCTACCAGCCGTTCTATGTGAAATAGTTAGCGGCTTCGCTTCGGCCGATTCCAAGCGCATACGATCCGGTCTGTGTGAAAAGAAAAGGGTGGGCCGATGCTCTCCGAGTCGGTCTGTGTGAATGGACCCTTAATCATTTTTTACGATACCTAAGAGCAATGTAAAGGTTTGTAGTATTCGTAACCACCACACAGCAAACACATTTGTCGTATATTTTCCTTTAAATTGTTTTTCATACGTATGATATAATGCAATGACGTCAATCTCAGTGAAAAATTCTTTATTAGCTTGTTATTTACATTACATCATATACCTATACTTAAAAATCAAATAATTTTGTTCGTTATCATCTTAGCTCATATACGTCCCACTGTTGAGCTCGCACCTCTTCCGCAGTGGGAGAGAAGTTGACCTACTATACCACAATGGTCAAACGTGTTGGTATAAATTTGCCTTATCTTGCATAGATGTCTTATGCATGCTATAAAATATAATAATAGGCCTAAAATCATCAGCGGCATATATATCATATATATATATATATATATATATATATATATATATATATATATATACATTTATATATATATATATATATATAACAAAGTATAACGGTGTTATTACAAATTCAATCCTTATCTCTGAAATAAATTTTGAATCTGAATTTGAGCGTTAAGCAAATGCTGTTTAAATTTTTTCCTGAAAGCCGCTGATGATTTTAGGCCTATTATTATATTTTATAGCATGCATAAGACATCTATGCAAGATAAGGCAAATTTATACCAACACGTTTGACCATTGTGGTATAGTAGGTCAACTTCTCTCCCACTGCGGAAGAGGTGCGAGCTCAACAGTGGGACGTATATGAGCTAAGATGATAACGAACAAAATTATTTGATTTTTAAGTATAGGTATATGATGTAATGTAAATAACAAGCTAATAAAGAATTTTTCACTGAGATTGACGTCATTGCATTATATCATACGTATGAAAAACAATTTAAAGGAAAATATACGATAAATGTGTTTGCTGTGTGGTGGTTACGAATACTACAAACCTTTACATTGCTCTTAGGTATCGTAAAAAATGATTAAGGGTCCATTCACACAGACCGACTCGGAGAGCATTGGCCCACCCTTTTCTTTTCACACAGACCGGATCGTATGCGCTTGGAATCGGCCGAAGCGAAGCCGCTAACTATTTCACATAGAACGGCTGGTAGAGGATGAGCTCAGAGACGGTCGGATGCGCTCGAAGCCGGTCGGATGCGTTCGAAGCCGGTCGGGTGCGTTCGGAGCCGGGTGGATACACTACAAAGGCAGTACCAGTATTCCGTGCAGTCCAAGTTTTGTTTTCGGTGTGTTAACGTGTACTTTTCGAAACATGGATTTAGATAGCTGCGATGACGAAATATATTTGTTAGCAAGATTACTTGAAGCAGAACAAAGCAAATAAAAGCGCAAGGTTCCGCTCAAATATTGCTATCAGTCGGCGCGGCGCGAACTCATTCGAAACCGATGGACTGCGCGAGCGTAAACGAGCACGCATTTGGAGCCGATCGGCTGCGCTAGCGAGAAAGATCACACAATCGGAGCCGGTCGGCTCCTCTTATTATTTCACACGAAGCACGTTCGAAGATTCTTAATGACAAAAGAAGTGCAAATACAAAAATAAACCATACTACAATCAGTCAAAACTCTGTTTCCAACGTGATAAAAATCTGCTCTCCTCTCCGAGCCGGTCTGTGTGAACGGACCCTATGAGTTTTTACATCGATCTGAACTAACTCTTTTTTTATTGCAAACGATGGCAAACAAGTAGGGACACGAATAAAGTATCGATACTTTTAGGTGTCGAGTACTTGTCTTTCGATACCAATATTTTTGTACTCGATATTTTCTATTCGATACTTTTACTCAATGAGTAGGTACTTCTAGGCAGGTATCGTATCGAAAAAATTGTATAAAGTATTCAAGTTAAAGTTGACCTTACGGCTCATGCTTATGGTAACGCCATCTAATTAAAGCGTAATGAACCTTCTTAAAAGTGGCTCGACATATTTTAATCCAAATACAGACGAACAAATTCCTAAAAAAAGCTCATCATGACCTAGATTCCAGGAAAAGTAGTCAGTACTTTGGATACTTTGGAGTATCGATACTTTTGTTTTGATACTTTATTCAGTACGATACTTTTACTTCGATACTACTCATGAGTACGCTATCGATACTTTCGTTTCGATATTGTGGCCCTACAAACAAGCAAACAGTACATCTGATCGTAAGTAAAGTGCCGCTCATGAACTTTTGCAAGGCCGCTGCCTACTGCGAAGAAAATAAAGGAGATGTCAATGCATCTCATGAGGTCTGGCGATACTAAAGGCATCACCAAAACCCGCCACACGCAAACACCCTCAGAAAGTTGGGCTTCCGGCTCTTTCGCTCACCGAACGAAGCGCAGTAACAAATTGCTACCCCTCGGACGTTTATTTTCTACGAGAGTATAGTACCACCCCGGTCGGATCGGCCCACGATTGTAAACATACAACTGTCAACAGTGCGGTCCTCCATCTAATGGCGTCTGATTAATAGTTACAATTCCAAGGAGGATTGATATCATGTGGGCGGTCATAAAACTAATGATAAAAATTTGCAATATGTACAGTGAAAGAAAATGACATATTGTATCGATTCCAGGTAATTGATATGATAGGTGGTATCATGAGATAATTTTATTTGTTTTGCAAAATGTAGTTCTGACTAGTAATACTATCTGATGTTAAATGGTAACTATCACTCGCAGACCGATCGTGGTACGTCTGGTGATGACAGACGGAGTAAGAATACAATTCACCACTCCCTATTTTACCCGTGGAAGTCGTGAAAGACGACTGAGAGATATAATACGCATATAACAGTCATGCAAGAGAAGGACATCTCGAAAACCCTATACCAACCTGTCTAACTAGCATGATAGGTATAGTAAGGTCAATTTCTCTCCTATTGTGGAGGAGGCTCAAGCCCAGTAGTATGACGTATATGAGCCGAGATGATGATTATCCGTGTCGTGACGGAGTAAGGATACAATTCGATCACTCCCTATCTTAACCGTGGATGTCTTAAAAGACGACTAAAGGACATAACATCTGTGGAAGAGAAGGGAAACTCGAAATGAAACCCTATATCAACCTGTCTGACCAACATGGTATGGCAAGGTCAATTTCCCTCCTATTATGGAGGAGTCCTGAGCCCAACCAAGCCAGTGGAATGTAAGTAGGCTGCGATAATGATGATGATAACTTTATGTAGAAACTAGAAATCCACGCTCGCTTCGCTTCGATTTCAGTTGCCCTACCCGCGTAGTACCCGTGTCCGTGGGAGTACGGGGATAAAATATAGCCTAAATTACTCCATATAGACCTGGTAGTAAAATATTATCAAAATTGGTCCAGCCATTTTGAAGATTACCAAAAACAAACAGACAGACAAACACTTTTTGAAGTGGTTTTTAGGCATAGATATTGTGCAAATAATGGTATGAGCCTGAAATAAAATATAAATTATATTTAAAAAAAATGCTTGTTATGACCATTCAAACGAGTCCAAACTCGACGGTTTTATCTTGTTTAGTTTAGGAGTTCCTTTTGACGCCATCTTGAGACCAGCTTAAAGGTACCATATTATTGCATTGTCATTGAAGTTACGTAAGTAAACCAAATTTCAACCTAATCTAACGATAGGAAGTGGTTCTAATTTATCTCACACAATTTGTCCCATACTAACAGGGCAAGTTAAATAAAAGCTTTTAAAAAGCCCATTATTTTGACAAATACACACTTAAATTTTATTTATTTGTATAAATTTTATAGATTAGAAATTTTAAAGTAAACTTTATACAAACGCGAAACAATTGTATATATATTTTAAATAATTAATCTTACAGGTAAATATTTAATATATAACTAATTACGTACGTAATTTGAGCATGTTTATTCATTTATTCACAGACGTAATATTGTTAACAAAGAGATATAGATGTTCATAGTTTAAATAATTACGTATTTGCGATACAAAAACTTACTAATGCAAAGTGGCTGATAATAACTTCGCACCTACTGAAATGTTTATATATTGTTATAATTTGGCAGATAAATTTACTAACTTGATTGCACAGATGCCGCCTTCTGTGAGGCCGTAATCTCACGGAAGGAGGCGGCGGATCGTGTGCGAGTAGAGCTCCTATTCGGCGACACGTTCCGCCGCCGGCGACTCGGGCGGCGCAGGCGCGAGTATCTGCGCCTAATACCGCCCTAGCCGAGGCCGCGGGTGATCGGTCCGGGGAATTGTCCGTCACCCGCGGAGAGGCTGACCGCGCGATGGCGACCGACGTCCCAGGACGTCGAGAGGTGAGGTTACCCGAAAGGGTATTCCGTCAGGCCGACCACTGACGACAAGTCACATCTGCTCCGGTGGTCGGCCCAACAACGAGGTGACGTGGGTACGGGTGGGGTATGGGCCCGCGCACTGTCCTTTCATCGCCCCGGATAGACTGGACCGCGCGTGCGCTTACCATAGCCCACCCATAAAAAAAAAAAAAAAAAAAAACAGATGCCGTAGTAATTAAGATACCGACTGCGCCAGTGTCCTGGGTTCGGTTTCTGTGTGTAATCATTTTATGCGATTCAAAAATTGTTGTTCTGGGTCTGCAAGTAATTTGTTTTCGTTAGTTAAATGTTTGTAAGATCCCCTGTAATACAAAGATTATTCTATTTTTTGTGGGAAGTCGAGATATGGTCTGGACACTCGCCGTACGTTTCATCTAGGGCGATGAAAAGACCGCACGTGGCTTCTTAATCCACCGTGTTTCCTCCCCTATGCCCTTGATCCATCTGCTGGTGCGGAGTCCTTGAAGTTCATGGCCAGCACGGCGTGTTAGCCTCTATACAGGTGCTGATTATTCACCGATGTATTCACCAGAGGCCTCAGCTAGGGTGGCATCAGGCGCAGGTACTCGCAACTGTGCTTCGTAAATCGCCGGCGGTAAACCTGTTGCCATAGGGGAGGATAGAAGGACTTACATTTACTTATATTTATACATCTCGGCTCGTACCCATTCTATTGCCGAGTTCGAGGCTCCTACATAATAGAAGAACAATTGTTATACTAGATTATGTTGGCCTAAACGGGTTACACATTTTAATTTTAAGGCTTACTTCGCTTAAATATATGTTATATTATGTTGTTTAGGAGTGGTAGGACCACACTGTTGACAGTTATCTGTCTACAGCCGCGGGCCGGTCCGTCCGGGGCAGTACCATGCTCTCGCAGAAAATCGACGTCTGAGTAGTAGCAATTTGTTACTGCGCTACGTTCGGTGAGCGAGAGAGCCGGAAGCCCAACTTTCTGAGCGTGATTGCGTGTGGAGGGTTTTGGTGGTGCCCTTGGTATCACCGAGCCTCAATGCACGCATTCACACTCCCTTCGCTTTCTTCGCGGTAGGCAACGGCCTTGTAAAGGTCCATGAGCGGCAGGAACACTTACCATCAGGTGTACTGTTTGCTCGTTTGCCACCGTTTGCAAAAAAAAAAAATATGCATATTATGTCCCTAAGTATTTGTCGGCGTTGCGCCAGGAATTTGGACGATGATAGTAAAATACTGAGTATGTAATCACTGTATTTATTAGGAGTTCTTGCCGGAGAAGTGAGTGAAGTAAATCTGTCCTCTATTCTAATCTTACAATGTTTTTATAACCTCCGCTTTACAATGAAACGGTCTATTCTTAGCAACTACAATTACTTTTTATAACAAACAAATAAAACAACTATTAAATAACTATCGGCATATAGCTAAATAATAATGATAAATATTCTAATGCATTTAACATAATTCCAAATAGTCAATTTTACACAATTTACATTAATGTAATTAAAGGAAATATTGTTCTCATATATTGTTCAACAGACGGCGCTGTAACTAGAAATAAATTGCAATATTTATTGTGTAAAAACAACTAAATATGGTTGCAAATAATTACATTAATTCTAATCGATTTTAATTTAATCAACTATATAAATATTTAAACAACTATATCTAGTACAACAAATATATCTAGAAATACATTCAAAAAGTGTCTTTTAAATATCATAGCATGATAAATAGCAGTGTTGTTACTACAAATAATTATTAAAATATTAGTTTATAACTATAATTGATAACACATACATCAACAATTTACAAATATCGCCGATAGAGGGCGATATGCGCCCATATATTCTTTTATGATAACCACAGGTAAAAAAGGGTTGGCGAATTGTATTCCTAAACCATCAAGACACAGATAAACATCACTCAAACTTTGACAAATTTCGACTGACTAAAATCAACGCAATCAAAATAATTACCGAAGATTCTATAACAAATGATCGAAGTAAATATTGCAAGAGCCTTGTAATTAATGAACTGACAATCTTCTATACATCAAACCTTAATGAAGAAAACTTCAATACACACAGATGAAAATTTTTGCGGATTTTTATATTTAACACCACCTATTTGTATTAAAGATTCGACAATTCCTGAGGACTTAGCTAGTTTACTTATATTCTTTAAGTTATATAAATTATTATTATCTAAATATTTGATTAGCATATAAAAACTGAATATACTGTATATATTAATATCTGGCTGACCGAGCTTAGCTCGGTATATTTTTTGCTGTATTTTGCCGAACTTATTTAGATATATATTAAAAAAAAAATAAAAATAAAATAATGAAAAAAAATATCAAAAATTACAAAAAGAGAATAATACTAACACCGAGATTCGATCCCACGCTGTTTGAATCCCAAAACAGAACAAAAAGGAAAATGGACAATTTCCCAACTGAGCTATTATAACTCCTGACATTGACGTCGAAATTTGAATTCATGTACTTTTAAAATTCAATGTTATTATATTGTTTTGCTAAAAACACCGACAAAACAATATTTTCTATAAATAAAACGTAGCTAGATCTAGAATAGAATAATAGAATAGTAGAATAAGAAAATCTTACTCTCACGTGATGAGCACCTTCCAGAACATCACCTTGCAATTTTCCGCAGAACTTCGAATCTTCATTCGACATATGTTTCGTCTCTTAACGAGGCATCCTCAGGACGGTTCGGCTTCGGAACGTGGTGGGTCTCCCTTCCTTCCTTTTCATATGCAAGAGTTTCCCTCATGCAATAAATGCTATACCAACCTGTCTGACTAGCGTGAAATATAGGTGGCCAATTTTATTTCTATTATGTAGGTGGTTTGAGCCCAACAGAAGTGACTACAAAACGTCTACATATTAGAAAACACTCTTTTTAGTGAAAACCTTTTTTACACATCATCATCATCACAGCTCATAAATGTCCCACTACTGGGCTCGAGTCTCCTCCACGGGTGGGGGGGATTGACCTACTGTAACAAGCTGGTTAGGCATGTTGGTACAGGATTTTAGAGTTTTCCTTCTCTTGCATAGATTTTGTATCTATGTATAAATACGTGAAGCGGAAAACTTTGTACCCCTTTTTACGAAAATTACGTGGATGGAGTATATAATGAGGAGAAGTGCATAAAACTGAAATTTTATATAATAATGGATTAGAATTTTTTTTTTTTGGGTGATTTAGTTGTTAGCCTCAGATGACTGTGACAACTTTACCCGGACTGGTGGGTGAGCGCTGAGGGCTCTCAACCCGTAAGGATTAGAAATGTATTAAATTCATTAAAAAAAAGGCATTACGCACACTACAACGCAATTGCTACACACACACACACACACACGTCTGTGTGAGTGTGTTGCGTAGCAACGGTTATAGACTTTTGTTTACGGTTAAAATCTCTGGTCGAACTGAATGTCATACAATCATAATTATGATGACTTTTGACGCGAATGTCAAAATGTCATGTAGCGCTTTTATATTCTTTTCATTATTTTAGTATTTTAAAGTGTTATATTCAATAATTTTGCTGATATTTTATGTAATATAATGCAGATAAAATTATGAAATGTAGTGAAAATGATATAATAGTGAATTACGTGCATTTTGACATTCTGCCCAAATTTCCTGAGACGCATGACTTGGATATCAGCACTAAGTCATGCTAACGACTGACTGAAAGACTAAGACTAAAGACGTGAATAATAATCAATATACTCGACACTGGCACCAATAGCTCATATTATTGTAGCTCATTGCCATTAACTAAAAAGAAGATTTTTTTATAATTATGATGACAATGTCTAATAGAGATTTGTGCTTATATATTAGTTATTAGTGAAATACAGCTTGCTCAATTTACAATTATACATAAATAAATTTAAAAGAAAATTGTGTAGCCCAAAATTAATTAAAATAAATTATGGCCGAATTTCGACCACACGGCGACCACTAGTACATATTATTATCTCTTAGTCGTCTTTTACTACACCTTTGGGCATTGTATTCCTACTCCATCACCACTCTGAAAATTTTTATACACTTTATACATTTTTATACACAGAAACAAATAAATTAATTAAAATTCTTCCTTACATTCTTATCACAGTAGCTTTGTGTCCTATTTTACACTAGCACGATATTGAGGTCACCGCTTTAATTCTATTCACAATTCACCTAGGCCTTTCTACAGGACGCTTAATCAAAGTGACATACAATCCATCACCTTTAGGGTAGCAACCCTTAAGAGCTTCCCCTTTCAATTCATTATACCGTTTTCAATGATAAAATAGGTGCAATTTTTCAAAGGTATGACGATAAAAGATTTTAAAATTGTATTCAATTTTTATATTTAATTCTATTTGACTGCACAGATAGGGAAATGGTCTCAGTACCGATCTTTTGTGACAAGTGAAGTGGATTCAATCTTGTAAGATAATTCTTAGTGTGATTCACAAGTGATTGTTCAGAGTCGTGGTATAATTTGTGTCTGTTAATTAATTATTTTTTAAGGAGGGATCCCGAAAGGGTATCCCGTCGGTCTGGACTCGGAAGTCCAAGATTCAAAGGCAAAGGGGAAGTAATACCACGAATTATGGTGCCGCGCGCTTCCTTTCATCACCCCGGACGGGACGGATGGAGTGCGTCCGCACCATTGCCTGCCAGAAAATAAAGGTTTTTGTGAAGTCCCTCGCGAAAAAAGGGATTTAATTGTAAATGTGAAATGTCTTTAAAAAATAAATAACATTTCTTTTATAAAATCGTTATAAATATATTTAACAAAGTTTTTTTGATTAAACATAGAGTTTTAAACAAAAAAAAAATAATTAACACAGGGAAGTATTAATTTTACTAGTTTTTATTTTTTAATTATATTTTTTCATCATCATTACATGTACATCACACTGCTGGGTTCAAGCCTTTTCCACAATGGGAGGTAAATTGACTATACCACGCTGGTCAGATAGGTTTTATATCGAATTTTCCTTCACTTGGATAAATTTTATCTGCACATTATAATCCCTTAATCGCCTTTCACGACATTCACGGGTAGAAAAGCGGGTGGTAAATGGTATCGTTACTCCGTCACCACACGAAAAGAATATAAATTATATTTACTCTATCATTAATTATATTTTGTGTTTGATAATGGTGTAAGAATACTATTCACCACCCCCTTTTTCCTTGTGTCGTAAAAGACAACTTAGGGAAATAATATGCAGATAATATCGATGCAAGAGAACAAAAACTCGAAAAGAAAACCGTATATCAATTCGTTTAACCAGCTTAGTATATTAAGCTAATTTTTTTCCTGTTGTGGGGGCGGCTCGTAGGGTTTTATTTCGAGTTTCCTTTCTCTTGCACAGATGTTATATGCATATTATGCCCCTTAGTCGTCTTTTACGATATCCACGTGAAAGATAGGGAGGGAGTGGTGAATTGTATTCTTACTCCGTCACCACATTGAAATTTTTCATTCTATATTTAATTAATTTTAAATTGTTTTACTTATTACTAGGAATAAAAATCTTCAAAATTGTGTCTCCAATATTTCAAAATTTAGAAAAATACCTTTAAGAAATAAAAGATTTATAAGAACTAATATTTTTCTCATAACAAGCCATGATAACACATCTTTTCTGAAAAACGAATGAGGTAATATGAAATCTAATTGATACAGAAACCCAATCTTGGACCTAACTATAACGTTCATAGCTGGTTATGGCATTACGGGCGTTTCCTGTGCCATTCAATTATTTTTTACGATCAGGTGGGACAAAATGACCGTCAGATAAAACTGGCTACCTGCGTTCAACTAACAACCTTGAAGATATTTTCTTGGATCATATTTGAAAAGTTCAGCTTATATTTGCAGGCTTGATGACAGTTAATTGAAGCGTTTTATAAATTGGATTGCGTTCACATTGAATATTTTTAATTTTATCAGAATGAACGAGTATAGTACATACTATATTTTTAAAGTTAAACTACTTAAGCAGCGATTGATAAATTTAAATTTAGAGTAAATATCAAGATTAAAAAATATTACAGTGTAAATAAATTGTCACTACAAAAGTTCACTCACTTTCGTGTAGTGAGTGAGTAGGAATACAATTCAACACTCCCTATCTTTTTTTTTTTTTTATTGCAAGTAGCAAACGAGCAAACGGTACACCTGATGGTAAGTATTGCTGCCGCTCATGGACCTTTACAAGGCCGCTGCCTACCGTGAAGAAAGTGAAGGGAGTGTGAATGCGTGCATTTAGGCTCGGTGATAACAAAGGCACCACCAAAACCCTCCACAGGCAAACACCCTCAGAAAGTAGGGCTTCCGGCTCTCTCGCTCACCGAACGAAGCGCAGTAACAGATTGCTACTACTCAGACGTCAATTTTCTGCGAGAACGTGGACCCGGACGGACCGGCCCGCGGCTGTAGATAGATAACTGTCGACGGTGTGGTCCTACCACTATTATCCGCTACTATCCTATCTTGACCGTGGATGTCGTAAAAGACAACTAAGGGATATAACAAGCATATAACAATTGTGCAAGAGAAGGAAAACTCGAAGCAAAACCCTTTAGCATAGCATTCTATTGTGAAATTTGCAAAACCAATTACGTCTCTTAGTGTGATAATGTCTTCTAAGATAACACACGGGCAGAAAGGGGTGAAAACGTGGATCTATCTCCATTACACAAATCTACTGCAGATATTTATGATAAATAACTCAGCTGGAGTTTTCTCCAGAGAGACTTTTTTCTTCTCACATAAGGCCCATTGGCAGACACGAGCCTGGCAATACTCGAGACTTCCTTATCTTGTAATGTCATTGTCGCTGTTTATCTGCCATAATATAAGTTATATAAGTGTACCTATAAGTTTTGGTTTATATAGGACAGAATTAAATCAAGTAAAACTTGTGGGGTGCAAGTTATGGAATAAAGCGATAAAAGATTAAGATGATAATCATTATTTCTCTTGCGTAACAAGTGGGGCCTCATGTAGACAATCTGCAAGTTACGTCTGGGGTAGTATACTATACGGACCTTGTAGCAACTCGAGAAAATTGCCATGCGTTCAGGCGTTTTTGGCATATCTACTATTGCAACCAATCGCAAAGCGGGTTTCAGACTACGCTATACTATTGTGCTATATAGTATAGCAAAGAAGGACCTAATGCTATACTTTGCCAAACGATTTTTTTATTGGATCTGTTTTATGTTTGTGGCAAATGGTATTGGTCATGCTCACTGAAGGGTCTGCTAGCGATAGCTATGAGGAGCGGGTCACTCCCTTCCCTTCATTATGGTTAAGGGGAGTGATGGCTGCTCTAGTAGTTAACTCGTGATCGGGTTCCGCTTGCGGAATCTGGTCCAACCATATTTTTTTCATTACATTTGTGATTATTATTATATTTGTGAACTATATTATATAATATTTCGAATGGCATTACACTGGATCTATTAATAAGCATGTTGTAAGATGTAATTTTATTTAAAAGATTTAAAAAAAAAAAAAAAAAATAGACAATCCCGCTGAGTTTCTTGCCGGATCTTCTCAGTGCGGTCGCGTTCCGATCCGGCGGTAATTATAACTTTAAGAAAATTGTAAAAAGTCAATATGTAAGTGCCCCCGCGGGGTTTATACATAATAAATGATTTGAATTTGAATATATAGCATGTCGTTCACATTACGCGATATTATCACAAGCAATTAAAATATATAGCAAGCTCAGTTGACGGCGATCTCTGAAGAGCTTGCGGGACGGCCGGGGGTGAGGGAGGAAGAAGAGGGCGGCGCGTGATATAGCACAGCATGAACTCGGCACATCGCACCAATTTATAGCATACCAGCGTACCCAGCCCGCTTCACCAGGCTAGATTTTATTTATTTATTTATTTATAACTTTTGCACAAACAAACGCACAAGGCGGACTTAATGCCATAGGCATTCTCTACCAGCCGACCTAGGGTGGAGAAGAAATAATGTCAGGCAGTTGCAATACAAGGTGATTAACGATGTCGCGTAATAAATCATTTATATATAATTACTATTACACAATACATATATACTCTATAAATATATATAAATACATACATACATAAAAATATAAATAATGATAATGATATTTGAATGAGTGGATGTGAGCCGTCACAGATGTGTTGACTCTGTCAAAAAATTCAAGTATAATCCAAAAAAGACCATGGCCTTAAAACCGTCACGACTGGTAGCCATCCTGATATGTAGATTTTGATTTATTTTATTTAAACAATAAACTTACACCATTAAATAGAATATCATCATAGTAAATAAAAGCTGTATTTGACAGTTCAAAAAGAGGAGTACTCCGATCGTCACCAAACTTTACAGAATTACTCGCCAAGTCAATTTGGAGATTCCCAGAAAGTTTCATTGAAATCGGTCCAGCCGTTTCGGAGCCTATATGGAACATACCCACACACTTTCTCTTTTATATATATAGACTAGCAACCCGCCCTCGCTTCGCTTCGGTTTTAGTCGTTTCCCCCCCGTAGTTCCCGTTCCCGTGAGAATACCGAGATAAAATATAGCCCAGTTTACGCCCTGATATTATAGCTTTCTATTGGTGAAAGAATTTTTGAAATCGGTCCAGCCGTTTTTTTAGTCTATTTTGCTTCATGTTGCATAGGAGGAAAGTGGAATCTTTCCGACTCCTGTTTTTTTCTTTTATAATTAAATTTGTTGCGGGTTTCAAGACAATTAAAAGCATTTCCCGGGACTTCCTGAGCGTCAAATCTCGGTGTCTTATACGAAAACCATTGTAGATGCTGGCTTATAGGAGTTACAGTGGTGGGAATGTGTGGTGGGATTAGTCAAAAAAAAAACATTATTTCCCTCACGGATTGCGGATTGGCTTTAAGTTTTATTTTAGACTAGCAACCCGCCCTCGCTTCGTTTCGGTTATAGGTTTTAACCTATATATTGACTATAGTCGTTTTAGTATGGTTCGTCGATTGTAGTATGGTTTATTTTTGTATTTGCACTTCTTTTGTCATTAAGAATCTTCGAACGTGCTTCGTGTGAAATAATAAGAGGAGCCGACCGGCTCCGATTGTGTGATCTTTCTCGCTAGCGCAGCCGATCGGCTCCAAATGCGTGCTCGTTTACGCTCGCGCAGTCCATCGGTTCCGAATGAGTTCGCGCCGCGCCGACTGATAGCAATATTTGAGCGGAACCTTGCGCTTTTATTTGCTTTGTTCTGCTTCAAGTAATCTTGCTAACAAATATATTTCGTCATCGCAGCTATCTAAATCCATGTTTCGAAAAGTACACGTTAACACACCGAAAACAAAACTTGGACTGCACGGAATACTGGTACTGCCTTTGTAGTGTATCCACCCGGCTCCGAACGCACCCGACCGGCTTCGAACGCATCCGACCGGCTTCGAGCGCATCCGACCGTCTCCGAGCTCATCCTCTACCAGCCGTTCTATGTGAAATAGTTAGCGGCTTCGCTTCGGCCGATTCCAAGCGCATACGATCCGGTCTGTGTGAAAAGAAAAGGGTGGGCCGATGCTCTCCGAGTCGGTCTGTGTGAATGGACCCTTAATCATTTTTTACGATACCTAAGAGCAATGTAAAGGTTTGTAGTATTCGTAACCACCACACAGCAAACACATTTATCGTATATTTTCCTTTAAATTGTTTTTCATACGTATGATATAATGCAATGACGTCAATCTCAGTGAAAAATTCTTTATTAGCTTGTTATTTACATTACATCATATATACTTAAAAATCAAATAATTTTGTTCGTTATCATCTTAGCTCATATACATCCCACTGTAGAGCTCGCGCCTCTTCCGCAGTGGGAGAGAAGTTGACCTACATATACCACAATGGTCAAACGTGTTGGTATAAATTTGCCTTATCTTGCATAGATGTCTTATACATGCTATAAAATATAATAATACCCCAAAAATCATCAGCGGCTTTCAGGAAAATATTTAAACAGCATTTGCTTAACGCTCAAATTCAGATTCAAAATTTATTTCAGAGATAAGGATTTAATTTGTAATAACACCGTTATACTTTGTTATATATATATATATATATATATATAAATGTATATATATATATATATATATATATATAAATGTATATATATATATATATATATATATATATATATATATATATATATATATATATATATGTGTGTATATTTTGTATGTATGGCTGTACACAGTCTTATGTTATATAGACTTATGTACAGGGTAATTAAATATGTACGTTTCCACGCATTCTTGTAATAATATGCACACAGTTATCTAGATTTAAGTAATTAAAAGTATTTGATTGTGACTGTCCGTGATTCCACTCTAGGTCTTAGCAGAATATCAGCGTTGCTTCTACACAATGAAGTAACACTACCTGAGCTAAGATCCTATTTTATCTCTCAGCATATATTATGCTCAATTAATTTTTTTGTTATTTATGAAATGTATGAGAGCAAAATAAATGATTTTTCTTTCATTCTTTCTTTCTTTCTATATCCCTTAGACATCTTTTATGACACCCACGGGCAAGAAAGGGGGGCAGTGATTTGTATTGTTACTCTGTCATCATACGGAAAATAGTTAAAGAGACAATTATATTTATAAAACAAAACCAGCTAAGTTCGAGTCGGAGTCGCGCACGATGGGTTCCGTACCATTATCTATAAAATGGCGTTTGTTGTATGGCAGACTTAAATATTTATTTTATTTTGTTTTTAGTATTACCTGTTATAGCGATAACAGAAATACATACTTTGTGAAAATTTCAATTGTCTAACTATAGCGATTCTTGATTTACAACCTGGTGACAGACGGACGGAGAGACAGCGAAGTCTTAGTAATAAGGTCGCGTTTTTACTCTTTGGGTACGGAACCCTAAAAATGTAAAATACATATTTTGAAAAAATATAATGCATACAGAATTCCGAGCTACATGTATTAACTAAAGTTCATCAGACAGACAGACAAACAAAAAAAATGTAAAGTGTATTTTAGGCATATGTATCGTGCAAATAACCGTGTGAGCATGAAAAAAGCCTATTATTTTGACATTACAAACAGACACTCCAATTTTATTTATTGGTATAGATATGTTAATTCGATTTTCCGTGTGGTGACGGATTAAGAATATAGTTCACCACTCTCTGTCTTGTCCGTGGATGTCGTAAAAGACGACTAAGGACTACAATACGCATGTAACATCTATGCAAAAAAAGGATGATGATGAAAAGATATGTACATAAGATCTGTGCAAGAGAAGGAAAACGCCGAAATGAAACCCTATACCAACATGTCTGACCAGTACGGTATAGTAAGTTAAATTCCCTCCCATTGTGGAGCAGGCCCGAGCCCAACAGTGGGACGTATGTGGGCTGCGATGATGATGACATTAACTCGATAATTTTATTCAAATTGAGGTATTTTATGTCTCGCTCTCAGCTACACACGTCCCATTGCTGGCCTTGAGCCTTCTCCACAATAGATGCAAAATTGACCTACTGTACTACTCTGGTCTGGTGTGTTGGTATAGGGTTTTATTTCGGGTTTTCCTTGTGGTTATATAGATATAATTTCCCTTAATCGTGTTCTACGATACCAACAGACAAATGAGGTTTTGATGAATTATATTCTTAACTCTTCATCACACAGAAATATGTAATATCTGGTTGACCAAGCTACGCTCGGTATATTTTTGTTGTACTGAAAAAAATTTCAAAAAGAGAATAATAATAACACCGAGATTCGATCCGACGCTGTTTGAATGCCAAAACAAAATAAAAAACTGGACGACTTCCCAACTGAGCTATCATCACTCACGATGTCAACAGCGAAATTTGAATCTATATTCTATTGACATTTTATGTCATTGTATTGATTAGCTAAAAACACCGACAAAACAACATTTTTTATAAATAAAACATAGCTAGATCGATTTTTTGTTCTAGTATGCCAAATTTCATCAAAATCGTTGGAGCCGTTTCCGAGATCCTGAATATATATATAGGTATATATATATATATATATATATATATATACACAAGAATTGCTCGTTTAAAGATATAAGATAACTAGACAGAGATAAATATAGTTTTCTTTGTTCAACAATGAGCTAATATCAAAACATAAAGTCATATCAAAAGATAACACGGGTAGTATTATCAGGAACAATTCCCCATAACGTTTCCACACCATAATACATCATTCATGAGCATTATGAAGGGAACTAGCCCATAAAAACTGTATTACGCGGCAAAAACGCTCCGGCCGACTACAGAAAATGGTCCCCTATTATGTCATAGAACAATGAGGTACGTACTTAGGCTTCGCTCGAGGGCACTCAGAACAGTGCATGAAGAATCTGTTCAGAAAGAAGTGGGGGCGTTATCCGTCCAATTCTTTTTTGATATTCAGAAAGGCGTTGCGTTTTTTACGGTAAAGTTTTCGGCTTTAAGAATAAGATATTGTATATAGCTTTTTTTTTTTGCTTTTAAAAAGCAATTTCTACGATAAGGAATAAATACTTTTAAAAACTAATATCTACGATAATTATCAGTGGGTGACGGAGTGAGAATACAATTCGGCACCTTCTTTCTTGCTTGTGGGTATCGCATATAATATCTATTTAAGAAAACTCGAAATAAAAACATGTACCAACACGTCTGACTAGCTTGGTGTAGTAGGTCAATTTCCCTCCTATTGTGGAGGAGGCTTGAGCCCAACAGTGGGACGTATATGAGCTGTGATGATAATGATCTATAAGGAGCAAATACTTGTGTTGTTAAGGACTGTGTTGCTACAAATCTACATTTAACGGACTCAAATTTCGCCGCGATTGAGAGAATAATATATGGTAAACTCTTAATTTTTTTAACTAACTATACTATAAAAATCTAGATAACAATGTCGCTAATTTGGTATAACAAAATAAAATTGAAGATACTACTTGACTCAACAGACGTTATTTTGTTCAAATCTAAAAAGAAATACTAAAAAGAATTCTCCTTGATATCGATCACCACGCCGGTTCCACCAGGCCGGGTCGTACTAACTCGGAAACCTTCGTGATCTCATGCACAATACTTTCTTGAAGAACAACACATGAACAAATGCATACACAGATAAACATTCATGCATACATATCTACACCAATAAATAAAATTGGAGTGTCTGTTTGTAATGTCAAAATAATAGGCTTTTTTCATGCTCATACGGTTATTTGCACGACACCTATGCCTAAAATAGCAATTAAAAAATTTTTGTCTCTCTGTCTGTTTGTTCCGGGTAATCTTCAAAACGGCTGGACCGATTTCAAAAATTCTTTCACCAATGGAAAGCTATAATATCAGGGCGTAAACTAGGCTTTATTTTATCCCGGTATTCCCACGGGAACGGGAAATACGTGGGTAAATCGACTATAACCTATAACAGAAGCGAAACGAGGGCGGGTTGCTAGTATCTAATATATCCTCACATTTAGCATGATACTGTTAACTCAGCTCCAAGTTAATGCAATCAAGGCAGTTCAAACAGAGGACTGCAATGTAATCACTTTAAACAAACATTGGAGACATTTATCTAATTATATTGTAGCAGCCTCTGAGTATTATATAAATTATTGAGCTATAGCATTTAACTGCTAGGCCATTTATAGAAACGATGGATGGACCATCGATTTCAAGGAATTGGTACCGTTGGTCAGTATAAATGAGGGTGAGAAGTAATACGAAAGGTTATGGGTCGCAAGTCGCCTATCCCTCGCCTCGAATAGTACAGGTGAGAGTATATCTGGACCATAGTCTGTCCAAAAAAGGCTGCACAGAAATGTTTTTTTATAAAACTCATAGATTCAGATTTCTTTACGAACTTTTCATTGGACTGTTATAGTAAGTGCTTATTAACAATATATGAATTAATACGTGCGTGACTTCAATAAGCCACAAAAAGGCAAAAATGCTCGCTATTAGGCTCTATCTATTGATTTCCTAATCAGCTATCCTCGAAGTAATTAATCTTATCTTATCTTACCAACTAGCAACCCGCTCTCGCTTCGCTTCGGTTATAGGTTATAGTCGTTTTACCCGTGTAGTTCCCGTTCCCGTGGGAATACCGGAATAAAATATAGCTTAGTTTACGCCCTGATATTATAGCTTTCCATTGGTGAAAGAATTTTTGAAATCGGTTCAGCCGTTTTGAAGATTACCCGAAACAGACAGACAGACAGACAAAAAATTTTTAATTGCTATTTTAGGCATAGGTGTCATGCAAATAACCGTGTGAGCATGAAAAAAGCCTATTATTTGACATTACAAACAGACACTCCAATTTTATTTATTGGTATACATATAGATTATTTAATCCCAACTCTTTTTTCTCTCTTTTCTTTATTTTTCTTTCTTGCCCTGCTTTGCCTCTTGGCCCTGCATAGTTTCTATGTAGCACAACGCTAAACATTCCTCTGTTGTCAAAATTAACTATAAAATGGTGTAATATAATTGCTGTTATGTAACAATAAATACTATTCTAATCTATTTATTTGAAAAAATTACTACACTAATGTCCGTGTGGTGACGGAGTAAGAATACAATTCACCACTCCCTATCTTACCCGTGGCTGTCGTATAAGACGACTATGGGATATAATGTGCACATAACATCTGTGCAAGAGAAGGAAAACTCGAAATGAAACCCTATACCAACATGTCTGACCAGCATGGTATAATAAGTCAAATTCCCTCCCATTGTGGAGGAGGCCCGAGCCCAACAGTGGGACGTATGTGGGCTGCGATGATGATGATGATGATGACTACACTAATTGTTATCAGAACCCGTGACAAGGGGAAGGTTACAGTATAATAATAACATCTAATTATAGTTGCTAAGAGTAGTATTTAATTAAATACCTACAAAGCAATAGTTTAATTTTAAACAAGGAATTGACATTCAAATAATTAATTATACAAGAATCCTTTTAGCATTTCACAATATCATCGAGCCAAACTATTTCGACTTTTGTTTGACTTTAATTAAATACTTCGTAATCATTTGCTTCATACCAATCTATTGTACTCTTTACTTATTAGAAACCAGCAAATTTTACACGGTTTCACCCGTGTAATGTTTTTTATTAATCTATATCTATACCAATAAATAAAATTGGAGTGTCTGTTTGTAATGTCAAAATAATAGGCTTTTTTCATGCTCACACGGTTATTTGCACGACACCTATGCCTAAAATAGCAATTAAAAAATTTTTGTCTGTCTGTCTGTCTGTCTGTCTGTTTGTTCCGGGTAATCTTCAAAACGGCTGGACCGATTTCAAAATTTCTTTCACCAATGGAAAGCTATAATATCAGGGCGTAAACTAGGCTATATTTTATCCTGGTATTCCCACGGGAACGGGCACTACATGGGTAAAACGACTATAACCTATAACCGAAGTGAAGCGAGGGCGGGTTGCTAGTATATATATATATATATAAAAGAAAGCCGTGTTAGTTACACTATTTATAACTCAAGAACGGCTATACTGATTTGGCTGAAAATAGTTTTTTTTTTGTTGTTGTGTGTGTTGGTCGCAGATGACCTTGACAGCTTAACGCGGTCAATGGGCGAGCGGAAGGCTCTCAACCCGGTAAGTAAGTTAAGCGAACATCACCCGAGGGCTCCCCCTGTGGGGAACGGGCCTCCGCTCGAGGCGTAGCCACATTTAGGATAATGACTTTTACGCGCCGCGGTTTTCGACCTCGACGGCGAGGCCGATACCGCGGAGTTTTTTGTGTTATCGCTGCGCGAGCTGTGTAGACCCTTTCTTGGGCGATCGTAATAGCGTCATCCTCTTCTTCGGGAAGATGACGAGGACGTCGGACCGCGGTGGGGAGGTATCTTAGATCCAGGAGACGGACATAGGATACTTTTTATCCCGTTCGATTGCGTTGCCGTGTGACGTAACATAAAACGTCAAGGAGAATAATGACTTGGGGTGCTACGCCAGAAACCTCCGCGTGGTGTACCCTGGGCACGAGCGACAATTTCTTGGACTGCTCTCTGGAATTGTCGCTCGTGGCAAATATCTGGCCCGAGGGGGGGCCCAGTTTGTGGGATGCCCCAAATTCTCTCCATACCCTCTAATTGTAGAGGGTATTGGACGCGAAAATTCGACGGGCCCAGTCACTCATTCGTTTGAGGACTGGGCAGGCATTTGCCAACCGCGACAAATCGTAGACCTGATTCTTGCTTCGGGACATTTGTCTTGAGGCCTAGATTCAGGAGCGAGGGTCTTGGCTTAACCGCCTGGACCGCGAGGAAGAAAACCTCTATAAAACAATCACCCAGAATCCTAAGTTCTGGCGCGCGGCGAGAGGATGCATGGCTGATGGGTTGTTCAGTCGTTAGCGCGCCCCCCCCCCCCAGCCAGGGTACCTGCGGACCCCCTGTGTTGGGATACAAATGTACGCTTGCCCGGGTATCGGGATCTCTGCCCGGGTCGACCTCTTTTTTCTCCCATACTCGTGGGAACTGTATGGATACTTGTTCTATAAATGACGCTGCAGATAGGAGGGGTGAGACGCCCATTACCACCACAGGGAACGGAGAGCCTAGTTCCCACATTACAGCCCGGCCAAGCTACTGTAAAACTGGCCCAAAGGAGAGGGATGCCTCGTCCGACAGCAGCTCAGCTGCTAGTCTGGCAATTGAGGCTCCAAGGTCAGCCGAGGGCCCGGCGAAAACAGTGGCCCGTAAAAAGAAGAGAGGAGGGAAGCCCACCCCTGCAACGGAGCGCGCCAGACGGCGCGCCGCGAAGCAGCAAAGGGCGGCAAAGAAGGCTGACGAGGGCGGCAGTACTGCCGCAGAGCCGTCGGACGTTGAGAGCGGCAGCACATCGGCTGCAGAGACCGTCGCTGGATCATCCCAGTCTCCAGCGTCGGCCTTGACGGCGGCTCTAGCGGCCAGGGAGGAGGACCTCCCCTCGCAGGTACGCAAGCGCCCCCTTAGCGAGGGTGGCAGCTCGGAGTCTGCCTCCGAGGGGAGTGGCATCATCATGCCTCCTCCCAAAGTTCCGGCCTCTCGCAGGGGACGAGGGGGTGCAGCAGTGGCGGCAAGGTCGGCGACGCCATCGCCGGCCGGCGCAGTACGGGGGACTGAGGCCCAAAAGCGGGCAAGTGAGGCGGCTGCCGTGAGGATGATGAGGGTGTTGTCAGACATCCCTCCCACCGACACGGCGGCTGCTGAGCCCGCTATAGGTGGCGACCCCCGAGCTGCCAATGTGGCTACCCTGCAGGCCGAAAACACCCGCCTTAGTGGCGAGGTCTCAGGCCTGCAGGAGAAAAACAAGGCGCTTCGAAAAGAGCTGTCGGCGGTGCAGAAAGCGAACCGCGAGTTGGCCAAACAAATGGCCGACTTGCGGAGCCAGGTCGCGCAGCTGGCGAAGACCGCGCCGCCGACAAGCGCCGGCCCTGCCGCCGCACCCGCCGTTCCGGTTGCATCAACTCACACTGCGATGAGTCGCCAGAGGGCCCAGCCGGCTGAAGCGGTCCCGCTGCTCGCAGTGGATGGCGTGCCGGACCAGACCATGCGCGCCGTAGTGGAGGTCGTCGGCAAAATGCTCGACGCGTGCATGGCGTCTCTGGAGGAGAGACTGTCTCTGCCTCCGGAGCCCCGTCTCCGGCCGCCGCTTGCTGCGGACAGGCCGAAGGCCGTGGCGTCAGCCCCTGCCGCGCTACCCTGCCAGGGCGGGCGCGTAGGGAGCTACGCTGCGGCCATTGCTGGACCAAAGCCGAAGGGGCCCTCCGCCAAGAAGAAGGCGGCACCGGCTCCTGCCAAGACCGGACCTAAGCCGCCGGCGGCAGCTGCACCGTCGGCGGCGGCCAATGCAGCCGCGACCGCGACTGCTGCGCCTAGCCACCCCGCTACGCCCGAAGAGGGCTGGCAGACGGCTGAGCGCAGCCGGAAGAGTCGCGGTCAGAAGAGGAGAGCGGAGGCCAAAAGCGCCGCCAAAGCCTCCGCTCCCAAGGCAGGAGCCGGTAACAAGAGGTCGCGCAGGAGGCTCCGGCCGCCAAAGTCAGCCGCGGTGGTGATCACCGTGCTGCCTGAGGCGGCCGAAAACGGCCTCAGCTATGAGGCCGTCTTACGTCGCACCCGGCGGGAGCTTGACGTCTCCGATTTAGGAGGCGTCGAAGCCAGGACCCGCAAGGCCCGGACAGGGGCTCGGATTTTAGAGGTCCCTGGGGCCGAGGGCGCCAAGACGACCGATAGCATGGCCGCGAAGCTGAGGGGTTTGTTTGCTGCGGAGGATGGCGTCAAGATCGCCAGACCCGTCAAGTGTGCGGAACTGCGGGTCACAGGTCTGGACGACTCCGTGACGGTGGATGACATCCGGGAGGCCATCGTCTCGAAAACCGGATGTCCCGTGGACACCGTCCGAATTGGCGCTATCCGACCTGGTCCGGGCGGCGTCGGTGCTGCCTGGGTGCAGTGCCCGGTGGAGTCGGCCAAGCAATTGGCCGGCTCAGGCAGGCTCCTCGTGGGCTGGAGCTCGGCGCGGGTGACCGTGCTGGAGTCCCGGCCTGCGAGGTGCTACAAGTGCATGGCGGTCGGACACACTCGGCCGACATGCACTAACTGCTTTGACTGCAGCGATCTTTGTTTCCGCTGCGGTCAACCCGGGCATAAGGCGGCATCGTGCGCCGCCACTCCCCACTGCCCCGCGTGTGCGGCGGGCAATAGGCCCGCCAAGCACCGCATGGGGGGCAGGGAGTGCAGACCCCCGGCTTCGGCCCCAAAGGGGCGGAGCGGCCCGACGACCCCGGCCGCTCCCGCCCCTAGCGCGACCCGATCGCCCGCCAGCGTGGAGGAGGTAATGGATACGGCCCACTAATGGCGGCCGAATCTTACCACCTCCTGCAGGCCAACCTCAACCACGCCGCCGAGGCACAGGACGTTTTCCTGCAAGCCATGGCGGAGTGGTTGATCGGTGCAGCCGTAGCCGCGGAGCCGTACGTGGTGCCTGACCGGCCCAATTGGCTGGGCAGCAGTGACGGCTCTGTGGCAATCGTCGCCTCCACGTCGTGGCATTCCCCGCCCTTGCTGCTCAAGGACAGGGGCGATGGGTATGTCGCGGCGGAATGGGGAGAGGTTACGCTATTTGGTGTTTACTTCTCCCCTAACAGGAGCGCGACGGATTTCGGGGCCTTCCTCACCATCCTGGGGGCCTCGATACGGCGACTGGCACCGCGCCAGGTCTTCGTCATGGGGGACTACAACGCCAAGTCCACGGCGTGGGGGTCCACCAGGACGAATGACCGCGGGCGGGCGGTCAAAGAGTGGGCGGCGGCACTGGGCCTCTGTTTACTGAACAGGGGCTCTGTGCAAACGTGCGTGCGGCAGCAGGGCGGGTCGATAGTGGACTTGTCGTTCGCTAGCCCTAATGTCGCAGCACGTGTGAGGAGCTGGTGCGTCCAGGAGGAGGTTGAGACCCTATCCGACCACCGATACATCCGGATAGAGGTCTCCCGGACCCTCCTGCAGCCCAGCAGGGGTCACATGGCGGACGGAGCTCCCGCGTTTCCGCGGTGGGCTGTGGGTCGATTGGATCGGGACCTGTTGGCGGAGGCAGCCATCATTCAGTCGTGGCTGTCCTCACCCCCCAGGCGGACGGGGTGGATGCCGAGGCTGGCCGCATCCGCTGTGCGTTAACGCAGATCTGCGATGCGGCCATGCCCCGTGTGCGGCGTCTGCCCCCGAAGAGTGCGGTCCCCTGGTGGTCCCGAGAATTGGCGGACCTTCGGGCCGCGTGCATACGTGCCCGGAGGGCCTACACCCGCAGCCGAGCGCGTCACCGCGACGCTGAGCGGGAGGGCCAGCTGTACGAGGCTTACCGCAGTGCGCGGTCTGCCTTCAGGCTGGCCGTCCGTACTGCCAAGGACGTTAGTCGGCGGGAGATGCTGGACAGTCTCGAGCGTGACCCCTGGGGTCGCCCCTACCTCGCGGCGCTGAACAAGCTCCGCGGGCGGGGCCCCCCCCTCACCGAGACTCTCCAGCCCAGCCTCCTCACCAGAGTTGTCGAGGACCTCTTTCCACAGCGGGTGGAGCACACGCCCCCGGTCATGGCTTCGCCGGACAGCGACCGGGAGGCCGACGATGAAAGTGCTCCGCCCATCACGGAGCCGGAAATGGGGGTGGCGGTGGCGCGTATGCGAGTCAAATCCACCGCCCCCGGGCCCGACGGTATTCCGAACCGTGTGCTGGCCCTGGTCCTCGAGCATCTGGGACCACGCCTCAGGGGACTGTTCGACGCCTGTTTGACGTCCGGGCAGTTCCCTGGGTGCTGGAAAGAGGGGAGGCTGGTTCTCCTGCCGAAGCCGGGACGGTCTCCCGAGTCGGCCTCGGCCTACAGGCCCATCGTGCTGCTCGATGATGCGGGCAAGCTGCTGGAGAGGGTGTTGGCTGCCCGCATCGAGCGGCACCTTGTCGGGGTTGGGCCCGATCTGTCCGACGCCCAGTTTGGTTTTCGGAGGGGGCGTTCGACGATCGCGGCCCTGCTGCGCCTGAAGGCCGTGGTAGCGGAGGCCGTCACCGGCGGAGGAGTCCTATTGGCGGTGTCCCTGGACATCGCCAACGCCTTCAACAGTCTGCCATTCAGCTGCATCAGGGAGGGGCTAAGGTACCACGGGGTGCCCGTGTACCTCAGGCGGCTGGTGGCAGACTACTTGGAGGGGCGCAGCGTCCTCTACGTTGACCGAGTAGGGGACGTTGTGCGAACGCCCATGACGTGCGGTGTCCCACAGGGGTCGGTTCTGGGTCCGACCCTGTGGAACATCGGCTACGACTGGGCGTTGAGAGGAAGCCTCCCACCCGGGCTGGGCGTAATTTGCTACGCCGACGACACACTCGTCACAGCCCGGGGTGGGACGCTCGAGGAGGCGGCACGCCTGGCAACTCTCGGCACCGAGGAGATTGTCAGGCGGATCGAAGCGCTGGGGTTGAGGGTAGCCCTGGAAAAGACGGAGGCCCTTTTGTTCCATGGCCTCCGTACCGCCGGGCCTCCCGCCGGCGCTTCGATCACCGTGAATTCGGTCACCATCAGCATCCAGGCCCACATGAAGTACTTGGGCCTGGTGCTCGACGGGCATTTTTGGTTCCGGGAGCATCTCCATCGACTTGTTCCCCGGCTTGTCGGCGCGGCGTCCGCCCTTTCGCGGCTGATGCCGAATGTGGGTGGACCCAGTGCTACGTGCCGACAGCTGTACGTGGGGGTGATCCGGTCGATGGCCCTGTACGGCGCACCGGTGTGGGCGGGGTCCCTGACCGTCCGTCTTAGGGCCCTCCTGTGGCGACCACAGAGGGTCATGGCGATCAGGGCCATACGGGGTTACCGCATGGTGGCGACGGAGGCAGCGTGCCTCCTGGCCGGAACCCCCCCGTGGGACCTGGAGGCGGAGATGCTCGCCGACATTTATCGGCGGGTGTCGGAGACGCGCGCCCGCGGCAGCATGGTCTCCATCAATGAGATCACCGCCTGGCGGGTCGACGCCCGCCGAGAAGTAATTGCCCGTTGGGCAGTCCGGCTGGAGAGTCCTCGGTACGGTGTCAGGACTGTCGAGGCCCTCCGGCCGGTGCTGATGGAGTGGTTGGAGCGGACGCACGGGGTGCTTTCCTTCCGACTGGTGCAGGTGCTGACGGGGCACGGTTGCTTCGGGAAGTACCTGCACAAGATTGTCAGGAGGGAGAGCACACCGTTCTGCCACCACTGCAGTTGCGACGAGGACACGGCGCAGCACACGCTCGAGGAGTGTGCTGCATGGGAGGGGGATCGCCGTGAACTCGTCGCAATTATCGGTGCCGACCTGGCGCTGCCGACCATCGCCAGGGAGATGCTCGTCAGCGTCAGGAACTGGGACGCGGTCGCCGCCTTCTGTGAGGCCGTAATCTCACGGAAGGAGGCGGCGGATCGTGTGCGAGTAGAGCTCCTATTCGGCGACACGTTCCGCCGCCGGCGACTCGGGCGGCGCAGGCGCGAGTATCTGCGCCTAATGCCGCCCTAGCCGAGGCCGCGGGTGATCGGACCGGGGAATTGTCCGTCACCCGCAGTGTGGCTAACCGCGCGATGGCGACCGACGTCCCAGGATGTCGAGAGGTGAGGGTACCTGAAAGAGTATTCCGTCGGGCCGACCACTGACGACAAGTCACATCTGCTCCGGTGGTCGGCCCAACAACGAGGTGACGTGGGTACGGGTGGGTTACGGGCCCGCGCGCCGTCCTTTCATCGCCCCGAATGGATTGGACCGCGCGTGCGCTTACCATAGCCCACCCATAAAAAAAAAAAAAAAAAAAAAAAAAAAAAAGGAGAATAATGACTTGCACTATGAAAGGTGTTATAACAAAAACGAAACGTGTAATAACAAAACGTAAATGACAGCTACAGACTATGTTTTCGAAAATTTGAAAAATACATTTATGAAAAAAATTATGGCGGTACGAAGTTCGCCGGGTCACCTAGTCTATACCAATAAATAAAATTGGAGTATCTGTTTGTAATGTCAAAATAATAGGCTTTTTTCATGCTCACACGGTTATTTGCACGACACCTATGCCTAAAATACAGATTAAAAAATTTTTGTGTGTCTGTCTGTCTGTTTGTTCCGGGTAATCTTCAAAACGGCTGGACCGATTTCAAAAACTCTTTCACCAATGGTAAGCTATAATATCAGGGCGTAAACTAGGCTATATTTTATCCCGGTATTCCCACGGGAAAGGGAACTACGCGGGTAAAACGACTATAACCTATAACCGAAGCGAGGGCGGGTTGCTAGTAATACAAATATAACCATAAGCTCTTCCATAATCTTGTCTATTTTTAATGGTACACATAGGCATTGAATATGCCTTTATCTAGTCTATCGTCAACAATGTGAACAAAAGGTATTGTGAGCAAGCCGATACTAGTATTGTACTCTACAACAATGAGGTTGTGCACAGAAAATATTCAATAGCCTATGTGGACAAGCGCAACATGTAAGATAAGTTGTACAATAATAAAGTTTTGTAGCAGTTATGTCTGTTCAGAGCAAGCTTTTATTCAATTTTTTTTTTTAAGAAACAGACCTGTTTGTATTTCTATAATATTCATCATCATCTTATATTCATCCCAATTACTTAGGGTCGACGCAATATGTCATCTGTTTTGACATATTGCAAAAAGTTTCGGCAATGACTTTTATGACCGGCCGCCTGCCTGACGTCAACCCTCCTTGGTAATGTAATCGTTGACCCAAATGGTACCAGATGGAGTTGGTCCGGGTCAATCTAGAGCTCTTAGTCGTCTTATACGACACCCAATGCAAAGCAAGGGTTGGTAGTATTCGAAGCCGCTACCACACAGCACTATAATATTTCTATAATATTGTGTGGTAAAAACCATAATACTATCTATTTCATTATATCTTCGTGTGGTGACGAAATAAGTATACAATTCACCACTGGATGTCGTAAAAGACGGCTAAGAGATATAATACGCATGTAACCCTATACCAACCTGTCTGACCAGCATGGTATAGTAAGGTTAATTTCCCTCCTATTGTGGAGGATCGAGCCCAGCAGTGGGACATATACGAGCTGAAATGATGATGATGAATGCTGATATTAATGTTTCTCCTACCACTAATATTAATTCGATTTTTAGTATGTTAAATTTTTTTCATACTTTCAACCACAATTCAATCTTTTGAATATTAACTCACTTCCTTATAAGTCTGTTCAGAGGTAAGTTTGTGATTGATTTTAAACTAACTCTTCGACGAGCTAGATACTTGAAACTTGGATGATAGCTGAAAAGTGGATGCCAATGCATGGAAATGTGAAAAAACATGGCCCATTATTTTTTTTTATAATTTAACTAGCTGACTCAACAGACGTTGTTCTGTTCAAATAAAGCGCCACCTACCGGGTTCAATTGTAAACCATTCTCGAATCCCCTTTGCACACACAAATTACTTACTCAATCTAGTCAACAGATATCGCCATCTGTTAAAATCATTTGGAGTTAACAGATAATTGTGAATGTCAAATAATAGACAAATAATTTGCAATAAAATAATATTGCGTCTCTAAATTAAGATGTAAGCTATCCTATCTTTCAAGTTGTATCAAACTGCACACGCTGTGCAAATTTGATTAAAATTGGTTAGGTAGTTTAGGAGTCCATCGCGGACAAACAACGTGACACGTAATTTATATATATTAAGATTATTATTATCTCCGTGTGGTGATGGAATAAAAATACTATTCACCATTCCCTATCTTGTCTGTGGATGTCGTTAAAGTCGAGTATCGTCGATCGAATTTTTTTCACTATATATAGTAAAAACCATGTGTCAGATATAGAGTTGTGAATTGAATTCTATAGATATATATATATATATATATATATATATATATATATATATATATATATACTAGCTGACCCAATAGCCGTTGCTCTGTTCAAATAAAAATATCTGGTTGACCGAGCTTCGCTCGGAATATTTTTTTTTATTTTTGTCGAATTTATTTAGATATATATTAATAAAAAATAAATATTAAATAATGAAAAAAATATCAAAAATTACAAAAAGAGAATAATAATAACACCAAGATAAGATCTCACGTTGTTTGAATGCTAAAACAAAACAAAAAGAAAACTGGACAACTTCCCAACTGAGCTATTGTAACTCTTGACAACGATGACGAAATTCGAATTCCTATTTAGAGAATGTCAATAGCATTTTATGTCATTGTATTGATTGATTAGCTAAAAACACCGACAAAACAATATTTTCTATAAATAAAACCTGGCTAGATCGATTTTTTGGCCCCAAAACCATATAAACCATATAAAATACATAATTTGAATTAATTAAACATTATAAAACTACTTTTCGTCTCAGAGTAGATGATAATATTATGTACGCATTATTGTCAAAAAACTAGACATATTTATTTATAAAATAGTCGTAATTGATTGATTGATCTAACGACTGTCCCTATTTGGCAAAAAATGATAAATGTTCTAGCAGGAACGCTCCAGTGATGACGATAATAGTGACCTAAGCCTTGATTGTACTCCTTTTGAATAATTAAAACAGTCAAAAAACACTTTTTGTTTGAAATAAATTCAAAAAGATTTTCACTGATTGTATTTTAATTATAATCGAAAATTACAATTATAGAAATAAAGAGTTTTATCAATAAAAAACTACGGACTTTATCGTAAGCGTGACAGCACTAGGGACAACTGTCACAGAGATCATCCTATATTTTATGGACTATAAATGAATAAAATTCAGTGAAATAATAATATGACATTTGTATTTCTAACTGTTGTCCCATTCAAACCACGTATATACACGTGACTTTGGTGCTGAAACCTCAAATAGCACGCAACAATTGACGAAAAAATGTCAAATAAAAATCCACACGGCTTCTGTATTTCATTTTTCGGTGCTTTGTGTGAAAGTCCTTTGTATCCATATGGATATTTACTTTCTTTTACTTGGAGTTATAAAAGTAGCTAATAGATCATCAAGGGTATGAAGAATTGAGATTTCTAATAGGAAACTCATAACAGCGAGAAAGTCGAAAGTCCAACTTTCTGAAGGTGTTTTTGTGTGGCGGTTGGTTAAGCCTTTAGTTTCGAGGAACCTTATTGCACGTATTCGCACTCCCTTCACTTTCCTCACGGTAGGCAGCAGCCTAGCAAAAGTCCACGAGCGGCAGTATCACTTACCATCAGATGTACTGTTTGCTCGTTTACCGCCAACAGCAATGGAAAAAAATCAACTGCGTTCGTCAACCCTCTCCACAAGAGTGACGATTATGACTTTAAAAGTCGTATATCGCCTCAGTCAATATAAATAGGCTGAAATGTGGGTGCTTTATTACATAATATCTCGGTGCTCGGTATAATTTTTTTTAAAATGTATTTTTGATGATCTTATTTTAGATATTAATATTGATAAAAAATAAAAATGATGCAATAATGAAAAAAAAATATCAAAAACAGAATAATAATAACACCGAGATTCAATCTCACGCTGTTTGAATGAGACTGGCCAACTTCCCAACTGAGCTATTGTCACTCCTGACGACGACGGCTAAATTTAAATTCCTATTCTATTGACATTTTATGTCACTGTATTGATTAGTAAAAAAACACAACAATGATTAGTTAATTCCTAAAATTTATCAAGATTTGTGCCTCACTTATCAATTCTTCTAGTATGGAAAATTGATAGTTTTAGATACAAGTTAATTATCTCAAGTGGGACAGTATAAATATAGGTATGTATGCCTCAATCATCAAGTTCTTCAATTCTGGGTAATTGATAGTTTTAGATACAGGTTAATAATCCCAATTGGGACAGGATAAATATAGGTATTTAAGCCTCAATCCTCAAGTTATTCTATTCTGCGTAATTGATAGTTTTAGATAGAGGTTAATAATCCCAAGTGGGACAGGATAAATATAGGTATTTATGTCTCAATCATCGAGTTCTTCTATTCTGGCAAATTAATAGTTTTAAATACAGATTAATAATTCCAGGTGGGACAGGATAAACATAGATATTTATGCCTCAATCATCAAGTTCTTCTATTCTCGAAAATTGATAGTTCTAAATACAGGTTAATAATCCCAGGTGGGACAGGATAAATATAAGTATTTATGCTTTAATCATCAAGTTCCTCTATTCTGGCAAATTGATAGTTAGATACAGGTTAATAAGCCCAAATGGGACAGGATAAGTATAGATAAATAAAGGTACTTATGCCTCACTTATCAAGTTCTTCTGTTATGAAAAATTGATAGTTTTATAGACATCAAATCAAATCATTTATTTTGCGAAATATGGGTATAAAATATTAGTTACAGATAGACAGTGTATCACCATATTTGACCGTCAAGCGGCATGCAATAAGAGTTTCCAATTGCAGATTAAAAACTTCTAAGAATTAATGGCTTCATAATCAATACATACATTTTGCCAATTTAAGAAATGAATTTACTTATTATATGAATTTACACTTACAGTTGTGTCATACCTAAGGTTATTAGCTTATTAGTAACTAGCAACCCGCCCTCGCTTTGCTTCGGTTATAGGTTATAGTCGTTTTACCCGCGTAGTTTCCGTTCCCGTGGGAATACCGGGATAAAATATAGCCTAGTTTACGCCCTGATATTATATCTTTCCATTGGTGAAAGAATTTTTGAAATCGGTCCAGCCGTTTTGAAGATTACCCGGAACAAACAGAGAGACAGACAGACAGACAGACAGACAGACAAAAATTTTTTAATTGCTATTTTATGCATAGGTGTCGTGCAAATAACCGTGTGAGCACGAAAAAAGCCTATTATTTTGACATTACAAACAGACACTCCAATTTTATTTATTGGTATAGATCATTTAATTATATAATGCCAATAATAATATACAATCTCAATAGTAATATACAATATCAATAATAATGATGATTATTAATCCCCAATGGGGATATGATAAGTATAGAATTGTCACCACCCTTTACTTGATCGTAGGAGTCGTAAAAATAGCAATGAATTCCCTAGCGCAGCAGCTCTCCCTCCTGTCCATCGAATTAAGGCATTATATCGCCTATTTCCTAAGATTTTTGAAATTAACATGATAGTACCTTAGATTAAACGTTGAAATAAGTAAACAAACTCTTTAACTCCAAATGAATAATAGCTATAAATATATCTATCCTCATCTCATCATCATCATCGTCTTCATCTCAACTCATATATGTGCCAGCTTGAGCTCCCCTACTTCTGGTCTTGAGACCACTCCATAATAGAAGGGAAATTGACCTCAGTAGGTCGATACAGTTATCATGCGGATAAGGCAGGTTAGCTTAGGGTTTATTCAAATTTTTCCTTTTATTACAGATTGGTTATATGCATATTATGTCCTTTAGTTGTGGTTGTGGTAGATGGTTAATTGTATTCCTATTCTGATATCACGAAAAAAATATACATTAATTAAATTTACTGTCTGCAGTAATTGTATTTTTTTTTTGTGGGTGGGCTGCGGTCGGCGCGCCTCCGCACCACACCGCCCGGGGCGACAGAGGGTTAAGCACGCAACTCCCATAACCCACCCGAAAACCACGTCGCCTTCGTCGTTGGGCCAACCACCGGAGCAGAGTTAACTTGTCATCAGTGGTCGGCCCGACGGAATACCCCCTACTTGGGGTACCCTCCCATCGACTGAGGTCCCCCCCTCGGGGAGGACGTCAGTCTTTCCTCACGCGGTCAGCCTCTCGGCGGGTGACGGACTAATCCCCGGCAGTAATTGTATTTTGAACAATAGTGACATTTTATTTATTCCCAATTTCAAAGAATTTATTATCTATAAATTCATGCGAATATTGTCATCTTGACAAAATTTATAGGTTACATTTATGTCGCCATTTACTTTTTCAATAATGAGAAAATTCAGCAACATACTCAGCAGTTTTATTAAAGCTCTGTAATAATAGATGTCAGAAACCTATTATTTGACCTCTGCTATTTTTGCTTATGGACGTCAGAAGTACAAAAGTAATTCATAAACAGTATTTATATATATAAGCCACAGCCAGGGAAATGGGTAGGCAGTCGAAATTTTCACAGTGTACGTATCGCTATAAAATTAAAATAAAAAATATTATTATCATCACACAGTAAAAGCATTCATTCATCATTCATCGCAGCCCACATACGTCCCACTGTTGGGTTCGGGCTTCCTCCACTATGGGAGCGAATTTGACCTACTACACTATGCTGGTCAGACATATTGGTATAGGGTTTTATTTCGAGTTTTCCTTCTCTTGCACAGATATTATGTGCATTTTATCCCATAGTCGTCTTGTACGACATCCGCGGGCAAGATAAGGAGTTGTGAATGATATTCTTACTCCGTCACCACACGGAAAAGCATACTTAAGTATTATTTCTTTTACGTTCTTCTCTACAATTTTTAATTTGAACTATATTTAATAGTATTTATAATACGGGTGATTGTTGAGTGGTTGAGTGTTTATGAAATTCGTACGCCCCTGGAAAACTTATACACCAATTCCAATTATCAATCCGCTTGTCAAGTGCAATAATTATTGCAATATATGTATATCTTGGAGGCCAGATTGTGCCATCATCTTCGTAATATATCTTTATATATAAATTTCTTATGTACGTGTGTGTCACTGAACTCCTTCTAAACGGCTGGACCGATGTTTATAAATTTTTTTGTGTGTGTTCAAGGGGATTTGAGAATGGTTTAGATTCACAATTGAAACCGGTAGGTGGCGCTTTATTTTATTTGAACAGAACAACGTCTGTTGGGTCAGCTAGTATATATATATCCTTACTAATATAATAAATGCGAAAGTAAGTTTGTTTGTTACGCTTTCACGCTTATACCACCGAACAGATTTCAAAAATTATTTCACCGATGGAAATCTATAATGTCAGGGAGTAACATAGACTATATTTTAACTAGGTATTCTCACGGGAACGGGAACTACGCGGGTAAAGCGACTGAAACCGAAGCGAAGCGAGGGCGGGTTGCTAGTATATAATTCCATTTCTCATCACCAGGATAATTCATCATCACCCTGATCTCATTCCAATTAATACAGTTCGTACTAATATGTCCTCTTCTTCCATAAAACCTTATCAGATGTCATTTCTGTGTTCACGCCTTTTTTATCCATATCATGTTTCATACAATTCATTCGTCTTTTCTTCAGTCTTCCCTTATCCTACCCATGTCTTAAGTCAAGGAACTCTGCACCGGTGGTCGGCTCTACGACGAAGGCGACGTGCTATATGGGTGGATTACGGGTGTGCGTGCTTACGTCCCTCTGTCGCCCCGGACGGAGTGGAGCGAGGAGTGCACCGACCGAAACCCACCCCAAAAAAAAAGAAAAGCAACTCCTACCTATGTAAAATAGGCAGTTGTGAATTGCATTCTTACCTTGTCATTACACAGAATGTATACTTCAATTAAAATTTGATAAATTACGTTCCGAGAATGGTTTATTACTTTTTGTATAAAAAGATAATATCTGGTTGACCGGTATATTTTTTTTTTGTATTTTTGCCGAACTTATTTAGATATACCTATGTGAATAAAAAATAAAAATGATAAAATAATGAAAAAATATCAAAAATTACAAAAAGAGAATAATAACAACACCGAGATTCGAACTCACGCTGTTTGAATGCGACTGGACAACTTCCCAACTGAGCTATTGTCACTCTTGACTGCTACCGCTAAATTTGAATTCTTATTCTTTTAAAATATAATGTCGTTGTATTTATTTGCTAAAAACATCGACAAAACAACATTTTCTATAAATAAAACCTAGCTAAATCGATTTTTTGGCCTCGAAACCTCTAGTATGCCAAATTTCATCAAAATCGTTGGAGCCGTTTCCGAGATCCTAAATATATATATATGTTTGTATACATACGAGTATGTATACAAGAATTGCCCGATTAAAGATATACAATACTCGTATATATTCGTATATAAAGGAATCGAAAGGAGTCGTCTCCTTTCCTCGTAACTGTGTTTCAATTTCGTTAATAATATTAATAAAAAAAGGAAATCAAGTCCACTGATGTACGTCTTTTCAAGGAAATGACAGGGGACTTATAAAAACTACTGGATTTATTCGTAATTGGCAAAAGCTCTTAAGATGTGTATTATATTGAATAACAAACTCATGTTTTTCTCGACTTGTGGCTTTATATGTCTTATATTCATTAAATTTAATTTAATGAGCATACGTCTACCACTAGCGACTGGTCACCGTGCTGCTGTGGTCGGCCCAATGACAAGGGCGACGTGGGTTTTTTTTTTTTTTTTTTTTTTTTTTTTTTTGGGTGGGCTATGGTAAGCGCACGCGTGGTCCTGTCCGTCCGGAGTGATGAAAGGACGGCGCGCGGGCCCATAACCCACCCGTACCCACGTCACCTCGTTATTTGTTGGGCCGACCACCGGAGCAGATGTGACTTGTCATCAGTGGTCGGCCCGACGGAATACCCTTTCGGGTAACCTCACGTCTCGACGTACTGGGACGTCGGTCGCCATCGCACGGTCAGCCTCTCTGCGGGTGCTGGACAATTCCCCGGTCCGATCACCCGCGGCCTCGGCTAGGGCGGCATTAGGCGCAGATACTCGCGCCTGCGCCGCCCCAGTCGCCGGCGGCGGAACGTGTCGCCGAATAGGAGCTCTACTCGCACACGATCCGCCGCCTCCTTCCGTGAGATTACGGCCTCACAGAAGGCGGCGACCGCGTCCCAGTTCCTGACGCTGTCGAGCATCTCCCTGGCGATGGTCGGCAGCGCCAGGTCGGCACCGATAATCGCGACGAGTTCACGGCGCTCCCTTTCCCACGCAGTACACTCCTCGAGCGTGTGCTGCGCCGTGTCCTCGTCGCAACTGCAGTAGTGGCAGGACGGTGTGCTCTCCCTCCTGACAATCTTGTGCAGGTACTTCCCAAAACACCCGTGCCCCGTCAGCACCTGCACAAGTCGGAAGGAAAGCACCCCGTGCGTCCGCTCCAACCACTCCATCAGCACCGGCCGGAAGGCCTCGACGGTCCTGACACCGTACCGAGGACTCTCCAGCCGGACTGCCCAACGGGCAATGACTCCTCGGCGGGCGTCGACCCGCCAGGCGGTGATCTCCTGCAAGGAGACCATACCGCCGCGGGCGCGCGTCTCCGACACCCGCCGATAAATGTCGGCGAGCATCTCCGCCTCCAGGTCCCACGGGGGAGTTCCGGCCAGGAGGCACGCTGCCTCCGTCGCCACGGTGCGGTAACCCCGTATGGCCCTGATCGCCATGACCCTCTGTGGTCGCCACAGGAGGGCCCTAAGACGGACGGTCAGGGACCCCGCCCACACCGGTGCGCCATACAGGGCCATCGACCGGATCACCCCCGTGTACAGCTGTCGGCACGTAGCACTGGGTCCACCCACATTCGGCATCAGCCGCGAAAGGGCGGACGCCACGCCGACAAGCCGGGGAACAAGTCGATGGAGATGCTCCCGGAACCAAAAATGCCCGTCGAGCACCAGGCCCAAGTACTTCATGTGGGCCTGGATGCTGATGGTGACCGACTTCACGGTGATCGAAGCGCCGGCGGGAGGCCCGGCGGTACGGAGGCCATGGAACAAAAGGGCCTCCGTCTTTTCCAGGGCTACACTCAACCCCAGCGCTTCGATCCGCCTGACAATCTCCTCGGTGCCGAGAGTTGCCAGGCGTGCCGCCTCCTCTAGTGTCCCACCCCGGGCTGTGACGAGTGTATCGTCGGCGTAGCAAATTACGCCCAGCCCGGGTGGGAGACTTCCTCTCAACGCCCAGTCGTAGCCGATGTTCCACAGGGTCGGACCCAGAACCGACCCCTGTGGGACACCGCACGTCATGGGCGTTCGCACAACGTCCCCTACTCGGTTAACGTAGAGGACGCTGCGCCCCTCCAAGTAGTCTGCCACCAGCCGCCTGAGGTACACGGGCACCCCGTGATACTTCAGTCCCTCCCTGATGCAGCTGAATGGCAGACTGTTGAAGGCATTGGCGATGTCCAGGGACACCGCCAACAGGACTCCTCTGCCGGTGACGGCCTCCGCTACCACGGCCTTCAGGCGCAGCAGGGCCGCGATCGTCGAACGCCCTCTCCGAAAACCAAACTGGGCGTCCGACAGATCGGGCCCGACCCCGACGAGGTGCCGCTCGATGCGGGCAGCCAACACCCTCTCTAGCAGCTTACCCGCATCATCGAGCAGCACGATGGGCCTGTAGGCCGAGGCCGACTCGGGAGACCGTCCCGGCTTCGGCAGGAGAACCAGCCTCCCCTCTTTCCAGCACCCAGGGAACTGCCCGGACGTCAAACAAGCGTCGAACAGTCCCCTGAGGCGTGGTCCCAGGTGCTCGAGGACCAGGGCCAGCACACGGTTCGGAATACCGTCGGGCCCGGGGGCGGTGGATTTGACTCGCATACGCGCCACCGCCGCTCCCATTTCCGGCTCCGTGATGGGCGGAGCACTTTCATCTTCGGCCTCCTGGTCGCTGTCCGGCGAAGCCATGACCGGGGGCGTGTGCTCCGCCCGCCGTGGAAAGAGGTCCCCGACAACTCTGGTAAGGGCGACGTGGGTACGGGTGGGTTATGGGCCCGCGCGCCGTCCTTTCGTCGCCCCGGACGGAATGTACCGCGTGTGCGCTTACCATAGCTCACTCATAAAAAAAAAAAAAAAAAAAATGAGCGTATATACTAAATCCTTCGTGTGGTGATGGAGTAAAAATACAAATAACCACTCCCTATCTTGCCCGTGGGTGTCGTAAAAGACAACTAAGGGATATAATACGCATATAACATCTATGCGAGAGAAAGAAAAGTCGAAATAAAACTCTATACCAACCTGTCTGTCGCGGGTGACCGGACCGGGGATTTTAGTCCGTCACCCGCAGAGAGGCTGACCGCGCTACGGCGACGGACGTCCCGGGACAAGGACGTCGAGAAGTGAGGGTACCCGAAAGGGTATTCCGTCGGGCCGACCACTGAGAACAACGAACTCGGTACTGGTGGTCGGCCCAACGATGAAGGTGACGTGGGTACGGGTGGGTTATGGGCCCGCGCGCCGTCCTTTCGTCGCCCCGGATGGAATGGACCACGTTTGCGCTTACCATAGCCCACCCATAAAAAAAATATTTAATAAATAATGAATAATAATAATAAATAATTAAATAAACATGTTTAGTTGTTGACAATAATGCGTACATAAAATATTATCATTTATTCTAAGACAAAAAGTAGTTTTTTTAATGTTTAATTAATTCAATTTATGTACTTTATAATGTAACTGTCTGTTGTAATTGTAAAAATATGTTGAAAATTTTATACAGGTACTATTTTGGGTTTATTTCTGTTATGAATAATTTAATAAAGATCGGTTATCGATTTACGTATATCGACGGTCCCATCTCTTTTTTATTTACAGTACAACATAACATTATATGTGAGTAAGCGTCATTTTTCTATAAAATGTTTACTAGGTATTTCAATACTTACGAGGTGCATTTTAGGCATGAATATTAATGTTTTTATATGTATAATATATTGCACTTCAGTTGCAATAAAACTGGCACGAAAAGACTGAAAATATATCTGATACAAAATAAAATTGTAAACATGTCGCTCGTTCAAACTTACTTCGTCGGTTTCGTTGACATATGTCACAGATATCAAGCTATATTTTATGGACTATAGTGAAATACAGCTTGCTCAATTTACAATTATACATAAATAAAATTAAAGAAAATTGTGTAGCAGAAAAATTAATTAAAATGAATTATGGCCGAATTTCGACCACACGCCGACCACTAGTAGCTATAATAATTTCTGATGTTTACGCAAGTGATAATGTTCCGACCGATTGTGGTCATGGCGACTGCTTCAGTTCCGTCGTAATTTTCGATCATGCGCTCGCATATGACTAAGGAAGCCAATCTTATTACAGAAGTATCTCCTACATTGCATTACACATCTATATATATAGAAATACATTGCTGTTTGTGTAGTCTCGCTAAAACTCGAGAACGGCTGGATCTATTTGGCTAATTTTGGTCTTGAGTTATTTGTGGAAGTCCAGGAAAGGTTTATACGGTGAGAAAATATGCAAAATTGCGAGAAAAATACTGAAAACAATAATTTTATTTTCCCATAGAAACTGTTCTTATCTATCAAACATTTGATGTTTGTTCCGTCGGTTCGGCATTTTTTGGCATAATTACATGTAGCTTTAGATTAAAAAACGTTTTGGAATCGATAAGAAAAGGCGGTGTATCCCTTAGTCGTCTTTTACGACACACACGGGTGGTGAATTGTATTCTTACTTCGTCACCGCACGGATAATACTAAAACCAAACTGATAAATACTAAAACAAAATAATTACGAAAAAGGCGGTGCAAAGTTCGCCGGGTCAGCTAGTTGTAAATAAAACTATTCTATTATTCTAAAAATCCAATGTATACGCGATAGAATCCATAAATTCTATCATATACATTGGATTTTTTAACCGACTTCAAAAAAAGGAGCAGGTTCTTAATTTGTCGGCATATTTTTTTTTTATGTATGTTCACCGATTACGCAAAGATGCCTGGACCGATTTGCAAAATTCTTTTTTGTTTGATAGGCTATAGGTACTTCCCAGGTGGTCCCATAGTCATCAGGTTAGGATCTGATAATCCTTGAGAAATTGGTGGAATTCTTAAAATTTTATAGGCAATTTTAACGTTTTTCTTATACTTCGTAAAGCTATTTAGGTATGCGCCTGGTAGTCATCATTTCGTTGCAGAGCTGATGATGGAAGATACAATTTGAAGGCGGTTTTTTTTTTAATTAAAAATTATAGATTATGATTGGCCGACGTTTCGAACACTTTACAGTGTTCATGGTCACGGGCGGACTAAGATGTCTGACATCCAACAAGTCATCGTTATTGCAGATGTCCATGCAGATAGTAAAATAATTTTATTTACAATTAGGGTATATTTTGCCCCTCTGGTGAACATGGGTATTTTATATCAATCACAAGAGAAACCATCATTATCACAGCTATGTCCCACTGCTTTTTTTTATGAGTGGGCTATGGTAAGTGCACACGCGGTCCTTTCCGTCCGGGGGGCCGAAGGGACGGCGCGCGAACACATAACCCACCCATACCCACGTCACCTTCGTTGTTGGGCTGACCACCAGAGCCGAGTTCCTTGTCC
The DNA here is from genome assembly GCA_032191425.1 of Lymantria dispar. Classification (NCBI taxonomy): domain Eukaryota; kingdom Metazoa; phylum Arthropoda; class Insecta; order Lepidoptera; family Erebidae; genus Lymantria; species Lymantria dispar. The sequence goes on along the minus strand of CM063468.1, from coordinate 9,692,407 downwards.
TCAGTGATCGGCCCGACTATATCCCACTGCTGGGCTCGAACCTCCTCGATAATGAGAGGAAAATTTACATACGCTTCACGTACTCGTACGTTACATATTGAACGATATTCTTTCCTCAGTCACCATACGAAAAAATAGGAAGCGGAAGTAACAATTTAGCTACATCATCATTTCATCATCATTTCAGCTCATTGATTGCCTAGTGTTAGGCTCGAGCCTCCTCTATAATAGAAGGGAAATTGACAATCTATACCATACTGGTCAGACAGATCGGTATAGGGTTTTATTTCGAGTTTTCCTTCTCTTGCATAGATGTTACATGCATGTTATATCCCTTAGTGATCTTTTACGACATCCACGGGCAAGATAGGGAGTGATGAATTGTATTCTTACTACGTCACCATACGGAAGCTAGCTATATATTATATCAAAAACTATTAGAAACTTTACACAACCAATTTCTATACAACTACTACAAAAGTTTAAGCAAATGTGGAGAATATTTCAATCGCTTACAATACAATAGAACAGCGTAAATCTGATGCAAATTGCATTTACAGTACGACAAATATGTTGGCAGTGTAAATCGATAACAGATATTGGACTTTAACATTGCTCGGTATAAACTTTGTGCATATTTTGTATTTTATATTTTGATATGAAAGCGAAGTAGAGTAATGGTGTCTTATGCCAGGTAACATCGATTCCATAACCGTAAAGACTCTCCGTAAGAGAGTTCAGTGGTAAAATGCTCGCCTGCCACGCGGGCGGCCCGAATATCCGTGTGGTGACGGAGTAAGAATACAATTTACTACTACCTTGTGGATGTCGTAAAAGACGACAAAATGAGTCGATTGCGTGCAATTACGTACAAGAATTAAACTCTCACTCAAACGCTCTTTAGTAAAAATTATTGCATTTATAACTGACTAAATTTTTAAATCTATATTCTATATATATATATATATATATATATATATAGGAGAGGAGGGTTTTGCGAGCGATATATTGACTCATCACCATATCTCTGGAACAATAAGGCGTGCAGACTTGAAATTTAGCACAAGTATTCCTTTCGTCGAGTAGAGGTCAGCTAAGAACGGATTTTGCGAAATTCCACCTACAAAGCGTGTCGCGGGTGCATTCACAATAATATACATATAAGGGAACAGGGTGAACCGAAGCTAATGAAGCTAGGAAAATGAAATTTGGACCGTAGTTTCATTTCATGATGTAGGCGCCCACTAAGGAAATATTTTTTTTAAATTCCACCCCTAAGAGGGTGAAACGCAACGACAAAGTCTGTATGGAAAGAAAAAAAAATCTTTAGCTACTGTCTTCAAATTAAGCACAAATACTCTTTAATAAAAATAATTAAACACGTGTTTCAGTGTTTATCCATTTTTATATGTCGATATTTCGAATAATTCGAAAGGAGTACAATCAAGGTCAACGTCACTATTGTTATCATCACTGAAGCGTTCCTGCTAGAACATTTATCATTTTTTGTCATAATAGGGACAGTGTTATATCAATCGATCAATTGCGACTCTTTTATTAGTAAACATGTTTAGTTGTTGACAATAATGCGTACATAAAATATTATCATTTATTCTAAGACAAAAAGTAGTTTTTTTAATGTTTAATTAATTCAATTTATGTACTTTATAATGTAACTGTCTGTTGTAATTGTAAAAATATGTTGAAAATTTTATACAGGTACTATTTTGGGTTTATTTCTGTTATGAATAATTTAATAAAGATCGGTTATCGATTTACGTATATCGACGGTCCCATCTCTTTTTTATTTACAGTACAACATAACATTATATGTGAGTAAGCGTCATTTTTCTATAAAATGTTTACTAGGTATTTCAATACTTACGAGGTGCATTTTAGGCATGAATATTAATGTTTTTATATGTATAATATATTGCACTTCAGTTGCAATAAAACTGGCACGAAAAGACTGAAAATATATCTGATACAAAATAAAATTGTAAACATGTCGCTCGTTCAAACTTACTTCGTCGGTTTCGTTGACATATGTCACAGATATCAAGCTATATTTTATGGACTATAGTGAAATACAGCTTGCTCAATTTACAATTATACATAAATAAAATTAAAGAAAATTGTGTAGCAGAAAAATTAATTAAAATGAATTATGGCCGAATTTCGACCACACGCCGACCACTAGTAGCTATAATAATTTCTGATGTTTACGCAAGTGATAATGTTCCGACCGATTGTGGTCATGGCGACTGCTTCAGTTCCGTCGTAATTTTCGATCATGCGCTCGCATATGACTAAGGAAGCCAATCTTATTACAGAAGTATCTCCTACATTGCATTACACATCTATATATATAGAAATACATTGCTGTTTGTGTAGTCTCGCTAAAACTCGAGAACGGCTGGATCTATTTGGCTAATTTTGGTCTTGAGTTATTTGTGGAAGTCCAGGAAAGGTTTATACGGTGAGAAAATATGCAAAATTGCGAGAAAAATACTGAAAACAATAATTTTATTTTCCCATAGAAACTGTTCTTATCTATCAAACATTTGATGTTTGTTCCGTCGGTTCGGCATTTTTTGGCATAATTACATGTAGCTTTAGATTAAAAAACGTTTTGGAATCGATAAGAAAAGGCGGTGTATCCCTTAGTCGTCTTTTACGACACACACGGGTGGTGAATTGTATTCTTACTTCGTCACCGCACGGATAATACTAAAACCAAACTGATAAATACTAAAACAAAATAATTACGAAAAAGGCGGTGCAAAGTTCGCCGGGTCAGCTAGTTGTAAATAAAACTATTCTATTATTCTAAAAATCCAATGTATACGCGATAGAATCCATAAATTCTATCATATACATTGGATTTTTTAACCGACTTCAAAAAAAGGAGCAGGTTCTTAATTTGTCGGCATATTTTTTTTTTATGTATGTTCACCGATTACGCAAAGACGCCTGGACCGATTTGCAAAATTCTTTTTTGTTTGATAGGCTATAGGTACTTCCCAGGTGGTCCCATAGTCATCAGGTTAGGATCTGATAATCCTTGAGAAATTGGTGGAATTCTTAAAATTTTATAGGCAATTTTAACGTTTTTCTTATACTTCGTAAAGCTATTTAGGTATGCGCCTGGTAGTCATCATTTCGTTGCAGAGCTGATGATGGAAGATACAATTTGAAGGCGGTTTTTTTTTTAATTAAAAATTATAGATTATGATTGGCCGACGTTTCGAACACTTTACAGTGTTCATGGTCACGGGCGGACTAAGATGTCTGACATCCAACAAGTCATCGTTATTGCAGATGTCCATGCAGATAGTAAAATAATTTTATTTACAATTAGGGTATATTTTGCCCCTCTGGTGAACATGGGTATTTTATATCAATCACAAGAGAAACCATCATTATCACAGCTATGTCCCACTGCTTTTTTTTATGAGTGGGCTATGGTAAGTGCACACGCGGTCCTTTCCGTCCGGGGGGCCGAAGGGACGGCGCGCGAACACATAACCCACCCATACCCACGTCACCTTCGTTGTTGGGCTGACCACCAGAGCCGAGTTCCTTGTCCTCAGTGATCGGCCCGACTATATCCCACTGCTGGGCTCGAACCTCCTCGATAATGAGAGGAAAATTTACATACGCTTCACGTACTCGTACGTTACATATTGAACGATATTCTTTCCTCAGTCACCATACGAAAAAATAGGAAGCGGAAGTAACAATTTAGCTACATCATCATTTCATCATCATTTCAGCTCATTGATTGCCTAGTGTTAGGCTCGAGCCTCCTCTATAATAGAAGGGAAATTGACAATCTATACCATACTGGTCAGACAGATCGGTATAGGGTTTTATTTCGAGTTTTCCTTCTCTTGCATAGATGTTACATGCATGTTATATCCCTTAGTGATCTTTTACGACATCCACGGGCAAGATAGGGAGTGATGAATTGTATTCTTACTACGTCACCATACGGAAGCTAGCTATATATTATATCAAAAACTATTAGAAACTTTACACAACCAATTTCTATACAACTACTACAAAAGTTTAAGCAAATGTGGAGAATATTTCCATCGCTTACAATACAATAGAACAGCGTAAATCTGATGCAAATTGCATTTACAGTACGACAAATATGTTGGCAGTGTAAATCGATAACAGATATTGGACTTTAACATTGCTCGGTATAAACTTTGTGCATATTTTGTATTTTATATTTTGATATGAAAGCGAAGTAGAGTAATGGTGTCTTATGCCAGGTAACATCGATTCCATAACCGTAAAGACTCTCCGTAAGAGAGTTCAGTGGTAAAATGCTCGCCTGCCACGCGGGCGGCCCGAATATCCGTGTGGTGACGGAGTAAGAATACAATTTACTACTACCTTGTGGATGTCGTAAAAGACGACAAAATGAGTCGATTGCGTGCAATTACGTACAAGAATTAAACTCTCACTCAAACGCTCTTTAGTAAAAATTATTGCATTTATAACTGACTAAATTTTTAAATCTATATTCTATATATATATATATATATATATAGGAGAGGAGGGTTTTGCGAGCGATATATTGACTCATCACCATATCTCTGGAACAATAAGGCGTGCAGACTTGAAATTTAGCACAAGTATTCCTTTCGTCGAGTAGAGGTCAGCTAAGAACGGATTTTGCGAAATTCCACCTACAAAGCGTGTCGCGGGTGCATTCACAATAATATACATATAAGGGAACAGGGTGAACCGAAGCTAATGAAGCTAGGAAAATGAAATTTGGACCGTAGTTTCATTTCATGATGTAGGCGCCCACTAAGGAAATATTTTTTTTAAATTCCACCCCTAAGAGGGTGAAACGCAACGACAAAGTCTGTATGGAAAGAAAAAAAAATCTTTAGCTACTGTCTTCAAATTAAGCACAAATACTCTTTAATAAAAATAATTAAACACGTGTTTCAGTGTTTATCCATTTTTATCCTCTAAGGGTGTAAAATAAGTAGACAGATATCAGTTTACCGACTTATCACAGAGCCGAAACTACTGAAGACAGAAACATGAAATTTTGACATTAGTTTCTATGCGTGACGTAGAAACTCACTAAGAAAGGATTTTTTGAAATTCAACCCCTAAGGGGGTAAACCGCAGTAGTAAAGTTTGTATCCCTTAATCGTCTCCTACGGCAGTCACGGGTAAGAGAGGGGGTGGTGAATTGTATTCTTATTCTGTCACTATACGGCAAATACTCTTCAGTAAAAATGAATAAACAGCATTTGTCAATTTCTACCTTCTAAGGGAACTAGGTGGGTAAAGTGACTGAAACAGAAGCGAAGCGAGGGCGGGTTGCTAGTAAATAATATATACTAGTACTTGCGGTGCAGAAGATTTGCAGAAGAGAGCATACAGTTAGAAAACATGATTAACGACTTAACAAGGGAGAGTAAAAAAGTTGGACTGTCAATAAATATCTCTAAAACAAAAACTATTACTAATGGTAGAGCTCCAGCTATCAGAGTAAACGGAGAAAATATAGAGTACACCTACACCTGATGATAAATGATGCTGCCGCTCATTGACCTTTGCCTGCCGTGAAGAAAATGAAGAGTGTGAATGCGTGCAATAAGGTTTGGTGATACTAAAGACATTACCAAAACTCATCACACGCAAACACCCTCAGAAAGTTGGGCTTCTGGCTCTCTCGCTCACCAAACGAAGCGCAGTAACAAATTGCTACTACTTGGACCTCGATTTTCTGCAAGAGTGTAGTACTACCCCGAACAGACCGGCCCGCGACTGTAGACAGACAAGTGTTAGCAGTGTGGTCCTACCACAATATGTTACAGATTAAATTTACCTGTGTCTATCAATTTTATTTGTGGATCAATCATCCAAAGAAACAAATAAGCGAATTGCAATTGCTTGGAAAAGCTACTGGCGATTAAAAGAAATAATGAATAATGGAGATACAAGCATAAAAATTAAAAGTAAACTTTATGACACTGTAATCCAACCATGCATAACATATGGTTGCCAAACATGATCTTTACGTAAAAAAATGAAGAGAAATTAGCCATACACCAACGGAAAATGGAGAAAAGTATGTTAGGAATTAGACTATCAGACAAAATTAAAAATGATTCATTAATTTCTTATTGAATCATTTTTAAAGAAAACAAAAATAAGAGACAACAAAAATATCTGAAATATTAAATGGAAATGGGAAGGCTATATGTGTAGAATGGGAAATGACAGATGGATCAAGAAAGTAACAGAATGAGTACCAAGCGAAGCAAAAAGGAGTAGAAGTAGACCGAAAAGGCGATGGGACAGTATATTTAAAGAAAGATGTGGATTAAATTGGAGACTACAGGCTAAAAATAGAGAGAACCGGTGGAAATTGTGGGAGGCATACGCCAAAGAGTCGACTACCACAAATCAATATTAGGTTTAATATTTTTACTTTCATATCAGTTATTATTTTAATATTATTAGGAAAGCTTGTGGTTAGAATAAAGGCTTTATTTATTTATTTATTTAGTTCTTGTCGTGAGGTAACGGAGTAAGAATACAATTCAGCACCCATTCCATTCACTTCTATTTTGGATAGTATAAGAAAGGTTCCATTTTGAGGAATAGTAAATAAGCACAGAGAAACATTCTCATACGCGAAGAACTATCCAAAAAACCTAAGCACATACTCGTCCGTAAGAAACGGAATCTTGACCCACATACTAACAAAACAAGATTAAAATCGCACCTCTTTCTTCCTTGTAGTATTTAAAAAAGGCAACAGAGGGGTATAATTATAGCTATTAATATATCTATTAAGGCATCGGGTTTGGCTTAACGGTACCTTTTCATAGCGCCAAATTGTTAGCTGCGGTGAAATCGGACTCCAGTTACAAGGAAAAAATAGCTCTCAGATATTGTACAGGTAGAAAACGAATGAGATGTAATCATCTAACATGACTAGAAGAGAAATAAAGTTTGGCATGAAGTCCTATATCTATCCGACTGATCAGCATATTATAGAAGGTGTCGTCATTATCATCGCAGCCCACATACGTCCCACTGTTGGGCTTGGGCCTCCTCCACAATGTGATGGCATTTGACCTACTATACGAAGCTGGTCAGACATGTTGGTATAGGATTTCATTTTTTTCGTTCTTTTACACAGATATTGTATGCATATTATATCCCTTAGTTGCCTTTCACGACATCCATGGGCAAGATAGGGAGTGGTGAATTGTACTCCTTCTCCATCACCTCACGGAAAGAAGGGTGTATATTAATTCTATCACTAGAGAGGCTCAAAAGCGGATCGGGGGAATGGAAACGAATCTATGTCTGCAATATGAGCTGAAGATCACACTCTCGCATCAAAGTTTTCTGCATATATCCCACATTCGTCTTTTACGACATCCATGAGTAAAAAAGGAATAGTGAATTGTATTCTTGCTCCATCACCATACTTAGAAGGTATGGCAAAAAAGTCTTGTTCTTCTTATTAAAAAATCTACAGCAAATTGTGTCCCTATCGATGCCCCAATTGATTTACAAATTCTTTATTTCTGTTTCAACGTACTATATACCGTAGGGAAATAAGTACGCTTACAATAAAACTTTTAGTGCTCAACGAATTGAAAATCTTGGATAAGAAAACAGTCGCAACAACAACGGCATGTTGAAATGTGATGTGATTTTTATCAATTCGTCGAAATTTCTAAAAGTAGAAACGAAATTGTAAGTTTTTTTTGTTTTATAAATTTCATCATCATTCAGCCTACCGCCGTCCACTACCGAACCTAAGCCTCCCTCATGTTTTACAACAAAGTGTAATCCTGTGCTGCTTGCATCCAGCGACGTCCAACAACTTTCATCAAGTCATTAGTGCACTTAGTGGGAAGAGTTCTACACTGATTCATCCGATATGTGGTCGCCACTCAAAAACCTTGCTTCCCCAGCGGTTGTCATTTCATAGAACTATGTGACCCGCCCATTGCCAACTGCAGCTCCAAATTTTTGTATTTTGAAATCTATCTCACAGAGAAATTATTATTTGTATATTTATATGGAATTAATTCTACCACACATTCCCACCACTATAACTCCTATAATTGGGATCCAGAATTGACTCCATAAAATACACTCTGGTTTAACTCGTAGAAATTCCCGGGAAATGCCTTTAAAGCAGGAGAGTAGAAAGGAGGCACGTAACCCATAGTGCTTAATTTTTTTTGCGTCTTAAATGAATCATTGAAATCCGATTCCCTCGGCGCGGCAAGGCATTTCAGTTCCTATATTAGTTTTGGCTACAATCTAATTCATTTTTTTAAGGATATTTTTTTAACTGAAAAATAGTTTAAAACAAGCCTTGTTCTGGTCTTCCTTTTCCAATTTCCGCCAAAACCAGCGTACATCAATTTCCCAAACATTAACCTAAAAACCGATTAATGGATTCGGGTCAAATTCAAAAGCCATATCCATAGAACTTAAGCAATTAGGATCTGATTTATTACTTTGTGTAATAACAGGCAAGAACCATTACTTTTTTAATATTCACAAATATGATACTACCTTCACGGAGAATTTGTGGCAGATTATAACGTGAAAATATCGTAATAACTTTATCATTAAGAGTGTGTACTGTCTGGTGGCGGCTTTAAATACTACCAACCCTTACACCCTGCTCGAGGATGTCGTAAAAGACGACTAAGAGCTTTAAATAGACCTTAGCCAAATACAACTGATGCTGTTTGGTCAATAATTATATTCCTAAGAAGGGTTGACGTCAGACTGGTAGTCGGTTGTAAAACTATTGCCAATAACTTTTGCAAAATTTACGATGTTAGGGTAGTACATTTTGGGTTACCCGGAAGTAATAGAGATAAGAGTAGGATGATGATGATTGTCATTATATATTATTTTATTTAAAAAAAATAGTAAATTAATAAAAAAGAAGACAATCCCACTGAGTTTCTTGCCGGATCTTCTCAGTGCGGTCGCGTTCCGATCCGGTAGTAATTTAAGGTAAAATGTAAAAAAATGACCATATGTAAGTGCCCCCGCGGGGTTTATGCATAATAAAGGATTTGAATTTGAATATATAAAGAAAGAAGGAAAGAAAGATATTTATCTTGCAACCTCACATTTTCGGTACGCTATGGCCTGTCCACTGACACTTCAGTTTTTTTCGAGCTAAATGGATTACGTCAGTTCTTATTTGATAAAAACCATTGCAGGATACGTCATTATCATCGCAGCCCACATATGTCCCACTGTTGGGATCAGTCCTCTTCCACAATGGGAGGGAATTTGACCTGCTATACCATGCTCGTCAGATATGTTGGTATAGCGTTTCATTTCGAGTTTAGGGACTGGTTAATTGTATAACCATTACTATTGATAATAGATAAATGGAATAGATTATTTTAAAATTTATAACATAAAGTGTGAATAAATAATTAAAATTGTGTTGAAGAATTAAAAATGGTGAGACATTATATTCTTAATTCCTATAATGACGGATTAACCTAATCACCCCTCACCCCTTTGTGTGGTTACCCCAAAATTGCTCGCGGGAGTCTAAACTATGGGGATTATAGAAGAACATTACAGAAGATGAGCAGTTTATAAAGTTTACGAGCGCCAAGCCATCTATCAACTGTCTCCACTATGGGTTCATTCTTCTTTTAAGAGACTGTTCAACAATTTGAACTAATTTTTCAATAAAAACTTCGAAATTCAGCATTTACCACGATAGGTTAATTATAAAAACTAGTTTAAGAGCTAAAAAATTATTGCCATACGTGGGCTCTAACTCACGCTCATTGGAAATCCATTCCAATTGTTATAAAAACTAGGCGAGCGTGGGCTTACGTATGACTATGAAATTTTCCCTCAATGTAAATTGCTGAAATTTAGCGCCAGATTATTTATAACAACTTGTTTACGAGCTATATATTATTTCCATAAGTGGGCTTCAACCCACATCTATTGGCAATTCTTTCCAATCGTTATAACAACTAGGCGAGCGTGGGTTTACGTATAACTATAAAAAATCCCTCAATCTAAATTACTGAAATTTAACTCGAGATTATTTATAAAAACTTGTTTATGATTGCCATACGTGGATTTGAACCCACGCCTATTGGAAATTCATTCCTATCGCTATAACAACTAGGCGAGAGTGGGTTTTTGTATAACTATAACATTGTCCTTCATATTATCCGTTTTTACAAGAAACGTTCCACGTTATGTATAGGAAAATGATTACAAATTATTCTGATTCACTGTTATACCTACTAATATTGCAATACCTAATAGAAATAACTACGGTGTGTGGATAGAGTAAGAATACCCTACGAATAAAAGGGGGTGGACTTTTTTGTATTACTATAAAAATATTAAGTAATATTAGGCAAAGGTATTCGGCCGGATTTTAGCACGAAAACTTGTACAAACGTGATTGTTTCGCGTTCGTTTGACCTAATGTACTCATCGCCCGCGCGCCCGCAGTTGCTCTTTTCTTAAGTATTAGTAATACATCACGTCATGACAATCCATAAATCCGGGACGTCGGTCGCGGTCGCGCGGTCAGTCTCTCTGCGGGTGACGGACTAAAATCCCTGGTCCGGTCACCTGCGACCTCGGCAAGGGCAGCATCAGGCGCAGATACTGCACCTGCGCCACCCGAGTCGACGGCGGTGGACCGTGTTACGGAAGAGGAGCTCCTCGCGCGCACGATCCACCGCCTCCTTCCGTGAAATGACGGCCTCACAGAAGGCGGCGACAGCGTCCTAGTTCCTGACACTGTCGAGCATCTCCCTGGCGATGGTCGGCAGCGTCAGGTCGGCACCGATGATCGCGACGAGTTCACGGCGCTCCCCCGCCCACGCGGCACACACCTCGAGCGTGTGCTGCGCCGTGTCCTCGTCGCAATCGCAGTGGTAGCAGGACGGTATGCTCTCGCTCCTGGATCTTGTGCAGGTACTTGGCGAGGCAACCATGCCCCGTCAACACCTGCACCAGTCGGAAGGAAAGCACCCCATGCGTCCGCTCCAACTACTCCATCAGCACCGGCCAGAAGGCTTTGACGGTTCTGACATCGTACCGAGGCCTCTGCAGCCGGACTGCCCAACGGGTAATGACGTCTCGGTGGGCGTCGACCCGCCAAGCGGTAATCTCCTTCAACGAGACCATACCACCGCGGGCGCGCGTCTCCGTCACCCGCCGGTAAATTCCGGCGAGCATCTCTGCCACCAGGTCCCACGGGGGAGTTCCGGCCAGGAGGCACGCTGCCTCCGTCGCCAACGTGCGGTAACCGCGTATGGCCCTGATCGCCATGACCCTCTGTGGTCGCCACAAGAGGGCCCTCAGACGGACGATCAGGGACCCCGCCCACACCGGAGCGCTGTACAGGGCCATCGACCGGATCACCCCCGCGTACAGCCGTCGACAAGTAGCGCTGGGTTGGCCCACATTCCGCATCATCCGCGAAAGGGCGGGAAGTCGACGGAACAGACATGTTAGTATAGGGTTTTATTTCGAGTATTCTTTCTCTTGCATAGATGTTATTTGCATATTATATCCCTTAGTCGTCTCTGACCACATCCACGGGCAAGATAGGGAGTGGTGAATTGTATTCTTACTCCGTCAGTATATGGAACCAGTCTTATAGTAAGTCAATTTCTCTTCTATTAAAGAGAAGTGTGGAAGAGAAGATATAAGTGTGATATAGGAGTAAGAATACTAAGCACCACTCCTTTTGTTGTCCGAGGCTGTCGTAAAAGATAACTAAGGGATATAATAGAGAGATAACATCTATGTAAGGGAAGAAAAACTCGATATAAAACCAACTGGTCTGGCCAGCGTGATGTAGTAGTACTATTTCCCTCCTATAGTAGAGGAGGCTAGAACCCAGCAGTGGGACATATATGAGCTATGATTATGGTAGAAAAGTCTGACCAATGACGTCAAGTCACCCTGCTACGGTGGTCGGCCCAACGACGAAGGCGACGTGCATCGTGGGTGGATTGCGGGTGTGCGTGCTTTCACCCCTCTGTCACCCCGGATAGAGTGGTGCGAGGAGCGCGCCGACCGCAACCCAACCCCAGAAAAAAAAAATGGTAGAAAAGTCTAGAATCATCAAAACATTGGGATATGTATGAGCTGAAATTAGTAAAATATAAATGAAAATATTGCTAACAAGTCTGTATAACTTGATCCTTTTAAAAGTATTTTTCTTTGTTTTTTGTTAAACGTTTTCCCACATTTAATTTACAACTCCAATATAAACCCACGCAATATTTATTTTTAAAAGAAATGTTCTACCTACGCAAAATGAACAGATGTAGGCGATAAGTGGCGAATATATATTTGGTAGTTTGATGTTTGTATATCCTGGTAAAGCTATAACAGGTCAGAACTAACTAGTACTATAAAATCATTTATGTAATTGTGTTTAACAAATAACTATTATTATATTCTAGTCAGGGTGCTGTAGAATATCTAAGAGGCTATTATCTGGATAACCGGATATAACTCGAGCAATGTTGGAGTTGATGCGATTTGTTTTTAATGCATGACAATGCTGGAGGTCTGGACATACCCTGCCCAATTCACCCGGGGCGACGGATGGGCGGCGTGCGACCCCATAATACCGTATTCTCTCCCCATTGCCATTAGGCGGACCACTAGTACTGATTCTTTGACATCCGTGGCCGGCCCGACCGGTTACCTTTTCGGATATCATCCCATACGACGCCCCAGCAACAAGACTGTATTGTCGGAGTATCGCCCTCACACGGTCAGACTCTCTGCAGTACCGGACTAATCCCCGGCCCATCGATCCGCAACCTCGCCTAGGGCCAAACTATGCTGGTATCTGAAGTTTCAAAATTTATTAACATTTTGTTTTCAATGTGAAACAGAGCAAGCACCCCTAAGCTCCTTAATGTGATTATTGGCACACTCGTAGTTATCAGAGAGGACGTTGAAGCTGGCTGCACTTGTGTACGTTTATCTCTTCGTATTTTTGTTACTGATTTCCATCAGTTAAACATGGGCTTTTCCGTGTGGTGACGGAGTAAGAATTCACCGCTCCCTGTCTTGCCCATGGATGTCGTAAAAGGCGACTAAGGGATTAATGCAAAAACATCTATACAAGAGAATGAAAACTCGAAATAGAACCCTATACCAATACGTCTGACTAGCGTGGTACATAGGTCAGTTTTCTCTCTTTGTGCAGGTAGCTCGAGCCCCGTAGTGGGACGTATATGAACTGTGATAATGAAACTTCGCTTATTTAAAAATAAGATACAAACTCTGCTTCTTTATTACCTACTAGCAACCCGCCCTCGCTTCGCTTCGGTTTCAGTCGCCTTACCCGTGTAGTTCCCGTTCCCGTGGGAATACCGGGATAAGATATAGCCTATGTTACTTCCTGATGATTTAGCTCTCCATTGGTGAAAGAATTTTAGAAATTGGTTGGGTGGTTTAAGCGCGAATACGTATCAAACATACAATTAAACTTACTTTCACATTTATAATTAGTATGGATAATTAGCAAACCAGCAAATAGTTTGTCGCATACATACTCGGGCACATTAATCCTTTAAGATCGAGGTATCATATTTTATCCGGTTTCTCGCGAAGCTAATGAAAGCGTTTTCAATCCGGTGATTTTTCATCACTCACGTCAATAGAGAGTTTCATAGCGTGATTTACACTGATACGATCATTGTCTGGTCTCAGATTAAACCTTTAATATGTTGTTTGAAAAAGAAAAAAAAGGAGCCGTCGCTCAGGACGCCTCGCAGATGTGAAACATCGAAATTATTTTGTACCAGTATATATGCATAAAAGAACAGATGATCACAGGAACTAATATGGCATAAAGTATAAATAAAATATTACGAATTTTTTTCCAGTGATTGATGATTTTTATTCAATAAATATTTTTTATTATAATACACTAGTTATGTGTTTATATTAATGATTTATTTTGAACTTACTAGATGGCGTTGTACAAAACTCTAAAATAGGTTATAGTTTCGTTTTACAAATGTATATATCGAAGCGTGGCGTTAACGCCATGCCAACGATCAGGTTCCATAGCCTATAGATGTTTCACATAAAAAAAATGTTGAACCGATTTACTTAATTTAACTTTTATAATTTAAATATGATATTTAAATATTTTAAACAGAAATCCGTTTTGTCTTATTACGTCTTTTTTGGCATGGTCCGAACACACCTAGACCATTCCACTCGGGGCGACGAAAGGTCGGTTAAATAACATCCTCAGTTGTTGGGGCGTCGTTCTCTCGCGGTTGGCCTCCCGGATTTGAAATTTTCACAGAAAAATAAAGAAAATATATTATATTAATAAATTATATTCTTCACCCTTTACGAATTAAAAATAAAATTTAAGAATTAAAAATATAGAAAGAGTAAAAAGAAATGCGTTATAATAAATGACAAAACAAAAAGCGTATCCAAATACTTGTTCAAATAATAAGCTGCCAGTAACATTATGAATTCAACCCACTTTTGGGCTCGGGCCTCCTCTAATTTGAAAGGAGATTTAACCTAATATATCACGCTAGTCAGACGCGTTAGCATAGGGTTTTATTTGGAGTTTTACTTCTTTTGCTTCGATGTTATCTACATATAGGCATAGGGATATTGTAATATTCTTTGCTGGGTGCATCTTTTAGGTCAGTTGCGGAGTACACGAATTCTCATTTACGTATTAGTTTATTTTATTTCTTTATTTATTCTTCTTGTTTTCTCTCTTTTTTTCTATTTAAAAGTAGCCATTCTTGTTTTTGTTTTTTAATATATCTTTCTTAATCATCTTTTCCGTGTGGTGACGGAGTAAGAATACAATTCGCCACCCCCTCTCTTGCTCGTAGGTGTCTTAAAAGACGACTAAGGGATCACAATATGTATATAACATCTATGCAAGAGAACGAAAACTCTAAATAAAACCGTATTGGTATAGAGCAACACGTCTGACCAGCGCGGCATAGTAAGTCAATTTCCCTTCTATTATGGAGGAGGCTCAAGCCGGAGGACGTGAACGAGCTGAGACGATGATGATGATGAGTCATCATTTATGATATCCACGGGCAAGATGGAGGATGGTAATATTATACTTCTACTCTGTCACCACACATAAAATCGTGGCGTTTTAATATATAAAAGCTCATAATGATATCTAATGTTTACGCGAGCACTACACATCTATACCAATAAATAAAATTAAAGTGTCTGTTTGTAATGTCAAAATAATAGGCTTTTTTCATGCTCACACGGTTATTTGCACGACACCTATGCCTAAAATAGCAATTAAAAATTTTTTATCTGTCTGTCTGTCTGTTTGTTCCAGGTAATCTTCAAAATGGCTGGACCGATTTCAAAAATTCATTCACCAATGGAAAGCTATAATATCAGGGCGTAAACTAGGCTATATTTTATCCCGGTATTCCCACGGGAACGGGAACTACGCGGGTAAAACGACTATAACCTATAACCGAAGCGAAGCGAGGGCAGGTTGCTAGTTGTAAATAAAACATTTTTACGGATTATATCGCATATGTACCTATTTGATTTATGATTGTCCGACATTTCGAACATTTTGCAGCATTCATGATCACGGGCGGACTAAAGTGTCTTACGTCCAACAAGTCATCGTTATTAAGATATTTATAATTATCTAGCCGATACAGAAAATTAGTTATTAAATTTATTAAATGTTGACCCACATTTTAGTACAATTTATACTGGCAATAAATTTGTCTGCCCGTGATCATGAATGCTGCAAAGTGTTCGAAACGTAGGGCAATCATAAATCAAATACAAACGCTATATAATCCGTAAAAGTAGTTTTATTTACAACTAGCAATCCGCCCTCGCTTCGCTTCGGTTATAGGTTATAGTCGTTTTACCCGTGTAGTTCCAGTTCCCGTGGGAATACCGGGATAAAATATAGCCTAGTTTACGTCCTGATATTATAGCTTTCCATTGATGAAAGAATTTTAGAAATCGGTCCAGCCGTTTTGAAGATTACCCGGAACAAACAGACAGACAGACAAAAATTTTTTAATTGTTATTTTAGGCATAGGTGTCGTGCAAATAACCGTGTGAGCATGATAAAAGCCTATTATTTTGACATTACAAACAGACACTCCAATTTTATTTATTGTTATAGATATAAAAACTCGTTATTATTACGTATCGGTGTAACAGGATGACAAATTGTCTATCTACCCTTAATATTTGAAGAATTTTTGCACAAGTCATCACTTATAATGATGATATAAATAGATGAAAAGTTGAGCGATTCAAAAACGTGATGCAAGGTATCTTCAATAACCATTAAGCCTTTCAATATTATGTATTAATTACTTAATTTGGTATGGACGAAGCTTGTAAAGGTATTTGGTACGCTGCGGTTTTTGCGGTTTAATGTATTTTAGTCCAATATTAGTGATGCTTATAATGGTAACATTATGAAATCTGCCTGTGGAACTGTAACTGCATATTCTATTATACATCAGACATTATACATAATATGAATAGCCTATACATTACATTTTGAATAGCATATTTACTGCAACTTGATTGCACAGATGACGTAGTGGTTAAGATCGAAGACGGACCTGACGTGCCAGTCACGGGTTCGAATTCCTCGCAGGACAACAATTTGTACAGTCGAGTGTAGCACTTATATTTAAAGTTATGCCTATATTTAAAGACCACGTTTATGTGCCCTAAGTCAGAATAACTCGTGACCGGGGATTAGTCCGTCACCCATCGAGAGGCCGACCGCGTGAAGAAAGACCGACGTCCTCCCCGAGGGGGGGACGTCGGTCGATGGGAGGGTATTATATATATAATATATATATATAATAATACCCCCCCAATAGGGGGTATTCCGTCGGGCCGACCACTGATGTCAAGTAACCCTACTCCGGTGGTCGGCCCAACGACGAAAGCGACGTGGTTTTCGGGTGGGTTGCGGGAGTTGCGTGCTTAAGCCCCTCTGTCGCCCCGGACGGAGTGGTGCGTAGGCGCGCCGACCGCAGCCCACCCACAAAAAAAAAGTCAGAATAACTAACACACAC
Organism: Lymantria dispar; assembly: GCA_032191425.1. Taxonomy (NCBI): domain Eukaryota; kingdom Metazoa; phylum Arthropoda; class Insecta; order Lepidoptera; family Erebidae; genus Lymantria; species Lymantria dispar. The sequence continues at coordinate 9,675,263 of CM063468.1, read as the reverse complement.
TGGTCGTAGAACTGTGCCTTTCCTTCTTTGAATACTTCCTTATTATTCACAATCATTTCCATTATTGTCAAGCTCGAGCCTCTTCCACGATAGGAAGGAAATTCACCTCATGCGGGTCAGACAGGTTGATATAGGGTTCTGTTTCGAGTTTTCCTCCTCTTGCATAGATGTTATATGCGTATTGTATCCCTTAGTCGTGTTTTACGATATCCACGTGCAAGATAGGAAGTGGTGAATTGTATTCTTACTCCGTCACCATACGGAAACTTTCTTATTCATCATCATCATCTTGCTCTTATCCCAATTACTTGGGGTCGACGCAATATGTCATCTGTTTTGACATATTGCAAAAAGTTTCGGCAATGATTTTTATGACCGGCTGTCTGCCTGACGTCAACCCTCCTTGGGAATGTAATCGTTGACCCAAATGGTACCAGATGGAGTTGGTCCGGGTCAATCTAGGGCTCTTAGTCGTCTTTTACGACACCCACGAGCAAAGCAAGGGTTGGTAGTATTCGAAGCCGCTACCACACAGCACAAACTCACACAACGGAAACTTTCTTATTATTATGCGTAATTTTCATTACAAACCATCAAGGAAGCACACTTTTCATGCTATTCGTAAAAACTGGGTGAGTCATTACCATCTATACCAATAAATAAAATTGGAGTGTCTGTTTGTAATGTCAAAATAATAAGCTTTTTTCATGCTCACACAGTTATTTGCATGACACCTATGCCTAAAATAACAATTAAAAAAATTTTGTCTGTCTGTCTGTTTGTTCCGGGTAATCTTCAAAACGGCTGGACCGATTTCAAAAATTCTTTCACCAATGGAAAGCTATAATATCAGGGCGTAAACTAGGCTATATTTTATCCCGGTATTTCCACGGGAACGGGAACTAGGCGGGTAAAACGACTATAACCTATAACCGAAGCGAAGCGAGGGCGAATTGCTAGTAGTAGAATAAGGAGCACAAGTTTACTTTAACTGGAGAAATAAGCTATGTTTTTATTTATAGAAGAGTATTAATCACTTGTTATAGGATAAAAGGAATCTTTAATTTCGGTAGTACTCCAAGTACGAATCCATTTTAACTTTCTCAACAAAACAGTACAGTAGTAAAAAAACACAAGCAGTGCAATAAGGAAGGAAGGATTATTCATTTTGCAGTCTTTTGTTATTCTCAACTTCGAACAAAAGGATTTAGTACAGGAAGCCAGCCGGGAAGCGCTGCTTCGACGTAATTCAAGCATGTCTTCAGTGCTGTCTGATGAATCACATCGAAGTTTGAGCTACAGAATTGTTGAAGTTAGATCTTTTATATTGCTTTAAATAAGATTCGTTTCTTTATTAGGGAACGCGTATAATTTTATTCTTCTCAACCTTAGAATAATAACGTATAGAAGAATAGTGTCGGTACTTCTAACGTTCGAAACATGAATCTATAAATACTAAATGCGCGCAGACGATTACACAAGTATACACGCACACGACTATACAAATTATGAAATCAAATTTTGTTTTTATTAACATAAATCGTCGAAATACTTTTAAAAGTATTGTTAAAAACTTTTTTAAGTTTTTCAAATGTGTTATGACACCATTTGAATGCACAAACCGTCATAATTACCTATTTATTCTTTAAGAGTTACGTACGTACGTGCAGTACAGTGACCTTGTACATTACGGAACGGTTCCGGCGTAAGCTCCATTAGGCTCCAATTGAAATGCTTCACTTTTTGTGCGCGAACTTACCTTCTATACGTTATTATTCTAAGTTCTCAACTCATATTCGTCCCACTGTTGAGCTCGGGTCTCATTCATTACGAAAGGGAAATTGACCATTCCACTTGTCAGACTTGTTGGTATAGGGTTTTGTTTCGGCTATGCAGACGACGGACTTTTACTTATACAATCGAAGGATGGTTTAGAGAAATTAGCGGAAACATGCCTCAATGATATATTCGATTGGGGTACACGAAACCGGCTTGCTTTTGCACCACAAGAAACATATCATCTTTTATTAAAAGGCCATTTACAATCGGCGCCGCGTATAACATTCAATAATATGACTGTCAAAAAGAAATAAACAGTTTGCTATCTCGGCCTAGACTTAGAAAACAATTTTGCATTTATTTAGCATATTAAAACTGTAGGCGAAAAAGCGAAACGGAATTTCTACACGCTTACTAGAATATCCACATCTACTTGGGGCCTTCGTTTTAATACACTTAAAACCATGTACATGGCCACATATTTGGGGTGTATTTGTTACGCTGCACCTGTATGGGCCGATAGGGCCACCATAGGGGCGGCTCGCCTTAAATTACTACAGAGCCAACAATTGGCCCTAATATTCTTATGTAAAGCCTAGAACGGTTAATACCGAGGCCTTGGCAGTACTCGCGGGTGTACTTCCGGTTGATTTGGAGATTCAGAGACGAGCGTCAATGTATTACACCACAAAGGAAACTATGAATACAGATTTTCTTCTACCGCGCTACCGAAATAAAATTGCTAGATTGTTTGCACCACAATCCATTGTCTATGAAGAACTTTTAACTGAATGGCAAGAAAGATGGGATTCATCATCGATAGGTCGTCATCTTTATCAATTTTTCCATGCATCCAGGAGCGCCTGGAGAAGGTGTGGCTGGAGGTTGACCACTTTGGGCCCAATTTTTAACTGGCCATGGCAACTTTAAAAGTATATTATTTTCTTTTAAACTCGTACCTTCACCACTATGCCAATGTTCCACATCTGACCACGAGTATGAACAATCAGCACATCACATTCTCTGGGAGTGCGATCTCTGGCGAAACGAGCGTAACCTTATGTTAAACAATTTGCAAGTCACCTGTGGAGTAGTATACTAAACGGACCTTGTAGCAACTCGAGAAAATTTCCGTGCGTTCATGCGTTTCTGCTATATCTACTGTAGCAATCAATCTTAACGCTCACATATACGCCCCGTTAAGCTCTTCCGTATCCGTGGTGCCGTGCTGCTTCGCTTATCGTAACTGTACACCTTTTTACTTATTGGCTGACTAGTCATTTTGTTTTCCTGTCTCCCGCTTTGCCTAGGAGGGAAGTGGAATCTCTTTCCAACTCCTCCTCTTTAATCTTTTCTAATTAAATTTGTTGCGGGTTCCAAGACAATTAAAATCATATCCCGGGACTGCCTGAGGGTCAAACCTCGGTGTCATTTATGGAGACCATTGTGGATCCTGGCTTACAGGAGTTACAATGGTGGGAATGTGTGGTGGTATTAGTCCCAATAAAAAAAAAATCCCTTAATCGTCTTTTACGACATCCATTGGCGAGATAGGGAGTAGTGAATTGTATTCTTACTCTGTCACCATACGGAGAACAGTTAGAAGTAACGATTGACTATCTGATACCTAAGTCGTTTGACCTTGAGTTTCAGTTCAAATGTCTAATACAGTAAAAAGGCCTAAATTTTCGTGTAAACTCTCTTGTGACGTTTAACAAATGACCTTTAGAAATAGGATAAGGACAGTAGTTGACCTATCTGACCCTAAGTCGAACCCGAATCTAGGCTCAATGAAATATTCACCAATATGTCTGCTGTGAATTTTCGTAGATTATACCGCTACGGTGATTAAATGAAATTGAAATAGCTGTTTATTAAACTGCCAAAAATTAAATAAAAAAATATTTTATTTGAGAATAAAGATAACGTTATTAAATAACATTGAAATAAATGATGAATTTCAACAATACATGACAAAAAATGTTTTGGAGATTTTCGAAATGAACAATTAAAAAAATATTTTATTTAAAAAGAAAAATTTATTTTGAAATGCGGGCATATGATGGACTGTTAGGTCGACTTCTTTCTTATTTAGTAAAACCACTCACTTCAAAGAGAAGAGAGAGAGAGAGAGGGAGTGCAGATAAATTCAAGGTAGGATAGAGTGTAGGAAAAGAATAGAAATAATTTTCTCCTGCGATGAGTTTTGCCATAATAAGGAATGAAATCAATAGATTTCTGATGTCTAGGCGAGTAAAGAAAACTACTTTACGGATTTTATTTTCTACGTTTCGAACACTTTGCAGCGTTTGTGGTCACGTCACGTCACCCGGGCACGGGCGGACTAAGATATCTCACGTCTAACGAGTCATCGTTATTACAGAGATTTATAATTATCTACCAGCTACAGAAATTAGTAATTAAATTTCGACCCACATTTTGGTACTAATTTATTGCCAATATAAGAAGAAAATTATTATCTATAAAAAGAAAACATATATTGTTTATTGTTAGTGACTATTAAACATTACGATAACTTGATGGACATCTAAGTCCGCCCGTGACCATAAACACTGCAGTGTTTGAAACGTTGGGCAAATACAAACGCGATAAAATCCGTAAATTAATTTTATTTACAAAATCCATAGAATTGATATGAACGTGTGCTAAGAATGCTCTTTTGGATTTAATGCAATCAGGTTTCATTGGATAAAGAAAATTGCGACGACCGCAGAGGGTCATGGCAGTGGGGGCTATTAGAGGTTACTGTTCTGTTTCTTGGACTGCAGTGACACTGCTGGCAAGCGACCCGCCTTGGCCACTGGTGTTGAAAGCATTGGCGGCTGTGTACCGGCTCCGCGCCGCAGCTCGATTAACGGCGAGCCAGTGCTCAGTATCTGCAAGGGAACTGGACACTTGCTCGCCTGCTGCTCATAAAGCGGCCCGAAGGGAAGTCACCCTGCAGTGGGGAGAAGATCTAGAATCCCCCATAATAGAGCGGGGAACTGTGGAAGCAGTTGCGCCCCATCTCCACCATTGGCTCAGGAGAAGGCACAGCAGAGAGCACAGAAGAGCTCCAAGATGCCATGAGTGTGGCGCGCTAATTGATGATGCGTGCCACACATTATAAGTAGGCTCCACCTGGGGGCCCCAGCCCCAGCGCGGGGCCCTATCGGCGGATATTGGAACGGGCCTATCATTGCCGACAATTTTCTTCAAGATTTTTTTTTTATTATTCATTTATTATATATACTATGCTATCTTATTTACTACTACATATTATTCTCGCCAAATGTAATTGTTTAACGGCGAGACACGCTCTTATTTACATACTATAATGATGCTTGGCAGCAACAGGTGCTGGTCATTGATAGCCACCTTTTATGAAGCTGTAATGACAAAGAAGGAGGCCGTGGAGCGGGCACGCGGGGCGCTTGCGTCCACCGACTCGCTCTGCCGGCAGTGATTAGAGTGTAGGAGACGCTGCTTTGCACTCCTCTAACCAACCCCCTAAATTATGACAGAACGTGGCTTGAAGACCAAGCGTTGGGGTGTTAGGGATAGAATGTCATCAGACGGTTTCTCCAGCGTCCTGTAAAGCGCAGAAGAGGTCACTGTCATTATAATGGGTATTTCGATCGCTTATGTGGTGAGTGAGTCCCATATATACACACTCGTCTGTTCATTGGTGCGGCGATAGTGTATAACTGTATTTCTACACCGTGAACACAAAAACGAGACCAATTAGTTTAGAGTTTCATTTCGAGTATTCCATCTCATTAAAAGCAAGATTTTAGAGTTTTATTTTTACATTGTCACTACACGAAAGACGTCGTCAGTACACCTGGTCTTAATACTTATTCAACATAAGGAAAATAAGCGATATTAAGGTTGTTAAAATATCAAAGTTTCAGCCGATTAAAGTATGGGTGAGCCTCACGTTTGTACTTTAATCTACATAATTGTATCACGTACAAATATAAATTATATCTACGTGGTGCGCTTCCTTAAACAAATAATAATGTACAACTAAATAATGTATTTTTACTTGCGATGTATTTAATAGAAAGAAGAGAGAAAGACAAACATTTATTCTGTTCTCGTTAAATTTAATCTATACCAATAAATAAAATTGGAGTGTCTGTTTGTAATGTCAAAATAATAGGCTTTTCTCATGCTCACACGGTTATTTGCACGACACCTATGTCTAAAGTAGCAATTAAAAATTTTTTGTCTGTCTGTCTGTTTGTTCCGGGTAATCTTCAAAACGGCTGAACCGATTTCAAAAATTCTTTCATCAATGGAAAGCTGTAATATCAGGGCGTAAACTAGGCTATATTTTATCCCGGTATTCCCACGGGAACGGGAACTATGCGGGAAAAATGACTATAACCGAAGCGAAACGAGGGCGGGTTGCTAGTAAAAATATAACTAAAGTAAAGAACTTCTTATATCTTTCATAAAATAATTAAATTTTAACAACGCACAAACAAGGGCTCAGCTCGTGCTTATTCTCTTTAAATACATAAAACCATCCATGTAATTGTCCGTGTGGTGACGGAGTAAGAATACAATTCACCACTCCCTATCTTGCCCGTGGATGTCATAAAAGACTACTAAGGGATATAATATGCACATAAGATCTGTGCAAGAGAAGAAAAACTCGAAATGAAACCCTATACCAACATGTCTGACCAGCATGGTATAGTAGGTCAAATTCCCTCTCATTGTGGTGGAGGCCCGAGTCCAACAGTGGGACGTATGTGGGCTGTGATGATGATGGACAGAATAAGAATACAATGAATGCAATACCTTCCCCGTGGGTATATTTTTTATTTTGTTTTTTGGTGTGCGGCTCCGTAACCTACCAAGTTTTTATTTAATATCTAATTTTGGTAGCAGATAGATAATTATAAATATCTGTAATAACGATGACTTTTTGGACATCAGACTTCTTAGTCCGCCCGTAACCATGAACGGTGTAAAGTGTTCGAAACGTAGGGCCATCAAAAACCAAATACAAACGAGATAAAACCCGTTTGTTGTGTTTCCGTTTAAAATCCGTTGTTTTATTTACAATGTTATTTAAATAATACTAAAACTATATATACGTTTTGATTTAATTAAAAAGATTTTTTTTACATTTGCCATTTGTACCCTATGATTAGTTAGGATAAACTACGATGAGATATCCAACCCTCTGTATGGTTAACTAAACGATTCATAAAATGACACCCTCTAGTTCCACAAAAATCGCCAACCTAAGATAACTCGGTCCCTTTGGCGTTCTCTTGGGAAGGCTCCACCATTGACTGATAAAATACTGATGAATGGCTGGAGGGTAACTGTTATCTTACTATTTATAAAATATATAAGGTGCCCATAAAAACAATAAGAAAATAGGCAACAACAATATATTAAAAAAGAAATATTGCAAGCATTCGATAACACGGTCCCCTGTCCATTGGAAGAGAAAATAAAATGTAAAAAGAAATCTAGTCAAATGGCCGTGTCTGTATATTATCGCAAATTCCTAAATCCAACCAATAAAATTAGTCCATTCTTCTGTTTACACTAGTGACGGGCGCGTGTCTATAAAATAACAATATATTCACATTTATATTCTTCGACAGCACTTTTTTACAGGATATTTTATTTCTTCACCTTACAGTATTTTGAGCTGATTAAATAATTGAAATACTATGATACTGATTAAATAATAGAATAAATTGAAAATACTGAATGAAGTTTTTAATATGCATTAAGTTAAAAAATAAGGAGCTAATTTTGATTTGAGATATTATATAAAACTGAACCATATAAAAGAAATAAGAGAAGGAAAATTTTAAAGGAAACCCCATATTAACCCGTCCGACCAGCGTAGTATAGTAGATCTATTTTTCTTCTATTGTGAAGGAGATTCGAACTCGGCAGTGGGACATACATGAGCTGAAATGATGATGATAATGACAAAAGAAATACATAAAAATAAAAGTTACGCCACAGTTTTTGAAGTTTTCGTCTGAAAATACTTAAAGTTTCACTAAAAATATCTATACAGTTATATTTAATATTATAATAGCTACAAGCTCGTCTTATAAATTTATTTTATCTATACGAAAATGTCAAATAAGAAATATCAAAAAGAGACAATAAACATTATTTTGGCCTTTTACAACGTAATCTTATTTAATTTAAAAGAAATAGAGAATTATTTTAATTATTAAAAAATAATTAAAGTTGCTAACTTAGCTGTTTCTGTATTTCAAGTATTTTAATGTATTTATGCTGTATTTTTTCAATATTCAAAGTGTGAATTTCTTAATGAGGATTCTAAATTGTGGCAGAGAATTTAAGTTGTGATCTAACATAAACATTATAAAGCAATATATATATCTAGGCCCTTTCTAGAATAATTGATCTTGACTCCGGACAAATCCTAGCATTTTAAAGGATTTGGTCATAATAAGATTCAAAACTAAGTTCGCTATCAAGGATTCTATCAAGAGAATCTAAGTTACGAACTTCATTAAGCATTTTCATGATGGAATTTAATGATTCAATTTAAAAAATAAATACGGGTATAAAACACATTTCGATTTTCTTGTGATTTTTTTCTTGTGATACAACATTTATCTACATTATTAATTAGACCATTTTAGTACACTAAACTTCTATCCGTGTGGCGATTAAGTAAGAATATAATTCATCACCCCCTCTTTTGCGCGTGGGTGTACAATTATCCTAAATAGCCCGTGGGTAACCGGCCCGTAAATCATGACTAAGAGATATATTATATCCCTTAATACGAATGAATGCAAACAATATATGTATATGCAAGAAAAAGAAAACCCAAAACAATATACCAACACGTCTAACCAGCGTGATGTAGTAGGACAAATACTCTCCTATAATATAGGAGCCTTGACCCCAACAATCGGGTGTATGCGAATTGAAATGATGAAACAACTATTAATACGTTCGTTGCGTTACGAGATCTATCAGATTTCTTGCAGGACTTTTGTTTTATGCGTTGACTATAATCGTGTTTTTTTCACTCCTTGTGGGAGGCGCTAACGTGTAAAGTATTTTAAGTATGAGTAAGACAAATATACATATTTGCTTCCTACGTAAAGGTAAATTCAAGGACATAAAAAAACAGAGATGGATTAGGTCCTTAACGCACTGTAATATATAAATTGTTTTCAAAACCGTATTTTAGGAGACTGATTAGGTCTCAAACGCAGCAAAGGGTAGGTTATATACCAGATCTTTTAGGTCTCCAAAGCACCAGCTGAAAGTTGAAAATGATGGCGCAGGGAACGTGTTAAGACGATATCTAACAAAAACGATACTTAACGAAAACGATATCTAATGAAATATGTTTGGGAACGTAGACATTCTGCATGACCTATATATCCGTAGCACAAAATCTTGAAAAGCACTTTTAAAGACCTTCTCTCACCTAAATAGGTGATCTACTATGGCTACGTTGGATTAGTTGTTTAAAAAAATAAAATAAAATAATTGCGATTGAATGAAATTTGCGAAATTGAATTCACGATTTATCGATATAGTCACATCCTTATATTTTATCGCAGCGCAGCCAATCGGCGCAATGTCCTCTTGACATATTACAATACATTCTTCTAGCTCAAGACTCCGATACCTTTTTATTTGGGCATTCAAATGAAAGCTTAAGGACCATGTGGTATTTGTAATAATGTACTTCTCCGTATTCTAATTTCGTGTGGCGACGGAGTAAGAATACAATTCACTAACTCCTCTCTCACCCGTGGGTGATGTTAGACAAAACTAAGGGATATATGCAGATAATATCTGCACAAGACAAGGAAAACTCGATATAAAACTCATTACCAACTCGTCTGAACAGAGCGGTATAGTAGGTGAAATTGTCTTCCGTTATGGATGAGGCCCGAACCCTATAGTAAGACTTATGTGGGCTGAGATGAAGATGACGTGAATATTGTACTAATGGATTCATTAAATATATGGTTCTATAATTTATTTCGTAATTTTGAAAAGAAACTTTTCAATTACCTTCTATTTATTTATTAATATACCTTTAGCTCATTTTCTTCAAAGCAGAGGTTCTTTCACCGTCTATCTCTATAATCGATCTACCGCTGATTATGTGGGTTGATAGATTTTTTTTCGATTATTCCTATTATTAACCTTACTAGCAACCCGCCCTCGCTTCGCTTCGGTTATAGGTTATAGTCGTTTTACCCGCATAGTTCCCGTTCCCGTGGGAATACTGGAATAAAATATAGCCTAGTTTACGCCCTGATATTATAGCTTTCCATTGGTGAAAGAATTTTTGAAATCGGTTCAGCCGTTTTGAAAATTACCCGGAACAAACAGACAGACAGACAAAAATTTTTTAATTGCTATTTTAGGCATAGGTGTCGTGCAAACAACCGTGTGAGCATGAAAAAAGCCTATTATTTTCACATTATAAACAGACACTCCAATTTTATTTATTGATATAGATTATGTCTGTGTATATTATTATGTTTTAGACGTATTTTAAAACTCTCGTAAGGAATTGAGAATTGTATACTTACTCCGTCACTACACGGATGATTTCATATATTTTTATTATTTAATAAATCATCCAAAAACCCATGATTGTAACCAAAACCAGCGTAATCGAGATTTAAATTATGTTTAGAATGTCTTTTTTTATCTAAAGACAGCTAGTTTAATAAGAAAAGTTCTTTGAATTTAAAGACAATTTTATTTGACCACAGCAAAAATTATAAAAATATTAACTTAATTCTTTAAGTTTCGTGAACATAAATTGTAATTTACCACGCTAACTTTTTAGAAAGTTCAAAAAAGAAATATTAATTCGAGCAGGAATTTAATTTTACATAAAGCACCGGACAAAGGCTTAGTTTTTGGACGAAATCTTGGGTTGCGCCTGAGGGACCATAAAAAACCGCAAGTATCGAAGAAGGCAGCGGCCAAGGGACAGAGATGAGGGCAGAGGAGGGCATATGAATATTTTATATACATCTTACATCAGAGAATTTATGATAGCCCAAAGTGTTTCTTTTTCAATAAGTAATGAAAAGTATGAATTTTTTTGTCTTTATCTGTATATTTATTAATGATTTCTGATGTTTACGCGAATATTACACATTTTAAATAAAACTACGGAAGTCATCATGTTTGTATTTGATTTTTGATTACCCAACGTTTCGAACATATTCTTCTTCTTCTTGTGTGTTAGTGTCATTTACAAACAATATATATAATAATTATAGTAGTAGTTTTAAAGTATATTATAGTCGTAGTTGTAGTTAGTGTTATATTTTTATTTATGGTTTGGTCATGCTCACCAAATAAGGTTTTGTTTGCGGTAGCTACGAGGGGCGGGTTGCTCCCTTCCCTATAATGTGGTTGAGAGGAGTGATGGCTGTTCTAGTAGTTAACTCGTGATTGGATGCTGCTAGTGGGATCTGGTCCAGCCATATTTTCTTTCTTTTCTTTATTTTTCTTTGTTTTAGAGTAATATTTGAAAATTTATATATATATACAATTTCGAAGGACATCATACTAGAGCTAATACCATATATTGTACTAAGTATAAAGTTATGTAAATTGAAAAGATTAAAAAAAATGACAACCCGCTGAGTTTCTTGCCGGATCTTCTCAGCTTGTGGCCGCATTCCGATCCGGTGGTAGATTATTGTATTGTGTTCAAACGATGTGTAAATTTTACAATATGTAAATGCCCTTAAGGGGCTTATGCAGAATAAATGAATTGATTTGATTTGATTATAATATAGTAGTTAAGATACCGGCCCACCGCATTAAATATCATGAGTTCGATTCTCACGTAGGACAATACTTTGTTCCGGGAAGCTAACAGGCTCGCAAGGCTTGGATTAGCGATCGTCGTTGACCGAATTGGCAAGTTAGGCCTGAGGGTTCATTGGAATAGACAGAGGCCCTCCTCTTTCACTGCGCACGCCGTGGTCTCCCCCGCAGAGCACAAATCAGTGTGTCTGGGGTTGCCGTGCCGGTGCAAACTCGGATGAAGTATCTGGGTGTGCACCGAGACAATAAGTGGAACTTTGGGCCGCACTTTGCCCAGCTCGTCTCCCCGCTCACCAAAGTGGCCGTGGCGCTAGATAGCCTTCTGCCAAATACTGGAGGACCTGGATCGTTCTGTCGGCGTTAATACATCAATATCTTGCGGTCTATGGCATTGTACGGTGCCCCCATCTGGGCGGAGTCTCTCACCACCTCCAATAAGGCCTTTCTGCGAAATGCGGAAAGAGCCATGGTAGTGAGAACCATAAGAGGATATCGTATGGTGTCCTGGACTACCGCCACACTGCTGGCGGGCGATCCATCCTGGCCACTTCCGGCTAGGGCGCTTGCGGAAATCTACCGATCCCCCGGCAAGCGGCGCGCGCCAGTGGCGAACCGGCGAACCTAACGCCACGAGGGGACTGAGAAGGGCAAGAGAAACTGCCCAAAGGATAGTAATTCGGCGGTGGAGAGAAGAATTGGAGTCCCCCGCAGCAGGGCGGAGGACTGTCGAGGCGATTGCGCCTCACCTTCACTGCTGGATGAACCGAAGGCACAGCAACCTGATCTTCAGAATGACGCAGGTACTTACCGGACACGGGGTCTTCGGTAAGTACCTGCACAGAAATGGACGAGAAGAGGCCCCTGGATGCCATGAGTGTGGCGCGCTAAGTGATGATGCGCGCCGCACTCTTGAAGTATATCCCGCCTGGGGGCCTCGGCACCACAACCTGTCGGCGGTCATAGGAATAGACCTGTCGCTGTCGACCATCATCTCAGAGATGCTCGAAAGTGACATGTGCTGGACGTCGATGGCCTCTTTCTGCGAGGAGGTCATCACAAGGAAGGAGGCCGCGGAGCGGGAACGCGAAGCATTTGCGTCCGCTGACTAGCTCCGCCGGCGGCGAGTAGCGAGGAGGAGGCGCCGATATGCGCAACTCCTCCCAGCGCTTTGATTGACGATAGGACGTGGCCAGACAGCCTTGCGTAGGGGTGTCGGGGATCGAATGTCAAAAGACGACTTTTCCCCGTAAAAGCACGGAAGGGACCGCTGTGGTTTTAGTGGGTATTCCGGAAGCATATGGAGCCGGCGAATCGATTTTTTTCAATAGAATAAAAAATATACCGAGTAAAGCTCGGTCAACCAGATATTATTCCTTATATGCCAACAATTTAGCACATTATTAACATAAATTAGAGTATAATTCTTGTAGATCACAAATTTAATTAACATGTAAAGGCACATTTTACGGTTAGAAAATGAATAAAGACCTAGCCCGGCATTAGCCAAGAATAGAAATTTGTTTATTATTTTATCGTAAATTAGAAAAAGCAGTAAAGAAGTTTTAGTCAAAACAGCAATTAGCGTATTCGTTTACTTAAAAACTTTAAGTCTACTTTTAACATCATTTTGGAAAAACGGCTTCTTGTCCACCCTAAAATATTATTTGTTTGGCATTTGCTTCATTTAAAGTCTAAAAAACTAACGATACACCAACGCAATAGTAATACATAGTACGTAAACATCATTTCAGCTTCCTCCACAATAGGAGAGAAATTGACCCACTATGTATACCAACACACTGAACAGCGTGGTACAAGTAAATCAATTTCCCTTCCGTTGTTAAGGAGGTCCGAACCCAACAGTAGGACTTGTAAGGGCCGAGATAATGTTGATAATATATTAATATGTCCTATATTCAGGAAGCAATATTTTATGATTCCGACCTTACACTATTCAACAGTTAACTGGGAGAAGGGTTCAGCAGCCCATCTGATAATAATCCTTTAGAGGAAGATAACTCTCTTCAAGATACCAGTGTAAAGATTGCTCTTAAAATTGAAGAGCATTGCTCTCTACAATCCACCATACTACGCGTATCAAACCCATCCCTGATTCAATATTTCCACCCCGGCCATAGCAGTGTAGCAACCTACCACCTCTATCTATATTTATCGATTAACACAAAGATAGAAAGTTTTGATTTCTGTAATGGTTTCTCGTAAAAGTAATAATTTCTGATGTTTACGCGAGTATTACACATCTATACCAATAAATAGAATTGGAGTGTCTGTTTGTAATGTCAAAATAATAGGCTTTTTTTATGCTCACACGGTGATTTGCACGACACCTATGCCTAAAATAGCAATTAAAAATTTTTTGTCTGTCTGTCTGTCTGTTTGTTTCGGGTAATCTTCAAAACGGCTGGACCGATTTCAAAAATTCTTTCACCAATAGAAAGCTATAATATCAGGGCGTAAACTAGGCTATATTTTATTCCGGTATTCCCACGGGAACGGGAACTACGCGGGTAAAACGACTATAACCTATAACCGAAGCGAAGCGAGGGCGGGTTGCTAGTTATAAATAAAACTGCTTTAAGGTTTTTATCGCGTTTTTATTTGATTTTGGATTGCCCGATGTTTCGAACACTTACAGCCTTCATAGTCACGAGCGAACTAAGATGTCTGACGTCCAATAACTCATCGTTATTACAGATTGTTTGTTGCAAAGTTTGTAGATAAATTTAGATTATAGGAATTTCAGATAGCATTTACTTAAACGACTAAAAATCTCAATTTAAAGCAAAAATTCAACCCTTTTAACCCATCGCATGTATTAATGACACGTAAGGGTTAACTCAGAGTCATCATTAAGGTCGTTCAAATCGTCGTGGATCACCACATACATCCAGTGGCAATCGTTTCATCCGATTGATGGTGGTCGGCAGCTGCCAAACATTCCAACGAAAAAATATTGACGCTATTTATTAGGAAAATGGTTTAATGCTAAAACTTACAGCGGTTTTACTTATGGTGGTATATTTTTTTACACATTCATGCTTTTTTCATTGTTAGTTACGTAATATCTAAACATACATTTTAGAATTACATTAAATCTTATATCAACTTCAGCAGTGGGACGTTATCAAAATAGTCAGGGACGCTCATTTCGTTTATTCCTTTATTTTATCACTTTTTATATCAGCTCATATATTAGTATCCCATTGTTGGGCTCGAGCCTCCTCCAGAATAGAAGGGAAATTGACCTTAATATACCTGTTCAATGCACATTGAACATGCAACGCAGCAAATTCAAAAGTAGAGCATGTCAACATACAAGTAAAGCATGTCAACATACAAATTTGCAAAATTAGCACTGACATGATTAAAGACACTGCGTTATACTTTACACTTACGACACACTAACACAAAATGGTATATGTGTGTATTAGCAATAAGTAGTATATAAGGTGTACATTGTGTAAAATAAATCAGATTTGAATTTATTCATCTCTCATTTACATCCCTCTCACTGTGGCCAAGACACCCTTAGCCGTCAGTTCTGACCAGTCGAGTGAGTCTGCTTGACTGGCAGTGAGAGTTACCAATCCTCCACCCAAACCTCCATCTCACTGTGGCCAAGACACCCTTAGCCGTCAGTTCTGATCGGTCCTGTGAGTCTGCTTGACCGGCAGTGAGAATTACCAATCCTCCACCCAACATCCATCTCACATCTACCTGTCACCTTAGGTAGCGCGGTGCAGGTATCCCATCATATAGGCTAGGAACTTAAGGGCTTTAGGTACATCAAACTATAACCTTAGGTTCTTCTGTCAAACACGGCGTTAGTCCACTAGCCCAGACTACGCCTGTACATTTGGTCCTTCGAGTAAAAGTAAAGTTTTTTTTCCTCCCTCTAACCCCCCCCCCATAGGTTTGACATAACAGACATACGAATCAGTTAAGAACGGGCTGGTGTACTCAACAAAGCATCAGTTTCGGGATTGACTGAAGGACTTTTACTTACGTACTCTGTCAGAAAGCCTCTCGTTGCGGTTCGGTCACTGGCCTCCCACAAGCGGGACTCACCAGCTGATTGAGAAGTCGCACCTTCAGGACGTGTTATAGCGAGAGCGCAGGTACGATAAGTATTGACTTAAAACATTAGTAGTAGGGAAGTTAGGGTAGGGCTATTAGGGAAGAAGACAAAAGAAGCACTATGGACATACAAGAAATAAACACAGCAATCAGGAGCCAGGAGGAAGATTATAAGGAGATCAGGAGGATAATTACAAACATTAAAAAGGACTCCGTGAGCCGAAGAACACAAAAATACATTGACGAAAAAAGACAAACACTAACTACTATTTTCCAATGGGTGCAAGAGAATCACTCGAAACTGGAGAAACAAGAGATGTTATCATCTCACAAATATATCACCACAAATTACTTTGGAAATATCCAGAAACAATACAACGAGGGCTTAGCCCACCTACAAAAATATGAAGAAAGACTTCAACTTGTTCAGGCGATATATGAACCTGAAGAACAAAACACAAACGAAGAAGAAGGGAGAGGGAATCCCAAGACGTTTATACAAATGTTCAGGATATCCCAGATGTCAAAAAGGCTAATTCAGGCGAAAGAATCAGTCACTGAAAACAAACCTATATGGCATTTACAAACTACAATAAACAATTTACAAAAACGATGGCAGGATATTGAAGAAACACACATTGAATTATTATTGGAGGAGGATACATCGGGACACCTTTACTTCAAAAATAAATATTTTGAAAACACCCAAATTGAGTTCGATACTACAATGGAGATGCTGGAAGAAAAAATCCATGACAGTTCCAGCGAAAAAATAACCTTAACACAGTCGTCAGGAAAACTACCCCGTATCTCTATTCCAACTTTTACTGGGAGTTATGACTCATGGTATACTTTTCATGATTTATTCAAAAAAATTATTCATGAAGATAAAAATATTTCATTGGTAGAAAAGATGCAATATTTAAAGACAAATGTAAAAGGTGACGCAGCAAAAATTATACGCCATCTAACAATAAGTGAATCGAACTATGAAACCGCATGGAAATTGCTTACGCAACGTTATGAAGACGAACGAATGATATCAATTAAATTCATCGATAAATTATTAGATTTACCCAAGCTAAATGTTGCGAATGCAGCGGGTTTAAGAAACATGCACGATACCATAAAAGAATGTTTGGAATCTTTAAAACATCAAGGGATTGACATTTCAACATGGGACCCTATTTTGGCTAGACTTTTGGCCAGGAAATGGGACCAACAAACTGATTCAAAATACGAGGATCAGTTACAACACCCAAACAAATTGGAATCGTTTGAAGAAATGTTACAGTTTTTAGAAAAAAGATTTAAAAGTTTAAAGTCCTACGATCAGCAAAAAATTACGTATAATCACCTGAGTAATAACTCTGTGAATCATACAATAAATAAATACCGGGGAACACTCGTACCAATAGCAGAATCATCAATAAGTAAACATTGCTGGTACTGCAAAAGCACAGAACATAATATAAATAAACGCCCTAGTTTTAAAACCTTGAACGTAACACAACGATATAAGGAAGTCTCAGACAAAGGAATGTGCAAACGCTGCTTAAATCATGATAAAGAAATACAATGCACGAGCGAGTTTTATACAAAATGTGAAATATGTCAACATAAAGGTCATAACACACTATTACACCGAACATTCGATTCAATTAAAAGACAACCAGGGTCTTCTGAGTATACGAAAAAGTTCACTCCTAAACCAACTATGAGTGATAAAAAACAAAACACAACGTTATCGAACTTATCAGCTACCAATTTAGAGGCAAAAAATACGGTCTTATTAGCCACAGCGCTATTACAAACCACGTCGTATGATGGAACACCACAATTATTAAGAGTATTGTGTGACCAAGGTTCAGAAGCGTCATTTTGCATGGAAGAAGTAGCACAACTGCTGTCGTATCCAAGACAAAAGGTTCGAGCCGAAATAAAAGGCATTGGAGACAACGAACCTAAGACATCGAAATATACAATTAACATAAACCTACAACCAAGGTACTCTAGTGAGTACAGACTACCTGTAACGCTTATAGTACTACCGAAGCTTACAAACTCGTTACCAAGAAGTAACTTACAACAATTACAAGAGTTGGACAATGTTCTATTAGCAGACCCAACGTACAACAAAAAGGGACCTATAGACATAATTTTAGGTGCCCAAGAATATAGTAAAATACTATTACAAGGTTTTAAACGACTAGAAGGCGGTATAATCGCTCAAGAAACAGAATTGGGTTGGATTTTATCCGGGTTATATCCGCAAGACACAAACGGTGGCATCAAAGTATTAAGCATGATGACTCGCACCGACGACATACAACAATTAACAAAATTTTGGGAATTAGAAGAAATTCCACGACACTATGCACTCACCAAAGATGATGAGTTGTGTGAAAATTACTATACAAATACTACAATACGAAGTTTCGACGGCACTTATACGGTACGACTGCCGTTTAAGGACGTGAACATAAAATATGGCGAGTCAAGGAAAAAAGCCGTGGCTCGACTATTACAACTAGAACGTCAGTTCGAAAAAAATGAAAATTTACGCCAACAATACAAGGAATTTATGTACGAGTACCTAAATATGGGTCATATGAGAAAAGTACCTAAACCAGAATATTACACAGGAGAGTATTATATTCTCCACCAAGCGGTAATAAAAGAAGACTCTCTTACAACAAAACTACGAGTGGTATTTGACGCTAGTAGTAAAACAAGTAGTAAAATAAGCGTTAATGAAAATTTACATAAAGGACCACGACTTCAACAAGACTTATCAAACATATTATTACGCTGGAGAACGCATAAGATTGCTTTCATGGCCGACATTATGAAAATGTACCGGTTCATAAAAATAAACCAAGAAGACTATAAATATCAAAGAATTTTATGGAGATTTTCTCCAAAAAAGGCCATTAGTGAATACGAACTAACAACGGTCACTTATGGCACAACAAGCGCGCCTTATCTGGCCGTGAGAACATTACAACAACTAGCATTAGACGAACAAGACAATTACCCTATCGCCAGTAGAGTAACGTTACAGGATTTCTATGTTGACGATATTTTGTCAGGAGAATCCCAGGAAAGCTCCGTCAAGGAGTTACAAGAACAATTAATAGCAATGTTAAACAAAGGTGGTTTCCAACTACGAAAATGGTCTTCAAATAGTTCGGAATTGTTGAACAATTTAACATGCGATAACGAAGAAAGTCGGATGCTGAAACTTCCCTTAGACGATATGGTCTCCAGGCGAAGATAAATTCTGTTTTCAAATAACTATAACAGAAAACACAAAACCCACCAAACGGTTCATTATGTCAGAGGTGGCGAAAATATTTGATCCGTTGGGCTGGTTGGCCCCCATCATCATAACACTAAAATTACTAGTACAACAACTGTGGACGTCTGGGATGGAATGGGACCAACCAGTAAATGACATAATACGAAATAAATGGACAGAAATACAAAAACAGTTAAAAAACATAGAAAGTATACAAGTACCACGATGGTGTCACACGATAGACAGGACAAAGTTTGAGCTGTATGGATTCTGCGACGCCTCAGAAAAAGCATACGGGGCTGTCGTCTATAGCAGAGTAATGGTGAATAACAGTTACTACATAACATTGCTCCAAGCTAAGTCAAAAGTTGCACCGAAAAAACAAAAAACAACATTACCGCGTCTTGAGCTATGCGCCGCAGTATTATTGGCTAATTTAATAGAAAAAATAAAAAATGCTCTAAACGGTGATAACAATACCGTGATTTCATGCTGGACGGATTCTATGATCACGTTGGGATGGATAAAAGGAGATCCTGGGCGATGGCATACGTTCGTGGCCAACAGAGTGTCAGAAATTAACAGCATAATACCTAATGCTCAATGGAATCATGTCATATCGTCTGAAAACCCAGCGGACATTATATCAAGAGGATTGGAGCCAGAAAAATTAATAAACTGTTCCTTATGGTGGAACGGCCCACCATGGTTACAGACGAGTGAAATACCTATTACAACAACAGCACCACAGCCAAATGAAGAAGCCAAGTACTGTTTATCAACAACAATTAATACTACGAATGAAAAGTATGACATCTGGAGTCGATTTTCTAACTACAATAAAATGATAAGAACATTAGCGTATTGCTACAGATTTATCAGCAAGCGCAAAAAGCACGAACCATTATCCTGTACGGAACTAGAAGAAACAGAGAAACGAATTCCATGCATATTGCAACAAGAAGAATTTTACGATGAAAAAGAAATTATTCGAAAGAAAAAATCACTGCAGAAAAACAGTAAATTATCCACACTAGATCCATTTATTGATAACGATGGATTATTACGAGTTGGAGGTCGAATAGAAAACGCTGACTTGCCATATAATCAAAAACATCCTATACTATTACCACGCCGACATCATATAACGTCATTAATAATACAAAACGCACACATGAAAACATTACATGGAGGAAATAAACTAACTACAGCTGTCCTACGACAAAAATACTGGATTATAGGTGGAAAACAAGTTGTCAAAGGTATACTAAAAAAGTGCGTCAAATGCGCGAGATACAGGTCCGAAACGAATGTACAGAAAATGGGGATACTTCCAAAAGCAAGAGTCACGCAATCATATCCATTTAGTCACACTGGAGTGGATTATGCGGGACCAATACAAACAAGAACAATGAAAGGAAGAGGTCACAAGTCCTACAAATCATATATTGCTGTATTTGTATGCTTAGCAACAAAAGCAATTCATCTAGAATTAGTGGGAGATTTGACAACTGAAACATTTATTGCGGCACTGCGGAGGTTCATGGCCAGACGAGGACACGTGTCACATATGTATAGTGACAATGGCACGAACTTTGTAGGCGCAGCGAAATTTTTGGAACAAGAATTATTGCAAATAACACAGTCACCTGGATTCCAAAATACGATGACCAGTATAGGTACTCAGTGGCATTTTAATCCACCAGCAACCCCCCATTTTGGTGGGATTTGGGAGAGCAGCGTAAAATCAGTAAAGTACCATTTACGTCGAGTAATTGGAGAATCGACATTAACGTACGAAGAAATGATAACATTTTTACATCAAATTGAAGCTTGCCTAAACTCGAGGCCGTTATGTACACAAAGTGAAAACATCAATGATAATACAATACTAACGCCTAGTCACTTTTTAATTGGTCGGGAAGCAGTGGGAATCCCAGATCCGTTATCAAACATAAATACTGATTTAATAAATAGATGGAAACAAATTCAAAGAATGAAGAAAGATTTCTGGAAAGCCTGGTCATCTGATTATTTACATCAACTTCAACAAAGATACAAGTGGAAAGAAACTCAAGAAAATATTAAAATTGGAACCATAGTACTAATAAAAGATGAAAACATAAGTCCAAGTAAGTGGCCCTTGGCAAAAGTGAAAACCGTTCACCCAGGAAGCAACGGGGTGATAAGAGTAGTGACACTCAAAAAATCGACAGGTTTATGTCAAAAACGATCAATACATACATTAATTCCTTTACCTGTATATCAGGAAGAATTAATGACTAACACGAATACGTTAAGAAAAAATACCGAAACGCCTGTGAATAGTAACATAGCAAATAACATAAATAAAAAGTTTAAGACACTTAAGTCAGGCGTGTTACTCTATACTACATTATTATTGTGTATCGGACAAGTAACAAGTACATCAATGTTTACTATGAAACATTTAAATCCAGGCCTATATGTAGAACAAATAGGTACTTCAACAATAAACAGAGGGAGTTTTAGAATAGAAACTAATTACGAAAGGAGTGATTTGGAACTGAATTTAAATAATACAATAAAAATAACTAATCAGTTTCAAAAGTTATGCACTGACACGCAACAGTATACAAAAGACACCCATTGTGCAGAATTTTATTATCATTTGAACGAAGAGAAAGCACGATTTGAGAAGATAAAGGATTACCTTACTGGGATAAAGATTTCTAGAAGGAGACGTGGATTATTAGGACAAATGTTAACATACGTGTTCGGAGTCAACGATGAAGTATACAGAAGTATTGACTCATTGAGTAGCAATCAACAAGAACTTATAAACGCCGCCAATCATCAAACAAACATAATGATATCTACAGTATCCGCTGTAAACCAAACCGAGGAGCAGATTAAGAAAAAGTTAGAAAATTTTGAAAAAAAGTTAAATGAAGCTATAGCATTCATGTACGATAACGACGTATGGTATAAGATGGTAGACGCTAACAATGTGAAAATACAAGTACAAACGTATCAATTAGCGAGCAATTACATAACAGAGATTATTCACTATTACAACGGGTTACTTGAGATATACCTAAATAATGCATCAATATACACGATTTTGAGTCCTAAATACGCTAATGATATAATACAAACAACCAATCAAAAGTTACCTGGAAACTTAAGGATAATTCAGGATCAATTAATACAGACTAACATGGAAAAAAATGCAACACATATAAACGTATTTGCGTACTATCCTATTCATGACATAAGAAAATATACGCTAATACACATAACGGCGATTCCTCAAAAGTTGACCGGAAGTTCTTTTGAATGCTTGTCAATCCCAAGAGCATTCATAGGCTTCGACTATAACAATGAACGATACTTTGAGTTAAGTAAAGACGAGTTCAAAGCTTGTTTACACAAAAAATCGGAGTTTGTTTGCTATCCAGTGGCTGTTAAGAACATGCAATTGAACAAGAATTGCATTGTTGACCAGCTATTCAGCAACAATAATAACACTAAATCACAATGCACATCAAGAAGATACAACATTCAATCTACAATTCTATGGAAACAACTTTACATGCAGAATACGTGGATGTTTATCACTACAAAAACACAATCAGCTTTGATAATATGTGATGGACAAAGACAAGAGATTAACCTAGAGGATATAGGAGTACTACACATTTCAGAAAGCTGTGTAGTAAAGACGTTGAACAACATTCTTGCAGCTAAACGAATAACAACAACAACTGTGCAAGCATCATATTTTAAAAGGAGTAATTTTACTCTAGACACACAAGTAGTCCAATCAGAGATACCAGACATACCGAAGGAGGAAGTATTAGCTCCACCAGTATATTTGACCACTTAGCCGCTTCAGAAGCAAAGCTAAAAACAAGATTAGATAACACAATATGGAGGCGAATAGAGTCTCATTCCTATGTGGCTAGTACCGTGACATCTCTTTCTTTAATAGTATTAGCTTGTCTTTTAATTTATTTCAGACCACTCAAACAATGTCGAGATAGACTTATAAGAAGACAAAACAAGGAAACAACTACAACACAAGCCACAGATACAGACAAACAGCGGACAGCTCCACCACAACCACGGCCACGGTATGGGAAACCTCGTCCCCAGACTACAGTCCACACACCACAAGCGACGGAAGGACACATTGGACCATATGAGGTTATCGAATTATACGACTTGCAGTCGTGTTCCTGAGAGACCCCAGAATGTTCAATGCACATTGAACATGCAACGCAGCAAATTCAAAAGTAGAGCATGTCAACATACAAGTAAAGCATGTCAACATACAAATTTGCAAAATTAGCACTGACATGATTAAAGACACTGCGTTATACTTTACACTTACGACACACTAACACAAAATGGTATATGTGTGTATTAGCAATAAGTAGTATATAAGGTGTACATTGTGTAAAATAAATCAGATTTGAATTTATTCATCTCTCATTTACATCCCTCTCACTGTGGCCAAGACACCCTTAGCCGTCAGTTCTGACCAGTCGAGTGAGTCTGCTTGACTGGCAGTGAGAGTTACCAATCCTCCACCCAAACCTCCATCTCACTGTGGCCAAGACACCCTTAGCCGTCAGTTCTGATCGGTCCTGTGAGTCTGCTTGACCGGCAGTGAGAATTACCAATCCTCCACCCAACATCCATCTCACATCTACCTGTCACCTTAGGTAGCGCGGTGCAGGTATCCCATCATATAGGCTAGGAACTTAAGGGCTTTAGGTACATCAAACTATAACCTTAGGTTCTTCTGTCAAACACGGCGTTAGTCCACTAGCCCAGACTACGCCTGTACAATACCATGCTGGTCAGACAGGTTGGTATAGGTAATAAAAATTTGAATCATCTTCATCTAAATTTCTTGTTTTATTTTGTTTTAGAAAACAAAGTTCTTGTTGAAAAACCCTTTATATTGGTTCCAAAGAAAGGAAACAAATTTTGTTAGCTTTGTTAGAAACAAAATAAATATAAAAATCGCTGTCGTTTATAACATAAAACGAGTAAAAAATCTTCACGAAAGAGTTCTGTAATCCGGCGTGTATACTTTATTTGATCGTGGTCACAACGCCCCGGGCTTATGTTTTACAAATATTGGTGTTATCCCAGATTGATAGCAGCAAATGTAAGCGAAATTCTTAAATTATTAATGTGATTATATTTCATCGAGATAAAGAGAACTTTATTATTATAGATACTTAGAAAATTGTAGTTTTTGAAGTGAAACTTCTTTGCGCGCATGAGGGTAATTTTTTTACGGATGAAACGCAATTTAGTGATACGAAAATGTGGGACGTTTTTGTCCAAGAAGAATGAGAGAGCATTAGAGACCAATTGAGAGAGAGTGAGAAAGGGCGAACATATGGTCTTCAACTGTACGTTTCCAGCGATCATTTCTCCCACGTACGTGCAAGTTCTGGAATGAACTACCTGCTGCTGTGTTTCCCGAGCGCTATGACATGTCCTTCTTTAAACGAGGTTTAAGAAGAATATTTCCTTCACGGTAGGCAGCGGCCTGGCTGTGCCCCTGGTATTGCAAAGGTCCATGTGCAGCAGTTTCACTTACCATCAGGTGTGCTGCTTGCTCGTTTGCCACCGTTGGCAATAAAAAAAAAAAAAATAGTACGAAGCATAAAGCCATGGAACGAGAGTAGGAAGCAAGCGAGTAAGAAAGATCGAGAGAGAGAGAGAGAGTGAGAGACTACAATGTTTTTATCTTTTTTGAATTTTACTCTTAGAATAATACCGTATAGAAAGATAGTGTCAGTGCTTCGAACGTTCGAAACATGAAATTCAAAATGCTAATGGCGCGCAGACGATTACACACGTACACACGCACACCACTATACGAATTATGAAATCAAATTTTGTTTTAATTAACATAAATCGTCGAAATAATTTTAAAAGTAATATTAAAAACCATACCAAGTGGTTGAGTAAACTGTAGATTGTTTAATTATTTTTATTATCACAGTTCATATAAGTCCCACTATTTGGCTCGAGCCTTCTCCATAATGACCGGGGAATCGACGTCCTGTACCACGCTAGTCAGGGGAGTTGGTATAGTGTTTTATTTCAAGTTTTTCTTCTCTTGCATTGAGTTGTTATCTGCTTATATCCCTTAGTCGTCTCTAACGATCACCCACTGCTAAAATTGCGGGTGGTAAATTGTATTCTTACTCCGTCACCTAATGTAATATTAATTTGATTTATACTCAATTTTAAACAAACTGCTTTAAAAAATCATCATCATCATTTCAGCCTATCGCCGTCCACTGCTGGACGTATGCCTCCCTCATGTTACCACGCATGTATGTTGCCACGCACCTTTCACCAGGTCGTCGGTCCACCGGTAGGTGAGGCAGTGCCCTACACTGCATCTTTTATGTGGTTGCCACTCGAGAATCTTTCTTCCCCAGCGGTTATGGGTTCGTCGAACGATGTGGCCTGCCCATACGAAATAAAATTCTATTTTGGTACAAATTTGTGTATTTCAATAAACTACTACACATTATTATAAAAACAGTGACGTTTTCTAAAAACAATGAGGGTACCTATACGAGGGCATATACAATACATATATAGGTATATCCATCTATCGCTGAGAACTTCACAAACTCACAAATAATAGTGGACTATTATTCAACGTAGCGTAATCATAAATCAAACACAAACGTAGTAAAATCCGTAGAAACAATTTTATTTACAATAGGAATATAATGTATCATCAAACCTATATATTCTTGTAGGACTCTAAAGGATCAGTCACAATCACCAATATCCACCCAATTTAACTAGCCAGCGAATAATGGGTTAATATCAGGAATAAGGAACAATACTTGGACGCATCACCAGAGTATTTATTAGACCGTGAATTCAATTCAATTCAATTCAAATCAAATACTTTATTATGCATAAACCCCGCGGGGGCACTTACATATGGTCACTTTTTACATTTTGCCTTACACTACTACCGGATCGGAACGCGACCGCACTGAGAAGATCCGGCAAGAAACTCAGTGAGCTTGTCTTCTTTTTTATTCATTTACTATTTTTTTTAATAAGATAATATACAACAACATGTCTATTAATAGCTCCAGTGTGATGCCTTTCGAACCATCATATAATACAGTTATTAAATATAACGAAAAAGTACCATGGCTGGACCAGATCCCGCAAGCGGCACCCGATCACGAGTTAACCACTAGAGCAGCCATCACTCCCCTCAACCACAATGGAGGGAAGGGAGTGACCCGCTCCTCGTAGCTACCGCAAGCAGACCCTTCAATGAGCATGACCAATACCATGGGCCACAAACATAAAACACGGATTAAATAACAAATTCCTTTGGCAAAACACGCTACGCTTTACAATTATATTAACAGCAACTGAATAAACATGATGACAAAAGCTGAGTCTATGTATAGAATGATCATTGAAGGCGTCTCTGTGTCCATATTGTCACAAAGGAAGCACACAAAATAGCGATATCTGACATAAAGCTGTACAGTTGGCTATTGTCTGGATGTATATAGGACAAATTTGAATATTGTGAATTATATTTGAATATTGTGATTTATGTAATCGTAGAATTGAAAATTTTAATAACCTATTATATCTGGATATTATGACACACAAGCACGGTATCTTCTTGATTCTAATTTAAATCTCGAATGTAGTTACTCTATGTTTAACCGATACACGGGTAAAATTAACAACCACGGAATGGGAGTTGTAATGAGCGATCTAAATCAGCTAGTTATGGAAATTGACACTACAAAATATTATGAATATGATTCAGAGTCTACATTTGGTGACTCGCAGTTTTTTCTTTAACCACATTAATATACTCCACCAGAACATTGCAGGCTTATTCTCGAAATCTGGTTTATTGACAGTGCAGTTAGATAATATGAATAAACAAGGAAATGATATCGACATTATCTGTTTAACTGAACATTTTGTATCTGTAGAACAAAAAAACTTATTATATATTCCTAATTATAGCCTGGGGGCAATATTTTGTCGCGAAAAAAATCGTGGAGGTGCCTGCATCATGATAAAAAACGGACATAATTTTAAGGAGTTACCGGAAATTGCTATTCAATCCATACCTGGCGTTATCGAAATGTGTGCAATCGAACTGATAATTCGCTCTATTATTATATATAGAATATGTATGTATAGAATACCAAAACATAACTCTGCAAGTTATATAGTATTCTTTGAAAAATTAGATATTGTATTAAGAAAAATATGTTTAAAAACAAATAAAAAAATTATAATATGCAGCGATTTGAATATTAATATTTTACGAAGAAGCAAAATTACATTAGAACTAGAAAACTTTCTACTTAGCTTTGATTTAACGCTATCATTAAGACAGCCTACACGACTAAGTAGCAGTACCTGCATCGACAATTTCGCTCATAATATAAAAAGGGGATGCAAAGCAAAAGTAGTTGACCTAATCCTTTCTGATCATACATCGCAAATACTTAGTCCCTGTAAAAAAGGTTTACAAACTCAAAACATGGAAAGTGATGAAAAAGGACTATTGCAAAGAAAACATGAAAAAAAAGTTAAAAAAATCTTACAAAACCTATCCTTTGCAGAAGTTTATCTCACAAGTCATGCCAAAGAAGCATATGATAACTTTTATGAAACATTTTCCCTTTTCTATAATCTATGCTTTCCAAACATATGGTTGAAAATAAAAACAGAAAAAAAATGTAAGTGGATCTCCCGTAGCATAAAAAAGTGTAGTAAAAAGCAAAGGCAGCTATTATGACAATTTCGAACGAACCCTATTAAACAGGCGAAAATTAAATTTAAAAAATACACCACATTATACAAGAAAATTATAAAACTAACCCAAAAGGCACAAAATGACTATTTTATAAAATCCTCAATTAATAAATCCAAAGCCACGTGGCACATAATTAACAGACCTAACAATAACAAGTTATTGTGTTTTTATTGTATATTGTGTTGTTATTGTGTATTTAATAGTTTTTAAATATGTCAGTAATATTATTTCACCAGTCTTGTCATCCATACTAATATTATAAATGCGAAAGTAAGGATGTTTGTTTGTTTGTTTGTTTGTTTGTAACGCTTTCACGCTTAAACCACCGAACCGATTTCAAAAATTCTTTCACCAATGGAAAGCTATAATATCAGGGAGTAACATAGGCAATATTTTATCCCGGTATTCCCACAGGAACGGGAACTACGCCGGGGTTAAAGCGACTGGAACCGAAGCGAAGCGAGAGCGGGTTGCTAGTATATAATAAATCTCTATATAACCCAAGGCATATACCCTGAAAAACTGAAAAATGTAACTGTTAAACCTATTTTTAAAAAAGATGATAGAACATACATGAAAAGTTACAGACCGATAGGAAAAATTTCGGTATTTTCAAAAATCTTCGGAAAGATAATATACGATGCATTATATACCTATCTAAGTAAATTTAGCATACTATGTCATGAACAAAAGAGTTTTCGAAAAAATATGTCCACTAACATGGCTATATTCGAATTACTACATAATGTTATTACATCGATCGATGAAAGAAATCCGATTTGTGCAATATATACAGATATGACTAAGGCTTTTGATTACGTAAACCACAACACATTGCTCTGTAAACTACATACATATGGAATAAGAGGTAATGTTCAAGAACTTTTAGAATCCTATCTTATAAATAGAATACAACAGACAGAGATAACAAGACTATGGTCCATAAATCAAAAAGAACTAACATTCTTATCAAGACCTCGAATAATTAAGTATGGCGTTCCACAAGGCAGCATATTTGGGCCACTGCTATTCCTAATATATATATATATATATATATATATATATATATATATATATATATATATATATATATATATATATATATATATATATATATATATATGTATATATATATATATATATATATATATATAAATGACCTTCCAAAGTCAACAGACCAACAAATGGTTCTGTTTGCTGACGACAGTACTGTCATAATAAAATGTAATGACTATAATGATTACGAATATGACATTAATAATGCTCTTATAAATATAATTAATTGGTTTAATAGAAACAATCTTTTAATTTATTTAAATAAAACAAAAATTATGCATTTCTACCAAAGAAAAGTAGTACCTAACGTAGTTATAAATTGTAATAACTGTACCTTAGAGCAAGTAACTTGTACACAATTCTTAGGTCTTTATATTGATAACCATCTAGATTGGAAGAGCCATATAGAACAATTAAGAAAAACATTAAATAGAGCAACGTATGCACTCTTAAAAATATCAAGAAAAGTTAATGAAGAGGCTTTATTAATTGCCTATTATGGCTTAGTGGATTCCATATTGCGCTACGGTATAGTCTTTTGGGGTAATTCCACAAATCAAGTTATCGTATCTAAAGCTCAGAAAAGGTGTGTAAGAGCAATGTATTGCCTCAAATCAGATGATAGTTGTATGCCATTATTTAAAAAATTAAGTATATCAACACTACCATCTCTCTATATATTTGAAGTTTGTGTGTTTGTGAAAAATAACTCAAATATGTTTGCTGAATACTCTATTTCAAGAAATGTTCAATTACGTAGTCAATATAAAAACCTGCTAAGTACTTTTAAATGCAAAACAGCCTTAGCAAGGAAAAGTATCTTAGGTATGGCTCCACGAGTTTACAACAAGTTACCAGAAGAAATGAAATCCCTCGATAGCATGCATTTTAAAAAAAGACTAAAATTATTATTGACCAAGAAATGTTATTATAATATTGACGAATATTTAAATGATGAATTTATATGACATTATAAAAAAATACTTTCAATTTTGACATTAATTATGTATGTGCATCTAATTTAAAACTTGTCTAATTTTTATTATTTTTGTTATGGAAAATGAATTTTAATACATAATTATTAAGTAAATATTTATAGATATATATTTATATTAACAAAATTTGTACGCTTATCGGCATAACATAGTGAAACAATATAATTTTATCACTTGAAATGTTAATAATATTACCTATGTTATACAAATTAATAAATGATTTGATTTGATTTATTTGCTTCTGAAATTGAATTATATCTACTAGGATATTTATCGGGTGACCGGACCGGGGTTTTAGTCCGGCACCCACGGAGAGGTTAGCCTCGCGACGATGATCGGCATCCCGGGGGGACGTCGATAGCAGAGGGGTATTCCGTCGGACCGACCACTGAAGTCAAAGAACTCTGCACCTGTGGTCAGCCCAACGACGACGGCGTCGTGCTACATGGGTGGGTTACGGGGCCGCGCGCCGCCCCTCTGTCGCTCTGGACGGAGCCGGGCGGCGGGTAGGCTGACCGTAGCCCA
Organism: Lymantria dispar; assembly: GCA_032191425.1. Taxonomy (NCBI): domain Eukaryota; kingdom Metazoa; phylum Arthropoda; class Insecta; order Lepidoptera; family Erebidae; genus Lymantria; species Lymantria dispar. The sequence continues at coordinate 9,644,815 of CM063468.1, read as the reverse complement.
CCCAAAAAAAAAAAAACAAAAAAGGATGTGCATTTATGAAGTAAGAATACAGTTCTCCACCCCCTATCTTACTCGTGGGTGTCGTACAAGACGACTGAGGAATATGATATGCTTTTTTTTTGGGGTGGGCTGCGGTCGGCGCACTCCTCGCACCACTCCGTCCGGGGCGACAGAGGGGCGTAAGCACGCACACCCGCAACCCACCCGAACACCACGTCGCCTTCGTCGTTGGGCCGACCACCGGAGCAGGGTTACTTGTCATCTGTAGTCGGCCTGACGGAATACCACCCGTTTGGGGTACCCTCTCATCGACCGACGTCCCCGCCTCGGGTAGGACGTTGGTCTTTCCTCACGCGGTCGGCCTCTCGGCGGGTGACGGACTAACTACACGATCACGTCACCCGCGGCCTCGGCTATGGCGGCATGACGCGCAAGTAGTCGTGCCTGCGCTGCCCCAGTCGCCGAGAACAAGAAAACTGGACAACTTCCCAACTGAGCTATCATAAATCGTATATGCTGATAACATCTATGCAAAAGTCGGAAAGCTCGACATAAAACCCTATACCAACGAGCTTTTCTTCTCTTGCGCAGATATTATTTGCATATATATCCACGGGTAAGATAGGGGGTGGTGAATTGTATTTCTATTCCGTTTCCACACGGAAAATAGGTTATTCATTTCAATTTTATGTTATAATTTTATATTTTATTGAAACAACAGATTTTATGTGGCGTAACTTGCCCGTTTACACGAGTATTGCGGATAGGAAATAAAACGGTATTATGATAGCATTTCACTGTGTTTTACAGCGTTATAATTGTTTTTACTAAAAACATTTCTTTTTAACTTAGAATTTTAAAATATATATTATACTAGCTGACCCAATAGACGTTGTTCTGTTCAAATAAAATAAAAAGGATTCTTGAAATCGACAGCAGCGCCACCTACCGGGTACAATTGTAAATCTAAATAAAAATGAAATGAAATGAAAAATTAAATGAATGAAATGAAATACATACGCATACAAGAAATATATATATATAAAGATAAACTTTATAATAAATCACAGTTACTGTAGATTTTAATATCTTGGGTAGATAATGCAATTGTAGCTTTGACCAGCAATGGGACGTATGTATATAAGCCGAGATGATGATGATGATGATTATTCATTTATCATCACAGTTGATATATGATGGTGCTGTGTGGTAGCGGCTTCGAGTACTACCAACCCTTGCTTTGCTTGTGGGTGTCGTAAAAGACGCCTAAGAGCCCTAGATTGACCCAGACCAACTCCATCTGGTACCATTTGGGTCAACGATTACATTCCCAAAGAGGGTTGACGTCAGGCAGGCGGCCGGTCATAAAAGTCATTGCCGAAACTTTTTTCAATATGTCAAAACAAATGACATATTGCGTCGACCCCAAGTAATTGGAATAAGAGCAAGATGATGATGATGATGATGATTAAATACTAACTGACCCTACAGACATTGTCTGTTCAAATTTAAAAAAATAGTAAAAGGAATTCTCCTTGAAATCGATCACCACGCCACTTACCTGTTCCACCTGGTCGGGTCGTACCAGGTTGGAAATCTTCGTGGGCTCATGCACATCATTTTACTGAAGATCATCACATGATCAAATGCATAGTTTACGATTAATATAATAATAATAATAATAATTTATTTATTAATAACTTCAGAATACATTATTATATAATCCCTGTCTCTTGAATTAGGTAAAAACAACCTGTGTCTCAAGAGACAGTGTCTTCCTAATTTACACAAAACATTTATATTACAGTACAGAATTAGTTAGGTATCCAGTTATATTAATACATGCGTATGTATATGTGTGCGTTTGTGTCTGTATGTGCGTTTGTATCTGTATGTGTGTGTGCGAGTACATGCGTGCGTTCGTTTGTGTTGTGTGTGTGCGCTTGTGTGTGTGTGTGTGTGTTTGTGTGTGTGTGTGTGTGCGTGCGCGTATGTGTGTGCGTGTGTGTGTGTGTGTATGGGTGTGTACACGTGGGTGTCGTTGTGTATGCATATGATGATTAATTATTATCAATTAGCAATTCAGTTCTGTTATAGTCCATATTACTGATTAGCTTATATAAATGTTTTTTAAAATTATATCTATTTGCTTTCCGCATACCAATAGAGTATAGTTGGTTGTATATTCGCGGCGCTCTATAGTCATAGTGTCGTTGAGCAAAACTAGATTTAACACGTGGCACTGGGCATCTAAAATGTCGTTTAACCAGTATTGGTAGCTGTGGGACAGTGAGTTTATGATATCTACGTAAAATCTGGTACAGATACAGTTGGCGTATTGTAAGTACATCAGTACGTTTATATACGTCAATTGTGGGGTGTCTATACGGCAAGTACATGAGAACCTTTAGTACGGCGCGCTGTGCGCGCTCAAGCTCTATTACTACCGTCTTTGACGCACCACCCCATGAACAGAAACAGTAAGTCAGTATACATTCACATAGGGCCTTGTAAGTTTGTGTTAATAATTTTTTAGATGCTATCGACCTTAAATGTTTAAATATATAAATCATTTTTCTCAAACGTGTACATAAGTCAAATATATGTTCGTCCCATCGTAATTGAGGATCCATAGTAATGCCCAAATATCTAATACTACTTGCTTTCGATAAAGTATCACATGCACACAATTTTTTATCGTTCTGAAACTGTTTATTACATGGATAGGTATGTATTTTAATTTGAAAGTCTATAGGTGGCTGTGATATCTTAGTCTTTGAGAAACAAAGATATTTAGATTTCGCTGCGTTTATTGTTAAAAGATTATACTCAAACCATTTCGTAATTTTGGCGATACCAATTTCAGTGGCTTTCCTTGCTAGCTCCCAAGTACGACCGTAAAAGATAATGACAGTATCGTCTGCAAACATTATGATCTCAGCACTATGTAAGACAGTTTCAGCAAGATCATTTACATAGGCTAAAAAGAGAGTTGGACCAAGAGTACTGCCCTGTGTTATACCATATGTGCAGGAAACTACGTCGCTCGTGTGTTTCTCCACTCTAACGCGCTGTTCTCTGCCCGTTAAATAATCGCGAAACCACTCGAGTGCGTGTCCTCTAACACCCATGTTCGTATCCAGCTTGGAAATTAATATGGGAATTGATACAGTATCGAAAGCCTTTTGTAGGTCTATGAAAACACCAATCACTTTATCGCCAACGTCCACATGTTTGGTGATTATCGACGTTAATTTTAAAACAGCATCATTCGTTGAATGTTCCCTACGAAAACCAAATTGACGTTTCGAAAGTAGTTTATTTTTTTCCAAATAACTTAATAGTCTTTTATTCACGATTTTTTCGATGATCTTTGATAGACATGGGAGCAACGATATAGGTCTGTAGTTGGAGATAGTATGTTTGTCGTTAGACTTATGAATAGGTGAAACAATTGCCGTTTTGAACGCAGACGAAAAAATTGCCTGTTTAAGACTGAGATTGCAAAGATGTGTAATTGGTTCCGCTAATACCCTTCTTGCGACATGAATCAGTTGACTGGGGATGCGGTCGCTTCCTGAGGCGCTACGGGATTTCATAGACAATATAATACTTTCTACCTCTTTGTGATCCGTGGGAGTAAGTAACATGGATGAAACTGGTGTTCGTACTCTATGCTTCTGAACATGCTTAGCTAGCTCTGTCTCTGTCTTATTTAATTTTTGCAGAGTTGCATTAGCCAAGTGGCTACCGATATTCGCGAAGTATGTGTTAACACGATTTAAAGACTCCAGCGCTGAGTCTCCGACTGATAGCAGCTCTTTAGGAGTGTCATGTATTTTAGTTATATTGCAGACTTCTTTAATAATTGCCCAGGTTTTCTTAATATTTCCATTGTTCTTTTCTAACTCTCTTTGGTAGTACTGCTTTTTTAAACATTTAATAATTTTATTGCAAGTATTTTTATAGATTTTATAATTTATTAATATTTGTTGGTTATTTGGATTCATTTTAGCTTGTTTAAATAGCCTATTTCTTTTCCGGATTGAACGTACAACGCCAGTAGTTATCCATGGTTTAAGTGGTGCCGTGCGTCTTGAAATAATTTTCGCTGATGAACAGTTTTGTATGGTCATTTGTATTTTATTTATTAATTGCTCTGTGACCAAGTTAACGTCATTCAATGTGTAAAAATTAGACCAATCTATCGCACTCAGTTCTTTGCATGCAGAGTTATAGTTCAGAGACCTATTAACAAATAGATTTTTATCTTTGGACACTTTGGCCCAATTTAAGCATAAAAGTATAGGGCTATGGTCCGTAAGCTCAGGAAAAACTAGGGTCTGCCAGCTTGCATTGGTTTTTATCATAAAATGGTCCAAACAGTTATGCGCTCTAGTGGGCAGCGTTACACCTACCCGTAAGCCGTAGCTTGCCATAAGACACAAGTATTCGTTTACATAGGCATTCGGTTTATCACCAGACAATATGTTGATATTAATGTCACCCGTAAAAACCACGTCTTTGCTAATACTTTTAAGTATTTTCTCTATTGAATCTAAGTATTTCTGAGGATTCGTATAGCACGGTGGCCTATATGAACAGACAATACTATATTTATCGGCATCTAATACCAAACAACTGCCCTCTGACACATTGGGTTCTGAAGAAACGATATGTATGTTTGATTTAACATATGCCACTATACCGTCATTCTGGTTCAACATATTCTTAGAAGAGTATGAATTGTAATCACGTAGAGAAGGCGGTGGGACATCTCTTTTAGTCCAACATTCAGTTAAGACTATTATATCTACATTAATGTTTAGCGTCGATAAAAATGCAAGTAGTATGTCAAAATTACAGTGTATACTTCGTATATTTAAACTTAAAATAGTTAGGCAGTTGTGAGATTTGAAGTTTAGTATATCTGCACATGATGACGAATCGCTAATCAAAGTACAATTTGCGTTATATGTATTGTCTAAGTCACTTGTTAAGTTGATGTTTTGATTATTGAATTTTTATAATAATACTCGTAGGACACACGATTTCTCAACAATGGTATATATATAGCATTTTCCTGGTCAGAATAGGCAACTGGTATAGTATAACTTTTATCTATTATATATATAAGTATAGTATAATTTTTATCTATTGAAGGTTGTTTGTTTATATGTGTGAGGCATGTCTGAGTTTTAGTGAATTTTGAAAGTATTAATAAGTATGTGTTTGATTTGTGCGAGTGTAGGAATGTTATTGAATATTGTAAACAATTATAATAAAAAAAGAAAAAGTGTAGGAATGCTATTGAATATTGTTTACAATTATAATAAAAAAAGAAAAACAAGACTATGTCTAATATTATTGTAGAAATTTGTTTACGGTTAATGCATGAAAAAGGAAATAAAAATTGTATACAAAGTAAGCAAATACAACAGCAATCAATAATCCTAAGTAGTCATTTCTTCTCAAGTTTATCAAGATCCTGTTCATTATCAATCCTAATATGTGGCTTGCCTTCTGCCTTGCGCAGGAATACACGTCCATGAGACGTCCAGCAGAACATATAATTGTAGTCTTTGGCAAATAGACGGCATGAGTTAAATAGTCTTCGGGTGTTGGCAGTAAGAGACTCTGTGATATATATAGGAACAGACGCCCATTGGGAGAAATATGCGATTAGTTAAATTTATTATCTTTGTGTTCTTTATTAAATTTTCTAACAGAATCCATAACGCTCTCTTTTGTTAAACAATTCGTGAATTCAACTATTATAGGTTTGTGCGATACATTTTTAGTGTTAACTCTGTAAATATCTCGTATGTCAGCTTGACATACACTTGTTTTAAGCACTTTGCTCATATTTTCAACGATGGCAGTTAAGTCCGCTTTAGATTCACTTGTACTCAGCTTAGGAATATTGCGCACTTCGATAGTGGCTGACTTTTGACTTCTTTCGGCTATCTCTAATTTTCTTTCAAGTTCTCTGACGTGTTATAGCTGCTGTAGTCTTTCACTCTCCATCTCTTTCATTTTTCCTATAATATCGTCGTACTGTGACGAGATGTATTGCACTGTTTTATTCAACTCTTTATTTTCTTCTCTCAAATCGTTAAGTGAAGTTAAAATTTGATCGCACTTATTCGCCTGCCCTTCAGCCCATTTTTTGAGCATATTTTTTATATCCGCCTTAAATTCCTTAAGCTCGTCATTATAGTCTTCATTGTGTTTTCTCTTCGTAGCGCGTGTTGCCATGTTAGACGAAATATCCACCAACGAGTCGCAGTCGCGGCTGAATGATAAAATATTTGGTTCGGAGTCGTAATGGTAAATCCGCTCACTAGATCCTATTTTCATGGTTTGTGGTGGAGTTCTTTTCAGTGGCATAGCGGTGGGTATAAAGATATTAAAGATTTATAAGTGCAGCGTATAACTCGCTGAATAAATAAAATGATTTTGTAGTTAAATATTAGTGGGTATATACAGTATTGTCGAGAGATCCAGTGACGATTACCCCGCTCAGCCGCTTGCGCCCGTGGCTAGAAGTCCAATCAGTAATTGGGGGTAGGATTTCAGAAGTATGTCCTTATATGCTAATTACTCACGTAGGCGTTGCTTAAGAACGGCACCACAGACTTCACACAATATTTGCAGCTTTGATGTGCGCCTAGTAGTTATCAACCAATTATTCGCATATGCGTTGGCGCAAGGAGGTTACATACACAGTCTTCACACACTATTCACGCCTAATAACGTTTATTATTTATAAGCGCCTGATATTTATTGACAAGACATTTATATTTCTCAAATTAATTATAGAAAGGTATTATCTATCAAATATTATTTCAATTGAACGAGGGCGCACCAAAAAACACGTCTGCACTGTACAGAGGACCGGAGGGAAGGCATATAAAATATATATATATATATATATATATATATATATATATATATATATATATAATTCGCTTTCTATAAAGAATATATATATATATATATATATATATATATATATATAAATAATTATATATAGTCCGCCCGTGACCATGAATGCTGCAAAGTGTTCGAAACGTCGGGCAATCATAAATCAAATACAAATGCGATATAATCCGTAAAAGTAATTTTATTTACAATGCGATAAAATTCATAAAAATAGTTTCATTTACAATTTGTCTACTGTATCAAGCTTATCAAACGGGTTAGTAAATGGTTATCATCATTTCAGCTCATATACCATCCACTGCTGAGCTTGAACCTCCTCCACGATAGGTGGAAAATTGTATGTAAAAAAATAATCGATTTTTATAATAATCGATTATTAATCGATTATTTTTTTGTAATAATCGATTATTAATCGATTATTTTTTTGTAATAATCGATTTTTACAATCGCTTATTAAAAAAAATCGATTAATAATCGAATTTTTATTATTCGAAATTCGATCGAAATTAATCGATTATTTCACTGCCAAATTTCCTAAAAAAAAAGTCATCACGATACTGCGTGCAGTGTTTCATACTATATTAGAAAATAAAGCACACATTTCTTAAAAAAAAAGGTCATCATAATCCTGTTTGGAGAAAAAATCGACTATTTTATAATCGATTATTTATTTTTAATTAATAGATTATTTTATAATCGATTTATTATAAAGAATAAAAAATCGATTATTTAAAAAATCGATTATTTTCTCTCTAAGTCACATCCCTAGAAAATTGGCCTTACTTTACCGTGCTGGTCAGATAAGTTGGTATAATTCAAATCATTTATTATGCATAGACCCCGAGAGGGCACTTACATATTGTCAATTTAACAAAATAAAATTAAATTATCCAATAAAAATAAACTACCACCGGATCGGAACGCGACCGCTACTGAGAAGATCCGGCAAGAAACTCAGCGGGCTTGTCTATTATTTTAATTTTTTTTTTTCTTCTTACTAGATATAAATTTGTGTACATGTTTTGTAAGACCTAGCTCCAGTGTGATGCCCTTCGAACTGCAAGATATTTAATATAGAGTTTTGTTTCGAACTTTCAATCTCTTATATATTATATGCGTATTATATTCTTTAGTCGTCTGTTACGACAACCAGGGGTAACATAGAGGAGTGGTGAATTGTATTCTTATTCCGTCACCACACGGCTGGTATATGGTTATATGCCATGCTTTCCTCCTCTTGCATAGATAGCAGATAGCATATTATGTGTCTTATCATTTAGCACACCCACGTTTAAGAAAGAAGAAGGCGAATTGCGTCCTTACTCCAACACCACACGGAAAGAAAAAATTATATTTAATTTTTGATTGCTCGACGTTTCGAACATTTTACAGCGTTCATAATCACGGGCGGATGAATTCTGTAAAGTGTTCGAAACGTCGAGAAATCAAAGATTAAACACAAATTCGATAAAATACATAAAATAGTTTTATTTACAACTAGCAACCCGCCCTTCCTTCGCTTCGGTTTCAGTCGTTTTTCCCGCATAGTTTCCGTTCCCGTGGGAATACTGGGATAAAATATAGCCTAGGTTACTCTCTGACATTATAGCTTTCTATTGGTGAATTTTAAAAATCGGTCCAGCCGTTTTGAAGATTACCCGAAACAAACATAGACAGACAGAAAAAAAATGCAAAGTATATATTAGGCATATGTAATGTACAAATAACCGCGTGAGCATGAAAAAAGCCCATTATTTTAACATTACAAACAGACACTCCAATTTTATTTATTGGTATAGATGTGTAATACTCGCGTAAACATCAGAAATCATTAAGTGCTGATTGTTTTAGCCTCACGCCTTTGTCCCAATAGGTATAAGTAAATATATTATACACCAATGAGTTAACGAACCAGATAGAGCAAACAAGCATATATCTAACTAGTATATTGATGTTTGAAGAAAAATAAACCGTATACAAAATAAAATAAAGTCTATATTATTAACTGAAATGTTATTGACTTTTCACCCCCTGTTCTTTTACAAAAGCCTTGATTACTTATGGTCTGTACTTACATAAAAAAGATCACAAAGTTTTCCATGCCAAGTGATTCAAAATAAAAGATTTATAGGGGTATTCCCCTATCATACTACCCTTATACTTGTATAAGGGTAGCACCATGATCTAATTGGTCACGCGTTTCCACTTCAAATAAGAGTGTCTGAAGGGATAAAAATGTACGTTCATACCTACGTGATTAGTGCATGCTTTATTTTCCTGGAGCAATTTGATTTAATAGGGATTAATAGAGATTTGATTTAATAGAAATATTGAATAATAAATGAGAAAAGGAACTCATTAAATCTTGTCTATACTCGTATATTAATACGTGAAGCGAAAACTTTGTACCCCTTTTTAAGAAAATTACGTGAATGGACAAGTATGAAATTTGGCACAGTTGAAGTATATAATGAGAAGTGCATAAAACTGAAATTTCATATAATAATGGATTAGAAATACATTAAATTCATTAAAAAGGCATTACGCACACTACAACGCAATCGCTACACAAACACACACACGTTTGCGCGAGTGTGTTGCGTAGCAACGCTTATACACTTTTGTTTACGATTAAAATCTCTGGTCGAACTGAATGTCAAACAATCATAATTATGATGACAATATCTAATAGAGATTTGTGCTTATATATTAATTATTAGTGAAATACAGCTTGCTCAATTTACAATTATACATAAATAAAATGAAAGAAAATTGTGTAGCAAAAAAATTAATTACAATGAATTATGGCCGAATTTCGACCACATGGCGACCACTAGCATACTTAAATGAACAATTCTTGTATATTTCTATGTATTTTTATATAGTAGGTGAGAGTTCTCGAGCGATATATTGACTCATTACCATATCTTTGAAACCATAAGGCATACAGACTTGAAATTTGGCAGGAATATTCCTTTCGTCGAGTACAGATCAGCTAAGAACGAATTTTACAAAATGCCACCTAGGAGGGGTGTTGCTGGGGCGTTAACAGTAATATACATGAAACGAACAGGGCGAGCCGAAGCTAGTGAAGCTAGAAAAATGAAATTTGGACCTTAGTTTCATTTCCTGACGTAGGCACCCACTAAAAAGGATTTTTTGAATTTGTACCCTTAAGGGGGTGAAACGCAACGGGAAAGTCTGTAAAGTCTCTTTTTCTCTTTCGGCACGAAAAAAAAATCTTTAGCAACTGTCTTCAAATTAAACACAAATACTCTTTAATAAAAATAAATAAATACGTGTTTCAGCGTTTGTCCATTTTCATAACTCTAAAGGTGTAAAATAGGTAGAAAGACATCAGTTTACTGACTTATCACAGAGCCCAAACTATTGAAGCCAGAAACATGAAAATTTGACATTAGTTTCTTTGCGTGATGTAAAAAGGATTTTATGAAATTCAACCCTTAAGGGGGTAAGCCGCAGTAGCAAAGTTTGTATAGCGAGAAAAAAATCTTCATCGATTTTAACCAAATTTTCCACAAATACTCTTTAATAAAAATAAATAAACACGTGTTCCCGCATTTTTAATTTTCACCTTCTAGGAGTGTAATCTACACTAATATTATAAAGAAGAAACGTTGTTTGTCACTAATAAACTCAAAAACTACTGGACGGATTTCGATAATTCTTACACCATTAGAATGTTACAGTGTCCCTGAGTAACAGGCTATATTTTATGCTGGGTATTCCCACGGGAACGGGAACTATGCGGGTAAGGCGACTCAAATCGAAGCAAAGTGAGGGCGGGTTGCTAGTAAATATATTTCTATAATTTTACTAATATTATAAATGCGAAAGTAAGTTGTTTGCTGTTTGTTTGCTTGTTTGTTCGTTACGCTTTCACGTTTAAACCACCAAACCGATTTCAAAAATTCTTTCACCTATGGAAGCTATAATATCAGGAAGTAACATAGGCTATATTTTATCCCGGTATTCCCACGGCAAAGGGCATTAAGCGGGTGAGTCGACTGAAACCGAAGCGAAGCGAGGGCGGGTTGCTAGTCTATAAATATATATTTCTATATTTTTAGAATGTCGGCAATGACATCAATGATTTTCTTGAATCTTAGTATACTAGGGGTTTCGGGGGCAAAAAATCGATATACCTAGGTTTTATTTATAGAAAATGCCGTTTTGTTAGTCTTTTTAGCTAGCTAATAAAATTTTATTAGAACAGGAATGTAAATTTAGCCGGCACCGTCAAGAATAACAATAGCTCAGTTTGAAAGTTATCCTGTCGCATCCAAACAGCCTGAGATCTGATCTCAGTGTTATTATTATTCTGTTTTTTTAATTTGTGATATTTTGTCCATTATTTCAGCATTTTATTTTAGAAAGGAGTAAGAATACAATTCACCATTCCCTATCTTGCCCGTGGATGTCGTAAAACACGAAAATGGGATATAATATACACATAACATCTGTGCAAGAGAAGGAAAACTCGAAATGAAACTCAATACCAACATATCTGTTTAAAGATATAAGACATGTTCGTCAAAAATACAATTTACAAGAACAAAAAGTCTACCGCTTTTTAGTTACGAATTTATTATGATAGAACTCAACGTTTACTACAAGTATTATTCATTATTATCATTATTCAGCCAACAATTGTATTGGGTAGAGGGATCCAGTAAAGGTTTTGATTGGATTAAATGACTCAACCGACGTCCTTCCCGAGGGGAGGATGTCGGTCGAGGACAGGGTACTCCTCCGGGGGTATTCCGTCGGGCCGACCACTGACGTTATGTCACCTGCTCCGGTGGTCGGCCCAAGGACGAAGGCGACGGGTCTTACGGGTGGGTTACGGGTGTGTGTGCTTACGTCCCTCTGTCGCCCCGGACAGAGCGGACGAGGAGTGCACCGACCGTAGCACACCCCCAGAAAAAAAAAGGATTAAATGACTAGCAGGGCAGGCCATGGACGACAAGGAACTCGGCACAAGTGGTCGGCCAAATGGCGACGGCGAGGAAATGTGGCGGGTTATGAGGCCGCACGCTGTCCTTTCGTCACCCCAAACGGAACGGACGGCGTGTGCAATGACCATGGCGCATCCAAAAAAAAAAAAAAATAGCTAGTGATGTCTTAGACTCCTCAAAGGAAAATAGTACTATTTTTAAGTGGGTTAGCGACCGCAATGTTCTAAGTTGTTCAAAAGTATATCGCTGTCCATACCACTGATGATTAGCTAAGTATAACAAAATGTTAAATTCCATTCTAACCCCGTCTTTACCTCTTCAGCGTGCTAACTTTTTGTGCTATGTCGGTTGCACCAGTTCTTCTGCAAATTTCCGTATTTCGGATTCTATTTCGCAGAGAAATCCCGAGCATAGCCCGCTCCATAGCACGCTGAGCGACTTTGAGCTTAGTTATGAGGCCTACAATTAGGGACCACGTTTCCGTGCCGTATTTCATCACTGGTAATACACACTGGTCGTTAACCTGTGTTTTTAGACACTGAAGTATGTTGGACGAGAAGATTTTCTTAAGTTTCCCGAACCCATAATAATTTACTACTTAATAATGCGACGTAAAGATAAAGAAAAAGTATATGAAAGGCAGAAACTATAAGCTTCCACTTTATACATTTTATATTTACCGAGATAAGATTATGATCTTAGTTTATGTGCCTCTAGAGTTGTTTATACAATGTAAAAGGAAGCTTTATGGCCACGATTTTATCCCTTTACGGCCTACTGGAGTGGATAATAGTCGGATGCCCAGTTGACTGAAAAATCACGAATTGAAGGTAAAATGTCAAATAATACTTTTTGAAAATTGATTTTGTAATCGTTTCAGATATAACTGGAAGATAGTCGATTACATTTTAATTGCCTCGATTGTGAATTTCCATAGCCATGTAATTGAACGTGAGTTTAAATCTAGAGAGATTTATCTTTTTATTTTATATTTTAGATTACTCCCCGCACTAAGGAATTAAACTCTTATTACTGCAGAATTTACGGTAATATAATTAACTGAGACAATATTACAACCAGACCCAGAATAAAAAAAAATAATTGCACAAAACTAATCTCCTGTTTGGCGTCGTTGGATGCAAGTGGTACAAGACCGTACTTTGTGGCGTAACATGAGAGAGGCCTACGTTCAGCAGCGAACAGCGGTAGCTTGAAATGAAGTCCCTTAATCGTTTTTAAAGACAGACACAGGTAAGATAGAACGTGGTGAATTGTATTCTTATCTCCGTCACCACAGGGAAATGAGCATAAACGAATGAACACATGATGATGATGATGATTTATGGCAATTTTCACAAATGACATCTAAATTACAAGTAAAATCTAAGATAATTTTTTATACAATTGATGTCTACATCAATTTTACTATCGAATGACCCAACATTTTTTTTTTTTTAAGACACCCTTCACTAAAGAAATAATCCTTGTATTGCGGGGGACTTTACAAACATATAATTAACGGACACAAATTACATCCAGACTCGGAACAACAATTTGTGGATCGCACAGTGTTGTCCCGGGATTCGAACCTGCGACACTGACGGCGTAGGTCGCTATCTTAACCACTACGCCATCTGTGCAGTCTTACATTAATCAATCATTGATGTTAACTATCATACAGATTGCTTTAAGTGTTATCTAAAATTTAAGAATTATTGGTGTAAACGAGCCCTGCGCTTTGAATTCGAATATTTTTTTATGTCAAAGACTGCATTGCCAATAGGATTCATCATTTCGGCTCATGTACGTCCCACTGCTGGACTCGAACCTCCTCCGCAATAGGAGGGATACTGACCTACTATACCACACTGGTCAGACGGGTTGGTATAAGCTTTTATTTCGAGTCTTTCTTCTCTTGCATAGACATTATATGCAAGAGACAACTAAGGGATATAATTATCCCTTAGTTGTCTTTTACGATATCCACGGGTAAGAAAGGGAATAGCCAATGGGAATACTACCATATAACCTAAAAGTACGCAAGATAGCTTCGATTGAGTAAAACTACTTGCTTTCATCATGTTATTGTAGCATGTTAAGTGTAAGAAACTGTCAATCTTAGACTAGGTTCACTTTCTAGAACAGCATAGCAACTTCTCAAGATATAACCGTTGTTATTGAAACAAATAAATTTTCAATGTTGCTATGATAACCATTGTTATCGTAAATGTTGATGAATATATTTTGATATTTTGAATGTTTATAATTATTTTACAGTGAAATTAGAATATTTTACAAATTGGGTAAAAATTAATTCACTTTGAAAGCTTCACCAAAGCTAAGGGCTCGTCCCTGTACCAGTACTTAGTCCAAATAGTAATATGGAGGCAGGTATATACGCCGTAAATTCTGCTGCCATGAACAGTAGGTACAGGTGGGGTGTGATTGGACTGTCAAATAAAAAGAAAACTCCTCTTGAGGTCTCTTTTGAGGATGATATATTCATCACTACCATCACCTTACTCCTATTCCAATTACTTAAGAATAGGAAGGGCTCAATACGTACTCTTATTTCATAGTACACAATATATTAATACGTGAAGCAAAAACTTTGTACCCCTTTTTACGAAAATTACGTGGATGGACAAGTATGAAATTTGGCACAGTTGATGTATATAATGAGGAGAAGTGCATAAAACTGAAATTTCATATAATAATGGATTAGAAATATTAAAAAAGGCCTTAAGCACACTACTATGCAATCGCTACACACACACACACACACACACACACAGACACCCACACACACACACACACACACGCACGCACGCACGCACGCACGCACACACACACACACACACACACACACGCACGCACGCACGCACACACACACACACACACACACACACGCAAACACGCACGCACACACACACACACTTATACACTTTTGTTTACGGTTAAAATCTCTGGTCGAACTGAATGTCAAACAATCATAATTATGATGACAATGTCTAATAGAGATTTGTACTTATACTATATTAGTTATTAGTGAAATACAGCTTGCTCAATATACAATTATACATAAATATAATTAAAAGAAAATTGTGTAGCAAAAAAAATAATTTACATGAATTATGGCTGAATTTCGACCACACGGCGACCACCAGTTTTTTTTTATTGACCACACCTTACACTAAGGAAATAATCCTTTCGTTGCGGGGGACTTTACAAACATATAATACATCATCATCATCATCATTTCAGCTCAAACGGGTTGAGAGCCCTCAGCGCTCACCCACCAGTCCGGGTAAAGCTGTCACAGCAATCTGAGGCTAACAACTAAGTCACACACAAAAAAAAAAAAAAATCATTTCAGCTCACATATGTCCCACTGTTGGGCTCGAACCTCCTCCGCAGTAGGAGGAATATTGATCTTACTATAACATGCTAGTCAGACAGGTTGGTATAAGGTTTTATTTCCAGTTTTCCTTCTCTTGCATAGATTTTACATGCGTATTATATGCCTTAGTCATATTTTAAGACAGGCAAGATAGGGAGTGGTGAATTGTATTCTTACTCCGTCGCCACACGGAACAAAAGATAATTAACGGACACAAATTACATCCAGATTCAGAACAACAATTTTTGTATCGCTCAAAGTATTGTCCTGCGTGGGATTTGAACCCGTGACACTGGCACTGTAGGTCAGTCTTCTTAACCACTCTCAATCTTAACCACTACGCCATCTGTGCAGTTTTATGACCGTCAATCCTTCTTAGGAATGCAATGATGACCAGGCGGCATTAGATGGATTTGATCCGAATCTATATAAAACTCTTAGTAGTCTTTTACGACACCCACCAGCGTCATCATGTAAATTTTGGTAGTATTTGTGGCCACTGCCATCATTGAGCTTGATATATTGTAGTGCAGTATAATTATCATCATTTGCCTGCCCTCATCCCACTCTAAGTGAGATCGGCGCTAAATTCAAATTCAAAACATTTATTATCCATAAACCCCGAGCGGACACTTACATATTGTCAAGTTTACAAAATAAAATTAAATTATCCAAAAAAATAAACTACCACCGGATCGGAACGCGACCGCTACTGAGAAAATGAGGCAAGAGACTCAGCGGTCTTGTCTATATTTTTTTATATCTTATTTTTTTTTTTCTTCTTACTAGATATAAAATTGTGTAAAACATGTTTTGTAAGAACTAGCTCTAGTGTAATGTCCTTCGAACCACAAGATACGTAATGTAATTCAAACGATTATAGCTAGACCAGATCCCAGAAGCAGCACCCGATCACCAGTTAACTACCAGAACAGCCATCACTCTCCTCAACCATTATGGAGGGAAGACACTACATCGGCACTACACGGAGTCTATAAACGGTAAGCCTTTCATAGACTCCTATCAGCCGTCATATCTGTATTTACTGCTTTCATAAGCATATCCTCATTTACACAATCCATCCATCCCTTTTTTGGTCTCCCACGATTCTTTCATCCATCCACAAACATATTGACAACCCTCCTTGTGACATATTTTTTATCTCTCTTTATCACATGTCTTTACCAAGAGAATCTCGCGCTCCTAATCTTCTCTATCACTGATGTCACTTTCAAACTTTCTCTAATATACTCATTTCTTATCTATACTAATAAATAAAATTGGAGTGTCTGTTTGTAATGTCAAAATAATAGACTTTTTTCATGCTCACACAGTTATTTGCACGACACCTATGCCTAAAATAGCAATTAAAAAATTTTTGTCTGTCTGTCTGTTTGTTCCGGGTAATCTTCAAAACGGCTGGACCGATTTAAAAATTCTTTCACCAATGGAAAGCTATAATATCAGGGCGTAAACTAGGCTATATTTTATCCCGGTATTCCCACGGGAACGGGAACTACGCGGGTAAAACGACTATAACCTATAATCGAAGCGAAGCGAGGGCGGATTGCTAGTCTATATCAATAAATAAAATTGGAGTGTCTGTTTGTAACGTCAAAATAATAGACTTTTTTCATGCTCACACGGTTATTGCACGGTTATTGTTTATCGAAGCGAAGCGAGAGCGGATTGCTAGTTTTATCTAAATTTATAACTCCACACATTCATCTTAGCATACGCATCTCAGTAGTATGCAGTCTTCTTTCATCCATTTTTATCAATGTCCAACATTCAAATCCATACATAACGGCAGGTCTGATGACACTGTTGTATATTTTGCCTTTAACTTTAAGGAGCATCGTGAATCACAGATTATTCCCGAAACCAGCCGCTGCTTCATCCACCCTGCATTCATTTACCACTCAGTCAATTTTTTCATGGTCTTGAAGATGGCACTGTAATATGAAGCATAGTACAGGACCTTATGGATTTAAAAATATCAGCTCCGTTACGTCGAAAGTTTTGAAAAGTCCTCATTAGTAGATCATTCTCGAATATTATTCTACTTGAGTGACGAGTGAAAAGTGAGAAATGAATCAATAAAATCGCCAAAAGTCACGTTTTGACTTGTCATGGGGTCGCAAGTGTCCTTCATTGCTACTTATAGCCCCAATAATTTGAAGGATTTAGCAGCTGGCCTAAGCCTTTAGATAAAGCGATTGATGTTATATGTTCATATAATTAATTCTAATAATTGGCATGAAATTCAACGGTCAATGACGATAATAAATGTAAGTTTAAAATCTATGAAATAACACAATAAATGTATCCTTTTTTTTGGGGTGGATTGCGGTCGGCGCACTTCTCGCACCACTCCGTCCGGGGCGACAGAGGGGCGTAAGCACGCACACCCGCAACCCACCCGAACACCATGTCGCCTTCGTCGTTGGACTGACCATCGGAGATGGGTGACTTGACGTCGGTAGTCGGCCCGACGGAATACCCCCTGAGGAGTAGCCTCCCATCGACCGACGTCCCCCCCTCGAGGAGGACGTCGGTCTTGCCTCACGCAATAAATGGATCCTAACATGTTTTTTAGGTTTTCAAACTTTAAATTTATTATATTCATCAATGAGCTCATGTATCCTACTCCTCCTCTGCTGTGCTCGAGCCTCCTTCACAATTGAATTGAACTGTTATACCACACTTATCAAACGGGTTGGTATAGGGTTTTATTTCGAGCTTTCCTTCTCTTACAGAGATGTTATCAATGTATTCTAATGCCTTAATCATTGTAAATAAAACTACTTTTACGGATTATATCGCGTTTGTATTTGATTTATGATTGCCCGACGTTTCGAACACTTTACAGCATTCATGGTCACGGGCGGACTAACGTGTCTCACGTCCAACAAGTAATCGTTATTACAGACATTTGACAATGTCTGTCAAACGTCAAACGTCAAACGTCGGGCAATCATAAATCAAATACAAACGCGATATAATCCGTAAAAGTAGTTTTATTTACAATGTGTAGTGCTCGCGTAAACATCAGATATCATTCCTTAATCATCTTTTACGACACCCACGGCAACGAGAGGAATTAAATTCTTACTCCATCTATACATGGTACTTTAAATTTTAAAATCTAAAAAGGGCCACACTTCTTTATCGATATTGTATTTCAGATTTTTATCATAATGGTCTTGAATTTTTTATTTTTTTTTATTGCTAACAGTGGCAAACGAGCAAACAGTACACCTGATGGTAAGTGTTGCTGCCGCTCATGGACCTTTACAGGGTCGCTGCCTACCGCGAAGAAAGTGAAGGGAGCGTGCATTGAGGCTCGGTGATATCAAGGGCACCACCAAAACCCTCCACACACAAACACCCTCAGAAAGTTGGGCTTCCGGCTCTCTCGCTCACCGAACGAAGCGCAGTAACAAATTGCTACTACTCAGACGTTGATTTTCTGCGACAGTGTGGTACTACCCCGGACGGACCGGCCCGCGGCTGTAGACATATAATTGTCGACAGTGTGGTCCTACCACTCTCAAAATTTAACTCAGAATTTAACTTAACTTTAACATAATGGTCCTGAATTTAACTTATAATCATTTTAGTTGGCTCTCAAGACATACAGATTTCTGGAAATTGGCAAAAAAAGTCATCGGGTTATCGGATTGTTTAGGACCATTACGTAAAACTATTCCATGTAGTAATGAAGTAAAAATACCGTTCACCACCTTCTGTCTTGCCTGCGAGTGTCGTAAAAGATGACTAATGGAGTATTGCAGATAAGCACGATAAAGCACGAGCCTAGCAGTGGCACATGTATGAGCTGCGATGATGATGATTATGTAAAAACTGTTTAGATAGTTTACATTAATGACAGATTAAGTAAATAAGTTTTTATTTATGTATTAAAAATGTTGACAGCATTCACGTGTCCGATTAAAAAGACGATATTCATAGTGTGCAAGATATAATTATTACAAGTTATTGATTAATATCTATTTATTAATTAATTTTATGTCTGGTCGTTTCAATAAATTTAGCCTGGCAACTACTTTAGTTTAGTGTTGCCCAAAAAAGTCTTGGTCTTGCGGTCTTGGTCTTGCGAGAAATGCGAGACCGAGACCAAGACCAAGACCGCTTAATTTTTGCAAGACCAAGACTGGCCCTGCAAGACTTGAGCAAGACCAAGACTGAGCAGTGAGCCTGCAAGAGTCTCGCGGTCTTGCATTTAATTCAAATCACCATTTCAGCTTATATACGGTTGAGCTCGTGTCTTCTACATAATAGGAGGGAAATCGGCCGTCGCCGGAGGGGAATCGCCACGGTGATCGGCCGTGTTGTTACAGGGTATCATGTCAAGTTTTCCTTCTCTTGCACCGATGTTATATATTTTAGCCCTTAGTCGTGGGTTCGCACTCGCGGGTAAAATAGGGGGTGATGAATTGTATTCTTACTCCGTCACTACACGGCAAGTTAAATCAGTCTTGAGATATCCATCTATTGGACAATAGATTCCCAATATTGGTGTTGGCTTTTCAGAATTACTCTTCGAAAAGGCTTAAGGACAAAAATACCGTAATCACGAGAGTGCTCTTGCCTATTATACATATTTATATATCCGTTTATTCATTAGCCCAACGACGTTCCGACCACTGATGACAAGTTACCCTGTTCCGATGGTCGGCCCAACGACGAAGGCGAAATGGTGTTCGGGTGGGTTGCGGGTGTGCGTGCTTACGCCCCTCTGTCGCCTCGGATGGAGTGGTGCGAGGAGCGCGACGACCGCAACCCACCCCCCAAAAAAAAACCCAACGACGTTCACTGTTGGACATAGAAATATGCCTACAATTAATCT
Organism: Lymantria dispar; assembly: GCA_032191425.1. Taxonomy (NCBI): domain Eukaryota; kingdom Metazoa; phylum Arthropoda; class Insecta; order Lepidoptera; family Erebidae; genus Lymantria; species Lymantria dispar. The sequence continues at coordinate 9,624,618 of CM063468.1, read as the reverse complement.
ACATAAATGTCCGTGTAGGGACAGAGTACGAATACAATTCACCACTCTCTTGCTCGAGGATGTCGTATCAAATCGGACCGAGGCAATGGTGTTAGGAACCCATGAAAAAAATTGAAATAAAAATATCGATTCGTTAATGAATTGAGAGACATGTAAGTTTTCAAATTTGTCATCGTTTTTTCGTGTAAATTTGATTGAAATGTATAAAGCAAGGATACTTAATCTGCAACATATTCGTATTTTGTTAAATGTTCATTAGAATTTGAATAAATCAATGATTACGTTTGCATAAGCAAGATAAACTTCGCTTTAACATAAAGCAGCTGATCGGCTGATGACCGTTGATGAGTCACCTTTGTACCTACGTAACCATTGAAAGGTTCGCGCAAATCTAATACCTATTTATACTGTCGAAGTTTTACATGCTTACATATATCCTGTCTGTACATACCTACATAATGCGTAAAATTTAAGGCATAAACTCATAGACACACATTTTTATAATCACTATAACTTTTATGTTATATTGTTTTTGTGTAATATACATTCTAATTATGATCTATGACCGTTAAACTACAACATACTCGAACAGTTGCCCCATAATCTGATACACCCTGTGTATATAACATATGTGCAAGAGAAGTGAAACTAGAAATAAAACCCTATAACAACATGTCTGACCAGCGTGGTATAGTAGATCAATTTTCCTCTTACTGGAAGAAAGCTTAAGCCCAGCAGTGGCACTTTTATGAGCACTTTTATGTGACGATGACGACGAATATCATACATTTGGTTACCCTCTTCATAGGTATATTACCTATTAAAAACTATTATTATCTATACTACTACCTACTTATTATAAATCGGAAGAAGTGGTAGTGGTAAGGGTTATATTTAATAGTGCGACTATACGCTAGCAGATGGATAGATAGGATTTTTTTTTTATGTGTGGGCTATGGTAAGCGCACGCGTGGTCCTGTCCGTCCGGGGCGATGAAAGGACAGCGTGCGGGCCCATAACCCACCCGTACCCACATCACCTCGTTGTTGGACCGACCACCGGAGCAGATGTGACTTGTCATCAGTGGTCGGCCCGACGGAATAACCCTTTCGGGTAACCTCACCTCTTGACGTACTGGAACGTCGGTCGCCATCGCGCGGTCAGCCTCTCTGCGGGTGACGGACAATTCCCCGGTCCGATCACCCGCGGCCTCGGCTAGGGCGGCATTAGGCGCAGATATGGATAGATAGGATAGGATGATATTTGATTAATTTAGTTGGATTTTTCATTGCCATGATAAATGACTGTTACGTTATTCCAACTGCAAGACTTGCAAGACTTTGCGAGACTCTTGCTGCAATACCAAGACCAAGACCAAGACTCGAGTGTGCAATACCAAGACCAAGACGAGACCAGGTGCACTGTTGCAAGACCAAGACCAAGACTGGTCCAAGTCTCGTCTTGGTCTTGCATTTGGGCAACACTACTTTAGTTGCGTATTTAATAATTAACTGGGAGATACTGATTAGAAATAAAATAATAACCCTAACTAATATTATAAATGCGATAGTAAATTAATTTCTTTATTTGTTGATCGTTTACGCCTACATCAATTTTTTAAATTCCTTCACTAATGAAAGCTTCAGTATCAGTGAGTAATATAATTTATCGCCACGGAAACGCGAGGCACGCCAGTGAAACCGTAGAAATTTTCTAGTATAGTATAAATTAGCTTCTGAAATAAGATCAGAGCAAGCATATTTATCATATCATAATTTACAGCTCTAAATGTCTATTTATCATAAAAATCGCTATAATCTTATATATTGCACATCAGCTTATGAGGATCACAGTTTTATTGGGTAACTTATTTGCGAAAGCGACAGTAGATTTACGACTGATTAGTATTCCGTACTTACTAAAATTCGAAACTCTTTATACGCCTTTTATAGAGAAATTTTGATTGGGTGCCTTCTTGGCATTTGATTGCTGCGTATTTACGATATAATCCATTTTGATTGCCTTTAAATGGAAAATGAAATACTCTTTTACTGAGAAAGCATCATTTATATCTTTATATATAAATTTATTGTGTACGTGATTATGTCACTGAGCTCCTCCTAAACGGTTGGATCGATATTGATGAAATTTTTGGTATGTTCAAGGAGATTTGAGAATGGTTTAGATTTACAATTGGGCCCGGTAGGTGGCGCTTATTTGAACAGAACAACGTCTGTTGGGTCAGCTAGTTCATATATAAAATTATTTGTTTGTATTGTGTTTTCGTTAAAAATTTTACAAAGTGTTATAAACGTGTATTTTAACTATAAGGTTCTTGGGTCAATTAATAAATTGATTTGTATTTCCTGTAAAAATAAAATATTAACAGCAACTGGAACTTGCATTAGTAAATAATACCAGCCTTATCCTTTGTTATCTACACTAATATTATAAAGAGGAAACATTTGTTTGTTTTGTATTAAATAGGCACCGAAACTATTGGACAGATTTCAAAAATTCTTTCACCAATGGAAAGCTATAATATCAGGAAGTAACATAGGCTATATTTATCCCGGTATTCTCACAGGAACGGAAACTATGCGGGTAAGACGACTGAAACTGAAGCGAAGCAAGGATAGGTTGCTAGTTGAAAATATATAGTATGTAGAAATATGTCCAATCCTTTAACGATAAATAACTTGCGTCGTCTGATCGCCTAAGGCTTCCTCCAGATAAAAAAAACCCTACACCATGATGGACAGATGAAGTGACATAATTATATTAGTAGTAGGATACTGTTGACTGTTGTCTGTCTACAGCCGCGGGCCAGTCCGTCCGGGGTAGTACCACACTCTCGCAGAAAATCGACGTTTTAGTAGTAGCAATTTATTACTACGCTTGGTTCGGTGAACGAGAGAGCCGGAAGCTCAACTTTCTGAGGGTGTTTACGTGTGGTGGGGTTTGGTGATGTCTTTAGTTTTACCGTACCTTATTGCACGCCTTCACACTCATTTGCGGTGAGCAGCGACCTTGCAAAGGTCCATGGGCGGCAATAACACTTACCATCAGATATACTGTTTGCTCGGTTGCCACCATTTGCAATAAAACCAAACATGTTTTTTTTTTAAACTTTCCTTCTCTTGCAATAACGTTATTATGGCTATAAAGCAATAGTGACAATTATATTTTCAATTTGTAACTACGTGGAAGAAATAGACTAGTTCCATCTGGTACCGTTTGATCAACAATTACATTCCTAAGGGTGTTTGATGCCGAGTTAGCTAGCAGACATAAACGTATTGCCAGAACTTTGGCGATATTTATTGCAACGACCCCAAGTAGTATGGAAGTGAAAATAGAAAGACATTTGAGAACGACTTCGTCAATAATAACTCGGCTATACGTTATAGTGGTAGTATACTGCATTACTCGGCTCCATGAGCAAGAAATATGTCGTCAAATATATTTGCTTATCTATACCAATAAATAAAACTTAATTAATAATGAATCCGTGTGGTGACAGATTAAGAATACAATTCACCACTCCCTTGCCCGTGAATATCGTAAAAGACGACTAAGGGATATAATATTGGACTATGACTATTTGGAAGGGCGCAGCGTCCTCTACGTTGACCGAGTAGGGGACGTTGTGCGAACGCCCATGACGTGCGGTGTCCCGCAGGGGTCGGTTCTGGGTCCGACCCTGTGGAACATCGGCTACGACTGGGCGTTGAGAGGAAGCCTCCTACCCGGGCTGGCGTAATTTGCTACGCCGACGATACACTCGTCACAGCCCGGGGTGGGACGCTAGAGGAGACGGCACGCCTGGCAACTCTCGGCACCGAGGAGATTGTCAGGCGGATCGAAGCGCTGAGGTTGAGGGTAGCCCTGGAAAAGACGGAGGCCCTTTTGTTCCATGGTCTCCGTACCACCGGGCCTCCCGCCGGTGCTTCGATCACCGTGAAGTCAGTCACCATCAGCATCCAGGCCCACATGAAGTATTTGGGCCTGGTGCTCGACGGGCATTTTTGGTTCCGGGAGCATCTCCATCGACTTGTTCCCCGGCTTGTCGGCGCGGCGTCCGCCCTTTCGCGGCTGATATCGAATGTGGGTGGACCCAGTGCTACGTGCCGACAGCTGTACGTGGGGGTGATCCAGTCGATGGCCCTGTATGGCGCACCGGTGTGGGCGGGGTCCCTGACCGTCCGTCTTAGGGCCCTCCTGTGGCTACCACAGAGGGTCATGGCGATCAGGGCCATACGGGGTTACCGCACGGTGGCGACGGAGGCAGCGTGCCTCCTGGCCGGAACACCCCCGTGGGACCTGGAGGCGGAGATGCTTGCCGACATTTATCGGCGGGTGTCGGAGACGCGCGCCCGCGGCGGCATGGCCTCCCTGCAGGAGATCACCGCCTGGCGGGTCGACGCCCGCCGAGGAGTCATTGCCCGTTGGGCAGTTCGGCTGGAGAGCCCTCGGTACGGTGTCAGGACCGTCGAGGCCCTCCGCCCGGTGCTGATGGAGTGGTTGGAGCGGACGCACGGGGTGCTTTCCTTCCGACTGGTGCAGGTGCGGACGGGGCACGGTTGCTTTGGGAAGTACCTGCACAAGATTGTCAGGAGGGAGAGCACACCGTCCTGCCACCACTGCAGTTGCGACGAGGTCACGGTGCAGCACAGGCTCGAGGAGTGTGCTGCATGGGAGGGGGATCGCCGTGAACTCGTCGCAATTATCGGTGCCGACCTGGCGCTGCCGACCATCGCCAGGGAGATGCTCGTCAGCGTCAGGAACTGGGACGCGGTCACCGCCTTCTGTGAGGCCGTAATCTCACGGAAGGAGGCGGCGGATCGTGTGCGAGTAGAGCTCCTATTCGGCGACCCGTTCCGCCGCCGGCGACTCTGGCGGCGCAGGCGCGAGTATTTATTTTATTTATTTATTTAATAACAATGTTTTACAATTATTTTGACAACTAACTTACAAATACGACAGAAGCCTATATATTGGCTTAAACGCGTATTTGATTCGTCTTAGAATACTACTAGTTTTTACTGTTTACCTGATCAACCTCATCAGAATACTAATGAAGTTAATCAAGCAAACAGTAAAAATTTAAATGAAAGAAAGAAGAAAAAGAAATAGTTTACAATAATAAAATGATGGTGCCCGCATAAAAATGGCAAACAAAATACATAACACATCTCTTATGTGGGGGTAAGTATCTGCGCCTAATGCCGCCCTAGCCGAGGCCGCGGGTGATCGGACCGGGGAATTGTCCGTCACCCGCGGAGAGGCTGACCGCGCGACGGCGACCGCCGTCCCAGGACGTCGAGAGGTGAGGTTACCCGAAAGAGTATTCCGTCAGGCCGACCACTGACGACAAACAACATCTGCTCCGGTGGTGGGCCCAACAACGAGTTGACGTGGGTACGGGTGGGTTATGGGCCCGCGCGCCGTCCTTTCATCGCCCCGGACGGACTGGACCGCGCGTGCGCTTACCATAGCCCACCCATAACAAAAAAAAAAAAGAAGGGATATAATATGTACATAAGATCTGTGCAAAAGAAGGAAAACTGGAAATGAAACCCTATACAAACATGTCTGAAAAGCACGGTATAGTAGGTTAAATTCCCTCCCATTGTGGAGGAGGCCCGAGCTAATGGGACGTATGTGGGCTGCGATGATGATGATGCGATGATGAAATAAAACATAAGCATCTGTTTGTAATGTCATAATAGTAGATTTTTTAAGCTCACTCGGTTATTCGCAAGATACTCAAGCTTAAAAACAATTTTAAACATTTTTGTCTTTCTATCAATTTCAGATAATCTTCAAAACTGCTGGACTGAATTTTATAGTATTACATTATCTTGGTAACTGTCTATATGAGGAGTGACTTGGCTATTTTTCCGCCCAAATAAAGAACCCAAAAACTTTGCCTAGTCCGAGAAATCGAAAGATCATGGTTTCCAGTCGCGTACCGTAATATTATAGAAGATATTGGAGATTAAAAATGTGTGGACAAAGCTACTGAAAGTGAAGCGCGCGTCGGTCGCTTGTCAACTAAAAACTGTAAGGTTTTGTATGCCATAATGAACAATTTTAATATGTATATATATAGTCAAATCTTACAAAACTTCTTATGTACACAATAGGAAGTAAATCTTACCCAGAACAACTCCTAGGAAAGTTAGTATAAAACAAACTGCGAACAGTGGCATTAAATTTCAATCACAACACAATATGGCGACCCAGTTCGGGATACTGACTTCGTTCTTAAAGATGTGATAACATTTGCGATTAGTCGTAGCGAAGCGAATTTGAAATTCATTAAACTTTTTAATGGATCAATAGATGCTATAAACTTTGAAATATGAGAAATTTATAATTATAAAAGTAGCAGTAATAAAAAAAAAGCCATGTGGTGACGGAGTAAGACTACAAATCACCACTCCCTATCTTTCCCATGAATGTCGTAAAAGACGACCAAAGAATATAATACGCACATAACATCAATGTAAGAGAAGGAAATCCCTATACCAACCTGTCTGACCAGCATGATATAGGAAGATCAATTTCCCTTCTACTGTGGAGGAGGCTGGAGCCCAACAGTGGGATGTATATGAGCTGAAATGATGAATGAATGATGATTTCATCATCTTAGTTCATATATGTGCCACTATTGTGCTCGAGCCTCCTCTAAAATAGGAAAGCAATCGACATAATATAATACGCTGGTCAAACGTGTTGGTATTGGGTATTATTTCGATATTTTCTTCTCTTGCGTTATCTGCATATATATCTTTTAGTGAGCTTTTACGATGCCCACGGGCATAAAAAAGGTGTTGAATAATGATTTCTGATGTTTACGCGAGTATTACACATTTTAAATAAAACTAGTTTACGGCTTTTATCGCGTTTGTATTTGATTTTTGATTACCCGACGTTTCGAACACTTTGCAGCGTTAATGGTCACGGGCAGACTAAGATGTCTCACGTCTAACAAGTCATCGTTACTGCAGACAATTTATATTGCCACACTGAGAAAGATCCGGCAAGAAAACTCAGGTGACATGATGCTAAATTAATATTAATTTTGAAGGCGGCTTACTTTATGTTAAGAGGTTTTAATTTATAAAATTATCTTTAGTTATTATTATTGTGGGTCAAATCAAAAGGTGTTAAACTTCATCACGGATAATGTTCGTAATTATACTTTTATCAGCATAGTATAATAGGTCAAATTTATCTTCCACTAGTGAGCTTGAGCTCAATAGGAGCTCAAGCTCACTAGTGGAACGTATGGAAGATGAGATGACGTTAAATTACTTATAGATCTACTATCCTTACTCCTTACTAATGTTATAAATGCGAAATTAGGTTTGTTGGTTTGTTACGCTTTCTCGCTAAAACCACCGACCGCTTTGTAAAATTCTTTCACCAATCATCATCATCATCTTGCTCTTATCCCAATTACTCGGGGTCGACGCAATATGTCATCTGTTTTGACATATTGCAAAAAGTTTCGGCAATGACTTTTATGACCGGCCGCCTGCCTGACGTCAACCCTTCTTGGGAATGTAATCTTTGACCCAAATGGTACCAGATGGAGTTGGTCCGGGTCAATCTAGGGCTCTTAGTCGTCTTTTACGACACCCACGAGCAAAGCAAGGGTTGGTAGTATTCGAAGCCGCTACCACACAGCACAAATTCTTTCACCAATGGAAAGCTATAATATCAGGGAGTAACATAGGCTATATTTTACTCCGCTATTCCCACAGGAACTACAACTACACGAGTTAGGTGATTAAAGCCGAAGGGTAGCGAGGGCGGGTCGCTAGTAATCTATAAATTAACTGTACTAAAATATACCTACAGAACTTATAAATATCATCATTATCATCATCATCATTTCAGCCTATCGCCGTCCACTGCTGGACGTAGGCCACCCACATATTACGCCACAAAGTGCGGTCCTGTACCACCTGCATCCAACGACGCCCAGCAACTTTCACCAGGTCGTCGGTCCACCTAGTGGGGGGCGTTCTACACTGCGTCGTCCGATACATGGTCGCCACTCGAGAACCTTTCTTCCCCAGTGGTTGTCGGTTCGTCGAGCGATGTGGCCTGCCCATTGCCACTTCAGCGTGCTAATTCTTCGTGCTATGTCGGTTACACCCGTTTTGCTGCGGATTTCCGTATTTCGGATTCTATCTCGCAGAGAAATCCTGAGAATAGCCCGTTCCATAGCACGCTGAGCGACTTTGAGCCTTTTTATGAGGCCTACATTTAGGGACCACGTTTCTGTGCCGTAAGTCATCACTGGTCAACACACACTGGTCGTAGACCTGTGTTTTCAGACACTGAGGTATGTTGGACGAGAAGATCCTCTTAAGTTTCCCGAACGCTGCTGAACCGAATTGGATTCGTCGCCTGATCTCTTTCTCGAAATTGGATCTACCTAACTGGACTGTTTGTCCTAGGTAAACATAATGATCGACAACTTCGAGAATCGCATTGCCAACTAGGACCGGTACAGGAATGACATGGGCATTTGACATGACTTTCGTCTTGTCCATGTTCATTCGTAAATCCACTAGTTGGGATACCCTGCTGAGATCGTTGAGCATGGTGCTAAGGTCCTCCATGGATTCTGCCATAACGACGATATCGTCTGCAAATCGAAGGTGAGTGATGTATTCGCCGTTGATGTTGATGCCGAGTTCGGTCCAGTCTAAGAGCTTGAAGATATCTTCCAGTGCAGCGGTGAGCAGTTTCGGAGAGATGACGTCTCCCTGTCTCACGCCTTTCTGCAACTGAATCGGTTTCGTACTCTTATCCCGGATACGGACTGACATTGTGGCGTTCCTGTACAAACACTTCAACACTTCGATATAACGATGGTCGATTTGGCACCGCTAAAGGGACTGCAGTTCGTAAAATATAATTTCACCAATATTATTCATAATATAATTTTAGTTAAACGTTATTATTGAAATTGTTTTAATTACCACATTATTTTTGTTTAAATTACGTAAACATTCACATAAAAAAGCAATATTTCTCATGCAATCATCTCTCTACATTCTCATCTAATTTATCTTATGTAAGGAAGGATTGAACGATCCACAGCTATTGGGGAAAAGTTCTAGAGTTAGTACCCCGAATCTGACGATGCAGCGACCTCCTATTTATCAAATTCATTTTGCTTTAATCATCTCAGCATTCAATATCATATACGTCCCACTGTTGGGTTCTAACCTCCTCTGTAATAGGAAATAAATTGACCTACAGTTTACGACAAGATGTGGGTAGTAAATTTTCACTTATACCCGCTCATTCATTTATCATTCATTTATCATTCATTATATCGTGCATTTAATAAAACATCACATTAAATCCTATAGGTATAATAGTTTCTGATGTTTACGCCAGTATTACACATTTAAAACTATTTTTACGGCTTTTACGGCGTTTGTATTTGCTTTTTTTTTTAATGTCCCGTCGTTTCGAATACTTCTCAAAAGGACTCCCGTGTAATCATGAACGCAATAGATGCAATAATATTAGTAAAAAAAGTTTATTTGAAAATCCTTTATATAATATCACGAATATAAATAAATAGGTTAATAAAAGGATAAGAATCATAATAAAATTTTTACGATTATTAGTCGCATAGTGAATAGCCCGCGTTAGTTACGTTCCGTTCGCTAGAATAGGTAATAAACTTCGATATTAGTTTTAGAGTGCCGCTCAAAAGTGTCAAGTTAGTTTGGATCGTGTTATTGTGGGTATGACATAGGGTGAACCAACTTGTCTCCACATAATGAAAACAGTAATGCAATATATAAATAGTTTTATTTTGTACCAGCGACCCTCCGCCGCTTCATTTCGGTTCCAGACACTTGGCCCTGCATTTTAAATGTGTATGTCTTCTAAGATATCGCCTTCGGTTCGAGTCCCGGACTGGGCAAAATTTTATAGGGTTGTATTTTACGATAGCTGCATATATGAATATTTGTTGAGGCGCTTTTAGGTCATCAGATTTTTTTGGCGAAAGGACTCGAATCCAAGACCATATCCTGGCCAAAATTAAAAAAAGAAAAAAAAGCGGCTGTAACCAAAGCTTAGTGACTGCGGGTCCCTAGTTACTAAATAATGCCAGAGGAGTTTAACGTATCAATCTTAATGAAATTTGGCACAGAGATAGAGTTCGTTCCGTAGAGTACCCTTTATTACGGCAAATTGCATATCTCCCGCGGGATAGATTTTACTGATAAACGCTGCATAAATGTAAGCAAAGCAGCTGGTGTAATGTCTCCTTCTAATCTCTATTTATCCCAAGTTAGGACCAATCAAGTAATAACGTTAGCAATTAAAAAATGTAACAATTTCTAATAGCGATTTTAAATTGTGTCTCTATTGTTTCGTAGAAGGCTGAATGTTTGCGGTTAACAAACGATTAGTCTAATTGGGGTGTTGGTATCATTGCTTTTACTGGCAATTACAGAAATTTAATTTATTTTGCTTTTGTATTACTGATAAAAGTTCTGAAGGGTTCTTAGAGACGGTGGAGAAAGTTTCCACGTTGACGCGAATGAGAAAAGTTATCAAAGTTTCCTGGCATGTTATTGTCAATTACTTTCAATTCTATTATTATGAATTTTTTCACATTTGTATTTGACTTTTACATTCTTTGACGGCTCCTAACACGTTCTAACATATGTATGTTCTGATTTTTGATGTTTACTAGTAATAACTAATTTCTGTAGCGGGTAGATATACCTGCGCCTGACGCCGCCCTAGCCGAGGCCGCGGGTGACAGGACCGGGGAGTAAGTCCGCCACTCGCCGAGAGGCCGACCGCGCGAGGAAAGACTGATGTCCTCTTCGAGGGAGGGATGTCGGACGAGGACCATCGCTGCAGGGTGACTTGACGTAAGTGGTCGGTGGGTGGTGGACGAAGGCGACGTATCTCGAGTGGGTTACAAGTGTGCGTGCTTACGCCCCTCTGTCATCCTGGACTTAGCCGGGCGACGGGTGTGCTGACCGTAGACCACCCTCCGACCCCAAAAAAAAAATATCGGGTAAAAAGTCAAGAGAGTATGAATGCGTGCAATGAGGTTCGGTGAAACTAAAGGCATCACCAAAACCACACGTAAACATCCTCAGAAAGTTTGGCTTTCGGCTCTCTCGCTCACCGAACGAAGCGCAGTAACATATTACAGCTACTCAGTCCCTGATTTTCGGCGAAAGTGTGGTACTAACCCAGAAGTGGACAGAATTGTCAACAACGTGGTTCAACCACTAATAAGTGTTCGAAACAAACACAATAAAATCCGTAAAATAGTTTTATAATTTACCTTATTTTAATTTATATAAAAATTTAGTTATCTCCCCTTTAGCAAGCGACCTTCTAGTGATTAAATCTTTTAAGTTATATTTTTCCTTTTCTACTAATTCGTTAGGCATTGTAGATACCTACACGTTACACAAACTATAAAATTACTATTAAATGAACAATACTAATAAATAAATAAACAATGGCTCACGCTTGTTATATATTAATAGTCCAGGCAGACCGCGGATTCAGCAGCAGTTAATATGCATTCATTATTGTACTACATCAGCAATTACGCAAGCAATGCTTCGCCGCCGCCCTGTCGCCGGAATCCGAGAGCTGACGCTGCAGTTGTCACCGATTGCATTTACGTAGTTTCATAATAAAATCATTCATTCCATATTCATACTTCGAATAGGTTAGATTAATTAGATTTATGTAATTTTTATATTTAATTAAAGTAATTTTATAGTAATTTTGGTTTTTTTTCGATCCTTTGGCTGCCGCTAACGTAGTTGGCGCAGTCGGTAGGATCCTCGCGGGCCGGTTCGCGTCCTTAGAGTCCTTGCAAATCGATATTCTCGTCGCGAGTCGCCCGGGTGGCTTTCAAGCACCGTCATCGAGGTTCCAGAATCTACGGTCCAGCAGCAGTTCCAGAGGAGAGTCAAGACCTCGACTCACGAAAGAGAAACCAGAATGAAGTATATGTAAGTACACTTGAATTGTTCTCGTGTTGCTTGCTTCCTTTGTCCTAGTTATATCCATTCTCCAAAATTTTCCATCGCGAAAATTCGTACCGGGAACCTGCATCTCGGCAGGCTCGTTGGAATACAATAGATTTAATTAGAAATTTAGGTAGTAGCCCTCCGCAGAGTTCAGAAAATATGGCTCAAGGTCAGGCTAACGTAGTAGTAATAACCCATGACCCGGACACGATTTTTAAGGCACTTCGCCTAGTCCCGGAGTTCGATGGGAACCCGAATATTTTAACTAGATTTATTAATATATGCGATAGAATAGTTGTACAATATTTAAGTGATCAGCCAGGAAACGAATTAGCGAACTTATGTCTTTTAAACGGAATACTAAATAAAATTACGGGATCAGCCGCTAGCACTATTAATTCCAACGGTATTCCAGACAGCTGGTTAGGTATTAGAACAGCCTTAATAAATAACTTTTCCGATCAGCGTGACGAAACTGCTCTCTATAGTGACCTATCTTTAGCCAAACAGGGTACGAAGACACCTCAAGAGTTTTACGACCAGTGCCAGACACTATTCAGTACCATAATGACCTATGTAACTTTGCATGAACCGATTAGTACCACAGTAGAAGCTAAGAGAATATTATATAAAAAAATTGCTATGCAGTCATTCGTGAGAGGCTTAAACGAACCATTAGGATCGCGGATAAGATGTATGCGACCAGAGACTATAGAAAAAGCACTCGAATATGTTCAAGAGGAGTTGAATGTAATATATTTACAACAACGTAACGATACGCCGAAATCGGTTAACACCCCTAGAGCGTTCAACTATGTTCTACCCCCTATAAATTTCAACCAACCACGTGCTCAAAACATCGTTAGTCATCCCCCTAATTGGCCGGCACCAGAAGGTTTTAAATCACACCAACCTCCGCCGCAACCCTTTAAATTCAACCCCCTACAGAACCAACAGTTCCAGCAACGTATCCCTAACCGTACGCAGCAAATATTTCGCGCTCAACCACCCGGTTATAACCCACATAGTAACGTCTTTCGACTACCACCTAGGAACGTTCCACCACAAAATCTAGGCCCAAAACCCATGGGCGGCATACAGCATTTTACACCTAAGCCTATGTTATCAGGTCATGATTGGCGTAAATCAGGCAATCCACCACCAAGTAATTATTTCAAACCGCGTGAAATGAATGTGAATGAGTGCGCGTCATACGACGACTCATATTACCCAGAGTATTGTTACGAACACGAAGATAGCTATTTTTACAATAATTATTACAACGATTACAACCCATACGCTACAGAAGAGTGCACCTATAATACTACTTATTATGATACGACAAATGATATTCAGATTACCGAGGATATAGAACCACAACCTGGTACAAGTTCATCACACCCGGATTTTCAGTTGGACCCGGTGTCAAAAAGACCAAAATAGAATTAAATCTCCAAACTCAGAGACAGCTACCATATATTTCTATTTCAGATCCACCTTTAAAATTATTAATTGACACAGGTGCAAACCAATCGTTTATTAGCCCGGAAGCAGTCGAGTTATATTTTCCAAACTTTCCACTAAATTACGATCCATTTGAAGTCACCAATGTGCACGCCGTTAGTAGAAACGATTACTCCATTACCTTACCCAGTTTTGCTGAATTTAACGACCCTAACCCGGTTAAATTATTCGTATACCGTTTTCATGACTATTTCGACGGATTGATAGGATTAGATCTATTAACCAGATGGGAGGCCAAAATAGACTTAAAAGACCGCAAATTAATTACACAATTCGCCTCGAACCCAATACGCATGTACAATTCTTGTAATGTCAACCTATACGAGGACATCATACCAGCAAAATCGACAAAATTAATTAAAATTCCCATTAACACCCCCGACGGCGCAGCATTAGTTAGCGAACAAACTATATGCAATTGCATTATTCACGAATGCCTTACTAACGTAAAAAACAATCGCGGTTACATTGAAATAGAAAACTCTACACCCAACGATATAATATTGTCTCTCGACCGACCTGCACATGCAGAATTATTTAATACCGAGTACACTCGCACCGAACAACCACACTCACGCGTATCAGAAGTTATATCGCGTTTGCGCACCGAACACTTAGGCCCCGAAGAAAAAGCGAACCTTACCACCTTATGTTCTCGCTATGCGGACGTTTTTTACATTGAAGGAGAAACACTTACTTTTACAAATAAAATCAAACATCGTATAAGAACAACCGATGAAGTCCCTGTTTACACAAAAAGCTATCGTTACCCGTTTATACACCGACAAGAAGTTAGGGACCAAATTTCGAAAATGCTTAACCAAGGTATAATAAGACCATCAGACTCGGCATGGAGCTCACCAATTTGGGTCGTCCCAAAGAAAATGGACGCGTCTGGTAAGCAAAAATGGCGTCTAGTTGTCGACTTTCGGAAACTCAACGACAAAACTATAGATAATAAATATCCCATCCATAATATTAGTGACCAACTTGACAAATTAGGTCGTTGCCAATATTTTACAACTCTTTATTTAGCCAGTGGTTTTTACCAAGTGGAAATTGACCCCCTTGATATTTCGAAAACCGCATTTAACGTCGAACATGGTCATTTCGAATTTCTTCGAATGCCCATGGGACTTAAAAACTCGCCTTCCACTTTTCAGCGAGTTATGGACAATGTTCTCGGAGACCTCCAGAATAACATCTGCCTAATCTATCTTGATGGAATAGTAGTCTTCAGCACTTCTCTTCAAGAGCACATGGTCAACCTCGAGAAGGTATTCCAAAGACTTCGAGAGTCTAATTTCAAAATACAAATGGACAAGTCGGAATTTCTTAAGCTTGAAACTGCTTATCTCGGACATATCATCAGTGGAGATGGAGTAAAACCCAATCCCGACAAAATTTCGGCTATTGAAAATTATCCAATTCCCAAAACTCCTAAAGAAATTAAACAATTTTTAGGTCTTATTGGCTATTATCGAAAATTCATACCAGATTTTGCTAACTAACTTTTAACTAACTTTTTGTTAACTAAACCACTTACACAGTGCTTAAAGAAAGGTAAAAAGATTACGTTAGACCCCCAGTACATTAGTTGTTTCGAGAAATGTAAAACACTCTTAAGTAATGATCCTATTCTGCAATATCCTGACTTCGAAAAAGACTTCAACCTGACGACCGACGCTTCAAACGTCGCTATTGGAGCCGTGCTATCCCAAGGTCCAATTGGATCTGATAAACCCGTATGTTACGCCTCGCGAACATTAAACGATAGTGAACTCAACTATAGCACCATAGAAAAGGAACTTCTAGCCATAGTTTGGGCTACTAAGTATTTTCGTCCATATCTGTTTGGACGAAAATTTAAGATAATAACCGACCACAAACCACTGCAATGGATGGTAAACCTTAAAGAACCTAATTCAAGATTAACCACATGGCGTTTAAAACTTAGCGAATACGATTTCACCGTGGTATATAAAAAAGGCAGACATAACACCAATGCCGACGCTTTATCTCGTATAGAAATCCACAACGAAGATCTAAATAGCATAGTCGACGAATTATGTTCTCTCATACCGAACCCTACTGATGAACCGCCCACTATTGTAAACTCTTCAACCGAAACCGCACACACTAGTTTAGAACATCCTATATTAGAAATTCCAATCACCGATGAACCCCTTAATAAATACCATAGGCAAATTCATTTCACCATCGTAAATGACGTCAAAAGAAAACCGCACGTAACAAAACCTTTTGAAACTCACACGCGCATAGCCATTCAGCTCTCAAAATCAAACTTAGAAAACGACGTCATTAATGCGATTAAAGAGTATGTTAGTCCTAAAGTAAAAACCGCCCTTTTAATAACTCCACCTCTTGCCATGTATTCTATTATCCCTGTAATTCAAAAAACGTTCAGAAGTTCTTCATTAAACCTCGTACTTACAAAACTAGAAATAGAAAACGTCAAGGATTACCTTCGTCAACAGGAAATCATTCGCAACTATCATGATGGAAAGACGAATCACCGTGGAATCACAGAATGTTATCTATCTCTATCACGAAAATACTATTGGCCCAAAATGAAAGACCAGATTACAAAATACATCAATGAATGTATTATCTGCGGCCAAGCGAAATACGACAGGAACCCTATCAAACCTCAATTTAATATCGTACCACCTGCAACAAAACCACTCGAGATAGTTCACATAGACTTATTCACCGTCCACAACGAAAAATATATCACCTTCGTAGATGTATTCACAAAATATGGACAGGCGTACCATCTCAATGATGACACAGCTGTAAGCATATTACAAGCTCTTCTTAAATTTTGTACCCATCACGGAGTACCATTAACTCTAATAACGGATAACGGAACCGAATTTACGAACCAACTCTTTTCAGAATTTACGCGGCTTCACAAAATAAACCATCACCGTATTTTACCTCACTCACCGAACGATAATGGGAACATAGAACGCTTTCATTCCACAATACTTGAATATCTTCGAATTTTAAAATTGCAAAATAAAGATGAACCTATAGTCTATCTAATACCATATGCTATAATAGCTTATAACAGTTCTATCCACAGTTTCACAAAATGTAGGCCGTTTGACTTATTAAATGGACATTTTGACCCTAGAGATATATTAGATATAGATTTTACACATCATTTACTACAACAATATAGCCAAAATCATAAGGCCCAGATGAACGAAGTTTATAAAATTATAAACGAATCATCTTTAACTAATAGAACCGCTCTCATAGAACAAAGAAATATAAATCGTGAGCCCGAAATAGAATACACTCCCCAACAGCAAGTCTTCATTAAAAATCCGTTTGCTAACCGTCAAAAAGTTGCACCACGATTTACTCAAGACACCGTCTTAGCAGATTTGCCAATACACATTTACACCTCAAAAAAACGTGGTCCTGTAGCCAAGTCTAGACTGAAAAGAGGTCATAAAGTTCCCCAATTGTTAAATGATTCTACTGTCACTGACCCTTCGCGAAACAACGCTTCTCGAGACAAATCTTTTAGTTATACTTAGTAATAAATAACTTTAGAAATAACTACAATAGAAAATGGTTTTACTCATACATCGAGTATGCACCACTCTAGTATAGATATCAATATGTTAGAATTAATGTTAGGTAAGCTAGAACTCATTTATAACCTAGATGAGATATTAAGAGTAGAATTAAAATAGTACTACGAAGCAATCATCCCCAGTTTACACTTCTCTGATAAATTCATAGTAATGGTTTTTAAATTCCCTGTATTTTTAATATATCCAGAATAGCTATAACACCCGACAGGCCTTTCTACCTTCCTATCCTTACATTGCAATCAACACAGGTACATTCAGGCTGTACATGGAGGCTGAATGCCCGAAGGTTGGGAGTTGGTATCTCTGTAAGAAACTTCGCATCAGATACGCGTCAGCCCAAACTACATCCCACAGCTCATTATAAAACAAGCTTTGCTCATGACTCCTGCCAGTTCAAAACCGTCTCATCAGCTACTGAAGCCCTGGAATAATTAGACGACCGACATTATGCCGTATCTTTTCCACATTCCACCAAACTAATGGACATACCAAGTAACACTGAAAAACAAGTATCGTTGTACCAAGACACGTAGTCTTGACTCAACAGATCACCGAAGTCTGCACAGCATCCAGAACAAAGTCTGTACAGCATCCTTACATCAAAAGGATAACCACATGACCCACATGGAAATAGCAAAGAATCAGGAAGCCCCCAGATAATATTCCAGCGACATTTTCACTCAACATTCGAAAATGGTCGCAGATCTACGAGGGGAGGTGTTATATATTAATAGTCCAGGCAGACCGCGGATTCAGCAGCAGTTAATATGCATTCATTATTGTACTACATCAGCAATTACGCAAGCAATGCTTCGCCGCCGCCCTGTCGCCGGAATCCGAGAGCTGACGCTGCAGTTGTCACCGATTGCATTTACGTAGTTTCATAATAAAATCATTCATTCCATATTCATACTTCGAATAGGTTAGGTTAATTAGATTTATGTAATTTTTATATTTAATTAAAGTAATTTTATAGTAATTTTGGTTTTTTTTCGATCCTTTGGCTGCCGCTAACGTAATTCGCTCCTCGATTTGATGACACCTGGTGACCAGTAACCCGGTTTCGACCGCACGGTGTATTGCAGGCGGCAAGATGCACTCGTAATGGTCATCCACCTGAAATTAGTCGGCGAAATATCTAAGTATTTGTCATCAAAACGAAGAATACTGTTTAGTTATTAGGCGCTTCGCACACTGCTCCACGCTTCGTCGCCTGGCGCGGAGTGGCAGATTTTAATATTGTATGTACGTACATCGATTAGTATAGAAAACACGCCAGATCCAACACACCGAAAACGCACCACGGCGCGGGAGCACGTCCCGCTAGGAGATTCTGCCGCTAGGCACGGAGGCTCGTGGTGGACCGCAGCAGATCTGTAGGCCTACTCCTGAAATCAATTCTAATTCCGAATCCGATGCAATTTCAATCTCACCAAACTTATATCTGGTACTCTTGAACAAAATTGAGAATTAATTATTCGTTTGCTGTTATTATTTTCACCAAATGTGCTGTATTTTCTTACTTTAAATTAATAACGGTATTGAACTCGATCACCACAAAGACGCTTTCTTAAAATTGTGCAACATTAACGATTTTATACTACGTCAAAATCACGTCGGGAGTAGCAAATATTTGACTTAAACGACGTGAGTCGAATTCATTTAGTTTAAAAAAATTCCACCGAATTTAATTTCAATCGTGCGCTAGTGTCGCTTTCAAAAGTACCAAATTTGCTCAAATTCAAGCTGCGATTGGATTTAGGATTGGAATTGATATTCAAGAGTAGACCTACTGGACACGGATAGATTTATATAGGAAATTGAATGACTTCAGTATTGCCCATTGTAATGTAACTAACCACGACGACCAAATGGAATGTAACCTTTAGTTTAGTACGGGACGCCTACAAAGCCGTCAGGCACGGAGTCACGGTAAAATCTGCTCGAAGAGGCAGATCTGCTCCTCCGCGCCTGGGCGCGTCGCCAATGTGTGAAGCGCCTTAGCGTTCTACAAGGCCAATAACCTTTGGGTAGGTACAATAATGTTTTATGAAATTATCCTTCTATTAAATTATTATTTTAATGTAATAAGTAACAGTTAACGTTATTATGCTATTGATCGCAATAATTTTATAATAAAATTACGCAATTACTGCTTTAAAATTCAATTACGTAACAAATAAATTTAAAATTTTATTTTCCTTAAATGTGGGTATATAGAAGAAAAATTATTAAATGATGATGTAATTTTTCTTAACGACTAAATGCTATGATTTAAACAAATTAATTTGATTGTAATAGCTATGGACGTATTTCTGAAATTTAGGATGAGATGTTGGAAGATTAGGTAGAATAGGAAGGAAAGGGCACTTACCTATTTTGTAGAAGAAGAATCTCATCGCGCACCACGCGATGAGATTCTTTCGCCAAATCCGCTCACCTTAGCCTAGGACTTGTAGATCCTGATCCAGATCCCGACTGTACCTTGGCTTTTGAACCCTTTTCTCCAATCTTCGAACGAAATCGAACACCAACCGCCGGGCTTCGCCTTGACGAGATTGTCATCCGTGTTTTCTTTCTTCTTATTTTAGGTTTTTCTTGCTATTTATTATCTTCATGGGCCACCAATATGTATATTTAACTTATACACTAGGGCTAATTATTAAAGTTCAAGTACAATTTAAACGTTTTAATAAAGTTCGTGCGTACAGAGTGAAGGTTGTCGGTAGATTAAAATACACTATTGGTTAGCTAGTAATATCCACGTAAGTGCCTACTAAAAATAAAGTTGCACCACACAATAGTATAGTTCATTATAATGTTGGAAGGCATTATACGTCGTAACAGATACTAAAATGTGAGTATATATGCACGTTCGTTTGTAACGAATTTTACGTTTTCAACGTTCATACTTATGAGAGCACTAAGTTTCATACCAACAAGTCATCATTATTTATAGCGTAACTTATTGGAAACGCTGAGAAAATAAACATCCAATTCAAACGCTATAAAATATGTAACTTATTTGTGTCATATGTATAAACATTAATACTTATTATCATCCTTTATCATTTAATCTCATATACGTCCCACTGTTAGTTTCGAGCCTCCTCCACAATAGGAGGGAAATTGACCTCCTAAGTCATTATCGTCAGGACGAAGTAAATATGGCGTGATTACCTGCGCCTCATGCCGCCCTAGCCGAGGTCGCGGGTAACGTGACCGGAGAATTAGTCCGTCACCCGCCGAGAGGCCGAACGCGCGAGGAAAGACCGACGTCCTCCCCGATGGGGGATGTCGGTCGATGTGAGGGTACCCCTCAAGGGGGTATTCCGTCGGGTCGACCACTGACGTCAAGTCACCCTGCTCCGGTGGTCGGCCCAACGACGAAGGCGACGTGTCACGGGTGGGTTACGGGTGTGCGTGCTTACGCCCCTCTGTCGTCCCGGACAGAGTGGTGCGAGGAGTGCGCCGACCGTAACCGACCCAAAAAAAAGGACGGAGTAAAGATGATTCGTGTGGTTACGGAGTGAAAATTAACCACTCTTTATCATGCCTGTGAATGTCGTAAAAGACGACACACAATGTAATATGCATATAATGTCTCTACAAGAGAAGCAAAACACGAACTAAAACCATATACCAACACGTCTGACTAACTTGGTATAGGCGTGGTAGGTCAATATCCCTCTTATTATGAAAGAGGCTTGAGCTCAGCATCGGGATGTATATGAGACAAAATGATTGATGATAAATGCGTTGAAAAGATTTGGATAAAATTCCATCTGCGATATTCACTTTTAACACGGGCTAAGACGCGAACAAAAGCTAGTGATTTAATAAAACTAAGAAATTCCCGTAGACATAGCGAAAACATTACAATTTTCAATCACGTTTCAGCCTCGTATTAGATTCAAATAAAATTATAATCAATGAATGTATGTAATACTTGCTATGTATGTCATCTCGACTTGCGTGGATTCTACACTTAAAGTTAATATTTTGTTTGAACACCTACATTGTCTCGTAACCTATATCGACCTAATAATAATAACCTCTGGGCCAGTCGTTATCTCACCATGAGACTAACGCAAACCTCGGAGGAACATTATATGGCTGTCTAAATTCTTTTGATATAAAAGAAAAAATGTATCACAAGATTTATAGGAAAGTCAATAAACCGCAGAGCAGCTTGTGGCGTGCTGAATGTGAGTGGCGACACTGCGGTCCTGAGTGCCCCAGAGAGTCGGTTAGGGCCTCGTATCCAGCTGGCCTTTATTGGCTGGCTGGAGTGGAAAACGAAGAGTGGCCGCAGGATTCTCAACTCTGGCTTGCCTTGATCGGCTGGTCAGAGAGGGGTCGCCAGAGCTATATGCTCGGGGGTGGAAGTGTCATTTTCAAGGGCATAACTACGGGAAAACCACTGCGATGGTGAAACCGGCGCTGCACCGCTCGACACCCCAAGCCACTTGCACCAATGTTGCCCCCCTGTTGCCCGTATGACCTGTGTGTCTGTGGCGACCGTTTGGGGGGACCCATTCAGTGAGTTGGCGAGTCACCGTCTGCCAAAGTTCAAGACGATAAAGGTATTGAAGGCAGACGACAGTTTTTCAATCAATAGTTATTAGTTTAGCCAATCCATCAAACCTCTAACCCCATAAACAGTTATTAGATATCATCATCACACAATAGTTTTAAAGGTCGTTAGGAGGGAGAGTACACCGTCCTGCCACCACTGCGATTGCGACGAGGACTCGGCGCGCCATACGGTCGAGGCCTGCGGGGCTTGGGCAGTGCAGCGCTGTGGACTCGTCGCAATCATCGGTACGGACCTGACGCTGCCGGCTATCGCTAGGGCGATGGTCGACAGCGTCGGGAATTGGGACGCGGTCGCAGCCTTCTGCGAGACAGTGATCTCGCGGAAGGAGGCGGCGGATCGCCTGCGTGAGGAGCGCAGCCTCGATGAGGAGATCCGCCGCCGGCGACTGGGGCGGCGCAGGCGCAACTATCTGCGCCTCATGCCGCCCTAGCCGAGGCCGCGGGTGACGTGACCGGGGATTAGTCCGTCACCCGACGGTAGCGGCCTGCCGCGTGAGGAAAGACCGACATCCTCCCCGAGGGGGGGGACGTCGGTCGATGGGAGGGTACCCCAACAGGGGGTATTCCGTCGGGCCGACCACTGACGACAAGTTAACGCTGCTCCAGTGGTCGGCCCAACGACGAGGGCGACGTGGTTTTCGGGTGGGTCGCGGGAGTTGCGTGCTTAAGCCCCTCTGTCGCCCCGGACGGAGTGGTGCGGAGGCGCGCCGACCGCGACCCACCCACAATAAAAAAAAACACAATAGTTTTACACCTACCGTTGGCAGTCCACGTGTGTTATGTGCAAACGTGGAGTGTCATCGGTAGATGTCCCATCCTATTTTAACATTAAATTTCTCCAAAGGCCTCTGCGTGTTTATAAAATTATCTTTAGTTATTATTACTGTGGGTTAAATCTATACAATATGAGCTCACGGTATCTTGCAGTCTTGTGGTGGTCTTTTTGGATTTGTTTTTAATAATGTTTATATCAGGATCCCAGCTTGATGGTAACACCCAGCCATCCTCTCTATTGAAATTTTTGTGTTTTTTAATCTCAATAGCCTCGCGTACCATTCTAGGTAGGTATCGGTGTTCTTTTGCGAGGATTTGTGGTTTATCAAACCTGATGTTATGGTGGGCGCGGTCCTGACTATGTTCACAGACTGCAGACCTAGTGTCCCGGCGGTGCTTCACATCGGCTATGTGTTCTTTGATCCGAGTTCTTATGGATCTCTTTGTTTGTCCAATGTAAGAGAGACCACAGTCACAGTCAAGTTTATATACTCCTGCATCTTGTAAAGGGATCTGGCACTTGACAGGTGGTAAGAATTGGCTAATCCTTTTCAGTGGCTTAAAATAAGTTTTAATGGAAGAGCGTTTCAGGATGTAGCCAATCTTGTCAGTGACTCCTTTGACATAAGGTAGTATTGCAGGAAGGCGCTCAACTGTGGGTGGTTTCACTCGGTCTCTGCGACGGGGGCGAGGAACTGGCAGCTTGTGGGTGGATTGTCGCTTGGTGGTGATGCGCTAATTTTCTGTATCGGGTAGATAATTATAAATTTTCTGCAGTAACGATGACTTGTTGGACGTGAGACATCTTAGTCCAACCATGACCATGAACGCTGTAAAGTGTTCGAAACGTCGGGCAATCAAAAATCAAATACAAACGCGATAAAATCCGTAAAGTAGTTTTATTTAAAATGATTTGGTCTGATTTGCTAATATTAATAGATACTGTTTCACCCTTATTTATAGTAGCTTTCCATATTATGGCCTAAAAGCTCTATTAAAAACAGACTATCTCGTACAATAGTGTTATTTGATATCCAACTGATAATTTCTGATATTAACACATTCAAACAAACAAACTCTTCAGCTTTTTAATAGTAATATAGATAACGAACGCCAATCACGTAGTTGGAATAATCGAGTATTCGAGTGATTATATCGTTAAACTTGCAAACTATAATCGTTTCGGTGTGTGTTATCTGAAAATTACGGCGTACCTCGCTTTTATGGTTTATATTTGTTATAATTGAATTGAGTTGCGGTTTTCGAGGCATGTTTTGTGTTTGTTAAATAGTTAATGATGTTATATGTTTTTTTTTTAGAATTATTGAATTCTTTATTTTATATATGTTGAACCCGCGACGTAAAAAGAAGAAGAGTGTAATAAGTTTGACGTCGATTCCTGTCTATTTGTGTGTGTGTCTGTCTGTGGCATTATAGCTCTTAAACGGATGGACCGATTTCAATACGGTTTTTCATTTGAAAGCCAGTTTTCTTGCGGTAGCTACAAGTTATTTTTGTAATGATTTCGGACGTTTACGCGAGTATTAGTAAGTAAGTAAAAAATTTATTTGCTAGAATCACGGTACAAATTAGGTGTTACAATTGTTTACTGAAGCAATTACATGATTCGCCAGAAGCTGGCATGCAAATTATTTTAATTTTAAAATTGCGTGCACAATACATTTCAAAATATAATTTATTATATTTATAATATTACATTACAATTACATTTTAAATAAAACTGCTTTACGGATTTTATCGCGTTTGTATTTGATTTTTTATTGCCTGACGTTTCGAACACTTTGCAGCGTTCATAGTCACGGGCGGACTAAGATGTCTCACGTCTAACAAGTCATCATTACTGCAGAAAATTTATAATTATCTACCCGATACAGAAATTAGTTATTAAATATTGATCCATATTTTGATACAAATTTATTGCCAGTGTAAGAAGAAAATGATTCTATATGAAAAAATTAAATTGTTCATGGTTAGTAATTATTTAACATTAAAATTAATAGTAATTGTATTTAAAAAAACCTAACAATCTAGTATACTACCACCGGATCGGAACACGGCCACACTGAGAAAGATCCGGCAAGAAAACTCAGGTGACATGATGGTAAATTAATATTAAAATCTCCCCAGAATTATGACTTTCTATTCAAATTCAAATCCTTTGTTATGTATAAACCCCGCGGAGGCATTTACATATGGTCATTTTTTATACATTTTATCTTAAATTACTACCGGATCGGAACGCGACCGCACTGAGAAGATCCGCCAAGAAACTCAGTGGGATTGTCTTCGTTTTTATTCATTTACTATTTTTTTTTAAATAAAATAATATACAACAACATGTCTATTAATAGCTCCAGTGTGATGCCTTTTGAACTATCATACAATATAGTTATTAAATATAAAGAAAAAGTACCATGCCTGGACCAGATCCCGCAAGCGGCACCCGATCACGATCACTATGACCACATACCTAAATCACATCAGTTGATAGGCCACACCTATTATTATCACAGAGGATCATATCTTAAGCTTATGAAAAATGCATTAATTTATTACTTTTTTAAGCGTATTGACTAAAAATATATATAATCTTTATATTTATTTTTATTCGACGTATTTTCTAACCTCAAAAATAGTTCACCAAAAATAAGATTAATTACTCGTACTAAATATAAAACTATGCTATGCTCGGAATTTTTTTGCGGGACAGAATCTGGAATACAGAAATCTGCAGAAGAACGGGCGTAATCGACATAGCACGAAGAATTAGCACGCTGAAGTGACAATGGGCAGGCCACATCGCTCGACGCATCGACAACCGCTGGGGAAGAAAGGTTCTTGAGTGGCGACCATGTATCGGACGACGCAGTGTAGGACGCCCCCCCACTAGGTGGACCGATGACCTAGTGAAAGTTGCTGGGCGTCGTTGGATGTAGGCGGCACAGGACCGCACATTGTGGCGCAACATGAGGGAGGCCTACATCCAGCAGTGGACGACAATAGGCTGAAATGATGATGATGAAATATAAAACTAGAATAATTATTATCCTATAAAATAGAAAAGAAATTATAAAGGCCCATCCACTTTCTTATAGAAACTCTCAAACAAAATGGGTATTCTCCTTTAATCATCATTCATCATCATAATTTTAGCTCATATACGTCCCACTGCTGGGCTCGAGCCTCCTCCACAGTAGGAGAGAAATTGATGTTACTATACCACGCCGGCCAGACAGGTTCACATAAGGTTTTATTTTGAATTTTTCCTTCTCTTTCATAGATGTTACATGCATATTATATCCCTTAGTCGTATTTTACGATATCCACGGGCAAGATAGGGAGTGGTAAATTGTATTCTTACTCCGTCACCACTATATTTTTTTTTCATTGCATCAGCCTATTGACGTCCACTGCTGGACATAGGCCTCCCCACGAGAATACCACTCGGAACGATTCTGCGCCACTTGATACCAACGGTTCCCTGCGACTTTTAAGATGCCGTCAGTCCACCTAGTAGAGGGTAGTCCCATGGGGGTTTTCTGACCTCAACTTGGGGGCTCCTCCAAATAGGGGGTGCTGATTTTTATTATTACTTCACCACCGCACAAATTCTTTACGCTTATTAAATAAAATTTAAATTTCTGACTGCTTACATATTACCCTTCCCACTACATATAAATATCACTATAAAATATATTCAGTAATAAGGCAGGTCAATTTTACGATGCATAAACATTTTCTAATGCAAATATCGCGTCTAGTAGGAATAGGAAGCATTTCTAAAGAGTTAGAGTGGTGGGCGGTAGCGGATGTTGTCGCTTCCTCCTACTTCCGGTTGCGACTTCGTGTGGAAATGGCATCCCCCTTTAGTTTTTATCGGATGCTGTGATTTACGTTAATAATGCGGATGTAATTTTTGTCTGCTTTGCTTTTGTCCTTTGTGTTATTGTCAATTAGATACCCGGTCCGGGTTCGCACAATTATTGTGTATTATAAATAAAAATTGCCATATAGTGACGGAGTAAGAATACAATTTATTATCCCATATCTTACCGTGGATGTTCTAAAGATGACTAAGGAAGGGATATAATACGCATATAACAACTAAGCAAGAGAAGGAAACTTGAAATAAAACCCTATACCAACCTGTCTAGGGGTGCTACGCCAGAAACCTCCGCGTGGTGTACCCTGGGCACGAGCGACAATTCCTTGGACTGCTCTCTGGAATTGTCGCTCGTGGCAAATATCTGGCCCGAGGGGGGGCCCAGTTTGTGGGATGCCCAAATTCGCTCCATGCCCTCTAATTGTAGAGGGTATTGGACGCGAAAATTCGACGGGCCCAGTCACTCATTCGTTTGAGGACTGGGCAGGCATTTGCCAACCGCGACAAATCGTAGACCTGATTCTTGCTTCGGGACATTTGTCTTGAGGCCTAGATTCAGGAGCGAGGGTCTTGGCTTAACCGCCTGGACCGCGAGGAAGAAAACCTCTATAAAACAATCACCCAGAATCCTAAGTTCTGGCGCGCGGCGAGAGGATGCATGGCTGATGGGTTGTTCAGTCGTTAGCGCGCCCCCAGCCAGGGTACCTCCGGACCCCCTGTGTTGGGATACAAATGTACGCTTGCCCGGGTATCGGGATCTCTGCCCGGGTCGACCGTTATGTCTCCCATGCTCGTGGGAACTCGATGGATTCATGTTCACTTAACACAGATGAAGATAGGAGGGGTGAGACGCCCAAAAACACCACCACGGGAACCGGAATTCGATTGGTTCCCACCTAAAAGCCTTGCCAAGCTACAGAAAAACTGGCACAGAGGAAGGAGTGGCCTCGTCCGACTGCAGCTCGGCTGCTGGTCCGGCACTCGAGGCCACAAGATCAGGCAAGGGGCCAGCGACACTCGAGGCCCCCAAGAAGAGGAAAAAGCGGAAGAATATGGGGACGGGAAAGGCCACGAGTGTCAAGAGGCGCGAGTTGGCCAGGCAGGAGCGGCTGGCTAGGGAGGCCGCTGCAGCCGCTCCGACTGCTGACGAAGGGGGCAGCACTGCCGCAGAGCCGTCGGACACTGAGGGTGGCAGCACATCAGCTGCAGAGATCGCCAGTCAGTCCTCAGCGTCGGCCTTGACGGCGGCCCTAGCGGTCAGAGAGGAGGTCCTCCTCTCGCAGGTGCGGAAGCGCCCCCTGAACGAGGGTGGCAGCTCGGGATCCTCCGAGGGGAGTAGCACCATCATGCCTCCTCCCAAAGTCCCGACCTCTCGCAGGGGGCGGGGCGGGCGAGGCGGCGCGGTAGTAGCGGCAAGGTCGGCGACTCCATCGCCGATCGGTACGGCGCGGGGGACTGAGGCCCATAAACGGGCAAATGAGGCGGCTGCCGAAAGAATGATGAGGGTGTTGGCGGACATCCCTCCCACCGACACGGCGGCTGTGGGTGGCGATACCCCAGCTGCCAATGTGGCCACCCTGCAGGCCGAAAACGCCCGCCTTTCTGGTGAGGTTTCAGGCCTGCAGGAGAAAAACAAGGCCTTACACAAAGAGCTGTCGGCGGTGTAGAAGGCGAACCGCGAGTTGGCCAAGCAAATGGCCGACTTGCGGCGCCAGGTCGCACAACTGGCGAGGACTGCGCCGCCGACAAGCGCCGGCCCTGCCGCCGCCCCCGCTGTCCCCGTTGCGCCAACTCGCGCTGCGGCGAGTCCCCAGAGGGCCCAGCCGGCCGAAGCGGTCCCGCTGCCCGCAGTGAACGGCGTGCCAGATCAGACCATGCGCGCCATAGTGGATGTTGTGGGCAGAATGCTCGACGCGCGCATGGCGGCTCTGGAGTCAAGACTGCCTCCGGAGCCCCGTCTTCGGCCGCCGCTTGCTGCGGACAGGCCCAAGGCCGCGGTGTCAGCCCCTGATGCGCTACCCTGCCAGGGCGGGCGCGTAGGGAGCTACGCTGCGGCCGTTGCTGGACCGAAGTCCAAAGGGCCCGCCGCGAGGAAGAAGGTGGCACCGGCTCCTGCTCAGGCCGGACCTCAGCCGCTGCCGGCAAATGCACCGCCGGTAGCAGCCAACGCAGCCGCGGCCGTGACTGCTGTGCCCGGCCCCTCCGCTGCACCTGAAGAAGGTTGGCAGACAGCCGAGCGCAGCCGAAAAAGTCGCGGCCAGAAGAGGAGAGCGGAGGCCAAAAGTGCCGCCAAAGCCTCCGCTCCCAAAGCAGGAGCCGCAAATAAGAGGTCGCGCAGGAGGCTCCGGCCGCCAAAGTCAGTCGCGGTGGTGATCACCGTGCTTCCTGAGGCGGCCGAAAATGGCCTCAGCTATGAGGCCGTCTTACGTCGCGCCCGACGGGAGCTTGACGTCTCCGATTTAGGAGGCGTCGAAGCCAGGACCCGCAAGGCCCGGACAGGGGCACGGATTCTAGAGTTCCCTGGGGCCGAGGGCGCCAAGACGGCCGATAGCATGGCGGCCAAGTTGAGGGGTCTGTTCGCAGAGGAGGGTGGCGTCAAAATCGCCAGACTCGTAAAGTGCGCAGAACTACGCGTCGCGGGTCTGGACGACTCCGAGACGGTGGATGACATCCGGGAGGCCATCGTCTCGAAAACCGGGTGTCCCGTGGACACCGTCCGAATTGGCGCTATCCGCCCTGGTCCGGGCGGCGTCGGTGCTGCCTGGGTGCAGTGCCCGGTGGAGTCGGCCAAGCAATTGGCCGACTCAGGCAGGCTCTTCGTGGGCTGGAGCTCGGCGCGGCTGACCGTGCTGGAGTCCCGGCCTGCGAGGTGCTACAAGTGCATGGCGGTCGGACACACTCGGCCGACATGCACTAATTGCTTTGACTGCAGCGATCTCTGCTTCCGCTGCGGTCAACCCGGGCACAAGGCGACATCCTGCGCCGCCACTCCCCACTGCCCCGCGTGTGCGGCGGGCAATAGGCCCGCCAAGCACCGCATGGGGGGCAGGGAGTGCAGACCCCCGGCTTCGGCCCCAAAGGGGCGGAGTGGTCCGACGACCCCGACCGCTCCCGCCCCTAGCGCGACCCGATCGCCCGCCAGCGTGGAGGAGGTGATGGATACGGCCCACTAATGGCGACCGAATCGTACCACCTCCTGCAGGCCAACCTCAACCACGCCGCCGAGGCACAGGACGTTTTCCTGCGAGCCATGGCGGAGTGGTTGATCGGTGCAGCCGTAGCCGCGGAGCCGTACGTGGTGCCTGACCGGCCCAATTGGCTGGGCAGCAATGACGGCTCTGTGGCAATCGTCGCCTCCACGTCGTGGCATTCCCCGCCTTTGTTGCTCAAGGACAGGGGCGATGGGTATGTCGCGGCGGAATGGGGAGAGGTTACGCTATTTGGTGTTTACTTCTCCCCCAACAGGAGCGCGACGGATTTCGGGGCCTTCCTCACTATCCTGGGGGCCTCGATACGGCGACTGGCACCGCGCCAAATCTTCGTTCTGGGGGACTACAACGCAAAGTCCACGGCGTGGGGGTCCCCCAGGACGAATGACCGTGGGCGGGCGGTCGAAGAGTGGGTGGTGGCACTGGGCCTCTGTTTGCTGAACAGGGGCTCGGTGCAAACGTGCGTGCGGCAGCAGGGCGGGTCGATAGTGGACTTGTCGTTCGCTAGCCCTAATGTCGCAGCACGTGTGAGGAGCTGGTGCGTCCAGGAGGAGGTTGAGACCCTATCCGACCATCGATACATCCGGATAGAGGTCTCCCGGACCCTCCTGCAGCCCAGCAGGGGTCACACGGCGGACGGAGCTCCCGCGTTTCCGCGGTGGGCTGTGGGTCGATTGGATCGGGACCTGTTGGCGGAGGCAGCCATCGTTCAGTCGTGGCTGTCCTCACCGCCCCAGGCGGACGGGGTGGATGCCGAGGCTGGCCGCATCCGCTGTGCATTAACGCAGATCTGGGATGCGGCCATGCCCCGTGTGCGGCGTCTGCCCCCGAAGAGTGCGGTCCCCTGGTGGTCCCGAGAATTGGCGGACCTTCGGGCCGCGTGCATACGTGCCCGGAGGGCCTATACCCGCAGCCGAGCGCGCCACCGCGACGCTGAGCGGGAGGGCCAGCTGTACGAGGCTTACCGCAGTGCGCGGTCTGCCTTCAGGCTGGCCGTCCGTACCGCCAAGGACGTTAGTCGGCGGGAGATGTTGGACAGTCTCGAGCGTGACCCCTGGGGTCGCCCCTACCTCGTGGCGCTGAACAAGCTCCGCGGGCGGGGCCCCCCCCTCACCGAGACTCTCCAGCCCAGCCTCCTCACCAGAGTTGTCGAGGACCTCTTTCCACGGCGGGCGGAGCACACGCCCCCGGTCATGACTTCGCCGGACAGCGACCGGGAGGCCGACGATGATGAAAGTGCTCCACCCATCACGGAGCCGGAAATGGGAGCGGCGATGGCGCGTATGCGAGTAAAATCCACCGCCCCCGGGCCCGACGGTATTCTGAACCGTGTGCTGGCCCTGGTCCTCGAGCACCTGGGACCACGCCCCAGGGGACTGTTCGACGCTTGTTTGACGTCCGGGCAGTTCCCTTGATGCTGGAAAGAGGGGAGGCTGGTTCTCCTGCCGAAGCCGGGAAGGTCTCCCGAGTCGGCCTCAGCCTACAGGCCCATCGTGCTGCTCGATGATGCGGGCAAGCTGCTAGAGAGGGTGTTGACTGCCCGCATCGAGCGGCACCTCGTCGGGGTCGGGCCCGATCTGTCGGACGCCCAGTTTGGTTTTCGGAGAGGGCGTTCGACGATCGCGGCCCTGCTGCGCCTGAAGGCCGTGGTAGCGGAGGCCGTCACCGGCGGAGGAGTCCTGTTGGCGGTGTCCCTGGACATCGCCAACGCCTTCAACAGTCTGCCATTCAGCTGCATCAGGGAGGGGCTGAGGTATCACGGGGTGCCCGTGTACCTCAGGCGGCTGGTGGCAGACTACTTGGAGGGACGCAGCGTCCTCTACGTTGACCGAGTAGGGGACGTTGTGCGAACGCCCATGACGTGCGGTGTCCCACAGGGGTCGGTTCTGGGTCCGACCCTGTGGAACATCGGCTACGACTGGGCGTTGAGAGGAAGTCTCCCACCCGGGCTGGGCGTAATTTACTACGCTGACGATACACTCGTCACAGCCCGGGGTGGGACGCTAGAAGAGGTGGCACGCCTGGCAACTCTCGGCACCGAGGAGATTGTCAGGCGGATCGAAGCGCTGGGGTTGAGGGTAGCCCTGGAAAAGACGGAGGCCCTTTTGTTCCATGGCCTCCGTACCGCCGGGCCTCCCGCCGGCGCTTCGATTACCGTGAAGTCGGTCACCATCAGCATCCAGGCCCACATGAAGTACTTGGGCCTGGTGCTCGACGGGCATTTTTGGTTCCGGGAGCATCTCCATCAACTTGTTCCCCGGCTTGTCGGCGCGGCGTCCGCCCTTTCGCGGCTGATGCCGAATGTGGGTGGACCCAGTGCTACGTGCCGACAGCTGTACACGGGGGTGATCCGGTCGATGGCCCTGTATGGCGCACCGGTGTGGGCGGGGTCCCTGACCGTCCGTCTTAGGGCCCTCCTGTGGCGATCAATTGTCCGTCATCCGCGGAGAGGCTGACCGCGCGATGGCGACCGACGTCCCAGTACGTCGAGACGTGAGGTTACCCGAAAGGGTATTCCGTCGGGCCGACCACTGATGACAAGTTACATCTGCTCCGGTGGTCGGCCCAACAAACAACGAGGTGACGGGTACGGGTGGGTTATGGGCCCGCGCGCCGTCTTTTCGTCGCCCCGGGCGGACAGGACCGCCCGTGCGCTTACCATGGCCCATCCAAAAAAAAAAAAAAAAAATATCAACCTGTCTAACCAGCATCGTATAGTAAGGTCAATTTTCCTCCTATTGTGGTCGTATATGAGCAGAAATAATGAATCGATAAATAAAAATAATAATATTTTTACGAATTTTACCCTGTTTGTATTTGATTTTTGATTACCCAATGTTTCGAACACCTTTTTAAGCTTTTCGCATAGCGCCAAGATTTAGCACGCTGAAATGGCAATGGCCTGATCACATCGCTCGACGAACCGACAACCGCTGGTTAAGAAAGGCTCTCGGGCGACCACGTATCGGACGACGCAGTGTAGGACGACCTAGTTGGACCAACGACCTGGTGAAAGTTGCTGGGCGTTGTTGCATGCAGGCGGCACAGAACCGCACTTTGTAGCGCAACATGAGGGAGGCCTACGTCCATTAAGCTGAAATGATGATGAATAACATCCTGTAGTTATCATTTAAGATTCTCACAGGCAAGATAGCAAGCGATGTATTGTAACTCTACTCACTACATCAAATTAAACGATGATCTAAATAGCATATAGTGCCAAGTGTTCAATTTCCACGCAGGTCATTAGTAAAGCGGTCGATAAATGGCTGTTTTGAATACAAATGTAATTTGTAATCATTAATTGGTATATGTATTGGATAAAGTTTTCCTTAACATAAGTGGTTATTTACGTTTGTAAAATTTTCTTCGACATATAATTACTTTGAAATTACCTTCATTTTAGCTCATACACGTCCTATTGTTGGGCTCCAGTCTCCTTCAAAATAGAAGGTAAATTCACCATACCTATGCAAGAGTAGGTTAACTCGAAATAACCTATAGTACCACAACTAACTAGCTAGCTAGGTATAGCAAGTCAATTTCCCTTTCAACGTAGTGGAGAGTCAAGCCCAACAATTGGAGATATATGAGTTTAGATGATCAAGAATTAAATTATTATCCGGCATAAGTTTCAACATTCCCTTATAATGATCATCAGGTCATAAACGTCCCACTGCTGAGCTCAAGCCAATGGGATGGAAATACATCTTATTCCCAGAAATTGTATACATATTATAATCTTGTAGTTATCTTTTACAACACCCAACAAATAGGGGTTGTAAATTGTATTCTTACTCTGTCATCACACTTATAACACAAAGATTCAAACACACACACACACGGACGCGGACGCACACGTATAAACCCACACACACGCAAGTACGCATGCACCCATGCACACGGTACGCACGCACGCACGTACGCATGCACGCACGCACACACGCACGCACGCCGTCAAACAAACCCACACACACACACACACACACACACATATATAAGTCTGTGTATGACTAGATAAAGCTTAATTTGATTCATATCGTGAAAATAACATATCGTTAAAACAAGATCTATAAAGCTATTACAATAACAAGCCAACAAAACAATTCGTTAGTTACCTATTTAATATCCACTGAGCATTTTAGGGTTACAAATTACCGGGAAACTCCTGCTTGGAACGGGTTAAGTGGGCTTACAGTTCAGATTTATTGATAAAAGGCTTTAACGTCTAAAATGTGGGTATCTGCGGCGATAAAATTTAAGTTTCACGGTATATGTATGAAGTGTAAAATAGATAAAATGAATATGTAGTCTTTAGAAAGACATTTCATTACGCTAGATTTAAGATTATTGTATGGTAGCGGCTTAGATATACAATGACCCCCATTTTTTCCTGTAGGGGTCATAAAAATCGTCTGGGGTTGACCAGGGAAATGGGCGGGAGTATTTTCTTGTAACACCAGATTGGATTGATCACATCTGTCAAGTTATGTTATTATCCTCTTCACTCCGTGGGAATACTTAATTCCAACAATGAAAGTGGGTTTACGATGAGATTTAATTTATATAAAATAAAATTGGATGATGCTTTATAATAACAATAATTTGCCGACCTAACGATCATAGGTAGGGAAATGCTCGTCAGCATCAGGAACAGAGACGCGGTCGCCGCCTTCTACAAGGCAGTAATCACGCGGAAGGACGACGTGTTCTACCAGTGGCGATTTGAGCGGCAAAGGCACGAGTACCTGCGCCTGATGCCGCCCTAGCCGAGACCGTAGGTGACCGGATCGGCGATTTCAGTCCGTCACCCGTAGAGAGGCTAACCGCGCGATGGCGACCGACGTCCCCGGAAAGGGATGTCGAGAGGAGAGGGTACCCCTCAGAGTATTCCGTCAGGACGACCACGGCGACGTGCTACGGGTGGGTTATGGGGTCGCGCGCCGCCCCTTTGTCGCTCCGGACGAAGCCGAGCGACGGGTACGCTGACCATAGCACAAACCAAAACAAAAAAAAAAATAATTATTACCGATACATAACTTTCTATAGATTGGATAATATAATTACCATCATAATCTCTTGCCGTACCTCCCACTTTTGAGTTCCGGCCTCCACAATAATGGGAAGTAATTGAACCATCTTGGTTATAAGTGTTGCTATAGGGTTTAATATCGAGTGTACTTTCTCTTGCAAAGATATTATATGCACAATATATCCCTCAGTCATCTATCAGAACACCCACAAGCTAGATAGGGGGTGGCGAATTGTATTCTTACTCTGTCACCATACGTTAATAGTTATTGTAATAACTATTTTCGTTGAAATAAAAATATCATTACAAATTGTCTATCGTAGTCTTTATATAGGTATAGCGAAGAGAATAATCCATACTTCACGTGGCTAGCCCACATTTCTTTTTTATTGCTGGAGGAGTTCCTTTTTTTATCGACAATGGTGGCAAAGGAGTAAGCAGCACACCTGATGGTGAGTCATACTGCCACACATGGATCTTGACACAGCCAGACCATTGCCTATTTTGAAGCAAAATGCTCTTCTTAAGCCTCGTTTAAAGAAGGACATGTCATAGCGCTTGAGACACACAGAAGCAAGTAGTTTATTAAAGAGCCTGCACATACGTGGGAGAAATGATCGCTGGAAACGTACAGCTGAAGAGCATAACGTTTCCAGGTGAAATGTATGACCCTGTTGTGCTATCGAATTGTACGTTGGTAAAACGGTGACGGTGGTACCAAGCGAAATAGCACACTAAAAATAATATAAAATAACAGGTAAGTAATAGGATATTGACAGTCTTCTGAGTATGATACCCGTGTACAGTAATGCAGAGAAATTTTTAGATGCTTGATACCCCTTGTTTATATCCCATCTTGTTTTTTTTGATGTGGAACATCTATAGGCGAGGGTAAACCCTATCGTTGGCGTGGCGTATAGCTACGCGTGGTGTAAAGCTAAACGTGATGTAAAGCTACGCGTGGTGTAAAACTACGCGTGGTGTAAAGCTATGCGTGGTGTAAAGCTACACGTGGCGTGAAGTAACGCGTGGTGTGAAGCTACGTGTGGCGTAAAGCTACACATGGCGCAATGCTACGCGTGGCGCAAAGCTACGCGTGGCGCAAAGCTACGCGTGGCGCAAAGCTACGCGGGGTGTGTAGCTATGCGTGGTGTAAAGCTACGCGTGGTGTAAAGCTACGCGTAGTGTAAAGCTACGCGTGTTGTAAAGCTACGCGTGGTGTAAAGCTACGCGTGGTGTAAAGCTACGCGTGGTGTAAAGCTACGCGTGGTGTAAAGCTACGCGTGGTGTAAAGCTACACGTGGCGTGAAGTAACGCGTGGTGTGAAGCTACGTGTGGCGTAAAGCTACACATGTCGCAATGCTACGCGTGGCGCAAAGCTACGCGTGGCGCAAAGCTACGCGTGGCGCAAAGCTACGCGGGGTGTGTAGCTATGCGTGGTGTAAAGCTACGCGTGGTGTAAAGCCACGCGTAGTGTAAAGCTACGCGTGTTGTAAAGCTACGCGTTGTGTAAAGCTACGCGTGGTGTAAAGCTACGCGTGGTGTAAAGCTGCGCGTGGTGTAAAGCTACGCGTAGTGTAAAGCTACGCGTGTTGTACAGCTACGCGTGGTGTAAAGCTATGCGTGGTGTAAAGCTATGCGTGGTGTAAAGCTACACGTGGCGTGAAGTAACGCGTGGTGTGAAGCTACGTGTGGCGTAAAGCTACACATGGCGCAATGCTACGCGTGGCGCAAAGCTACGCGTGGCGCAAAGCTACGCGTGGCGCAAAGCTACGCGGGGTGTAAAGCTACGCGTAGTGTAAAGCTACGCGTGTTGTAAAGCTACGCGTTGTGTAAAGCTACGCGTGGTGTAAAGCTACGCGTGGTGTAAAGCTACGCGTGGTGTAAAGCTACGCGTAGTGTAAAGCTACGCGTGTTGTAAAGCTACGCGTGGTGTAAAGCTACGCGTGGTGTAAAGCTACGCGTGGTGTAAAGCTACGCGTGGTGTAAAGCTACGCGGGGTGTAAAGCTACGCGTGGTGTAAAGCTACGCGCGGTGTAAAGCTACGCGCGGTGTAAAGCTACGCGCGGTGTAAAGCTACGCGCGGTGTAAAGCTACGCGCGGTGTAAAGTTACGCGCGGTGTAAGGCTACGCGCGGTGTAAAGCTACGCGCGGTGTAAAGCTACGCGCGGTGTAAAGCTACGCGTGGTGTAAAGCTACGCGTGGTGTAAAGCTACGCGTGGTGTAAAGCTATGCGTGGTGTAAAGCTACACGTGGCGTGAAGTAACGCGTGGTGTGAAGCTACGTGTGGCGTAAAGCTACACATGGCGCAATGCTACGCATGGTGTAAAGCTACGCGTGGTGTAAAGCTACGCGTGGTGTAAAGCTACGCGTGGTGTAAAGCTACGCGTGGTGTAAAGCTACGCGTGGTATAAAGCTACGCGTGGTGTAAAGCTATGCGTGGTGTAAAGCTACGAGTGGTGTAAAGCTACGCGTGGTGTAAAGCTACGCGTGGTGTAAAGCTACGCGTGGTGTAAAGCTCCGCGTGGTGTAAAGCTACGCGTGGTGTAAAGCTACGCGTGGTGTAAAGCTACGCGTGGTGTAAAGTTACGCGTGGTGTAAAGCTACGCGTGGTGTAAAGCTACGCGTGGCTGTCGTAATGTATGTTGGACTTTTTCTTGCATTTAATGAATATAAATGTTTATTGAATAAAGATCATGATTACTGGAAAAGAAAAACGTAATACTTTAATTTATACACTACACCATATTACTTCCTATCGTAATTTGTTCTTTTATGCATATATACTTGTACAAAATAATTTCGATGTTTCATATCTGCCAGACGTCCTGAGCGGCAGCTCACTTTTTTAAAATTGGTCTTACTATTATTTTTTTATATCTTAGAGAAATTAGTTTTTTAGTAGATAGAATTAGAATTAGTGCTGTGTGGTAGCGGCTTCGAATACTACCAACCCTTGCTTTGCTCGTGGGTGTCGTAAAAGACGACTAA
Source organism: Lymantria dispar (assembly GCA_032191425.1). NCBI lineage: Eukaryota > Metazoa > Arthropoda > Insecta > Lepidoptera > Erebidae > Lymantria > Lymantria dispar. The sequence goes on along the minus strand of CM063468.1, from coordinate 9,586,894 downwards.
GAGCCCTAGATTGACCCGGACCAGCTCTATCTGGTACCATTTGGGTCAAGGATTATATTCCCAAGGAGGGTTGACGTCAGGCAGGCGGCCGGTCATAAAAGTCATTGCCGAAACTTTTTGCAATATGTCAAAACAGATGACATATTGCGTCGACCCCAAGTAATTGGGATAAGAGCAAGATGATAATGATGATCTTAGATGAATTATATCTTTAAATCTCAGTGGATTCGTGGGCCATTCTAGGTATCGGTATTCTTTTGCAAAGATTTGTCGTTAATCAAACCTAATGTTATGGCGAGCGCGGTCTTGACTGTATTCACAAACTGTAGACTTAGTGTGATGTTTCTATGCTACATCTGCTATGTGTTCTATCATCCATGTTCTTATGGACCTCTTTGTTTGGACAATATAAGAAAGACGACAGTCACAGTCCAGCAATTATATCCATCATCCTTTTTTTATGGGTGGGCTATGGTAAGCGCGCACGCGGTCCATTCTGTCCGGGGCGACGAAAGGACGACGTGCGGTCCCGTAACCCACCCGTACCCACGTCGCCTTCGTCGTTAGGCCGCCACCGGAGCAGGGTGACTTGTCGTCAGTGGTCAAACAGGTTGGTATAGAGTTTTATTTCGAGTTTTTCATCTCTTGCATAGATGTTATATGCGTATTATGTATTAGTTCCCTTAGTCGTATTTTACGACATCCACGGGCAAGACAGGGAGTGATGAATTGAATTCTTACTCCGTCACACGGATTATATCCATAATGAGGGTTAATTAATTATAATTTCATTAATAACTAGCTTCTTGTCGCGACTTCGTTCGCTTGGTAAAGATACTTTGGGCTAACGTTAACTTTAACCTAATACTTTGTTTACTTCTTGATTCTGTCACACATGATTTTGACGAAAATTTAGCCGTTTATGCAGCGAAAGCTGTCAAAAGGAAAAAAACCCTGATTTTGAAATATTTTTCATTGGGGGCTCCACTCCTGTTAGTCATAATGTGATGATATATAGCCTATAGCCTTCCTCGATAAATGGACTATCTAAAACTGAATTTTCAAGTCGGACTATTAGTTTCTGAGATTAGCGCGTTCAAACAAACAAACTCTTCAACTTTATATATTAGTATAGATGAAGAATACAGTTGTTGCGACATCTGTAAAGGTATATGGATAAATATGGATATGACAAACGACAACTCAAGTATATATACAAAACATTTATGCAAAAAAAGAAAACTGATTGAAGACCCTGTACAAATCCGCCTGACCAGTGTGGAGCGGCTTCATTGCCTCCCATTGAAATGGATGCAATTTTTTAAGATATTACGAACAGTTTCAATTCCTAACTCCAATAGAAAATACATTTTCCACGCAATAGCTTTAAAAAAATGCAAAGCTAAGCCTCGGAGCACTCAATACTAAAGTAGTAACAATTCAAATGTCGGAATAAGCCTATTGCAAACTATATTTGCGAAAATATTTTAAAAGCCTAACGGCATTCACATTCGTTTAAAATTATTTGATAGTAACAAAAATACTAGTATTCTTTTTGTTTAAAAGATTGTATATGTCGTAATTATATCCTAGGTTTAGACATATCTTTTTACATCATCATCATCTTAGCCCATACACGTCCCATTGTTGGGCTCGAGACTCCTCCACTATGGGAGGGAAATTGACCTACTACACCACGCTGGTCAGACGTTGGTAACGTTGGGGTTTTGTGTAGGGTTTGAGGTTGTTGGTTTATTAGATGCATAACATCCCTTAGTCGACTTTACGATATGCACGAACAAGAGGAGGTGATAAATTTTCCCCCTATTGTGGAGAAGCAGATGTCTTGATTCCGGGGGACTTTATAAACACTAGTAGTCGTCGAGTGGTCGAAATTCGACCATAATTCATTTAAATTATTTTTTCTGCTACACAATTTTCTTTTAATTTTATTGATGTATAATTGTGTATTGAGCAAGTTGTATTTCATTAATAACTAATATATAACTACAAATGTCTGATATTGTCATCATAATTATGATTGTTTGACATTCAGTTCGACCAGAGATTTTAACCGTAAACAAAAGTGTATAAGCGTTGGTGTGTGTGTGTGTGTTTGTGTGTGTGTGTGTGTGTGTCAACTGAATTTAATGTATTTCTAATCCATTAATACATGAAATTTCAGTTTTATGCAGTTCTCTTCATTATGTTCATCTGTCAAATTTCATACTTGTCCATCTCGGTAATTTTCGTACAAAAGGGGAACAAAGTTTTTGCATAGTTAACGCACACAAATTACATAAATAATTTGCAAATCGCACAAAATGTTGTCCTGTGGGATTCAAACCCGCGAGATAGGCATGACAGGCCGTATCCCACGGCAGGGCTTGCGCTTCCTCCACTATGGATGGGAAATTGTACGCACTACACCACGCCAGTCAGACGTTATTAAAGTTGGTATAGGGTTTTGTTTCGAATTTTCTTTCTCTTGAACAGATATTATAAGCATATTATATCACTTAGTCATCTTTTACGACATCTACAGGTAAGAGAGGGGGTTGTGAATTGTATTCTTACTCGGTCACCACACGGATAAAGTCAAATATAAACCCGTAAAAATGATTTTATTTATAACTAGCAACCCGCCCTCGCTTCGCTTCGGTTATAGGTTATAGTCATTTTACCCGCGTAGTTCCCGTTCCCGTGGGAATACCGGGATAAAATATAGCCTAGTTTACGCCCTGATATTATAGCTTTTCTTTGGTGAAAGAATTTTTGAAATCGGTCCAGCCGTTTTGAACATTACCCGGAACAAACAGACAGACAGACAGACAAAAATTTTTTAATTGCTATTTTAGGCATAGGTGTCGTGCAAACAACCGTCTGAGCATGAAAAAAGCCTATTATTTTGACATTACAAACAGACACTCCAATTTTATTTATTGGTATAGATGTGTAATACTCGCGTAAACATCAGAATAACACAAGGACGTAAAAATCTGAAAAAAACAAGGAGTGGTAGGATCACACTGTCGACAGTTATCTATCTACAGTCGCGCGCCGGTCCGTCCGGGGCAGTACTAGTACTCGACGTTTGAGTAGTAGCAATTTGTTACTGCGCTTCGTTCGGTGAGCGAGAGAGCCGGCAGCCCAACTTTCTGAGGGTGATTGCGTGTGGAGGGTTTTGGTGGTGCCCTTGGTATCACCGAGCCTCAATGCACGCATTCACACTCCCTTCGCTTTCTTCGCGGTAGGCAACGGCCTTGTAAAGGTCCATGAGCGGCAGGAACACTTACCATCAGGTATACTGTTTGCTCGTTTGCCACCGTTTGCAATAAAAAAAAAATACATTTAACGTCATTTATTAAATTAATTACTACGAGATATTTCAAACAAAATCTATTACAATGATGAATAACATAAACAAGTCACCTTAATTTTTATCAATGTTGACCCAGCTATGGAAAACATGTTCCCAAATTATTATTTTCAACATGATAATACATGTGCAGGTCCTTGCTTAAACTATTGCGTACATTAAGCAACATTCATATTCTATGTGCATATAAATTTCGTTTAATTAAATTGCTATTGATTGTACTAATGGCATTTTTTTTTCGGTGGCCTACGGTCATTTTATACGCCTTGCAATTCACCCGGGGTGACGAAAAGACAGCGCGGCCCCATAAGACACCGTATTCCCTCCCCTTCGCTATTGGGTCGACCAGCGGTACCAAGTTTCTTGTCGTCCGTCGCCAGCCCGGTGAGTTACTCTTTCGGGTAATATTATGCATATTAAATCCCTTAGTTGTCTTTTGTGAAGCCCACGGGCAACACAGGAAGTAGTGAATTGTATTTTTACACCGTCACCACACGGAAAAATATTAAGCATATGAATGTTATATCAAAAATGTTGTATGTATATTGTATATGTTTGTATACGTCAACCGACTCATCTAACTCGGTTGGGCAGCAATCAGGAAACTTAAGAGAATCATCTTTTCAACAAAAGAAACAATCGTTAGGGAAGAAAAGATCTTGAGTGACGGCCACGAATCAGGCGCCGCCTTTTAGGATGACCACTTACTAGGTGGGCTGGTGACATTCTAAATATCGCAGGGAACCGTTGGATGCAGATGGCACAGCATCGTTCTGCATGGCATTCTCGTGGGGAGGTATATATTCAGTAGTGGATGTCTACGAGCTGATGGATATTTGTAAAGTCTCCCGCAATACAAGCATTAGTTGCAGAAAGGTGTGTGACAGAGAGATGTCATCTCTAGGAAACTATTCACCATTGCGTTAGAAGATGTCTTCAAGCTTGGAGCTAAGAAGCCTGAACTGGACTCGAAATCAACATTAATGGCGGATACACCACTCACTTTAAATTTTCATGATATCGCAGTCATGGTAGAACCTATTGAAGATCTTAGCACCATGCTTAACGACTGTACCAGAATATCTGAAGTAATGAGTCTACAAATGAACATTATTATGAATCATAAATTGTTGTTCTGTGTTCGAACGTAATTTGTTTTGGTAATTATATGATTATGTGGTGACAAACTAAGAATACAATGCACTAAGCCTTTTCTTACTTATAGATATTGTAAAAAATGACTAGCTGGACCGACGACCTGGTGAAGGTTACTGGGCGTCAAGGAAGCAGGCAGCACAGGACCACACTCTGTGGTGTAACACGATGAAGGTCTTCGTCCAACAGTGGACGGCGATAGGCTGAAATGATGATGATGATAATGATGAAAAGGTGATTAACCCTCTGTATACGAGGTGGGGTATGATATACCCCAGCGGTAAAAAAATCTTTACAATTTTTGAACGAAAAAGGCGCGCAATTTGTTTTTCTCAGTAGCTGCACATGTGATATTGCCGCTCCCATCCATGCGAAAGAATTAGTCCAACGTCAGCCACGAATTGTGTGACACTTGCATAAAGTGCGCTTGGGTATCACACACCCCACTTTGTATGGCGCATGGCCTAAAAGGTAAGTGTAACGACTCTTGATTTTTACTTATTTATGTTTATTTCGGTGTTTAACGTGGCGAAATATTGTTTGCAGGTAATAGTTTAACTAAAACATGTCTCGGTTATCGAAAGAACACATGAGCACTGATAGGAGAAGACGATGTTTGTGACACTGAATTAGAACAAGAATCGGATGGTGATGCAGATCATATCAGTGCTCAAAGCAATACAGATAGTGGAGTGGATGCTAACATACTGTCTTCGGATTCAGTCAGTGATGACATTAGGGACATTTGTAAAAAAATTAACAAGCCTATATGCATGGAACATACAGATTTTTATTTTCAAAACTCCGGCAACTTAAATGATTAAGATCTGATTTTATTATTGGTTGTTTTTACTAAATTATTAATGTTTAAAACTAGATTAACTGTAGTTTTATAAATTGAGAAGACTGTGATTGACTGTGGTTTGAAGAAAAAGTTTTTGTATTTTTATTAATAAAAGTTTAATCTAATCTAAAAATAAAATTTGTTTCACTTAAACCAATTCATTGTTAGATATATAAATATTTTATTATTATTTAACAATCACAAAAAACAAATTTGCGGATTTTACTACCTTTTATAATTGGGGTATAGCAAACCCCACCTAGTACAGCATGGTGAGATTAGTCACCTCGTATACGGAGGGTTAAAACAATATAGTATGAGATAAAATCTCTGCAAGAGAGAGCTGAAAATGAAATCCTATATCATCTGATTAGTGTGATGTCATAGTTCAAAATCCCTCTTTGTGGAGTAGGCTCAAACCCTGCAGAGGTTTCATATACGTAACCGAGCTGAAGAAAGTCCCTCGCATTATAAAGGTTAGCTTTTTAGTGCCAGATTTCTTTAAAAAATAAACTGTACTACACTGATGAATATGCCTAGTGTTGGCATATGGTTCCTTTTCGAAAAATCCTTAAATTATATTACTGTTATACAGATTTCTGATGTTTACGCGACTACATATTTGAAATAAAACAATTTTTACGGATTTTAACGTTTTCCGTGTGGTGACGGAGTAAGAATACACCATTCCCTACCTTGCTCGTGGATGTCGTAAAAGACGACTAAGGGAAGGGAAGGAATTTAAGATATGCATTTTTTTTTTGGAGGGGTGGATTGCGGTCGGCACGCTCCTCGCACCACTCCGTCTGGGGCGACAGAGGAGCGTAAGCACGCACTCCCGCAACCCACCCGCGATTCACATCGCCTTCGTCGCTGGGCTGACCACCGGAGCAGAGTGACTTGACGTTAGTGGTCGGCCCGACGGAATATTTGTGGTACCCTCCCATCAACCGACGTCCCCCCTCGGGGAGGACGTCAGTCCTTCCTCTCGCGGTTGGCCTCTCAGCGGATGACGGACTAATTATCCGGTCACGTCACCCGCGACCTTGGCTAGGGCGGCATGGGGCGCAGGTATTCGCGCCTACGTCGCCCCAGTCACCGGCGGCGGATCGCCTCATCGAACCTGCGCTCCTTGCGTAAGCGATCCACCGCCTCCTTCCGCGAGACTACTGCCTCGCAGAAGACTGCGATCGCGTCCCAGTTCCGCTGCCGACCATCACCCTGGTGATGGTAGGCAGCGTCAGGTTGGCACCAATGATTGCGACGAGTTCACGATGGTGCTCTGCCCAAGCGGCACAGACCTCGAGCGTATGCTGCGCCGTGTCCTCGTCGCAATCGCAGTGCTGGCAGGAAGGTGGTATTCGCCCTGCTTGACCAATGACCTTGTGCAAGTATTTGGCGAAACATTCATGCCCCGTCAACACCTGCACCAGTCGGAAGGAGAGCACCCCATGCCGCCGTTTCAACTACTGCACCCCAAACTGAGGCCTCTCCAGCCGGACTGCCCAACGGGCAATGACGTCTCGGCGGGCGTCGACGCGCCAGGCAGCGAGCTCCCTCACAGAGACCACACCGCCCTCCGCTCGCACCCCCATCACCCACCGATACAAACCGGCAAGCATTGCCGCCTCCAGGTCCCTCGGGAGAGTCCCGGCCAACAGGCATGCTGCCTCCGTCGCCACCGTGCGGTATCCGCGTATGGTCCTGACCGCCATGGCCCTCTGTGGTCGCCACAGAAGAGCCCTGAGTCGGACGGTCAGGGACACAGGTGCGCCATACAGGGTCATCGACCGGATTATGATATGCATATAACATCTATACAAGAGAAGGAAAACTACAAACAAAACCCTATACCAACGTGTCTGGCCAGCATGGCATAGTAAGGTCAGTTTCCCTCCTATTGTGGAGGAGGCTTGGGCCCAACAGTGAAACGTATATGGGCTGAAACGATGGTGATGATGATGAATACATTTATATTAAATACTAGTAATCCGCCCTCGCTTTGCTTCGGTTATAGGTTAGGTTATAATCGTTTTACCCGCGTAGTTCCCGTTCCTGTGGGAATACCGGGATATAATATAGCCTAGTTTACGCCCTGATATTATAGCTTTCCATTGGTGAAAGAATTTTTGAAATCGGTCCAGCCGTTTTGAAGATTACCCGGAACAAACAGACAGACAGACAGACAGAATGACAGACAGACAGACAGACAAAAATTTTTTAATTGCTATTTTAGGCATAGATGTCGTGCAAATAACCGTGTGAGCATGAAAAAAGCCTATTATTTTGACATTACAAACAGACACTCCAATTTTATTTATTGGTATAGATTTACTTTCACGACGGCTCCAATACGCGTTGGGACGGTAAAAAGTGCTCGGCAAAGTAAAATCCAAATTCAACCCCTACAAAATCCGTAAAAATAATTTTATTTCACAAATTAAGAACTTCGTTTTTTTTATAAATCAAATCCAACTTATAAAACTGTACTAATAATGACATCTGATGTTTACGCGATCATTAGACATTATAAATAAAACAATTTTACGGATTTTATCGCGTTTGTATTTGAATATTTGATTTTTGATTCACGAAGGTACGAGCGTATGTCACATTAGCGTTTTATTTACTGATTTAGATACAGAAAATGAAAACAAAATGTTAGTATGAGATTTCTAGGCAACATGTAACAATGTCTTAGCAACATTGCGCAATATATTCTACCTAACGGATGCGAAACATTAAAAGAATTGTTAGCACAACGTGGAACTGACAACGCAATGATAAGGGTACTGGTACCCTAGATTTAGTTAATTTATATGTATACCGCGTCCATGATTTGTATGAAGTTATCCCATGCTATGATATTGTTGAGGTACTTTAGATTTTGTAGGTGGATTATTAAAGAAGACACATACTGAGATGATTTTTTTATCTTTATTCCTATACAGTTTGTTTACATTGGATGTTTTTAACGTTTTTTTTTATGCTGGCTACACTGATGGCGACGTGGTTAAGACTTACAGTGCTATTTTCGCGGGTTCGAACCCACGCTGGACAACATCTGTACGATCCACTAATTGTTGTTCTGAGCCTGGATGTAATTTCTATCCCTTAATTATATGTTTGTAAAACCCCTCGCAAAGCAAGGATTATTTCCTTGAAGGAGGCGGCGGATCGCCTGCGCGAGGAGCGCAGCCTCGATGAGGCAATCCGCTGCCGGCGACTGGGGTGGCGTAGGCGCGAATACCTGCGCCTTATGCCACCCTAGCCGAGACCGCGGGTGACGTGACCGGGGAATTAGTCCGTCACCCGCCGAGAGGCCGACTGCGTGAGGAAAGACCAACGTCCTCCTCGAGGCGGGGACGTTGGTCGATGGGAGGGTACCCCAAGTAGGGGGTATTCCGTCGGGCCGACCACTGATGACAAGTAACCCTACTCCGGTGGTCGGCCCAACGACGAAGGCGACGTGGTTTTCGGGTGGGTTGCGGGTGTTGCGTGCTTACGCCCCTCTGTCGCCCCGGACGGAGTGGTGCGAGGAGCGCGCCGACCGCAACCGACCCTAAAAAAAAAAGTGTTATTTCCTTAGTGCAGAACAAAGTCTTAAAAAAAATTGTTGTATGAGAAACCCCCTAAACATTTTTTTTTTGTTTTTATTTTATTATTTAATATTAATGTAAATATAGAATTAAGTATTTTGTGAATATTTCAAGTGCCCCACCTACAGGCCATTTACTGATATCGAGCAAAAATAGGTAAGTAAATGCGTTTTTTGTATTGGTAAAATATTTATTTTATTTTAATTTTATTATTTATTACTAAAGTAAGTAACTAAAGTAATACAACTGAGTGTTTTGTGAATATTTCAAGTGCCTGCTTGTTGGCAACAAGCAGGCACGATTATCGATTATCGATATGGAGCAAAAAAGGGCAAAAAATCGGGTTTGTTATATAGGTGGTCCCCTTAAATATGTTTTTAGTTTGTTTTTAGTATTTATTGTTATAGCGGCAACAGAAGTACATAATTTGGAAAAAAATCAACTGTCTAGCTAGCTATCGCGGTTCTTGAGATACAGCCTGGTGACAGAGAGATGGATGGACAGAGAGCGAAGCCTTAGTAATAGAGTCGTAAAAACCTAAAAACTAAAATTTCAGAAAAAATTGAATTTCATAGCTCTGTTAATGTTCAAATATTGGCGATAAAATCCCGACTCAATGTAATTTTATTTGTTACTAGCAACCCGCCCTCGTTTCGCTTCGGTTATAGGTTATAGTCGTTTTACCCGCGTAGTTCCCGTTCCCGTGGTAATACCGGGATAAAATATAGCCTAGTTTACGCCCTGATATTATAGCTTTCCATTGGTGAAAGAATTTTTGAAATCGGTCCAGCCGTTTTGAAGATTACCCGGAACAAACAGACAGACAGACAGACAGACAGACAAAAATTTTTTAATTGCTATTTTAGGCATAGGTGTCGTGCAAATAACCGTGTGAGCATGAAAAAAGCCTATTATTTTGACATTACAAACAGACACTCCAATTTTATTTATTGGTATAGATTATATAGCAAACAATTTTCAGCCATCATTATTGGAATGGAAACATGGAAATATATTTTTTAATAATGATTTCTGATGTTTACGCGAGTACTACAGATTGAAAATAAAAATATTTTTACACATTTTATGACGCGTGTATTTTATTTTTGGTTGCTCGACGTTTCGTACACTTTTTACCGTTCATGAGCAGCGGTCACGAGCGGTCACGGAGTCCATAAAAGTAGTTTCATTTGTAATGTATTTTTTTTTCATGAAAATCACTTTCCATTTTTTTTTGTGTTAGTGTAGCTGTTGGTCGCAGATAACCTTGACAGCTTAACGCGGTCAATGGGTGAGCGCTAATGGCTCCCAACCCGGTAAGTAAGTTAAGCGAACATCGCCCGAGGGCTCCCCCTGTGGGGAACGGACCTCAGCTCGGGGCGTCGCTGAGAGCAAAGTGGGCGTGGCCACGTGTAGGATAATGACTTTTACGCGGCGCGGTTTTCGACCTCGACGGCGAGGCCGATACCGCGGAGTTTTATTTGTTATCGCTGCGCGAGCTGTGTAGGCCCTTTCTTGGGCGATCGTAATAGCTGGATGGCAAGGCATAGAGGATGACCTCTTCTTCAAGAAGATGACGACGACGTCGGACCGCGGATATTTTTGAGGGGACGTAGTTTACCGCCCCAACCACTAGTGGATTGGGGTGAGTCGTGGCAGAGTCAAAATAGCGCTGGGAGCAACGCTTCATGTACTACCTGATGGTCGGCAATTCGAGGTCGATGTGTAGATCAACATTGCGAATGAACCACAGTGCTCCCATTGCCCGTCGCATAAATAATCATTTTACACAATTCTGTGTTATATTTATATGGGAAAATACAATATAGAGTCAAATCATAAATCTCTAAACATTTTAATTTCGAGCTCTCTTTTTAACAGGATATTATTTTGGACATGTGCTTAGATGTTTTGGGCAGAGAGCAAAGAAAAACTATCACTTTGTTTGGCACATTCTAAATATACGTACGATACAACTGAAACAGTTATTATTAGTAATACAACTGATAACAGCTGTTATCAGTGATTTAACTGATAACAGTTGCTACCAGTGATTCAACTGATAACAGTTGTTATCAGTGATACAATTGTTATTGTTATCAGTGACACAACTGATAAAAATTATTATCAATGATACAACTCATAACAGTCGTTATCAGTGATTCAACTGATAACACTTGTTATTTTTAATATTGATATTTTAACTATAAGAAATTGTTAGGTTGGCTAATTACGCAATAACTTAATACAGAAGGTCCCTTAAGTAGGGACTGAATAAATTAACCTACTCGGTATTACATGGATCTCACAACTTTTTATGGTAGAAGAACTGAGTTGCGAGGCTTGGTTTTTTTACAAGTTTTGTTTTTGATGGCATTAATAATAATGCAAAAGCATTTGAAAAAAAGTTTTAAAGGAGTCAGGCATGAAATCACGCCTATCGTTATAACATGTATATAATATGCAGATGACATCCGTGCAAGAAAAGGACACAACATTTTTATGTTGTATCCTTTTCTTGCACATACCAATATGTCTGATCAACATGGTATAATAGGTCAATTGCCCTCATATTGGGCAGAAGTCTCGGACAAACGACAGAAAAAGTGATCCCTCAAACCTATTCCAATTATTCGAAACAGCGTATATAAATTTATCCCATATTTTCTTTTTGAGGGGGTGGGTTGCGGTCGGCGCGCTCCTCGCACCACTCCGTCCGGGGCGACAGAGGGGCGTAAGCACGCACACCCGCAACCCACCCCACCTGCACGTCGCCTTCGTCGTTGGGCCGACCACCGGAGCAGGGTTACTTGTCATCAGTGGTCGGCCCGACGGAATACCCCCTATTTGGAGTACCCTCCCATCGACTGACGTCCCCCCCCCCCTCGGGGAGGACGTCGGTCTTTCCTCACGCGGTCGGCCTCTTAGCGGGTGATGGACTAATTCCCCGATCACGTCACCCGCGGTCTCAGCTAGGGCGATCCGCCGCCTCCTTCTGCGAGATCACTGCCTCGCATAAGGCTGCGACCGCGTCCCAATTCCTGACGCTGCCGACCATCGCCCTAGCGATAGTCTGCAACGTTAGTTCGGCACCGATGATTGTGATGAGTTCACGGCGCTGCGCTGCCAAAGCGGTGCAGGCCTCGAGCGTATGCCGCGCCGTGTCCTCGTCGCAATCGCAGTGGTGGCAGGACGGTGTACTCTCCCTCCTAACAACCTTGTACAGGTATTTGGTGAAGCACCCATGCCCCGTCAACACCTGCACTAGTCGGAAGGAGAGCACCCCGTGCCGCCTTTCCAACCACTGCATCAGCACCGGCCGGAAGGCCTCCACGGTTCGCACCCCGAACCGAGGCCTCTCCAGCCGACCTGCCCAACGGGCAATGACGTCTCGGCGGGCGTCGACGCTCCAGGCGGTGAGCTCCCTCAACGAGACCACACCGCCCTCCGCTCGCACCCCCGTCACCCGCCGATACAATCCGGCGAGCATTTCCGCCTCCAGGTCCCACGGGGGAGTCCCGGCCAATAGGCACACTGCCTCCGTCGCCACCGTGTGGTATCCGCGGATGGCCCTGGTGGCCTCAGGGCTCTTCTGTGGTCACCACAGAAGAGCCCTGAGTCGGACGGTCATGGACCCCGCCCACACCAGTGCGCCGTACAAGGCCATCGACCGGATGACCCCCGCGTACAGCCGTCAGCACGTAGCGCTCGGTCCGCCCACGTTCGGCATAAGCCGCGATAGGGCGGACGCCGCGCCAACGAGCTGTGGAGCGAGCCTGCGAAAATGCTCCCAAATAAATTTATCCCATGGAAACCATATATCTATAGATACAAACCTTATGTACTATTTTAGACTATAAGATATTATCATCATCATTGCCGCTCAATATATCCACTACTGGGCTTGAGCCTCCTCCATAATAGAAGGGAAATTGACCTTACTATACCATGCTGGTCAGACAAATCGGCATAATAATAATCATTTATTGTAGGCAATGTCCATAGTGTTAGTAACAATAATCTTAAAGCTAATGTTAGTAGATAAATTTACATTTCATAACTACATACTAGATACTCATGTGGAGTTTCATCCAATGACGTAGCATTGGTGAATACCACCTATCTATGAACACTCCCAGGATAGTGTTGTTGCTGCCGTAGATGCGCGTGAGTAGTGAAGCTCATCTTTTACATATGATGGCCTTGAATCCATCTATAGGTCTCTCCGTGAACATAGTGGACGCCGGCATCCCCAACCTGCCCCATCCTGAGCGCGTTATTATATTGAACGTGCAGATCGCTATAGACGCGCATGTTGTAGTTGGTGCACAGGGTTTTGTTTCGAATTTTTCTTCTCTTGTATAAACGTCATATGCGTAATATATCCCTTAGTCGTCTTTTACGACATCCACGGGTATGAGAGGGCGGTGGTCAATTATATTCTTACTCCGTCACCACACGGATCTAATATATATTGTTTGTCCAATTTCAAGCAGCCATTCTGGTGTGATTTTGTAATAACTGTCCATCCATACATTCATGTTGATAATAGTATTAAAATATATAACTAATGGCCTTAAAATTCATCAGTATATTTCAAACACTTGGCTTTAATACAATCCTCTTTTATGACCTTCATTTTCCGTATTTTCAATTCTCAGCACAATGTTTAACATTCTGTTAACATAAAAGATCAAAATGCAATACAAAATTCCTTAATATATACGGCTTACAAACAAGAAATAAAGCTATAACACAAACAAGCTTGTATGTTCTTTACAACAGCTAATAAACTTTCTTAAAACCACGTTTAACCCCTTAAAAGGGATTAATTTTGGGGCGGTGACGTACCCAATTTCCGTCCTGTCATGGACGCTTCATTAAATGAATAATTTATTGTTCTTTAAGGTAATATATACTCGGACTATTTATGAGCCAAAACAGTTTTTGTATAGAATTTTCAAGTATAAATTTATCATTCATCCATTCATCAGCCCACAGACGTCCATTGCTGGACATAGGCCTTCCCACGAGAATGCCACTTGGAACGGTCCTGCGCCGCTTGCATCCGACGGTTCCCTGCGACTTTGAGAATGTCGTCAGTCCACCTAGTGGGGGGTCGTCCTACGCTGCGCCATCCGATTCGTGGTCGCCACTCAAGAACCTTTCTTCCCCAACGGGTGTCGGTTCAACGAGCGATGTGGCCTGCCCATTGCCATTTCAACGTGCTAATTCTGCGGGCTATGTCGGTTACACCCATTCTTCTACGGATTTCCGTGTTCCGGATTTTATCGCGTAGAGAAATACCGAGCATAGCCCTCTCCATAGCATGCTGAGCGACTTTGAGCTTTTTTTATGAGGCCGACATTTAGAGCCACGTTTAATTAACGATAATATGTAACACCGAGATTTTAAGTGTCAACTATGAAGATTTAAAATTACAATTGTCAATATTTTTTCTGGAGATATCGTAAACGATAATTAAAGGACGTAAGCAGGCGAGAGAAAAAAAAATCTAAATCTTAATGGAAATACAATATTTGTCATTTATTTGTTTCAACAAATTAGTAATAGTATGTTTTTTGTAGCCTAAATTATTAGTAAACTAGCAACCCGCCCTCGCTTCGCTTCGGTTATAGGTTATAATCGTTTTACCTGCGTAGTTCCCGGTCCCGTGGGAATACCGTGATAAAATATAGCCTAGTTTACGCCCTGATATTTAGCTTCCCATTGGTGAAAGAATTTTTGAAATCGGTCCAGCCGTTTTGAAGATTACCCGGAACAAACAGACAGACAGACAGACAAAAATTTTTTAATTGCTATTTTAGGCATAGGTGTCGTGCAAATAACCGTGTGAGCATGAAAAAAGCCTATTATTTTGACATTACAAACAGACACTCCAATTTTATTTAACGGTATAGACTATTTAACCTGTGTGGTAATGGCTACAATTACTACCAAGCTCTTACATTGTTCATGGACGTCCGACTTTTTAGACACATAAGAGTATATTTAGACCCTTTATTAGAATAGAAGATTTGCGTTATAAATAGTAGATATCAATCATAGTACATTATTTTTCGTGTGGTGACGGAGTAAGAATACAATTCACCACTCCCTATCTTGCCTGTGGATGTTGTAAAAGACGACTAAGGGATATAATTTGCATATAACATCTGTGCAATAGAAAGAAAACTCGGAATGAAACCCTATACCAACATGTCTCACCAGCATGGTATAGTAAGGTCAATTTTCCTTCTATTGTGGAAGAGGCTTGAGCCCAACAGTGGGACATATGTGGGCTGCGAAGATGATGGCATTATATTAATAATATGAAGAGCAAAGATTTGTTTGTTTGTTTGTCTTGAATAGGTTGAACTTCTGGACCGATTTCAAAAATTCTTTCACCAATGGAAAGCTATGATATCAGGCTGTAACATAGGTTATATATTATCTCAGTATTCCCACGGGAACGGGAACTACGAAGGTAAGACGACTGAAACCGAAGCGAAGTGAAGGCGAGCTGCTAGTTGAGCAATAAAGATATTTCTTGTATTTAAGTTGACTTCTTAACCTATAGACAGCTCTTTTGCAAATAAGATCTACGTATTATCGTAACCAAAATGGCATTTACTTCGATCAAGCAAGCAAGTTCAATGATCAATTTTTTAAGATTTCATAAAGAGGGTAGTGAATAGAGGGTAGTAGACTAAATTATTATGTACAAAAGTCTAATTAAACTGAAATAAAAAAAAGGAAACACGAGTAACTATGAAAGTCTTCAAATAGACCCCCAATAAAGAAGTTATCGTATTACCCAGACATATTTGAAACTCAACGGCTGATCCAACTGGAAAGTAGATATTAGCCCTCATTACGATTCGACAGGTAGAGTCAAAAGTTAAAGCGGAATCGCTCTACTAACGCCGTAAGTATTTCAGGCACGTTCAGGACGGCATAATATATAATGTCTACAATGAGTAATGTATGTGTTACACTGGTTTTGATTATTTTAATTTCCGTTAAGTCAGTGCGTGAATGATGTGTTACATTTCTGAATACAGGAATAAGTACTTATTCAAGATCATTTAGTATCAATACAGTTCAATAAATTATCACTGACTCAGCTCTTAATCACTACTATACTAAGCGAAGATAGCCTCCTCTACAGTTTGAAGAAAATTGTCTGTTATGTCACTTTGGTTGGTTTTCCAGATGGTACCTTTTGAAATAAAACACAATTCACCACCCCACGTGGGTGTCGTAAAAACGATTAAGGGATATGATGTTAAGCTAAATTGTTATGATGTAATCAGTCAATTCCTTTCATATCGTGGAGGCAGAGATGTGGATGTGTGGATGGATGTGTGGGGTTACAAGGTTAGATAAAGTAAGAAATGAGTATATTAGGGGAAGTCTAAAAGTGGCACCAGTGATAGAGAAGATTAAGAGCGCGAGATTGTCATGGTATGGACATGTGATGAGGAGGGATGAAAGGCATGTGACAAGGAGGGTTGTCAATATGATTGTGGATGGACGAAAAAAGCGTGGGAGACCCAAAAAGAGATGGATGGACTGCGTGAATGAAGATATGCGTATGAAAGCAGTGAGTGCACATATGACGGCTGATAAGAGGCTATGGAAGGTAAAAACATGTTGTGCCGACCCCACTTAGCGTGGAATGAGGGCAGGAAAATGATGATGATGATGATGATCATGGAGGCAGAGATAATGTGTGTATTTTGGTGTGCGCACATGCGTGGTTGCTTGCATGTGTATGCACGTGCGTACGTGCGTGGGAACGTGGGTACGTGTATTTGTGTATGTGTGCATGTATGTGCGTGAGTGCGTGCATACGTATGTGATAAGTGTATGTGTGTTTGTGTGTGTGTGGTAGCGGCTTCGAATACTACCAACCCTTGCTTTGCTCGTGGGTGTCGTAATTGACGACTAAGAGCCCTAGATTGACCCGGACCAACTCCATCTGGTACCATTTGGGTCAACGATTACATTTCCAAGGAGGGTTGATGTCAGGCAGGCGCCGGTCATAAAAGTCATTGCCGAAACTTTTTGCAATATGTCAAAACAGATGACATATTGTGTCGACCCTAAGTAATTGGGATAAGAGCAAGATGATGATGATATGTGTGTGTGTGTGTGTGTGTATGTGTGTGTACGTCTGTGTGTGCGTCCATGTCTGTCATCTACTTATTAAGTTAACCGAATTCGTAAATCCTCTGTATAACTATATGATAATATTTGTAGCTAATATAAAATTTATAAACACAAATACACATGAATTTATAATATAATTTGGAATCTTGAAGCATTTGCATCTCCTACCTACCTACTATTCCTTAACGGTTACATAAAATACTTCTCAATGGATTCTTGGTTCCTTTCTACATAAGCCCACAAACAGAATTTTTCCCTCGATTGGCAAATTAGAGTATGCGAATCGTCTGGATATCGGTACGGACTCAACTTCGTTCCACTTGAGAGTAGATCGAGTTAGTTTTTCACTTCTCACAATCACTTCATTAGATTAAATAGCTACGTCGATTGCTCCTTAAATTCTTGGTTAAATAGCTCATCTTTATTACTATAATAAAGCTAAAGAGTTTTGTTTAAATGTATGTTGACTTAAGAACGATAATATGTTAAGAAAAAAGTTGCATTAGATATTTTTTTTCTATTATTTAACTGTTAAGAGTAGCAGACTATTCTATATCTATACCAATAAATACAATTGGAGTGTCTGTTTGTAATGTCAAAATAATAGGCTTTTTTCACGCTCACACGGTTATTTGCACGACACCTATGCCTAAAATAGCAATTAAAACATTTTTGTCTGTCTGTCTGTCTGTCTGTTTGTTCCGGGTAATCTTCAAAACGGCTGGACCGATTTCAAAAATTCTTTCACCAATGGAAAGCTATAATATCAGGGCGTAAACTAGGCTATATTTTATCGGGAACTACGCGGGTAAAACGACTATAACCTATAACCGAAGCGAAGCGAGGGCGGGTTGCTAGTTAATAATAATATGTTTAATGGTCAACATCTCAGGTCATATACGCCGCATTTCTGGACTTGACCCTCCTCCACAATTGGAGCAAAATTGACCTACTATCGAGCCCACATACGTCCCACTGTTGGGTCTCCTCCACAATGGGAGGGAATTTGACCTAACATTTTCAGACATGTTGGTATATTTCATTTAAATTTTTCCTTTCCTTGCACAGATCTTATTTGCATAGTATATCCCTTAGTCGTCTTTTAAGACATCCATGAGCGAGATAGGGAGTGATGAATTGTATTCTTACTCGGTCACCACACAGAAAATTTTCATTCCACACAGAAGAAAGAAATTAGTAAAATTTATTCTAATATTAAGGGCGGCGCGATAAACAGGACCTAGAGCAGCATCAAGCCTAAATCCGTCACTGATTCTTACCCTCTCATTATAGGTAAAAATATCCTCAATAGCAAATTATAATTAAATATCAAGATGAATATCGGTTTAGTATTGCTGTTGACTGCACAGATGGCGTAGTGGTTAAGATAGCGACTTACAACGCCAGTGTCGGGGGTTCGAATCCCACGCGGGACAACACTTTGTGTGATCCACAACTTGTTGTTCTGAGTCTGGATGTAATTTGTGTCCGTTAATTATATGTTTGTAACGTTCCCAGCAATACAAGGATTATTTCCTTAGTGCATGGTGTTGTCTTAAAATTATTATACAATTATTGCCTGTCGGATTATGATATAAAAATTACCCCAAGTTTTGTAGTTGGTTTGTTAGCCATTAAATAATTGAAGAACTAATTCGTTGATTGCCATCAGTTTTAGTATTTTTATTACTCGTAACTACAGCCTAAGTAATATTACTAATGCGAATGTAAATTTGATTGTTTATTTGTTACGCCTAAACCACTAAACGGATTGTAAACATTTTTGCGCCATTTGAAAGTTATATTATTAGTAATATAGGTATATATTATGTTCCCTTATTTTACCCCCGTAATTCCCATTCTCGTGGGAATTACGGGGGTAAAATTGTGGGAATCTGCTATTTACTGAATAAAATACAAAAATTATTTTCCGTAATAGATTTTAAAACTAACCAATGTTACATTAACGGAAAGATAGAAATAGAAAGATAATAATTAATTCGAAAAGAATTAAGATGATTTCAGACCATTAGAACATAGAAGCCTCGAAATAGGACCCAGTTGATGACGCAGCAATAGATTTTAAAGATTATTTAATTTTAATATAGGTAGTACTTAAACCTTAAAAATTAAATTATCTTTTCTTATCCGACTATGGAGTGTTATGATTTTGACAGGCTATATATGTTCATCTGTTCCCTCATAGCTCCTCAATTATTTATTAGAACCAGACAAATGAGGTATCGCTAGAAGAGTTTTAATCGTCCGCTTGTCATAGGCTATATGATGTCTCGCTGAATCTAATATGACGCCCACTAAAAGTACGGTGTTAAAAAAAATTTAGATAAATATGTCGCGTATAATTGGAAAGGGTGTTACTTGCACATTTCAAAAATATATATATTATTAGTATTTGTTCGTGACTTTTGTTCGTTTTGGAGTGGTAGGACCACACTGTCGACAGTTATCTGTCTACAGCCGCGGGCCGGTCCGTCCGGGGTAGTACCACGCTCTCGCAGAAAATCGACGTCTGAGTAGTAGCAATTTGTTACTGCGCTTCGTTCGGTGAGTGAGAGAGCCGGAAGCCGAACTTTCTGAGGGTGTTTGCATGTGGAGGGTTTTGATGGTGCCTTTAGTATCACCGAGCCTCAATGCACGCATTCACACTCCCTTCACTTTCTTCGTGGTAGGCAGCGGCCTTGTATAGGTCCATGAGCGACAGCAACACTTACCATCAGGTCTACTGTTTGCTCGTTTGCCACTGCTTGCAATGAAAAATAAAACTTCATTTGTATTTAGCTGATAACTCGTTTTTTATTATAGTTGGGTTTTAATTTTTACTTTTATCTTGCCTATAATTATTATATCTCTATAATTTTCTACCGTGTGGTGACGGAGTAGGAATAAAATTCACCGCTGCCTATATTGCAGGTGGATGTCGTAAAAGACGACTAAGTGATATAATATACACAATATCTATGCAAAAAAAAAGTGCAAATCGAAATAAAACTCTATACCAACATGTCTAACCAGCATGGTAGTGTATGTATAGGAAGGAACTAATGGGGAGGAGGCTTAAGTCCAACAGTGGGACGGGCCGAGACGATATTTTATAGAAAGAAAACATTTATTTTGTGCCACAGAGGAGAGACGTTGGGAACACACAGAGAAAACAAAACCTTACAATAAATGAAAAACACAAAATCTATAAACTAAATAAGGAGACATAATAATTGTGATCGTATGAACGTCTCAGCTGCGGCAGAAAAAATGGATAACTGCTCAGCAATTGTTGTGATGTCAATGTAACACCACAACGCTGATTTTAAGCATTTTTTTTTTATTCTTCTTCCTTATCTATATAAGGAAGAAGAATAAAAAAAAATATATCAAATCAAAAAACTGCTATCAAATTCTAAATAAAAGAAATTGATGCAAAAGAAAAACCATAAATTTTAAATTGAATTTCGATTGAAAAGCTATAACCTGCCTTAACGTATGCCTTTCTTCTAATGTAAGCATAAACTTCTTCGAAGTTTACCAATAACTCCTCTTAAGGAAACCAAATAACAAACAAGAACCTCAAGAGAAACGCTAAGTAAATTCTCGACAGTAATTTACGAAGTTAAATTTACATCAATAAACCAATTTATTCCAGCAAATAACTTATAATATCGGTGAGAAAATAAAATTTTTAATAAAACTTTAAGTAAGCAACTTAATAGAAAATTCACTAAGAAAATATAAGAAAATCTCTTTGTTGACCTTAGACTTAATTATCCTCAGCGATGCTGAGCTGGTACAGCTAGCTCCAATGAGGGGTCTTTGTGAAGCTTTGTGTGGCTAAGGAAACACTGCCATTGCTGAGAAAATATCTTGTGATAATGCCGTATTAAATTATACTATGCCAGAGATGACTTAGTGCCAAGAATTTTACATATCTACAGCAAACTTCGTAATAACTCCTTGCGAAAATTTTTGAATTAACTTAAACATATACCTACTTTAAATACCTTAGAATAAAGATTGTCAAAAAAGATGTGTAACCAAAAGTTGCTTATTTGACATACTGATTAATAAATAACAATATTGTATCTAAAACTAGGTTTAAGTGTTATTTATAACCTAGCTTAATCATAATTAATATCCTTACTAATATTATAAATACGAGAGTAAGTTTGTTTGTTTGTTTGTTACACTTTCGCGCTTATACCACCGAATCGATTTCAAAATTCTTTCACCAATGAAAAGCTATAATATCAGGGAGTAACATAGGCTATATTTTATCCCAGTATTCCCACGGGAACGGGTAAACGGGAACTACGCAGGTAAAGCGACTGAAACCGAAGCGAAGTGGGGGCGGGTTGCTAATGTGTGAGTGCGAAAGTAAGTTCGTTTGTTACGCTTTCACGCTTAATCAATTGAACCGATTTTAAAAATTCTTTCGCCAATGCAAAGCTATATTATCAGCGATAAAATATATGTGGGCTATTTTTACCTCAGTATTCTCATGGGATCCAGAACTAGGCTTGTGAAATCGCGGAACGTTTTCCGACTTTAAGAATTGTTTCACAAATGGAAAGCTATGTTACCAACGAGGAACATATGTAGGCAATTTTTAGCCTGATATTCCTAATAGAATCTACTAAAATTCCTAATAGATATTGATCACTTTTAAAAATTCATTCTTCAAAAGATAGCCACATTAACAGCGAGCTTCATAGGCATTTCTTTGTCCCGGTATTCCCACAAAAAGGGGGGCTATGTGAGCGTGATCTCGTAATGTTATATATATATGATACGTCGCCTTCGTCATTGGGCCGACCACTGGAGCAGAGTGACTTGACGTCAGTGGTCGGCCCGACAGAATACCCCTTGAGGAGTACCCTCTCCTCGACCGACGTCCTCCCCAAGGGCGGGCCCTTGGGGAGGACGTGTTTCCTCACGCGGTCGTCCTCTCGACGGGTGGCGGACTAATTCCCCGGTCCAGTCACCAGCGGCCTCAGCTAGGGATTGATTTTTAACACCTGGCGAAAAAGAGGAGTATTATAAGTTTGACCTGGATGTCTGTCTATGCTTGTGTGTGTTTGTGGTATCGTAGGTCTCAAACGGATAGACCGATTTCGATTTGTTTTTTTTTTCATTTGAAAGCCAATTTCCTAACGGTGGTTCATAGCCGTGTTTGGTTAAAATCAGTCCAGCAGTGTAAGAATATCAGCTTCAAAATAATGTAATGACGTACGATTACTCGATTAAGTGCCAATATAGTCGTTAAATGACAATTAATTGATAATGCCTGTTAATTAGAACGTAATATTTTTTAATATTTTAGTTCGTTTCGGGGGGTTATTCAAAATTTTCAATTTTACTTATAATGAAAGGAACTTCAATATTATTTATTTATTTGCAATTGAAATAAAATTTTCAATATTTCTATATAATAGAGATGCTTACTTGATAGATATTCTAATTCTGTTCAAGGAAGGACGAGGCCTCAAAATACTACGCTTGGGCGATTGCCGTATATTTATGAGTGGTTACTGTGAGGGGATAGCCCGCGTGTTGAGTGGCGCAGGCGCGAGCACCTGCGCCTGATGAAGCCCCAGCTGAGGTTGCGGTTGGACGGACTGGGGACTAGGCCGCCACCCACAGAGAGGCCGATCGCGTCAGCGCGATGCAGAGCGATCCCCCTGCCACAGCGTCTTGTTGCCGAGGCGTTGAAGGTGGCAGTACCCCGACGCGCCAGCATATCAAAGAATCGGTGCCAGTGATGGGGTGAGAATAATGTAGGTTATAAAGCCACATGCCACCCATCCGTTTCCTCGGACAGGTTTTGCGGAACGTGTTCAGATCATAGCCTATTACAAACAAAAAAGGTGGCCGGTCATATTCACATCATTGAACGATAGATAAAGCATATTCCGTCGCCTCTAAGTAGTTAGAATAAGATCAGTGTACTTACTTTTAAATCTCGATTCCAATCCTTAATTCCATCGCAGCTCAAATTTGAGCAATTTGCTACTCTTGAAAGCGACACTAGCGGACGATTGGAATCGAATTCTGTGATTTTTTTTAAACCAAATGAGTTCGACTCTCGTCGATCAAGTCGCATATTTGCTACCCCCGACGTATTTTTACGTATACACTCGAGTTTAAAATCGTTAATGTTGCATGATTTCAAGAAAGCGTTTTTGTGGTGATCGATTTCGGTAACGTTATTAATTTAAAGTAATAAACAACGGCAAACGCGAAAAATTCATTCTCGATTTTGTTTAAGAGTATCAAATATAAGTTTGGTGAGATTAGCATTAAATCGGATTCGAAATCAAATTTTGCGTATAAAAAGCGTAAGCCCACAGGTTGAAGATGACGATATTTAAATAATAATATCTGCTTCATATTAAGTTTAAATCCAGAACAAAATATACTAACAACGTATTTTAACCTGTAAAAGCTTTTCTCTTTAGAAAAATCATTTTAAAAATTTCTATTCTGTAAAAAATCCCGCCTGTGAACAATACACGGCGAGACAAAGGGAATTGAGTGGCGTACAAGAGCCCTTATTTGTTAAGTCACTTTTCAACCACATTGTGGACGCCATGAAAGAAACCTCTCTATGAGTATACAGGCATACGTATATAAATAAGAGCATAAAATATTTGATAACATTTTTCAAAGTAAAATTCAGTACAATATATTCTGATAAAAATAATTAGAATTCATTTTATTTCTCATTTCGACTCGTAGGTATAGGTCCTACTGTTGGGCTCGAGCCTCTTCCGTAATACGTGGGCTATTGACCTGCTATATCACGCTGGTCAAACGAGTTGGCATACGGTTTTATATCGAGTTTTCTTTCTCTTGCAACGTTATATGTATATATCACCAATCCCTTTCCTGCCAGTGATAATCGTATAAATCGACTATGGGATTATAACATTCATCACCATCTGCATCATTTCGGCTCATATATGTTCCAATGCTGGGCTCGAGCCTTCTCCACTACAGGAGGGAAAATTGACCTACTATACCACGCTGGTCAAACGAGTTGGCATACGGTTTTATTTCGAGTCATTCTCTTGCATAGATGCTGTATGCATATGATATACCTTAGTCGATTTTTACTACATCCACAGGTAAGAAAGGGAGTCGTGAATTGTATTCTTACTCCGCTATCTCCACAATGGAAGGAAAATTGAGCTACTGTACCACGCTGGTCAGACGAGTGGATATAGGGATTTATATTAAGTTTCCTTTTCTTGCATAGATATTGTCTGCATATTATAATAGAATTTTCCGTGTAGTGCTGTTTTTACTGTTGCTAATATGACTATTTACAATTTTGAATAATTTATGAACCTATTAATTATAATAATTACATTACAATAAGTAGTGCTGTGTGGTAGCGGCTTCGAATACTACCAACCCTTGCTTTGCTCGTGGGTGTCGTAAAAGACGACTAAGAGCCCTAGATTGACCCGGACCAACTCCATCTGGTACCATTTGGGTCAACGATTACATTCCCAAGGAGGGTTGACGTCAGGCAGGCGGCCGGTCATAAAATTCATTGCCGAAACTTTTTGCAATATGACAAAACAGATGACATATTGCGTCGACCCCAAGTAATTGGGATAAGAGCAAGATGATGATGACATTACAATAAGTAGTATGTAATAAATTAAGCTCATGAGCATATCATCATCATCATCATCATCTCAGCCCATATACGTCCCACTGTTGGGCTCGGGCCTCCTCCATAATGGAAGGGTAATTGACTTACTATACCACGCTGGTCAGACGTGTTGGTATAGGGTTTTATTTCGAGTTTTCCTTCTCTCGCATAGATGTTATATGCATTTCATATCCCTTAGTCGTCTCGTACGATCACCCACGGGTAAGATAGGGGGTGGTGAATTGTATTCTTACTCCGTCACCACACATGAGCATATATTCTATTGAATTTATCAAAAAAGGTAAACTTCGAAACTGTATTACTTGCTTACCACAGCTTCGTAGCATCAGTTTTGAGATATGGTATTATCTTTTGGGGCAATTCTAGTTTAAGGGATCAAGTGTTCAAGGCCTAAAAACGTAGTATACGAGCAATGTGCGGAATGAAATGCACTGACAGCTGTGTAACTAAATTTAAAACCGGGAAATTCTAACATTTTCCTCATTGTACATATTGGAAGTAGCCTTATTCGTAAATAATAACCGAATCCTTTTTACATCAGAAGTCGAAATGAAAAACGGACCTGTGAGAAGTCAGTATAAAAATTGTATATATAATATAGAGTACAATACTGCTCTACTAAGAAAAAACATTTTTGGTATGGCCACTACTATCCATACTAATATTATAAATGCGAAAGTAAGGATGTTTGTTTGTTTGTTTGTAACGCTTTCATGCTTAAACTACCGAACCGATTTCAAAAATTCTTACACCAATGGAAAGCTATAATATCAGGGAGTAACATAGGCTATATTTTATCCTGATATTCCCATAGGAACGGGAACTACGCGGGTTTAAGCGACTGAAACCGAAGCGAAGCGAGGGCGGGTTACTAGTATACAATAAAATACCTGATGTTTTAAAGGAGGACACTAAAAATAATTTTAAAATAAAACTGACATCATTACTAATTGAAAATGCTTTTATACAATATATGACTTTTTAAATGACAAATATTTTTATACAACAATGAAGAATGATATACCTCTTCTGTACTTGCATTACTGTAAACTGCAACTTACATTAGTTAGGCTGCAGCTGAAAATCAGCGTTGCAAGTTCATAGCATATGCTGAGCTGTTGCCTTTTGGACATTAATACCCGAAATTTCGATTGTTGTGTACTCGTACTACGATTATTTTAATTATCAATATTTTTTCGTCTTCGTTTTGTATATTATTTTGTGTACATTTTAAATTATATGTGACTATAGTGTTCAATAAATCTTATTTTCTTTCTTTCTTTCTTTTGGTTATAGTAGTATTTCATACAGAAACAATAAAGAAGTAGAGATTTACAATGATATGTTTTAGTAAAGGGCTTATTTATATTTGTACTAGCAAACCGCCCTCGCTTCGCTTCGATTTCAGTCGCCTTGCCGCTTGGTTCCCGTTCCTGTGGGATAAAATATAGTCTATGTTACTCTCTGATATTATAGCTTTCCATTGGTGAAAGAATTTTTGAAATCGGTTCGGTGGTTTACGCGTGAAAGCATAACAAACAAACATCCTTACTTTCGCATTTATAATATTAGTAAGGATTTATAGCCTTTCAAATATGGCTTTGTTAGTAAATACAAAAAGCATTCAAATAAAACTATATACATTAAATTCATGTATAGTAGGGTGGCCTCAAACAAAGCTACAATTGGAATAATTTGAGCACGTATATACAAACTACAGTTTGTCTCATTGACATCAGCAGGATGGGAACAAAAGATTCATGGACACGTAATTTTTTTATAAAATTTTATTTATAATTATTTTAAAGGCGTGCCTGATGTTTGCATGTAAAGTATACACTTTGTTTGTTGAATTATATGCTAATCTAGCATATATCAAAATCTGTCTTACGGAAATTATAATTTTTTTCGAATAGCCTGTTTGGTATTTCAGACTATATTCTTTTTTTTTAATGCAAACGGTGGCAAAAGGGCAAACAGTACACCCGATGGTGTTTTGCTATCGCTCATGGACCTTAGTTAGGTCACTGCCTACCATGAAAAAAATGAAAGGAGTGTTAATGCGTGCAATGAGTTTCAGGGAACTAAAGCCATCACCAAAACCCACCACACACAAACACGCTCAGAAATTTGGCCCGGCTCTCTCGCTCACCGAGCGAAGCGCAGCAACAAATTGCTACTACTCAGACGTCGATTTTTTTATGAGGGTGTGATACTACGCCGGACGGACCGGCCCGCGGCTGTAGACAGATAACTGTCAACAGTGTGGTTCTACCACTAATAGATATTCAAAGTCAACATAATTTTTTTATATATATGTACCTATAAACCTCGCAAATACATTTTGTTAAATGTAACACTAACCCAATAAACTACCATCATAGGGTTTGGCACAAAATTTCGGGAATATATAGTATTTTTGTTATTTTTTTAGTGTATTTTTATATAGAAGTGTATACAATACAATTTGTTAGTATTCACTCCTGTGTAATAACTATCGAATCATAATATAATATACATTACACAGGTAATTGAAATTTGATTTTTTTTTGCTGTAAAATTAGTAACATAATTGCAGTGGTACTTTGTATTGCCTAGCGTTTTTTTTTTTGGGTGGGCTGCGGTTGGCGCGCCTCCGCACCACTCCGTCCGGGGCGACAGAGGGGCTTAAGCACGCAACTCCCGCAACCCACCCGAACACCACGTCGCCTTTGTCGTTGGGCCGACCACTGGAGCAGGGTTACTTGTTATCAGTGGTCGGCCCGACGAAATACCCCCTACTTGGGGTACCCTCCCATCGACCGCCGTTTCCCCCCCTCGCGGAAGACGTCGGTCTTTCCTCACGCGGTCGGCCTCACGGCGGGTGACGGACTAATCCCCGGTCACGTCACCCGCGGCCTCGGCTAGGGCGGCATTGCACGCAGGTACTCCCGCCTGCGCCAAATATATGCCTAGCTAGAAAAAATAGGAAGTTATAATGTAATGAAAGCTCAGGAAGATCAGAAAGTAACATAGGCTATATTTTATCCCGGTATTCCCGTGGGAACGGGAACTACGCGAGTAAAGCGGCTGAAACCGAAGTGAAGCGAAGGCGGGTAGCGAGTTAAATATAAAATCAACTACTTAAAATTATCTGTATAATAGGGTCACCCATAATACCTACAATACAAAATTATATCTAACTAGCAATCCGCCCTCGCTTCGCTTACATTCGTCTTATCCCTACATTTTAAATCTCCAATACCTTCACAATATTACGATACGCAACGGCAGTCCCTGAGGCCACAGGACACAAAACTGGGCAAAATTTCTTAGGGTTTTCTTGAGATGATTAGTAGCCTAAGGTACTGCTTATATAGATAGATACCTGGTTGTAAATTAAAATTTTTCCAGCCGTTTAGAAGATAACCCGGAACAAACAGACAGACGAAGAAAAAAATAGTATTTAGGCTTAGATATCATTTAAATAACCGTGTGAGCATAAAATAACCCCATTATTTTGACATTATAAATAGATACTTAAATTTTATTTATTTTTATAGATAACAACAACTCCATACCACTCTCTGGCACAGAAAACATTAACATTCACCAAATCCTAGTTCACATCGCCCATTGCAAACGTTTGCATATGTTTAGTTAATTGCCACTTTGAACTTGCGCGTCACAATCTACTGATAACAACAAAGGGGGCCCAATTATTCTATTAATGATTAATATAATATCTGAATACAATACAATTACTGAAGGGTTGGGGCCAGGGGTTGCCATTTGGTAATCGTCATGGTAATCATCATCAGATTCCGTATGGTGACGGAGTAAGAATACAATTCACCACTCCTTATCTTGCCCGTGGATGTTGTAAAAGACGACTAAGGGATATAATACGCATATGACATCTATGCAAGAGAAAGCAAACTGGAAATAAAATCCTATACCAACCTGCCTGGCCAATATGGTATAGTAAGGTCAATTTCCCTCCTATTATTGAGGCTCGAGCCCAAGAGTGGAATGTATATGAGCTGAAATGATGATGATGATGATGACTCTTTTCTTATCAGAAGGCAATCTCGAAATAAAATCGGAGTTTAAGCCCAGCAGTGGAACACGTATGAGCTGGAACTATGCTAAAAGCTATCGTATAACAATATATTTTGCGTTCAAATTTTATCTTAATCCTTATCCAGTACTTCTGTCGAGTATCAGTTCGACATCAAAGGTATTGTTTACAATCCTCCAAGGCTAGGGGGACTTTTTTTAAATTGGCGTACGTTATTTATTGGTATTATCTGTTGAGGTTTTCCTTTCATCTTTGATTTTTAGTGCATACAGTTTTCTCTTTCAAATTACATATATATGTCGCAGCGTTACTACCTCTGGCACCATATCTTAATAGTTTTTAAGAATCAATCGATTACGGAAACGTCAAATATTATACTTGGGTGTGTTCGATACAACGTTGGCAATGATTTTTGATATTTGTCGTTTGACCGTTAACGTTTGAAATATTACCGAGCTTATTGCTGAAGTATTTGTACTCGTATAGAAACGTTACTATATCGGTCCGCATCCGGGACAAGAGTACGAAACCGATCCAGTTACAGAGACGTGTAAGAAAGGGAGACGTAATCTCTCCGAAACTATTCACTACTATTCTGGAAGATGTCTTCAAGCTCTTAGACTGGATCGGACTCGGCATCAACGTCAACGGCAAATATATCACTCGCCATCGATTTGTAGACGATATCGTCGTAACGACAGAATCCATGGAGGAACTAGAAACCATGCTCAATGATCCCAGCAGGGTATCCCAACTCGTTTACCGGTGTGATGTAGTAAATCAGTTTCCCTTCTACTGTGGAGGGAGCCCGAGTCCAGCAGTGGGATGTATATGGACTGAAGTGATAATGAATGCTTTGTGAAATCCCTCGCAATTCAAGGATTAATATCTTCTTAGTGCGGGATAGTCTTTAAAAGTACATGTTTTAGAAATTTGTATCACAGATAATAAAAAATTAATAGAACACAGAAGAGACTTCTTATCTTAATTCATCATCATCGCAATTCATTTACGTTCCACCTCCCCACGAGCCTCTTGCACAATTGGAAGGAAATGGACCTACTACACCACGCAGGTTAGACGGGTTGGTATAGGGTTTTATTTCGATTTTTCCTTCTCTTGCATAGATGTCATATGCGTATTATATCCCTTAGTCGTTTTTTTCAACATCCATGGGCAAGATAGGGAGTGGTGAATTGTATTCTTAATCCGTCACCACAGTAGTGTATTATAGGGAGTAGTGAATTGTATACTTACTCCGTCATCACACAGACTTTTATTACTATCATTACTATTATAAACTCATTTGCAAAAAAAACGGGCGGTTTTGATTTTCATTCATATTTAAAAAGATACAATACCAAAAAGGTTTCAATCGTTTGTACACGTTACTGGCCGGTTTTAAAAATGCTGTGGTATTTAAAAAAGTACGTTCTAAATTCAATTTTTCATTTGATGTTCATTTTTACAGAAAACCCCTTTTTATCCTACATTTTTGGCGCGAAGTTCCAGAAGTTAACATCGACTTTCATAACTTTTATTCAATTTTTATCGATTAATTTCATATCCTTGACTGTCAAAGCTTTATTTAATTCTGTTTGGCTGTATCAAAAATGGTAGATAAAGTGGTAAAAGCTACCAAAATTATCGCGCTGCTTGAAGAGGGTTGCAGCCAATGTTTCGTGGCTAGGAGGCTAAATGTTAGTCGCTCGACAGTCCAAAGGACCTGGCAGCGATATCAGGAGACTGGTTCCGTCGAGAGAAGGCCTGGTTCTGGAAGAAAACCATGTACCCAACCACGGGATGATCGTTTTCTTGTGAGTCGCGCATTGAGAAATCGCAAATCTTCGTATGTGGATCTTAAGAACAACCTCCAAGAAGTAAGAAATATGCATATTAGTCTATGGACGGTCAGGAGGAGGCTTCTCGCTGCCAATATACGCAGTCACCGCCCGGCCCGCGGCCCCAAATTACTCCGTGAGCACAGAGTGCACAGGCTTAGGTTCGCTAGAAATTGTGAATCATGGACTCAAGACGATTGGAATAGGGTTTTGTTCTCTGATGAAGCCAGGATATCTCTGTTCGGTGAAGATCGACGTCGGCGAGTGCTAAGAAGACAAGGAGAACGCTTTGCAGAGGCATGTTTCGAATAAATCACACCTTATGGTGGGGGCTCTGTTATGTTTTGGGCAGGAATAAATTCAATGGATCGTACAGAGTTAGTCTTCATTGAAAACGGCTCACTGACTGGGCATCGATACATAACGGAAGTTCTAATTTCTCATGCACAACCCGCATTGGCCGCTCTAGGTGAAGACTCGATTTTTATGGACGACAATGCTCGCGCCCACCGATCCCGCGATGTTAATGCGTATGTGCAAGAGGTCGGCATTCGTCGTTTGGATTGGCCAGCTCGAAGTCCCGACCTCAATCCCATAGAGCATGTCTGGGACGTTCTGAAACGGCGTGTGAGATCAGTACACCCGGCTCCGCAGACCATCAGAGAGCTGAAGAATGTGATTACTGCGGAGTGGGAACGTATTCCGCAAGCAAGTATCCGGGATATACTCGCTAGCATGCCCAGACGAATTCAAGCTGTGATTTTAGCTAGAGGGGGTCACACTCGATACTAAACATTTATCTGCTTTTACTTTATTAAAGAAAAACAAACAAAAAAACTTTTTTATTTTTACTTCATGAGCATATGCACTACTAGCGAATATACACTACTAGCGAGGTTTAGCATTATTTCCCATAAATTGTAGCTAAATTTTATGAAATACTGATGAAAACGATTATTTTCTTATTAATTTAGCAAATTGTGTGGATAAAACTACCTATAATTATCAAACAAAGAAATATTAACATTTGAAATGGTTCATTGCTTAGGTGCCCGTTTTTTTTGCAAATGAGTGTATATTGACTTCATCATAGAAATATTATCGTTTTACAAATAGCGAAACCTTATAAACATAAAGTTCATAAGTTTTCGCATTAAGGTCTTGTTTATTTTGTTATTTATTATAGCTTTCGTAGTCGTTCAAAAGTTTAGTTTAAGAGAATAATGGTAAGATGTTTTCTCCTATTTAGTGTTGATGCCGATAAATTTTGTACCTATTATGTATACAATTTTAATCAAAATTACTTTCCTATCAAACCTGTATATGGGGCATTTTACGTCAAGTGGACAACCAAAAAAACTAAGGTCGTGAGTTTTGTTTATACTCTGGTCAGTTATACTTCTAGTAAACATGGATGTGTACACACAATTTTTTTTTCGTATGATGAATTATGAGAATATTTATTGCTGAGTTATGAGCTTTTGAAAATTTACTACGAATGAAATAATGATTTTTTGGAAGCTTATTATCTGTATCAATTAATTTTCTAACAAAACTAAAGAGTATTGTTTCTTATAGTTAAAAAGTTGAAGTATTTAATTATTTGGTCGAATTCTAAATTTGAAGATTTTTACGTATAGTAAACCGGAAGTGAAAATTTCTAATCGATATTTCAGTAACTTTGACACTTTTTATTTTAAATATTTTTACCTAGAATTAAAGCTTTAAATGTATTAATTATCCAACAAAAAAATTAAAACGTGATCTCTTATAGTTTAGGAGTTAGTGCATATAGAGTACATACACATAGCTATAAGCACTTTCTAAGGAATCAGGTTTATGTGCTAATATGCTAAAATACTACGCTATTAACATTTTATTCCTTTATTATAATACGCAAAAATATAAAAATAAACGATTTCTTTAATTCTTCACATAAATATTAAAACGTGTTGACCATTAGTTTAAAACTTAGAGCGAATTTATTAATTGAGATTGATACTTACGATAATTTGTAATTATTACAATAACGCTATTCGCAATAGCACTAATTTATTCTACACATAAGCCCTCGCTGGTTAGAAGAAAATCATGCACTTATATACTTCTAGTATAACTGACCAGAGTATAAACAAAATTCACTACCTCATTTTTTTTTGTTGTCCGCTTGACGTGAAATGCCCCATATCTATACCAATAAATAAAATTGGAGTGTCTGTTGGTAATGTCAAAATAATGGGCTTTTTTCATGCTCACACGGTTATTTGCACGACACCTATGCCTAAAATAGCAATTAAAAAATTTTTGTCTGTCTGTCTGTCTGTCTGTCTATCTGTTTGTTCCGGGTAATCTTCAAAACGGCTGGACCGATTTCAAAAATTATTTCACCAATGGAAAACTACAATATCAGGGCGTAAACTAGGCTATATTTTATCCCGGTATTCCCACGGGAACGGGAACTACGCGGGTAAAACGACTATAACCTATAACCGAAGCGAAGCGAGGGCGGATTGCTAGTGCTAAATAAACTGATTTTAATATTTAAGGAAGTAACAGCTAGTTACTTCTATATCATTGAATCGACTCGCCGACAACATTGATCAGCAATGTTATTTGAAACTAGCAACCCGCCCTCGCTTCGCTTCGGTTTTAGTAGTTTTACCCGCGTAGTGCCCGTTCCCGTGGGAATACCGGGATAAAATATAGCCTAGTTTACGCCCTGATATTATAGCTATCCATTGGTGAAAGAATTTTTGAAATCGGTCCAGCCGTTTTGAAGATTACCCGGAACAAACAGACAGACAGACAAAAATTTTTTAATCTGTATTTTAGGCATAGGTGTCGTACAAATGGTTATTTATTACACGGTTGTGTGAGCATGAAAAAAGCCTATTATTTTGACATTACAAACAGATACTCCAATTTTATTTATTGGTACAGATATGCTATAACAATGTATAATTTTATATAATGACTCTCGTTGATAATTTCATAATATCCTATTTTAGCATAGATTATAGAATTTTTGAATATAATTATTAACTTATGTGCGATATAAAATATATACATTAACATTATTTATGCAATTATTATGTTGACATAAACAGATAATGTTATAAATGGTATGTTGACTTACACTATTGCATTGGGGAACCTTATAATAATAGATGTAATTGGTAATTTTATAAATAAATAAATATCAATATGTAAATATCGCACTATTCCTGTAAAAATGACGTAAATACACTTACGTCCAAAATGTTTTACTGCAAGAATAAAGCGAGCATCATGATTTACACCTGTCAAAATCTCGTGAATCTATCGACAAAATTAAAGGAATAAATGCAAAAATACTATAATTTTGCGATCTTAGAAAACATAAGATTCCAGCATAAAATACAGGTATGCATATTTACAGTTATACGCTTTACAATATTATCCCGTTCATAAAGTCATAATTATGTTTACGTAAATTTTAAAAGAAGATTTACAAGAAATTTTTTATCGCAAGTATACTTACATACTTGTTCCAGCATTGTACAACTTAGGAATTATGTGTAATTCTAATTACTTATTTCTTCTGCGAAACTTTTAGGTGACAGTTTATGTGTAATTATTGTTACATACTTTTCATTTGTTTTATTTTCCGTTAAAGAACAACGTGATTATACATTGTAAATAAAACTACTTTTACGGATTATATCGCGTTTGTATTTGATTTATGATTGCCCGACGTTTCGAACACTTTGCAGCATTCATGGTCACGGGCGGACTAAGGTGTCTCACGTCCAACAAGTAATCGTTATTACAGACATTTACAATTATCTACCCGATACAGAAAATAGTTATAAATTTATTAAATTGTTACCCACATTTTAGTACAAATTTATTGCCAGTGTAAGAAAAAAATGAATCCATATGAAAAAATTATATTGTTTATGGTTAGTAATTATTAATTATTAAATTTGTAGCAATTATTATTACAATTTGTTGATTTAAAACTAACAAAACTAATATACTACCACCGGATCGGAACGCGGCCACACTTAGAAAGATCCGGCAAGAAAACTCAGGGGACATGATGCTAAATTAATATTGATTTTTAATTTTAGATGCGGCTTACTAAAAGATTTTTGATTTATAAAATTATCTTTAACCATTATTATTGTGGGTCAAATCTATACAATAAGTGCTCACAGTATCATGCAGTCTTGTGGTGGTCTCTTTGGATTTATTTTTAATTATGTTTATAACAGGATCCCAGCTTGATGGTAATACCCAGCCATCCTCTCTATTGAAATTTTTGTGTTTTTTTTATTTCAATAGCCTCGCGTACCATTCTAGGCAAGTATCGGTGTTCCTTTGCGAGGACTTGAGGTTTATCAAACCTAATGTTATGGCGGGAGCGGTCCTGACTATGTTCACAGACTGCAGACTTAGTGTGACGGCGTTGCTTCACATCACCTATGTGTTCTTTGACCCGAGTTCTTATGGATCTCTTTGTTTGCCCAATATAAGAGAGACCACAGTCACAGTCAAGTTTATAAACTCCTGCATCTTGTAGAGGGATCTGGCACTTGACAGGTGGTAAGAACTGACTTATCCTTTTGAGTGGCTTAAAATAAGTTTTTATGGAAGCCCGTTTCAGGATATAGCCAAACTTGTCAGTGACTCCTTTCACATAAGGTAGTACTGCAGGGAGGCGCTCAACTGTGGGTGGTTTCACACGGTCTCTGCGACGGGGGCGTGGAACTTGCAGCTTGTTTGCACGTAGAACCTGCTTGACATGCTGCAGCTCCCCCAGCCAGGTGCTCCTCGTCACAGATTCCTCGTGCTCTCTGCAACAAAGATTTAGACACGGTAGCTAACTGTGAAGGGGGATGATAAGAATCTCCGTTCAGATATCTGTCAGTATGTGTTGCCTTACGATACACTGTATGACTCAAGGTGTTATTGGGTTTACGGATAACCAAAATATCTAAGAAAGCTAATGAGTTATTTGACTCCAGTTCCATAGTAAATTGAATTTTTGGATTGATGGAGTTAAGATGGTTTAGGAATATGGTTATTTTGTCTGTTGGTAGTATTGTGAAAGTGTCATCTACGTACCGCTTATAGAACCTTGGCGTGAAATATATATATTTTTTTAAATAAAACTATTTTACGGCTTTTATCACGTTTGTATTTGATTTTGCAGCGGACATGAACGCTGCAAAGTGTTCGAAATGTCGGGCAATCAAAAATCAAATACAAACGCGATAAAATCCGTAGTTTTATTTAAAATGTGTAATACTCGCGTAAACATCAGAAATAATGATACATTTTTTTTTAATCATCATTCATCATCATCATAATTTCAGCTCATATACGTCCCACTATTGGGCTCGAGCCGCCTCCACAATAGGAGGGAAATTGACCTTACTATATAGGGTTTTATTTCGAGTTTTCCTTCTCTTACATAGATGTTATATGCGTGTTATATCCCTTAGTCGTCTTTTACGACATCCACGAGTAAGATAGGGAGTGGTAAATTGTATATCTTAATCCGTCACCACACGGAGAATCACCATAAACGAAATCATACACGAAATTTAGTCATTTTACAAAAAAAAATTATAGTCATTTTTATACAAGGTGTTTTAAACTAACTATACTTAATGAAGTAATCATCATACGCTATTTATTTTTATTATTATCCATTATCAGTTATTACATATTAATTATTTATCCATCCTCTCCGGCCTGATATATTTTATTCCTTAATTATCATATTTATAAAGTTTAAAACATGTATTTATGAAAGTACGTATTTTCAGCTCTCTTGGGAAATACATTGGTATTACACTTCTGGTTTTCCTAATCTTCTAGCACCAATAGTTGCCAAAATGCAATCCGTTACTATCCTACTTATAAGTGTGAAACGGAATAAGAGTACAAGGAGTAACAATACAAGGCTCATAACCGTTTACTATAGTAATAATATTTGTTGACTGTAGAAGACGGCCATAAGATGCAATTGGATAACAGCAACAGAGGTGAACGTCCAAATTAACCTTACACCAACCCTTACGACCAGCATAGTATAGAAATCTACATATTTAGTATGTATGTGAGCGGAAATTACGATGATGTTTCTTAGTTTTTTGCCCTCCATTTCTGGAGATCTCCGTCATAAAACGCACTTGTTCATTTCAGAGAATGGCATTGTAATCGCCAAGCTTAGGGAGTGGGCTGGCGATGGACTGAGGATTAGTTCACCACCCGCGGACAGGCTGCCAGTGTCAGGTGAGAGAGACTGTGCGTATTACAGTAGGTTATGGCATCGCATTCCATCCTAACATCGCCCCGGACAGATTGAGCGGGGATTGTCTAGACTATAAGATCAAAATGGGTGTTAAACTTTTGCTTTGAGATAGCTGTTACCGACTTGTTTAATAATACCCCTAGTCCGTGGGAGTAGTACAAACAACTTCCACGGAGAAATCTGAAAAGGTGACAATTATATTATTATGGCGTAGCTACACGGAAATACATGTCGATGATAGTTAAAAACTGTGTAAATAAAGAGTAACTATCACGTCACTGATCGCGATGAAGCAACTTAAACTCATAA
The DNA here is from genome assembly GCA_032191425.1 of Lymantria dispar. Taxonomy (NCBI): domain Eukaryota; kingdom Metazoa; phylum Arthropoda; class Insecta; order Lepidoptera; family Erebidae; genus Lymantria; species Lymantria dispar. The sequence goes on along the minus strand of CM063468.1, from coordinate 9,549,535 downwards.
TCGTTTACCGACCAGTTAAAGACGTTGGCTAAGAGTGATTGTAATAAGATCTGAAGATAGCGATGAAGGAGAACCCTTAATGTGTCTCCATTCATCGGTAACCTCTATCTGGCAATTTGAAATTTAAATCGTCCGTTCAGTTTACCACAAACCAACCAATACAGAAGGTTTATTACAAATAAAAATATTGAAGCGAAGTGGACATTCGGGACGGTCGCGTACGAGCACTCGCTACGCGGCTACTTTTAAGCTATTGCATAGCTTTATCGCGGGCTTGGCGCGGGGACCGAATCAAGAAATTCCGTAACGAAAATAAAACCTTACAACCATCCCCCCCCCCCCCCCTACCATGTAGCTAGCTACATGGTACGAGCTACATGATACGCGGGTGGCGGAAGCTCGGCCGAGCGTACGGTCGTCGACACATTCTGCGTTCGTCCGTCTTGGTGCGCACACGTGCCACCGCTTTGCGAAGCTTACGTCACAAAAATGACTTCGCGCGTTTTCTAACGGTCTCAACGATCTTCAGCGGACGACAGTGGTAATCCAAACCGCCTTTATTGTTATACATATAGTATGTTTTCTTATCGGTCACCACCCTCAAAAAGTGTAACTTGAATTAATATCAAAGAAAAAAATACTGCATAAATAAAAATAAATAAATAATTATAATTGCATAAGTTGATAAAAAATACTATGCAATAGCTTTACCGCGGCAGTCCCCGACTGCCACACGTTTTTTTATAACCGGGCTATGTTCAGCGCACACGCCACCCATTCCGTCCAGGGTGACAAAAGCGCGACGCGTGGCCCCATAACCCACGGTATTCCTTCTCCTTCACCAGCGGCACTGAGTTTCTTGTCGTCCGTGGCCAGCACGGTGGGATACCATTTCGGGTACCCTCCCTTTCTAACGCGCCTAACCCTAACGCTAGGTATACAACCAATACGTTCACGCTCCTTTCCCATCTCAGTGTGAGTGGCCTTTTGTCTCTCTTTCTCTCTCTCACTCACATGAGTTAAAAGTTACGTACGAAAAGTTACGTTACGAAAAAGTTACGTCCGCTGACATCAGCTACGTCAGCTGATGTCAGCGGACGTAACTTTTGACCTCTTTCTCTACTCTGCATATCTGTCTATCTATGCCCGTGATTTTTTAATTATACGTTACGAAATGCTTCCATCAACAATATCTGACCGCAATCGACAATCCACCTGCCATGCGTGGCGATTACGGCATTATCCCCTCATATGACGGGCAGAGAACAAATGGAGCCAAGTCACGGGAGTTCCAGTATCCTACAGTCTCATTTTACCGACGACCTGGTGAAAGTTGCTGAGCGTCGTTGGATGCAAGCGGCACATGACCGCACTTTGTGGTGATACATGAAAGAGGTCTACATCTAGAAGTGGATGGCGATAGGCTGAATGATGATGATGATGATATTCGCACATACATATCGTTAAAAATATTTTTGGCTCTCATTCATTTACCAAAACTGATGTCAATAACGGAGCCCTTTGTGTGCTGTGAATTAATGATGAATTGAATTCTTACTCCATCAACACATGGGGCAAAATTCAAAATAGTGAAAATAAAATAAAATTTGACTGAATTCATTATATTACTTTACTAGGAAGCGAGGGCAGCGCTTAGCGCCGGTTTCAGTCATCTTACCCGCGTAGTTCCCGTTTCCGTGGGAATGCCGGGATAAAATATAACATATGCTACTCCCTGATATTATAGCTTCCTATTGGTGAAAGAATTTTTTAAATTAGTCCAGTAGTTTCGGAGCCTATTCAACAAAAACAAACAAATCTTTCCTCTTTATAATATTAGTATAGATTTGTTTATGAATAAAACTCGTATAAATTATAAATAAAACTATTTTTAAGAATTTTATCGTGTTTGTATTTGATTTCTCAACGCTGCTAATATTTTTCAGCGTTCATGGTTACAGGCGCACTGACTCTCCGTCGCGACCAAATCCGTAAAAATAATTTTATTTGTAATGTGTAGTACTCGCGTTAATAAAGAATATCTGTTTGACCGAGCTTTGCTCGGTATATTTTTGTTGTATTTTTGCCGAACTTATTTAGATTAATAAAAAATTAGAACTTATTTAGATTAATAAAAAATAAAAATTTAATAATGAAAAAAATATCAAAAATTACAAAAAGAGAATAATAATAACACCAAGATTCGATCCCACGCTGTTTGATTGCCAAAACAAAAAGAAAACTGGACAACCTCCCAACTGAGCTATTATTGAGCTATTATATCTTGGCGTCGACGGCGAAATTAGAATTCATATTCTTTTAAAATTTAATGTCATTGTATTTTTTTTTGCTAAAAACACCAACAAAACAATATTTTCTATAAATAAAGCCTAGCTAGATCGATTTTTTGGTCCCGAAACCTCTAGTATGCCAAATTTCATCAAAATCGTTGGAGCCGTTTCTGAGACCCTGAATATATACATATATGTGTATATATATGTGTATATATTCTTGTATATATATATATATATATATATATATATACAAGAATTGCTCGTTTAAAGATATAAGATTACATTCGATTTCCCTACGCTTGAAACAATTTTCAGCGTTCACGGTCACGAACGAACTGATCTGAAGTCTGGCGTGAAAAAATCCGTAAAACAGTTTTATTTATAATGTGTAAAGCTCCCATAAACATCAGTAACTACTCGTTTAAACATCAAAACTCATTATGGTGCCTTTTAAGAATTAGATCAAGTAAATCTAACCAAAACTTCTGCAATAACTCTGTCGATTACAGTACAATCGTCAGCCTAAATGGTTTGCAGTGATTTCTGGGCAAAAATACGCTGACATCTGATTTTCGACTTTAACAGCACCACTTTTTGATATTATTTAGTTTGATTGTTCATTGCATTGGAGATAGTATGACAGATGATTCAGCCATTTCATGCCAATTTAAAGTAACTTTAAGCCTAAAGATGTTTGATATTTTTGTAATTATATACTTTCATTTGTCCGTGTGGTGACGGAGTAAGAATACAATTCACCACCCCCTATCTTACCCGTGGGTGATCGTACGAGACGACTAAGGGATATGAAACGCATATAACATCTATGCGAGAGAAGGAAAACTCGAAATAAAACCCTATACCAACACGTCTGACCAGCGTGGTATAGTAGGTCAATTACCCTTCCATTAGGGAGGAGGCCCGAGCCCAACAGTGGGACGTATATGGGCTGAGATGATGATGATGATACTTTCATTCTTAGATCATTATATACTTTCATTCTTTGATCAGCGTGATTTAGCGTAGGTTTATTTCTAGTGTTGCCCAAAAAAGTCTTGGTCTTGCGCTCCTGGTCTTGGTCTTGCGGTCCTGGTCTTGGTCTTGTGAGAAATGCGAGACCGAGACCAAGACCAAGACCGCTTAATTTTTGAAAGACCAAGGCCAAGACTGACCCTGCAAGACTTGAGCAAGAGCAAGACTGAGCCTGCAAGAGTCTCGCGGTCTTGGATTTAATTCAAATCACCATTTCAGCTTATATACGGTTGATATACGGTTGCACCTGTGGCCTCGGCTAGTGCGGCATCAGGCGCAGATACTCGCGCCTGCGCCGCCCCAGTCGCCGGTGGCGGTTCGCGTATCCGAGGAGACGTTCCTCGCGCACGCGCTCCGCCGCCTCCTTCCACGAGACTACCTACTGCCTCGCAGAAGGCTGTGACCGCGTCCTAGTTCCTGACGCTGTCGAGCATCCAGCAATATCAGGTCCATGTACCATGTTGGGCACACTGGTTAGCAATGTGTTATGACGCATACCTAATCCTGCAGAAGTCAGTAATCTGAGTGCCTAATAGTAACGTATTATTAATATAACGTCCATGTATATTACGGCCCGTAGTTAAAAATACTTCACGACATAACTACTGTAAAACATTGTAGGTACCTCGGCAGAACTGAGTTTAAATAAATACAGAACTATGTATTTAGTTGTTAGGTATCTAATCTAACCTAACAAGTAACAATGTTTGTCCGTTAAGCCTTTTATACTCGCCAAATCGTTAAATATTTTAAAACAAAGTCCTCTGGTGGGTGTCTGTCTATTCGCGATAAACTCAAAAATACTACACAGATTTTATGAGATTTTCACCAATAGCTAGAGTAATTCTTGACGAAAGTTTAGCTATATCATTTGTTAGTTTGTGTTATATATTGTAGGAGTCATCCTAAAAATAATGGGCGTGACTGATGCGATCACCGTGCCATCGGTGCCCCTGCCCCCCTCCCCTACTCCCGTTCGTCATACCGTCTTGCCTATTTAAAAATTATTTAACTATTAGCTATTAGATTTGTGTTATACTACGCAAAAAAAGTTACTAGGTATCATAGTGACAGTGATGTGAAAATACAATTTATTGTGATAAAATATTAGGTAGGCAGAGGTTTCACTGGTAAAAAACTTAATAAAGAATTTAGTACATTTTGCTAAGATTTACTTTCTTACTACTGTTTCTCCAATATTCTCGAGAGGTTTTTTATAATAGTGCTATCTAGTAAATTGTACTAATATAACAACAAAAGTAAAACCGTAATCAATAGCAATATGGCATAAGTACCTACCTAAAAATATTAGGTAGCGGTACAATATACATATTTTGGAATACAATTCTTTTTTATACAGAAAATATAAACAAAAATCGAATGATCTAAATTCAGTTTTTGGCACACTTGTATTATTCTCAATCACATTATGCTTAGCTTTCTAGTCTCATCAGTAAAATTTTCGTAGTGTGTTTGCCAATTGACTTGCGCAACCTATAATAAGATGAATATTTTATTGGAAGAGTGGATTTGGAAGCTCAACTGCTCAAATCCATAATTACAGCATTCATAATATTACTTTTCGCTTAATATCTACAATTGCGCCATCTAAAGGTTTTTGTAAAAACCTGTATCAGAGGGATCTTAAACTTAACGAAAAGTTAAGAATATAGTTCAATAAAGCAAAGTATTAACTATATATTTAAAAGATGGCGTTCGATATCCTAAAAACTATTCTTTAAGTTAAAATATTTCCTTGTATTTTAAATTACATATATAATATATGTATTGAAAAAAAAGAGATATAAATGATTATGATAAATAACCAGTTTAGCTATCATAACTCGTTTTAATCGACTTCTAAAAAAGGAGAAGGTTCTCAATTCAAATGCTTGTATCTTTTTTTTATATTATTTCGTGCATAACTCCTTTGCTTTTTTTTATGGGTGGGGTATGGTAAGCGCACACGCAGTCCATTCCATCCGGGGTGACGAAAGGACGGCGCGCGGGACCATAACCCACCCTTACCCACGTCGCCTCGTTGTTGGGCCGACAACCGGAGCAGGTTGACTTGTTGTCAGTGGTCAAATAACTTCGTCGCTTGCCAATCAAATTGAGAAAATCTTTTTTGTTGGAAAGGGGGAATGTTAAATGACATAAAATTTATTACATCAATTGCCCCGTGTGGTGACGTCTTAAGAAAACAGGGTCGAAATGCCTTCCTTTGTCATAGGAGTAGCAACTCGGTCTAATGTAACACCAGGGGAATAGGAGAGTAATTTTCCCCAGTGGTAAGGGATTCAATAGGCTAGCAGATGGATAGGTAGGATAGGATGATATTTGATTAATTTAGTTGGATAGGTATATATAGATAGGTTGGATAGGCTAGCAGATGGATAGGTAGGATAGGATGATATTTGATTAATTTAGTTGGATTTTTCAGTGCCATGGTAAATGACTGTTACGTTATTCCAACTGCAAGACTTGCAAGACTTTGCGAGACTCTTGCTGCAATACCAAGACCAAGACCAAGACTTGAGTGTGTAATACCAAGACCAAGACGAAACCAGATGCGCTGTTGCAAGACCAAGACCAAGACTGGTCCAAGTCTCGTCTTGGTCTTGCATTTGGGCAACACTATTTATTTCCCTTCTATTTTAAAGGAGGTTTGAGCCTAATTCCATGTGGTGACGGAGTAAGATTACAATTTACCACTCCCTTTCTTACCCATGGATGTCGTAAAAGACGACTAAGGGATATAATATGCATATAACGTCTATACAAGAGAAGGAAAACTTGAAATAAAACCCTATACTAACCTGTCTGAGTGCGTCAATATCCCTCCTACTGCAGAGGAGGCTCGAGCTCGGCAGTGGGACGTATACAAGCCAAAATGATGATATGTGCATATTATATCCCTTAATCGTCTTTTACAACATCCAAGGTCAATATACGGAGTGGTGAATTGTATTCTTACTCCATCACCACACGGAATTAGGCTCAAACCTCCTTTAAAATAGAAGGAAAATAAAGCTATGCTAAATCACGCTGGAGATTAGTTTTGTAGAGCGTATTATTTCCAGTTTATCTTCTTTTGCTATACATTGTAAATAAAACTACTTTTACGGATTATATCGCGTTTGTATTTGATTTATGATTGCCCGACGTTTCGAACACTTTGCAGAATTCGTGGTTACGGGCGGACTAAGGTGTCTCACGTCCAACAAGTAATCGTTATTACAGACATTTATAATTATCTACCCATACAGAAAATTAGTTATAAATTTATTAAATTTTGACCCACATTTAGTTCAAATTCAGTACAATTTTAGTACAAATACAAATCATAAATCAAATACAAACGCGATATAAACCGTAAAAGTAGTTTTATTTACAATGTGTAGTGCTCGCGTAAACATCAGATATCATTCTTTTGCTATATTTTATACATATTATATTTTTTCTTTTATTATTGCAAACGGTGGTAAACAAACAACCCGTTCACTTGATGATATGTTGCCGCTCATGAACCTTTGCTAGACCTACCGTGACGAAAATGAAGGGAGTGTGAATGCGTGCAATGAGGTTCGGTGATACTGTAGGCATCACCATAAAAAAAAAACCCACGACACGCAAGAAAGTTGTCCGCCTCTTTCACTCACCGAATGAAGCGCAGTTACAGATTGCTACTACTCAGACATCCATTTTCTGCGAGAGTGTGGTACTACCCCGGATGGAACGGCCCACGACTGCAGACAGACAACTGTCATTTGTTTGGTCCTACCACTAATAAATCCCTTAATCGTCTTTTACGATACACATAGGTAAGGTAAGTGGTGAAATGTATTTTTACTTCCTCAATGCACAGAAAATCATCATCATCATCATTGCAGCCCACACTCGTCCCACTGTTGGGCTCGGGCCTCCTCCATAATGGGAGGGAATTTGACCTACTATACCATGCTGGTGAGACATGTTGGTATAGGGTTTCATTTCGAGTTTTCCTTCTCTTGCAGAGATGTTATGTGGATATTATATCCCATAGTCGTCTTGTACGACATCCACGGGCAAGACAGGGAGTGATGAATTGTATTCTTACTCCGTCACCATACAGAAAATAATATAATTTCTTAAATGAATATCAGTTCTTAAATATTAATATAGTTCAGAAACTCGTCTCCATTTCAAATTTACACAAGTTCATAAACAGCCAATTAGTTATGTATTTCATTTTCAAATCTGCCTATAGACCTCCTTGGATCCCTAAAACAATTAAATTTAACTGTTATAACAATAACAGTTGGAATAATTTTAGGGTGAAACGGGCAACGGGTGGTTAAGGTCACATATTTTGGCTTCCTAACCCAATTGTCCTTAAAACATTGTAGTGGATGTACATACGGTTGTTTATGTGATATAAAAACGTATGAATATATAAATAATATTAATTTTGCCGTGTGCTCACTGGTTTCGTGTGGTGCCTCCTTATGGTGACGCAGTAAGAATACAATTCACTACCAACAAATTACCAGTGGGTATCGTAAAACCAGACTAAGAGATATCTTGTGCATATAGCAACTATTTAATAGAAAGAAAACTCTATACAAACCCGCCTGCCAAGCGAAATTGACCTACTGTATCACAGTAGGTCAATTTCTCTTTCATTGTGGAGGAGGCTCGACCCCAGTAGTGGGACATATATGAGCTGTGATGATGATGATGACTGGTTACGAATAGAATTTGTCCTCAGTCTTTACTTTCCCGTGAAATTGTGTATTATATCTTATTTGCTGATAGGCCTATGTCCAACAATGTACATCGACAGTTATAAGTTCATCAATACTTATAGTTTTACAAAAAATAAAAAATAACGAAAGATAAAGAGGATATTATACTACGTAGACCTGTGTGATAGTGGAGTAAGAATATAATTCACCGCCCCTGCTTTTCTATGGATGTCGTGAAAGACAACTAAGAGGCATAATATATAGATATCTTGCAAGAGAAGTGCCCATCTAACCAGCTTTGCAACAGTATCAGTAGGTCAATTCAATATCCCTAATTTTGTAGAGGTAGCTGGACTTGGCTTGCCTTGATATGGCAGTGGAATGTATATGAGCTGAGATGACAATAGCTACGTAAATAATTATATAGTATATGTGGCAGGACCACACTATCGACAGTCGTCTGTCTACAGCCACAGGCGGGTCTAGCCAGGGTAGTATCACACTCGCAGAAAATCTTCTTCTGAGTAGTAGAAATTTGTTACTGCATTTCATTGGGTAAGCGAAAGAGCTGGCAAAGAATATTTGCGTGTAGGTTTTGGTGATGCTTTTAGTATCACCCAATGCCATTGTAATAAATTCACACTCCCTTCATGATAGGCTCAGTAAAGTTCCATGAGCAGCAGCATCACTTAACATTAAGTGTACTGTTTGCTCGTTTGCCACTAACAACCATAGAAACAAATAAAAAGATTACAAAATAAGGTGATGTATGCGTTGCCGTTCACAATCGTGAGCCGTATGTTTCCAACTGTGACAATGACAAAATATCAACGCCAATCGAAAGCTTTAATACACTCAATAGACTTTACACCCTTTTCAATCCATCTAAACTCAGTCTATCAGTCAGTCAGAACAAAGACTGAAAACGTAGCGTAAAGGTCGTTTTGCATAAATCTAAATTTTAGGCACTTTGACTTGAGAATGTAATTGACGTTTCAATTATATTAGTTTCGGTAAGTTAGGCAAGCGTAACTTATGAATTAAGTATCGTTTATTATTTGTGATATTTTCTGTGTTATGACGGAGAAAGAATACAATACACCATAGACTGTTTGAAAAGTAAGATGAATAGATTTTTGGTAAGCTAGAATGTTTTACCTACTTGAATTACCCCCCTTTTTATCGCGTACCCGCTGTTAAGTTGCGATTGCGTCTACTATCAACCTTTACATAATCATCATCTTTATTACAGCCTACATACGTCCCACTACTAAGAGAGCTTTCTCTATAATAAAGGGAAAATTTACCAACTATACCACGCTTATCAAACGCGTTGGTAGTCTTGAGTTGAGTGAGAGAACGTTGAGTTGGTGGTTAGTATTGGGTTTTATTTCGAGTTTTTTCTGCTCTTGCATAGATGTTATATGCATATTTTATCCGTTAGTTGTACTTTACTACACCCATAGATAAGTAATTTGGATAACAATGGCAATGATGATTTGTTATTGTTTACGTAACATAAATAATAGATATGTTATTCTTACATTACTACATCCTATTATTATAAATGCGAAAGTAAGTTTGTTTCTTCGTTTGTTTGTTACGCTTTCACGCTTAAATCACCTAACCAATTTCAAAAATTCTTTCACAAATGGAAAGCCATAATATCAGAAGGTAACATAAGCTACATTTTATCCCAGTATTCTCACGGGAACAGGAACTACGTGGGTGAGGCGATTGAAACCGAAGCGAAGCGAGGGCAGGTTGCTAGTTGTAAATAAAACGATGTTTTTTTTTTTTTTTTTTTGGGGTGGGTCGCGGTCGGCGCGCCTCCGCACCACTCCGTCCGGGGCGACAGAGGGGCTTAAGCACGCAACTCCCGCAACCCACCCGAAAACCACCTCGCCTTCGTCATTGGGCCGACCACCGGAGCAGGTTTACTTGTCGTCAGTGGTCGGCCCGACGGAATACCCCCTACGCGGGGTACCCTCCCATCGACCGACGTCCCCCCCTCGGGGAGGACGTCGGTCTTTCCTCACGCGGTCGGCCTCTCGGCGGGTGACGGACTAATCCCTGGTCACGTCACCCGCGGCCTCGGCTAGGGCGGAATGAGGCGCAGATAGTTGCGCCTGCGCCGCCCCAGTCGCCGGCGGCGGATCTCCTCATCGAGGCTGCGCTACACGCGCAGACGATCCGCCGCCTCCTTCTGCGAGATCACTGTCTCGCAGAAGGCTGCGACCGCGTCCCAGTTCCTGACGCTGTCGACCATCGCCCTAGCGATGGCCATCCGCCGCCCTCGTCCCTTCTCTGGCCGACCTGCATCCGGTCGGTGCTACTTTCGTCGGCGGACGGCTCTGTGGCATTGCCGCCCTCGTCCGCCGACATTTCCGAAGCCGTGTGTATTGCCGCCTCCAACGGTCCTGCGGCACTGCCGCCCTCGTCTCGCGACGGCTCTGCAGCAGCGCCGCCCTCGTCGCTCAGCAGCCTCGACTCCGAGCTGCCTTCCATCGTCTTGGACGGCCCTGCGGCAATGCCGCCCTCGTCCTCGGATCCGCTGCCATTGCCGACGCTCTCCTCCAGCGACGGCTCTGCGGTGGACTCGCTCTCCAGGTCCGACGGTCCAGTAGAAGCAGCAATGCTGCCACCCGCCTCGCGTGCAGCAATGGCTTCTGCCTTCTTCCGCTCCCGCCTCGCCTTAGATCTTGTGGCGTTTATGCGGGATCGCGCAGCGGCGGAACGCCTCGGCTTCGTCCTCCGGGTCTTCTTCCTGACCTCCTCCTCATTCCCCTTCACCCCCCTGAGCCACTTGATGTTGAGCCGGGCTCTCGGCTTCTAAGGCAGTAGTTGCCCCCCACCCATACGTTTGGGCACTGACTGTGCCGGGACTTGGGCGCGACTCCAAATGTACGTCGCGCGCAAGCACCGGCACAGCAAGGGACTCCCCGGCCTGGCCGGGACCCTCTGGTGAAGTATTACCTGTCTTGACTTCTGCCATATTGTTTGGACGTTTTTAAGTCTTGCCTTGACTACCACTCTAACGGCTGGACGCTCGCGCGCTTTTTAACCCACCAACCATTCATCCCCTCGCCGAGTGGCCAAACTTAGGATTAGGGGTAATTTTTTATAGGGGTTTTCTTCCCCGCGGTCCGAAGACCCCCGGTCCTGACCCCCCTGCTCAGGATTACGGTTTGGGCCTTCCGGGTCTGGCCGCTCGCGAGCGACCGACCCGTCACGCCCCCGGGCCGTGACGCAACCGTCCCTGGCGACGGAGTGCCATGACGGGTCAGATCCGCCGTGCGCTCTGCCACCAGAGCCGCACGCGGAGACCCCCCCCCTGCCGGAATCTTGGCCGTCCAGATGGCCGCATGACGTCCAAATGGACGTTACCAGGGAGCACCACGAGGAGGTGCTCCGGCCGCGCCCCCCAAATAAAACTATGTTTAAGGATTTTATCGCGTTTGTATTTGAGTTTTGATTGCTCGACGTTTGGAACACTTTACAGTGTTCACGGGCGGACTATGACATGACAAACGGTAAAAATAAATATGTAATCCTCGCGTAAACATCAGAATTCACTATAATTATTTATCAATTATTATCCTTACAGCAACGGCGTGAACATAGGGAGCAGATATGTTTATATAAAATTATGCACAGTATTGTTGACTCTCCGTGCTGTGTGGTAGCGGCTTCGAATACTACCAACCCTTGCTTTGCTCGTGGGTGTCGTAAAAGACGACTAAGGGCCCTAGATTGACCCGCACCAACTCCATCTGGTACCATTTGGGTCAACGATTACATTCCCAAGGAGGGTTGACGTCAGGCAGGCGGCCGGTCATAAAAGTCATTGCCGAAACTTTTTGCAATATGTCAAAACAGATGACATATTGCGTCGACCCCAAGTAATTGGGATAAGAGCAAGATGATGATGATGATGATTGTTGACTCTCCGTATATTCTTCGCCAGATTGACCTCATATGCCTAAGATTCACAGGTCGTTCCAAATCACTATTTTCTGTACCTACATGTAAAAGTAATTATTCATAAAAGCGATTCTTGGTAAGAGCTTGTAGAACTTACGATGCTAGCAAACAACTTAATATTTTATGGAATATATCAATAGTGAAATTGATATGTTCCATAAGAAACTTCCTCAATATGTTTCATTAATAAAAACGATAAGAACTGAAGACGATATATCTACTGTTTTTGTTCTTGATTCCTTCCTCTATAATCTATAATTTAGTTTGTCTAGTTTTGCCACAGTTATGGTTTGTTGTTTGTCTTCACATTGTATTATACATAAGTGGAAACTGTTAAGCAATTGTATGCGCATTTGATTTTTTACCTTTATTTTTAAAAGTTGTATGTATTCCTTAACAATAAATAAATAATAAATATTCATTTTTGTAGGTAGTAATCGATATAAAAGCGAGAACTTAATGTGAATGAAAAATTAAATAGTGTATGGTATAAGTATAAGCGTATGGGAGCATGCGTATGATGTTGCTGGAGTGATGGATGTGTGAAATGTGTTTGTGTATTCATGTATCTTATATCTTTAAATGAGCAATTCTTGTAAATATATATATTTTCAGGATCTCGGAAACGGCTCCAACGATTTTGTTGAAACTTGGCATACTAGAGAATTCGGGTCCAAAAAATCGATCTAGCTAGGTTTTATGTATAGAAAATGTTGTTTTGTCAGTGTTTTTGGCAGACAATATAATGACATTAAATTTTAAAAGAATATGAATTCAAATTTTGCCATCAATGTCATGAGTTACGATAGCTCAGTGGCGAAGTAGTCAAGTTTCGTTTTATTTTTGACATCGGCGACAAACGGCGTTGGATCGAATCTCGGTGTTATTATTATTCTCTTTTTGTAATTTTTTATATAATTTTCAATATTTATTTTTTTATTTTTTATTAATATATATCTAAATAAGTGCTACAAAAATACTCCGAGCGAAGCTCGGTCAACCTGATATTGTGTGTTAATGTAAGTATAGGTGTGTGCCTGAATGTGTGTATATTTTCATGATAGTTTTTAATACATATTCAGTATCCTCATATGCAAGGGAATGAAGTCAAATTATCATTTTTACTTCAAATTATGTAAAATAGGTTTGTATATTGATAGTTTTTTTTATGAACAAAATTGTAAAATATTAGAATACTGTCATTTATACAATCCTAAAATAAATTATTTAACGCAAAAGCGTAGCACTAAATGTTTCTGTCACTACAACCTAATATTTTAATGGGACGAACAGAAGATTTCTCCTTAAATTGGAATCCCTCGTTTTGTGGGTAAAATCGATTAATTTTTACGCTTTTGTTTCATCTGCAAAAACATCGTATTAGCGCCGCCTCTTTGAATAAGGGAACCTTTTCAGCTGTTATAAAAGAAAGTACCCTGTTGGATTTTATTCGTCGAAAAAAGGAATTTTGGTTATTAGCTGTTAAAATTTAGTATCTTTAATGACTTGTGTTTGAGGCTGAGCTTTACAATATTCGTTTTAAGAAAATTTTGTAAAAGAAATAAATGTGTTGAAAATTACTTTTTATGGAGGTTGAAACATCATTAGGATTTTATGACGTTTATAAGCTTGTTCATCTTTTTGGAAGATTAAAAAGAATGTTTGGATCATATTTATAATAAAGTAGCCTTTCATCAATTTATCATCTTTCATTGTTGAACATAAACGCTTCTGAAAGATGAGATAATAATCCCAAAGAGAAATCCCGCTCCAAAGCACGCTGAGCGACTTTGAGCTTGATTATGAGGCCTACATTGCGGGACCTATTGCCGTGCTGTAAGTCATCAATGGTAACACACGCTGATCATAGACCTGTGATTTCAGACACTGAGTTATGTTGCACGAGACGATACGATCTCTCTTAAGTTTCTCGACCGCTGCCCAACCAAGTAGGATTCGTTGGCTGACCTCTTTCTCAAAATTGGATCTACCTAACAGGATTGTTTGTCTCAGGTAAACATAATGATCGACAACTTCGAGATTCATATTGCCAAATGCAACCGGTATAGGAATGATGTTATATGCGTATTATATCCCTTATTCATCTTGTACGATAACCACGGGTAAGATAGGGAGTGGTGAATTGTATTCTTACTCCGTCACCACACAGAATGTAAGGATTATGCCTCTTCAATTATATATTGAAATGTCATTGATTTCTCAACAGCTTAAATAATTATATGTGGAGCAATTGAGTGATCTATCAACGCAATGTCATCTGTTATCAAACTGTTTTACTTCACAAGCAGATATTTGTGAAACTTCCATAAATTTACAGCTTTGAAGTGCCATGTCTCTATATAGTTTCGCGGTAACTACAAGTCGGTATGTTAACTGTGGTATTGTTTTAGTTATGAAGTTATTGTTAACTTTTATATATATTGTTGATATATTGCAAATTATTTATATCTAATTCCGTGTGGTGACGGAATAAGAATACAAATCTTAAATAAAACTACTTTATGGATTTTATCACGTTTTTATTTGATTTTTACTTGCCCGACGTTTCCGTAAAGTAGTTTTATTTAAAATGTGTAATACTCGCGTAAACATCAGGAATCATTAGAATACAATCATCAACCCCCCTACATTGGTCATGGGTGTCGCCAAATACGAGTTACAATATACATAAAATATTTGTGTATTGAAGGAAAACTCGAAATAAAACCCTATAGTAACTTGTTTGAACAGCGTGGAAAACCTCTAAGTAAGAGAAGCAAAAGTTGTTTTAAAACTCTATATTAGCCTGTGTGACTAGCGTGGTATTATAGTAGGTCCATCCCTCCCATTGTGGAAGCTCGAACCCAGTAGTTGGTTATTTATTAGTCAAGATATATAAACTAAAATATATTCTCCAACTAGCAACCCGCTCTCGCTTCGCTTCGGTGTCAGTCGCCTTACCCGCATAGTTCCTGTTTCCGTGGGAATACCGGGATAAAATATAGCCTATGTTACTCCCTGCTATTATAGCTTTCCATTGGTGAAAGAATTTTTAAAATCGATTCATTGGTTTAAGCGTAACAAACAAACTTACTTTCGCATTTATAATATTAGTAAGGATTATCTAAACTTCTAATAACAAACACAACTCGGAATTCTCTCCGATTCTTGGCATTCAATATACTACGAACTCTCGAAAAGTACTGAAATCTAGAACCGCATTGCTATTTGTCATGCAACATCTGGTTCTGAGCGGTTCGCACCGGTCCGAAGCAGCTACGTTAGGTGTTACACGACAAAATGGCTGATATTTCTCTGCTAACTAAAGTTACGATGGCTAAGATCGTTGGTTTTTATTAGGAAACATTTGTAAGTGATTTTTTATCGACAATATCGTATTATGATGTCTTTTATTATGATAGAAGAACGAGGAATAATACTTTAAAATCATCATCATCATCGCAGCTCACATACGTCCCACTGTTGGGCTCCAGCCTCCTCCACAGTGAGAAGGAATTTGACCTACTGTACCATGCTGGTCAGACAAGTGGGAATAGGTTTTGGTGATGCCTTTAATATCAATGAACTTTATTGCCCACATTCATACTCCCTTCACTTTCTTCACGGTAGGCAGCGGCTTAGCACAGGTCTATGCGTGACCGTATTACCTATATCAAGTGACCTGTTTGGTCTTTTGTCACTAACAGCAATCCATTTGTACATGAATCTGAATTACTGCATGAAATTGAATAACGTTTACTTTGCGTATTGCTAGATATATAACTTAAAATTGGTAAAAATAATTTAATTGTGTATTTGTGTAGTCATCGACATGATTACGTGACGTTTAACGTTATACGCACCATATCTGTAGCTATGTCAATGGCACTATGCCGATTGATGTTAAAAACAGTTAAATGTAAAGGAACTTTTTTACATATGTTTTTCATATATTTCTATTTAAGATTAAACAATTAATTTGAATACCTAAAAATAAGAACTGTTCATAGTTTTAAATTTTCACTACTGTCTACAGTCTTCGTGATGGCTATATATTCTTTTTTTTATTTGTAGCATAAAAAGTAGAATAATTTCTGATGTTTACGCGAGCACTACACATTATAAACAAAACTACTTTTACGGATATTATCGCGTTTGTATTTTAACACTTTATAGTCTTCATGGTCACGGGCGGACTAAGATGTCTGACGTCCAAACAATTCAACGTTATTACAGATTTTTATAATTATCTACCCGTTTTTTTTTTGGAGTGGGCCACGGTTAGCGCACCCGCCGGCTCCATCTAGAGCGACAGAGGCGGCGTGCAGCCCCGTGACCCACCCATAAAGCACGTCGCATTCGTAGTTGAGCCGACCACCGGTGCAGAGTTCCTTGACTTCAGTGATCGACATGATGGAATACCCCGAGGTTAACCTCTCCGCGAGTGCCGGACTAAATCCCCGGTCAAGTCTAGGGATGCAAACGATACATCGATGTTCATTATTGCGAAACATCGATGTATCGATGTTATTTTCGACGATGTTTTAACATCGATGTTTTGCCTGACATCTGTTTGAAATGTATGGTCATTTAAGCAAAACTTGCTTGACAGTCTATTTACCAGAGTAAATGACTTACGTATGTACGTTTTCGTAAAAACTGTTATTTAAACTCTGTATCTAAATAGGTAACATGCTACAATTAAGCTTGTAATAACTTTGTGGTGCTTAGGTAATGTATTTTATCTAGGTCAAATTATTGTAATGTTATAGATTGAAAATATATTAAATCAGTCATACACACGCGCTCGTGTCAACTAGTTGTTTTATTCAATATATGACTCATTACTAAATAGGCACATAAACACTTACAGTCTTTGCCGACATCCACGTGTAAGATATAAACACTTACATTGGTGACCCCGACATAAAAATCATACTGACGTACACCTGACATACAACCGACGTGAAAATCATTCTGACGTATTTCTCCGTGTCGCGATAACTGCACTGCACAACTTGGTCAGCCTTCCACAAGCAGATGTCACTGATTCCGATTTTCAAGAGGCATATAGGTATCACAAAATATCGAAGATGTCAAGCGGACAACCACAACTTATCGTGGAAATATTAAACCAAATGAGTAAGTTGACGATGGAAATAGCAGCTCTAAAGGCAAACTCACATCACAATAATTATGGACACAGTAATTTTAGGCGAAACCGAAGTTTGACGCGCCCAAGGTCCTATTCAAGAGGTAGAATTGCACCAGACAGCCCCAAATGGCTATGTAAACATCACTTGCGTTACAGAGACCGAGCGAAAAATTGTGAAAACCCGTGCAATTGGAAAAAGCCGTCGGAAAACTAAATGCAGCGTTGACAGAGGCGGACATCAGCGCTATTA
This sequence comes from Lymantria dispar, assembly GCA_032191425.1. NCBI lineage: Eukaryota > Metazoa > Arthropoda > Insecta > Lepidoptera > Erebidae > Lymantria > Lymantria dispar. Next base: position 9,532,093 of record CM063468.1, on the reverse strand, counting down.
CCCCATCAAACCGCCTATGCGTTACCGACCGAAAAAGTGGGTATCGCTTCTTGGTTGATACAAACGCCAATATCTCGGCAATACCGAAAAGGGGAAATAAATCAACTACAGACTTGTGCAAACAAGGTAGAGATTTCTTCAAATGTAAGATGGCTGTTGCCAATAACGCGTCTTATGTGAAATTTTGCCGATTTTACCCCGGCCTAAATGAGGTAAATAAGCTGGTATGAAATTAAATTTAATCGATTGTTGACTTGCAAAGTCAGACAGAGGTTTGTGAGCATCCCGGAGAAATGTTCCTACTTCCTTAGCACCAGCCACAATATTACCTCCGTTGTCGCAAAATATTTCTACGGGTGTTCCACGACGCGCAATAAAACGCCTAAGTGTCATAATAAATAGATCCTTAGATAGACCGCTAACAGCTTCTAAGTGTAAACATTTATAGCGTAAACATATAAAAAGACACAAATAAATTTTTATCAAGCTACTTCCACGACCCTTCCGATCTGCTACATATACTAAAGGGACCAGCGAAGTCTAAGCCAACCGATAAAAAGGGATAGTCTGCATTTACGCGTTGCCGTGGTAGGTCACCCATTTTAGGCTGCATTGTTTAGCCTTGCAAACGTCTGCAGCGCAGGTAGTTATTGACTACTCGTCTGGCAAGATAACGACCATTGATTGGCCATATTGTCTCTCTTACTGTCGCTAGTAACAGCTGTGGACCAGCATGCAAGTTTTTAATATGCTCTCTTTCAAAATATAGTTTAGTTAACCTATGTGAAGCGTGAAGTAAGATTGGGTGCTTCTGATCATAAGGTTGTGTAGACGCACTGATACAACCGCCTACACGAATTAATTTATTTTCATCGAAAAATGGAGATAGTGATGCTATGATATAAAGATAATTGGCTACCACAATCTAAGAGTGCACGAACTTTGATCTTTTGCGAATCAAATGGATTCGAGACTTCAATCATGGCAGTGGATAATAGAACTTGACTTGTTTCTTTATTAGAATGATTGACCATTAAATTAGGTGGCTCAATAACATCGACAAGGGTTGACGTTGATGGCGGACGATGCAGTAAACTATTGTGTCTTTCTGAGCAGCCATGTATTCGACATAGTCCCATGCGCCACTCGCTAACAGTATGACCCTGCTAAAGAGAATTAATACATAATTTATACTTTTCTACGTTTGTCATTCTTTCATCGATACCCTTGGCCTTAAAGATAGGACAATTATATATTCGATGACGTCCATTACAAATTATACATACAAATGCATTTTGAATTATACTAGATTTTTTATAATTGCTAGTGCTCACAAAAGATTTAACATTTTTATTTTCAACTGGCTTAACATGGTTGGTTTTATTATAATTATTTCGTGATTGTATGAATGACTTTGGCCTTGCGTTATGATGGTCATAATTATTATTACGACCAAAAGATTCGAGTACATTAGCACGATCAGTGAGAAATTTAAAAAATTGGAACAATGTGGGTGCATCATCTGACACCCTACTACGATGTTCTTCCCACTTTAGTAGCGTATCTAGGATTTTAGAGAGCATAAATATAACTAATACATCCCATTTATCAGTTGGCTGGCCCAAACTGGATAAGGCGAGTAGGTTTTTTGTCACGTGATCTACTATAAATCTCAATGATCGCTCCGATTCATGTGAAAGTGACTTGATAGTAAATAGAAAATTTAAGTGATGATTAATTAACATTCTTTTGTTATTGTATCGACTGCATAGTAACTGCCAAGCCTCAGGATAATTGTTGGCAGATATCTCGAGATTTGACATAACCCTAGCAGCGTCACCTTGTAAATATGAATTCAAGTAATGAAATTTATTAATGTTTGGAATGCGCTCATTTTTATGAATTAAATTTTCAAACGTGTCTCTAAATTCTAACCAGCGAATATATTCACCACTGAATTGTGCTATTTGTATCTGAGGAAGTTTAAGAACTATATCAACATTATGATGAGCATCATCTACACAGAGAGAAGTATTTTGCTAAGACTGTCGTCTTTGTTCATATTCGTCACATTTAGAAAACTTTACAATAAATTCTTTGCCGTAGCAATGCTCATTATGATGTCTTTTTCCATATTATCACGTTCATTAAGCTCTTTGTCCATATTTGCGGTACTCAAAACCTCTATTTCACTCTGCAAATCATCTACTTTAACTGATAATGATTCAAATTTGACAAGCTTTAAATTCAGCATTGTTAACTGAATGTCACTTAACTCCTTTTCTTTAGAAATACTATTTAAATAATTTTTAAATCTTGTAATTTGTCCTTTGGCTGACGTTCTTTTAGCAAATAACTCTTTATAACGCTCTTCAGCCATTGTGTAATTTAAGTTAAGCACTTATCTAGCTTATTTGTTTTATAATAATTATAAAAAACACAAATAAAAATTATTAAATAAGCTCACGTCACTGCCTTCGGTGTCACCTGCTAGTTGGAAGACTGGGGCTGGCGTGCTACACGTCTGAGGAGCTCGTTGTTGCAGTTATTGTCTGGAATTAGTCGGCAAACACAATGAGAATTTGCTAGCAATAAATTGTCATGGAATGAATATTGGTGATTACTTTAAATCATTCAATAGTTTGTTTCTATTGAATTGTTATTAATAATTTATCTTCTCAAGGCCTATAATCCAAAAATATGAGTACAATATACTGCTTATATGCTGTTTAAAATGATAAAATAGTGGAAAATAATGTAATTTAACAGGAATATCCAATTATCGATAGTTAAATCTATGATTCTTGCACAGATTAGCAAGATTTCTCTTTATAATGTATTATTTACCTTTATTTTATAGCAAGACACCTATATTACTAAGAAATAATAGAACGTATTTGAAATTTGTTCGTTAATTTTCTTAAATCGACACAGAAAATTAATAATAAAAAAAAGTGGGTAGAAAATAATCTGATTTTGTACGAATTTTTGTAAGAATTGGAACGTTTACCGAGTTCAAGTGAGTATTTGTTATATTAGACTTAATAGCGCCTAAATTTGCGCACATCACTACACTATAGCTTAGGGAACTAAATAAATACATCCAGGCTCTATGATTCTCTTTAGTTTCTGGCTTGAACAGCCGGTAACATGTACCCTGTAGCTGACGCGTTATCACGCGTCGAATAAATAGATTGTCCGACACCCACGGATTGGAGTGAGATAGCAGACACACAATGCAATGATTACGAACTCAAACATTTGCATTTAAGCATTAGCACATTAGCATTTAAGCTCTTATACATTTTTTTATATATCTACATAGTGGCATTATTTTTATATACGTAGTTCAGAAAGACATATTGTTTTATACATAATTTTCCAAATTTATTGTCTTCAGTTTTTTTAAAAAAGGGGGGAACTAATGTGGTGCTTAGGTAATGTATTTTATCTAGGTCAAATTATTGTAATGTTATAGATTGAAAATATATTAAATCAGTCATACACACGCGCTCGTGTCAACTAGTTGTTTTATTCAATATATGACTCATTATTAAATAGCCACATAAACACTTAGTCTTTGCTGACATCCACGTGTAAGATATAAATACTTACAACTTTACTGAATAGAAAAATATACGTTAAAGATCGACGTTTGAGTAGTAGCAATTTGCTGCTGCACTTCGTTCGGTGAGCGAGAGAGCCGGGAGCCCAACTTTTTGGGTGTGTTTGTGTGTGGCGGGTTTTGGTGAGGCCTGAAACCTGCGGTGGTGAGGTCTTGGTCGGGGTATTGAGCGTGAGGGGCTGGCATGGTGTACAGGGAGACCCGATGGGAATGGTCACCGCCGGCCACCTGCCGGTCAGCAGGGGACCTGAACCCAGGATCATCCTCCCTGGGAGGCTGTCCCACCAACCGGCAAAAATCCCGTTGGGTAGTCGTCGTGCCGGTGTGGGAAACCGGAGTGGACCTCGGCGACTACACACGGGGGGGCATCGGGGGCCCTTCCGTGCTGCGTGTCAGCTCCTCACAAAACTCACTCCTCGACCATGCACTATGCCCTGCCTTTTTTTTTGGTATCACCGAACTCCGTTATACACATTCACACTCCCTTCCTCCTCTTCTTAAATTAAAAATCATGGCCAAGAAAGTTAAAAAGAGACGATTTTCTACGGCAGTCCCCTTATCCACATTTGATGTGGATTTTTGCAATATCAGGGGTTTACATAGCAATCTCGACGCCGTCCACCATCACCTCGAGACGGCGCGGCCTGCCTTACTCTTTTTAACGGAGATGCAGATAGGTGCTCCGGATGACATTTCGTACCTAAATTACCCCGGCTACGAGTTGGAGCATACCTTCCGTCGTAAAGCCGGGGTGTGCGTTTTCATCCGAGGTGATATCTGCTGTCGCCGCCTTCGGGCCATCGAACATGGTGACTTGTCAATCCTGTGGCTACGCGTAGACTATGGAGGGCTTACCCGCATCTACGCATGCCTCTACAGGTCCCATGGCAGTGATCCGGGGTCAATTCAATTATTTGAGAACGTCCAATGGGGGATTGACGAAATATTGGAGCAGTGTCCATCAGCGGAGGTGGTGGTTCTTGGAGACTTCAACGCTCATCATAAAGAGTGGCTGGGGTCCCGAACCACTGACCTCCAGGGTCGACATCTCTTCAATATGGTCTCGGCCTATGGTCTCTCACAACTGGTGACACAGCCCACCCGTATCCCAGATATTGAGAGCCATGAGTCTTCTTTACTGGATCTTCTGCTGACTACACACCAGCACGGATATCAGGTAGTGGTTGAAGCGCCTCTTGGGTCTTCTGACCACTGCTTGGTCCGTAGCAGTGCCCCTGTTGTAAGGCCTAGTCGTTCTAAGGCGACTGGGACTCGCAGAGTCTGGCAATATAAGTCAGCAGATTGGGATGGACTGCGCGAGTTTTACGCATCCTACCCATGGAAGCGGCTTTGCTTCGCCTCTGGGGACCCTGGCGTCTGTGCGGACTGCGTTACCGAAACGGTTATTACGGGGATGGAATTATTCATCCCCATCACCAAAATACCCGTCGGTGGCCGCAGCCGACCCTGGTTTAACAAAACCTGCAGGACGGCTGCATGCCAGAAACGGTCCGCATATCGGGCCTGGAATAGAGCCAAAAAATGCCAGGACCTGAGCGCCAAAGAGGTGAAGCGGAAATTTAACGCCGCTTCTAGATCTAGTAAGAAGGCTATTGCCAGAGCCAAGGCGGAACATGTTGCCAGAATTGGCGAGCGATTGCAAAGCTATCCCGCTGGGAGTCGTGCATTCTGGTCGCTCGCCAAGGCTGCCCAAGGCAACTTCTGCCAGCCCAATCTCCCACCACTGCAGAAACACGATGGTAGTCTGGCCCACAGCGCAAAGGAGAAGGCCGATCTTCTAGGTCAATTCTTTGCCTGTAACTCGACTTTGGATGCCGGAGCTGCCACACCACCTACCATCCCACGGTGTGAAAGCTCACTGCCCGAAATCCGCATCACGCATCGAGCGGTTAGGCGGGAGCTGCGGCTTTTAGACGTCCATAAGTCAAGTGGACCGGATGGCATCCCTGCAGTGGTACTAAAGACGTACGCCCCTGAATTGACTCCCATCCTCACGCGCCTATACCGACTTTCCTACGCTACTAATAGGGTGCCGTCTTCGTGGAAGGTAGCCCATGTCCACCCGATCCCTAAAAAGGGAGACCGGTCTGACCCATCGAATTACAGGCCAATTGCGATAACATCCTTGCTCTCCAAGATAATGGAGAAGGTTATAAACCGCCAGCTTCTGCAGTACCTTGAGGATCGCCAGCTTATCAGTGATCGCCAATACAGCTTTCGTCATGGTCGGTCGGCTGGTGATCTTCTTGTGTACCTCACACACCGTTGGGCAGAGGCCTTGGAGGGCAAGGGTGAGGCGCTGGCGTTCAGCCTAGATATCGCAAAGGCGTTCGATAGGGTCTGGCACAGGGCACTTCTATCGAAGCTACCATCATACGGAATCCCCGAGGGACTCTGTAATTGGTTTGCCAGCTTTTTGGATGGTCGGAGTATAAAAGTCGTCGTAGATGGCTCCTGCTCCGATACCATGACCATTAATGCTGGTGTACCACAAGGCTCGGTGCTCTCCCCGACGTTGTTTATCCTGCATATCAATGACATGCTCTCTATCGAGAGTATGCGTTGCTACTCGGATGACAGTATGGGTGATGAGCGGTACACTGAGCAACGGAATATCCCTCGGAGTATTCAGGAAAGAAGGGTTCAACTTGTGTCTGAAGTCGAGCGCTCTCTGGGGCGGGCCTCGGAATGGGGTGAACGGAACCTAGTCCAGTTCAACCCCACAAAGACACAAGTTTGCGCGTTCACTGCAAAGAAGGACCCGTTTGTCATGGCGCCTCAGTTCCAAGGAGTAACTCTTCCAATTTCTGAGAGTATTGGGATTCTCGGCGTCAAAATATCGAGCAAAGTCCAGTTTGGGAGTCATTTGAAGGACAAAGCCAAATTGGCAAGCAAAAAATTGGGCGTCCTGAACAGAGCCAGGCGGTACTTCACACCGAGACAGCGTCTTGTGCTATACAAAGCACAAGTTCGTCCTCATGTGGAGTACTGCTCACATCTCTGGGCAGGTGCGCCCAAATATCAGCTAGACCCACTTGACTCCCTGCAAAGACGGGCTGTTCGAATCGTCGGGGATCCCAATCTTACGAACAGATTGGAGTCGCTGGAGCAGCGGAGAGACTTTGGGTCACTCTGTGTACTCTACCGACTCTTTCACGGGGAGTGCTCCGAGGAACTATTTGACTTGGTACCACCGTCACCATTCTACCAACGTACCACTCGACATCGCAGTAGGGTTCATCCATTTCACCTGGAAACTTTATGGTCTTCAACTGTACGTTTCCAGCGATCATTTCTCCCACGTACGTGCAAGCTCTGGAATGAACTACCTGCTGCTGTGTTTCCCGAGCGCTATGACATGTCCTTCTTTAAACGAGGTTTAAGAAGAGTATTTCCTTCACGGTAGGCAGCGGCCTGGCTGTGCCCCTGGTATTGCAAAGGTCCATGTGCAGCAGTTTCACTTACCATCAGGTGTGCTGCTTGCTCGTTTGCCACCGTTGGCAATAAAAAAAAAAAAAAAAAATATATATATAACTTTATTTCTCAACTCGACATCTCCCTTGTTCTATTTAATGATAATTATGTATAATAAATATAGCATGCATTTTAAAAATAAATTTGTTTGCACCATCGTTAAAAAAAAATTGATGTTTCGATACATCGATGTTTTTAGGGCGATGTTTTTTGTCCATCGATGTTTGTTCTGAAACATCGATGTATCATTCTATCGATGTTTTTGGTTTCGATATTTGCATCCCTAGTCCGGTCACCCGCAGGCGCAGGTACTCGCGCCTACGCCACCCCAGTCACCGGCGGAGAACTGTGTCCGCGTGTAGTCGTTCCTACCGCACACTGTCCGCCGCTTCCTTCCGCGAGATGAGAGCCTCACAGAAGGTGGCGACGGCGTCCCAGTTCCTGACGCTGGCCACCATCTCCCTAGCGATGGTTGGCAGCGTCAGATCGACACCGATTATTGTGACGAGTTCACGACGCTCTCTCAGCCCACGCGGCATACACCTCGAGTGTGTGCTGCGCCGGGTCCTCGTAGCAATCGCAGTGATGGCAGGATGGTGTGCTCTCCCTAATTATTTACCCGCTACAGAAAATTAGTCAAGTTTTGACCCACAATTTTGTTTCAAATTTATTGCCAGTATAAGAAGAAAATGATTCTATATGAAAAAATTATATTGTTTATGATTAGTAATTATTCAACATTAAATTTGTTGTAATTATTATTAGAATTTGTTAATTTAAACCTAATACATTTAATATACTACCATCGCATCGGAATGCGGCCACACTGAGAAAGATCCGGCAAGAAAACTCAGAGGACGTAATGCTAAATTAATATTGAATTTATTTTTAAAAGGCGGTTTACAAATTACTTATCAATCACGTATTAAATAAAAACGCGATAAAATCTGTAAAAGTAGTTTTATTTACAATAAAAAGTAGAAATCAATGCATGAAAAAAAAAATGTAGGATTTCATTTATTTGTTTTTTTTTTTTTTTTTTGTGGGTGGGCTGCGGTCGGCGCGCCTAGGCACCACTCCGTCCGGGGCGACAGAGGGGTTTAAGCACGCAACTCCCGCAACCTACCCGAAAACCACGTCGCTTTCGTCGTTAAGCCGACCACCGGAGCAGGATTACTTGACATCAGTGGTCGGCCCGACGGAATACCCCCTATTGGGGTACCCTCTCATCGAACGACGTCCCCCCCTCGGGGAGGACGTCGGTCTTTCCTCACGCGGTCGGCCTCTCGGTGGGTGACGGACTAAAATCCCCGGTCACGACACCCGCGGCCTCGGCTAGGGCGGCATGAGGCGCAGTCATTTTTTTATGTTAGAAAAATTGATATGTCCACGCTGGTCAGACGGATTGATATAGGGTTTTATTTTAAGATTTCCTTTCATTTTCATAGATCTTATCTACATATTATATGCCCTTTTTTTGGTGGGTGGGCTATGGTCAGCGCACTCGCCGCCCGGCTCCGTCCAGGACGACAGAGGGGCGCCGCGCGGCCCCATGACCCACCCTTAGCACGTCACCTTCGTCATTGGGCCGAATACCGGCGCAGAATTCCTTGACTTCAGTGATCAGCCCGACAGAATACCCCAGGGAAGTACCCTCTCTCATCGACGTCCACTTCCCGGGATGTCGGTCGCCATCGCGAGGTCAGCCTCTTCGCGGGTAACGCACTAAATCCCCGCTTTAGTCACCCGCAGCCTCTGCTAGGGCGGCATCAGGCGCAATCATTTTCTTATACTAGGAAAATTAATCAGTTAGAACCACGTTGGTCAGAAGAATTGATATAAGGTTTTATTCTTAGAATAATAACTTATAGAAGGTAAGTTCGCGCACAAAAAGTGAAGCATTTCAATTGGAGCCTAATGGAGCTTACGCCGGAATCGTTCCGTAATGCACAAGGTTGCTGTACTGCACATACGTACGCAACTCTTAAAAAATATATAGATAATTATGACGCCTTGTGCATTCAAATGGTGTCACAACACATTTGAAAAACATAAAAAGTATATTAACATTACTTTTAAAAGAATTTCGACGATTTATGTTAATAAAAACAAAATTTGATTTCATAATTTGTATAGTGGTGTGCGTGTGTACGTGTGTAATCGCTTGCATGCATGTAGTATTGTTTGCTTCAAAATTTTAATGGCTGACGTATGGGCACTATCCTTCTATACGTTATTATTCTAAGGTTTCATTCTACGCTTTCATTTTCATAGATCTTATCTACATATTATATCCCCTAATCGTATGTTTATAAACCCACGGGTGAGAAAGGAAATGGTGAATTATAATATTACTTCGTCACCACATAGAAATCAATACATGGATTTTTTTTTTAAACTACCTTTAATTTAAATGCTCTAAAACAAATAAATCCAGACTATAATTGATTGAATTAGGCGATACATAGCGGAAATCCATTTTTATTCTCAAATGCGCCTTTGAAGCCGAACCGTCCTGAGGATGCCTCGTTTAGAGGCGAAACATGTGTCAAATGAATATTCGAAGTTCTGCGGAAAATTGCAAGTTGATGTTCTGGAAGGTGCTCATCACATGAGAGTAAAATTTTCTTATTTCCTAGTCCACCTTATTCCTATCCCGTATTCCTTTCATTGTGGTGTGCGGTATATTGACTACCGTGGGAAAGTGGTGGGTCCAGACTATTCAAACTAGTCCAAACTCGACGGTTTTATCTCGTTTAGTTTATGAATTCTTATGAACACCTTCGGACACCATCTTGAGACCCTGGCTGTTATGTATCACAAGAGTGCTTGTCAAGACTATTCAAACGAGCGCAAACTTTAGGAGTTCCTATAGCCTATACGCCATCTTCAGATGATATCTTCATGGTACCATATTATTGCATTGTCACCAAAGTTACGTAAGTAAACCAAATTTCAACCTAATCTAATGACAGGAGATTAGAACAATTTAACTCGCAAGATTTGTCCCATTCTAATATACTAACAGGGCAGGTTAAATAAAAGCTTTAAAAAAAAATCGGTGCTTGACATTATAATAATATTATTCTATTTCTTCAAGGAAATAAATCATAAAAAAATGAAAGTGTGTACAAAGTACGCATAGCAGAAGTGAAACTTCTTTATCCTTTGTCTCTTTGTTCCTTTGTCCCATTGTCCCTTTGTCCCTTTATCTCGTTGTTCCTTTGTCTCTTATCCCTTTATTCCCTTATCCCCTTATCACCTTATCCCTTTTTCCCTTTATCCCTTTATCCCTTTATCCCTTTATCCCTTTATCCCTTTATCCCTTTATCCCTTTATCCCTTTATCCCTTTATCCCCTTATCACCTTATCCCTTTATCCCATTATCCCCTTATCACCTTATCCCTTCATCCCTTTATCCCTTTATCCCTTTATCCCTTTATCCCTTTATCCCTTTATCCCTTTATCCCTTTATCCCTTTATCCCTTTATCCCTTTATCCCTTTATCCCTTTATCCCTTTATCCCTTTATGCCCTTATGCCTTTATCACTTTATCCCTTTATACCTTTATCCCTTTATGTCCGCTTAAACGACATGCTATCCCTACTCCACTTGAGAAAGTACTCTTTATTCGAATCGACCGTGGTGGGGGATGAGAAATAGATGGCGCGTAACGAAAAAATGTGACGCGTAACCGAAAAATGTGACGGTAAATTTTTTTCCAACGCCGATAAAGAAGTTTCACTTCAAAAAAATCTAATCATTGCACATTTTTTATCATTACCATCTTATACACATCGCATGGCTGGGCTCGAGCCTCCCCCAGAACGGAAGGGAAATTTACCTATTATGCCACACTGGTCAAACAGGTTGGAATAGGGATTTAAAGCTGTCTTGTGCTTGTCATATCCCTTAGTGGTCTCTTCTCATGAATTGTATTAATCCTTCACCACACGGATAATAGTAAAATTTTACAAAGTTTAATCTTACAAAATGTATCTTAATAGATTCTTATTTAATTTCAACGATTTATATTCCAATTCAGGAAACTTGTGACAACAATATTCTCTAACGCCTCTCTTAAAATAATTTTGCAACATTAATTTTCAGGCTGAGCATTGAATACCTAATTCCTGTTTTCTTAGAAGACTTCTTTGATATCAAAATAATTGTTATTTCAGGAACTCTCAGTCAAATTAAATTTTGGTAACCTATTTGATAACATTCAAATTTGTTTTATTAAAAATACTTCTTTTTAACTTTCAATTTTATCCGTGTGGTGACGGAGGAAGAATACAATTCAACACTTTGATGACCAAGGGATAAAATATGCATATAACATGTAGATGCATAGGCAAGAGAAGAAAAACTCAAAATGAAAACCTATACCAACCTGTCTGACCAGCATAGTATAGTAAGGTCAACTTTTCTCCTATTGTGGAGGAGGCTCGAGCCCAATAGTGGATTGCCCTAGCCGAGGCCGCGGGTGACGAGACCGGGGAGTTAGCGTGTCACCCGTCGAGAGGCCGACCGCGTAATGAAAGACCGACGTCCTCCTGAAGGGGGGACGTCGGTCGACGAGAGGGTACCCCAAGTAGGGGGTATTCCGTCGGGCCGACCACTGATGACAAGTAACCCTGCTCCGGCGGTCGGCCCAACGACGAAGGCGACGTGGTGTTCCGGTGGATTGCGGGTGTGCGCGCTTACGCCCCTCTGTCACCCCGGACGGAGTGGTGCGAGAAGCGCGACGACCGCAACCCACCCCCCCAAAAAAAAAACCCAATAGTGGGGCATATATGAGTTGATTTTGAATTCTATTTGAATATTTAAGGTAAGTCCGGTGATCATTTTTCCGTGTACGTGCAGGTTCTGAAATAAACTACCAGCTGCTGTGTTTCCTGAGCATTGTGACTATGCTTTTTTAAACGAGCGTTAAGAAAAGAGAACTTTATTCACTGTAGTCAACGCCCTAGTTGTGCATCTGGTATTTCGAAGGTCCATGTGTGGCAGTATCGCTTACTATCAGCTTCTTTCTCGGATTTCACAATTTTTTCCTTTATGTTATTCTCTTTCAAATGATGATTTTTATGTTATAAATTTTTCCTCTTTGTTAAATGCGCCACCACTTGGTGGCTTTGATGTCTGACGTCGGAAGAATAAAAAAGGGACACTGCTGAAAATCAGCGTTGTGGTGTTACATTGACATCACAACAATTGCTGAGCAGTTATCCTTTTTTCTGCCGCAGCTGAGACGTTCATTCTATCACAATTATTATGTCTTCTTATTTAGTTTATTGATTTTTTGTGTGCTTCATTTATTGTAAGGTTTTGTGTGCTTCATTTATTGTGTTCCTAACATCTCTACTCTGTGGCACAAAATAAATACTTTTCTTTCTTTCTTCTTTCTTTATAATTCAGCACTCCTCTGGACATCTCTAATTCAGCATTCTCTCACTCGATTTTCGTGGTATCTTACCCGGGGATATCACGAAAATCGAGTAAGGGATACAATATGCATCTTCTTTATTATGTTTAATGCCGTGCTTGTAAGAAGAAGGAATAACAGTTCAAAAAATATATCAGCAATCTCTTTTCATCGCATCGCAGCCCACAAAAGTCCTACTGTTAGGCTCGAGCCTCCCACACAATGGGAGGGAATTCGACCTACTATACCATGCTGGTCAGAGACGTTAGTATTGGGTTTGATTTCGAGCTTTACTTCTCTTGCACAGATGTTATGTGCATACTATATTCCTTAGGCGTCTTATACAACATCCACGAGCAAGATAGGGAGTGGTGAATTGTATTCTTATTCCGTCACCACATGGAAATTTATCCTTCTCATAAATTTATACAAAAAATCTAAACATTATTCTGGTATATATTCGGAGAAGCCAGAAAAAGAGCACCAGTGATAGAGAAGATTGTCTTGGTATGGACATGTTATGATGAGGAGGGATGAAAGGCATGTGATAAGGCGGGTTATCGATATGATTGTGAATGGACGTAAGCAGCGTGAGAGACCCAAAAAGAGATGGAAGGACTGTGTGAACGAGGATATGCGTATGAACAGTGAGTGTAAATATGACGGCTGATGAAGGCTATGGAAGGTAAGAACATGTTGTGCCGACCCCACTTAGCGTGGGATGAGGGCAGGCAAATGAAAATGATAAGCGCATGTGCTTGAAGTAGACACAGTTCTCATTATTCATACCTTTATATATAAATTTCTTGTGGACGTGTGTATGTCACTGAAGTACTCCTAAACAGCTGGACCCACGTTGACGAAATTTTTTGCGCATGTGTGTTGGGGATTCGAGAATGGTTTAGATTCACTATTGACCCGGTAGGTAGCGCTGCTGTCGATTTCAAGGAGAATTCCTTTTATTTCAATTCAATTGAACAACGTCTGTTGGGTCAGCTAGTATTTCATATGTGGCGATTATCCGCCACTAAGACAACTTGAACCGCAACCCAACAATTGGAAGCAATCCGCTTCGCTTATGAATATTGGGCCATACAACAAGACACCTGCGTTTGGCACCTGCGTTTTGCACGTATTATCGCCGGACCACACGCAGACTGTATTCTAGTATATATACCGCTTTTGGCTGCCTATTTATTCTTTCGATATTCGTTCGCACACTTGTACTGTCGTCACTAGTTTGTTATTAATTTATTGTATATAATTTAGAACCATGTAATTAAATCTTCAGTCCTATAAATAACACTATTCATTCTTATTCGCCTTCTTCTCTCACATCTTCCTGCACCGAACGCAATACAATAGTAGGATGGCTAATCTCCTCACGCCATCCTACACATATAATTTCGAGACTAGCGTTCCTTTTAAAGTTCCTCTTATAATTGTATTTTATTATACGCATTTTCGTCACCCATATGCCCAACATTGATTGTCTGGTACATATTTAAACCTTGGTAAATCTTAAAATGCTATTAACAAATCAAACAAATGGACTGTCTTCATTTTATACCCTCCAGCATAAATCAATATTTTCTTTAGACGCTTAAGATTTCTGTGAAGCATTCAAGTTTATATCATTCATTGAAATTCCATGGCCTTGTATATTTTGAATAATTATTTATTCATTTATTCGTCCAAACATCCTATCTAATGGATAAATACGACTCAATGATTCTGTTTCTCTTATTACTTATAATCTTTACGGACAGATTAATTTCATTTCACGAATTTGTCTTCTACACATTTCTTTTATTCCCATTTACATTTTTCTGACCCAAAAAAAAAACACTATTATATAACACTATGTGTGCAAAGATGGCCAGCTGGCCAATTTCCGGTGGTCGGCCCAACGACGAAGGCGACGTGGTTTTCGGGTGGGTTGCGGGAGTTGCGTGCTTAAGCCCCTCTGTCGCCCCGAACGGAGTGGTGCGGAGGCGCGCCGACCGCAGCCCACCCACAAAAAAAAAAAAAGCTGACCAATTTAGAGTCACTAGATGAGAAACGTAGTTATAAACAGGAGAAACTTATTTTAAATTCTGTTGATTGATTTTATATAATATGTTACTTCAGAAACTATTTCCAATAGATATATTTCTTTAGGTTAAATACTCTGATAGTCACAGAAAGTCTAAGAGCAATGCTATAACGCTTAGAGACCCTAGTGCTTTGCAGCCAATGCAATTGGGATTCAACTTGAATTTGACTGCACAGATGGTGTTGTGGTTAAGATATAAACCTAACATGGCAATGTTATGAATTCGATTCCCATATTGAGGACAACATTTTGTGCGATCCACAAATTGTAGTTTTGAGTCTGGGTGAAATTTGTGTCCGTTAAATTATATGTTTGTAAAATCCCCCGCAACATATAGATTATTTCCATAATACAGAGTATTGTCTTTAAAAAAAGGAAAGAAAATGGAGGAAGTATCTGAAATGTTAAATCGCTGAATGTGCCTCCGAAGTTAGTATATCAGTGCTGGTCTCTCGATTAGTTGACAGAAAGGGTAATACGTCAGATTGTGAGGCTTCACACTGCCCTTCCACCACCTCGGGTGGTGTAGACTTGTATCTGTCTACATAGATACAAGCCTGACAATAATAGGTTAAAATAATCATTGCTACTATTATGTATCTAGATGTATAAAGAATAAATAATTTAAACAAAATCATGTAGACTATAAACATACGTTATAAACATCACATACCTGGCAGTGATTGGTCACGGTAGTCAATACCAGTCGTATACACAATAGGTATAATAAATAAAATGCAGACACACGTGCCATTATCACGTCAACAATGGATCCTGTCCGTAAAACGTGACTCTTTGTTTTATTGTTGATAATATTGTGGCTATGAAACTGGTTAAGCGAATATTTTGAAAATAGCGATTATTTTTATTGCAAACGGTGGCAAACGAACAAACAGTATACCTGATGGTAAGTGTTGCTGCCGCTCATGGACGTTTGCTAGGCCGCTGCCTACCGTGAAGAAAGTGAAGGAAGTGTGTGAATGCGTGCAATGCGTTCAGTGAAACTAATGACATCACCAAAAACCTATCACACGCAAATACACTCAGAAAGTTGCGCTTACAGCTCTCTCGCTCACCGAACGAAGCGCAGTAACAAATTCTTCAAACAAATTCTTCTTATACTACTCGGACGTCGATTTTCTGCGAGAGTGTGGTGCTATCCCGGACGGACCGGCCCATGGCTGTAGACAGACAGCTGTGAACAGTGTGATCAATGATCCACTACATTTTGTTATATGAATGTTTTAGCTTTATTTTTTTTTTAAATGCATCCATCAAACCACCACCTTCCCTGTTGGACATAGGCCTCTCTACAAAAATGTCACTCGGAACGGTCTTATTCCACTTGCATCCAACGGTTCTCAGCGACTTTGAAGATGTCGTCAGTACACCTAGTAGGGGGTTGTCCTATACTGCGTTGTCCGATTCGTGGTTGCCACTCGAGAACCTTGCCTACCTTACTTTGCCTATGCCTATCTTATTTCTTATAGATCAAAATTTCTGATCCATAACCTGTTTGTGTAACAAAAATTTCGCGAGTAAAGGACCCTGAGCAATTGTTATATCATGTACTTATTCGTATTTATTATATGCTTAGAAATGATGAGTGCAGCGAATACGTGTATAGCAGTCGCTTGAACTTCCCGCGAATTTTTAAGAGTCAGATATACGCCTTTTCCCTGTGGTAACGGAGTAAGAATACTATTAACCACCCCCTCTCCTGCACTTAGGTGTCGTAAAAGATAACTAAGCAATGTAATATGTAAAAGACAGCAAGAGAAGCAAAATTCGACTTAAAAACCTATACAAATGATATGACCAGCGTGGTATAGTAACAATACAGTTCACCACCCCCTTTTTTACTTGTGGGCGTCGTGAAAGATAACTAAGGGACATAATAAGCCTATAACATATATGCAAGAGATGGAAAACTTGAAATAAAACTCTACGCCAACACGTCTGACCAGCGCAGTATAGTAAATCAGATCCTCTTCCATTGTCGAGGAGGCCTCAAGCCCAACAATGGGACTTATATGGGCTGAGATGATGATAATGTTGCTTTTTTTAAGCGGCCGTATAAACTGGCTGAATCATGGCCAAGAAATCGTGCAGCAACAAATTTATAACACTAACTGCAATTGCCAACACTATACTCCGTATTTTTTCAAGGTTGATCTTGCAACCTTTATAGGCGTAAACCTCAATATTAACCCTTAGGCTAAACAAAAACCATTTCCACGTATAACCGCTTATTTCAAAGCCGCATACAATCGCAAATATGTATTAATGCAATAAAAGGGGAACATTCGCTTGTCCCAGCAAACGAATAACCGATTTGAACGCTTTCTTGTTATGGGCGAATGTGCTGTTTTGCATACATATATGAATGAACGAAAATGAAAGGGTAAATAGGTGAACTCTATGTTTACCCAGCAATTTTCTGCTTGAATTTGTTTTCGTATAAGTCAAAGAAAAGATTTCTTACCGATTTTTTGTAAATATTATAGCTAAAGACATCCATCAAGCTACCATCCTTTGCAACATTAAAATAGCTGTCTGTGAACATAGTCTGCAGTCTGTGAACATAGTCAGGACCGCTCCCGCCATAACATTAGGTTTGATAAACCTCAAGTCCTCGCAAAGGAACACCGATACCTGCCTAGAATGGTACGCGAGGCTATTGAAATAAAAAAACACAAAAATTTCAATAGAGAGGATGGCTGGGTATTACCATCAAGCTGGGATCCTGTTATAAACATAATTAAAAATAAATCCAAAGAGACCACCACAAGACTGCATGATACTGTGAGCACTTATTGTATAGATTTGACCCACAGTAATAATGGTTTTTTTTTTTTTTTTTTTTTTTTTGTGGGTGGGCCGCGGTCGGCGCGCCTCCGCACCACTCCGTCCGGGGCGACAGAGGGGCTTGAGCACGCAACTCCCGCGACCCACCCGAAAACCACGTCGCCTTCGTCGTTGGGCCGACCACTGGAGCAGCGTTAACTTGTCGTCAGTGGTCGGCCCGACGGAATACCCCCTGTTGGGGTACCCTCCCATCGACCGACGTCCCCCCCTCGGGGAGGACGTCGGTCTTTCCTCACGCGGTCGGCCTCTCGGCGGGTGACGGACTAATCCCCGGTCACGTCACCCGCGGCCTCGGCTAGGGCGGCATGAGGCGCAGATAGTTGCGCCTGCGCCGCCCCAGTCGCCGGCGGCGGATCTCCTCATCGAGGCTGCGCTCCTCGCGCAGGCGATCCGCCGCCTCCTTCCGCGAGATCACTGTCTCGCAGAAGGCTGCGACCGCGTCCCAATTCCCGACGCTGTCGACCATCGCCCTAGCGATAGCCGGCAGCGTCAGGTCCGTACCGATGATTGCGACGAGTTCACAGCGCTGCACTGCCCAAGCCCCGCAGGCCTCGAGCGTATGGCGCGCCGTGTCCTCGCCGCAATCGCAGTGGTGGCAGGACGGTGTACTCTCCCTCCTAACGACCTTGTGCAGGTATTTGGCGAAGCACCCATGCCCCGTCAAAACCTGCACCAGTCGGAAGGAGAGCACCCCGTGCCGCCTCTCCAACCACTGCATCAGCACCGGCCGGAAGGCCTCCACGGTTCGCACCCCGAACCGAGGCCTCTCCAGCCGGACTGCCCAACGGGCGATGACGTCTCGGCGGGCGTCGACGCGCCAGGCGGTGAGATCCCTCAACGAGACCACACCGCCCTCCGCTCGCACCCCCGTCACCCGCCGATATAGTTCGGCGAGCATCTCCGCCTCCAGGTCCCACGGGGGAGTCCCGGCCAATAGGCACGCTGCCTCCGTCGCCACCGTGCGGTATCCGCGGATGGCCCTGACCGCCATGACCCTCTGTGGTCGCCACAGAAGGGCCCTGAGTCGGGCGGTCATGGACCCCGCCCACACCGGTGCGCCGTACAGGGCCATCGACCGGATGACCCCCGCATACAGCCGTCGGCACGCAGCGCTCGGTCCGCCCACGTTCGGCATAAGCCACGATAGGGCGGACGCCGTGCCGACGAGCCGCGGAGCGAGCCTACGGAAATGCTCCCGGAACCACCATCGCCCGTCGAGCACCAGGCCCAAGTACCTCATATGGGCCCGGATGCTGATGTCGACCGAGTGGACGGTGATCGAGACGCCGATGGGAGGGCTCATAGTGCGCCCATGGAACAAGAGGGCCTCCGTCTTGTCCAGGGCGACCCTCAACCCCAGCGCCTCGATCCGTCTGACGACCTCCTCGGTACCCGAGGTCGCCAGGCTTACCGCCTCTTCTAGCGTCCCACCGCGGGCTGTGACGAGCGTGTCGTCGGCGTAACAAATCACGCCCAGCCCGGGCGGGAGGCTCCCCCTCAACGCCCAGTCGTAGCCGATGTTCCACAGGGTGGGTCCGAGGACCGACCCCTGTGGGACACCGCACGTCATGGGCGTCCGCACAACGTCCCCTGCTCGGTCGGTGCAGAGGACGCTGCGCCCCTCCAAATAGTCTGCCACTAGCCGCCTCAGGTAAACTGGCACCCCGTGATACCGGAGCGCCTCCCTGATGCAGCTGAATGGCAGACTATTGAATGCGTTGGCGATGTCTAGGGACACCACCAACAGCACTCCCCCGCCGGTGACGGCCTCAGTCGCCACGGCCCTCAGGCGCAACAGAGCCGCGATCGTCGAACGACCCCTCCTAAACCCAAACTGGGCGTCCGACAGATCGGGCCCCGTGCCGACGAGGTGCCGCTCGATGCGGGCAGCTACCACCCTCTCCAGTAGCTTGCCCGTGTCATCGAGCAGCACGATAGGCCTGTAGGCCGAAGGCGACTCCGGAGACCGTCCCGGCTTCGGCAGGAGCACCAGCCTTCCCTCCTTCCAGCACCCAGGGAACCGTCCGGACGCTAAACACGCGTCGAACAGCTCCCTGAGGCGGGGTCCCAGGTGTTCGAGGACCAGGGCCAGCACGCGGTTAGGAACACCGTCGGGCCCGGGGGCGGTAGACTTTGCGCGCATGCGTGTCACCGCCACCCCCATCTCGGGTTCCGTGATGGGCGGAACACTGTCGTCGTCGGCCTCCCGGTCAGTGTCTGGCGGAGCCATGACCGGGGGCGTGTGTTCCGCCCGCCGCGGGAACAGGTCCTCGATGACCCGGGTGAGAAGGCCGGGCTGGAGAGTCTCGGTGAGGGGAGGGCCCCGCGCGCGTAGCCTATTCAGCACCGCGCGATAGGGGCGTCCCCAGGGGTCACGGTCGAGACCGTCCAGCATCTCCTGCCGACTGACGTCCTTGGCGGAGCGGACGGCCAGCCTGAAGGCCGACCGCGCATTGCGGTAGCCCTCGTAAAGCACGGCCTCCCGCTCCGCGTCGCGATGGCGCCGCCGGCTGCGGGTGTAGGCCCTCCGGGCGCGGATACACGCAGCCCGGAGATCCGCCAGCTCCCGGGACCACCAGTGGACACCCCTCCTCGGGGGCAGACGCCGTACCCGGGGCATGGCCGCATCGCAGATCTGCGTCAACGCACTGCGGATGCGGCCAGCCTCGGCGTCCACCCCGTCCGACTGGTGGGCAGAGGACAGCCACGAGTATACGATGGCTGTCTCCGCCAGCTGGTCCCGGTCTAAGCGACCCACAGCCCATCGCGGGAACGCAGGACGCCCATCCGCCCCGTGACCCCTGCTGGGCGTCGGGATTGCAGGGGAGACCTCCATCCGGATATACCGGTGGTCCGACAAGGTCTCCACCTCCTCCACGACGCGCCAGCTCCCCACGCGTGCGGCGACCTCGGGGCTAGCGAACGAAAGGTCCACTATCGACCCGCCCCGTTGTCGCACGCACGTATGCACCGAGCCCCTGTTCAGCAAACAGAGGCCCAGTGCCGCCGCCCACTCCTCGATCGCCCGTCCTCGGTCATCCGTCCTAGGGGACCCCCACGCCACGGACTTGGCGTTAAAGTCCCCCAGGACGAAGACCTGGCGCGATGCCAGTCGCCGTAACGAGGCCTCCATGATGGTGAGGAAGGCCTCGAAATCGGTCACACTCCAGTTAGGGGAGAGATAAACTCCGAAGAGCGTAATCTCCCCCCAGTCCGCCGCGACGTATCCGACGCCCCTGTCCCTAAGGGTCAGAGACGACGAAGGCCACGACGTGGAGGCGACGATTGCCACGGTGCCATCAGCGCTACCCAACCAGTTAATCCGGTCGGGCACCACGTACGGCTCCGCGACTACGGCTACTCCTATCAACCACTCCGCCATGGCTTGCAGGAACACGTCCTGCGCACCGGCGGAGTGGTTGAGATTGGCCTGGAGGAGACGAATGGATACGGGGTCCATTAACGGTCCGTATCCATCGTCACCTCCTCCGCGCTAACGGGCGATCGGGCCGCGCTCGGAGCGGGGGCTGGCCCGGTCGATGGGCCGCCCCGCCCCTTCGGGGCCGATGCCGGGGGTCTGCAGTCCCCAGAGCCCATGCGGTGTTTGGCAGGCCTATTGCCCGCCGCACACGCGGGGCAGTGGGGCACCGCAGAGCACGATGCCGCCTGGTGTCCAGCCTGACCGCAACGGAAACATAGCCCGCTGCAGTCAAAGCAGTTTCTGCATGTCGGTCGGGTATGCCCGACCGCCATGCATTTATAACACCTCGCAGGCCGGGGCTCCAGCACGGTTACCCGCGCCGAACTCCAGCCCACGAGGAGCCTGCCTGAGTCGGCCAATTGCTTGACCGACTCCACTGGGCACTGCACCCAGACAGCACCGACGCCGCCCGGACCAGGGCGGATGGTGCCAATCCGGACGGTGTCCGAGGCACACCCGGTACGCGCCATAATGGCCTCCCGGATGTCCTCCACCGCCACGGAGTCGTCCAGACCCGTGAGGCGCATATCTGCGCACTTGACGGGCCTGGCGATTCGGACTCCATCCTCTGGCCCGAACAGCCCCCTCAGCATCGTGGCCAAACTATCGGCCGTCTTCGCGCCCTCGGCCCCAGGGAACTCGAGTATTCGAGCCCCTGTCCGGGCTTTGCGGGTCCTCGCCTCGACGCCCCCGATGTCGGAGACGTCCAGCTCCCGCCGGGCGCGTCTTAGGACGGCCTCATAGTTTAGGCCCCTCTCAGCCGCCTCAGGCAGTACGGTGATTACCACCGCAGCCGTCTTCGGCAAACAGTAATAATGGTTAAAGATAATTTTATAAATCAAAAATCTTTTAGTAAGCCGCATCTAAAATTAAAAATCAATATTAATTTAGCATCATGTCCCCTGAGTTTTCTTGCCGGATCTTTCTCAGTGTGGCCGCGTTCCGATCCGGTGGTAGTATATTAGTTTTGTTAGTTTTAAATCAACAAATTGTAATAATAATTGCTACAAATTTAATAATTAATAATTACTAACCATAAACAATATAATTTTTCATATAGATTCATTTTCTTCTTACACTGGCAATAAATTTGTACTAAAATGTGGGTAACAATTTAATAAATTTATAACTATTTTCTGTATCGGGTAGATAATTGTAAATGTCTGTAATAACGATTACTTGTTGGACGTGAGACACCTTAGTCCGCCCGTGACCATGAATGCTGCAAAGTGTTCGAAACGTCGGGCAATCATAAATCAAATACAAACGCAATATAATCCGTAAAAGTAGTTTTATTTACAATGTGTAGTGCTCGCGTAAACATCAGATATCAACATTAAAATAACTGAAGAAAACATATTTGAGAAAGTAAAAAATAACTATTTAAGCATCATTATTATCACAGCTCATATACGTCCTACTGCTGGGCTCGAGCCTCCTCCACAATGGAAGGGAAATTGGCCTATTACACCACGCTGGTCAGGCGGTTTGATGTAGGGTTTTATTTCGAGTTTCCCTTCTTTTGTACAGTTGTTATATGCATATTATATCCCTTGTCGTCTTTTACGATAACTATGGATAAGAGAGGAGGTGGTGAATTGTATTCTTACTCCGTCACCACACGGACAAATACAATTAAATAAAACTATTTTTGCGAATTTTATCGCGGTTGTATTTGAGTATTGATTGCCTGACGTTTCAAACAAGTCAGCGTTCCTGGTCACGAGCGGGCTGTATAGTGAAGTCCGCATAAAATACAAACACGTTAAAATCCGTAAAATTAGTAATACTATGTTCATTTATATAACCAGTCTGAAAAAGAATATATTTTTAAAGCCCTGAAATAAAATGGTGTTTCCATTTTTGTATTTTTAAACATTGTAATTTCAGCATCACTGACATCACTTGACAACAATTTAAAAATAAAAAAAAAAAAAAAAATATTAATTAAACCTGTCCATAGTCTTTTGTGTGTTGAATTCCCGTATTTATTAGAGCGCGTATTGTCGCTACCTACTGTAATTGCTGTGTAGGGTTGCTGACTTTTAGTAATGTAAAGTTGAGCGTTTAGTTTATACTGGTGATTTAATTCTTAACCTATGCCAATGTGTCTACTATCGTGGTTACATAGCCTATATTTCCTCATGCGGTAGAGTTTCATATGTAATATTAAGTCGAATAGGGCCAAAAAGAAAGAGTAAGTATACCTTTAATAGTTCTAAACGTGTTTAACGTGACTGCCAGGTAATTATAATTCCAGAAAGGTATATAGACAAGATTCTGAGAAGTAAAACTTGTAATATAATCTTATATCAACACGGTCTGACCAGCTTGGTAATGCAGGTCAATTTCCCATCCATAGTGAGATAATGGTCCTCTTTCATTAGAGTCTAACAGTAGAACGTATATGGGCCGAGATGATATGATAATAAACTCATTTGCAAAAAAAACGGGCGGTTTTGATTTTCATTCATATTTAAAAAGATACAATACCAAAAAGGTTTCAATCGTTTGTACACGTTACTGGCCGGTTTTAAAAATGCTGTGGTATTTAAAAAAGTACGTTCTAAATTCAATTTTTCATTTGATGTTCATTTTTACAGAAAACCCCTTTTTATCCTACATTTTTGGCGCGAAGTTCCAGAAGTTAACATCGACTTTCATAACTTTTATTCAATTTTTATCGATTAATTTCATATCCTTGACTGTCAAAGCTTTATTTAATGCTGTTTGGCTGTATCAAAAATGGTAGATAAAGTGGTAAAAGCTACCAAAATTATCGCGCTGCTTGAAGAGGGTTGCAGCCAATGTTTCGTGGCTAGGAGGCTAAATGTTAGTCGCTCGACAGTCTAAAGGACCTGGCAGCGATATCAGGAGACTGGTTCCGTCGAGAGAAGGCCTGGTTCTGGAAGAAAACCATGTACCCAACCACGGGATGATCGTTTTCTTGTGAGTCGCGCATTGAGAAATCGCAAATCTTCGTATGTGGATCTTAAGAACAACCTCCAAGAAGTAAGAAATGTGCATATTAGTCTATGGACGGTCAGGAGGAGGCTTCTCGCTGCCAATATACGCAGTCACCGCCCGGCCCGCGGCCCCAAATTACTCCGTGAGCACAGAGTTCACAGGCTTAGGTTCGCTAGAAATTGTGAATCATGGACTCAAGACGATTGGAATAGGGTTTTGTTCTCTGATGAAGCCAGGATATCTCTGTTCGGTGAAGATCGACGTCGGCGAGTGCTAAGAAGACAAGGAGAACGCTTTGCAGAGGCATGTTTCGAAGAAATCACACCTTATGGTGGGGGCTCTGTTATGTTTTGGGCAGGAATAAATTCAATGGATCGTACAGAGTTAGTCTTCATTGAAAACGGCTCACTGACTGGGCATCGATACATAACGGAAGTTCTAATTTCTCATGCACAACCCGCATTGGCCGCTCTAGGTGAAGACTCGATTTTTATGGACGACAATGCTCGCGCCCACCGATCCCGCGATGTTAATGCGTATGTGCAAGAGGTCGGCATTCGTCGTTTGGATTGGCCAGCTCGAAGTCCCGACCTCAATCCCATAGAGCATGTCTGGGACGTTCTGAAACGGCGTGTGAGATCAGTACACCCGGCTCCGCAGACCATCAGAGAGCTGAAGAATGTGATTACTGCGGAGTGGGAACGTATTCCGCAAGCAAGTATCCGGGATATACTCGCTAGCATGCCCAGACGAATTCAAGCTGTGATTTTAGCTAGAGGGGGTCACACTCGATACTAAACATTTATCTGCTTTTACTTTATTAAAGAAAAACAAACAAAAAATCTTTTTTATTTTTACTTCATGAGCATATGCACTACTAGCGAATATACACTACTAGCGAGGTTTAGCATTATTTCCCATAAATTGTATCTAAATTTTATGAAATACTGATGAAAACGATTATTTTCTTATTAATTTAGCAAATTGTGTGGATAAAACTACCTATAATTATCAAACAAAGAAATATTAACATTTGAAATGGTTCATTGCTTAGGTGCCCGTTTTTTTTGCAAATGAGTGTATATACAAGATGGCAGCCATGTCAAAATTTTCATCGATGAGAGAAACCATCAGGAACAAAAAAGCAGAAGTCTAGAAGCACGTCGCTTTCGTCGTTAGGCCGACCACCGGATACCGAGTTATTTGTCTTCCGCGGTCGGCCCGATGGAATACCTTCCGAGGTATTCTCTCTTGGACCATGAATACTGAAAAGTGTGCAAAACGTTAGGCGATCAAAAATCAAATGCAAACGCGATAAAATCCGTAAAAAAGAATTTTTAATACTCGCGTAAACATCAGAGATCATTATGAACCCGTTTAGTCAACGTCAATATCCTGTCCCGGTGATCTGTTCTTTTAAATAATATCATCTAAGTTTTGTAAACATAAACATTCAAAATTCCACAATTTTGCAAGAATATGAACAATCAGCACACTACATTCTCGGAGCGCGATCTCTAGCGTAACGAGTGTAACCTTATGTTAGACAGTTATACGGACCTTATAGCAACTTTAACAAATTTTCATGCTTTCAGGCGTTGCCAGCATACTATTGCAATCAATGTTAAGGCTTGCATATTCGTCTCTGACGGAATGGACGGTATGTGTACTGACCCTAGCCCAACCAAAAAATAAAAAAGTGAGCCGTCGCTCAGGACGCCTGGCAGATGTGAAACTTCGAAATTATTTTGTACAAGTTTAGATTAGGTTTGTTGAAAAAATATCGATATATGGATATTTTTTGTTAGAAATATCGATATTTTTAACAGATATATTTTGAGCTGATATATCAATATTAAATATCCAATATCGAAATCGAATCAAAAACGATATTTTTTTTTGTTTGTGTAAATCAAGTCTAGAATCTAGAACAGTAAAAGATAGGAAATATAAAAGTATAGCATTAACTGTATACATACTCTGTGATTAGTATGTTTTGATTACCACTACATTAGTATGTTTTGATTACCACTACATTAGTATGTTTTGATTGCCATTTGATTATCACTTTTTATTAAGGACAATTATTGTTATTGACCCACATGATAATCGAATTATTCCAATACATATATCCAACTGTCGCTTAGAATTCAAATGATAAATCGTTAACCGAATAGTTTTATATCACTTATTTTTTTCTATATAATTGACTTGTTATTAAAAAAAAATAGACACAATTCCCCGGCAATTAAAGTGATTTCGTTTTTAGTAATTTGATCTTAACTAAGTTACATATGGCGTCGGGTTAAAAATATAATTGTCACCACCCCTTTCGAGTCGTAAAAATCGTATAAGGGTTTACCAGGAGAGTGGGCAGTAGCTCACTCCTGGGATATGTATAAATATATAATATAGGTATAAATATATAATATGGGATATGAATAAATATATAATATATAATAAGTTGAAAAATATTGGTTCGTAAATAGATTTTTTGTTTTTGATATTTTTGTAATTATTGCTTAATAAAAAAGAATTTTGATTGAACTAAATACATTATTATTTTAAAAACACAAAATCTTTTAAAATTTGACCTATATATCGATATTTTTCCTTAATATATCGACGTCGATATTGATATTTTGATAAATATAGATATATCTATATATTGATATGTTTTTTCATTTCCGACATCCCTACTAAATACTGTACTATTTAATAAACGCATTTTTTTAAAGACCGATAAATCGATATTTCTTTTTCGATATATCGACGTCGATATTGATATTTTTTTTTCACTTCTGACATCCCTAGTATATATGAATAAAAGCATAGATTACGACAGGAACTAATATGTAAAGTATTGAATAGAATAATACGATTTCTACTATTATCTAAGATATTACAAAGAAATGATATTAATTTACCGCTCGGCCGCTTACGACCTAACATAGCATCGCTACGTCTCCCTCACACATTTCTGCGTAGTTCAAATCAAAAGGATCGATTAAGAAAGTGTGATTTAGCAAACAAAAATAACGACATCTGTCGAGCTGAGGCTAAATCTCAGCTACAAAATATATTTTATAAAGAAATCTCTAATCCTGTAATGATGATGATGATGATAATGAGACAAGCTATTTAAATTATTTTATCGTCATTGGTTCTTGTTAAATTAACAAGTTTTAAATGAAATCTGAATGTTGAAAGTGGGCCAAGATCCAATTCCTAGGAGTCTGTAACATACAAACAAATAAATATACATCTGAAACTAATAAAACACCTATAAAAAGCGATTGTCCAGTTTTCGTAGGTGAAAGTACTGTAAGTAGATATGGTATACTTATATTGGCAAGTTAGAGAATTATACATTTTTTTATAGATTAAGTATAGATGCATAAAAGAACAGATTACGACAGGCACTAAAATAGCACATTAATAAAAATAATATTAGGATTTTTTTCCAAGAAAATGATGATTTTTATTCAATAAACATTTATTTTCATTAGTATACATTATAGGTAACAATTTACTTTAAGCGCACTAGATGGCGTTGTACAAATTTTAAATCGCACTATGGTTTCGTTACAAAATTGTACACACATGTATTCGGATTTTTATTTTTCTTTAATTAAAAGGGCGCCGCGAAGCGTGGCGTTAACGCCACGCGATGATCGGAATCACCCTCGCCTATAGATGTTTCACATCAAAAAAAATAGCTCGCATATAGGCTCTGTTACATGCTTCAGTATCCGTGATATTGCAGTGGTTTTCTCATCATATCTGTGCTCGTACATACTCTCATTTATAATCACAATAATCAATTTTGCTCCACGTCTTCCGTATTGCATAAGAGGGCAGAGGATTTTTTTTTCAACTCCTTCAGATTACGGGTCTCAAGATAATCAAAAGTCTTCAAAGTCACACCTCGATATCGTCTATGGTGACCGTAGCGGTCCTCGGTTACGGGAGTTACAATGCCTGAATATCTGAAGGATAAGTACCAAAAAACTTTTACTTCAAATGAATCCAGAATCTAAATCCCATGATTGCTAGTATTCGTAGCCACTATTGCATATATCACGCATATATATGTGTACATACGTATCATTGCATATATACAGTTAATGACTTACCCTATTATATAGGGGACAATCAAGACATTGTGTTGTTTGCGGATGATACCTCTTTGTTATTTAAAATCAAACGACAAATGCTTAGTTATAACGATGTGAACAACGCACTGTCTAACGTTGTTCATTGGTTCAATATAAACAATCTTGTTCTCAATGAGAAGAAAACAAAATGTATTAAGTTTACCACACCTAATGTGAGACAAGTGGAAACCAATGTTCAAATGAATGGAGTGGCCCTAGACCTAGTGGAGTCCACGGTTTTTTTAGGTATCACCATAGATGCGAAACTCCAGTGGGGGCCTCATATTGAAAAATTGTCAAATAGACTTAGCTCAGCGGCTTATGCTGTAAAGAAAATTCGAATGTTAACTGACATTGAAACGGCTAGAATAGTTTATTTCTCTTATTTTCACAGCCTTATGTCATATGGTATACTACTAACTTGTATGAATTCACAGGTATTTTTTATTATTATTTTTTTCGAATCGAATCGGCTTCGAATACTACCAACCCTTGCTTTGCTCGTGGGTGTCGTAAAAGACGACTAAGAGCCCTAGATTGACCCGGACCAACTCCATCTGGTACCATTTGGGTCAACGATTACATTCCCAAGGAGGGTTGACGTCAGGCAGGCGGCCGGTCATAAAAGTCATTGCCGAAACTTTTTGCAATATGTCAAAACAGATGACATATTGCGTCGACCCCAAGTAATTGGGATAAGAGCAAGATGATGATGATGATGATTTTTTTTTCTCTTACTCTTGTGATTGTACAGCGTAGCGTGTTTTGCATGTCGAATTTTGGTTTTGATCGCATACCTGCAATAGTTCATAGTTTATTTTATAGTAGTAGTTTTTTTTATAGTAGGTATAGTAGTAGTTGTAGTTCGTTTTGTATGTTTATTTATGGTTTGGTCATGCTCACCGAATAAGGTTCTGCTTGCGGTAGCTATGTGGGGCGGGTCGCTCCCTTCCCTCTAATTTGGTTGAGGAGAGTGATGGCTGCTCTAGTAGTTAACTCGTGATCGGGTGCTGCTTGTGGGATCTGGTCCAGCCATATTTTCTTCCTTTCTTTATGCTTTAATTTTTTTTTTGTGTCTTGTATTAAATCTTCAAAATTTATACATATATACAATTTCGAAGGGCATCACACTGAAGCTAATACCATATATGTTGTACGAAGCATAATATTATGTATATTTAAAGGATTAAGAAAAAAAATACTGCCCGCTGAGTTTCTTGCCGGATCTTCTCAGTTTGTGGCCGCGTTCCGATCCGGTGGTAGATTAGTGTATTGTATTCAAACGTGTAATTTGACAATATGTAAGTGCCCTTAAGGGGCCTATGCAGAATAAATGATTTGATTTGATTTGATTTGACTAAAACTGGCAAATTTAATTAAAAAATAAGTGCTATTCATTATAATACCTACTGTAATTGCAAGCCCTAAAGTCATTACCGAGTGTCCGGTTATCGTCATCCCCGGCGGTTCACTGTGGCGAGCGCTAAAGGGTTAATTTAACGGTCACTGCACTGATACATAGAATCGTACGTTGCGTAGTTCCACATCTGTAATTTCAAAAGTCCCAATGTTGAAAATTCTGAAGAGTAATCCTTGTATTACAAATAGAAACTCTCATAGCTGAAAATTTCAAAAAGTACATATTTTGTACTAGCAACCCGCCCACGCTTCGTTTCGGTTATAGGTTATAGTCGTTTTACCCACGTAGTTCCCGTTCCCGTGGGAATACCGGGATAAAATATAGCCTAGTTTACGCCCTGATATTATAGTTTTCCATTGGTGAAAGAATTTTTGAAATCGGTCCAGCCGTTTTGAAGATTACCCGGAACAGACAGACAGACAGACAGACAGACAGACAAAAATTTTTTAATTGCTATTTTAGGCATAGGTGTCGTGCAAATAACCGTGTGAGCATTAAAAACGCCTATTATTTTGACATTACAAACAGACACTCCAATTTTATTTATTGGTATAGATATAGATTATAAACGCAAGAAAATATAATAATTTTATCATCATCACACCTCATATACTTACCACTGCTAAGCTCGAGCCTCCTTTATTATAAGAGAGAACCAGGACTGAACCCGGAAATACCTTTCCCGCTGACAGGCTAAGCCCGTGAAGGTGAGGCCCCGGCCACATTGTTTGCTACCACGACATCGAAAGGAAATAGTACCCGAAGGGAAAATCTGCCCAGCTGAAAATGGACGTCAAGCTCACATATTCGTACTGCTAGGTCCAAGGCTCCTTCACAATACAAGGCAACTGAAGCTAGACCAGGGGATACTCCGTTTACCGCAGAGAAGCTGACAGCGAGAGGGCGACGCCCCGGCAACATTATTTAGCATCGGGGCGTCGACCAAGGGATGGTACTCGATAGAGTACCATCTCTCGGTAGAATACCATCCCTCAGCAGATCTGAGCTGGCCATTTATATCAAGGATGTGGTACCAGTGGTCATTTCAATAGTGATGGTGAGGGCATACACCGGATTATGTCAGCGTGTGACCATACTATAGTCTGTCAAAAAAAGAACAATAGGAGGGCAATTGGCCTACACTGAAAATATGCGTATATTAACACCGTTTATTTTTACATTAAAGTCAAAATCTTCCATTAAATATTCTTGTATTGCTGAGGCCTTTACAAACATATAATTAACGGACACAAACTGCACCCAAACAGAACAACAATTGGTGTACCGCACAAAGTTTTATCCTGCGTAAGTATAGAATCCACGATAATGGGGCGGTAGTAGTACTACGCCATGTCTACTACCAACTAGAAATTTCTAATTTACATTAAATTCGTAACAAATATGATTCTATCATACAAATGTTATAACATAATTTTGTTTTCACAAACAATTTTGAGATATGTAATTTCTCAGAGATATGAAATTATCTAAGCATTTCCTTAAGTTATCAACGAACAATAAGGTTATTGAGTAACCATGTAATCATCTTTGCATTACAAATCTGAGAAAAGGCCTCCATCTATTCAGAGAAAATGGTTTCCTGATACTAACAAACATATATATACTAAAACCTGTTGTAGTAAAGAGGGCGGGTTTGAATATATTTAATTATTTTCTATAATATAATTACTTTCATCATTTTGACTCCTATTGGTCCCACTCGGATTGACTCGGGTGGATTCAAGCCTCCTTCATAACAAGATTGCTTACTACTACTTACTAAATTACACTATGTCTGTCCAGTAATGGACTAAGAATACAATTCTCCATCCTTATCTTGGCTGTGGATCTAATAAAAAACGGTTCAAGAATATACGGACGTCTATAACGTGCATCTATTTATGCAGGAGAAGGCAAGCTCCAAAGAAAATCCTATACCAACCATAGTTGGTTCAATTCCCTCCTATTACGAAGGAGGCTTGAGTCTGGCAGTGCGAGATAGATGAGCAGAGTTGATGATAATGAATGATAATCGAATAAATTATTGATGATTCGAAGTTCGCTCGACGAACCGACAACCACTGGGGAAGAAAGGTTCTTGAGTGGCGACCACTTATCGGACGACGCAGTATAGGACGCCCCTCCACCAGGTGGACCGACGACCTGGTGAATGTTGCTGGGCGTCGTTCGGCGCATCTCCTCCTACCGCCTTGAACGACGACAGGACGTGGCATGACGGCCTTGCGTAGGAGTGCCGGGGATCGAATGTCACTAGACGATCTCTCCGGCACTCCGCAAAAGCGCGGAAGGGACCGCTGTTGGTTTTAGTGGGTATTCCGGTTGCATAGGTAACTGGCGAGTCCCACACACCACCCTCCTCGTTGGGGTGTTGAGTGTGTGTGTAGTGATTCCATGGTAGAGTGCGTAATGCCTTTTTTATCGAATTTAATGTATTTTTAATCCATTATTATATGAAATTTCTATTTTATGTACTTCTCATTATATACTTCAACTGTGCCAAATTTCATACGTAATTTTCGTAAAAAGGGATACAAAGTTTTTGCTTCACGTATTAATATATAGATTATTATTTTCAGTCTTATTTGAGTTAATGTTCCAGTGAAATATTGATATTCTAGGATTAAATCAAATGTCAGGATATATATGAGTATTGCGTCCCCGTATCAACTGTCATTTATATTCATGACAGCCGCCGCTAACGATTTAACGTCCCGCAGCAGAAATACCACATTTCACTAAAATATTTTTTTAAGTTTAAAATATAGCATTTGACGATGTTTCAAACAAATTTTGCCGTTTAAATCTACACCAATATTACAAAGAGGATAAATTTGTATTTTTGTGTATGTGTATGTTTTTTCTACCTTTTTTTTTATTCCTTCTTTCGAATACAGTTCATGTCAGACCTATCGTAAACCTAACCCATTGTAAGCTTAAATATTAACTAATCAATACATTGATTTTGCTTCGCAAGATTTTAGCCGAGTTAGAAATTCTAAAAATAATCCCATATCTAACTTATTGTGTGTGTGTTTGTAATGAATGAAGAGAAGGAAAACTCGAAATAAAACCCTATGCCAACATGTCTTATCAGCACGGTATAGTCGGTTAAATTCCCTCCCATTGTGGAGGAGGCCCAAGCCCAACAGTGGGACTTATGTGGGCTGCGATGATGATGATGATGATGTTTGTAATGAATAAACTCAAAAACTACTAAGCCGATTTCAAAAATTCTTTCACCGTTGAAAAGCTACATTATCCCTGAGTAAAATAGGCTATATTTCATCACGGTATTCCCACGGTAACAGGCACTACGCGGGTAAGGCGACTATAACCGAAGCGAAGCGATGACGGGTTACTAGTGATAAATAAAGTAGCAGCTACATAGAACAGTTTACTTCCCTCCCTCTATTGTGGTAACTGCTTTGAAACTAATCTGATGATCCGGTTCAGATTCTGAATTTTATCACAGATTCTTCTGAATTATGTTTGAATTCATCATATCGTCATCTCAGCCTATACACGTCTCATTGTTGGCCTCGGGCCTTCTCCACTATGGGAGGGAAATTACCCTACTATACGACACTGGTCAGATGTGTTGGTACACGGTTTGGATTCGAGTTTTTCTTGGTTTGCATAGATATTATATGCATATTATATCCCTTAGTCGTCTTTTATGACACCCACGGGCAAGATAGGGTGAATTATATTCTTAATCCATTACGATACGGAGATATTTGAATTATACTTTGAAAATAGAAATCCCACCAAAAACATTTTCATGTAAAATTTCGTCAAAACGTGTCTATATAGCTCGCACTGTCAATAATATTCGAGATCTCATGTAGAGCCAATCTTCTAACGCCTTAGAAATTTGAATGAATAAAGAAATAGTAACTACTTAAAAATTAATTAAATACGTGTGGTGGCGGAGTAAGAATATAATTCACCACTCCCTGTCTTGTACATGGGTATTACGAATATTACGATACTACGTATTAAGATCACTAAGGGATATTATTTGCAGATAATAATTATCCAAGAGAAAGAAAATTCGACATAAAACCTTATGGCAACATATCTGATCAGTGCGGTATTGTGAGACAATTGCCCTCCCATTGCGGAGGATGACTGAATGTAACAGTGGGGCTTGACTTGGAAATCCGCGTGGTGACGGATTAAGAATACAATTCACCACCCCCTCTCTTTCCTATGGGTATTTTAAAAGACAACTAAGGGATATGTTATGTAGATAACATATAAGCAAGAGCAGAAAAACTCGACATGAAACCAATACGTCAGATCAGCGAGGTTATTGTGGGTCAATTGCCTCCCATTGTGAAGAAGGTCTAAGTCCGATGGTGAAACTTATGTGAGCTGCGATGATGATGATAATGATATCAATATAGAAATAGAGTTAAATCTACACTTTAATACATTATCTTGAAGGCGTTGATTCTTCCAAGAGTATGGTTTTATTTAAGGTATTTTACATAAAAATATCTAAAAGCACTCCTTTTAGGGTTCCGTACCCAAAGCGTAAAAACGGAACCCTATTACTAAGACTTCACTGTCTGTCCGTCCGTCTATTCGTCCGTCTGTCTGTCACCAAGCTATATCTCAATAACCGTGATAGCTAGGCAGTTGAAATGTTTACAAATTATGTATTTCTGTTGGCGCTATAACAACAAATACTAAAAACAAAATAAAATAAATATTTAAGGTGGCTCCCACACAACAAACGCGATTTTTATAGTACGGAACCCTACGTGCGCGGCTCCGATTCGCACTTAGCCGGTTTTATTATTTTGATCTTCCATCTAAATTGAAGTATTTCTTAAAAGATTGCTATTATAGTTTAGAATAATCATTAATCAAGTAACAACGATCAATAATTATCAAATGTTTTACGAAAGAGTACCTATTACTTGCTTGTATTAAAATTACCACTTAATAGTCATTAAACAAACAGCTTTTAACCATTATCTCAACACCTTTTAGAATTAATGAGGCTATTGAAACCAAAGCCGCGTAATCCATCTTATTCCAAGAAAAATGGCGCCCGTTTCAATATCAATTAGCAAGACAGATAACAATGTTAGTAGACCCATAAAAATCATACCATGACTGTGTCAACAGATAGTTTCATCACATTTGGCGACAAAAAGAACATATAATATAACCATTGAAAACTTACAGCGCCTGAATGAATAATTATAGCAAGAAAAGCAGCAATGTGTAATGCCGTAAGGAAAAAATCAAAGATGTGTCAAAAGGAATGTCAACGCGATAGGCAGAAACGCGATGTGGTCACGCGAAGCTTATTGTAAATTGAAATCAGCAAAGAAAAATCACTTCTATGTAACTAAAATTAAATTTCAGTTTGGTTTTATTAATCTGTATAAACAATGTCGTTTAGAGATTCACGGATATCTAAAGAATGCCGTCTAAACACCGTTCAATTTTTCTAATGACAAATTGTACAAAAATGCTACACCGCAAAGCTTATAATACATTTTTTAAGTAATACTTATTTTAGGGCGTTAAGGAAAATTATGAGCGTAAACGGTGCACGCCCACTATCACGAAAAACCGTCACCCTGAAGTTAGCTAGCCAACATTTTTTACAATGCGCTCGAGACTTTTGACGCGAATGTTAAAATGTCATGTAGCGCTTTTATATTTTTTCATTATTTTAGTGTTTTACAGTGTTATACTTAATAATTTTGCTGATATTTTATGTAATATAATGCAGATAAAATTTTGAAATGTTTTGAATATGATATAATAGTGATGTGCGTGCATTTTAACATTCTGCCAGAATTCCCAGAGAAGGCATGGCTTAGGTATCAGTACCAAATCATGCTAACGACTGACTGAAAGACGAAGACTTAAAGACGTGAATAATTAATATAATACTCGACACTGGCACGAATAGCTCATATTATTATTGTAGCTCATTGCTATTAAATAAGAAGAAGAAGTACAATGCGCTTACATCGTCACAAATGTCAACTAGATAATGCGTTATAATAAAACTTTAAATGTATTTAATACCTTTTTTTATTATTAGTGTCTTTTTCTACAAACATAGGAGAATATGAAGGATATAATTTTTAGAAAAATGTTCACTTTATCTTGTTGTCCGTGTGATAACGAAATAAGTATACAATTGATCACTCCCTATCTTACTCTTAGATATATCCTGAAAGACGACTAAGGGATATAATATGCATATAACATTTATGCAAGAGAAGTAAAGCTCGAAATAAAACCCTATATCTAGACGTCTGATCAGCTTGGTAGTAGATCGATTTACCTCCAATTGTGGAGGAGGCTGGAGCCCAGCAGTGGGACGTATATGAGCTGAGATGATCATGATGATGACAAGTGTCGTTTTTTCTACAAATGTAGGATATATGCAAGGAAAGAAAACTCGACACTAAACCCTATACCACCCTGTCTGACCAGCATGTTACAGTACTCCAATTGTGCAAAAGCCTGGAGCCCAGCAGTGGGACGTGTATGAGCTGAGATGATGATGATAACATTAAAATATATTTTAAAATGTCACATCATTCATAAATTTTTTCCAAAATTTTAGGATATATCCCACTAATATTATAAACGCGAAAGTTTATGAGTATGTGTGTAAGATGTTTGTTGCTCTTTCACGCAAAAACTACTGAATGGATTTTGATGAAATTTCGTAATAATACAGCTTGCATATCAGAATAATACATGGGCTATAATTTATTCCAATATTCACACGGGAAAGGAACTGTGTGAGTAAAGCCGTACGGTGCTGCTAATGTCTTAACAATTTGAAAATTTCTGTTCCAGAAAAAAAAATGTGCTTTGCAATCACGAATTTATAACACTCCATACAATTGAATTGAAGCAGGCGAGTTAGTATCTACAATAGAAAATTGGAATCCCAGAGCAGTACGAAACAAGACTGTCTAAGTTAACAAGAAACTCGTATGTGTGGAATTACAAACTTGTCTCGCACTCGGTGGTGACATTGCATGTAATTCTTTGCAACTTAAATATGATCTTCTTTTTAGGTTATTTTGAATCTCGTATACGAATGTGGTCCAAAAGAAGGATTGTGTTTTTGTCCTGTATATTATAACCTTCAATTTTGATGCCTATTGATGGCCATGATGAATGTATAGCAGAGGAATAATGTCATAATCGCCATTTTTGGCGGATCGGCGATCTTAGTAGTAGTTATAAATTTTATAAAGAATGTGCTGCTGCTCTGTTATCCGTCCAATCATTGAAAAATATCTGGTTAAATCAATAATAATGCAGTTAAGTCCTAACTGGAAAACTATACAATCGTTTTGTCTATATTAGGCTAGCTACGATTTCTTAGAGGCCTCTCCCCTATATGAACAAACATTATTTTTGCGTTTGTATTTAATTTTTATTGTATTTTATTCATTACGTTTTGAACGTCGTAGATTTTGGAAACGTCAACAAAATAAAAAGTATTTGTATTGGTATGATTTACATTGTATTGGTCCAGGATGATCAGTACAAATAGTCTTATTTCATATGTGTTATACTTGCGTAAATTGACCTACTACTCCTGTTAGTCAGGATCCACAATGGTCTCCGTATAAGACACCGAGGTTTGACACTCACGAAAGCCCGGGAAACGCCATTGATTGTTTTGGAACTCGCAACAAATTTAATTAGAATAAAAAAACAGGAGGAGTTGTAAAGATTCCACTTAAGACAATCCAAATAAGACGTGTTGGCATACGGTTTTATGCCGAATTTTCTTTCTGTTGCATGTTATATGCATATTTAATCTCTTAGTCGTCTTTTATAACACCCACGGACAGGAAAGGGGGTGGTGAATTGTATTCTTATCCCGTTACAATACCGTACTTTAGTCCAGTCTAATGCATCATCATCTCAGCCCATTTACGTCCCACTGTTGGGCTCGGGCCTCCTCCATAATGGACCTATTATACCACGCTGGTCAGACGTATTGGCATACGGTTTTATGTCGAGTTTTCTTTCTGTTGCATAGATGTTATATGCATATTATATCCCTTAGTCGTCTTTTACGACATCCACGGGTAACATAGAGGATGGTGAATTGTATTCTTACTACGTTATCATACCGTACATTTCCAGTCCAGTCTAATTAACATTATATATTCTAAAGAAATGCAACAAACAAATAAATACTACTCTCTTCACTTAAATTATTCAATACAGTGCAGATAAGTTTACATTTGTCGTTACCTATTTAACCCTCTCCTTGGGAAATGAAGCCGTCCAAGGTAGGTGTTTCAAGATTTTAATATGCTAATGTGTTCTTTGAAGTGAGTGCGCGATGTCTCCGAGCTTGTGACGTTAGCTTTACGCTATGATCCAGACATGCAGACCTTACAAAAAGGTGGAATCAAATATTTATATATAGACTTGTGAGCTAAAATATACTCTTCAATTTCTTATCTCTTCTTAGTCTATCTTCTTATTTATGTGCTTCTCTGTAACAGGAGAGAATATCACTTAATTTAAAAAATGTGATCCGTCGCTCAGGACGCCTGGCAGATGTAAAACATCGAAATTATTTTCTACAAGAATATGTGCATAAAAGAACACATTGCGAGATGAGCTAATATGGCATAATGTATAAATAAAATATTACGACTTTTTTGTAGAAAATTATGATTTTTATTCAATAAACATTTTTTTTCATTAAATACAAGAATTAAAATTCAAACATATTTCAAATCGTGACAGCTCAATTTTTTTAATCAATGATATCTATAATTTACGCGTAGATGTACGCCACGCATAGGTTTATGCCACGCATAGCTTTACGCCACGCGTAGCTTTACACCATAAAAATAATTCACATTGTTGCCGGTCAAACCTTGCCGGTTAGACAGGTAAGCATAGGATTTTATATCGAACTAGTTGACCCAACAGTCGTTATTCTGTTCAAATCTAAAAAAATAGTAAAAGGAATCTTTGAAATCGATCACAGCGCCATCTAATGGTTCCAATAAACCATTCTTATATTCATCAGAACAGCCACAAAAATCCTCAAAATCGGTTTAGCTGTTTAGGTTGTTTACAAATACACTACCTAACAGAAGATTTATATAGGACACCCGGATACCCCCCCAGACGGATACCCCCGACACTGGCGCTGTAGGTCGTTATCTTAACCACTACGCCATCTGTGCAGTCCATAGATAATGACATAGATAATGTCATAGATAATGTCTGCATATCATATCTCTTGGTCCTCTTTTACCACACCCACCGGTAATAGGAGTGGTGAACTGTATTCTTAGTCCATCACCACACGGGAACTTCTTAATACTTAGTTCATCATCATCATCATCACAGCTCATATACGTCCTACTGGGCTCGAGCCTCCTCCACAATAAGAGGTAAAATGACCTACCATACCACACAAGTCAGGCGGGTTGGCCTACACGGTTTTTTGTCGAGTTTTCCTTCTCTTGCATAGATAATATCTGCATATCATATCTCTTAGTCGTCTTTTACCACATCCACGGGCAAGATAGGGAGTGGTGAATTGAATATTCTTACTCCGTCACCACGCGGAATATCAGTACTTAGTTATTTCCAATTTAACTCTCGTGGAAAATAGTATTTATATGCTACATTTACTTCGAAACCACACGAATACTGGTGATTAAATGGAATACAATGTAGACGATTTATTTAAAGTCAATTTTAATTAGGTGGGTATAATTAGAGCATATATTAAGTATACAAAGTTACAGTGAAGTAAGCATTTTAATTAAATTTAATACTTTGTTAAAATTCCACTGTAGGATACTTATATTTATTTGTATTATATATACTTACTAGCAACCCGCCCTCGCTTCGCTTCGGTTTAAATCGCATTATCCACGTAGTTCCCGTTGGAATACCAGGATAAAATGTAGACTATGTTACTTCCTAATATTATAGATTTCCATCGATGAAAGAATTTTTGAAATCGGTTCGGTGATTTAAGCGTGAAAGCATAACAAAGAAACTTATTGCATTTATAATATTAGTAAGGATAAGAATATTGGAAGCGCGAGATTTCTGTATGCATATTTATTCACTTAGTCATCTTTTACGACACCCACGGGCGTTAGTGGTGAATTGTATTCTTACACCGTCACCACATGGGAGCAATTACGATTATTTACCAGAAAATGTAGTCAGCCTTTCCAATAATTAAAAAATTTTAAACCTATATTTAGTGCTTGCATTAAAATACATAGCTCAGCATTACACTGTATCAGCATTACATGTAAATAAACAAGGTTGTATAATAAGTTACCTCATCTATACCAATAAATAAAATTGGAGTGTCTGTTTGTAATGTCAAAATAATAGGCTTTTTTCATGCTCACACGGTTATTTGCACGACACCTATGCCTAAAATAGCAATTAAAAAATTTTTGTCTGTCTGTCTATCTGTCTGTCTGTCTGTCTGTTTGTTCCGGGTAATCTTCAAAACGGCTGGACCGATTTCAAAAATTCTTTCACCAATGGAAAGCTATAATATCAGGGCGTAAACTAGGCTATATTTTATCCCGGTATTCCCACGGGAATGGGAACTACGCGGGTAAAACGACTATAACCTATAACCGAAGCGAAGCGAGGGCGGATTGCTAGTAATTATATAAAATGTTGCTAACTCGACCTGATAAATTTATGGAGTTTTAGAAAATGAAACTTTGACTTGCAATTTATACTTGCTATATATGTATTAAGCTTAAACTACTCGCGTGTTAAGCTGCACGACTGTTTACTTATGCCTCGGCTGCTCCGGCGGCGCCTATGATTCGCATCAGCTGACCGTATAGTGTATAGACTCATTTATGCTAGTGCTCCACGCTATTTGTTTATTTTTAACAGTGTTTAATGTAAATGTTCATTTCCCATAATCATTCCCATTTTCCAAGTGTAAAATTAAGATTGATGATGTAATTTTAATACCCTAAATCGAATATTTTCCAAAAACTTTTAGTTAATTGTCTACAATGCGAAAAAACGTTTCACTTTTACCGTTGTTTCATAAAAACAATACTTTTTTTTTGTAGACAATGGTTAGCACACGTGACGTCCTATCCATCCGGGACGATGCAAGGGCAGCGCGCGGGCGCATAATCTACCGTATTTTCTTATACGGGCCGGCTACTAGAACCGAATCCTTGATTTTCTTGGCCAACCGCGCGAGATACTCTCTCGGGTAGGGATGTGAATTGTAGAGGAAAAATCGATTATTTATTCATCGAATTTTTTTCTTTAAAATAAATTGAATTGAATTTAATTAATCGATTTGTCTCTATATAAAAGTAAAACGTTCGTAGGTAATGTAATGAAATTCTACTGTAGAATATTCCCTGAATAGTGTAAGTTTTATGATAGGTATTTTTGTCATAATGTCGACTAGACTTCATAAAACATGTCATTTCTTTATTGCTTATTAAATAAATTATATTACTTTTGCTTTTATATTTCTCACGGATTTCAGGACAGTGATCTTTTATGCTTAGTATTTTGGCATCAATTTACACATAGATATAAAACTGTTTTCGTTATTTATCATTATTTAGCCTGTTACTGTTCCCTGGTGTATGCCTTACCATAGATCGTCACATTCATTGGACGATTTATTGTATATATCGTAAAACTTTTTTTTTGTTGCTCACGGTGACAGATGCGGAGCAGCTGTACACCTGATGGTAACTGTTGCTGCCGCTCGTGGACCTTTATAATACCAGGGGCACAGCTAGGCCCCTACCTACCGCAAAAAAAAGGGAGTGTGAATGCGTGCAATGAGGTCTGTGTACTCTACAGACTCTTTCACGTGGAGTGCTCCAAGGAACTGTTTGACTTGATACCACCGTCACCATTCTACAAACGTACCACTCGATATCGTAGCAGGGTTCATCCATTTCACCTGGAAACGTTATGGTTTCAACTATACGTTTCCAGCGATCATTTCTCCCACGTATGTGCAAGCTCTGGAATGAACTACCTGCTGCTGTTTCCCGAGCGCTATGACATGTCCTTCTTTATACGAGGTTTAAGAAGAGTATTTTCTTACGGTATGGTAGGCAACGGCCTGGCTGTGCCCTTGGTATTGCAAAGGTCCATGTGCGGCAGTATCACTTACTATCAGGTGTGCTGCTTGCTCGTTTGCCACCGTTGGTAATAAAAAAAGAGGTTCGGTGACACTAAAGGCATCATTAAAACCCACCACATGCAAACACCCACAGAAAGTTAGGCGCCCGGCTCTCTCGCTCACCGAACGAAGCGCAGTAACATACTGCTACTACTCAGACGTCGATTTTCTGCGAGAGTGTGGTACTTTGGACGAACCGGCCTGAGGTTGTAGACAGATAACTGTAACAGTATGATCCTACCACTTTTCAATGGAGCGTGCTATAGGTTAATTTACCTTGAAAAGGTTCAAGTTTAATAGTGCGACGTAAATGTGATGCAATGTTGATGATATGATATGTTAATAAGAGCTTGCTGCAAGCTATATTCTTAACTTGAGAGAAGGAAAACTCGAAATAAAACCCTATACTAACACGTCTGATCAGGTATAGTAGGTCAATTACCCTTCCATTATGGAGAAGGCCCGAGCCCAACAGTGGGACGTATATGGGCTGAGATGATGATATTCTTAACTCGTCTTCATAGGCCGTTCATAAAATACATCACGCTACAATCAACTTTTTTTGACCCCCTCCCCCTCTAGTGTCACGCTGTGTCACACTATTTATGACCTAAAATATTATGTCACAAAAACTAAGAAAATGTAATAAATTTCAATGGATCTAATTTTGAGAATTAGAAACATTTATTTAGGTTTTATAATAAAATTTGAATAAATTTATAAAAATCTCTTATAACGAGCAAATAAATAATAATTCTATTTATTAGAAGTCTAAGGATTCTGTAAATGCGTCAAAATATCTATAATTGATATTGTAATATCAATATAATAATATATAATGTAATATCATCTTCTTCTTTATCTTCAAAACTACCGTCTACTTCTTCGCGTTCTCTCATCTTCAAAATATTTTAATGAACAGCGAACATTACGTTTCCGTAGGCTCCCGTCACTCCTTGTCACATCTTGTCACACTCAGCAACACCCCAACCTTGTATGCGAACGTATTTTATTAACGGCCCCATTTACAAGAAAACTACAACTTATAGTCATAAGAAAGAAAAGTTAGAGAAGAATAAGTAAAAGTAGTTGATCTAGAAATTTATTTTTTATACTTTAATCCCACTCCTAGAGTACAGAACTATATTATTCGTTGCGAAACACATACACGGAATCCGTACATTTCCCGGAAGAGTTAGATTAAGCAATAAAATATTAAAACTGCCTGCACTTGGTTTTATTCTACAAGTTTAGTGTTTAAAAGGCTTGTAAATTTGACTGCATAGATAGTGGATTAACTCCCTGCGCTGGATAAGTTTTTGTGCGATTCTTTACTTATTTTTAACGTCTACTGACTCACGTTCTATGTGTAATAACGGAATAAAATACAGTTCACCACCTCCTTTCTTGCCCGTGGGTGTTGAGAGAAGGAAAACTCGAAATAAACAGCATGGTATAGTAGATCAATTTCCTTCCTACTGAGGAGTAAGCTCGAGCCCAACAGTAGGACGTAGGAGCCGTGATGATTACTGACATTTATTTTTAAAGTGATATCAGTGAAAAAAGGAAAATAAAGTTTAGAAATAAATAACACATTGATAAAAAAAGTGGTTTCTATTAGTAGTTGATTGTCAACTATAAAAAAAGAACACGATCTATTAATTTTGTTTCTTTTTTTATACATCTATTCATCACCAACTAAATGAAAACAATAGTCTTGTTCCTTATTAAGCTTTATAGAGTTTATAAACATATTATGTTTGACAAATTTGGAAGCTAAGCAATCATTGCGTAAGCGCAGACCTATGTGGCGCCAAGCGCCAACGGCAATGTCGTCTGTCAGTTACTGGGTTGGATTAGAGAGGCTTATACTTTTCTTTGACCCGATTATATTATCTAAGTTTGTATGTAACGGCCTCTTTGACCGTGATTTTCACCCTCTTCTAAACATTGAATTAATTTGAAATTTTGAAGGACTTATCGAGGATCGAGGACAATGTAATAATATAATAAATATTTTGTTTGTAACATTATCCTTACAGAAATAGTGATTTTTACATCTGTGGCTGAGATTCAGGCGTGACTC
The DNA here is from genome assembly GCA_032191425.1 of Lymantria dispar. NCBI lineage: Eukaryota > Metazoa > Arthropoda > Insecta > Lepidoptera > Erebidae > Lymantria > Lymantria dispar. Next base: position 9,488,260 of record CM063468.1, on the reverse strand, counting down.
GATAGATGTCACTATCCTATTTTCTACATCGCACATTTTAGTTCGATTCTATAAAAATGTGTTTTTTTGAACTAAGTATTTTATTAATTAACATAACCGGGCTGTAATGAGTGTATCATCGACGTAGTAAATTATAACAAGGCTCCGTCCGGGGGCGACAGAGGGATGTAAGCACACACACCCGTAACCCACCCGTGACACCTCGCCTTCGTTGTTGGGCCGACCACCGCAGCAGGTGACTTGACGTCAGTGGTCGGTCCGACGGAATACCCCTTGAGAAGAGAGGGCTCTCCGACCGAAGTCCCCCGAGGACGTCGGTCTTTCCTCACGCAATCGTTCTCGGTGGCGGGTGACGGACTAACTCCCCGGTCCAATCACTCGCGGCCACAGCTAGGACTGTAAACGACCCCTGCCCCTGGGATACTGCAAGACACCGACGTTCGTACAACGTCCCCCAGTCGGCTTGTGTATCTACACGCAATTCCACGCGACACCCAATTCCAAGGAGCGCAGCGTCATCTGACGCTGGGATTGGGTGTCGAATAAATTGGGGACGACCTTACTAAAGTGTTAGATGATGCAGGCAGCCAGGATTTTCTCCAACAACTTCCCTGCACAATCAGAATGATGTATTGCGCCGCGTGATAGGGATGACCCTAAGTTTCACGCTCAAGACTACTGCAAACTCACGTCCTTGATGTGATACATAGTTAGCTTGAAAGCATAACGCGCACTGCGATGACGACTGCCCAACGTCGGCTATTTTCAAGTAAGCATTACGTGAAATGGGATTACAGTGTAAGAGAGCCAGATCACATACGTATACAGGTATACCTCTGTCTTTGCCAGCTGAGATTAGGTTTTAGTTACAAACAAATGGTCTTATCCATATTAAGATGTCTATGGCAAACATTGCCTTATACGATTTGCGTAGGTGTTAGGATTTGGGTCGACGTAGATTTACAAAATGCTTATGTAATTGACATAGAAATATCATAACATTCTAGTATGATTAGTCCGACTACCTTAATAGTTGAATAAAATATTCGAAACTTTATATATTAATAGATTTATCGCACAACTCTGTACGCGCGCCTTGTTAGAATTGTAAAGAATAACATTCCTGGGATAAAATAAAACTTCTAACAATAAAACTTCTTACGTGTTTTTTTTTTACTGTCTGCGTACTCCTCGCATCACTCCGTCCGGGGCGACAGAGGGGCGTAAGCACGCACACCCATAACCCCACCCGTATAGCATGTCGCCTTCGTCGTTGGGTCGACCACCGGCGCAGAGTTCCTTGACTTCAGTGGTCATAATATTATAGTGTTGTAGAGGTGAAATGCCACCTATAAACTACTTCTGAATAATAAATCATGATCAATGCGAAAGGTTTAGGTTTCAAATCCTAGCCATGGAGATTAAGGTATCGGTACCGGCCAAAATTAGAGTACCCCCGGACGATAATCAGGGTCCAGATATAGTCTGTCAAAAAAATAGGATCATAATTTCAATCGATCAGCTATAATTTATTTATAATTAGTTATATTAAAAATATCAGTAAGACCCAATTACTCTCTGCAAATATCTTACAGACGGATTGGAGTCGTTGGAATGGCGGCGAAAATGCAAGTCTATCTGTATGCTCTATCAACTTTTTAGTGACCCATGCTCTGATGACGGAACCCGTGTGGTGACGGAACAAGAATACAATTTACCACTCCCCATCTTACCCGTGGATGACGCAAAAGACGACTAAGGTATAAAATATGCATAGATGTTACTATGCAAGAGAAGGAGAACTCGAAAAAAACCCAATGCCAATCTGATTGATCAACATTGTATAGTAAGGTCAATTTCCCTCCTATTGCGGTAGAGGCTGCTGCTATATTTCTCTTGATTAATATTTATTCATTTTAATGTCATAGACAAACCTACCAATAAGGTTAAATACACTGCAGCTGCATTCCAGCATTGGGGCGTATATGAGCCAAGATGATGCTCTGTTGAGCTGTTTAACTTAGTACCAACGTCATCTAACATCATTGTATCACTCGACACCGTAGTATGATTCACAGATAACACCAGGGAAAAAATTTTATCCTCGACTACACGGTTTTGGCTTTCATTTCTCCTATGGACGTATTGTCTATAGAATGATCTGCCTGTTGCATTATTTCATGATATGACATGTCTAAATGAAGTTTAAGAAGACTTCTTTAAGGGTTCGCGTGAGGCAGTTACCACTTACCATCAGGCTGCTTGCTCGTTTGCCGCTGAATGACTAAATAGGTGTCCCTGTTTGCGTCGGTAATGTTAATATACTAATATTACATGAAATGTCAGTACATACAGCACTTGAAGAGCATAGATATGGATATTTTTAATTTCTTCCTATTTTGTTTTCTAATTTATTGTTTAAATTTATTCTGAGTCCTAAGACAGATATAAATATCTCTTGAGATTGTCTGAGGCTTAAAGCTCGGTGTTGTTAAGTGTGACCATTGTGATTCCTGGCTGCCAGACTGCTAACCAACGTTAAGAGTAATCAGCAATTTCGCAAAGTCCATGGGCAGACATTCATAAGCGACAGTTACTATTTAACATAAGATGCGATTGTTCTCCTCCCACTATAGGTACAAAAAAGGACTTTCCTTATTGTCGCATTATCTGTTTTTAAGCCGCCGGTCACGGTGCCCCACACACCGTCCTATCCGTCCGTGATGATGGAAGCAGTAGCGAGCAAGCTAAGCTAAGATGTCCTGTCGGTTGCGTACCTTTCTTCAGCGCCCAGTAGGCGGGTCTACGCTATCCTACCGTATTATTAGTTGTACTTTCAAACAGGTTACCCTTTCAAATACCGTCTCAAATCGTTGTATTATTTGCCTAAATCGTCGTCTCATACTATATGTCTAGAAATTTAAAGGTATTTCTCCTATAGCCCACATAGTATTCTTATTCAGCTACCATATGGCAAACTACTCTCATTATGCAAACAAAATGTTCTACAGCAATATAAAAAGAAGAGCAGCGTATAATAAAGTGTCCTCTAGTAAAAGCAATGTCACGTTTTATCTTACCTACTTGTAATCGTTGTCAAACATTAATTACAACGAAATTTCTTACACGCCAAGTATTTTATCATTTAACCTTTCTCGAATCGAACAAAAACTTCGTTTCGAAGTTTTCTTATCGATTCCAGTCACAGTCCTGTACAGAGTTCGGCGTAAATGTTTAAATACTAGATAGGCGTTATTTAAATAATGTTTTTTTTTTAAGTTAAACATATTAGGCTTAGATAGCGACCCGGATTAGGAATATGACATTTTTTTGTACATATTTATGTGTCTTATAGACGAATTGGAGTTGCCGGAGTGGTAGAGAAACTTCGGATCTCTCAGTAGGCTCTATCAACTTTTTAATGGCGAATGCTCTGATGAGCTGTTTAACTTGGTACCAACGTCTTCTATCATTATTGTACCACTTGACACCGTGGTATGATTCACACAACATATTATTGTTATATAATCACGGCTAATATACCTCTGTTGGACTGGAGTCTCCTCCAGAATAGGAGAGAAAATTACCTACTACTAGACCGCGCTAGTTACACGGGTTGGTAAGGGGTTTATTTCGAGTTTTTCTTCTCTTGCATAGATGTTATTTGGATGTTATGATCCCTTAGTCGTCTTTTATGGTAGCTCTCAGTGACTTTACGATACCCAGGAGCAGGGGTTAAGGGTTGGTATTGGATGACACCACGCTGCGTATTTGTCAATATATGGAACTAAAAAAAAATATTATAGCCAAGTGTTATTGTACAACACTGCAGCTTATAATTTTTGGAAAAATGTTATTTTTCAAAAATATTCTTTTTGATTTATTTTTTGAGATCTATATCCGACAATGTTCAAGGAAACTAATCATCATCAAGGTTCATTGGGGTATATCAGGTAATTTTCCCTTTTTAAAAATATAGTTGACTCTGTTTGTATATAAATTAAGACGGAAAAGTGTGATCTTTCTTAAGCTTTTAGTCTTGAAACAAATACCAAATCATCATTTCAGCCCATATATCCCACTACTGAGATCGAGCCCCCTCCACAAAAAGAGGACTAAATTGACCTTAATATACTATGCTGGTCAGACAGATTGGTATAGGGGTGAGACAGGTTGATATAGGAGTCGGCAGGTTGGTAGGTATGTCAAATAAGTCATCCTAAATGATAAATATATCTTTACAGACCTCTAACCAAGATGTTAATAATCAAATGAAATCAATCATCACCATAGGTGAAAATTTAGGTATATTTTAAAAGAAATTATCGATTTAGTTCTATCTGGTAAAAACCACATCTAGTTACCCTATATCTTCGCAACAAAATTTTCCCAAACCGAACTGAAACTTTTCTACAGAAGTCCAATTAATTATATCGGATAATGAGCGGGGTTCGAGCACTCTGTACGTGATTCTGGTCAATGCGTCACTCCTTTTCAAGCCATGTTTCTGTTCAAACAACTTTCAGACACCCAACATTCACACTGCGTACCAATCTAGTTGAATAAAATCGTAGCAAGTTTTATTCAATTTGAAAGCTGTTCTCTCTGTTAAATCAGTTAGCAAATAGGATAAAATACTTCTATTCCCAGTCCTATTGCTCGATTATTGGCTGATTAATATAATTTTTTTTTTTTTTTTTTTTTTTTTTTATATATTCACGCCTTTTTCCCATAGGGGTAGGCAGAGTCCACTGCCCTCCACCTGCTACGATCTTTGACATATTCAGCGTAGCAAAGCGGTTCTCTGTGGGCCACTTTTCGCCCCCGACGGAAACGAGACGTGACGTGTCGCGAGCCACATCGCCGCCATTCGTACAGTTTTTTAATTTTTTTGAAACTCATTGCGTTTCCGCGAGAAATACATACACATATAATTAACGGACACAAATTACATCCAGACTCAGAACAACAATTTGTGGATCGCACAAAGTGTTGTCCTGCGTGGGATTCGAACCCCCGACACTGGCGCTGTAGGTCACTAGCATTAACCACTACGCCATCTGTGCAGTTAATATAATTTATTAGAAAAGATATTATAAATTCTCTCTAATTTTTCTTAGCGGTTACAAATCTATAACTTATGATGTCAAAAAATTGTTAAGACAGGTTAGGTTATGATTTATGCCCCGGGTACGGCGTCTGCCCCCGAGGAGAGCTGTCTACTGGTGGTCCCGGGAGCTGGCGGATCTCCGGGCCGCGTGTATTCGCGCCCGGAGGGCCTACACCCGCAGCCGGCGGCGCCATCGCGACGTGGAGCGAGAGGGCCAGCTTTATAGGGGCTACCGCAATGCGCGGTCAGCCTTCAGGCTGGCCGTCCGTTCCGCCAAGGACGTCAGTCGGCAGGAGATGCTGGACGGTATCGACCATGACCCCTGGGGTCGCCTCTATCGCGGCGCTGAGTAAGCTCCGCGCGCCCAAATGTTGGTTCCGGGAGCATTTCCGCAGGCTCGCTCCACGGCTCGTCGGCGCGGCGTCCGCCCTATCGTGGCTTATGCCGACCGTGGGCGGACCGAGTGCTACGTGCCGACGGCTATACGCGGGCTCATCCGGTCGATGGCCCTATATGGCACACCGGTGTGGGCGGGGTCCCTGACCGTCCGACTCAGGGCTCTTCTGTGGCGACCACAGAGGGCCATGGCGGTCAGGGCCATACGCGGATACCACACGGTGGCGACGGAGGCAGCGTGCTTATTGGCCGGGACTCCCCCGTGTGACCTGGAAACGGAAATGCTCGCCGGATTGTATCGGCGGGTGACGGGGGTGCGAGCGGAGGGCGGTGTGGTCTCTTTGAGGGAAATGAGACGCGGTCGCAGCCTTCTGCGAGGCATTGATCTCGCGGAAGCAGGCGGCGGATCGCCTGCGCGAGGAGTGCAGCCTCAATGAGGCGATCCGCCGTCGGCGACTGGGACGGCGTAGGCGCGAGTACTTGCGCCTCATGCTGCCCTAGCCGAGGCCGCGGGTGACGTGACCGGGGAATTAGTCCGTCACCCGCCAAAAGGTCGACCGCGTGAGGAAAGACCGACGTCCTCCCCGAGCGGGGACGTCGGTCGATGGGAGGGTACCCCAAATAGGGGGTATTCCGTCGGGCCGACCACTGATGACAAGTAACCCTGCTCCAGTGGTCGGCCCAACGACGAAGGCAACGTGAATCGTGGGTGGGTTGCGGGTGTACGTGCTTTCGCCCCTCTGTCGACCCGGACGGAATGGTGCGAGGAGGAGTGCGCTGACCGCAACCCACTCCCCTATTGATAATATAAAATCCTAAATACGGAAATCCGTAGAAGAACGGGTGTAACCGACATAGCTGGCAGAATCAGTACGTTGAAATGGCAATAGGCAGGCCACATCGCTCGTCGAACCGGCAACCGTTGGGGAAGAAAGGTTCTTGAGTGGCAACCACGAACCGGGCGGCGCAGCGTAGGACGCCCCCCCACTAGGTGGACTGACTTTCTCAAAGTTGCAGTATCCAGCAGTGGACGTCTGTAGGCTGATGGATGGATGGATGAATGGACTTGATAATATATAGTAATTTGTTTCTAATTTCGATCTGCGCAAACTTTTGACTATATTCTTATTGATGGAAAGTAGGGATCCATTCACTAGCTACTGATGATGGAAAGGGAGGTTGGGGAATACGATGGCTGAAGGGGCCAGGCGGCGTCTTTCCATCACTTCGGGCGGGATATGGATGGAGTGCCTCCGGTGCCATCCGAAGAAAAATTCACATATGTGTAAAAAAATTATATATATAAGTATAACTCCAAATTTTAGGATCAACAATTTCAAAAGATTGTAGGTTTTTACAATTTCTTTACTACAATATAGCCAATTTGTTATTCTGGCAGAGGTTACGTGTAAAGGTTACCTACCTTATAATGATGTTTTTATGTATTTACAATCGATATATTTTGCAATTTCGAAAGATTTCCTATAGATTTATGATATGACTGACCGTTTTAATCATAAATCTATAGAAAATCTATAGAAATTATGCAATATAAGTCGTTAACCAATAAAATTGTTTTGTCATACAAATTGTATGGACTTAGTACAAAGCTAAAGGTTATAAATCTTTTGTTAACTAATTTTATAACATTTAAATTCTTTTTATAAGCTTTTTTATTTTTCATTAGCGACTTGCCTCATTTCGCTTCGGTTTTAGTCGATTTGTCCCCATATTTTAAATCTCTAATGTCTTTTAGAATATGGTACACAGCCACAGTCGATGAATCTTAAGGTTTGATTCCCGAACCTGTTAAAATATATTATACATATTATAGGATTTTTCTGTGACGAAGAGTAGCCTAAATTACTTCTTATATAGGAAGTAAAAATACTATCAAAATCGGTCCACACGTTCGGAAGGTAACCTGGAACAAATAGACAGATAGACAAACTTACTATGTTAATATTACAAACGGACACTTTAATTTAATTTTCAGAGATGAAGTAAGATAAAATTAGACTTTTCTTTTTTTAGAGTATAGACAGCACGTAAAATCCTGTTTTTGAAATAATTTTACTACTAATTTATTTAGGATACCTACAATATTCTAGAAACTATTAAAAATAAATCATATATTCTCAATTTTCCGTGTGGTGACGGAGTTAGAATACAATTCACCGCTCCCTATCTTACCCGTGGATGTCGTAAAAGACAACTAAGGGGTTTAATAAGCCTGTAACATCTATGCAAGGCAAGAAAAATTCGAAACAAAACCCTACACCAACCTTTCTGACCAACATGGAATTAGTAAGGTCAGTATTCCCTGCTATTGTGGAGGAGGCTCGAATCCAACAGCTGTGATGTTGATGATGATGATATTCTCAGTTTTACAAAGACCGATTTAAAACATTGTTGTTTTATTTGATAAGGTATGTTTGCCATGTGGACCACACTAGAAATGTTATATTTTATGTTTAAATACATTAAAAATGGTAATATTACACATAAAGATTAATATCAGGTTGACCGAGCTTCGCTCGGAATATTTTTGTCGAATTTATTTAGATATATATTAATAAAAAATAAAAAATAAATAATGAAAAATATATAAAAAATTACAAAAAGAGAAATATAACACCGAGATTCGAACCGACGCTATTTGAATGCCAAAAAAACTAAAATTAGAACCGGTCAAGTTCCCAACTGAGCTATCGTAACTAAATTTGGAATAATAATAAGTAAAAAAATAAATAAATAATAAAAGTAAATTTGAAATCATATTCTTTTAAAATTTAATGTAATTTTATTGTTTTGCTAAAAACACGGACAAAACAACATTTTCTATAAATAAAACCTAGCTAGATCGATTTTTTGGACCCGAAACTTCTAGTATGCCAAGTTTCAACAAAATCGTTGGAGCCGTATCCGAGATCCTGAATATATATATACAAGAATTGCTCGTTTAAAGATATAAGATTTATTTGCTAAATAATTATTTAATAATTATTGACCAAAAATTTTTTTTTTCATATAGAATTTTTTGTACTGGCAATAAATTTGCATCATAATGTAGGTAAAAATTTGATAATCGTTATGTAGCTGGTAGATATAAATTTGTAACGATGACTTATTGGACGTGAGACATCTTAGTCCAACCATGAACATGAACTCCATATTAGTGATAGAAATACCTAACCAACAAACTAATAATCTCAGACCAAGGAATCAAACGCATTGCTTCATTAAAATGTATCTAAGCTATATTGGTAACAATGTAGACATATGTAAGCATTAATATACATGTGACCGGGGATTAGTCCGTCACCCGCCGAGAGGCCCACCGCGTGAGGAAAGACCGACGTCCTCCCCGAGGGGGGGACGCCGGTCGATGGGAGGGTACCCCACGTAGGGGGTATTCCGTCGGGCCGACCACTGACGACAAGTAAACCTGCTCCGGTGGTCGGCCCAACGACGAAGGCGAGGTGGTTTTCGGGTGGGTTGCGTGCTTAAGCCCCTCTGTCGCCCCGGACAGAGTGGTGCGGAGGCGCGCGGACCGCAGCCCACCCACAAAAAAAAAAAAAAGCATTAACATACATATACATACATACGTAAGATCAGAGAAGCAGTTAGACTCCTATTATCTTAAAGGTTACAAAAGACAAGCATGTGTATACATTTTACATACGATTATACGAATTTTCACAGTAACATTCTCAACAAGACAGGCGTTTTTCTTAATGTGAACATTTACCAGCAATAGGCGGCGTGTGTCATGTTCTACAATAAGCTCAATCAACGGCACGTAGTCAATTTGGTTGCTTCCGTTTGGAACTCGCAATTAAACTCTATTGTTGAAATATTATTTTTATCATTTTTTATATACTTATATATAATTTCTACGTCAGTATTTCGTTAGCATTTGCTAATGGCCATAGTTTTAGGATCGGCCGCTGGACTGACGTCAACCTTTCTTAGGTATGTAATTGTTGACCAGATGGCATCAGATGCATTTAGACCACGCCGATTTAAATGTCATAGCCGTCTCTTACGACACCCACGAGCAATGTATAAGTTGATAATATTTTTAGCCACTATCATATAGCACTACAATTTTTGCAACATTACAATATATAAAAAATATTGAGTTTTATGATGTTAAGGTTATAAAAAGTAAAATATTTTTTTGGTATACGTACCTATTTAATTTAACTATTTTGACATTAAAAAACACTAATAAAATTGAAACGCTCTAATACAATTTTATTGATACTATTAATCAGGTAATGACTATAATTCTATTTATATATAGAAAAATACTCGTGTAAATATCAGATATCATTATATTACTTTAAGAATAGAATTCACCACTCCCTATCTTACCCGTGGATGTCGTAAAAGACGACTAAGAGATATAATACGCATATAACAGCTATGCAACATAAGGAAAATTTGAAATAAAACCCTATACCAACCTCTTTAACCAGCATGATATAGTAAGGTCAACTTCCCTCCTATTGTGGAGGAAGCTCGAGCCTAACAGTGGGACGTATATGAGCTGAAACGATCATGATGATGATGACATTTCAAACATAGGCTTCAATTTTATTTATCTCTAGAGAATTTACATTGATGGTACCAACCAGAAAGTACTAATTGAAACAACCTACGATCATAAGAATATTACTGAGAACAATGCAAGGTCAGAATTAAATAGATCAGAACAAATCCTTCTTTGTTTCTTGTGTCAACAACTTGGAGTCGCAATCAATAGTACAGCAAAGAGGAGGCCTATGAACATGGGACATGATTTGGTTACATTTATAATTTATTAATTATTCAATTGCGCCATACTTTATAGTGTAAGTATAAGATCTACTGAACTTATATTCTGAAGTTCAAATCCTAGTAATATTGAGTTTTTATGTAAAATAAATTTTAATTAGGCATATCATTGTGGTATGAATGTAGATTTATTGACAAGGACCGAGAAAGGTGTTATTAAATTAGTTTAGTCATGTAGATAATTAAAATAGAATAGTATGTAGAGGATTTATAGGGCGAATGTGAACGGAAGTGTTGGAAGGTGAAGACCAAGGCGGACGTTCTACTATCAAATCGCATTAGAAGCTCCTAAACTGAATAACATGTATGAGGAGATTAATGAATATAGAGGAGGCGAAAGTGGTATGTCAAGATCGTAGTAAGTATAGGGAAGTAGTCTCTGTCTACCCCTACGGGAAAGAGGCGTGAGGATATGTAATGTTAATTTTAATGGAAGCATGAATTTTGGAACAGTTTCCCAAAGAGCAGACATGTCTAATTCTGTTGAGTTAAATTATCAAGATTAATTGTAATTTTCTATCATTTCTACTTCACTCTTCGTATGCAAGTTATATAAGTAACAAAAAAAAAATACGGATAAGACGAAAATAATATTCATCATCATCATCATCATCACAGCTCCTAAATGAACAACTGTTGGCTCGAGACTTCCTCACAGTACGAGGGTATTTGACCTATTATACCACCTTGGTCACATGTGTGGGTCAAAGGAATCGGTATCACTGATACACAATGTCTTTGTACAAGCAATGACCACTGGGTCAGAACAATGGTGATGAAAGGGAATACATGACATTATCGGGTCGCACACTGCCCATCCGTTGCCCCGGACAGATTAGGCGAGGTGTCTAAGCTATAGCCTACAAAAAATTAGATGTATTTATCATCTCCAAAACCCTCTGCTTTAGGTTTCATGGAAATCATTGAAGCCGTTTCTATGATTTTAAAAGTATAGAAATACACAAAAATTGCTTGTACCTCAAAGACATTGGTTTTGAACGAATTAAGTGTAAACATTTATGCTAATACACATTCTCTGTGGTGACGGAGTAAGAATACAATTAACCACCCCCTTTTCTTGACCATGGGTAACGTAGAAGACGACTTAGGGATTATTGCAGATGACATCTATGCAAGAGAAGGAGAACTCGAAATAGAACCCTATATCAATCCGTCTGGCCAGCGTGGTATATTAGGTCAATTTCCCTCCCAACGTGGAGGTGGCTGCAGCCCTGCAGTAGTATGTATGTGAGCTGTGATGTTGATGATGATTTATGCTCGATTTTCTTTATTTCTTTTTTATACTATTCATATGAAAAATACGTTTCATCATCTCATCATCATCTCAGCCCATATACGTCCCACTGTTGGACTCGGGCCTCCTCCATAATGGAAGGGTAATTGACCTACTATACCACGCTGGTCAGACGTGTTGGTATAGGGTTTTATTTCGAGTTTTCCTTCTCTCGCATAGATGTTATATGCGTTTTATATCCCTTAGTCGTCTCGTACGATCACCCACGGGTAAGATAGGGGGTGGTGAATTGTATTCTTACTCCGTCACCACACGGAAAAATACGTTTACTCTAAAAATATATATACTCTACGTCATACGGGCTTAGGCTACAAAAAATCTTTTACAACAAAGAACAGAAATGCCGCATCCAATACGAAATCACCGGCTTGCAGTTAAAAAAAAGTCATAGAAGCAGCCATGCTCTGCTTGCTATCGTGGGAGATACGAAAAATGTACAGGCCGAGTAAATGCTATTGTACATACATAGGTGACTAGGGCTGACAGTAAAATTTATTAAAAAATATTGATATACGTTTTGTTGAGGAATTGATTCTTGGGTTACTGCCAAATATTACATTTATTAATATTGCGAATGATCAATGATTACTACACAGGGGTCACGGGCTCGATTCCTTCGTTTCTTGGGCGGGCTATGGTCAATAGACAAGCCGTTCGTTCCATCCGCAGTTACAAAAGAGCAGCGCACGGCCCCCTTTACTCACGATATTGTCTCTTCTTCACCATTGGGCCGACTACTGTTACCCCGTTCCTTGACGTCTGTTGCCAATTACGAGGTTTTCTCACGCGTTCGGCGTCTTTGCGAGTGAAGGATTATTCTTCGAGCCGGTCATCCACGGCCTCGGCTAGGTCGATCTCTTTAATATAAACTTAAGCCTTTTTGAAATTATGTATAATCATCATCATCATCGCAGCCCACATAGTACCAATGTTGGGCTCGGGCCTCCTCCACAATGGGAGGGAATTTGACTTACTATACCATGCTGGTCGGACATGTCGGTATAGGGTTTTATTTCGAATTTTCCTTCTCTTGCACAGTTGTTATGTACATATTATAATCCCATAGTCGTCTTTTATGACATCCACGGGCAAGATAGGAAATGGCGAATTATATTCTTACTCCGTCACCACACGGAATAAGCATTAATCGTGAATTCGAAGGTAAATATTGTGTGACTAATCAAATATTTGTTAGATTTTTTTTTTGTGTCGCGCCTCCGCACCACTCCATCCGGGACGACAGAGGGGCTTAAGCACGCAACTCCCGCAACCCACCCGAAAACCACGTCGCCTTCGTCGTTGGGCCGACCACCGGAGCAGGGTTAACTTGTCATCAGTGGTCGGCCCGACGGAATACCTCCTACTTGGGGTGCCCTTCCATCGACCGACGTCCCCCCCTCGGGGAGGACGGCGGTCTTTCCTCACGCGGTCGGCCTCTCGGCGGGTGACGTGATTAATCCCCGGTCACGTCACCCGCAAATATTTGTTAGATGCGTAAGAAATTTAGTAGATATGTGAAATGCATTGAGTAAAATCAAAGTAATATGTAAAAAAATATGTAATTGAAACCCGAAATTAATGTAATGTATTACCTCATCTATACAAATATGTGAATTTAAAGTGTCTGTTTGTAATGATTATTTGCACGACACCTATGTTTCTGTCTGTCTCTCCGTTTGCCCCAAGAAATCCTCAAAACGGCTAGACCGATAATAATAATATTTTACTACCAGGTAGCTGTCTATATAAAGAGTGACTTGGCCTATATTTATTCGTGATATTCCCACGGGAAGAAACCACGGTAGTGAAACAACGGGCATTTGATAGTAGCATAAATAAATAACTTTTAACGAAGAATCAATAATTCCAGAAAAAGGTTTAAATAGGGACCGCATCTTAAATATTAATCGTATATTTTTTGCTGATCGACAAGACAGTCTTATTAATATTTTAATTTAAACTAGCGACTCACCCTCGATGTGCTTCCGTTCCAGCCGCTTTGACCTCTCTCTCTTTGTCTTTGATCTCCTAAGATATGGTCTCGGGTTCAAGTCCCGCTGTAGACAAGTAAGTTAATCCCTATATAGACAGCTACCTGGCTCTAAAATATTAATCAAAATTGGTTCGATTGTTTTGAAGATTACCCGGAACAGAGTCAAAAAAATTTAAAATAGTTTTTAGGCATAGGTGTCGTGCAAATAACCATAGTTCCTCCGCCGAGCCGTACCTAATAGTAAAATATTATCAAAATCGGTCCAGCTGTTTTAGAGATTACACGGAACAAACAGACAAATTTTTTTTAACTGATTTTAGGCATAGGTATCGTGCAAATAACAATATCAGCATAAAAAGACCATTATTTTGAGGTTATAAATAGACACTTCAATTCTGTTTATATAGATGTATAGATAGTTAGTAACCCTAAAGGAACAGTTAGCGACACGGAATGCATCGCGTGCGTACAGCCACAGACAGGGGTAATTGGGGACACCATTTTTATCATTTCGGCTCCTGTTACAAATGTTTTGAATAATTAAATGGGCTTAATGGTTAATGTTATATTGCTTTAATATTATCTGTTTCATTAAAACATAAGCTTTTGATGCTAATTTAGGATGCGAGCCATAATACTTGAGACTTAAGTAATTTATAATGTACTCTTGTGATATCATTATGAAGTGGAACAAAACACTTGTACGTATTGTACCACAGTTTGTTTATTTGGTTATTAAATGGAATTGTCCTCGTTTATTGCTGCTGCCCTTTTTAGGAACATTTTTTTTTATGGGTGGGTGGCTTGGGGTGCTACGCCAGAAACCTCCGCGTGGTGTACCCTGGGCACGAGCGACAATTCCTTGGACTGCTCTCTGGAATTGTCGCTCGTGGCAAATATCTGGCCCGAGGGGGGGCCCAGTTTGTGGGATGCCCCAAATTCGCTCCATGCCCTCTAAATGTAGAGGGTATTGGACGCGAAAATTCGACGGGCCCAGTCACTCATTAGTTTGAGGACTGGGCAGGCATTTGCCAACCGCGACAAATCGTAGACCTGATTCTTGCTTCGGGACATTTGTCTTGAGGCCTAGATTCAGGAGCGAGGGTCTTGGCTTAACCGCCTGGACCGCGAGGAAGAAAACCTCTATAAAACAATCACCCAGAATCCTAAGTTCTGGCGCGCGGCGAGAGGATGCATGGCTGATGGGTTGTTCAGTCGTTAGCGCGCCCCCAGCCAGGGTACCTGCGGACCCCCTGTGTTGGGAAACAAATGTACGCTTGCCCGGGTATCGGGATCTCTGCCCGGGTCGACATTTATTTCTCCCATACTCGTGGGAACTCGATGGATTATTGTTCACACACACCTGATGTAGATAGGAGGGGTGAGACGCCCAAAATTACCACCACAGAGGATCTAATTAGTTCCCACCCAAAAGCCCTGCCAAGCTACAGGAAAACTGGCACAGAGGAAGGAGAGGCCTCGTCCGACTGCAGCTCTGCTGCTAGTCTGACACTTGAGGCCCCAAGGTCAGCCGAGGGCCCGGCAAAAATAGTGGCCCCTAAGAAGAGAAAAAAGAGAAAGCACATGGGGACGGGGAAGGCCACGAGCGTCAAAAGGCGCGAGTTGGCCAAGCAGGAGCGGCTGGCTAGAGAGGCCGCGGCAGCCGCTCCGACTGCTGACGAGGGAGGCAGTACTGCCGCAGAGCCGTCGGACACCGACATGTCGGCAGTGGAGACCGTCGGTGGGTCATCCCGGTCGCCGGCATCGGCCTTGGCGGCAGCACTAGAGGTTGGGGAGGAGGCCCTCCCCTCGATGGTGCGGAAGCGCCCCCTAAATATGGGTGGCAGCTCAGAGTCCGCCTCCGAGGGGAGTGGCGCTATCATGCCTCCTCCCAAGGTTCCAGCCTCTCGTAGAGGACGAGGGGCTGCAGTGGTGGCGGCGAGGTCGACGGCTCCAGCGTCGATTGGTCATGTGCGGGGGACCGATGCCCAAAAGCGGGCGAATGAGGCGGCTGCCGCGAGGATGATGAGGGTGTTAGCGGACATCCCTCCCACCAGCGCGGCAGCTGCAGAGCCCGCTGTAGGTGTCGACCCCCCACCTACCGATGTGGCAATCCTGCAGGCCGAAAATGCCCGCCTTAGTGGTGAGGTCTCAGGCCTGCAGGAGAAGAATAAGGCCCTACAAAAGGAGTTGTCGGCGGTGCAGAAGGCGAACCGCGAGTTGGCCAAGCAAATGGCCGACTTGCGGCGCCAGGTCGCGCAACTGGCGAGGACCGCGCCGCCGACAAGCACCGGCCCTACCGCCGCCCCCGCCGTTCCCATTGCGCCAACTCGCGCTGCGGCGAGTCCCCAGCCGGCCGAAGCGGTCCCGCTGCCCGCAGTGGACGGCGTGCCGGACCAGACCATGCGCGCCATGGTGGACGTCTTCGGCAAAATGTTAGACGCGCGCATGGCGGCTCTGGAGTCAAGACTGCCTCCGGAGCCCCGTCTTCGGCCGCCGCTGGCTGCGAACAGGCCCAAGGCCGCGGTGTCAGCCCCTGATGCGCTACCCTGTCAGGGTGGGCGCGTAGGGAGCTACGCTGCGGCCGTTGCTGGACCGAAGTCCAAAGGGCCCATTGCGAGGAAGAAGGTGGCACCGGCTCCTGCTCAGGCCGCACCTCAGCCGCTGCCGGCAAATGCTCCGCCGGTAGCAGCCAACGCAGCCGCGGCCGTGACTGCTGTGCCCGGCCCCTCCGCTGCACCTGAAGAAGGTTGGCAGACAGCCGAGCGCAGCCGAAAAAGTCGCGGCCAGAAGAGGAGAGCGGAGGCCAAAAGTGCCGCCAAAGCCTCCGCTCCCAAAGCAGGAGCCGCAAATAAGAGGTCGCGCAGGAGGCTCCGGCCGCCAAAGTCAGCCGCGGTGGTGATCACCGTGCTGCCTGAGGCGGCCGAAAATGGCCTCAGCTATGAGGCCGTCTTACGTCGCGCCCGGCGGGAGCTTGACGTCTCCGATTTAGGAGGCGTCGAAGCCAGGACCCGCAAGGCCCGGACAGGGGCACGGATTCTAGAGTTCCCTGGGGCCGAGGGCGCCAAGACGGCCGATAGCATGGCGGCTACCCAAAAAAAAAAAAAAAAAAAAAAAAAAATGGGTGGGCTATGGTAAGCGCACGCGCAGTCCATTCCGTCCGGGGCGATGAAAGGACGGCGCGCGGGCCCATAAGCCACCTGTACCCACGTCACCTCGTTATTGGGCCAACCACCGGAGCAGAGGTGACTTGTCATCAGTGGTCGGCTCAACGGAATACCCTTTCGGGTACCCTCATCTCTCGACGTCCTGGGACGTCGGTCGCCGTAGCGCGGTCAGCTTCTCTGCGGGTGACGGAAAATTCCCCGGTCCGATCACCCGCAGACTCGGCTAGGGCGGCATTAGGCGCAGATACTCGCGCCTGCGCCGCCCGAGTTGCCGGCGGCGGAACGTGTCGCCGAATAGGAGCTCTACTCGCACAAGATCCGCCGCCTCCTTCCGTGAGATTACAGCCTCACAGAAGGCGATTTTCGTGAAATTATGCGATCGGGAAATTTGGTTTGCAATAAATTGATCGTTTAGGTGTTCGAGCCTATGCTTGAACCACTTGAGATTACGCTTTAGTAAATTCAACACTCACACATACAAATGATGTCCTCTCTACGTAAATTATATAGCTATCTCTTTCACTCACGCAGCGCAGGTGGGCGCGCCGCTTGCGGCGTGCTCTTCAGTACGCTTTTGAATTTCGAATCGCTCACACGTGTTCAACAATAAGTTGGCGTCATGTAAGTATTTTTTTTTCTTTCAAGTTTCGACGTGTCTCAAACCAAATACCGCTCGGCGCCCTCTGGCCCAGCGATGACTGGTGCTCTCTACGACACCTGAAGCCTGATAGCTTCCCTGCTTGATTGAGACAGCATGTCGTGTCACCTCAGCGAGGCGACCGATCATCTTACAATTCAGTTGACGCCGAGACGACGCGGCGTCGTGCCGGCGGGACGACGCGACGTCGGCTCGGCGGAACGACGTGGTGTCGGCTCGACGGGACGGCGCGGTGTCGGCTCGACGAGGCGACACGTTGTCGGCTCGACGGGGCGACACGTTGTCGGCTAGGCGGGGCGACACGTTGTCGGCTCGACGTGGCGATACGTTGTCGGCTCGGCGAAACGACAATACGCGTACACACTGGGCAAGACGGGTACCGTATAACGCCAAGCATTTATGCGGTGCTTGTTTCAGATCATGTCGAAAATGACAACGATGGGAGAACTAGCCACACGGCCTCCCCCAGCTGGAGAAGAAGAAGCTCTCGCAGCGATTATAAACATCTTGGACGAAAACTTCCCCAATGATTGGCGAACATGGGAAGTCAATGATCTTTCATTCAACGATTTATTTGGAGACGACATCTCAACAAAAATAGAAAACAAACTTCTATTTGCAATACCGACCGCCGAACTAGCCAACCGTCGAGCTTTTGCACCTGGCTCATGCTCTCCTTCTGAAAGAAAATACAGAGATATTAGAGCAAAAGTTGCAGGCAAATATTATCATGCATTTGTTGGCGCAGTTCGCACCATACGAAGCAAACTGACAAATCGAAGTAGTGCGTCATCTGAACTACAACAAGATAATCAAGTTTCACTTAGTATTTCACCTGTATCTTCCACTAGTCTAACCTCGACACCCAATCAATCTGTTGGGTGGAAACGCCAACACGATCATACCATAGAACCGGAAGAAGTACAACCTAAACAACAGAAGACCTCTCGTGGCCAAGGTAGTAGCGACCACTTACTAGTCGCTGTGCTAAATCAACAGATGGAGATGTTCAGTCGCCTCATACAAACTCAAAATAATCATAATGATAATATAGAAAGGATTCTATCAACAATCGCATCACAAAAGGATGTCAGAAAGTCTCCGGAACTAAACACTTCAACTGACTCCATCCCTGATAGCACACAATCTGAAAACGAAGACGTGGTAGCTCCGATCAATTTTATACCAGATTCGGTATCTCACACGAACAAGGTCTCACCTAGAGAGGTCGAACTGCGAGTGAGAATATCAGAGGCCCAAAGGCAACTTGCCTCTTTACGATCTGAGTGCAATGATTGCTTTAACTTCAGTCCTTCTACAACTGTAGGAGAAGCTAAATTGAGCGTAACTGATCCATACTTTTTAAAACAGGGCCTTCAATGCCAACAATTCGGCATAGATGAATGGCGAAACGTAAGATACTCAGAAACTAAAAAACAATTTGAATCTTCACCGGCGTTTTGCGCCTTGTAAGTTAACAATCTCTTAGCCAGCGTAACACCATCCTGGCAATCAACCGCCGAGCTTGAAAAAGTTGACCTAACCTTAGGTGCTATCACACATGGTCTTCTGCAACAACGAAAAATTTTTCAAGAGTTGTTAGAGCTACCCACTGAGATGAAAAACAGAATTGGCACAAATTTTTTGGCTACAGATTCAAAGTTCAAGAAGAAATCCGATGATCTTTTGCAATATGTATGTGGTCGCAGAGCAGAGGTTATAGAACAGAGGTTATAGAACAGAGAAGGAGCACATTTAAGACACAAGTGTTAGGCGAAATATTACATGAAATACCTCCGTCTGAGACGCAGCTCTTTTCCGATGAACTACTATCGAAGGCTATAAAAGATTGCTCCAACATAGAAATACGAAACTTTTTCCCTTACCACAATAAAACTAAATCGGCTAGCTTTCGACCACGAAATGACAAGAAAATACGAACACGACGGACACCAGGAGACACCCGTCATTATAACAACCAGAAAGGAGATAATGGTGGCGCATTCCGAACTAAAGCCAAGCAGTATCAATTTAAAACACCACAAAGGCCATTTCAGACACAACCTCAACAGCAGGCTAAAAAACGTCGGGGAGATGTCAAAAGAAAGTGACTTGTTCAGGGCGGGGCAATTACAGGATTATGCGGATTACTGGCAAAATGCACCGAAACCAATACAGCGCTCCATCACAGGATACAAAATTCCTTTCAAAGCAAAACCACCAGTCAGAATATTCTCTTGCAAAAACATCTATCGCTTTCAGACCAGATCCACGTCGGCAATGAACAAACAAATCCAAGAACTATTAAAATCGGGTGCAATCCAGCTAAGTCACCACTAAAGCGGATTCTTATCAGAAATCTTTCTTCGGAGGAAATCGGACGGCACGTATCGCCCAATATTCAATCTCAAAGGGCTGAACAAATACGTATTAGCGCCCAAATTTCGTCTTCTGTACCATTTCAAAATCCCAATGTTCTTAGACACAAACAGCTATATGATGAAGCTAGACATATCACAAGCTTACTCACCATTTACCAGTGGCTCCCAGTCATCGCCAGTTCCTATCCTTCAGCTTTCAAGGCAAAGTATACCAAATGACCTGCCTTCCGTTTGGTCTGGCGAGTGCACCAGCCGCTTTTGCCAAAGTCACGAATTGGATCGCTCATACATTGAGAGGACAGGGAATAACAGTACTCGTATATCTGGACGATTTCCTACTAATTCACAACAGTCCGACAACTCTCCAAAATCAGGCCATATATGTCGTCAACTACTTGCAGAAACTAGGATGGCAAGTAAATCAAGAAAAGTCGTCAAAGACTGCTTCAACAAAACTAGAATATCTTGGAATAATATGGGACACAAAATTGAATCGGAAATCACTATCAATGGAGAAGATCACTCGCCTCTCAAGTCATCTAGAACATTTAATGAAACGACAACGCTGGAGCTGGTACGAAGCAAAAGTCCTATTGGGGAAACTCAATTTTGCTTCATTCGTAGTACCTCTCGGACGCCTCCACAGTCGAATTCTTCAACGAGAGTCACGCCACTTGTCCATGAAAAAGCCCCGTTTACCACATATGATCTCGACCTAAGCTCTACAAGAACTGGCATGGTGGAAAGCGAACGTACAAAAACACTCCGATATTCAATCAGGAACCCTCCATATTTATAACAACAGACGCTGCCGATGCGGGCTGGGGTGCAGTAGTAAATGGTCAGAAACTCTGGGGTACATGGACGAAGGCCCAGAAAAGATGGCACAGTAACCAGAAAGAGCTTCACACGTTATACGAAATAATCTCAAAAGTTCGCTCATTGGTAAGAAACAAGACGGTAATGTTACAAACAGACAATCGAACTATTGTTGCCTACATCATGAAACAGGGGGGAACGAAATCACTGAGGCTACTGAAGACCTCGACAAAAGTTTTGGAACTTTGTCAGAACTTACACAGTCACCTAGTAGCCCGATACATACCGGGAATATACAACGGAAGGGACTCCCAGAATGGCATCTCAACCAACAAGCAACACGAAAGATATTCCAGGAACTAGGAACTCCTGTAGTCGATTTGTTTGCGACAAGGAGATCTGCAGTAGTATCAGTATATGTCAGCGAAGATGCGAAGGATGCAAACAGCCTCTTCACAGATGCCTTCAGCAGACCGTGGGAATTCAAACTGGGATGGATTTTGCCGCCTCCTTCGCTAATTTCCCGAGTTATACGCCATCTGAAACTATCACGAGGCACTTTCCTAATAGTAGCTCCACATTGGCAGAAGGCGTTCTGGAAAACCGACCTGGAAAAGAGAGCACTCACTCAACCACTACCAATACGGGACCTGGGGTCGAATCTAATAGATCTTCGAACAAACCTGCCTCCTCCACAAGTAGAGAAATTAAATTTGTTGGTCTGGAAAGTACGGGCTAGGCCAAACACTTGTTAAACTGGTCAGACCCAGACTTAAGCCTGTTAGAAAGGTCATGGAGGAAATCTTCCATAAAAACATACAAACCAGTCTGGACCAGATGGCGGAGATGGGCTCGCAGTAATAACGTACTCGTAAATAATGCCGAACCTTCAGATCTGGCGAGATATATTTGCCATCTTCATAACAACGCTAAATTTGCTGCTCGTACGATAGCACTACATAAATCTGTTGTAGCTACTTTCAGTAATCCAGAACGAGAGAAGAACAAGAACTAAGCTCACACTATTTAGTTAAACATGCCCTAAAAGCAGCCTTTTTGGAGAACCCTCCAATAAAGAAGCCCTTGCCATGGCAAATAAATGATCTATTGGATTACCTGAATCAATACAATTTGAACGAGAATAATCTGTTCCAGATTTTTAGACATACCTGTATACTTCTTCTATTAGCCTCAGGAAGAAGAGTACACGACCTCACCCTATTAAACATAAAGAAAGGATCGCTCGTCGACAACGAAAATGGAATAATCCTGTGGCCAGAATTTGGCTCAAAAACTGATTCCGGTACATACAGGCAATCCGCATGGGTTCTAAAACCTAACGTCAAGAACGAACGCTTGAATCTCGTAGCCTGGATCCGAAAATCCATTTCAGCATCTGAAGAACGACGACGAAATAAAAACTTAAGCAACTTGTTTATAACTACAAGAGGAGCAGTGAAAGCGGCCTCGTGCACTGTTATCGCGGGATGGGTCTGCACAATTTTCCGTGAGGCTGGTATTTCCGCCTCTGCAGGCAGCTTTAGAGCTGTCGTCACGTCCGAAAATTGGGTAAATAACAAATATGACACAGATGCAATTCTACAGCGAGGAAACTGGAGATCGAAAAACACATTCTTTAAACACTACTTTCGGGAGACATCCGCTGGCAATATATCAATTGGTAGTAGCCCTGCTATTAGAACTTTATGTGATGATTTTTCTTCCTTATAACTAATGCTTTTTTAGGAGACATTGTTACGTTTTTAGCCGTGACGGCTGATATTTTTGTTTTATGAGATGGTTATATAGTTTGTAATTAAATATTCGTATTACTTATATCGCCATTATTATTTGCTCATACCAATTCGCACTACCATTTGGTCACAGTACGCATTAGCAGCGCCGGCAGAATATAAACACGTCTCAAGTGGTTCAAGCATAGGCTCGAACACCTAAATAGAACCGTTTTCCCCCCGAAGGGTAGAACACGGATATTTAGGTTTCAGCCGTAGCTTGAACCACCCCTTCAGGTTCCTTGCCGGCTCCTTCAACGGTACTGAAGAGCACGCTGCAAGCGGCGCGCCCACCTGCGCTGCGTGAGTGAAAGAGATAGCTATATAATTTACGTAGAGAGGACATCATTTGTATGTGTGAGTGTTGAATTTACTAAAGCGTAATCTCAAGTGGTTCAAGCTACGGCTGAAACCTAAATATCCGTTTTCTACCCTTCGGGGGGATAATGGTTCTATTTCATTGGATGTGTGATATGTGGCACCGTCCTGTTGAAACCACATCTTAGTGATATCCACGTCATCAATAATAGGCTAAAATTGAGTTGTCGTTGAACAACTCAATTTGGCCTATTCGAAAATCAGCTGTTACGTGGCCAGCCAGATTGTGTGATTTAACACCACTGGATTATTTTTTGTGGGGCTATGTTAAGGACAGTCTATATGGAGCCAATCGAATCGATTGCAGCCTTAAAACTCAAAATCCGTGATGTGATTAACGAAATAGACCCGCCATTTTGCCAAAAAGTGATTAAAAACTTTGATGAAAGAATCGACATCTCTCAGCGTGGTCGTGGTGGACATTTGCCAGATATCATTTTTCATTCATAATTGCCGAACTCTTCGTAATACAATAAAAAATTGAATCATCTTCATCTAAATTTCTTGTTTTATTTTGTTTTAGAAAACAAAGTTCTTGTTGAAAAACCCTTTATAATACGCTGGTCATACATATTGGTATAGGGTTTCATTTCGAGTTTTCCTTCTCTATCACAGATCTTATGTGCATATTATATCCCTTATTCGTCTTTTACGACATTCACGGGCATGAAAGGGGGTGGTGATACAATTCACCACGTTCCACCCTTTTATCACTCCGGGCGGAGCAGACGGCGTGTGCGCACCATAGACCAACCCAAAAAAAGGGGTGTTAGGGAGTAACGGTACCCGAAATGGTATCCCGTCGGGCAAGCAATGGATAAGGGGAGAGAATACGATAGGTCATGGGGCTGCACTCCGCCTTTTCGTCACCCCAGACGGTAGGAACAGCGTGTGTGCTGACCAAAGCGCACCCAAAAAAAAAAATAACTCCTAGTCATCTTTTACGACACCCACGACCAATGCAAAGATTGGCTTGCGTAGATGCTATAACACAAAAACACATATTGATTGATATTTATTGATTATAGTGGTAGAAATCCACCACTTAAATTATAAAGACCATCATAGCAATTATATTGAAATCCATCAAATGCTAAATACACAATGTAAAAAGAAAGTAATTTTAACACTATTGTAATTAAGTACAAATGGTGAAAGCCTCAGAAATGCTATATTATTAATGTGACCATGTATTTTTTTTTTCAGTCAAATTAGGTTGCTAACACAGTGATAAGCGAGACGAAGCGGGAATTAAAACAGGTGTACATGGTGAAATCATTATGAAAATTATCATTATTATTTTCATGTATCTCTGTTTCACGGGATCTTCCTAGGGAAGATACCCGGTCCTTTGAAAGGCTTACATGGGGATATGGATCCAACACGCAGAGGCCTTTAGAGAAATTTAATGTAAATATGGGATGGGACATCTACCGATGACACTCCACGTCTGCACATAACACACGTGGACTGCCAACGGTAGGTGTAAAACTATTGTGTGATGATGGTATCTAATACATGATTATGGGGTTGGAGGTTAGATGTACTGGATTAATGGTAAACTATTGATTTAAAACTGTCGTCTGCCTTCAATACCTTTATCGTCTTAAACTTTGGCAGACGATGACTCGCCAACTCAATGTATGGGACCCCCCTACACGGTCGCCACAGATACGCAGGCCATACGGGCAATAGGGGGGCATATTATTATCATCATTTCAGCTGATTTATGTCCCATTTCTAGGCTCAAGGATACTCAACATCATCATCATCTCAGCTAATACACATTTCACTATTAGATTCGAGTCTCTCTATAAAAAGTTAATTGACTACTATACCAGTCAGACGAATCCGATATAGGGATTTATCTCGAATTTCAATTTTATAGGTGTTACATGTATATCATATTCATATGTAGACATCTTTTACGACACCCACGGTTAAGAATAGGGATGGGATATCTTCATTCTATAACTTACACGAAGTCCCAACCAAGTATTTGACAAAAATGTTTTTAAATATTTCATTACCGCCAAATCACTCATGATCTCTCGTTATTCTGCTTTTAAATTGTGTATGATGAATGTATGTTTATGAAGATTACCAATATGATTATTTTTTTTTTTATTATTGCCAACGGTGGCAAACGAGCAAGCACCACACCTGATGGTAAGTGAAACGGCTGCACATGGACCTTTGCAATACCAGGGGCACAGCTAGGCCGCTGCCTACCGTGAAGGAAATACTCTTCTTAAACCTCGTTTAAAGAAGTACATGTCATAGCGCTCGGGAAACACAGCAGCAGGTAGTTCATTCCAGAGCTTGCACGTACGTGGGAGAAATGATCGCTGGAAACGTACAGTTGAAGACCATAACGTTTACAGGTGAAATGGATGAACCCTGCTACGATGTCGAGTGGTACGTTAGTAGAATGGTGACGGTGGTACCAAGTCAAACAGTTCCTCGGAGCACTCTCCGTGAAAGAGTCGGTAGAGTACACAGAGTGACCCAAAGTCTCTCCGCTGCTCCAGCGACTCCAATCTGTCCGTAAGATTGGAATACCCGATGATTCGAACAGCCCGTCTTTGCAGGGAGTCAAGTGGGTCTAGCTGATATTTGGGCGCACCTTCCCAGAGATGCGAGCAGTACTCCACATGATGACGAACTTGTGCTTTGTATAGCACAAGACGCTGTCTCGGTGTGAAGTACCGCCTGGCTCTGTTCAGGACGCCCAACTTTTTGCTTGCCAATTTGGCTTTGTCCTCCAAATGACTCCCAAACTGGAATTCTTTTAAAAGAAGTGTTATTAATAAAATATTTTAAAATGATGAAAATTCATGCCAGTTTAACGAACGAATCATCTTATCTCATGTATGTCCCCATTCCTGGATTCTAGCCTTCTCCGTAATCGGAGTTAAATGGTGTAATATTGTACACACGTAACAACTTTTTACAAATAAGTAGAAACAATAAAACAATTTTAAGAATTTTATCGCATTTGAATTTGATTTTCGTTTTCTCAACGTTTCAAATCAATTTCAGCGTTCATGGGCGGACTAAAGTGTCTCACATCAAACAAGTCAGCGAGCTGATGAAAAGTGAAACACCTCCCGTATTCGTAAAAATAGTTTTATCTTAAATTACTTTTATCTCAAATTCAATCACTATTACATAAATAGTACTAAACATCAGAACCCATTATGTAGAAGCAATTTCTGTAAACAAAACAAATATAGTTCTATATAGGTAAGCTATACTATAAATTGCTATACTGTACGAGCTTTATAGTGCCTCAGGCTAGGCACGTGTAGGCTTTATACGAATATAACTCAATTGACACACGTTACCATGTAACCGGTATTACAATTATTTGATTATACTCTGTATGTAGTATAAATGAAAATTGCTTCAGTTATGTAGGTATAAAGCATATCAAATTTATGAGTATTAATTTTAACAAAGACATTTTGATGGAGAATCAACAATATGCATGAAGAAGATTATATGACATGACGCTATCTATAGCGTGGTGTTTAAAATGACTGTCATGCATACGTGCTTAATATCATGGATTGGATTCACAGAAAAAATATTAGTGCAATAGGTACTTTGTTAATTTTGTGCAATATATTCAAGTCCTAATAGAGTAAGAATACAATAGATTACCATTAAGAATATAGGTGCAATAAATTATACGCACAGCGCAGTATTCAAATGGATTCTCGTACGTAAGGGCCTGACGTCATGGATTCGATTTATATGCAGAAAAATTCTTAGTGCAATATTTTCTATGAAGTTTACGTAATATATCCTTTTGGTAATAGAGTAAGAATACAATAGGTCAAGGACGAATAGGTAAGGTATTCTAGATAGTAACACTATTATACAGAAAGTGGTGTTCAAATTAACTCACGTGCATACGTGCCTGACGTTATGGATTGTATTAATACGCAGAAAAATACTCAGTGTAATATTTTGTTTGTTTTTTTATGCAATATTGGACATGAGTAGGAGGAGTTGATAGGAGTAAGAATACAATAGGTTACCATCAATAACATGCAGGACATGAATAATATAAACAGCGTGGTGTTAAAATTAACTTTTGTGCACACGAGCCTGAGTGACAAAAATAGTTAATGTGATATTTCATCTTTTATTTTTATGCAATATATCTATGTGGTATAGAAGTAAGAATACAATAGGTTACCATCGGGAATATACATTAAATGGGTTATATAGATAGCATTGTGTTCAAATTAACTCTCGTGCGTACGAGCCTGATGTCATGGATTCGATTCAGACCCAAAAGAATACTTAATGTAATGTTTTGTGTGTTAATTTTATGCAGTATATCCATGTGGTATTGGAGTAAGAATACAATAGGCTACCATCAAGAATATACAGGGAATATATTATATAGATAGCGTAATATTCAAATTACCTCTAGTGCGTACGTTTTTGACGTCTTGCCATACGCCATATATACAATACGAGGCAACGGAAGGTTGATACGGAACCAAAAACTGCCGAACGATGCTAGGTTTGTATATTCCTGGACGCCATGTTGTGTAACATTTTTTATTGTCTCTCAACATTACTCTAATATTTCTGGTTTTTTTTGGGCATAATGTGTACACATATCGTCTATTTTATGGGACGACGACAAAAGGATAAAGCCCAGTAACCCACCGTATTCCTTTCATCGTCATTGTACCGCCCATTTTATGCAGCACCCTTAGATGTGTAACTAAATTTCATCATACAAGTCCTATTTAAAAAGATACAATTCTCTCGAAAGTCATTGAAGGTTTTTCTTGAAAGGAATCTACAGAATACCAAAAATTATTTTCCATACAGGAATCAAACCCTAGATAACATTACAGCAGCAGCAATCTTTCATTTTTCACATTTCATTACAGCGAACTATAAAATACTAGCACTATAAAATAAAGATACATTTAATATATAATTATGTTAATATCACGTTTTTGCTAAGAATAACTCAATTGGTAGGTGTCAAAGTAAACACCGCTATTTCAAAATTATATCTAATGATATAATTTTGAAATAGCGGCATTTACTTTGACACCTACGATCTAATGATCGTAGTAATAATAACCCAAAAACATTAAAACTGTGGCATGGTCTTATAGCCATGAATTTATATTGCGGGTCTCGTATATTTTATTTTAATTATTGTTAGTTTTTAAGTGCGAACCACATTTTACATAGCCTATCCTAACTCTGACTAAACATCTAAAGATGGGATAGAATAGACACGCTGAGTCAGATGACGTCCTCCGTGACGTCATTACCCGCTGGGCAGTTCTGCTAGAGAGGCTTCGGTATAGTATTTGAAGTGTTAAGGCCGGCAGGTGCTGATGGAGTGGTTGAGTGGGCAGTATAAGGTGCTTTTCTTTCGCATGGTACAGGTATTAACGGAGCACGGTTGCTTCGCCAAGTATCTGTACAAGGCAAGGTGAGTATATCATTCTACCACTACTGCGAATGTAACGAGGATATGGCACATTATACGTTCGAGGTGTTGCGTAGGCAGAGCAGCTGAACTTGTCGTAATGATCGATGCCGAGCTGTCGAGCATCGTCCTACCATCGCGAGGATGCTCAACAGGGTCAGGCAGTGGAACGCGGTTGCCGCCTTCTGTGAGGCAGTCGTCTCGATGAAGGAAGAGGCGAATCTTTAGGGCGATATATTCCACCGTTGGCAACTCTGGCGGCGCAGACGCAAGTACCTAGCGGGTAACTGGAACGGGGCATAGTCTGTTTCCCGCAGAGACTGAATTGCGTGCGAACGACGCTTTTAGGGGTTTCGGTGAGGGCTGGTATCCGAAAGGGTAACCCGCTGGGCTGGCCACGAACGTTAAGAACTCGTTACTAGCGATGGCCCAGTATCGAAGGGGAGGAAATATTATGGGTTAAGGGCCGCCGCTGGCTTTTCGTAACCCCAGACAGAATTGACGGTGTGCATCCAGATCATCTACTAAAAAGAATAGCATGCAGGTCATACAGATTGAAATGAGATTTCACTGTGAGTTTTCTTCTTCGTTAATTAAGAATTACCTGAAAAAAATACCTACGAGTATACTTCAAGTGACGGAGTAAGAATACAATTCACCACTCCCTATCTTGCCCGTGGATGTCGTAAAAGATGACTGAGGGATATAATATGCACATAACATCTGTGGAAGAGAAGGAACTCGAAATGAAACCCTATACCAACATGTCTGACGACTATGGTATAGTAGATCAATTTATCTCCCATTGTGGAGGAGGCCCGAGCCCAACAGTGGGACGTATGTGAGCTGCGATGATGATGCTGATACTTCAAGATATCCTCTTCTTGCACTGTGGTGATTTGCTCAGTGACCTTTTAAGATATTGGACAAATTGTATTATTAGATTAGATTGTTATTTCTATTTGTATTATTTTTTATCACACAAGAACTTCCTTTGTGAAACGCGCACTCCCAAGAAATTACATTGTATCGCCAAGACTTTATATAATTTGAAAAGAAAATTACTTAATGATATCATAACAGTAACCACACTCGTAAACGCTACCGCATATAACTGTTCTCGAATAAGATTACTTTTTATGTCGGAACATATATGTCACCATTTTGCCTCCCACGAATGTTTAGAACGACTAGGGGAATATATTTTTCAACTAAGGCTTCCTTCTCTATCTCCTTAATCCATAATATGTTCTAATGTGGAACATTGGTCTACTGCGGAAGAGCATTTAGCCTTCTAGACGGCTGGCTAGATGGATTTTGTGCCACTTTCAGTGATTATTTCAGTGATCTACTTACATCTTTTTTAATGCGCTTTTATTCGCTTCAGACGTATCTATTTTAGTATTTTGGTATGTAACGGAATCATTGAACATGATTTTGACCCCCTTAAAAACGTCGGATTAACTCGAAATTTGGCATATCCATTAAGGACCGATGACAATTCAATATTTTAAACAGTTTGACCCGTTATCTTTACTAGGATAATCAGGATAAGCGATTTAAGCGTATTTTTTAGTTTTTTTGAACTATTATATTTATTTTTAATACGCTTTTATTAGCTTCAGACGTATCTATGTTAGTATGTTGGTATGTAACGGAATCTTGGAACATGATTTTGACCCCGTTCAAAACGTCGGCTTAACTCGAAATTTGGCATACTTATTAAGGACCGATGACAATTCAATATTTTAAACAGTTTGACCCGTTATCCTTACTAGGATAATCAGGATTAGCGATTTAAGCGTATTTTTTTAGTTTTTTTGAACTATTATATTATTTATGTTATCCAATGAAAAAAACTTTATTTTTCATTGTCAACTCTCATTGCCGGGCTTGAAGCTCCTCCGCAATAGGAGGAAAAATTGCCTACTATACCGCGCTGGTCAGTCATGTTGTCCTATCGTTTTATTTCGAATTTTGCTTCTATTGCATAGATGTATTTGCATGTATGGTCTAGTCGTCTTTGACGATACTGAAGGGCAAGATAGTGGGTGAATGTATGCATATATAAATGGCTGGTGACATTTTAAAAAGCGAATAGAACCATTGGACACAGTAACAGACACAAAAATGTTCTCAATGGCATTCTAGTGAGGTCTATATTCAACAATGTATGTTGTGTACAACTTATAATGGTCATCATTAAAGTAGGATAAGTTTGACTGCACAGATGGCTAGCGGTTAAGACGTCGACCTACGTGCCAGTGTTCCGGGTTCGAATCCCATGCAGGACTACCCTTTGGGTGATCCAGAAATTATTTTTCTGATGTATTTTGTGTCGGATGTATTTTGTGTCAGTTAAAAAAAGCTGTCCGTGTGGTGACGGATTAAGAATGCAATTCGCCACTTCCTATCTTTAGTTTTTTTTTTATTGCAAACGGTAGCAGACGAGCAAACAGTACACCTGATGGTAAGTGCTGCTACCGCTCATGGACCTTTACAGGGTCGCTGCCTACCGCGAAGAAAGTGAAGGGAGTGTGAATGCGTGTATTGAGGCTCGGTGATACCAAGGGCATCACCAAAACCCTCAACACACAAACACCCTCATAAAGTTGAGCTGCCGGCTCTCTCGCTCACCAAACGAAGCGCAGTAACAAATTGCTACTACTCAGATGTCGATTTTCTGCTAGAGTGTGGTACTACCCCGGACGGACCGGCCCGCGGCTGTAGACAGATAACTGTCAACAGTGTGGTCCTACCACTCTTACCAGTGGATGTGGTAAAAGACGACCAAAGGATATAATAAGCATATAATATCTGGGCACGAGAAGGACAACTCGAAACAAAACTCTATACCAACACGTCTCACCAGCGTGGAATAGTAGGTCAATTCCTCTCCCTCTATGGATGAGGCCTGATTCCAACGGTGGGACATTTATAGGCTGAGATGATGATGATGAAAAAAAAGTTAAGAGCAGTTTTATCCTTATTTCATGGACTCAAAGCAACATGTAGTCCTTTTTTATCATCAATACTAAAAAATATTTGGCAATAATTTTGTTAGCGCCCGCCTACCTAAGGTCAGCCTGACCACCACATAACGTATATTATTATACTATACAAAGGTATCAAGCAATAAAAAAAAAAACAGTTGTCAATTCACAAAGAAAATTCAACATTTATAAACAAACTGCAGTTTGTGCGTTGAAACGCTTCGTACCGGTTAGTATAATTTCAACACCAAAACGATTGTCACGACATACACACATTAACTTAATTGTAAAACGTCTGCTTGCAACAGAGTATGCGTGAATTGATATTGTTTTATTTGTAAAGAGACATCGTGACTCACTAATAGAAGAGTTACAATTAATAAGATTTGAAATTCTATAGCAAGAAGAATTAGCACGCTGAAGTGGCAATAGGCAGGCCGTTTCGTTCGACTCACCGAGGGGAAGAAGAAAGGTTCTTGATTGGCGATCACGTATCGGATGACGCAGTGTAGAATTCCCATTTGGTGGACCGACGATCTGGTAAAAATCGCTGGGCGTCGTTGGATGAAGGGGTAATAGGACCGCACTTTGAGGTGATATATGAGGGAAGCCTATGTCCAGCAGTACATAGCAATAAGTTGAATGATGACGATAATAATGAAATTGTATAAGCAGAGGCGAAAAAAAAAACATTTATTTTTTTAACAAGATACGTACACAAATAAAAACTAAATATGGGTGTCGTAAGCCCTAGCCGCGGCTGCGGGTGACGTGACCGGGGAGTTAGTTCGTCACCCGCCGAGAGGCCGACCGTGCGAGGAAAGACCGACGTCCTCCCCGAGGGGGGGGACGTCGGTCGATGGGAGGGTACCCCAAATAGAGGGTATTCCGTCGGGTCGACCACTGATGACAAGTAACCCTGCTCCGGTGGTCGGCCCAACGACGAAGGCGACGTGCATCGTGGGTAGGTTGCGGGTGTGCGTGTTTATGCCTCTCTGTCTTCCCAGACGGAGTGGTGCGAGGAGTGCGCCGACCGCAGCTGCAGAAAAAAAAAATTCGTGTCGTAAGGATACGTAATAGAATTGAAATGTGGAAGAAGAGTATATTTTGCATCGACCCCGAGTAATTGGGATAAGAGCAAGATGATGATAATGATATTTGAATATATTCAAAGTAAACTACTTAGCAGACCGCTGAGGATTAAGCAACTGCCTAATTCGTTACTACACGGTCTGCTGATGAAAACATCATAAAATCCAATAGCAAATGTTGCGCCGAAACTCTATTTTAGTATTAGCTATGACAATTTATTGCAGAATAAAAATGATGACTGCAGAGCTTTAGCCTCTCCCTGGCAACACTAGTACCGTGAGTAATACCAATAAAGTGTTGCTAGTTCTAAAACTGAAACTAGAAAGTTGAAGTTAACACTCCCAACTATTTGTCGGTTCGCTAACGAAAGTCGGTGGTATTAAGACCGTATTGTAATCGAAGAAACGCTTTTGCTAAAAAAGAACTAAGAATCGCCTATTTTACACTCTTAGGGGATGAAAATTAACAAATAGTGAATGAAACAAGTGTTTATTTATTTTTACTGAAGAATTCAGTAATACTGAAGAATGTTTTTGAGGACAATCGATGAAGACTTTTTCTCTGTCTATGGTTCAGTGTTAGTAAAAGATGAATATATACATATATATCTGGTATGAGCTATTAAAGTAGACAAGTAATATGCTGATATCAACTTGAATCACTTTGTTTCAACTTAAAACAAGGTAAAATTGACTTACTACTGCATTGAAACCAGGAAAGGGTTTTAAGATATTACGGGGTTTAACAAGTCCCCATACTGTCATAATAAACAATTGAAACATTTTTTCCTTTTTTTAATTTAAAAGACAACACCTTGCACTAAGGAAATAATCATTTAATTGCGCAGGGACTTTACAAACATATAATTAACGGACACAAATTACAACCAGACTCAGAACAACAATTTGTGGATCGCACAAAGTGTTGTCCCGCGTGGGATTCGAACCCGCGACACTGGCACGGTAGGTCGGTATCTTAACCATTTCAGCCATCTGTGCAGTCAGAAATAAGTTTATTGTACTACAAAATAAATTAAATAGAAAAAAAAAATCACCGTGAACGTGCTAGGCAATGATTTCCAGCTTACATTGCGGTGTGAGAGAGCGATCCAACAAAAGTTTGAACGCCAACAGAAGACTATATTTACGCTAAGAGCGATATAGTTGTAGTACATAGGAATAGCATCGTAAACAACCTTGTATTTAATTAGCTTACTTAGTTTCTGTTTGTTTAATTTAATGGTTTTACTTGTCTAAAGCTAATATTTTATTACTACTTCATATGCAATGAGACTAGACGTTATTTTTAACTATTAATCATATTATGAGCTATAGATATGGTGACTCTTATTCAGTGAGGATATAGATACCAGTGTAGTTAAGGTTTTTTTTTTCGCGCACCGTCCTATCTATCCGGCGCGACGTGAGGATATAGATGTTATTTACATTCGATAATGTTTCTTTGAAAACCCTCAGGAACAAATGAGGTTGTAATTTACAAAAATTAGTATTGTCCAATTATCTCATCTTAGCTTATATACATCCCACTACTGGGCTCAAGACTCCTCCACAATAGGAGAGAAACTGACATACTATACTAAGGTATATTTCACGGTTTTATATCGAATATTCTTTATCCTGTATAGATATTATACGTATATTAATGTCTTTACCCATAGGTTTAAGGCCTAAGATAAGGGGGTGGTAAATTATATTCTTACTCCGTCACCATAGGAAAAATTTTATAGTAATTATATAATACTGATATACATACGTTAAATTCTTCATGTTGCTCTTAAGATAGTAAAACAGCAATAAAGGAGTAGCAAATTAATACATTGTGTGCCACAATTATGATATAAAATTTCTTTTCAATTCGATATTTCAGATTTTTTTAAGTGGGGCCACGCATTAATGACTGGGTTTTTCCAAGGTAGTATACAGACTTTCACAGGAAATCGATGTCCAAGTATTAAGATTTGTTCCGCAAAAGAATCAGAGGCTAAAATCTCACATCAAGGTAGGCAGCCCACATTCGGCATCAGCCAGGAAACGGCGCATGTCGCACTGATACGCTGCGGTGTAAGTCAACAGTAATGCTTCCGGAACCACCAACGGCCATCGAGTACCAGGCCCAAGTACTTCATCATCACAATACTTCGTGTGGACCCGGATGCTGATAAAACCGAATTGGCATGGGTCATAATGGGCGAGTCCATTCTACGGCTAAGCTTTTGGTATTTAGGAATCTCACGTGTGGCGGAGGCCGAAAGGAGTGAGTCCAGGAAACATCGGGAATATATTGCATATACTTTTGTAGTCTACTAGAAGGATGAAACACAGATTAAAAAATGAACCTAAGGCAGTTTTTGCTCGCTTTGCTCGTTATTTCTCTACGTGATGAAATCCAAAATACGGAAATCTGTAGAAAAACAGGTGTAACCGACATAGCCCTCAAAATTAGCACGTTGAAATGGCAATGGGTAGGCCACATCGCACGTCAAACCGAAAACCATTGGAGAAGTCACATTCTCAAGTGGCGACCAAGAATCGGACCATGTAGCGTACGACGACCTTGGATGTAAGTGGCACGGGACCATTCTGAGTGGCATTCTTGTGTGGAGGCCTTTGTTCAGCAGTGGACGTTTATAGGCTCATGACTGGAAGGCAGTTTTTATGACTCCCAGAGGAAAGATAAACAACGACGAGGTCTTTTTTCCCATCATCAAATAGAAAAGGTTCTTAATCAGATCTTAAAAGATGAATAATTGAACGTTACAGAATCTCTAAAAGCTTCGTAAATAACAACATTTCATGCGGATATATTTATTATTACTATTCAACTGTCAATAGCCAGTATTTATTTATGTCTATAATTAAAGTGTAGGTAGCTGTTTATGGTAGTGTATTACATCAATTAAAACATGGCTTCCGTTACATTCGTGTAAGAGATTATCTGTGTAATAAATCAGACTCAATACTAATTTGAAGCTATGTGATTTGAAAGTATACCTCTCTTACGTTTCATTTGTATTTGATTTTTTAATGTCAGCTAATTTGAATATTTGTTAGCAACTAATTTGGCTAACCATATTTGTAATTTTGCTAATGAAGTAAGGATATGTGTGGTTAGTAATTAGTCGTATTTTATTTATTTCTACTTATACAGTCATCATCATTTTGCTCTTACTACAATTACTCAGGTTCATCATCATCATCTTTCTCTTATCCCAATTACTTGGGGTCAACACAATATGGCATTTTCTTCCATACGGTCCTATCAGACGTCATCTCTGCAGTCACTCCCAGGCTATCCATGTCATGCCTCACGCAGTCCATCCATCTTTTCCTTGGTCTTCCTTTACCCCTAAAACCTTTAACATTCATACCCAATTTTATGTGTTCCGTGTGTGTTCCTATAGATTCGAGAAAAGTTTAGATTAATAATTGGATCCAGTAGATGGCACTTGTTTTTCACATTGCTTTTATTTTTTTATATTTGAACAAAACAACGTCTGTTGGGTCAGATAAAGATATGTATATGTATATATATGTATATATATATATATATATATATATATATACTAGCAACCCGCCCTCGCTTCGCTTCGGTTATAGGTTATAGTCGTTTTACCCGCGTAGTTCCCGTTCCCGTGGGAATACCGGGATAAAATATAGCCTAGTTTACGCCCTGATATTATAGCTTTCCATTGGTGAAAGAATTTTTAAAAATCGGTCCAGCCGTTTTGAAGATTACCTGGTACAAACAGACAGACAGACAGACAGACAGACAGACCGACAAAAATTTTTTAATTGCTATTTTAGGCATAGGTGTCGTGCAAATAACCGTGTGAGCATGAAAAAGCCTATTATTTTGACATTACAAATAGACACTCCAATTTTATTTATTGGTATAAATTTCTTCTGTACGTGTATATGACTAAACTCCTAAACGGATGGGTCGATTTTGACGAGTTTTTGAGGTGACCTCAATAATGGTTTAGATCAATAATTCGACCCGTTAGGCGGGATCCATTTCAGGGCATCAAATTTTATTTACTATAAATCATTTTTGCAATATTTTCTAACCAGCCACCTATCTGACAACAACCCAAGGAGGTATGTAAATTTTGAACTGACTACATCAGATAAAGTTGGTCCAGGTTTATGTAATGCGCATGGTTGTCTTTTACTATACCTACGAGCAATGTATGGGTTGATAGTATTTTATAGTACTGCTATTTTTTTTTTTATTGCAAGCGGTGGCATACGAGCAAACAGCTGATGGTAAGTGTTGCTGCCGCCCATGGACCTTTACAAGGCCGCTGCCTACCGCGAAAATAGTGAAGGGAGTGTGAATGCGTGAATTGAAGCTCGGTGATACCAAAGGCACCACCAAAACCCTCCACACGCAAACACCCTCAGAAAGTTGGGCTTCCGACTCTCTCGCTCACCAAACGAAGCGCAGTAACAAATTGCTACTAATCAGACGTCGATTTTCTGCGAGAGTGTGGTACTACCCCGGACGGACCGGCTCGCGGCTGTAGACAGATAACTGTCGACAGTGTGATCCTACCACTCGATTACATTTTTAATATAATATGCTATATTTTTTATAATAATGCTATATTTTTAATGATTGCTGATGTTTACGCGAGTATTATACATTTTAAATAAAACTACTTTACGGATTTTATCGCGTTTGTATTTACTATTACTTTTATTACTTTACAGCCGTCACCCGTGACCATGAACGCTGTAAAGTGTAAAAATAAAATACAAACGCGATAAAATCCGTAAAGTAGATTTATTTAAAATGCTATATTTTTGTACTATTTTTTTATATTCATTTATTCATTCATTTCGGCTCATATACGTCCCACTGCTAGTCCCGAGCTTCCTTCTCAGACAGGTTGGTATAGATAGGGTTTGTTTCGAGTTTTCTTTATCTTGCATAGATGTTATCATCATCATCATCAGCGCAGCCCACATACGCAGCACTGTTGAGTTCGAGCTTCCTCCACAATAGGAAGGCAATTGACCATACGAAGGCATAGGACGGCAATTGACCACAGGAGTGGTAGGACCACACTGTCGACAGTTATCTGTCTACAGCCGCGGGCCGGTCCGTCCGGGGCAGTACCATGCTCTCGCAGAAAATCGACGTCTGAGTAGTAGCAATTTGTTACTGCGCTTCGTTCCGTGAGCGAGACAGCCGGAAGCCCAACTTTCTGAGGGTGATTGCGTGTGGAGGGTTTTGGTGGTGCCCTTGGTATCACTGAGCCTCAATGCATTCACACTCCCTTCGCTTTCTTCGCGGTAGGCAACGGCCTTGTAAAGGTCCATGAGCGGCAGCAACACTTACCATCAGGTGTACTGTTTGCTCGTTTGCCACCGTTGGCAACAAAAAAAAAAAAAAAAACTATATACCAACCTGTCTAACAAGTATGGACTTGTTAGACAGGTTGGTATAGAATTTTGTTTCAAGTTTTCCTTCTCTTGCGTAGATATTATACGCGTATCATCGTCTTTTATGACACCCACGAGCAAGATATGAATTGGTGCATTCTATTCTTACTCCGTCACCACACGGAAATCTTAATCATCTCATCAATAATCAGAATCTTACCTATGGATGTCGTAAAAGATTACTAAGCGATATAATCTATACCAATAAATAAAATTGGAGTGTCTGTTTGTAATGTCAAAATAGAAGGCCATTTTCATGCCCACACGGTTATTTGCACTATACATATGCCTAAAAATCAATTTATATTTTTTTTGTGTCTGTCTGTCTGTTTGTTCCGCGTAATCTTCAAAACGGCTGTGGAGCGATTTAAAAAAAATATTTCACCAATGGAAAGCTATAATATCAGGGAGTAAACTAGGCTATATTTTCACGGGAACTACGGGGATAAGGCAACAGAAACCGAAGCGAAGCCAGGGCGGGTTGCTAGTATGAAATAAAAATTTATACCGACTTATCTGACCAGCATGATATAGTAAGGTCACTTTGCCTCCTACTGTGGAGGAGGATCGAGTCCCTCAGTGGGACGTATATGAACTGAGATTAAATCCTACACCCAGCAATAAATGTTTATATACTCACTAGGAATCCGCCCTAGCTTCGCTTTAGTTTCAGTCGCCTTACACGCGTAGTTCCCGTTCCCTTGTGAATACAGAAATAAACAATAGCCTATGTTACTCCCTGATATTATAACTTACCATTGGTGAAAGAATTTTTGAAATTGGTTCTGTGGGTTAATCTTCAAAGCGTAACAACTTAGTTTCGCATTTATAATATTAGTAAGGATAAATTTAGAACTTAGGTCTTTATATGTCACTGATTTTACCAAATGAACTGTTAAGCCATACATCAATAAAAGTGTCAAACTCAATTTCCTCTTATGAAGTCTTCTGATACAGTGCCCGATAAAAACCTTTACAAATAAGATTGTATCTGTTGTCACGACTTGCACATAAGTTATCGACTATACTTGTGCCGACAAATGACGGACGCAATCTTTATTTTTTTTTTTTTCTCTCGTACATGAAACCCGTTTGTCTTCAGGTTTTATTTACTTCATAAATTATGAAAGGCGTGTGATTGTTTTGCAAGATTAAATATCGAAATATATCTATAATTTTTTTTCCCGTTTGGTAACGGAGTAAGAATACAATTCACCACCCCTTATCCTGTCCGTGGGTGTCGTAAAAGACGACTAAGAGACATGATATACACATATCTGTTTTCTATATTTTGGAGAATACGATTCAATAAGAATAAGAATACAATTCCCTACCCCCACTCTTGCCCTTGGGTGTCGTAAAATACTAATGGATTTACTATGCATGTAACATCTATTTAAGATAGGGAAAACTTGAAATAAAACCAATACGTTTACCGGACTGGGGACTTTCGTCCGTCACCCGCAGAGAGGCTGACCGCGCGACGGCGGCCGACGTCCCGGGACAGGGTCGTTGAGAGGAGAGGGTACACGAAAGGGTATTCCGTCGGGCCGACCACTGAGGAGAAGGAACTTGGCATTAGTGCTCGGCCCAACGAAGAGAACGATGTGGGTACGGGTGGGTTATGCGCTCGCTCGTCCTTTCGTCGCCCCAGACGGAGTCCACCCATAACAAAAAAAAATACCAATACGTCTGGCTTTGTATAGTAGGTCAATTTACCGCTTATTATGGAGAAGGCTCGAACCCAACAGTGGGTGTATCTGCTGAAATGATGAGTTTCTTTATTTTTCTTCAACTCATTATAGGCTCATTCAGCTCTTATCCCTATTACTTGGGATTGATTCAATATGTACTATTTATTGTATGTAGTGTTTGATAGTATACACGGTAACATTTATGTCGTCTTACAAAAGCAGGTCAATTAAAGTATCCAGTATCTACTTTACATTCGTAAAATTAAAAGGTTAAAAACAATATTTACTAGAACATTTTTTAATAAAAGTTATTATAAATAATTACTAATTAAAATAGTAAGGAAACAGCTTGTAACGAGC
Organism: Lymantria dispar; assembly: GCA_032191425.1. Classification (NCBI taxonomy): domain Eukaryota; kingdom Metazoa; phylum Arthropoda; class Insecta; order Lepidoptera; family Erebidae; genus Lymantria; species Lymantria dispar. The sequence goes on along the minus strand of CM063468.1, from coordinate 9,448,325 downwards.
GCTTAGGTACTCAACACAGCTGATGTAGTATATAGGTACTACGACCACCTGACCGCGGCGCCAATCGGGCATCGCAAAGGATATCTGATAGGTATCTAGCGTAGGGAATTACGCTTTGTAAAAGCCGTCCATGTGGACTTCATACCTATGATTGGCTAACGAAATGCCGCACGATTTGTTTTGTTTAAAATGTAAACATAATAAACGGGCTGTTACAAAATATTAACTTTAATTAATTTTATTTTATTATTTTTTTTATAACTGCCACTATTGAACATTTAAATATGTTAGATATGTTTCTTTGGTCGGATACCTTTATGGCTTTTTTTTGTAAGACGATAAAAAAGTCACCGTTTACATTGCAAAAATAATTAGCAATAGTTTTACACAGAATATTTTCTTCACCCATTACTTATGTTAGCTGAGAGTATCCTTCATATTCAGGGTCCATTAGCCTATAGACGTTCTTTGGGAATAGGTATATCTCTCCCTTTCCAATAAGTATTGTGCGATTATTATTATTATTTCGCGATTATTATTTCTATTCAATAAATCTTAGGAATACTCGAAATACAATCCTTTTTTTTTTGGTTTACGGTCGGCGCACTCCTCGCACCACTTCGTCCGGGGCGACAAAGGGGCGTAAGCACATACACCCGTAACCCAGCCGTGACACGTCGTTCGTCATTGGGTCGACCACCGGAGCAGGATGACTTAACGTCAGTGGTCGGCCCGACGAAAGACTCCCTTGAGGGGTAGAGCAAATTATGAGTTTGATTTGAAGAACATTATTGCTTTATCTACTTTAAGTCAATTAGGTTTAATAATAAGAATTTTAAGAATGGGAATAGTAGATTTAGCTTTTTTTCACCTATTAACACATGCTATATTTAAGGCTTTATTATTCATGTGTGCAGGGGTAATTATCCATATAATAGGTTATATACAAAACATTCGCTATATAGGGAGGATAAATTTATATATTCCTCTAACTTCTTTATGTTTAAATATTTCAAATATAGCCTTATGTGGGATTCCTTTTTTAGCTGGATTTTATTCAAAGGATTTAATTTTAGAGTTAGATTTAGAAATTTAAATTGGTTATACCCCTTGGGGTGGTTTGGTCCCATAAAAAATACCAACACGTCTGATAAGCGTGGTAGAGTAGATCAATTTTACTCCCATTGTGGAGGAGGTTCGAGCCCAACAGTGGGTGATCTGTGATGATAACGATGAATAAATCTTTGCACTTTTATTTTGAAAGAGGTCCCTACATCATCATTAAAAATATTTTTTTTTAAATTTGAATTAAGAATAGTGTACCCTATATAAGAAAAAAAATTTTTTTTATTGCAAAAAAAGCGTTTCATTTTTTAGTTGAATTTTCGCTAATCCTGATTATCCTAGTAAGGATAACGAGTCAAACTGTTTTAAATATTGAATTGTCATCGGTCCTTAATAAGTATGCCAAATTTCGAGTAAATCCAACGTTTTGAAGGGGGTCAAAATCATGTTCAAAGATTCAGTTACATACTAACATACTTACGTCTGAAGCTAATAAAAGCGTATTAATAAAGGCGTAAGGCTAGGTTCACTCACAGACTCGTTTCATTTCAAGATAGAATGTTATTGTGTAGTATCTTCATAACTATTCCGATATTAAATTTATTTGCTGTATAATCATGAACTACTTAAAATCATCAACTACTACTTCCGTGTGGTGCCGGAGTAAGAATACAAGTCACCACCCCGTATCTTACCCGTGATTGATCGTACGAGACGACTAAGGGATATAAAACGCATATAACATCTATGCGAGAGAAGAAAAACTCGAAATAAAACCCTATACCAACACGTCTGATCAGCGTGGTATAGTAGGTCAATTACCCTTCCATTATGGAGGAGACTCGATCCCAACAGTGGGACTTATATGGGCTGAGATGATGATGGATCATGAACAACGAATTCAATTCACTACTTCCCTATTATTACACGTCATTTTATCATCACATCAGTCCATATACTTCCCAGTGAGCGATTAATCATGATCGGGGAATTAGTCCGTCACCCGCTGAGAGGCCGACCGCGTGAGGAAAGACCGATGTTCTCTCCGAGGGGCCGAGGAGGGAGGGGAGGGACGTCGGTCGATGGGAGGGTACCCCAAATAGGGGGTATACCGTCGGGCCGACCACTGATGACAAGTAACCCTACTCCGGTGGTCGGCCCAACGACGAAGGCGACGTGCACGTGGGGTGGGTTGCGGGTGTGCGTGCTTACGCCCCTCTGTCGCCTCAGACGAAGTGGTACGAGGAGCGCGCCGACCGCAACCCACCCCCAAAACAAAAAGTGAGCGATTAATAGTGGGAAAAGATAGCAGCGCCATCCAGAGAAATTCAAAACGTCAACTTTCATCGTCCTCATGGTTTTTGAAACATGGTAATTGTATAGCACGGTATTCTGTTATAAAAAACCCTATGTCTAATAATGGACATTGAAAAGCTGATGGATAAGTTGAAATTAAGCAAAGAAGAACAACGTGTTCTGTAGTTGTCTATTCTTTGTTAGTATGTGTGTATGTTAGTTTCTCTGTGACGCTCTAGGGATTATAAAGACCCCTCGCATGTAGAACTTCTCATTCATAGAAACAGATCAGGAATTTAAGAAAAAAATAAATTAGTACCTTTGCATTCCTCAGTCAAATTTGCCATGTGGTGACGGAGTAAGAATATAATCTACTTTCCTCTCTTACTGATAGGTGTCGTAAAAGATAACTAAATGATCATCGTCATCATCATCATCACGGCTCATAGATGTCCCACTGTTGAGCTTGCGCCTTCTCCACTATGGAAGGAAAATTGACTTACTATACCGCGTTGGTCACACGTGATGGTACAAGGTTTTATTTCGAGATTTCCTTCTCTTGCACAGATCGTATGTGCATATTATATTCCTTAGTCGTCTTTTACGACATCCACGGGTAAGACAGGGAGTGACGAATTGTATTCTTACTCCGTCATCATACGTCATATAGCAGATCAATTTCCCCCATTGTAGAGGAAGCTTGAACCCAGAAATGGGACGTAGAGAATCGAAATATATTATCACACCTTAGTTTTCTGTGAAAGACATAAAAACCAGCTAGCAGAGCCCCAGCAGTATCCGCAAATCCTGGAAAACCTAAAGCACTGTACTCCTCAATCCATATACCAAGAATGGTAATTATGATATTTTTAGGCTACAGCCAGCTCACCCGTCGTCCAGCTCCGTCCGAGACGATAGAAGGGCGGCCCAGGGCCCCATAACCCACCCGTTGCAAGTCGCCCTCGTCGCTGGGCCGACGAGTACCGAGTGCCTTGTCCTCCGTGGTCGTTCCAATTATGACATTATCTGCCTTTACTGGAAAGCCTCTGTCTGTCTGTCAGTTGAAGCCAATATAATCATCATTAACCTCATCATCATCATCGCAGCCTACATACGTCCCGCTGTTGGGCTCTGGCCTCTTCCATAATGAGAGGGATTTTGACCTACTATACCATGCTGGTCAGACATGTTGGTAAAGATTATTATAGATTGAGTATTATTATATATTTTTCCTTCTCTTGCACAGATCTTATGTGCATATTATATCCCTTAGCCGTCTTTTACGACATTCACGGGCAAGATAGGGAGTGACGAATTGTATTATTACTCCATCGCCACACATTGTATAGTAGATCAATTTTTCCCAAAGTAGAAGAGGCTCGAACCCAGAAATTAGACCTAGGTGACCCGACATAAAAACTTGTTGGCAGATCTCCAGTAGTATTCGCAAATCCTGGCAAACTTACAAAATAGCAATCGCCAATCTAAGGTGTCGCTAAAAGACGCGATTACCAGTGTCTTCCATTACGGGAAGGCCTGTGTCTGATAGTTGAAGGAAATATAATGATGATTAACCTGTAACTGCACAAAGTTTTTTAAATTAAAATTTTAACCAAATATTATTATTATTAAATACAAGTTAGTGACCATTCGGTATTAACTTTGACCAAGTCGATATTTCCAAAGTTTCAAGTGTCATGTATCGTGCGGTGACCGCTGACCGCAAATGTGAAGCTAGCGGGGAAAACAAAAATAATTTGTCAAACTCGTTTGACGAGTCGTATACTTGACCACATTTACATAGATATGTTAAAATTTTGAGCTCACTAGTGCAACTTGGATGCGTGATTATTCTAGTTAGCATGACAGTCAAAATATTACACCTCTCACTTTTTGAATTATGTACGTATTATATTATTTATCATCCTCTTAAATACTGTAGACAAACAAAAACTGGATAGAAAGGACACACGGTTCAGTTCGAGTTTATAAGCATTTGATATTAATACTAAATGAACTGAAGCAATGTGATAATTTAAAAAAAAAATCACTTTAATTTGTGAGTTATTGTTTTTCACTTGAAAATAAATCTAAGACTAGAACATAACTATGTCTTGAAAATTGGTTTTTATTGAATGAAATAACTAAATTGCTTAATTAAGTTAATTCATCCAATTATTTTAAAGTAAATTTTTAATATAAACATTTTTTGATTTTTTTTTATTTATAATATATGAATAGATTTTATTTAGCTATTTGCATATTACATCATTTAGTCTTCTTTTACTAGACCCACAGGTGATGAATTATATTCTTAGTCCGTCACCACACGACAAAGATGAACCCGTTTTTTTTTTTATGGGTGGGCTATGGTAAGTGCACGCGCGGTCCATTCCGTCCAGGGCGATGAAAGGACGGCACGCGGGCCCATAACCCACCCGTACCCACGTCACCTCATTGTTGGGCCAACCACCGGAGCAGATGTGACTTATCGTCAGTGGTAAAGATGAACCCGTAACAGATTTTTACGATACCACTGAAATCAAGGAACATTGCAACGGTGGTCGACCCAACGACGAAAGCGACGTGTCACGGGTGGGTTACGGGTGTGCGTGCTTACACCCTTCTGTCGCCCCGGACGGAGTGGTGCGAGGAGAGCGCCGACCGTAAACCACCCCAAAAAAAAAACATATTTTTACAGCGACTACAACGGAAAAGCGAGGATAGGATACACATTGTGTTCTAAACGCAACCTTACACTTGTAAACAAGACGATGCTACCTAACATATGAAAATAAAAATAAAATAAAATATTTCATTGTGTATTCTATCTTCTATAAGCCAAAAAATATTCAAATATAATTATTTGAATGCTGTATAATTGCCGCATCCATTTCATTCTACACATTTTTCCTTGTGACATCCAGATAACATCAGAACACAGTCCGTTAGCGCGTATTAGTTGATCGATATAGTGTGGCGCCCGTAACAGCCCACATGTCGATCAGTTATATGTTAAGGCGAATATTTGATGCGGCATTAGAAAAAACATAACATTTATTAAAGTCATACTTCTTTCTGCGGAAAGGAAAGTTTTTACGATGCGCGGGAATACCTACCGTCATAAATATCAACTAGATAATGCGTTATAATAAAACTTTCTATATATTGAAATCTCTTTTTCTTTTGTCTCTTTTTCTTTTGTGTCTTTTTTTTTTTCTTATTGTGTCGTTTTTTTCTACAATGTAGGTTAAAGCGAAGGATAAAATTTACAAAAAGATTATTAGGAAGATTTTTATCTTGTTACGCCAAAAAGTATAAAATTTTATGTGCGTATACAAACACTTTTTGTATTATTCTGTGTTATTGTTCATAATTTGCCATGTGGTGACGGAGTAAGAATACAATTCACCACTCTCTATCTTGCCTGTGGTAAAAGACGACAACGGGATATAATATGCACATAACATCTGTGCAAGAGAAGGAAAACTCGAAATGAAACCCTATACTAACATGTCTGACCAGCATGGTATCAAATTCCCTCCCACTATGGAGCCCAACAGTGGGACGTATGCGTGCTGCGATGACGATGATAATGATGATTGTTCATAATAATCTCTGATTATGATAATTTTGATTCTGAATCTGTCATCACTCTACAATTTAAAATTACTGATATTCTCCGTGTTGTAACGGAATAAAAATACAATTCGCCACTCCCTTTCTTGCCTGTGGGTTTCGTAAAGACGACTAAAGGATATAATATGCATATAATATCTACGCAAGAGAAGACAATATCGTAATAAACCCCTATACCAACATGTCCCTCCCATTGTGGAGAGGCTTGTGCCCAACAGTTATTGTGATGATGATGATGATGATTACTGATATTATCATCATCATCATTTCATTATCGCTGTCCACTGCTGGACGTAAACCTCCCTCATGTTACACCACAGAGTGCCGTCTTGTGCCTGCATCCAATGACGCCCAGCAACTTTCATCAGGTCGTCAGTCCAGCTATGGGGGTTCTATACTGCGTCGTTTGATACGTGGTCGCCTGGTCTTCCCCAGTGGTTGTCGGTTCGTCGATTACTGATACAGTCAAAAAAATCGGTTGTCTGTAAAGTCCGTTTACTGACGATAATTGAACGTGACAATGTCATAAGAAAATACTGATGGAATAGTTTCATTTTTCAAAAGAAATTTTTAATTTTATTTATTTGATAGATATTTTGTATGGATCAAGCCTTAAATGGAACGCCTCAGAGCGAGGTAACGCCGCATACGTCATGTTTTTTTCGTATGTGCAGCCGGCTCCATCGAATTATAAGACATTGTCACGTCAATAAAAATTATGAGGACCGACTTGGAATAAGGAACTGATATTCATTAGCGTATTTATAATCCCCATCGTACCTCTAAGCTATTACATAATATTACCAAAGTATTCAAAACATATCGCAAACTCAACGAGAGTAACATCTCAAAGTTTGGTTATTGAACGAAGATAGGTATACAAATATGTTTTACCTTATTACGAAGGAACTTTGAGTGTGAATATATGCCATCGATGGAATCAATGCCAAGTTAGCACGGTTTATAAACCGACTAAATGAAATTGTATGAGAGTTAAACAAATATGTTGAAGTAGCGTTACATATCTACATTATAGGCACTTATGTATTGAAATTACATTTAAAAATATATTTAAGTATGTCAGTCAGTCAAGTTTAAAAGAAATTTGCTGACACTTCTGTCTATAAACCCACGTATCAGTTTTCTGTATGATGATAGGGTAATAATAGAATTCGCCACCCTTTTTTTCCCTTAGGTGCAGTAAAATATGACTAAGGGATATAAAACGTATATAATATCAGGCAAGAGAAGTAAAACTCGAAACAAAACCCTGAGCCAACACATCTGACCAACGTGATAAAGTAGCTCAATTACCTTCCCATAGTGGAGGAGGCCTGACAATTCCCCCTGATATCGTCAAATGAACATAATAGGAGGGATATTAATCTATTATATCGTGCTGGTCGAACATGTTGGTATAGGGTTTTATTTTTTCGTCGTTTGCATAGATGTTATATGCATGCATCCAGTATGAAGGTGGCTGGTGAACTGTAGTTATAAACCGTTTAAAGAATCTTTTAAGAATATATAGCACTTATAATGTTGCCGCACTTGGTATAATCTTATATCTTTAAACGAGCAATTCTTGTATATATATATATATATATATATATATATATATATATATATTCAGGATCTCGGAAACGGCTCCAACGATTTTGTTGAAACTTGGCATACTAGAGGTTTCGGGTCCAAAAAATCGATCTAGCTAGGTTTTATTTATAGAAAATGTTGTTTTGTCCGTATTTTTAGCAAAACAATGACATTAAATTTTAAAAGAATATGAATTCAAATTTCGTTGTTAACGTCATGAGTTCCGATAGCTCATGTGGGGAGACGGGCGGTTTTAATTTTGGATTATGTGACATTTAAACAGCGTCGGTTCGAATCTCGGTGTTATTATTATTCTCTTTTTGTAGTTTTTTATATAATTTTCATTATTTATTTTTTATTTTTTATTAATATATATCTAAATAAATTCGACAAAAATATTCCGAGCGAAGCTCGGTCAACCAGATATTTCTAGAAAAATAACAAACGAAAATAGTGAATGCTTCTAACACTAAAAAAGGAAACATATTCATGATAAAAAATACACATAATACATTGTATATAAAACTAATTTACGGGTTTTATCGCGTTCGTATTTGATTTTTGTTATCCCGAGCTTTTGAACACTTTACAGTATTCTTGGTCATGGGTGGACTTAGTCCATCGGACAATCAAAGATCAAATACAAACGCGATAAAATCCGTAAAGTAGTTTTAATAGTGTAGTAGTTTTAATAATAGGTAGTGGTAGGACCACACTGTCGACAGTTATCTGTCTACAGCCGCGGGCCGGTCCGTCCGGGGTAGTACCACGCTCTCGTAGAAAATCGACGTCTGAATAGTAGAAATTTGTTACTGCGCTTCGTTCGGTGAGCGAGAGAGCCGGAAGCCCCACTTTCTGAGGGTGTTTGCGTGTGGAGGATTTTGGTGGTGCCTTTGGTATCAGCGGGCCTCAATGCACGCATTCACACTTCCTTCACTTTCTTCGCGGTAGGCCGCGGCCTTGTAAAGGTCCATGAGCGGCAACAACACTTACCATCAGGTGTACTGTTTGCTCGTTTGCCACTGCTTGCAATAAAATAAAAAAAAATACGTGTAATACTCACGTAAACATCAGAAATTATTTTAATAAAACGTTTTTCAATTTAACATTACGTCTTCGTCTTAACAACTAAAATTTGAGAAAATGGTCATTTAATCCGCTTAAAAAAGCATAAAGAAGAAACAATTTAAATGTAGATTAAATTCATAGATAAATGTTTGAAGTAGACATAATTTTCGTGTAAGATACCGGTATACTACAATAAGTTTATACGACATTATAACAGATAATGAAGTGTCGTAAAACGAGTGAAACCTATTCAGATTATCACCTCATTAAGTTTTTAATCTTACTATACATTAACATTTTAAGTACATTCTTCAATTATCATTATACACGAGTGTACTTATTGTACTAATGCTTTAATTCCTATAAGTAGATCCAAAATTCTTTTTAATATTTAATCAGTGTTTTTGTAATTTTTATGGTATCTAAAAGGGCGTTATTGCTATTAAAGTTATCTTATTATATTTTAACTTGATATTTAGGCAGCGAGACGTTTTCAAAATAGATGAGAGTATATGAGGGCCCTCTCTTGCTTGTAGGTGTCGTAAAAGATCTGAAGCCGCGGGTGACTGGACCGACGAATTAGTCCGTCACCCGCCAAGAGGCCGATCGCGTGATGAAAAGCCGACGTCCTCCCCGAGGAGAGGACATCGGTCGATGGGAGGGTACTCCGCAAAGGGGTATTCCATCGGGCCGACTACTGACATCAAATCCCCCTGCTCCGGTGGTCAGCCAAACGACGAAGGCGACGTGTCAGGCGTGGGTTACGGGTGTGCGTGCTTACGCCCCTGTCACCCCGGACGGAGTGGTGCGAGGAATGCGCTGATCATAACTCACCCCCAAAAAAAAGGTGTAAAAGATGAATAAGGGATTATATATGGATATAACATCTTTATATGAAAGAAAAAAGAATAAATTAAATCTTATACCAATATGTCTGATCAATATAGTAAGAAAATTCCCCTCCTATTGTGGAGGCAGCTCGAAACCAATAATGGAATGTATATAAACTGAAATCTTATATTTTTAAACGAACAATTCTTGTATATATATATATTCAGGATCTCGGAAACGGCCCCAACGATTTTGATGAAACTTGGCAACTTGGTTTCGGGTCCAAAAATCGATCTAGCTAGGTTTTATTTATAGAAAATGTTGATGTGTCCGTGTTTTTAGCAAAACAATACAATGACATTAAATTTTAAAAGAATATGAATTCAAATTTCGTTGTCAACGTCATAAGTTACGATAGCTCAGTTGGGAAGTTGACCGATTCTAATTTTGTTTTTTAGGCATTCAAACAGCGTTGGTTCGAATCTCGGTGTTATTATTATTCTCTTTTTGTAATTCTTTATATATTTTTCATTATTTATTTTTTATTAATATATATCTAAATAAATTCGACAAAAATATTCCGAGCGAAGCTCGGTCAACCAGATATTTATGATGATATGAGACAAGGTTAATAGTGATATTGGTCTCCTTGTGGTGTCCGTCATCGCATAAAGCAATGTGTTATTTCTGCTTATATTTTTGTGGAATTCGTGAAAATAGGCTGAAGAAGCATTTAGAGAATGAACAACAATATACTCGCAAACTTGTAACACTAACTGACATCAACTAGCAAACGAGTAAACAGCATACTTATTGGTATATTCTTACTATAGCTCTTCATCATCTTTATCATCATCGCAGCCCACATACGTCCCACTATTGGGCTCGGGCCTCCTCCACAATGGGAGGGAATTTGACCTATTATATCATGCTGGTCAGACATGTTGGTATAGGGTTTTGTATCGAGTTTTCCTTCTCTTGCACAGTTCTTATGTGCAAATTATATCCCTTAGTCGTTTTGTACGACATCCACGGGCAAGATAGTGATGAATAGTATTCTTACTCCGTCACCACACGGACGTATAGTTAACATAGCTCTTGCATCTCTGTAATACTAGAAACTCAGCCAGTTACCCTTTGGTGGGTTTGAGCATGCGACTTACCCGCTCAGCGGACACAGCATAATAATAAATTGTTACATCCCCAATGTCGATTTTCTACGAGAGTTTGGTACTATCCTGGACATAGTTTATTTATGGTATTAGGTAGACTATCATCACACCTTCACCTACCTACTAGAACGTGTATTTAAGGTACTATCCCCCTTTTAGGGAGGCCTACCTCCAATAGTGGACGATAATAATGATAATATATTTAAGCAATATTTCTATTATAGAATATATTTTCTCAATAATAAAAGTTAAAATTGTTACTTCTAACTAAGATAGAAGGACATAAGATACACAAGATTTATATTTTATGTAAATAGAAACTAATCAAGCTAAATTATGGTCGGTAAGGTAAATTAAATGCAAAGTAAGTTTACCATAAATATTTTTCTGAAACAGGATACAGTTTATGAATCGCATTAAAATTTTATAGCTTAATTTGTTTTTAATTTATTTTCTTCTAGAGATCGCCCACGCAATGGAAAATGGTAAAGGTCTTCCATAGTTTTAGCGATGTCAAAATATAATTTAAAAGTATGCCGTCTCTGAACGCTTTTAAGCTTTTGGATCTAAAACCTGAATTTTATCTGAGATCCATAATCCGACAAAAGCTCAGCTGGCTGGCTCTTTTGAAATACTGCCTTTTATATAAAATTATATACAACATATTTATTCAAATATTAGCCTCAATGTAATGGCTCTTGAATAATGATCTATTTTTAGCCAAACGTAATACAAAACATTATGGTTGGATTAAATTCTACGAAGGTCAGTTGATTACGTGTTACCTACTAGAGCAGCTATCACTGATTCAAAAATCATTAAAAATGTTTTAATTACAGAAATATAGAAACATTTATTCTATACTTGCTGCCCGACTTCGGAAGGTTGCTAACTGAACAAAAGGACGATAACTTTTTTTATTTGCTTCTTGAGAAGTCTTCATGTCAGTAGTGGACGTCGATGGGGAGATTTCATCACCTCAGCTCATAAATGAGAAGTACTGCGCTGGGTCTTTCGTTCTCGTCTCGAATTTCTTCTCTTACATAAATGATATCTGCATATTATATCCCTTAGTATGGCGATGGAGTAAGAGTACTATTTACCATACCCTTTGCCCATGGGCGTCGTAAAAGACGACTAAGGGATATAATAATAGATATTATATTATAGCAAGTAAAGGAAAACTTGAATACTATGCCAACCTGTCTGACCAGCGTGGTATAGTAGGTTAAATTTTAGCCAGATCCAGGAGGAAGCTTGGGCCTAGCAGTAAGACATATATGATGATATTCCATAAATGTCTTTTACGACACTAACGGGCAGGATAGTGGGTGATAAAATGTATTCTTAGTACATCATCACACGAATAGGGAGAACTAAGAGTTTATTTTGAGATTTCCTTCCACTCCTTGTTTTATATATAGCGATGTACTTAATAATGGTTAAAGAACCAAAACCACAGTAAGGGGCATGATACTGTATTCTTCTTCAGTCACCATACAGAAGTTTTCATACTAAACAATCAAGTTTATTAATATTAATTATGACGTCAACTAAGCCGTTTGACACGTCACAAGATAAATCTTTAATTAATTAAAAGCAGCATTTAATTAAACAAACTTTACGACAGATGTTACATATTAAATTTTGTTTACTAAAATCTTTCATTGATTTGAAATAACCTCGTGTTTAAACTGTGCTTCAAAATGATTTCTGATGTTTGTGCGAGTATTATACATTATAAATAAAACTATTTTTACAGATTTTATTGACTTTGTATATGGTTTTTGATTGCCCGACGTTTCGAACCCTTTACACTGTTCATGGTCACGGGTAGACTGACCCGTGACAATGAACACAAACGTGAGAAAAGACGTAAAAGAACAGTGTATGTGTACTTGTTGGGGTGTCGGGGGTAGAATGGTATCAGACGACCTCTCCAGCACCCCGTAAAAGCGTGAAAGGGGCCGCTGTGGTTTTAGTGGGTGTTTCGGTCACTTTTGTGGCCGGTGAGTCCCATACACACTCCCCCGTCTGTAACCGGCGAGAGATAGCGCATAAAAGCATTTCCACAGCGTGAAAAAATAAAGTGTATGTGTACTTATGTACATACATGAGAAGTTATTCTTCTTTGGCGTAAGAAGATAAAATCTTTTTAAATAAAAATTAATTAATTTTAAATATTTTTTTTTATTAATTGTTTTATATTATTGTCATTGTATTACATGTCTTAATTTATTATTTAGTTAAATGTTATTTGGTAAAATATAATTTTAATTATGATTAATATTTTGATATTAGATATATTTTATTATTTGTATAATATTATTGTTTTATTATATATAACTGTTATTAATTCTATATTATTCTCTTATAATATCGCATTAGGTTAAATGTCCTGTAAAGTATTATAATTGGTTGTAAATATATAAATAATAATAAATAAATAAATAACTAATAATAATAAATTTCTAAAAATTTTAGCATTCGAATTATCCTACGTTTGTGAAAAAACGACACTAATAATAGAAAAAAAAGTATAATACATTGAAAACTTTATTGTAAGACATTTGTCTTTGTGCGGGCGCATTGTAAAAAATGTTGATTAGCTAACTTCGGGGTATTGGTTTTTGGTAACAGTTTGTGCGCGTGTATCGTAAAAATTTACTCACGTAATTTTCCCCTAATGTGCCAAAAAAGTCATCGTCATTTTCATCATGTCGGCTCATATACGTCTCGCTGCTGGGCTTGAGCCTCCTCCGTAATAGAAGGGATATTTACCTACTATACCACGCTGGTCGGACGGGTTGGTATAGGTTTTTATTTCGAGTTTTACTTCTCTTGCGTAGACGTCATATGCATATTATATCCCTTAGTCGTCTTTTACGATATCCACGGGTATGAAGGGGAGTGGTAAATTGTATTTTCAATCCGTCACCACAGGGAAAAAGTATACCTTCAAAAATAATTGTATTTACAAAATGCTCCAAAAGTTCATACTTTCGTATAAAATATATACGATCTTTAAAGAAATAATAATTAAAATGGCGTTTCGTTAACATGCCGCAGGGTGTGTTATTAATTACGGTCTAACACACAAAATGTGTTTTGTCAGAACTAAACAGATGAATGCTAAATACTAGTTTAGTTTGAACTCGTAATCTTTGTTAAATTTGTTACAACACACAACTTAAAAACTTTGTGTGAATTTTCTGTAATTTTTGCTTGATTTCTTTAATGATTTCGGATGTTTACGCGATTCATATATGTCCCACTGTTGGGCTCCAGACTCCTCTACAATAGGAGGGAAACTGTCCTTACTATACCATGCTGGTCTGACAGGTTGGTATAGGGTTTTATTTTTCTCTTCCATAAGCGCTACATGCGTTTTATATCCCTTAATCGTCTTTTACGACATCCACGAGTAAGATAGGGAGTGGTGAATTGTATTCTTACTCCGTCACCACACGGACATTATTACGCATTTTAAATTAAACTACTTTAACGTATTGTATCTCGTTATCGTATTACAGAAACTTTACAGCGTCCATGGTCACGGCGAAATTGTTCGAAATGTTGGGCAATCAGAAATTTCAAAACGTAATAAAACCCGTAAACGGTATATTTAAGGTACCGTACCCAAAGGGTAACAACGGAACCCCATTACTAATACTTCGCTGTCTGTCCGTCCATCTGTCTGTCACAAGGCTGTATCTCAAGAACCGCGATAGCTAGACAGTTGAAATTTTAACATATTATGTATTTCTTTTGCCGCTATAACAACAAATACTGAAAACGAAATAAAATAAATATTTAAAGGGACCCATACAACAAACGAGAATATTTTGCCATTTTTATAGATAATGGTACGGCACCCTTCGTACACGATTCCGACTCGCACTTAGCCGGTTTTTAAATTTTAGAAATGATAATTTCTTAAGACACATAACAAACACACAAAGGCACTCGGCCTTTGAGATAAGAAAAACGCAACTCAGAACTATTATGTTTATTTCTTATTCTAAGAATGAATTCTGTTAATTATTTGGTGGAAAATGATAGTCAATATAGATAATCCTAAAAATACACAACTTTTTTTACGAATGGTGTTGGAAAAAGAATCTTTCGGGCGATGATGGAATCTATACCAATAAATAAAATTGGAGTGTCTGTTTGTAATGTCAAAATAATAGGCTTTTTTCATGCTCACACGGTTATTTGCACGACACCTATGCCTAAAATACAGATTAGAAAATTTTTGTCTGTCTGTCTGTCTGTTTGTTCCGGGTAATCTTCAAAACGGCTGGACCGATTTCAAAAATTCTTTCACCAATGGAAAGCTATAATATCAGCGCGTAAACTAGGCTATATTTTATCCTGGTAATCCCATGGGAACGGGAACTACGCGGGTAAACAAGTGTATTTTAGGTAAATGTATAGTGAAAATAACCGTGTGAGCATGGAAAATGTCTATTATTTTGACATTACAAACAGACACTCCAATTTTATTTATTGGTTACAGATAAAGTTGCAAACATGAAATCATATACAGATGTACATAAGTACATTTTTAGAAAATATTTTAAATAATTTTCCCACTAAAACCCTCAATTTAAACTTCAAAAGCGACCAAATGACAAGGAACGTATTTTATGAAAAATAAAAAATGAAAATTGTGAAACGTTGTCACCTGGCTTCGAGCCAATTTTAGTAAAAATTTTCACCCAGGCTTATTCTATGTTCAAAACATCTTACCGCCCGAACTGGGCGTTACTAAATGACGTTTTTTTCTCAAATATTTATATGCTTAGTCTGATATTAAAGGCCTGGGCAAATATCCAAAAGAGTTCATATGTTCTATTTAGAAAGCGCCCGTAATCTACATAGTTTAACCTAAATAATTGCATAGGCGTGCCATTGTTTTAAAATATTTTGCAGACAAATGTTTTTACCGCCTAGATATTTTTGAAGTCATACTTCTTTTAGCGCATTAGAGAAAAATTATATGAGTAAATTTTTAACTGTGCGCGCGCACGCCGTTGCGAAAACCCTGGAGTTAGGTAGTCAACATTTTTGAAGTGAAATTTCTTTGCGCGCATGAGGGTAATTTTTTTATTTTAGCGTCACGAAGATGTGCAGCGTTTTTGTTGAAGAAGAGGGAGAGAGTGAATGAGACCGATTGAAAGAGAGAGTGAGAAAGAGCGAACATAGCACGAAGCACAGCCATGGGCGAGAGTAGGGAGCAAGCGAGTGAGAAAGATCGAGAGACTTTTTTAATTTTTTTTACTGTTTATTTATTTATTTATTTATTTTTATTATTTTTTGATTTAATAATGATAAAAACACGTGGAACCGAAGAAGTTTCACTTCTGAAATGCGTAAGTTTAGTACTCACGCAATTTTTTTTTTTATGATGCGTAACCCCCTCACAAATTTCAACTAGAAAATGCGTTATATTAAAATATTCGACGTATTAAATATCTTTTTTATATTATTAGTGTCGCTGTTTTCTACAAACGTAGGATAACGCGAGAGATAATTTTTTAGAAGTAGAACTTCTTACGTGCGCACATACTTATGTACGCACACATTTTTTTATTACAAAATTGGAATGAATAATAATATCTATCTCTGAATGAATTAAAAGTTTTGAATTATATTACATTATCTTTCATAAGCTATTATTCGTATTTTATGTCTTTAAACGAGCAATTCTTGTATATATACACCTATATATATATTCAGGATCTCGGAAACGGCTCCAACCAATTTTATGAAATTTAACATACTAGAGGTTATGGGGCCAAAAAATCAATCTAGCTAGGTTTTATTTATAGAAATTTTTGTTTTGTCGGTGTTTTTAGCTAAATACAATAACATAAAATGTCAATAGAATGAGAATTCATTTTTCGCCGTCGCCGTCAAGAGTGACAATAGCTCAGTTGGGCAGTTGTCCAGTCGCATTCAAACGGCGTGAGATCGAATCTCGGTGTTCTTATTATTTTCTTTTTGTAATTTTTGATATTTTTTCATTATTTCATCATTTTTATTTTTTATTCATATATGTCTAAATAAGTTCGGTAAAAATACAAAAAAAAGAATATACCAGAGTCAGGTCA
Organism: Lymantria dispar; assembly: GCA_032191425.1. Classification (NCBI taxonomy): domain Eukaryota; kingdom Metazoa; phylum Arthropoda; class Insecta; order Lepidoptera; family Erebidae; genus Lymantria; species Lymantria dispar. The sequence goes on along the minus strand of CM063468.1, from coordinate 9,431,542 downwards.
ACTAGATATTAAATATTATATGGCACCCCATATTAAGAAACATGACTGCATATACGGCGTAGTATCTACTATACCTATGGTAGGATAGTGCAACCTAAGACATTCGATTCCCTATGCAGGACAACACTTTATGTGATTGTTGTTCTTAGTCTGGATGTAACTTGTGCCCGTTAAATTATACCTATAAAATCCACCGCAATACAACAATTATTTACTTGGTGTTGTATTCTTACTCCGTCATCACACGAAAAAGTTTATTTGTCTAATATTAGAATATTGTTGTCTGTTTGGATTAAAGGAAAAGGTTAATCGCTTTATGGATAAATGAAATTTTGCCGTATCAGATTGAAGTACGTATTGAAATACAATCCCAGTAGAATTAGGAGTAATAAAGGTTAAAAGGATGTTGCTTCAGACTTTAGGAAATCCTCGTTATTCAATGCTGATAATTTATTATTTTATAGAAAAGGAAATTATTATGAACAGACCTATACGAGCTATCATGTCAAGTTTTGCATCATAACGTGTTGAACTTTCATATTCAAACCATAGTTATTTCTTTTGACGTAACAACGTCTAATAAATCAATGAACGCTGGCTGCATGCACGAAAAAGCGTCCCGTTACACTCGCTGTCACGTTACGCACGTTGTCCCGTTGCGCTCATTGTTTTATTATTAAGTAGTATGCGATTCAGCGATGCTAAAGCGTGCCATCTATTGATGCGAAAGGATTTCAAATATATTCATTTAGTATAATGCAATTCAGCTAAACTGAACATCGCCATCTATCGAGACTTACGGTAATTGCCGACCCGATTTAATTTCAATAGCTTATGTATAACAATGGATACTGGTTACGCTCACGCTGATTCAATTTTATTCATAAAAGAATGCAGTCATTGCATCAATGTTTTGTTATGACCTTGTCACGTTAAACTATCGTCCGTAAACCGACTTTACAGTCAACCATGTTTTTTTTTTTTAAAGAAATGAAGTTTTAAATTCCTGAGAAAATATGTCTTCATATATAAAATTTTCAACATCATCATTATATGGTCGCCCACTGCTGGACGTAAGCCTCCCTCATATTTCGCGACATAGTGCGGCCCTGTGCCGCCTGCAACCAACGACGCCTAGCAACCTTTTGTCACATAGTTCTTCCTACACTGCGTCGTCCGATATGTGGTCGCCACTCGAGAACTTTTGTTCCCTAGCGGTTGTCGGTTCGTCGAGCGACCTATCCTGCCTATTGCCACTTCAGCGTGCTAATTCTTCGTGATTTTTCAGTTACGTTTTTCTACGGATTTCCGTATTTCAGATTCTATCACGCAGAGAAAACCTGAACGCCTGAATAACACGCTGAGCGATTTTGAGGTTGGTTCTGAAGCCCACATTTAGGGAATATATAAAATTATAGTAGGTATACATATTTAAATTAAAAAAAAACTTAACTATATATAAATGTGGTAATATTATTTTCTAGAGACAAATCTAATTCGATGATAACGTAGATTGCATTAATAACTTAATCTCGTATAAACTAAAATTTACTAGAAAAATTAACTATACCGGTGCAGCTGCGAGTTATTACCACGAATTAGTATATTTTTTTTATTCAAAGCACCTAAATTATCGCTTACCGACAATATTGAGTATGAACGTTAGGGTTAAGCTAATGATAAATTCTGTTCACACACGGTCGTTATGAATTAAGGGCGCGGCTTCACTGATGAGCCGAATGTAATTTTGTTGAGGATTAACTAATTATAATTGTTAGGGCGGAGTGATTGTTTGCTGAAATTAGATTAGTTTTAGCGGTGACTGTGTAGATTTAATGTAGATTTTAGGTATTCTATTTATGTATGTAATGTAATTGTAGCTTAGGAAACGTGTCCCCTAAATGTAAGCATAACTAAGCCCAAATTCACTCAGACTGGAGCGGGCTATGTTCGGGTATTCTCTACGAGGTAGACTTCGAAATTCAGAAATCTCTAGAAGAACGAGTGAAACCGACATAGCATGAAGAATTAGCACGCTTTTTTTTTGGGTGCGTTGCGGTCGGCGCGCTCCTTGCACCACTCCGTTCGGGGCGACAGAGGGGCGTATAGCACGCAACACCCGTAACCCACCCGAACACCACGTCGCCTTCGTCGTTGGGCCGACCACCGGAGCAGAGTTATTTGTCATCAGTGGTCAGCCCGACGGATACCCCCTACGTGGGGTACCCTCCCATTGACCGACGTGCCCCCTCGGTGAGGTAGTCGGTCTTTCCTCACGCGGTCGGCCTCTCAGCGGGTGACGGACTAATCCCCGGTCACGTCACGGCCTCGGCTAGGGCGGCATGAGGCGCAGGTATTCGCGCCTACGCCGCCCCAGTCGCCGGTGGCGGATTACTTCATCGAGGCTGCGCTCCTCGCACAGGTGATCCGCCGCCTCCTTCTGCGAGATCACAGCCTCGCAGAAGGCTGCGACCGCGTCCCAAGAATTAGCATGCTGAAGTGACAATGGTCAGATCACATCGCTCGACAAACCGACGACCACTGGAGAAGAAAGGTTCTCGTATCGCGACCGCGTATAGGACGACGCAGTGTAGGACGCCCTCCACTAGGTGGACAAACGACCTGGTGCAAGTTGCAGGGCTTCGTTGGATGCAAGCGGCACAGGACCGTACTTTGTGACGTAACTCATATACATCCCACCGCTAGACTCGAGCCTTATCCGCAATAGGACGAAAATTGATCTACTATACAACGGTGGTCAGAGGTATAGGATTTCAATTCATGTTTTTCATCTCTTGTATAGGTGTTATTTATTAAGTTGTCTTTTCTACACACGGCCGAGATTAGGAGTTTAATAAGATAGACATAGTCATATATTAGCAAACTTACAAAACTATTTCTGTAAAATATGTTCTAACAAAAACATTTGTAGATTATTTGTTACTCATAAGATAGTATATTCATATAATATTAAGAATAATAATGTAAAATATATATTTTTTATTGTCCTTATAAATAAAGTACATCTTCCAATGTTATGCTTAAAAAGAAATAACGGATACATAGCGAATTACAGCAAATACTCCCGAGCTGTTGCGTCACAACAGATAGCAGAATAGCCAGACATGTAAAGAATTAGGTATGAAAAATTTAAAGAAAAGCAGTTAGTAAACCTCTTATTAGATGCAATTTAATACCATTTTGCCAAACTCTGACGTCTATAGATGAAAATATTTTAAACAATATGCATCATAATTTCAGCATAAACACGTTCCACTGTTAGGCTCAAACCTCTTCCACAATAAGAGGGAAATTGACTTACTATACCACGCTGGTCAGACGTGTTGTTATAGAGTTGCAATTTAAGTTTTCTTTCTCTTGCATAGACGTTATATGCATATTTAATCCCTTATTCGTCTTTCTTTTACGATAACCACAGGCAAGATAGGGAGCGCTAAATGTGTTGTATTCTTACTTCGTCACCACACGGAATCGTTCAATTACTTATATATGTAAATCTTTTTTTCGTGTGTTTGTAATTGAACTCCTCGTAAACCATTGGACCGACTTTGATGAAAATTTTATGTGAGGACCACATACAAAATTTGTGTGGATTCGAGAATGGTTTAGATTAATAATTGGACCTTGTAGGTGACGCTGGTATCGATTTCAAAGAGAATTTCTTTTATTTTATTTGAACAGAATAACGACTGTTGGATCAGCTAATTACTTATAATTATTTCATATAAAGTAAAATGTTTAAAAAAAAATATGTACCATTGCTACAAATCTAGATGTATCATTATCTAAATACGTCTCCAGTTACGTAATCGCTGTCGCTCCCGCTGCCTCTTATATCTATATCATGACCCAAATACGATCACTTACGGAACACTTAAAATATATTAACGCTAATGCTTGTACCGTTTAAGTAGAGCGGTTAATTGTATACAAGAATGATCAGTATCCATGTATTCTTCTCACGAGATTAAAATATTAAATATTCAACCATTTCCTGTATCAAACATAGATCAATCATTTTGTTTGATATCATTTTTATTGTTTTAATGATTATGTTAGGTAACAATATTTAAATTAATGGTATGGTTTTTTTTAATTGTCTAATTATATCCCAATCAAAATTAAATGCTCCATTACAATCTATAAGTTCTATTATATGAGGATTTGTGTTATCTTTGCGATTGTTTGAGAGCGTGCGTTCCTAATAAAGATTTTCAGAAATTCAGACAATTTTTTGTTTTTTGGGGCTTAAGCACGCACACCCGCAACCCACCCGTGCAACATGTCGCCTTCGTCATTGGGCCGACCACCGGAGCAGGGTGACTTGACATCAGTGGTCGGCCCGACGGAATACCCCCTATTTGAGGTACCGTCCCATCGACCTCTCCAGGTGACGGACTAATTCCTTGGTCACGTCACCTGCGGCCTCGGCTAGGGCGGCATGAAAGAAAGAAAGAAAGAAAGAAAAAGAAAGAAAGAAAAACATTTATTTTGTTCTCGTTGGATCTTATAAAAACATGAAGTGCAGGTATTCGCCCCTACTGAAATTAACCCTATTCCCGATCTTTAGGTTTCTACCTCATTCTAAGGTAGATTTTTTTTTATTGCTGTTGGTTGCAAACGAGCAGTCAGCACACCTGTTAAGTGATATTACAGCTTAAATACTTCTACTAGGCCGCTGCCATGCGTAAAAAAAGTGAAGGGTATGTTGTTGCAGTGGCCTTTCAGGTTCGAGAATACTAAAGGCCACCACAAGCAAATACCTTCAGAAAGTTGCACTTTTGACTCTTATTCATCAAAGGAAATGCAGTAACAAATTGTTACTACACAGTCATCGATTTTTTGCTAGAGTGTGGTAATATCCCAGGATTGTTCCGCGCCTGTATATAGGCGACTGTCAACAGTGTGGTACTTGGACGGACCAGACCGTGGCTTTAAGCTGCGAATGGCAACAACGTGGACCAAATAAAATAATAATGAAATCTGCTGCTACATTTTCCTACTACTTTTGCATGATGAAAGAGATAGAGATGAGAGAAATGTTAACATCTTATTAATTGTATTTTTGCTCCGTTAGCAAACAGACTAACTAATATTTGGTTGAAAACTTAATTGCAAAGATGCTTAAATGGTTTAAGTACTGACCACTTGTCTCCCGAATGTCACGGGTCGATTCTTACAGAACAATCCTTTGTGCGATTCTCTGATGATTCTTCTAAGTCTGTGTGTTATTGATATTCGTTAATTTGTATGTTTGTACATAACCTGGCGAACAAGGATTTATTCGTTAATTCTTTATCTTAATAAATTATGATTTTTGCAAAAAAGAATACCGACTTCAAAACGCAATGCAGAGTAAACGAAAATATCGTTATGTAGATAAATTTTTAGATATTTGTTGATCTAAAACCACTTGCTTGATTTCGATTAAACTTTCACAGGGCCATTTGGGAAGTACAACAAAAAATAATTTTTCAAATCGGTTGGAAAGCGACGGAGTTATGCGCGAACAAACATAAAAAAAACACAAACATCCGAATTGAGATCCTCCTCCTTTTTTAGAAATCGGTAAAAAAGGGACCATAATTTTACGTGATATCATCATCATCATCATTTCATCATATCGGCTCATTTACGTCCCACTGCTGGGCTCGAGCCTCCTCCATAACAGGAGGGAGATTGATCTTACTATACCATGCTGGTCAGACTGGTTGGTATAGGGTTTTTTTTCGAGCTTTCCATCTCTTGCATAGATGTCATAGATGTCATATAATATATCGCTTAGTCGCCTTTTACGACATCCACGGGTAAGAGAGGTGATGGTGAATTGTATTCTTACTCGGTCACCACACGGAACGTCATATACGTGATAACGTTATAAAAAAAATTGATAAAAAAAATTATAATTTTATGAATTCAATTCATCATTTTATCATCATTTCAGCCTATTGCCGTCCACTACTGGACGTAGGCTTCCCTCATGTTACACCACAATGTGCGGTCCTGTGCCGCCTGCATCCAACGACGCCTAGCAACTTTCACTAAGTTGTCGGTCCACCTAGTTGGTCGTCCTACCCTGCGTCGTCCGATACGTGGTCGCCACTCGAGAACCTTTATGAATAGAATTATTATCACTGAACTATTTTTATTTTGAATAATACAAAGAAGCAGTTAATTGAAAATTACAATTATGTCGATAAATTAATATTTATTTACACTACTTAATTCAAATATTTTCATCATCGCAGCCCACATGCGTCCCACTGTTGGGCTCGGGCCTCCATAATGGGAGGAAATTTGACCTACTATACCATGCTAGTCACACATGTTGGTATAGGGTTTCATTTCAAGTTTTCCTTCTCTTGCACAGATCTTATGTGCATATTATATCCCTAAGTCATCTTTTATGACATCCATGAGCAGGATAGGGAGTGGTGAATTGTATTCTTACTCCGTCACCAAACGGAACTTTCTACTTTCCGTGTGGTGACGGAGTAAGAATACAATTCACCACTCATTATCCCGCCCGTGGATGGCGTACAAGACGTTCTCACGCCAAAAAAATAATTTACAGCATTTTCAAACCTTGCTAAAACAAATTAAATGGAAACTCCTTTTCTGAAAGGTATTCTCAATTATCTAAAGTTAAATCTCAAATTAATAATCCAGAATACGTCAAAAGCATTCTGCGTAAATTTTCGTGAACAAACTGTTCAAGGACTGACTTCTTAAAATGGACTAAGTAACCTAATTAGGAATTTAATTTAATTTACGAGACAGTAAACTTTTAAATTAAAATGAACTGAAATGAAATGTAGAAATATGATGAGTAAAAGGGCTCCAAAGATAGTGGGTATTCGGGCCTACCACTGAGGACAAGGAACTTGGCACTGGCGGTCGGCCCAACGACGAAGGCGACGTGGGTCATCATCATCATCTCAGGCCATATACGTCCCACTGTTGGGCTCGGGCCTCCTCCATAATGGAAGGGTAATTGACCTACTATACCACGCTGGTCAGACGTGTTGGTATAGGGTTTTATTTCGAGTTTTCCTTTTCTCGCATAGACGTTATATGCGTTTTATATCCCTTAGTCGTCTCGTACGATCACCCACGGGTAAGATAGGGGGTGGTGAATTGTATCCTTACTCCGTCACCACACGGATAGACGACGTGGGTACAGGTGGGTTATGGGCCCGCACGCCGTCCTTTCATCACCCTGGACGGAGTGGACCGCGTGTGCGCTTACCATAGACGACCCATAAAAAAAAGATAGTGGGTATTGATTTATAGAATAAATAAATCAATAGCCACTATATTTATAATTATGTAGCGTATCCCGTGTGGCAACAGGATAAGAATACATTTGTAGCCACCCCTTGCTTGCCCGTGGGAGTCGTAAAAATCGGCTAAGGGATCACTAGGAGAGTGGCCAGTAGCTCTTACTGCGATCGCCAGTCCGCCTGCCAAGCGAGAATCCGTAGAAGAACAGATGTAACCGACATAGCTCGCAAAATCAGTACGTTGAAATGGCAATGAGTAGGCTACATAGCTTCTCGAAACGATAACCGTTAGGGAAGAAAAGTTCTTGAATGGCGACCACGAATCGGGCGATGGAGCTTAGAACGACCGCATATTAATTGGACGATATCTTGAAAGTTGCAGGCAACAGCAAGCATGTGGCGCAGGACCGTTTTCAGTGGCAATCTCGTGAGGAGGCCTATGTCCAACAGTGAACGTCTGTGGGCTAATGGATGATTTGTAGAAGTAGTTTGGCTTACTTATTATTTGTATTGTATACATATTACATATCTTAGTTTGCTTTTAAAACACCCACGGATAAGAGAGATTGGTGGATTGTATTCTTACTCCGTCACCACGGGGAGTATGTTTTTTTTTCCCTTTTTTTTTTAAGACAATACCCTGCACTAAGGAAATTATCTTTCCGCGGCACTTTACAAACATATAATTAACTGAAACAAATTACATCCAGACTCAAAACAACAATTTGTGAATCACACAGTGTTGTCCTGTATGGGATTCGAACCCACGCTGCTATGGTAGGTTTATTGACCTAAGTTAAGATATTTCTTAACCACTAATTTATAGAAAAGCCAATAAACCGTACGGCAGCATGTGGCGTGCTGAATGTGAGTGGTGACACTGCGGTGCTGAGTGCCCCAGAGAGTCGGTCAGGGCCTCGTATCCAGCTCGCCTTTACTGGCTGGCTGGAGTGGAGACCGAAGAGTGCCTGCAGGATTCTCAACTCTGGCTTGCCTTAAACGACTGTTCAGAGAGGGGTCGCCAGAGCTATATGCTCGGGGGTGGAAGTGTCATTTTCAAGGGCATAATTACAGGGAAACCACTGCGATGGTGAAACCAGCGCCCCACCGCTCGACACCCCAAGCCACTTGCACCAATGTTGCCCCCTATTGCCCGTATGAGCTGCGTGTCTGTGGCGACCGTTTGGGGGTTTGGGGCATTCAGTGAGTTGGCGAGTCACCGTCTGCCAAAGTTTCAAGACGATGAAGGTATTGAAGGCAGACGACAGTTTTCAATCAATAGTTATTAGTTTAGCCAGTCCATCAAACCTCCAACCCCATAATCATGTATTAGATACCATTATCACACAGTAGTTTTACACCTACCGTTGGCAGTCCACGTGTGTTATGTGCAGACGTGGAGTGTCATCGGTAGATGTCCCATCCCATTTTACATTAAATTTCTCCAAAGGCCTCTGCGTGTTGGATCCATATCCCCATGTAAGCCTTTCAAAGGACCGGGTATCTTCCCTTGGAAGATAGCCGTGAAATTGAGAGATACAATATAATAATAATTTTAAGACAACACCATGCACTAAGAAAATAATCCTTGTATTGCTGGGAACTTTACAAACATATAATTAACGGACACAAATTACATCCATACATACATACAAGTAAATACGACTTAAATAACTAATTTATTTATTTAGCCATCATTTGTTACAGTTGATAAAAAATAAGGGATTAGAGTTAGTAAATGTTGATCCTTTTGAACAATTTGTAAAAAATATTAAATGTTCCAGCGGTAGTAAAAAATATTAAATATACATCTACTCACTTTACTCATAGGCCTTGGCTAGACTAGGTTTTATAACTAAAATCACAGTTTGCATATAAAAATTGTTTTTCTTTCTTTCTAAGGACTGAAAAAACGAGCCTGTCAATTTGATTGTATGTTTTATTTATGTAAATGTTGATTTCTAATGTTTACGCGAGTATAACACGCTATAAAAAAAATAATTTTACGGATTTAATCGTGTTTGTATTTAATTTTTGATTGCCCGACATTAGTTACGGGCAGCATAAAATGTATCTTCAATAAGTTATAGTTATTACAAAGTCCGTGACCATGAACGCTGTGAAATGTTCGAAACTTCGGGTAATCAAAAATCAAATAAAAACGCGATAAAATCCTTCAAATAATTTTATTTATAATATGTACATTATTATACATGTTACACGATCATACCGCCATTTATAAATCAACTAGCAGCGCCCTGCGGTTTCACCCGCAGTTCCTCTTCCCGTGGGAATATCGGGATAAATTATAGCCTATATGTTATTCTCATATGTAAGCTATATTATTGTAAAGTTTCATCAAAATCCATTATGTAGTTTTTGCGTGAAAGAGCAACAAACATCTTCACATGTTCACATCCTCACATACTCGCATACAAACTTTCGCATACAAACTTATATATCGCGATTTAGACGACTTTTTTTTTTGTATTTGAAAGCTAGTAATTTCGATGTAGTCTCATTTCAATTTTATTAAGATGCGACTAGTAATTTTAGATTTATCATCAATAATGCGTATTTGGTTCACGACATTATTTCGGAGGGCTTTTCTACTGCAAAAACCCGCTCTGCTTACCTCTCTTTTCTATTTTTTCTTTATTATTGTCAGGGAACCGTTGTCTTTTGTTTAACTACTTCTTCGCCGAACGTCACACTATTAAATTAAGCCTCATTTTGGTTGACAGGCCTTGGGTTGTAGATCTGCGGCCTTCGCTAATTCACTGAACAAATAAAGAAGCTGGTTATCTTAGAATTAAAATACAATAACCACGCTCATGTGTATTGGTGATGTAAAATAGTTTGAATTTAGCATCCTATCGTCATCATTGTCTCAGCCCATATACGTCCCACTGCTGGGCTTGAGCCTCTAACAAAAAACTTACCTACTATACCACGCTGGTCAGATGGGTTGTTATTTTTTTTTTTTTTTTTTTTTATGGGAAGGCTATGGTATGCGCACGCGCGGTCCAATCCATCCGGGGCGATGAAAGGACGGCGCGCGGGTCCGTAACCCACCCGTACCCACGTCACCTCGTTGTTGGGCCGACCACCGGAGCAGATGTGACTTGTCGTCAGTGGTCGGCCCGACGGAATACCCTTTCGGGTAACGTCACCTCTCGACGTCCTGGGACGTCGGTCACCGTCGCGCGGTCAGCCTCTCTGCGGGTGACGGACAATTCCCCGGTCCGATCACCCGCGGCCTCGGCTAGGGCGGCATTAGGCGCAGATACTCGCGCCTATGCCGCCCGAGTCGCCGGCGGCGGAACGTGTCGCCGAATAGGAGCTCTACTCGCACACGATCCGCCGCCTCCTTCCGTGAGATTACGGCCTCACAGAAGGCGGCGACCGCGTCCCAGTTCCTGACGCTGTCGAGCATCTCCCTGGCGATGGTCGGCAGCGTCAGGTCGGCACCGATAATCGCGACGAGTTCACGGCGCTCCCCCTCCCACGCAGCACACACCTCGAGCGTGTGCTGCGCCGTGTCCTCGTCGCAATTGCAGTGGTGGCAGGACGGTGTGCTCTCCCTCCTGACAATCTTGTGCAGGTACTTCGCGAAGCAACCGTGCCCCGTAAGCACCTGCACCAGTCGGAAGGAAAGCACCCCGTGCGTCCGCTCCAACCACTCCATCAGCATCGGCCGGAAGGCCTCGACGGTCCTGACACCGTACCGAGGACTCTCCAGCCGGACTGCCCAACGGGCAATTACTTCCCGGCGGGCGTCGACCCGCCAGGCGGTGACCTCTTTGATGGAGACCATACCGCCGCGGGCGCGCGTCTCCGATACCCGCCGATAAATATCGGCGAGCATCTCCGCCTCCAGGTCCCACGGGGGGGTTCCGGCCAGGAGGCACGCTGCCTCCGTCGCCACCGTGCGGTTACCACGTATGGCCCTGATCGCCATGACCCTCTGTGGTCGCCTCAAGAGGGCCCTCAGCCGGACGGTCAGGGACCCCGCCCACACCGGTGCGCCGTACAGGGCCATCGACCGGATCACCCCCACGTACAGCTGTCGGCACGTAGCGCTGGGTCCGCCCACGTTCGGCATCAGCCGCGAAAGGGCGGACGCCGCGCCGACAAGCCGGGGAACAAGTCGATGGAGATGCTCCCGGAACCAAAAATGCCCGTCGAGCACCAGGCCCAAGTACTTCATGTGGGCCTGGATGCTGATGGTAACCGACTTCACGGTGATCGAAGCGCCGGCGGGTGGTCCGGCGGTACGGAGACCATGGAACAAAAGGGCCTCCGTCTTTTCCAGGGCCACCCTCAACAGATGGGTTGTTATAGGGTTTTATTTCAAGTTTTCTCTTGCACAGATGTTGTATGCATACTTTTTTTTTTAATAGACAACACCCTGCACTAAGGAAATAATCCTTGTATTGCGGGGGACTTTACAAACATATAATTAACGGACACAAATTACATCCAGACTTAGAACAACAATTTGTGGATCGCACAAAGTGTTGTCCCGCGTGGGATTCGAACCCCCGACACTGGCGCTGTAGGTCGCTATCTTAACCACTACGCCATCTGTGCAGTCAGTGCTTTAACCTTTATTCGTCTTTTACGACAACCAGGGCTAATATTAGGGAGTAGTATATTCTTACTCCGTCCCACATAGAATCGTCATAGATGTACAGTAGTAGTAGTATTAGTTTCGTAAAAGGTATAGAGTAGTAATTTCTGTTTCTAGTAAATTAAATTCAATTGAGAGTATTGGAAATGAGCGTATTGGTATATTAAATTCACTGTTATTTCTGAAGTTGTGGACTATCTGGACTGGAGCTATCGTAACTGAATGATCTGATTTTTAATTTTTTTATTATTCCTGTTGGAGGCAAATGAGTAAACAGCAAACTTGATGGTAAGTGATACTCCCGCTTGCGAGCCTTTGCTAGGCCGCTGTCTAAAGGGTAACTCGCCTGGACGGGCCGGTGATGTTAAAGTCGTTTATCCGTGACCAGCCCACATGGTTGGCTTGGCATGGTTGCCTTGGCATGGTTGGCATGGCTATGAACTCCTTCCTCTCCCATCGCCTCGGACGTATTGGACGATGCACAAAGCACCATGGCCTCTCATAAAAAAAAATGAAGAAAGCCGGACTATGTTTGGCAGGTTTTATAATGCAATTCTGTCAGACATGTTGGTATAGGGATTAGTTTCGATATTTCCTTCTATTGAATAGATATTTTTATTTTTTCTTATTGGCATCTTAAAACAAACCGTTTTATAATCTTCATATAAAATAATATAAATAACATTTTTAAATGACAAATTCTATTATAAAACCTACCAAATATATTTTTATTTATAATATTAAAATAATTTTGAAGTGTGTAACGTATGTGTGTGAATTATAACATCAAAAGATAATTTATTTATTTAGGTTAATCAACAATTGATTTACACATAACAATTATGAATACATTGATACAAATTTGCATTCTTAAGTGTATCAATTATTTAAAGATTAACACAGCATGCACTATATATGGTTAATTATAATAATTAGGGGTTATAATAAAATCTTTTATATTAACAATTTCAAACATAAAAATGTGGTTAAAAGAAATTAAATGAGGCATGACTTAACGGAATTCATAAGAAATTACACAAAAAATACATTAAAAAATAAATTAAATCAATAATAAACAATTTAAAAAACAATCAATAATAAAATACATTTACCAAATATAAAATAAACATAGTCACAAAAAATTCAATAAATAAAAAACACCAAGTACAATAAAAAAACCAAATAAAAAAAAGTAAAGAAACCGAACTCACAGTATACCCACACAGGTCTCACATTCACTAACTACTACAGAAGTGTTTGGTAAGTGTATGAAGAAATCTCCTCAAACTGTCATGGTGCAGATCGACGAGATCTGAACATCCGTTCAACGCTCTACACATTCTTGATACAGGTGAATTAGAACCGAGTACTGTTCTCTGTAAACGACAACGACATAGTGGAGTGATAGGGTTACGAGGATATCTAGCTGATTCCCGCAGTCTTAGAAGAGCCAGCAAGCCAGGACAGTCAACTATGTTTCTTAAGATTTTAAAACCATATAAAGCATCTGTAATTAGACTGCAGTCCGACAAAGAAGTAACCTTGAAGTATTGCAAGCGTTTATTATATGAGGTTAAGTGTCTTGTCAGCCCTTTGCTAAATGTCAAATGCCACAGAAAGCGTTTTTGGACACGTTCAATTTATAACGTATGTGCTGCGAAATGAGGTCGCCACACAACACCACCGTATTCTATAATACTTCTTACTAGGCTATTATAAAGCAATATTATAGTTTTGCAATTTCTGAAAGATTTCTAGAAGAATCCTTACATTTTTGATGCTTTTCTAATAATGTTTTCCATGTGCGGTATGAAAGTCACTTTTTGTCGAACGTTACACCCAGATCCTTTATTGTATTTACTTCCAAAAATTTCTGCCCATTTATGAAGTAGTCCGCACTTATACATCGAGTCTTCCTAGTAAATTTTAGGTGATAACACTTGCTGTAATTTAATAGCATCTTATTATTATCACACCAGTCAATGAGCCGATTCAAATCCTCTTGCAGAAGTAATGAATCACGCGGTGATACAATTTGCCTACTAAATTTTAGATCGCCGCATAAAGATAGCACTCAGAAAAATTAAATATCCTTGGCAGATCATTTACAAAGACGTTGAATAAAATAGGACCTACATGAGAGCCTTGAGGTACATCCGATGTTATACTGTGACTCACTGATTGATAACCATTCAATATCACATAGAACTCACGTCCAGTTAGGTAAGATTTAAACCACTTTAGAAAGCTACCGGTGATTCCATACACTGCCAGCTTATACAGCAATATAGAATGGGGCATCTTATCGAAAGCCTTACTTAAATTAGTGTAGATAACATCAAGTTGTGTATTCTCGTCCAAAGCTTGAATCAATGTCTCCGAGAAAGATAAAAGGTTAGTGGTAGTAGATCTCGAAGGAACAAAACCGTGTTGATAGTCACTGATATATAGTTAATGACCACTGATACATATAATGTTTCCAGCTTCACCATTTCCGCTCATATACGTCCCACTGTTGGGCTTGAGTCTCCTCCATATCAGGAGGTAAATTGACCTTACTATACAATGCTGGTGAGATAGGTTGCTATAGGGTTTTATTTTGAGTTTTCCTTTTCTTGCATAGATTTTATATGCGTATTATATCCCTTAGTCGTCATTTACAACATCCATGGGTAAGATAAGGAGTAGTGGGAAAATAATTAAAAAAATCTATTACGTTCTTTTCAACAAGAATTAATATCAATGAATTGTCATTTAACAATTATACTGGCACACGCGAAGCATTTAAGCAAGTAATCATACGCCATCACAACATTTTGGAACAGAGCTAATATTCTTACACTGCTGGACAGATATTAACTAAATATACCTAAGAACCAGTGCAAAGAAACTGGTTTTCAAATGAAAAAAAAATCACATCGAAATCGGTCCATTCATTTGAGAGCTACGATGCTACAGCTGTCTGTGGCATCGTAGCTCTCGAATGCACACACAGACAGACAGATATCGACGTCAAACTTATAACACCCCTTTTTGCGTCGGGGGTTAAAAACATATTTTTTCAAATGTATAGTACTCGCGAAAACATTACGAATGTACTACACTTCTATCAAAGACTCACCATTTAAATCTATATCAATATCTGATTGGCCGAACTTTGCTCGGTATATTTTTTTTTTTGTAAGTAAATGGTACTTTTGACGAAAATATTTAAGATATATATTAACAAAAAACTAAAAATGATAAAATAATGAACAAAATAAAAAACTAATAACATCAAAATTCGATCTCACGCTGTTTGAATGCGACTGGACAACTGCCCAACTGAGCTATTGTCACTCTTGATGGCGACGGCTAAATTTAAATTCCTATTCTATTGACATTTCTGGTCATTGTATTAATTAGCTAATAACACCGACAAAACAACATTTTCTATAAATAAAACCTAGCTAGATCAATTTTTTGGCCCCATAACCTATGCTAAATTTCATGAATGCCGTTGGAGCAGTTTCCGAGATGCAGATTATATATATACAAGAATTGCTTGTTAAAAGATAATATCTGGTTGACCGAGCTTCACTCGGAATATTTTTGTCGAATTTATTTACATATATATTAATAAAAAATAATAAATAAATAATGAAAATTATATGAAAATTACAAAAAGAGAATAATAATAACACCGATATTCGATCCGACGCCGTTTCAATGACAAAACAATACCTACTAAAAGAAAAGCGGTCGAGTTCCCCACTGAGCTATCGTAACTCATGACGTTGACGGTTAAATTTTAATCCATATTCTATTGATATTTTATGTCATTGTATTGATTAGCTAAAAACACGGACATAACAACATTTTCTATAAATAAAACCTATCTAGATCGATTTTTGGACCCGAATCCTCTAGTATGCCAAGTTTTAAGATGTAATTATGATTTCGGATATTTTATGTATCCGTTAGTTTCCTTGCTATTAGGAAGTTATCTAATCACGTAACATTCTTACTCCATTCAAACATTTGCGTATAAACACAAATGCCTAAAGATTATTTATTAATAGAATTAAGTGGGTAGTAAGTATGTATGATAGTTAATTAACTATAAATATATAAAGAGACTCAATTTAGTTTAACCTTTAAATCGTGCTCTTTCCTTTGACCTCTATTTTTGGTTTATTTCAAATTAATTTTGTGAGGGTTTCGAAGGTATTAGTTACGTATTAGATACTATTATTTCTTGTACGCGCAGTGAGTAAGAATGTAATTGACCACCCCCCTATTGTAGCCGTGGGTATTGGTAAAAGATGAACAAGGGATTTTTTTTAAGCTATTTTCGTGTGGTGACGGAGTAACAATACAATTCTCCACCCCCTATCTTGCCCGTGGGTATCGTAGAAGACCACTAAGAGATTAAATATATTTAAAAAATCTATGCAAGAGAAGGAAAGCTCGATAGCAAAATGTCTGACCAGCGTGGTATAGTAGGTCTATTTCGCCCCTATAACGGGAAAGACTCGAGCCAGTAAGACATAATATGAACTGCAACGAAAAAATTAAATGAGCAAGGGATATAATATACATATAACATTACGTCAGAGAAGGACAACTCGAAATAAAACCTTATAAGAAAACGTCTAATCAGCGTCAGCGTAGGTCAATATCCCTCCTTTTGTGGAGGAAATTCGAGCCATTGAGACATATATGAGATTAGATTAATACTATTTGAGTTCTTAGTAGAAGCGGTAGGTAAAAATCGTATTTGATATTCTTCATGATCATATTGTGGAAGTTTAACATGTAGTGACGATTTTTGATTGCCCGAAGTTTCGAACACTTTGCAGCGTTCATGGTCACGGGCGGACTAAGATGTCTCACGTCCAACAAGTCATCGTTATTGCAGAAAATTTCACATAGAATCATTTTCTTCTTTCACTGGCAATTAATTTATATAAAAATATGGGTCAATATTTAATAACTATTTTCTGTATCGGGTAGATAATTATAAATTTTCTGCAATAACGATGATTTGTTGGACGTGAGACATCTTAGTCCACCCGTGATCATGAACGCTGCAAAGTGTTCCAAACGTCGGGCAATCAAAAATCAAATACAAACGCGATAAAATACGTAATTTTATTTAAAATGTGTAATACTCGCGTAAACATTAGAAATAATTATGTAGTGACGATGTAAAAATATAATTCAGCATTCTCTTTTTTTCGTGTGGGTATACCCACCATCCAAAAGACATCTTATTGATACGATATGTAGATAACGTTCACGCGGGAGTAAGAAAACGCTAAATGTCTACCCAGACTGGTACCAGGGTGGTATATTAGATTAATTTGTCTGATTTTGTGGAAGAGCCTCAGTTCAGCAATGGGTCGTGTATGAGCTGAGATGATGATGGAGGTTAATTTCAAAACCCACTTGACTGGCGAATTGTCAATCACAGTTGGAATTATAAGTTTCCTTGGAGTGTCAAAATACATATATAACATCTATGCAAGAGAAGGCAAACTCGAAATAAAACCCTATACCAACACGTCTGACCAGCAAAGCATAGTAAAATCAATTTCCCTCCTATTATGGAGGAGGCTCGAGCCTATCAGTTGGACGTATATGAGCCGAGATGATAATGATTGGTGAGTCGTGTTTTTCATCCTGGTGACTCCTAAGTCAGTTTTTAGGTTTCCGTACCCAAAGAGTAAAAACGGGACCCTATTACTGAGACTTCGCTGTCCGTCCGTCCGTCCGTCTGTCACCAGGCTGTATCTCAAGAACGGTGATAGCTAGACAGTTGAAATTGATGATGTATTTCTATTGCCGCTATAACAGCAAATACTAAAAATAAAATAAATATTTAAGGGGGCCCTTACAACAAACTTGATTTGTTTGCTCAATATCGATAATGGCAATAGAGAGGCACTTGTTTACCTAGTCAATGGTACGGAATCCTTCGTGCGCGACTCCGACTCGCACTTGGCCGATTTCATGACTACTGTAGGAAAGGATCGATCAGAACGAACTTTTTTAAATCGAGCAAACATTTAATCTGCGCAGGACATCGAATCCAGTAGATACATTAGAGACGTTGGTACTAAGCCATTCTTAAAACTGACTGCACAGATCGTGTAGTCGTTGCGATACCCATTTATAATACCTCTTTTTTTTTTGGGGTGGGCTGTGGTCGGCGCGCTCCTCGCACCACTCCGTCCGGGGCGACAGAGGGGCGTAAGCACGCAACCCACCCGAAAACCACGTCGCCTTCGTCGAATACCCCCTACGTGGGGTACCCTCCCATCGACCGACGTGCCCCCCTCGGGGAGATTTATAATGCCTGTGCCGTGGGTTTGAATCCCACGCACCACAACATTTTGTGCAATCCACAAACTGTTGTTCTGAGCGAGTCTCAGAACAACAGTTGCACAGTGTAATTTGTGTCCGTTAATTATATGTTTGTAAAGTCCTCCGTAATACAGGGAATATTGCTTTAGTGCAACGTGTTGTTTAAAAAAAAAGTAGTGTTAGAGCCAGTGGGCAGTTAGTGTCTTCAATAATATGAGTAAAATACTTCTACTATACGAGACTTTATTCAGAACTTTAATTTTCTTTCACTCCTGCTGAATACTGATGAAGGA
The DNA here is from genome assembly GCA_032191425.1 of Lymantria dispar. Taxonomy (NCBI): domain Eukaryota; kingdom Metazoa; phylum Arthropoda; class Insecta; order Lepidoptera; family Erebidae; genus Lymantria; species Lymantria dispar. Next base: position 9,412,964 of record CM063468.1, on the reverse strand, counting down.
TTGCTTAGGGACATAAGTCATTCTCTTATTCAACTGCAATAAAGAAAGAGGAAAAATATATTTATCACGAAGGAAAAAGGATAGAAACAGAAGTGTCTTTATTTTTATCCTAACCTATCTAAGGATTTGCCGTGCTGTGCCGGAGTAAGAATACAATTCACCACTGCCTATCTTGCCCGTGGATGTCGTAAAAGACGACTATGGGATATAATTTGCACATAACATCTGTGCAAGAGAAGGAAAACTCGGCATCAAACCCTATACCAAGCATGATATAGTAGTTCAAATTCCCTCCCATTATGGGAGAGGCTTGAGCCCAACATCTCAGATGTATGTGGGCTGTCATGATGATCTAAGGATAAATACCTACAGATTTCTTATTTTGACAGGGTAAAGTCTGGCCTTGTTCATCTTCCCGCTTGTGAGCAGAGTAAAAATGTAATTCACAACCTCGTTCTTACCCGTGGGCATCAAAGACGAAAAAGAGAAGAAAAATTCGACGTAAAGTAGGTAGTAATCGGTCTTCCTTTTTTCAAGTTTCTTTTTTGTGAGAAAAAGATTCTTCTTCTGTGAGAAAATTATTATTTTAAGATGTTTGACGAAAAAACTAGCATCCGGGTAAATACTATAATTTACAATCTATCTATTATTTTTCCAAACTTTAATGTTAGAGTAGTAATATTCGATGATTTTATATTCCATATATGTTTGAAACAAATACATTTTACACAATCTATACATTCAGAAAAATTTTATTATCCAACAAAAAAGAGGATAAAAAAAAATGCTACGAAAGCCGCTAACGCTGTAAAAAAAAGTAAAATAAGAAAATATCATTGTTATTCAACTTCACGCGAATTCCCCTCCCTTTCTCCCAAAAGCCACAGCAACGTGATGCGAATACTAAATAATAATTATTTACTTGCTTCTGAGGTAACCTTAGGATAGGGTGACCATGAAGGTTAATATCACCGTTTATTAAATTTTTTGAAGTCAATAATCAGCACTAAGGAAATAATATTTGTGTTGTGGGGGACTTTACAAATAAACATTTAACAGACACAAATGACTATTATCCTGGGTGAGAATCAAATTCATAACAATTGCCGCATTAGGTTGATATCCTAGTATACACTATAGGTACTGATGTGTCACAATTTGAAATATTTTTGAATTTTTATTTTTGTATTTAATGAAAATAAATGTTTATTGAATAAAAATCATTATTTCCTAGAAAAAAATCGTAATAGTTTATTTGTACATTATGCCATATTATTTCCTGTCGTACTCTATTATTTTATGCATATATACCTGTACAAAATAATTTCGATGTTTCACATCTGCCAGGCGTCATGAGCAACGGCTCACATTAATAGCTGTAAGCTTAAGCTTGCACATATGAGCCAGAAATCATCAAACAATTTATCATCTACAATATGCCTATTACAGGTGAAGCGTATAATTTAACAAAGGAAATAAAATGGAAATTTCCATATGGTGACGGGTTAAGAATACAATTCACCACCTTTTTATTGGTAGATTTATTAAAGGATAGATGGATTAATATGTAACATATATAGCAAAGAAAACTGAAAATAAAACTATCAATTTCAGCAGTGGAACCAATTGGAACTGCGATGATGATAAATAAACGAAAAATAAACAGCCAATATTTTTAATTATAATATTAGCCAAGTAATACAGATATTTTTTTGTACTATATCGCACAATTTGACTAAACTATAGTCACCCTATTGAAGGTGTGGCATGTATGTGTACGTATTTGGAATGTTACTAAGTTTCTTTTTCCCCTGAAAAGATTTTGGAGGGCTGTTTATTGACCTCCTGTAAGGTCACAAGAGACTCCATTATCAGTATAATTTTATGAAGTACTCTTATAATATTAGCTTTTTATTTTCTAAGTAAAATACAGAACAAAATACAATATAGAACTAAATCAGAACTGTATTTCCAATTAAAACACTTTCACGAGGCATGAAAAATATTTGAGATTCCTTCATGATTATTTCTGTTTTTAAAAGCTTTTATTTAACTTGCCCTGTTAGTATGTTTGTATGGGACAGATCTTGCAAGTTAAATTAGAACCACTTCCTGTCGTTAGATTAGGTTGAAATTTGGTTTACTTTCATAACTTCAGTGACAATGCAATAATATGATACCATGAAGCTAGTCTCAAGATGGCGTCGGCAGGTGGCCATAGGAACTCCTAAACTAAACGAGATAAAACCGTCGAGTTTGGACTCGTTTGAATAGTCTTGACAAGTTTTCTTCGTTTAAATCATTTTAATAAAAGTTTGTTTATATATTTTTGTTTAATTAATATTTTATTACAAGCTTTTATTTAGTTTCACCTGTCCCGTTGTCTGTAATCAAATCTTGCAAGTTCAATTTGATCCACTTCCCGGTTGCCGACTGAGCTGAAATTTTGCATGCATATATAAATCGGATGACAATATAATATTATTGTGACATACAGCTGATCTGATGATGGACCTGGAAGCCGGCCATAGGAACTCTATAAGCAAACGACGCAACTCCAATGAGTTTGGGCTTATTTGACTCGTCTTGTACGAGTACTTTGATACTAAATGGTAACCAGGGTTCAGACCTGGATTTTTAACTTTTTAGTTCATTTTATGAACAAATAATAAAATCTTGTTTTTAAAAAAAGGTTTTTTTCTTTATTTTTGTATATAGCAACGCGCTTGAAAAAGCTCCAGCTCCAACTTCCTCTACAATCGCAGGGAAATTGACCTTCTATAGAACGCTGGTTAGGCGAGTTACTAAAGGCTTTTATTTCGAATTTTCGAGACGAAAAAAGCAAAATGATAAATGAAGTCTGATGTTTACGCGACAATTATACATGTTAAATAAAACATATTAAATAAATTATTTACTGATCTTAACGTCCTTAAATTATTCCAAACCCCAGCTCAATATTTAAAATAAAAAATATATTTAGTTATTATTTAATATTTAGATGTAATTTTCAATGAATAAGTAATAAAAATAATTTGGAAAATTCAAAAGTGCGCACTTTTTTATTTATGATATAAATAACGATATATGTAAAAGCATACATCAATAGCTTTTAATCCTCTTTAATCTCAGTTAATTTAAAAAACAAATTGATAACCGTGTGGTGACGGAGTAAGAATACAATTCACCACTCCCTATCTTGGCCGTGGATGTCGTAAAAGACAATTAAGGAATATAATATGCATATATTGTCTATGCAAGAGAAGGTAAATTCGAAATAAAACCCTATACCAACATGTTTGACCAGCATGGTGTAGTAAGGTCAATTTCCCTTCTATTGTGGAGGAGGCTAGAGGCCAACAGTGGGACGTATATGAACTGATGATGCTCGTGCTTATGTACGATTTTTAATTCTCCAACGTTTCCTTTACATTCGAAATGTCAGGCAATTAAAAATTTAATATAAACACTATTAAATCCGTAAAAATAGTTTTACTTCAAATGACTAATGAAGGTGAAAATGGGCATAAAAACATTTTGCACATCCTAAAGAAATATTATAATGCTTAAATGAAAACATTCGTACAACCATCATTCAGTTGCCTCACGCGTAATCTTAGGTTGTCAGAAACAAATGATAGACACGTCGGGTGAGATAATTTAAATAAAACAAGCCTTACCGGGGAGCATTGGAAATTATAATCATTGGAGGCGGGAATTTTGGAGATTAACTTCTTGTGTTTTGATAGGCATTATCTGCGTTTTTTTTTTCTTATTAAGTTTAAGATAAACTGTATTATATTTTTTATACTTTTAAGGGTTCTGTACCCAAAGGGTAAAAACGGGACGCTATTACTAAGACTTTGCTGTCCGTCCGTCCGTCTGTCACCAGGCTGTAACTCAAGAACGGTGATAGCTAGACAGTTGAAATTTTCACAGATGATGTATTTCTATTGCCGCTATAACAACAAATACTAAAAATAAAATAAAATAAATACTTAAGGAGCCCCTCCCATACAACAAACTTGATTTTTTTACCGTTTCTTGCTCGATACTAATAACAGTGACAGGTAGACGCTTTAACTATTCACAGAATAGTTAGTTTTATTTATAGATGGTACGGAACCCTTCGTGCGTGACTCCAACTCGAACTTGGGTGGTTTTTGCATGCCTTACATTGCTCGTGGATGTCGTAAAAGATGACTAAGAGACTAATATCAACTTGGTCACTATCTAAAGCCTGGTCAATAATTATATTCCAAAGGAGAGTTGACGTAAGGCAGACGGCCCGTTGTATAACTTTTACGAAAACTCTTGCAATATATCATCATCATCATTTCAGGTCATATACGTCCCACTGTTGGGATTGAGCCTCCACCACAAGTGGAGGGAAATTAACCTTTCTATACCATGCTGTTCAGACAGGTTGGTATAGGGTTTTGTTTCGAGTTTGCCGTCTCTTACATAGATGTTATATGCGTATTATATCCCTAAGTCGTCTTTTGGGACATTCAAGGGCAAGTAGTGAATTGTATTCTTACTCCATCGCCACACGGGCTTGTAATATATAGGTATCTATACTAATGTATAAAGCTAAAGAGTTTGTTTGTTTGCTTGATCGTGCTAATCTCAGGAGCTATGGTCCGATTTGAAAAATTATTTCATTGTTAGATAGCCTATTTATTGAGGAAGGCTACAGGCTAAACATCATTACAGTAAGACCAATAGTAGCGGAGTACCACTGAAGATTGTTTCAAAATCTTTTATTTTTAGGGTTCCGTTCCCAAGGGGTAAAAACGGGACCCTATTACTAAGACTTCTCTGTCTGTCCGTCCGTCTGTCTGTTACCAGGCTGTATTATAAATTATGTATTTCTGTTGCCGCTATAACAACAAATACTAAAAACAATATAAAAGAGATATTTAAGGGGGGCACCCATACAACAAACGCGATTTTTTGGCCTTTTTTGCTTGATATCGCTAATGGCAACAGGTAGGTACTTGTTCACCTAGTCAATGATGCGGAACCCTTCGTGGGTGAGTCCGACTTGCACTTGGCTAATTTTTTACTATTTGAGAGCTTCCGCTGCGTTAAATAAACGATTAAAGTTTTGCAAAAATCATGTGTGACAGAATCGTATTATTTAAAAACATTTTCACCTTCTAGAGCAAAATGACGATAACGTTTTTTTATACTCACATTTTCTAGTTTCTATTTTCTTTTTGATGATAATTTGGTCACATGCCGCTCAGAATATCCAAGGTGAAAGGCGTCATGCAACCCTATAACTTGTGCCTTACCCATCACAGGTGTGCAGGGTTATGGAGGGATTGAGTTAGGTATTTATATATTAGTGTTGGTGTGTTACAATCGCCAACTGAGCAGATCAGAGGTACCAATTTACTTTTTGTCCCCTATTAGGTAGATATCATTCTATCCATGTCATAAAAAATTAAGAAACTATATACAAATACGTGAAGCAAAAACTTTGTACCCCTTTTTACGAAAATTACGTGGATGTAAAAGTATGAAATTTGGCACAGTTGAAGTATATAATGAGGAGAAGTGCATAAAACCGAAATTTCATATAATAATGGATTAGAAATACATTAAATTCATTAAAAAAGGCATTACGCACACTACAACGCTATCGCTACACACACTACACACGTTTGTGTGAGTGTGTTGCGTAGCAACGATTATACACTTTTGTTTACGCTTAAAATCTCTGGTCGAACTGAATCTCATAATTATAATGACAATGTCTAATAGAGATTTGTGCTTATAAATACATATATATTAGTTATTAAAGAAATACAGTTTGTTCAATTTACAATTATCTATACCAATAAATAAAATTGGAGTGTCTGTTTGTAATGTCAAAATAATAGGCTTTTTTCATGCTCACACGGTTATTTGCACGACAGCTATGCCTAAAATAGCAATTAAAAAATTTTTGTCTGTCTGTCTATCTATCTGTCTGTTTGTTCCGGGTAATCTTCAAAACGGTTGGACCGATTTCAAAAATTCTTTCACCAATGGAAAGCTATAATATCAGGGCGTAAACTAGGCTATATTTTATTCCGGTATTCCCACGGGAACGGGAACTACGCGGGTAAAACAACTATAACCTATGACCGAAGCGAAGCGAGGGCGGGTTGCTAGTACATAAATAAAATTAAAGAAAATTGTGTAGCAGAATAATTAATTAAAATGAATTATGGCCGAATTTCGATCCCACGCTGACCACTAGTACAATTAATTAGCCCTATCGATTCCGTAAAAGACGACTAAGGGATATAAAGATACTAGCAATGCAAGGGAAGAAAAAATTTAAATAAAAATCCTATACCAAGCCTTCTGCTCAGCGTGGGATAGTGGGTCCATTTCCCTTAATATGTGAGTGAGGCTTAAGCAAAGTAATGTCTTTCATATTTGAACAAAGATTATAATAGATAGAAAAATGTATTGGTATTTTAGATAGGTAATTGATATTAGAAATTGACTGTCCTCGAAACTATTTTTGTGTCTACTTTTATTTTATGTAGTAATTTCTAGACTTAAATATTCCATTTAAGGCAGAAAGATTTAAAGAGTTTCTGAAAAAAAAAAATCTGAATAACATTTTTTCGATCAAAGATGGTTTATTTGTAAGAATATGTCAACTTAATTATGCCCATCACCTACACTACTAAGGTATTTTATTTTTGTAATTATTTTAAAGACTGCGCATTAAGAAATAAATCCTTGTAATGCGAGAGACTTCACCAAAATCCAAATTTGCGTAGTAAAATTATATATAGACTCAAAAAATCATTTGTATAACTCAAATGTTTTACCCTGCGTGAGGTTCAAACCTTTCAAACCAGTTCAAACCAAGCATTCGATACTTATAAATAACAAGCGAAACTGTATTTAGGTTAATATAGGCTAATATATAAAATCGTTATTATAAACTACGCAAATAATACAATAGAATAAAGCCTTGTGAGGATCTCGTTAAGCAAATTACGCGCAATATTGGATCTAAGTAAAACATCAAGTACTAAAAAGGTCACTTGCTAAGTTACCTTTCACTAAATCAGCAATGATTCATATTTCCTACGTAATACTATTAAAGATTATTATAGCTCAAATACATCCCAAGCTAAGCTAGAGCCTCCTCCATAATAGAAGGGCTATTGACTTAATATAATAAGCTGGTCAGACGATTTATTATAATATAATAAGGTATTATATGGAGTGGTGACGGAATAGAATACAGTTCCCTTTCTTGACCATGGGTCTAGTAAAAGACGACTAAGGGATATAATATGCAGTTTATTATATACTAGCAACCCGCCCTCGCTTCGCTTCGGTTTCAGTCGCTTTACCCGCGGCGTAGTTCCCGTTCCTGTGGGAATACCGGGATAAAATATAGCCTATGTTACTCCCTGATATTATAGCTTTCCATTGGTGAAAGAATTTTTGAAATCGGTTCGGTGGTTTAAGCGTGAAAGCGTTACAAACAAACAAACTCCTTACTTTCGCATTTATAATATTAGTATGGATGCAAGAGAATGAAAACTTGAAACAAAACCCTATACCAATACGTTTGCCCAACATGTTATAGTGGGTCAATTTCACTTCTCTTTTGGAGGAGGCTCGAGGAGGAAGCTAGAGGAAACTGTATAAGCTGAACAGAATGAATGAATTATATCAAATTTTCCTTTTCATACATAAATGTTATATGCATATTATATCCCTTACTCTTCTTTTACGACACCAAAAAGCTAGATGAGGGGTGGTGTTTTTTTTTTAAAAGAAACACCCAGATCTAAGAAAATAATCCTTGTATTACAAGAGGACTATGTGTTTGTAAACATAATTTACCGATATAAATTACATTTAGACTCAACATTTGTTGATATCAGAAAGTATTGTCCTGCTAGAGAATTGTACCCATGCCAGTCCAGTGTCCAGTCACTCACTGGACCGGGAATCTAGTCCGTCACCCACCGAGAGGACGACTGCGCGACGGTGACTGACAACGTCGACATCGAGAGGGGAGGGTAACCCGCGATTGGGGTATTCCGTCGGGCCGACCACTGAAGACTGCACCGGTGGTCAGCGCAACCACGAAAGCGACATACCACGGGTGGCGCACGGTTTCCCCGGGAAAAAGGGAATCGTACCCATGACACTGGTACTGTAGATCTGTGTCTTAACCATAATTCCATCTGTGCACTCAAATTGTATACGTACGTACATTACCATACGAAATACAATTAGAAATCACTAGTATTTTAAAAAACAATAGCAAAACATTTGTAATCTATATACGTGTAGTGACGGAGTAAGAATATTTTTCACCACCTCTTATCTTGCGCGAGGATATCGTAAAAGCCGACTAAGGAATGTAATACGCAGATAACACGCATGTAATGTATGCAAGAGAAGAAAAACAAAACAAAACCCTTTAACAACAACCTATCTGGCCAACGTGGTGTAGTAGTAGCAATTTAATTCATAGTTTTTTTTTTTTTTTGTGGGTGGGTCGCGGTCGGCGCGCCTCCGCACCACTCCGTCCGGGGCGACAGAGGGGCTTAAGCACGCAACTCCCGCGACCCACCCAAAAACCACGTCGCCTTCGTCGTTGGGCCGACCACTGGAGCAGCGTTAACTTGTCGTCAGTGGTCGGCCCGACGGAATACCCCCTGTTGGGGTACCCTCCCATTGACCGACGTCCCCCCCTCGGGGAGGACGTCGATCTTTCCTCACGCGGTCAGCCTCTCGGCGGGTGACGGACTAATCCCCGGTCACGTCACCCGCGGCCTCGGCTAGGGCGGCATGAGGCGCAGATAGTTGCGCCTGCGCCGCCCCAGTCGCCGGCGGCGGATCTCCTCATCGAGGCTGCGCTCCTCACGCAGGCGATCCGCCGCCTCAATTTAATTCATAGTGAGGAGGAGTATTGCGCCCAGAAGTGGGACGTATATTATTTGTAATGAATATTCGTATGGTTCTAAAATTTGAGATTGTACTTTACAACTTAAGTATCTATATAATTAGTAATCATTAAAGATCAGGTTCGACATCTTTCCCAATTTCAGTTTTTAAAGTAATTGATACGGTAAAATTCCAAGGTTATACTAGTAATGAACGTAATACAAGTAAACCTGATGTAAGCCTTTCATTTGGTGCCGCCACTTATTTTTTTTTAACTTGGAACTGACACTCGTAACCTGTGGTTAGTGCTTTCTTAGTATGGAGTCGACTTTTATAAATAAAAATTATATTTATAATGTACTAGCAATCCGCCCTCGCTTCGCTTCGGTTATAGGTTATAGTCGTTTTACCCGCGTAGTTCCCGTTCCCGTGGGAATATCGGGATAAAATATAGCCTAGTTTACGCCCTGATATTATAGCTTTCCATTGGTGAAAGAATTTTTGAAATCGGTCCAGCCGTTTTGAAGATTACCCGGAACAAACAGACAGACAGACAGACAGACAAAAACTTTTTAATTGCTATTTTAGGCATAGGTGTCGTGCAAATAACCGTGTGAGCATGAAAAAACCTATTATTTTGACATTACAAACAGACACTCCTATTATATATATTATATATCCACACTAATTTTATTTATTGGTATAGATAAACCTCACGAAGGCACTTCATTTCAGCTTATATACGTTTCATTAATTTTTCTGTGTGGTGACGAATTAATAATATAATGCACCCTATCTTACCCGTACATGTCGTAAAAGACGACTAAGGGATATAATACGCATATAACATAACTATGTAAAGGAAAACTCTAAATAAAACCCTATACCAACCTGTCTGACCAGGATGTTATAGTAAGGCCAATTTCTCTCCTATTGTGGAGGAAGTTGAGCCTAACAGTGGGACGTATTTGAGCTGAAATGATGATGATGATGATGTTTCATTGGCTGGGCTCGAGCCTTCTTCTTAATAAGAGAGAAAATTAACCTATTATACCACGCTGGTCAAACAGGTTGCTATAGGTTTCTAATTCGAGTTTTTCTTCTCTTGCTTAGATATGCGTGTAATATCCCTTAGTCGTCATTTACGATACCCACGCGCAATTCCTCTATTCTTGCTCCGTCATTATACGAAAAATACGAAGCTATTTATATAGTATCAATCTTAATATTTTATTTTAAATTAATCCAATAAACTACCACTGGACCACGACCGCTATTGAATAGAACTGGCCAGAAAGTCGGCGAAATGATTTGTTATTTTTATTATTATATATACCGTATTCTTTTAAATTAAATTCTATACGACATGTTTAGAAAGTATTATCTTAGTTGTAGTACCTCTGAACCAAAATATAATTTGAGAAGAATAATATATACATACCTGGACCAAAACCCACAAGCAGCATCATTTTAAAACCAGTGTAAACTGTAAACGTTCTAGGTGATGGAAGGACATCGTGTATACTTTATGAAAAAAGTTCTTAAGGCTTTAATTTATAATTCATTAAATACATTTAATCGAAGGCCTTAAGGAACGAAATTCATTAATTCCATTAAATTTATTTTATCAGTTTTAGCCGTTTTATCCATTTTATATATTTTATCCGTTTAATCCATATGATCTATGTAATCCATTTAATAGATTACTCCATTTAATACATTTATTCCATTTCATCCTTTGCATAGGAGGTAAGTGGAATCTTTGCAACTCCTATTTTTCTTTCCTAATTAAATTAGTTGCGGATCCTAAGACAAATATAAACGAATTTAAAATATGCAAAGTCCTTTGCCACAAAATCCAACTCTGTGTGGAACGGAAGCCTGTACAAATCTAGTGGTGCCTAACAATCGGTGAATGCCGCCCAAACACTACCGACACCGTGCCACAATGATTTATTGTACACATAATGTACTTTGATATACGTATCTTATGATTTTTTAACTAATGCAATATTAGTACAGTGTATACCAATTTAATGTGCTAAATTAGTACAGTAATGCTCCTGGCTCGGGCCTCCTCCACAATGGGAGGAAATTTGATCTACTTTACCACGCTGGTCAGACATGTTGATATAGGGTTTTATTTTGAGTTTTCCTTATCTTGCACAGATGTTATGTGCATATTATATCGCATAGTCGTCTTTTAGGACATCCACTGGCAAGATAGAGAGTGATGAATAGTATTCTTACTCCGTCACCACACGGAAAGTAATATGCCAATTAGTACAAATTTATTGCCAGTGTATGAAGAAAATGTTTCTATATGAAAAAATTATATTGTTAATTTCACCATAAATGATATAATTTTATCATATAGAATCATTTTTAAAATGTAGATCGAAATTTAATTACTAATTTCTGTATCGGATAATTATAAATTTTCTGCAATAACGATGACTTGTTGGACGTGAAACATCTTCGTCCGCCCGTGATCATGAACGCTGCAAAGTGTTCCAAATGTCGTGGAATCAAAAATTAAATACAAACGCGATTAAATCCGTAGAATAGTGTTTGTTTAGAATTAGCTTCTACCTGCGGCTTTACAACCGAAAAATGTAACTTTCATGATGAAATTTTACCCAAATCCCTTCAACAGATTTCCCTCTATTGACATGTCGTGATTTCACGATATTTTTCATTACATCACACACTCGAGCCTACTCCACATTACAATGTAATTTTGGAGAAGGCTCGAACCTAGTATTGAGGCGAGGAAGATCTATGATAACGATGATGATTAATCTATACCAATAAATAAAATTGGAGTGTCTTTTTGTAATGTCAAAATAATAGTCTTTTTTCATGCTCACACGGTTATTTGCACGACACCTATGCCTAAAATAGCGATTAAAAACTTTTTGTCTGTCTGTCTGTCTGTTCTGTTCAAAACGGCTGCACCGATTTCAAAAATTCTTTCACCAATGGAAAGCTATAATATCAGGGCGTAAACAAGGCTATATTTTATCCCGGTATTCCCACGCGAACGGGCACTACGCGGGTATAACGACTAAAACCATGCGAAGCGAGGGCGGGTTGCTAGTTAAGAATAATTAAACAATTTCCGTGTGGTGACTGAGTAAGAATAGAGTAAGAATGTGGAGCAGGCTTGAGCCCAACAGTGGGACGTATATGAGCTGAATGATGAGGACGATGAAACAATTTTTTTAAATTTTGCCAAACAATTTTTCCACAAAAAATATTAATAGTTAACTAATATCCACAAATATCGATTGCGTGGGTATAGAACCCCGATACCCGCCGCTGCTAGTTAGATCACTGGGCCAACTGTATAGTCGATGAACCTGTTTAGAGTCTGTTAAAAGTTTCATTAGGCTACTTAAATCAAGTATTGCCATAATAAAAATGTCTATTAATAAAGGTTATAATTTTAAGAATACAATACGATTCGTGCATATTTACGACTCCATAGAGATTAAAAACAGGTGAAATCGAGCGAACTGTTTATAAATTCATACAAATTGAAGCAAACAAAACGAATTTACATTAAGTCCATTAAAATATAATTAATACGGTCGCCATTAAAGCAATAAAATAAAATTATTGTGAAACCCATGAATTTGTTATTTTCGACATGGCGCTATTTTTGGTTATATTTTAATGTTTCTTATAAATATAAATTAGTTTTCTATATTGTTGTTGAAAATTTAGAAATGGTTGATTAATTATTATTAATAAAATATATATGTATAATCTCATTGTCCATGTGGTGACGGAATAAGAATACAATTACCATCTCTTGCCTTTGGCTAAGTTACTACTTATTTAGACAGGTAATATTATTAAAATTGGTCCAGCCCTTTGAAAGATTACTTGGAACAAACAAATAGACAAATACATAAAAAATCAAGTTGTGGCATTACACTATGTAAATAATCGAGTGAGCATGAAAAAAACGAATTTTTTGACATTACAAACAGACATTTTATTTGCATGGATAGATTAGTTTCCCCATGTTGTGACCGAGTATGAATACAATTCATCACCCCCTCTCTTGCCCTTAGCTGTCTTAAAAGGCGACTAAGATATAAAATATGCATATAACATCTATGCCAGAGAAGGAAAACTCGAAAAAAATTCCTATACCAACACTTCTGAGCAGTGTAGTATAGTAGGTTAATTTCCCTCTTGTGGAGGAGGCTCGTGCGCAACAGTGGGACTTTTCTGAGCCCAAATTATGTATTAAGACATAAACTCAGGTCGTAATCATGATTATCATCTTGTTCATAATCCAATTACTTGGAGTCAACGTAATACGTACTCCTCTTCCAACATATTTCCATTGGTGAAAGAATTTTTGAAATCGGTCTAACCGTTTTGAAGATTACCCGGAACAAACAGACAGACAGACAGACAGACATACAGACAAAAATTTTTTAATCTGTATTTTAGGCATAGGTGTCGTGCAAATAACCGTGTGAGCATGAAAAAGACTATTATTTTGACATTACAAACAGACACTCCAATTTTATTTATTGGTAGTATAGATGATACGAAGGTTATATAACGCCCATATATATTTTTTTTGCTAGTCTATGATTAGCGCACTCGCCGTCCGTGTCGCCGCATCTATGACGTCGTCGATGACCACGGGGGCAGTAAGGAGCGCGGGGGAGGGCGCTAAGTAGCACTACGCCTCCGCCGCACTCACCAACACTCGCCGATCAATCCCCGAAGCGAATAGCCTATCAAAATGGGATGCAAACAAAACATCGATGTATCGTTCATAAACATCGATATTTTAATATTGATGTTGAAACCAAAACATCGACGATACATCGTTGTTGAAGAACGATGTTTTATGAACGATGTTTTATCGTACATAGATCGTCCGTGTGGTGACGGAATAAGAATACAATTCACCGCTGCCTATCTTGACCGTGGATATCCTAAAAAAAAAAGCTCATCAAAATTTGCCCGGAGGAGGATTTTATTTCTTCGTCGTAACATCGATGTCAGAAGATCCGCTGTATGTTAAAACATCCGACAAAATTCCTAAAAAAAAAAAAATAAAGCTCATCACAATTTGTCCGGAGAACATCGATGTTCGGTTTTCGTTACATCGAACATCGATCATCCCTAATCGATATATCGTTCATAAACATCGATATTTTTAACACCGATGTTTCACTTTTGAAAGCATCGATATCTTAACATCGATGTTTTTTATGAGCGATGTTGTATCCCTACTATCAAATAGTAATTTAATTTTAATAAATCATATAAATCGAGCGAGTCACTATTCTTTTCTATGTTACTACCGAACCGTTCTGTCCGAGGTGACAAAAGAACAGCATACGCCTCAATAACCCACCGTATTCACTCTACATCGCCATTGGGAAGACCACTGCTACCAAGTTCCTTGTCGTCATTGACCAGCCCGGCGGGTTACCCTTTCGGGTAACCTCCCTTTCTCCAACTCTCTTCTCGGGACGTCAATCACCCTCGCGCGAGGCTATATAACGCTTACGTTAAATATGATATTTCCATCCGTAACATAAACAAACAATTATTCCATTAAAACTAACAAGGCCAACATTGAGAAAATCTAATTTCTGCGAAAGTTACCTAAGAAACTTGAAGTACCACGTAGAGGCTCACAAAAGTCCAATTTAAGTTTTCTTTTAGGCCCTCAAATTTCGGCTCGACGAAGCAGGGGTGTAGTTGGGACGGTTTTACGGGTGCAAACTTTTGACGGGTGCAACTCTGGTTTGTAATTAGTTCCGATTTATTTGACCCTACTTGGAAATAATTAGTTTGCTTTGTAACATTAAATCAGAAGTTTAGTGCTAATGGCAATTACAATATCTTATTTTATAAAATGTCACATTTGACAAAAAATTTACATATTTTTCTAAGTAAAACGGTAACTCAAGCTAACAGAAAACATTAATGTTGATGTCCCAAGCAATGCATTTTTTATAAAACCATTTTTATTAAATACTAAATGTGCTGTGTGGTAGCGGCTTCGAATACTACCAACCCTTGCTTTGCTCGTGGGTGTCGTAAAAGACGACTAAGAGCCCTAGATTGACCCGGACCAACTCCATCTGGTACCATTTGGGTCAACGATTACATTCCCAAGGAGGGTTGACGTCAGGCAGGCGGCCGGTCATAAAAGTCATTGCCGAAACTTTTTGCAATATGTCAAAACAGATGACATATTGCGTCGACCCCAAGTAATTGGGATAAGAGCAAGATGATGATGATGATGATGATGAAATACTAGCTGACCCTACAGACATTGTCTGTTTAAATCTAAAAAAATAGTAAAAGGAGTTCTCCTTGAAATCGATCACCACGCCACTTACCTGTTCCACCTGGTCGGATCGTACCAAGTTGGAAATCTTCGTGGGCTCATGCACATCATTTTACTGAAGATCATCACATGATCAAATGCATAGTTTACGATTCTATAAAGAACATACAGACAAACATTCATTTATATATATATATATATATATATATATATATATATATATATATAAATAATTGCTCGTTTTAAAAAATTATTGGGGAGACCTGAGATAAATTCATCTAATGTCGTTTGTCCAAAATTTACATGGTCAAGATTAGTTGACTGCCTAAAGCTGCCGGTCATAAAACTATCGCCAATATCTTTTGCAATATGTTATAGTAGATATTGCAGAAAGAAGAATACATATTGAGTCGACCCCAAGTAATTGGAATAGGTGCAGGTTGATGATAATGTTTCTAGTAATACATAAATTTCTTTGGACCATACACGCGGACACTTCTCAAAGACTTTACACAAACACTCATACTATGATCCCTTCCATTGAAAAGATATCATTGCCTATACTTAACGTTACTCTTCCGAAGAATCTTGCAAAACTGTTCTTTAGTAATTTGTAATGGTCTAAATCTCTCTGATTTCATTTAAACAATGTTTCATGCTAAATAAACCGAACAGTCTTGTTTTTATCTGATTAAAATAAAAATATATTTACAGATTTTATCGCGTTTGTATTTGATTTTTAAATTTCCCGATATTTCTACAGTTTTAGAGAGTTCATGGTCAAGGCTAGACTAAGATGTTTCACGTCTCAAATGTAATCTTTACATACAAAATACTAGACTACATACAGACAGCACAGATGGCATCGTAAATGCCGACTTATCGTGCCAGTGCCAGCCACTTCAAATGCTACGCAGGACAATATTTTGTGCGATCTATTAATTGTTCTTCTGAGTCTGCATGTAATTTATGACTGTAAAAACCTCTGCAATACAAGAATTAAGTATTATTTACGATGATTTCTGATGTTTACGCGAGCACTGCACATTGTAAATAAAACTACTTTTACGGATTTTATCGTGTTTGTATTTGATTTATATTCATAATCAATCGCAATATCATAATCAAGGCAATCGCCCGACGTTTCGTACACTTTACAGCATTTTTACGCACATCTTTAATTCAAATTCATTGACATTACAAAAAGCAAATATAATTAACGTATTATGACTTTTAATTTAAAGCTAATAAATCAAATATACAACTACCGAATCTGAACGTGGCTTTTTTATTTACTTAATTCACCCAAATAGGTGCCTGTATTAGAAAGACGTTCATCCCGTAACATCACCAGAATATACTAATGGAGTTTACACAGCGTGGTTATTTCAAAAGTTTGCCGAAAGGAATTTGTATTTTTAAACGTTTCACAACAATATTTAAAAGACGTTGATGAAAATTTGAATTAAAAAAAAAAGATGTTAATTTAGTATAAAAATCTGACCGACACGCGACGGTAAATATTTTATAAGTCAATAAGGGTTCTTTAAGATCAAACTTTGTCCTTAGCTGATTGTTCTAGAAATGACTTTTTATATTAAAGCAATTTACTGTGTTATTTTTTTATATTTCGATGTTTTTTGAAGTGAAATCTTCTTGTCGCGTTAGGCACTTTTTGGTAGGGGCAAATCTTATGGGTTCGCGTCACCGACTTACTCAACACTGGCGCCTCCGCAGTGTTCTGAGGGTCATGGACATTTTTTGTACTCGTATCTGTGAAATCTCGTGCGTTCCCGTCACCGACATGCTTATAGCATTGTGTATAGCGAGTAAGTATACTAAGTAAATATACTAATACTTTTAAGTTAAAAAATAAATAACAGAAAATTCTTTAAATCTTCTTATTTAAGTTTTCACTTCTATCGGCATTCCTCTTAACTGCTTTGTGTTTTTCTTTTTTTATTTTAGATTGTTAAAGCCATATTCACATTCAAAAACAGAATCATATCATAAGCCTACGCATGGTGACCGAGTAAAAATACAATTTACCACTCCTTATCTTGCCATTGGGTATCGTAAAAGATGACTAATAGAATGATATACAGTTAACACCTATGTAAGTGAAAGAAAACTCGAAATAAAAACCCTACACCAACCCATCTGACCTGTTGGTATGGTTGGTCAATTTCCCTCAAATTGTGAAGGAGGCTCGAACCCAGCAGTTGAGCTGAGATGACGATGATATGAAAACCATAATCGTCGTACTTGATAAGCAAATGAAAGGATTGGTGATTGTATTTTTTTGTTATAGGTACCTAAGCCTTAAAGACGCATGCTTCTTCTCAATTTCCTGGTGATTCTTCAGCCTATTTTTTGACTCTTTCACCACACGAAGGCTAATAGGTACTAAGAATTACCTGATGGAAAGCCACTTTTACCTGATCCCTGATCGAATTACAGACTTCGCTATTGGAAATTTTATGCTTATACTTATACTAGCTTCTGTTGGCGACTTCGTCCCCATGGTACAAATACTTTGGGCTAACGCTAACTTTCACCTAAGACTTTGTTTACGTAGAAGGTGAAAATATTTTTAATAATACGATTCTGTCACAGGTAATTTTTGCGAAAATTTTGCCATTTACGCAGCGGAAGCTCTCCAAAGGAAAAAAGCCCTGATTTTGAAACTTTCTTCATTGGCGCTTCGCTCCTGTTGGTCTTAACGTGATGACGTATAGCCTATAGCCTTCCTCGATAAATGGACTATCTAACACTGAAAGAACTTTTCGGACCAGTAGCTCCTGAGATTAACGCGTTCAAACAAACAAACTATTCAGCTTTATATTTATACTAGCTGACCCAACAGACGTTGTTCTGTTCAAATAAGCGCCACTTACAGAGTCGAATTGTGAATCCAAACCATTCTCGAATTCCCTTGAGCATGCACAATAAATCGCATCAACATCGGTTCAGCCGTTTAGGGGGAGTTCTGTGACATACACACGTACACAAGAAATTTATATACATATAAAGATTAGTATAGAACAGCTTTCAGCTTTATATTAGTATAGACTAGCAACCCGCCCTCGCTTCGCTTCGGTTTCAGTCACCTTACCCGCCCTTAGAAGGTAAAAATTGACAGATGCTCTTTATTCATTTTTACTGAAGAGTATTTTCCGTGTGATGACGGAATAAGAATACAATTCACCACCCCTTCTCCTACCCGTGGCTGTCGTAGGAGACGACTAAGGGATTATAATATGCATACTACATCTATGCAAGAGAAGGAAAATTCGAAACTAAAACCTATGGCAGTCTGACCAGCGTGGTATAGTAGGTCATTTTCGCTCTCATAATGGAGGAGGCTCGAGCTGAACAGTGGGATGTATAAGGGATAAAATGATGAACGAAGAGTATTTAAGCAGAAATTAAAGAAAATCGATGATGAATTTTGTCTCCTCATTCAAACTTTGCTATGGCGATTCATCTGTTAGGGGTTGAATTCCATAATATCCTTTCATAATAGGTCCCTACATCACAAAATAAAATTACAGTCAAAATTGTATGTTTCTAGCTTCAGTAGTTTCAGTCCGGCGTTAATGAGTTAGTCGACCAACTTTTTCATACCTATTTACACCCTTAGAAGGTGAAAATTAAGAAATGCTGAAACTCGTGTTCATTTATTTTTATTAAATAGTATCATTGGAGAATTTGAATAAAATCGATGTAGGTACCTAGATTTTTTCTCCTTATACAAACTTTGCTACTGCGGCTTACCCCCTAAAGGTTGAATTTAAAAAAAATCCTTTCTTAATGGGTTTCTACGTCACGCACAGAAACTAATGTCAAAATTTCATGTTTTTGGCTTCAGTAGTTTCGGCTCTGTGATAAGTCAGTAAACTGACATCTTTCTACCTATTTTACACTCTTCGAGGATGAAAATGGACAAACGCTGAAACACGTGTTTATTTATTTTTTTAAAGAGTATTTGTGCTTAATTTGAAGACAGTAGCTAAAGATTTTTTTTCTTTCCATACAGACTTTACCATTGCGTTTCACCCCCTTAGGGAAGGAGTTTCAAAAAATCTTTTCTTAGTGGATGCCTACGTCACGAAATGAAACTACGGTCCAAATTTCATTTTTCTAGTTTTAGTAGCTTCGGGACACCCTGTTCCTTTATATGGATATTATTGTTAAAGCCCCCGCAGCACTCCTTGCAGGTGGTATTTCGTAAAATCCTTTCTTAGCTGACCTCTTCTCGACAAAAGGAATATTTCTGTCAAATTTCAAGTCTGTACGCCTTATGGTTCCAGAGATATGGTGATGAGTCAATATATCGCTCGCAAAACCCGCCTTTCCTATATATATATATATTTATATATATATATATATATATATATATATATATATATATATATATATATATATATATATATATATATATATATATATATTTATATATATATATATGTTTATATATATATATATATATATATATAGATAACCATATTACAGAGATAACTATAATGACTTTCATTCATTCAATAGCCCATAAGCGGTACACTGGACATAGATCTTTTTATGAGAACCCAGAACGGTCCTGTGCTACTTGCGTCCAACGGTTTTTCACAATTTTCAAGATATCGTCAGACCACCTAGGGCGATTAACTAAAATGACTTTTATTTTAAATAAAATTGCAATGTCTGTCAAAATAATATGTTTTTTTCATACTCACACGGTTATTTCCACAGTGCATGTGTCCAAAAACCACTTTAAGGTTTTTTTGTCTGTCTGTCTGTTCCGGGTAATCTTTCAAATGGTTGGACTGATTTTAATAATATTTTACTACCAGGCACTTGTCTATATAAGGAGTAATGTAGTACTTTACCTGTCAAAAAGCCACTATAAAATTTTACCTGGTCCGGGAATCCAACCCTAGGCCTCATCGACTGTTGTCACATATCGTAATATTTTAGAAGATATTGGAGATTTAACATGAGGGGGGAAAGGCGATTGAAACCAAAGCGAGCGTGGTCTGCCAGTATTAAATAAATTTGAATAACTTTAAAAACAACTCAAATAGCGTATTGCATTTAATTATTTCGAATCACAAATTATGTGAGCAACCAATTTGATGCTTAAATTAGTTTAATCAACGCCTTTCTCTATTACACGGTCAAATTTGCTAATCTGGTTTGTTTCGGTTCATAGCAAATTTTGACGAATTTTGGTAGTGAATTGTATTTCTACTCCGTCATAATGTGAATAATTTACAACTGTGGCTGGATCAGATACTACAAATGCACCAAATTGCGATTTAATTACTAGAGCAGCTATCACTCTCCTCCACGATATTGGAGGAAAGAGAGAGACCCGCTATATGTGTAAATGAAGTTTATCCTAACTAATATTATGATTTTGATTGTGAATTTATTTTTTGCTTGGCTTCCACGCTAAAACCGCTGAAACAGTTTTAAAAATTCATAGACTAATTGAAATTTACATTATCAGTAACAGCACACTATCGTTCACTAATATCATAAAGGCGAAAGTTTGTGAGTCTGTCTTTTTGTATATTTATAAACTTTAATAAAATTTGGCGTGACACTAAACATGAATAAAATTTGGCGTAACACTTTTCATCTTGGTATTGTTTTCCTTTGAATAATAGTTGCAACTTTACTTTTACCCAATCAAGCATAATACGTTGAACAGATTAAAATAAATTTCATCCTGGATAACCTACAACCACTGTTGACAGTCGTCTGTTTACAGCCGCGAACCGGTCCATAGTACCACACTCTCACAGAAAATCGACTTCTGAGTAGTAGCAATTAGCTACTACATTTCGGTGAGAAAGAGAGCCGGCAGTTCCACTTTCTAAGGTTTTTTGCGTATGTTAGGTTTGATAATGCCTTTAGTTGATACTACACCGAACCTCATTACAAGCATTCGCACTCCCTTCGCTTTCTTCACGGTGGCAGCAGCCTAGCGTGTTTGCTCTTTTGCCAGCTAGTGTTTGCTCATTTGCCAATAACCCATGGAAGCCGCGAGTAGAAACTAGTAGGCTATGTTTTAATCCGATATTCCCACGGGAACGGGAGCTACGTGGATAGAAACCGCATGAATTTGCTGATTGGAATATAAAAGATCGTAAATACTAATATAAACTTTCACGTATTACAGACATACCATCAAGTTCTTACAAACATCCAAATGATTTATTAACTGGTGCAATATCATTTAAGACATCTTTTGTTTCTTGAAAACCATTTAAAATGTAACCATACAATAGATTTAACCTCTCCTTATTGTCAACAGCGTAAAGTTCAAATTGTTGTAATAATTGTCAGCTGGTGAAACTTTTTCTAATGTTTTTTTTTTGTCGGTCGGTCAGTTAATCGACGTTTTTGTTCGATCTGTCTCATTAATTATTAGATTAATGATATAAAATGTCTATTGTTACTTAAAATTACGCTTGTACTATACAAGTTTAAATTACAAAAGGTGTTTTATATATAATTGCAACTATAGTTCAGAGGTTCTATTGAATAACATAAAGAGCATTACGTGTAACTAGATAGGGTTTCGAATATTTCTTCCCTTGCACCTACATATTATATTTCTGGTCCATGTTGGTGAGTAAGAATACAATTCACCATCCATTTCTCTTGCCTGTGGCTGTCGTAAAAGACGACTTAGGGATATAATATAGATATAGCATCTATGCAAGAGAAGGCAAACTCGAAGCAAAACCTTATGTCAATACGACTAAACAGCATGGTATGGTAGGTCAACTTCGTTCGCCTAGCGGAGGAGGCCCGAGCCCAACAGTGGGATGCGCGTCATGCCACCCTAGCCGAGGCCGCGTGTGACGTGACCGGGGAGTTAGTCCGTCACCCGCCGAGAGGCAGACCGCGTGAGGAAAGACTTCGGTCTTTCCCGAGAGGGGGACGTCGGTCGATGAGAGGGTACCCCAAATAGGGGGTATTCCGTCGGGCCGACCACTGATGACAAGTAACCCTGCTCTGGTAGCTCGCCCAACGACGAAGGCGACGTGGTGTTCGGGTGGGTTGCGAGTGTGCGTGCCTACGCCCCTCTGTCGCCCCAGACGGAGTGGTGCGAGGAGTGCGCCGACCGCAGCCCACCCCCAAAAAAAAAAACCAACAGTGGGACGTATATGGGCTGAGATGATGATGAGAGGATTATATTCCTTCCTCGTCTTGTACGACACCCAGGGGTAAGAAAGGGGGTGGGAAATTGTATTCTTACTCCGTCACCACACTTCGTCTTTTTAATTGATGTAATTAATATACATATACGTTGTTTCGTTTCAAGGCAACAAAATAAAACATACAAATACATAGCAATAAAATAAAAAATGTAGACAGAATATGAATTTTTGCTAGTCATCACGTATTCAGAGACGTAACATTTCAACGATAATAAAAGTGATATAAAATTATATTCCTAACAACGTTAACGTAAAAGTATTCACTAAAATGCCTCGTATATCTAAAAGATTATGGATATCCACTGCGAAACATAGTCCTTTCCAGGGGATACTGTCCAGACCGGTGATTAGTCCGCCACCGTCCGGGATTGGTCCGTCACCGTCCGATATTAGTCCACCACCGTCCGGGATTACTTTGAGATCGTACGGGATTAGTCCACGACTGCACGGGATTAGTCCGCCACCGTCTGGAATTAGTCCGCCACCGTTCGGGATTAGTCCGCCCTTGTCCGGGATTAGTCCGCGACCGTACCGGATTGATCTACCACCGTCCGGGATTAGTTCACCACCGTCCTGGATTGTTCCGCGACCGTATGGATTAGTCCACCATCCCCTGACATTAGTCTGCCTACTTCCGGGATTAGGCCGATCGCGTGAGGATAAAGTGGGGATGGTAACCGAAAGGCTAATACACCGAGCCGGCCATGACTATCAAGGAATCACTACTAATAGTCGCTCCAATTGTTATGGGGAGAGAAAATGGTAGGTTATGGGACCGCGCGCTACCTTCATAGCCTATCACAAAAAAGGGGTATGATGTCACTGCTGAAACAAAGGGCACACATACGTACCTGAAAGAAAAATTTGGCGGAAGGGGCGCTGATGACAAGGTCCGGGTACCGGGTGTCCACTTACATGGCGGTAAATAGATATGGGGACAGCAGGTTGTAGGCCTGCATACCGTTTCTTCCATCACTCTAGATGGATCGAGCGAGGTGTGAACGGTATCGTGCACTGATGGATGGGTTCATCGCACGTAGGACAACGCTGTGCGATCCACAAATTCGGGTTCTGAGTTTAGATATAATTTATGTGGTTAATTATATGTTTTCTAAAGTCCCCCACAATACGAGAGAAAAAACATAATATGTACTATTTTTATAAATGGTTTTATTTAGCTTACCCCGTTTGTTCGTTTATTGTTTTCTTTGTTGGGTCAAATTTAGCAATTGAAATTTCACACTCTTACTGTCAACCGATTGATCTGAAATTTGGTACACGCCTTTGGTTTTGGTGACAATACAATTATGTATAGTCAATATTTTTGTAAATTCAAGATGGCCGCCGTTACAAAATAGTGGATAACCTGTTTTTTTTTTCAATCCCATCAATATGGGTATCAAATGAAAGAGCTTGACAAGTAGAATACAATGCACTATACATATTCAAAATCTAAGATGGCCGCCGCTACAAGATGATGGACAACCTATTTGTTTTTCAATCCCATTAATATGGGTATGAAATGAAAGGGCTTGACAAGTAGAATACAGTGCTCTATACAAAATCAATATAAAAACTAAAAAATTGAAAATAAAAATTGTTTTTCCCTTTTTTATTACAAACAGACACTTCAATTTCATGTATTTGTGTGGATATGCAATACTCGTATAATCATCATCATTGTAGCCCACGTACGTCCTACTTTCAGGCTGAGACCCCCCTCCATGATGGAGCTGGTCAGACGTGTTGGAATAGGGTTTTGTTTAGAGTTTTCTTTCTCATGCAAAGATATTTAATTCTTTAGTCGTCTTTTACGACATCCACAGGCAAGATAGGGAGTGGTGAATTGTATTCTTACTCCGTCACCACACAAAAAAACGATAATAATTAATAGAACATAATTAACTATATCAAATGCACGGCCATCTTGTCAACACATCCATAAACCGCCATTTTATGAATTCACCTCGTGTGCAAAATGGCTGCTCGTATTGTGGTTAGTATCGTTCTCCTTAATGCCCACAATAAATGTCAAATTGCAATCGTTACTTGTAAAAATTATGGCGTACATTTGTCCTAGTACGTGTTTCGGGAAAGTAATTAGGGGTTAGGGGTAGTAAAACATTTTTTTCTTATTACCTTTCTCTGGTGCAATGTAATTGCCACAGTTTATTTCTGAATTGCGAGCCATTTTATTGGTATTTAGTTATAAGTACTTTTCTGTAATGTTAAGTTGAATTTGCATTATCCAATACAAGAATTACCTGCATAGTAATGTAATGTATCGCCACCTCTTATTTTCTTGAGGCTGCGGGGGATTTAGTCCGGGCACCCGCGGAGAGGTTAGCCTCGCGACGGCAATTGGCATCCCAGTAGGGGACGGCGAAAGGAGTGGGTACTCCCTCGGGATATTTTGTCGGGTCGACCACTGAAGTCAAGGAACTCTGCGCTGGTGGTCGACCTAACGACGAAGGCGACGTGCTGTATGGGTGGATTACGGGTGTGCATGCTTACGCCCCGGATGGAGTGGTGCGAGGAGTGCACCGACCGTAACCCACCCAAAAAAAAAAACCTCTTATTTTCCCATAAATGTCGTAAAAATTGGCAGAAGGACTATGAAGATAGTTGGCAGCGGTATTATTTTGGAAAATCTATATAGTAAAGTGCTATCTTTCATGTGGTTAAAATGTAACAATTCAGCACGCCCATTTGTGTTTTAAAAAGTATTAAGGATTATGATATGCAAATAATCTATGCAAGAGAGGTTCGTAATGGAACCCAATACCAACTTACAAACACATAAATACAAACAAAATTTACAATTTTACTTATCAAAGTAATTCTTTATTTAGTTTTTTGGACTTCCACGGGTTACTAAGAATAAGGGATAGTAAAATACTATACTCTTATTCCGACACACATAGCAGTCGATAGAGACTTAAATCATTACTTACCAATACTCCAAATATATTTTCTAGAAATAAATCTTTAAGTTTTGATGAGTTTGTATAAAAACATTTTCTCAAATACGTAACGCTTCGAATTTATAGACATGAGAATTAAGTATATACAGCCTGAAGGCAGAACAGACCTTTCAATATACTAACGTAATAAGAAGCCTGACA
The DNA here is from genome assembly GCA_032191425.1 of Lymantria dispar. Taxonomy (NCBI): domain Eukaryota; kingdom Metazoa; phylum Arthropoda; class Insecta; order Lepidoptera; family Erebidae; genus Lymantria; species Lymantria dispar. The sequence goes on along the minus strand of CM063468.1, from coordinate 9,387,342 downwards.
GGAATACTTCTTCACAATAAACCTCGCTAATAAGCTTTGTTATATTGTATTGTTATCAAAAATCCATTTAAGTCGCAGTTTTGTCTGTCCGTCATCATGATCATCACGTTACCCGTAGTGAGGCTGTCTGTGTGACGGCGACCGGCGTCCCAGCGGGGGAACGTCGTGAGGGGATAGTACCACACGACCGGGATGTTCCGTCGGGCCAACCACAGACGACAAGGTGACGACGAAGGCGCCGTGCTACAGGTGGGTCAACGGAACCCGCGCTGTCCCTCTAATGCCCCGACGGAGGCGGGTGTCGGGAGCGCTGATCGTGGTTTAAAGCTAGAAAAAAAAATTCATGATCATCACCGCTAATATAAGACCCACTACTAGGCTCGAGCCTCCTCCACAATTGAAATTGATCTACTACCACGCTGGTCAGATGGATCGGTACAGTGCTTTATGCCGAGTTTTTCTTCTCCTGTATACATGTTGAATGCATATTACAATCCTTTATTCGTCTTCTACGACACCCACGGGTAAGAAAGGGGATGGTGAATTGTATTTTTACTCCGTCACCACACGGAAACTGTCCGTACTGTCCTAATCCATACTAATATTATAAATGCGAAAGTAAGGATGTTTGTTTGTTTGTTTGTTTGTAATGCTTTCACGCTTAAACCACCAAACCGATTTCAAAAATTCTTTCACCAATGGAAAGCTATAATATCAGGGAGTAACATAGGCTATATTTTATCCCGGTATGCCCACAGGAACGGGAACTACGCCGCGGGTAAAGCGACTGAAACCGAATCTAAGCGAGGGGGGTTGCTAGTAATATTATAAACGCAAAAGTTTGTATGTGAGTGAAGATATGAAGATGTTTGTTGCTCTTTTACGCAAAAACTACTAAATGGGTCTAGAGACTTCACAATAATATAGCTTAAGTTACCACAATATTCCCACGGGAACGGAGTTCCCGTTCCGTTCCGTCCCGATAAGGTTAAAACCGCAGGGCACTGCTAGTATTAAAATGAAAAAGTATATTTTACACATCTATCTATAGTACCATAATAGAAATGCTAAATTTCTTAAAATTTCGCCATCACAGATCACAAAATCCTGTATTGTGACGGAGTAAGAACACAATTCACCATCCCCTATCTTACTCGTGGGTATCGTGAAAGATGACTAATTATTAAATAGGCAAATAATATCTATGCGGGAGAAGGAAAACTAGAAAAAAAATGTGAAGATCCATACTCTTCTTCTAGTCTTCTTGTTAGCTAGAATAATTAAGCGGATGCAGTTAACCTATAGGTTAGGTAGAAAATTGGTTTAATCCATCTTTAATTTGATTACACATAGAAATATGCTTACAACACGAGAAATAATGTTTTTTTTCTTGTAGTGGCGGACAAAGAATGCAGTTCACCACTCACTCTTTTTTTTTTTTTTTTTTATGGGTGGGCTATGGTAAGCGCACGCGCGATCCAGTCCGTCCGGGGCGGTGAAAGGACGGCGCGCGGGCCCATAACCCACCCGTACCCACGTCACCTTGTTGTTGGGCAGAATACCGGAGCAGATGTGACTTGTCGTCAGTGGTCGGCCTCACGGAATACCCTTTCGGGTAACCTCACCTCTCGACGTCCTGGGACGTCGGTCGCCGTCGCGCGGTCAGCCTCTCTGCGGGTGACGGACAATTCCCCGGTCCGATCACCCGCGGCCTCGGCTAGGGCGGCATTAGGCGCAGATACTCGCGCCTGCGCCGCCCGAGTCGCCGGCGGCGGAACGTGTCGCCGAATAGGAGCTCTACTCGCACACGATCCGCCGCCTCCTTCCTCTCACTCTTGCCCGTATATCTAAAAGGACGACTAAAGTTATCCATATAACATCTTTGTAAGAGAAGGAAAACTCAAAACAAAACCCTATACCAATCCGTCTGATCAGCATGGTAGTACCTGTGCCTGATGCTCTAGTCGAGGCCGCGGGTGACTGGATCAGGAACTAGTCCGTCATACGCAGAGAGCTGAGCGCTTGAGGGCGACGCCTTATTGAGCGGGTACCCGATAAGGTATCCCGTCGACTGACCTCGTAATTCAAGGATTCGGTAAACGTGGTCGGCCCAAAGGCGTTGGGGAGGGAATGCGGTGTATTATGGAGTCGGGCGCCGCTATCTCGTCCCTCTGAATGGGATGTACAGCTTGCGCCCGCAATATAGCCTGCCGAAAAAAAAGGTATAAATAGTAGATCAATTTCCCACTTATTGTGAAGTAGGCTTGAGCCCAACATTAGGATGTAAATATATGAGCTCAAATGATGAATGACTTCAAGTATATATAACTTTTATTTATGAGCGATATCTACAATGAATTGCAAACATGCTTAGTTCTATTTAATTATCTTATATCTTTAAACGAGCAATTCTTGTATATATATATATATATACAATAAATGACATTAAATTTTAAAAGAATATGAATTCAAATTTCGTTGTAAATGTCAAGAGTTCAGGTAGCTCAGTTGGGAGACGGCCGGTTTTAATTTTGAGTTTTGTAGCATCCAAACAGCGTCGGTTCGAATCTCGGTGTTATTATTATTCTCTTTTTGTAATTTTTTATATAATTTTTAGTTTTTATTAATATATCTAAATAAATTCGACAAAAATATTCCGAGCGAAGCTCGGTCAACCAGATATTAACTTTTAAATTAATATGTACGTGTTATAATTATTAATAACATAGTGTCCTTAATCAAACAAACAGTACAACCGGTTTATTTATTTAAAATAGATTGTAGATATTTTATTAGATTAATAAATACAGAAAAATCGAGCAACACCGTAATGGAATAAATCGTTATTAATATATCGAAATATTTGGTTAAGTTAAACGTAAGAATAGATGTGAGGTTCCGTATAAATTACCTATGAATTTTACCTACACTTATACATTACTTTACTTTGCTTAACTCTACATCCTCCTTATTCTAAAGACTCACCTATTCAAGGATAATATTGTTACAGATAATAAATAAAGCTTGCATTTTAAATTAAAGTCGTTGAACGATCGTGCAATCGTTAAAAGAACATCGATATACCGATACATTGATGTTTTTAGTCGATGTTTTTTGTACAACGATATTTGTTCTGAAACATCATGTATCAATACATCGTTATTCTTGGTTTCTATATTTGCATCCCTAGACCACAGCCCATTCAAAAAAAGAAATAAATTTAGTCTCCGTCTCCGTTAGTCTCCGTAAATTTAGTCCACCGTAAGACTAAATTTACTTCTCTTTGCGATGTTTGGACCTATCAGCTGTGAAGGATTTTTTTTTTTTTTTTATGGGTGGGCTATGGTAAGCGCACGCGCGGTCCTGTCCTTCCGGGGCGATGAAAGGACGGCGCGCGGGTCCATAACCCACCCGTACCCACGTCACCTCGTTGTTGGGCCGACCACCGGAGCAGATGTGACTTGTCATCAGTGGTCGGCCCGACGGAATACCCTTTCGGGTAACCTCTCACCTCTCGACGTACTGGGACGTCGGTCGCCATCGCGCGGTCAGCCTCTCTGCGGGTGACGGACAATTCCCCGGTCCGATCACCCGCGGCCTCGGCTAGGGAGCAGCTGTGAAGGATACCTATATTTTACCACGGTACCCTAAATATTATAACGTGAACTCATCCGGTGTATACCGAACGGAAATAATAAAACAAGCTCTACATACCGCCACTCTAGAGATAAGACTCTTATTATAAATAATTGCTTTGATTCAAGAGGCTGTTTGGTGTTTCAAAATTAATATGTACTGGAAAATAAATTGATATTTAGTTATATAGAACTACTGATGGGAAGAGCATCTTGACTTTCTATATGTAGCAGTTATAATTAGGTCATCATGGTCTGATGCGTGGAGTGAATCTCTCGCTTACCTTCATAGTGGTTGAGGGGAATGATGGCTGCTCTAGTAGTTAACTGATCGTGATCGTATGCGGCGTTTGCGATATGGTCCAGCCATAATCGCTTGACTTATATGTGTGACTAGCAACCCACTCTCACTTCGCTTCGGTTTCAGTCGTCTTTCCTGCGTAGTTCCCGTTCCCGTGGGAATACCGGGATAAAATATAGCCTAGGTTACTCCCTGATATTATAGCTTTCCATTGGTGAAAGAATTTTGAAATCGATCCAGCCGTTTTGAAGATTTCCCGGAACAAACAGACAGACAGACAAAAGATATAAAGTGTATTTTAGGCATATGTATAGTGCAAATAACCGTGTGAGCATGAAAAAAGCCTATTATTTTGACATTACAAACAGACACTCCAATTTTATTTATTGGTATAGATATGTCAGTGTGGTAACGGAGTAAGAATACAATTCACCACTCCCTGTCTTGCCCGTGGATGTCGTAAAAGACAACTAAGGGATATAATATGCATGTAGCATTTGTGCAAGAGAAGGAAAACTACAAATAAAACCCTATATCAACATGTCTGACCAGCATGGTATAGTAGGTCAATTTCACTCCTATTAGGGTGGAGGCTCTAGCCCAACAGTGGGACGCGTATGAGTTGAGACGACTATATATGTGATATTACTTATCTTGAGGTCCGAAGGACATCACACTGGAGCTAGTACTTACAAGATAAGTTGTGTACCTATAAAATTTTATATAAAAGAAGTTCAAACACTAAGAAAAATAAATTAAAAGTCAAGCCCGCTGAGTTTCTTGCAGGATCTTATAAGTAGCGCTCGCTTTTCGATCCGTTGATAGTTTATTGGATTAATTTCATTTGTGTTAAATTGATAATATGTATGTCGTGACAGAGTAAGAATACAATTTACTACCCCTACTACAATTCTCTTACCCGTGTGTGTCGTAAAAGACGACTAAGGGATTAATACTCAAATGACATCGATGCAAGATCACCCATAAATCATGCACTACGCCGCGGCCTTTTTCTTTTTTTTGGTATCACCGAACTCCGTTATACACATTCACACTAACCTTCTTCTTCTTAAAACTAACCCAATGATAAAGAATAATAAAAAGAGAAGGTGTTATACGCCAGTTCCCTTTGGCAATATCAGGGATTTACATAACAACCTCGACGCCGTCCACCATCACCTCGAGACGGCGCGGCCTGCCTTGCGCTTTTTAGCCGAGACGCAGATAGGTACGCCGGATGACAATTGAAAATGAAATGAAATGAAATGTGTGCAATTTAATAGTGGTAGGACCACACTGTCGACAGTTATCTGTCTAAAGCCGCGGGCCGGTCTGTCCGGGGCAGTACCACGCTCTCGCAGAAAATCGACGTCTGAGTAATAGCAATTTGTTACTACGCTTCGTTCGGTGAGCGAGAGAGTCGGCAGCCCAACTTTCTGAGGGTGTTTGCGTGTGGAGGGTTTTGGTGGTGCCTCTGGTATCACCGAGCCTCATTGCATGCTTTCACACTCCCTTCACCTTCTTCGCGGTAGGCAGCGGCCTTATAAAGGTCCATGAGCGGCAGCAACACTTATGTACTGTTTGCTCGTTTGCCACTGATTGCAATAAAAAAAAAATTACATATACTTGTTCCGAGTGTAATTTGTGTTGTTTTTTTTTGGGTAAGCATATATTCAAAAACTTGTGTTAATTTTTTTGTTAATTTTAAAATATCCTTCAATAAAGAAATAACCCTTGTATTGCAGAGAATATTACATACATACCTATAGCTAACGGATACAAATTACATCCAAACTCAGAACAATAATTTGTAGATCGCATAGTGTTATTCGAAATCTGTGTCTGCATCTGTGAAAATTATGGTCCATTCTTGAAATACCCTATTCCAAAATATCCGAATCTTTTTTTTTTATGGGTGGGCTATGGTAAGCGCACGCGCGGTCCTGTCCATCCGGGGCGATGAAAGGACGGCGGGCGGGCCCATAACCCACCCGTACCCACGTCACCTCGTTGTTGAGCCGACCACCGGAACAGATGTGACTTGTCGTCAGTGGTCGGCCCGACGGAATACCCTTTCGGGTAACCGCACCTCTCGACGTACTAGGACGTCGGTCGCCGTCGCGCGGTAAGCCTCTCTGCGGGTGACGGACAATTCCCCGGTCCGATCACCAGCGGCCTCGGCTAGGGCGGCATTAGGCGCAGATGACCATAATTCATCATACAATTACTCTTTCCTTCTTTGCTTTGTATGTGGAATACTGCCACTTTACACATTCAAATTCGCCATCAATATGATGCGCTTGTATATTTTCACGATAATTAACAAACTTGGAGCCTTGTTTACTATCAGCTCAAACATACTTACTTCAAGAGATACTTATCTGGTATCCTATGTCACTAGACATACTTCAAAAGTCTTAGAATATTGGTAAATAATTTTAGTCTTTCAAGACTATTAAATGAGTATATTAACTATTACTAATATCTATAATATTTTTCTATTACTACTAGTAATATCTATCGTATCTTCCGCGAGGTGATAGAGAAAGAATACAATTACCCATGGGTGTCGTAAAAGTCGATTAAGTGATATAATATGCAGATGATACATATCTATGGAAAAGAAGGAAAATTCGAATTAAAACCCTACATCAAACAATGGGGTATAGTAAGTCAGTTTCCCTTCCATTACGGAAGCTGCTCAAGCTCAGCAGTAGGATTTATTTGTGCTGAGATGATGATGATCATATTATGATGATCCAAATACGTTTGAAGACGAACCGTTTTGAGGATGCCTCGTGCAGGGGCGAAACTTGTCAAATAAGTATTCGAAGTTCTGCGGAAAATTGCAAATTAAAGTCCTGGAAGGAGCTCATCACGTGAGAATAAGATTGCCTTATCTCCTATTCATCTTGATCCTATCCCGTATTCCTTCCATTCCATTGTAATGTGCGGTATATTGACTAACCGTGTGAAAGCGGCGGGTCTCCCATCCTTCCTTCCAATTTAAAAAAAAATACCTTTTTTATAATTATTACACGTTGTTCGTTTGATGATAGATTAAAGATGCAATTCATCACCCCCTATCTTGTCCATGGGTGTTGTAAAAGACGGCTAAGGGGTTTCATATGCATATAATATTTATGCAAGAGAAAGATAACTCGAAATAAACCACTACGCCCTCTAGTCTGATCAACGTGTTAAAAAATGTAACCTTAATGGGTTCTGATGTTTACGCGAGTATTACACATTGTAAATAAAACTATAATACCTTACGGATTTAATCGCGTTTATATTTAATATTTTTGATTGCCCAACGTTTCAAAGTCCGCCCGTGACCATGAACACTGAAAAGTGTTTGAAACGTCGGGCAATCAAAAATCAAATACAAACGTGATAATTTTATTTACAACTAGCAACCCGCCCTCGCTTCGCTTCGGTTATAGTCGTTTTACCCGCGTAGTGCCCGTTCCCATGAGAAAACCGGGATAAAATATAGCCTAGTTTACGCCCTGATATTATAGCTTTCCATTGGTGAAAGAATTTTTGAAATCGGTCCAGCCATTTTGAAGATTACCCGGAACAAACAGACAGACAGACAAAAATTTTTTAATCGCTATTTTAGGCATAGGTGTCGTGCAAATAACCATGTGAGCATGAAAAAAGCCTATTATTTTGACATTACAAACAGACACTCCAATTTTATTTATTGGTAGTATGGGTATAGATAGGTAACCTTCCCTACTGATTAGTCTTGAGCTCAATAGTTAAAGACCGCCTTTATATAACTTCAATATCATAAAAAAACATTAGCAGCTAAATATAAATAGAGTCGACGCAATTTATATTCAACCTACACGTCTTAAAAAAGAAAATAATATTATAGGTAGAGTTATTTTTTCAATCAACCTACGTCACCTTTCTCACGTTCCAATCAAGAATTTTCATATTTTTTTTGCCGAAGAACATTGTTCTAATGAAGTTCGAGCGGCTTGAGGAATGAGTGCCGAAATGAAAATACAGCGCCGAGTCAATTGAGACTGTGATTTTCAGGGGAAAAGTGCTATACGGTGACACATGGAAACAAAGAACAACCAATATCACATTGTATTCATTTCAACTAAACCATATTCCCCGTGTGTATAACTGTATATAGAGTAAGAATACAATGAGCAGCAACCCTTGCTTTTCAGTTTCTATTGTAAAAACTGTCTAAGAGATATACCAAGAACATTACAGCATGACAAGCAAAAATTAAAATGTAACTGATAGCACATTCATATGCCCCGTATGTTGCAGTAGGCCTTTACCTTTTTATGGTATAAAATCTTACCATATTCCAAAAATGCAATTTTTTATTGATTAAATACACAGAAGTCCTCAGGCTTTAAATTAGAATCTCTTAACTCATTACGAAGAATGTTTAGCTATAAGTATAGTATATACTGTTTATATATAATATTACTAGCGGACCCGGCTACGCGTTGCTGTGGCTAATGTTTTTGTTATATTATATTTTATTAAACTATTCAAATGGAACTGTAGGAGAACATCTGTCATGGAGGTCGTCATATTTTTTTACGAAAAAAGCAAGTTAAAATCGTATATGACACGTTTGCAGGTTTGACATAGCAGCGCCATCTATTAATTAATTACTCAATCCAGTCAACAGATATCGGCATCTGTTAAAATCGTTTGGAGTTGACAGATAATTGTGAATGTCAAATAACAGATAAATAATTTGCAGTAAAATAATATTGCGACTATAAATTAAGATGTAAGCTATCCTATCTTTCAAGTTGGATCAAACTGCACACGGTGTGCAAATTTGATTAAAATCGGTTAAGTAGTTTAGAAGTCCACCGCAGACAAACAACGTGACACGTAATTTATATATATTAAGATAAATACATTTTATGCGCTATTTATACTATATTTGTGTGGTGTATGATAAGAAATACAATTATCACCATAGTTTACTTATCCATGGGAGTCACAAGTTTAGAGAGCAGAATGTTTCCGTGTGGTGACGGAATAAGAACACAATTCACCGCTCCCTATCTTGCCCATGAATGTTATAAGAGACGACTGAGGGATACGAATTTAACATCTATGCAAAAGAAGAAAACTCGAAACAAAACCCTTTTCAAAACCAGCCAACCTGTTAACAGCATGGTAGTTAGTAAGTTCAATTTCCCTCCTATTATGAAAGAAACTCAAGGCCAGTAGTGGGACGTATATGAGCCAAGATGATGATAAAGAGTTCGCTAAAGTTGCAAAATAGGTATTATAATTTTTCTGGAAAATTTCGGTTAAGGAGCGTCAGGCTTAAGACCGACGTCCTCCCCAAGGGAGGAACGTCGGTTGAGGAGAGGGTACTCCTCAGGAGGTATTCCGTCGTACCGACTACTGACGTCAAGTCACGCCGCTCCGGTGGTCGGTCCAACGACGAAGGCGACGTGTCACGGGTGGGTTACGGGTGTGCGTGCTTACGCCCCCCTGTCGTCACGGACGGAGTGGTGTGAGGAGTGCGCCAACCATAACCCACCCCCAAAAAAAAGGCTTATGAGCCCCTTAAAATGTGTTCAACGATCAATAGTTTATATATTTCCTTATTACGACGTCATAAAGACTTTTTATGTCCATGATAAAAAATATGTCCAACAAATTACTCGATAATTTGGTTAACCATGTGTCCCCATATACGCACCGTTTACCGAATAAATGGGTTCATTAGGTGGAATTTAAGACAATCGGTCTTGGGTTACCCGTGAGTAATCAGCGTAATTGCTCACTAACATGTCCAGTATTTTCTTTCATAGTTGTTAGTCAAAATCGTTTTTGTTTTATGCCATTGTCAATTATCCGTGTGGTGACAGAATATTAATACAATTCACCACCCCCTCTCTTTCCCGTGGGTGTCGTAAAAGGTGACTAAGGGATATTTTGTGCATATAACAGCTGTGCAAGAGAAGGAAAAATCAAAATAATACCCTATACCAGGGATGGCGAACCAATGGCACGCGTGCCATCGATGGCACGCTACACAATTTTTTGGACACGTTAATGTTTACAAAATGCATTCTGCACTACGAAAAAAGTGTCAAGTTTTATATTACTATGATTATTATATTTTATTAATACTTTGATTCTATTTTTGTAGTAGGTAAATAAAGAGTTTGGAGTTGATTGTATTAACTGTTATCATTTTGCCAATGATAACAAAGTCCAAATTATTTTATGGCACGTCTAAGACCTCATGAAAAAAATGTTTAGGCACGTGGATATGTAAAGGTTCGCCACCCCTGCTCTATACCAACCCGTTTGACCAGCGTCGTATAGTAGGTCGATTTCCCTCTCAATGTGGAGGAGGCTTGAGCCCAGTAGTGGGACGTATATGAGCTGTGATGATTGCCAATAGTAGAGTAAATTTTAAGTAAAATGCCGGGACTCTCCTTGTAGTTAGTATAAGAGTGGTAGGACCACACTGTCGACAAAGAGTGGTAGGACCACTGTCGACAGTTACCTGTCTAGAGCCGCGGGCCGGTCCGTCCGGGGTAGTACCACACTCTCGCAGAAAATCGACGTCAGAGTAGTAGCAATTTGTTACTGCGCTTCGTTCGGGGAGCGAGAGAGCCGGAAGCCCAACTTTCTGAGGGTGTTTGTGTGTGGAGGGTTTTGGTGGTGCCCTTGGTATCATCGAGCCTCAATGCACGCATTCACACTCCCTTCACTTTCTTCGCGGTAGGCAACGATCCTGTAAAGGTCCATGAGCGGCAGCAACACTTACCATCAGGTGTACTGTTTGCTCATTTGCCACCGTTTGCAATAAAAAAAAGTTAAGAAAGCAGTAAAACACTATAATTATGCCCCTATTTATACGGTAACTGTTTCACACAATTTCGCTTTTATAAGTCATCATCATTATGTCAGTTAATACATGTTCCTCTGTTGAACTTGACCCTCCGTCACAATAAAAGGAACCTTGACCTACTATACCACGCTGGACAGACGTGATGGTATAGGATTTCATTAAGAGTTTTCCTTCTCTTGCACAAATCTTATATGCACCATCGCAAGAAGGCTTGGCTTGGCAAATGAAAAAACCGCACCAAAATTGGTCCATCCGATTGAGACCTACAATATCGCACACAGACACACACACACACACACACACACACACACACATAACACCCCTCTTTTTATGTCGGGGTTATTAAGTAAAACTATTTTTACGAATTTATTGCGTTTTTATTTGACAGGAGGTCATTCCTCCCATAACCATGAACACTGAAAAGTGTTCAAAATCTTGGGTAATTAAAAAAATCTAATAGAAACGCGATAAGATCCGTAAAAATAGTTTTATTTATAATACCACGACATCTGTTTAGTATAATAGTCTGAGATGTGTAATGTCCAACAAGTCCTGTTGGACGTGAGATATTTTAGTCTATCCGTGATCATGAACGCTGAAAATTATTCGAAATGTCGGGCAATCAAAAATCAAATACAAACGCAATAAAATCCATAAATATTATTTCATTTACAATCACCATTCATTTATTTCAAAGCTACATAAAATAATTACTCGTTTGGACACAAATGTGTCTATGGAATAAAGATGACCACAAAAATGTGTTATGTATGTTTATATTCGATACATTGAGCGGATAGAGTTGCCCCATCGGTCGATATGTATCGAGACGGAAAGAGTATCGACATTCATAGTTATCGCACGCGAGTAATGTAATGTAAGCGCCACACCTGCGGTCTGCTTAAGAGAAGGGCAAACACTGATCGATAAAATATCTTTTCAAAAAGAATGTTTTAATTTAAGTTGTTGTTGAGATTGAGTTGAGTTACTGATATTAATATAAATATTATTTGATTGTTAAAATCTCCGTGCGGTGACGGATTAAGAACACAATTTTCCACCCCCTATCATGTCCGCGGGTATGGTAAAAGACTACTCCTATAGTCGTTTTTTACGACATCCGCGGGCATGCGGAGGCTTGATTCCAGTAGTGGAACGTATATGAGCTGTAATAATGGTGATGGATGATGATCAAATCAATAGTATCATCATCATCTGAGGAACATTGTGATGAATTGTGCTCATACGTCGTCACCACATTTAAAGTAAAAAAAATATATACACTGAAATTAAATTTCTTTGAAACATCGTGTCACTTATATACATCAGTATTTGAAATGCTCAAAAACTATAATTATATGTGTGACATATTTATATTACAAATTTAATTAATTTAGTGATATTAAGCATATTATAGCTGATCTTCAATTTATCTAATTTTTATTCCAAGGCGAACAATTTTCCGTATAAAGTTCTAAATACTATATAACTTCTCAAGTTAAATTATAAGAAGGTCTAACTTTAATTTTGCCATTTTCAATTGTTCATCATCATCATCGCAGCCTACATACGTCCCACTGTTAGAGTCGGGCCTCCTCCACAATGGGAGGGAATTAGACAAACACGTTGATATTTTTTTTTTTTTTTTTTTTTTTATGGGTGGGCTATAGTAAGCGCACGCGCGGTCCAGTCCGTCCGGGGCGATGAAAGGACGGCGCGCGGGCCCATAACCCACCCGTACCCACGTCACCTCGTTGTTGGGCCGACCACCGGAGCAGATGTGACTTGTCGTCAGTGGTCGGCCCGACGGAATACCCTTTCAGGTACCCTCACCTCTCGACATCCTGGGACGTCGGTCGCCATCGCGCGGTTAGCCACACTGCGGGTGACGGACAATTCCCCGGTCCGATCACCCGCGGCCTCGGCTAGGGCGGCATTAGGCGCAGATACTCGCGCCTGCGCCGCCCGAGTCGCCGGCGGCGGAACGTGTCGCCGAATAGGATCTCTACTCGCACACGATCCGCCCCCTCCTTCCGTGAGATAACGGCCTCACAGAAGGCGGCGACCGCGTCCCAGTTCCTGACGCTGACGAGCATCTCCCTGGCGATGGTCGGCAGCGCCAGGTCGGCACCGATAATCGCGACGAGTTCACGGCGCTCCCCCTCCCACGCAGCACACTCCTCGAGCGTGTGCTGCGCCGTGTCCTCGTCGCAACTGCAGTGGTGGCAGGACGGTGTGCTCTCCCTCCTGACAATCTTGTGCAGGTACTTTGCGAAGCATCCGTGCCCCGTCAGCACCTGCACCAGTCGGAAGGAAAGCACCCCGTGCGTCCGCTCCAACCACTCCATCAGCACCGGCCGGAAGGCCTCGACGGTCCTGACACCGTACCGAGGACTCTCCAGCCGGACTGCCCAACGGGCAATGACTCCACGGCGGGCGTCGACCCGCCAGGCGATGATCTCCTGCAGGGAGACCATACCGCCGCGGGCAAACACGTTGATATAGGGTTTCGTTTCGAATTTTCCTTCTCTTGCACAGATGTTATGGGCACAACAGGGATACAATATCCCTCAAACGTCTTTTATGATATCCACGGGCAAGATAAGGAGTGGTGAAGTGTATTCTTACTCCATCACCACACGGAAAATCAATAGTTATTATCAAAATTTAAAAATGATTGAATTATTGATAGTTGATTGTATTTATCGATATTATTAGAACATCACTAAACTCAATTATATGGGAGCGGCTAATCGCGAATATGCGTTGGATGTATAGATAGGCTACATTTGAATACTAGCGTATCACGAGGTAATAACGTCGATTTATCTATGCTTCCAGATTGTAGCAGTTAAATAATATAATGATGGACGGATGATTAATTGTATCGTTAAAAATACACATGAAAAAAAAATACATTTAGCAAAAATATATATGTACGCCTTTTTTCGGGTAGGCTATGATCAGCGTTTCATTCCATTCGGGGCGACGAAAGGGTGACGGGTGGCCCCATAACCCACCATATTGCCTCACCTTTATCTGGGCTGGCCACCGGTACCAAGTTAATTGTTGCCCGTGGCCAACCTAGCCCAGTCTCTCCCTAACGCCCAGCCCGAGTCACGCGGGTTCTTCGCGCGTGATGAACTATTCCTCGGCCCAGTCACCCGCGGCCTCGGCTAAGGCGGTATCAGGCGCAAATATACTAGCAGCAATTTATTTAAATACTAACAATCCGCTAATCATCATCATCATCATCTTGCTCTTATCCCAATTACTTGGGGTCGACGCAATATGTCATCTGTTTTGACATATTGCAAAAAGTTTCGGCAATGACTTTTATGACCGGCCGCCTGCCTGACGTCAACCCTCCTTGGGAATGTAATCGTTGACCCAAATGGTACCAGATGGAGTTGGTCCGGGTCAATCTAGGGCTCTTAGTCGTCTTTTACGACACCCACAAGCAAAGCAAGGGTTGGTAGTATTCGAAGCCGCTACCACACAGCACCATAACAATCCGCTAGTATTTAAATAAATTTTATAGTGGTAGGATCACACTGTTGACAATAGTCTATCTACAGCCACGTTCTGGTTCGTCCGGGGTAATATCACACTCGCAGAAAATCGACGTCAGAGTAGTCGCAATTTGTTACTGTGCTTCGTTCGGTGAGCGAGAGAGCCGGAAGCCCAACTTTCTGAGGGTGTTTGCGTATGTGGGGTTTTAGTTATGCCTTTAGTATCACCAAACCTCATTGTACGCAATCACACTCCCTTCACTTTTTCCCGGTAGACAGCGGCCTTGCAAAGGTCAATGAGCAGCAGCAATACTTACCATCAGGTGTACTGTTTGCTCGTTTGCCACCGTTTGCTATAAAAAAGAGCTGCCCGCGCTTCGATTTCAGTCGTTATGACTCAGGCCTCCTCCTAGTGGAGCGAAATTGACCTAATATAATATAGAGAGGGTGGTGAATTGTATTCTTACTCCGTCACCACACGGAAAATGTTATGTTAGTTTACTACCTCCTAAACTATTAATAGCGTAAAAGCTAAATGTTAATGTGTACGCTTTATAATTAGTCCACTGATAAAGCATCAAATGGTATTTCTTTATTGTTAAAGGTTTTAAAGGAAAAAAGTATAGATCATATCGACGCCTTAATTACTAGGTATCGTTATTCGAAAATGAAACCTTTACACAAATAGAATAGGCTTGGTTGGAAACGTCATGGGTTGATTTGTTTTGGGATCATTAAAAAAATCAATAAAAGCCATAAAATTGTGACTGCACAGATAGTATAGAGGTTAAATACTGACTTACTATGCCAGCGTAGTTGGTTTGGTTCCAATATTGATGACAATACTTTGAGCGATCCAGAAATTGTTGTTCCGAGTCTCGATGTTGTTGCCTTTAAATTATATGTTTGTAAAGTACCTACCCATTTAATACAAGGACTATTTCCTTATTGCAGGGTTAGTCATTTCCACGTGAGGGCGACCAACGTCCCTGAAAGGACGTTAGGGAGAGAGGTTAATAGGCAGCCAGCATGTCCTAGCGCTGTGAGAAATCTCACGAATTCAGTTTCGGTTTCAGCCGTAGTTTTGACTCGATTTATCAGCCGAAATCGAAACTAAGCCGAAACCCGTTTTTTGTCCAAAACTAGGCTGAAACTGAAATCGAAATTTTGGTCGGACACTAATAAGTATTATTCCGATCAGTTCAGTACCTTTCACAGCATAACCGAACAAAAAACGGCCAAGTGCGAATCGGAATCGCGCTCTAAGGGTACCGTACCAGGAAAAAGTTCAGCAAAAAGGAGAAAAAAATCGCATTTGTTGTATGGGAACTCCCCTTAAATATTTATTTTATTTTGTTTTTTTGTATTTCTTGTTACAGTGGTAACAGAAATACATATTTTTTATAAAAAATTCAACTCTTCAGCTATCGCGGCTCTTGAGATACAGCCTGGTGACAGATAGACGGACGGATAGACGGACTGACAAACGGACGCATAGACAGCGAAGTCTTAGTAATAGGGTCCCGTTTTTACCCTTTGGGTAAGGAACTCTAAAATCCGGCTCTCAATTTATTAGTATAGATTATTTTTAAAATCATTAATAATCAACAATCCAATCGCTGATTACCAATGACCGCCTGATGCTTGAATAATCTTACTATTACTAATCAAGAAAATAAACTAATCATTCAATTAGTTACGTTACATTTTATTTAACGTTACGCTTTGTGCTGTGTGATAACGACTACGAATACTACCACCACTTATACTGCTCAAGGGTGTCATAAAAAACGAGTAAGAGCTTTACGACCTGGGCTAAATGTATCTGATGCCTGAACTGACATTTTCAAGGAGCGTTATTGCTAATAACTTTTACAATAAGTACACTGAACGAAAGTATGTATTGAGTCGACCTCAAAGAGCAGCGTAATGATGATGATACAAATGTCAAGGTTAATATAAAATGTATTTTATCATAGTTTTGCTTCCATTCATCCATCAGTCCATATACGTCCACTGTCAGACATAGGTCTCCCCACGAGATTGCCACTCGAAACGGTCCTGTGCCAATTCTATCCAACGGTTCCCTGCGATTTTCAAGATATCGTCAATCCACCTAGTAGGGGGTCATCCTACGCTGCGTCATCTGCTTCGTAGTCGCCACTAGAGAATCTTTTTTAGCCACCCGTCGACGGTTCGACGAGCGATATGGCCTGTCCATTGCCATTTTAACGTGTTAATTTTGCAGTCTATGTCGGTTACACCCGTTCTTCTTCGGATTTACGTATAGTAGTACAGTTTCACTTAGTTTTAATAGAAAAAAAAACTGTTGGTTCATTATTTTAAATAAGGCTATTATTGCAAATGATCTTTCAAAATGTCTCGGATCTTTTAAGTAGATTATTTCAAAACGAAAAGCCAAGGTTAGGAATGAAATTTTACACTACCTAATTTAATTAGTTAATTATTAAATATTCTGTAATATTGACTATACATATAGGTACGGAGTAGGTCCGTAGTGGTCCTTCCATGCTAATATCATCGTCTCAGCTTATATACGTCCCACTGCTGGGCTCGAGTCTCCTTCCCAATGGTCGGTCAAGGGTTTGATTTCAAGTTTTCCTTCTCTTGCACAGACATTATATGCATATTATATCTCTTATTGTTAGTCGTTTTTTACGACATCCACGGGTGAGATAGGGAATGACAAATTGTATTGTTACTCTGTCACCACACGGAAAATATTACATGACTTAGATTCTCACGTACACCAGTTTATTGTGTAATTGACGAATGATTAGATAATGAGCCTTATTACTGACTTTTTATTTATTTCTACTATCAATAATATAAATTTTTAACTATCTAAAAATCACTAAAATTGCAATAATATTTCTGCATAAGCGAAGCAATGACGCAAATACAAAGAAAATACCACTTTTTTTTTTGGGGTGGGTTACGGTCGGCGCGCTCCTCGCACCACTCCGTCCGGGGCGACAGAGGGGCGTAAGCACGCACACCTGAACCCACCCACGATGCACGTCGCCTTCGTCGTTGGGCAGACCACCGGAGCAGGGTTACTTGACATCAGTGGTCGGCCCGACGGAATACCCCCTACTTGGGGTACCCTCCCATTGACCGACGTCCTCCCCGTCCTCCCTCCCTCAGATAGACAGACAGACAAAAATTTTTTAATCTGTATTTTAGGCATAGGTGTCCTGCAAATAACCGTGTGAGCATGAAAAAAAGCCTATTATTTTGACATTACAAACAGACACCAATTTTATTTATTGGTATAGATGTCTCCTGCTATCCAAGCATTTACTTCCTAATAAATGTTGCCATTAAAAAAGTCAATCGAGTTTAAAGAAACCAATCGCGATTGAGAATCTAAATATGTCTAATAAGTACACGTACATACAAGCCACCGAAGAAAATCGATTTAAAACAAAGCGCCGGAATAGGGTGACAATGCAAGGGCGCTCACGCGACGCCCGGAAGGGAATAATTTAGTAAATTACCGCCCGGACCACGGCCGACATCTGGTCGGCACGGATTTATTAAGTTTGGCTTGTAGTATAAGAGATAAGATATTTTTATCTTATAGTGATCAATACTACTCGTGTAGTATACCTAATAAGTTAAAAAAAAAACTTCAATTGTCTAGCTATGATGGTTCTTGAGGTACAGTCTGGTGACAGACAGACGGACGGACAGACAGCGAATTCTTAGTACCTAATAAGGTCCTGTTTTTACACTTTGGGTACGGTACCCTAAAAAATAGGGTGCGTGCGTACAAAATACGCATGTCAGAAGTAAAACTTATTTGGTGTCACGTGTTTTTTGTCAATATTAAAAAGAAAACTTAAAAAATAAAAATATATTTATATATAAAAAAATAAAAAAGGAAAAAATACATACATACATACGTATAATCACGCCTCTTTCCCATAGACCCCTATGGGAAGGCAGAGACCACTTCCTTCCACTTGCTACGATCTTGACATATCACTTTCGCCTCGTCCACATTCATTAATCTCCTCATACATGTTCTTCGGTTCAGGGTACCTACTCCTAACCTGGCCTTTCTTAAGAACGTCCCCGATTTGATTGTGGAACGTCCGCCTCGGTCTTCCCCTTCCAACACTTCCGTTCACATTCGCCTTATAAATTCTCCTTGTTAGTCTCCTTTCATTCATTCTCTCTACATGGCCGAACCAACTTAACATACCTTTCTCAATCCTTGTCACTACATCTACATTCATTCCACAACGTTCCCTAATCACTCTGTTTTTAATTCTATCAAAAGGAAAAAAAGAAGTAAAAAAAATTGTACACTCTCTCTCAATCTCGATCCTTCTCACTCGCTTGCTCTCTAAATTTGCTCGATGGCTATGCGCTTCGTGCTATGTTCGCCCTTTCTAACTCTCTCTCAATAGGTCTCAAATTCTCCCTCCTTCTTCTTGGACGAAAATATCCCACATTTTCATGTCACTAAATTACGTTTCATCTGTAAAAAATTTACTCTCATGCGCGCAAAGAAGTTTCACTTCAATGAAATATGTCATCTACCCCTTACCGTGTGGCGACGGAGTAAGAATACAATTGACTACTCCCTATCTTATCCGTGGATGTCGTAAAAGACGACTATAGTTGCGGCACGCTATGATGGCCGTTTTGACATATTACAATAGTGATGAGAAATATCGATTTATTCTCGAGAAAAAAATATAGGTAACGAAATCTACAAGTTTTTATTGCAAGTAGTACCTGATTAAAAAGTTTTAATAAAACAAAAATATAAATGCTTACTTAATATATTTGAACGATCTGAATATTGGAATGAAAATAAATATATGTACATACTTTATATGCACACAAGAAACAAACTAATACAAAAAGAGACCAAAAAAAAGATGCCACAAAAGGCTATTTTTAATCAGATTTGTCCAAACTGCTATTTTCACTGTCGTCACTGCTATCACCACCTACATTAATTATAAGTTCGTTTTCTAAAATATTATCTATGTTCACATCTCTTTCAAAATCTTCCCTTTCTCTGCGATCGTTCGGCCAGCAAACCTGTCTAACCAGCATGGTATAGTAAGGTCAATTTCCCTCCTATTGTGGAGGAGGCTCGAGCCCAATAGTGGGACATATATGAGTTGAAATGATGAGTAGTTCTATATCTATCAGTTTTTAAACGTCCACTATTGAATTTCCGTAGTTTTATAGCTAATATTTTAAGCATCGCTTACAATAGACAACATACCTAAAATCAAACTTATGTCGGTGCCTCTCGGTTATGTTGGAAAAGTTGGCGATTACTCAGTTATGTGGAACACGTGACGCAAACTGCGGGTAGTTAGTGAAATTGTACGAATTCACGTTACATCCACGTACAGGCACCGCCATTGAATTACGTTTACGTGATCTTTGTTACCGCGTGAGACATATGACAGATTAAATAATTATAACTGCTAAAGCTGAAGTTATTTTTTTGTCCGTATAGTGACGAAGGAAGGAAGGCAAACTCGAAATAAAACCAACATGTCTGACAGGCATGATATAGTAGGTCAAATTCCCTCCAACTGAGGAGGAAACCCGAGCCCAACAGTGGGACATATGTGGGCTGCGATGATGATGGTGACGAAATTAGAATACAATTCACCACTCCCTATCTTGCCCGTGCATGTTCTAAAAAGGGATTTAATAAGCATATAACTACTGTGCAAGAGAAATAAAACTCGAAATAAGACACTATACCAACCCGCCTGACCAGCGTAGTATAGTAGTTAAATTTCACTCCCAATGTGAGGGAGGCTCAAACCTAACAGTGGGAAGAAAATGAGCTGTGAAGATATACAACTTTTTATGGTGAAATTTATTGTATCCCACAATCTCCGTGTCGTGATGTGAATGTCGTAAAAAACGACTAAGGGATTTGATATCATATAACAGCTATGCAGAGAAGGAAAGCTCGAAACAAAACCCTATACCAACCTGTCTGACCAGCATGGTGGTCAATTACCCTTCAATCATGAAGAAGGCTCAAGCCTAGCAGAGGGACGTATATCACCCAGTACCCAGATGTGGTGACGGCTACGAATACTACAAAACTGTATTTTTCAATATCGTAAAAGACGGCTCAGAGCTTTATATCATCCTAGGCTTATTCTGATACTGTTTGGTCAACAATTACATTCTCAAAGAAGATTGACGTTAGTCGCGCGGGTCACGACTTGGACAATTCACGTTTGTCTTAACTATTCTTCAAAGATCTTATTACAATTTAGAATTGTTTCTCAATATTGTATCCTTTCTAAGTGAATGGTTAAATTGCTTGAGACCTCGCCTACCGACGGTTTATTTGGCACGTCTGCTTTGATATAGCGAACGTATTACAAACCCGTTTACACTGCTGGATAATAATAAAGTTAGATTTGAAATTTATTTAATTTAATTAGGTTTATCTACACTAATATTATATAGAAGAAACGTTGTTTTTTTGTTACTAATAAAGTCAAAAACTACTGGACGGATTTCGATAATTCTTTCACTATCAGAATGTTACATTATTTCTGAGTAATATAAAGCTATATTTTATCCCGTTATTCTCCCAGAAACGGGAACTACACGGATAAGGCGACTGAAACCGAAGCGAAGCGAGGACGGGCTGCTAGTTGTTCTTAAAGAAGTTTTCAGGCTTACTAATCCCTTTCAGAGAAATTTATGCACAAAAATAGACGGCAATACGTCGGTAAGCATTTTATCCTCTTTTAGACTATATTTGAGATTTTTAATATGCTAATGAAGTTTTACAAGCGGATATTGCCAGTACTTTTGAGGTGTAATGACTTGTTTTCGATTACTGGACATTTTTTTGTAGGAGTGCTTTTAGAAAATGGATGAAAATGTGTTACAGGAAATAGCGAAAGCGCGCGCTATTTGATTTGACCAATGAGCGGTGGCAGAAAAATTACTGTAAGATGGTGGCAACTAATTTTTCGTGAGGTTAGTACCACGATATGCTATATATAGGCCTACGTAGTGTATGCGCGTGTATGATCCATCCGACGTCCTCGTCACGTCCTCGACGAAGAGGACGACAATATCACACTCGCTCAACAAAGAGCCTACACGGCCCGCGAGGCCTTAACAAATAAATATCCGCGGTTCCGCCCTCGCCGTCGAGGTGCGAAACCGCGCCGCGCAAAAGTAACTACTAAAAACGTGGGCACGCCCACTTTGCCTCCAGCGACGCCCCAAGCCGAGGTCCGTTCCCCACAGGGGGAGCCCTTGGGCGATGTTGCTTAGCATACTTTTCTCCGGGTTGAGAGCCCTCAGCGCTCACCCATAGTCCGCGTCAAGCTGTCAAGGCCATCTGCGGCCAACAGCTGTGCACACACACAAAAAAAAAAAAATGCGTGTGTATGAGAGAAAGGTAAAGAGAAACACAGCGTTACCACAACGTAACTATAGAATAACTGTATAGAAATAAAAATAAACCTTGAATTTCTGACTTCTTTCTCATTTGTCAAATCATCTTATTACGATTGTAAATGAAATTCTCACTTTTGCCTTGTGGTCTTAAGCACACGCATTTTTTTTTCACCATAATTGTCTTACAGATAACATTGTATCTTGGCTTAGTTTAATAACAAATTACGTCTCATTGGCATTCAATTACAGCTATAAAGCGAGTATTGGGTTAGTATCTCACTATAAACGTGAGAAATTTGTTATAACAATAGCTACAAGGTTACTAGTTGATTACCTATCTACATGTACTCTGGAATGCGGTGAGGAGCTAGCGGTATTAAAAGCTGTATTATTGCAATAATATTTTCAAGTATTTATCATTAGTATTCCGCATTTCATTAATATTGTTATTAATGTATTTAACTATTTAGTTACTCATTTTTATGTCTTAAGATATTTTAATCTGTGATTATGAAATTTCAATATTATTTGTCGTGATTTCTTTTCACTATTCACTATTAATTAAATAACTTGTTCTATATAACTGTAAGTATTGTACTTGCAATAAATAAAAAGCCTTTTTATTTTAATTTATTTATTTATTCCGCATTTATAAGATTTTTATTGTGACGCCAGTGTAAAAATACAATTTACCACCATTTATATCTTGCCCGAGGGTGACTTAAAAGACGACTAAGGGATTATTACTGATAACACCTATATAACCATACCAACCCGTCTGATCATTATGATATAGTAGGTCCATTCCCTTCTACTGTGAAGGAGGCTCGAGCCTAACAGTGGTACGTTTGTGAGCTGTGATGATGATGAACGTTAGTATTAATTTATAAGATTTCCGTATGATGCTAGTGTCAGTATGCAATTTACTACCTCCTATCTTCCCCATGGGCCTTGTAAAAGACGACTAATTAATATAATATGTATATTATATCTATTCCAAAGAAAGGAAGCTTGAAATAAAACTTAAATACCAATCCGTCTGATCGGCGTATATAGCAAATTTCTCTCCTATTGTGGAAGAGGCTCGATTCCAGCAGTTGGTCGTATATGAGCCGAGATGATGAATTTAAATACTTTGACTACACAGATGGGACAGTAGTCTAGTAGTAGTCACATTTTGTACTGAATTTATTGATTCAATATTCGCGTAAGATGCGCAATTAATTTTTCGGAGTCTGAATGTAACTTGTGTCCGTTAATTAAACAATTGTGAAGTCCCTGCGACAAAATGATTTATTCCTTAGTATGGTGTGTTATCTTAAAAAAAAGTATTTTTACTTTTATTTTTACTTTTAGAAAATTATTCAAATAATAATTTTCCGTGTTTAATGGAGTAAGAATACAATTCACTGTCCCCTTTCTTGCCCGTACGTGTCGTAAAAGATGACTGAGAGATATAATAGGCATATAACAACTATGCAATAGGACGAAAACTCAAACGGAAATTCTATACCAATATATTTGACGAGCGTGGCACAGTAGATCAATTTTCCCTCCTATTCTGGAGTTTAAGCCCAGCAGTGAGACTTATATAAGCTAAGACAATTCAAATAAAAATAGTATATCATATAAATTTTTCAAAGTTTACTACAAAGTTACAAATAATACTTAACACTTTATATTGTACGATAATTTTGCACTGCAGTGTATATGAACTCAATACATGCTGAGTTATACACTGCAGGACATTCTAACAGATTCTGCATAAAGATAACTGCAGGTGACATAGATTATTCGATTTGTGCCAAGCCCATGCTCTAAAGTTCAACTACAGATATTTCTAGTGCAAATTTATTGAATTATAAAGCGTATTAAAGTGAATTTACGTTATCTTACTTTTTTAAAGCTTTATTGGCTACTTCTGAATATTTAAATGAGAATAGAATATTTAATTAGGTGTTATTGGTGAAGGAAAATACAAAATAAGATTTAGTCAGCATTTTAGATATGGTAAACTAGCCAGACTTTCGTGTGATAACGGAGTAAGAATACAATTCACCACGACCTGTCTTGTTGGTGGTTGTTGTAAAAGACTAAGGTATATAATATGAGCTAGTCCCGGACATTAAGGATTCGGTACCATTGGTCAGCCCAATGGCGTAGGGGATACGGCACGTCTCGTCATCCTGGATCTTTTTGAAGTGAAACTTCTTTGCGCGCATGAGGGTAAATTTTTTACGGATGAAACGCAATTTAGCGTCACGAAGATGTGTAAGGTTTTTATCGAAGAAGAAGGAGAGAGCGATTGAGACCGATTGAGAGTGAGTGAGAAAGAGCGAACATAGCACGAAGCACAGCCATGGGAGCGAGAGTAGCAAGCAAGCGAGTGAGAAAGTACGAGAGATTACATTTTAATACTAATAACAAACAAGAAGTTTCACTTCTGACATACGTACTTAGTACTCAAGCTATTTTTTGCGTGCCATGGGACTAGGGATGTAAAAAAATAATCGATTTTTAGAAAAATCGATTATTAATCGATTATTTTTTTGTAATAATCGATTTTTAAAATCGATTATGAAAATGAGAAAAATCGATTATTAATCGATTTTTTACTATTCGAAATTAGGCGATTATTCATGGACAGATTTCCTAAAAAAAAAGCCATCAGGTGTGTTTGCATACTATATTACAAAATAAAGCTCACATTTTCTAAAAAAAAAGGTCATCACAATCCTGTCAGCAGAAAAAATCGATTATTTAAAAATCAATTTATTTTAACGAACGAAAGATCGCTTTTTTAAAAATCGATTGTTTGCCCTCCATGTCACATCCCATGATGGGACGGGTTCGCCTTGTAATACCCTTTCGAGTACATCCTAGAAGCGCACGGGGCGCCGCTCTCACACGATCAGCCTCTCTACATGTGCCTGCTCATTGCCATTTCAACGTGCTAATGTTTCTTGTACTCTAGTTCACAACCGTTCTTTTACAGATTGCCGTATTTCGATGTCCATCT
Organism: Lymantria dispar; assembly: GCA_032191425.1. NCBI lineage: Eukaryota > Metazoa > Arthropoda > Insecta > Lepidoptera > Erebidae > Lymantria > Lymantria dispar. Next base: position 9,362,558 of record CM063468.1, on the reverse strand, counting down.
CGCAGAGGAATTTAGAGCATAAGCCGATCTATAACATGCTGATAGCCTATGAGTTTAATGATGAGGCCTAGATGTAGTTATAGTTAGTACGTTCTCGTGTTACAGCTGATATACTTCCCACTGCTGGGCTCAAGCTTCGTATAAATGACTAGCTTCTGCTCGCGACTTCGTCCGCGTAGTATAAGATACTTTAAGACTTTGTTTACGTAGGTAAAAATATTTTTTAATAATACGATTCTGACACTCATGATTTTTACGCAGCGAAAGCTCTCAGAAAGAAAAAAATCTCGCTTTTGAAATATTCTTCATCGGTGCTCCGCTCCTGTTGGTCTTAGCGTAATGATATATATCCTATAGCTTTCCTCGATAAATGGGCTATCTAACACTGAAAGAATTTTTGAAATTGGATCAGTAGTTCCTGAGATTATCACGTTCATTCAAACAAAGAGTTTGTCAGCTTTATATATTAGTATAGATAAGGAAAATTGACTTACAATATGGCAATCTTGGGATGGTCCATAAAAATAGCAGTAGTTGAATCGCCCTTCCGATTTCGCAACTGTACTGACATTTATGTCTGTGAACAAACTGACCTATAGGCGTGTCAGTATAATTTAATGGGCTATACAGAACCTAGAATCTAGGATGAACTTTATTAGAGTACTTTAAACGAAGACGCAGATGGCGTAATAGTTTAGGAAGTCACTTTCTATGCCGATTATCATAAATTACTATCTTAGGTAGGAAAACAATTTGTACAATTAAAAATGGCGCATTTGAAGCCGAACCGTCCTGAGGATGCCTCGTTCAGAGGCGAAACACGTGAGAGTAAGATTTCCTTATTTCCTAGTCCACCTTAATCCGATCCCGTATTCCTTTTATTGTGGTATGCGGTATATTGGATACCGTGGGAAAGTGGTAGGTCTCCCTTCCTTCCTTCCATTTCAGAATAAAAATGGATTGCCGCTATGTATCGCCTAATTCAATCAATTATCAATTAAAAATGGTATAGTTCGGGTTCCACGGTCCATTTTTGCACATGATTACTATCAAGCAAATTTTTCGTGACTAGCTTTATTTTGATGAGACGCCCAACAGTATCTGTACACAACCTCTCAGGTGTTAGGTAACAGAGGTAGCAGGGATAGAATATGTCCATTTGATGATTTTCAAAAATTTATTACTAACTGGGTCATTTTTGGTAAATCTCAAGATAAATATCTAAATTATTTTAAAAATATTTGTCCTATATCTTATATCTTTAAACGAGCCATTCTTGTATATATATATATATATATATATCTATATATTCAGGATCTCGAAAACGGCTCCAACGATTTTGTTGAAACTTGGCATACTAGAGGTTTCAGGTCCAAAAAATCGATCTAGCTAGGATTTATTTATAGAAAATGTTGTTTTGTCCGTGTTTTTAGCAAAACAATACAATGACATTAAATTTTAAAAGAATATGATTTCAAATTTCGTTGTCAACGTCATGAGTTACGATAGCTCAGTTGGAAAGTGACCGCTTCTAATTTTGGTTTTTTTGGCATTCAAACAGCGTCGGTTCGAATCTCGGTGTTATTATTATTCTCTTTTTGTAATTATTTATATATTTTTCATTATTTATTTTTTATTAATATAAATAAATTCGACAAAAATATTCCGAGCGAAGCTCGGTCAACCAGATATTAAATAAGTAAAAAAAAATCAGCTGATTAGTAATGATTTTTTAAATGGAAAAATGGGCTCTGGATCCCGGCCTAATAGTTTTAAATCTAGCTGTATTTTTAGCTAGTTAATTCTATGTTAATTATAAGAGAAGAAAAACTCGAAATAAAAGATGGATTGGCATATAGTTACATTTCGAATGTTCTAACTCTCGCGTAATAGTATAAGATCCCGCTATACAACGATCTTCACCGAGATACTTATTTGATAAAACTTATTTTTTATGTAATTTAATAGGTCAATAAATATATTGCATATGGGTTGCCTAACAAATTCTAGTCCAGAGTATGATTAATTAATATATAAAAAAAAAATCTTTTTGAACATTACACCGGTTTGATTATTAGACAAATTCTATACCAATCGAAAGTATGAAGCCCATAGAATATACAAACGTTAGAGTGCCCATTCTTTTCCGGTCACAACTCTCGGGTAGCCAGGTATAAACAGATAAATCGATACTAGCATTTTGCACCGGTCTGATCGACGTTTGCATATTCTATGTGCTTCATACTTTCGATTGGTATAGAATTTGTCTAATAATCATGAATTATTAATGAATCATACTCTGGACTAAAATTTGTTAGGCAACCCATATGCAATATATTTATTGACATATTAAATTACATAAAAAATAAGCTTCATCAAATAAGCATCTCAGTGAAGGTCGTTATATAGCGGGATCTTAGACCATAAATATTGTATGTGTGTTATAATCCCTTAGTTGCTTTTTACGTCACCCATGGGAAGAAAGAGGGAAAGAATTATTTTCATACTCCGTCACGATAAAAAAATTGTATTCGTCACAACCCATATACTTTCCAATGTTGGGCTCGAGCCACCTCCATATTGGGAGTGATATTTAACTACTATACCACGCTGGTCAGGCGGATTGGTATAGTGTTTTATTTCGAGTTTTCCTTCTCTTGCAATAGATATTAAATGCAAAAGATATGCCTTAGTCGTTTTTGACGACACCCACAGGCAAGGAACATACTTTTCACTGTCTACAGCCGCGGGCCTGTCCATCCGGGGTAGTACCATACTGTCGCAGAAAATCAACGTCCGGGTAGCAATTTGATACTACGCTTCATTCGGTGAGAGAGAGGGCCAGAAGCCCAACTGTCTGAAGATGTTTGCATGTGGTGGGTTTTAGTGATTTCTTAGTATCATGGAATCTCATTGTACATATTCATGCCACCCTTCACTTTATTGTGTAAAAATATAGTTAAAAGTTGGTTACTTTCCTTATCCTATGAAGTTACAGAGAAACTCCTAAAATATAAATCGCCTTTACTGTAAAATGAAATGTAATAATAAACACCAGCTAAAAACACACACGCACACGCGCACGCATACACAGACACACACATGTACTCATACACAGACACACACACTCACAAACACATGAGCACATGTCTTAACCATTCTAACCAACCCAACAACATACAGCTCTGTTAGCTGTGTCTTTGTACTTCTTATTGATAAAAGACTGTATAATCAATATATCGCTATGTCTTTCTCCGTTTTTAGTTAAACTCTTGCAATATGTAATTGTAAAATTGTATGTAAAACAAATTATTAATTATCTAACATATTCATATGTTTAATCAGGTTGTGCTCTGAATTCCAAGATACAGGCCTTGTCGCCTAGTTTGGGGATCACTGCCTAATATAAATTAATATGTAATGACTTTTTTTGTAATAAACTTTAACAATAACCATAACAATAACTTTCTTCGCGGTAGGCAGCGGACTTGTAATGTCCATGGGCGTCAGCAACACTTACCATCAGGTGTACTGTTTGCTCGTTTGCCACCGTTTGCTATAAAAGAAACGAAACTTATACAGCATCATTTTATCATTTCAGCTCATATACGTCCGTACGTATATTGTTGGGCTCGAGCCTCCTCCACAATAGGAGGGAAATTGATCTTACTATGACATACTGGTCAAACAGGTTGGTATAGGATTTTATTTCGAGTTTTCTTTCTTTTACATAGATGTTATATGTATATTATATCCCTTAGTCGTCTTTTACGACATACAGGGGCAAGATAGGGAGTGATGAATTGTATTCTTACTGCGTCACCATACGGAAAAACACTTCTATATATCAAAATAATATTACAACGTATTGTTATCAAGATTATCAGTTCCTTCACTTGCCTGGGAATTATAGCTACGCCCACACAACGGCAGAATATCCGTTACCCTATTGTTACATGATTTACTTGTTAAGATTTCTAAGTAAATGTAATGTATGTCAATAATCAGGTAACAGGCTTATGAGAATATTGTAAGCGTATAAAAAATATGTTATAATTAACATTATTAACTCTTTTATCTATCTTTGCTACTGGTATTATCATTACAGCTCATTTACGTCCCATCGCTGGGCTTGACCCTACTCCACAATAGGTGCCAAAGTAACTTACTATATTGTAAACTACGGATTTTATCGCGTTTGTATTTGATTTTATTTGCCCGACATTTCCAACAGTTTACAGCATTTATGGTCACGGGCGGACTATGATGTCTGACGTCCAACAAGTCAAGGTTATTGCAGATATTTATAATTATATTAAATAAATAATTATAAACCCGCTATAGAAATTAGTTATTAAATTTTGACCCCGCTACAAATTTATTGCCAGTCCAAGAACTTAACTTACTATACCACGTTGGTCAGACAGATGTAGATTATATTTAGGGTCACCTTTCTTTTACGTAAATAAAGTACATTGCTTACGAAAAGATAGAAAAAGTAAATTGCGTTGAAATAACGTACAATACTTTGTAATAAAGTACCGGTATTCCGTGTGGTGACGGAGTAAGAATACAATTCACCACCCCCTACCTTACTCGTGGGTGATCGTACGAGACGACTAAGGGATATAAAAAGCATATAACATCTATGCGAGAGAAGGAAAACTCGAAATAAAACCTTATACCAACACGTCTGACCAGCGTGGTATAGTAGGTCAAATGCCCTCCCATTGTGAAGGAGGCCCGAGCCCAACAGTGGGACGTATATGAACTGCGATGATGATGAATGTACCGGTGGCGACCCTAATTATATCTCTTAGTCATCATTTACAACACCCACAGATATAATAGGGGATGCTGAATTGTATCCTGACTCCATCAGCATACGGAGAATCTATACAAGTGAGGAACATCTCGAAATAAATCCCTATTTGGTAGCAGTATCATTCATCATTATCATCACAGCTTTTATTCGTCCTACATTTAAGCGTCTACCACAGTGGGAAGAAAATTAATCTACTATACCACGCTAGTTTTCCCTGTGGTGACGGAGTAAGAATACAATTCACCACTCCCTATCTTGCCCGTGGATGTCGTAAAAAACTACTAAGGGATGTAATATGCACATAACATTCGTGCAAGAGAAAAAAAACTCGAAATGAAAACCTATACCAACCTGTCTAACCAGCATGGTATAGTAGGTCAAATTATCTCCCATTATAGAGGAGGCCCGAGCCCAACAGTGGGACGTATGTGGGCTGCGATGATGATGATACCACGCTAGTCAGAACTGTTCGTATAGGGTTTTATTTTAAGTTTTCCATCTCTTGCATGGACATATGCATATTATATCCCTTAGTCGTCTCTTATGATACCCACGGATAGGAAAGGGGGTAATGAATTGTATTCTTACTCCGTCACCACACGGACGGTGGCGGTATAATAAGTCAATTTCCTTTTTTTTTCTTTTTTATTGTGAAGAAGACTCGAGCCCAATAATGTTAGGTATATATCTAAGAGGATAATGATATATCCATACCAATAAATAAAATTGGAGTGTCTGTTTGTAATGTCAAAATAATAAGCTTTTTTCATGCTCACACGGTTATTTGCACGACACCTATGCCTTAAATACAGATTAAAAAAATTTTGTCTGTCTGTCTGTCTGTGTGTTTGTTTCGGGTAATCTTCAAAACGGCTGGACCGATTTCAAAAATTCTTTCACTAATGGAAAGCTATAATATCAGGGAGTAAACTAGGCTATATTTTATCTCGGTATTCCCACGGGAACGGGAATTACGCAGGAAGGACGACTGAAACCGAAGCGAAGCGAGGGCGGGTTGCTGGTCTAGTATTAAAAACGTATTTTTAGTTTTATTAATTATATTTTTTTAATTTAAATGCCAACACATACCTTTTACATGACACATATCTTAGTTTCATGTGATAATGCGTAATTCTGATGATATTTTATGTCTATTTGGGTTATATGTTCAGAGTTCTATATGTCCAGAGGGTGCCAATACCAGTTGATTGTCTGTTAACTGATTAGTGTCGCTACGGGCACGCAATCCCGGACTGCTCCAGCTGCTCCTGTCATTTTCCTATCCTATCCTATATCTAATGGCAGTAGTGTCCCCTAACTCAGTTCCCACCATATACATCCGCCATATCCCCATCCCTTTCCTATCAACGAAAATTCCTGAAGACGGTTGACATCAGGCAGGCGGCCGGTAATGAAACTTATAGCCAAAACTATAGACAACATGGACTTAAGTACATGTTGTGCCGACCCCACTTAGGGTGGGACGAGGGCAGGCAAATGATGATGGTTTTATGTCTATTTCTACATTTTATAATTAATTTTCTGAAAAATCCAAATACACATTGCTTTTGTGAATCTATATAAATAAATAAAATTGAAGTGTCTGTTTGTAATGTCAAAATAGTATTTTTTTTAATGCTCACACGGTTAATTTCACTATATCTAGGCCTTTTTGGGGTGGGCTACGGAAAGGCGGCGCGTGGCCCCATAACACAATCTAGCACGTCACCTTCGTCGTTGGGCCGAACAATTATACAGAGTTTCTCATCCACCGTGGTTAGCCCGACGGAATACCCCGAGGGCTACCCTCTCTCGTCGACGTCCCCTTCCCGGGACGTCGGTCGCCGTCACGAGGTCAGCCTCTCTGCGGCTGATGGACTAAAATCTCCGGTCCAGTCGCCCGCAGCCTTTGTTAGGGCGGCATCAGGCGTAACAATATCTATGCATAAAAAAAGAATAGTTTATTTTGTTTGTATGTCTGATTGATAATATTTTACTACCAAGTAGCTGTCTATATAGGTAGTAAATTATACTATATTTTGTCCCGGTATTCCCACGGGAACGGAAACAACGTGGATCAAATCACGCTAATTTGCCAGTCGCTAATAAACATGAAACGAATATTATAGTGGTACCTACTAGCTGACTCAACAGACGTTATTCTGTTCAAATCTATACAAACACTAAAAGGAATTCTCTTTGAAATCAATCGCAGCACCACCTACCGATTACAATTATTAATCTAAACCATTGCAAAAGCCACAAAAAAATCATCAAAATCGGTCCAGCCGTTTAGAAGGAATTCAAATACAAACATATACACAGTACAGAAGATTTATGTCATCATCATCATCATTTCACCTCATACACATCCCACTGTTGGGCTCCTCCACAATAGGAGGGAAATTGACCTTAATTGGCTGATCAAACAGGTTAGTATAGAGTTTTGTTTCGAGATTTTCTTCTCTTAAGTTTTATAAAGATAATATCGATCGTAAATACTATATTTAGCTCCAGTCTAGAGCACAATAAAAAAGAATAATCGTCATTATAACGATTTCTTATGAGGGTAGCAGTTAAATTTCACGGTAGAGACCAACTTGGGTTCTATATTGCACAAACTTTTCCGCTTGTTAAATGTCCCATTGGTCATGCTGTTGGTATTTCATCCATCATTTATATTACCATAATAAAACTGAAGTGTTTATTCATTTGATAACCTCAATCTTTATATATATAAATCTTTTGTTCGTGTGTTTGTAATTGAACTCCTTCTAAACGGTTGGACCTATGTTGATGAAATTTTTTGTGTGTTTTGAGAATTGTTTATTTTATTTTATACCCTTATTTGCAAAATAAATGATTTGTTCTGTCTTTTTATTTTATTTGAACAGAGCAACGTCTGTTTCTAAATAATGATTTGAGATGTTTAAGCGAGTATTATTTAGAATCTAATAAAATGTGATAAAGTTTCTATTTTTGTATTTAATGTGGTGTACAATAAAGTGTAAATAAAGAAATAAGAACTGGATAGTGAGCAAAACATATTTTTATAGCAAACGGTGGCAAACGAGCAAACAGTACACCTGATGGTAAGTGTTGCTGCTGCTCATGGATCTTTGCTAGACCGCTGCCTACCATGTAGAAAGTGAAGCTCTCGCTCACCGAACTTAGCGCAGTAACAAGTTGCTACTACTCAGACGTCTATTTTCTGCGAGAGTGTGGTACTACCCTGAGCGGTCCGGCCCGCGGCTGTAGACAGAAAATTATCAACAGTGTGGTCCTACCACTTAAAAGGTTTTAAAAATGCTAAAAATTATAGTAACCATTTAACTGAGAATAGGGTCACCTACATGGCATAATAACCTTGATAGCAAGCACTTATCCTCGGTCGTAGATTCGAATTCCGCGGAGGACTTCTGTTTTTATACGATCCACAAAATAAACTATTTATTGTTCTGAATTTGAGTGTAAGCTGAGTCCAGTAATTGTAAATTTTTAAAATTAGACATTTAATTAAAAATGCCTTACTGCATGGTGTTTTTGTTTATTAAAAAAACTAGCAACCGTCCTCGCTTCGCTTCGGTTTTAGTAGTTTTACCCGCGTAGTTCCCGTTCCCGTGGGAATACCGGGATAAAATAAAGCCTAGTTTACGCCCTGGTATTATAGCTTTCCACTAGTGAAAGAATTTTTGAAATCGGTCCAACCGTTTTGAAGATTACCCGGAACAAACAGACAGACAGACAGATAGACACCAAATTTTTTTAATCGCTATTTTATGCATAGGTGTCGTGTAAATAACCGTGTGAGCATAAAAAAAGCCTATTATTTTGACATTACAAACAGACACTCTAATTTTATTTATTGGTATAGATATTAATGCATAACTTAATCACTGCGGTCTTATTTTAATTACAATTTAAAATAATATGACTCCTTACGTATAAGAATTTTAACATATTTTTATTCCTATTGGTGGCAAACGAGCAAACAGCACACTTGATGGTTAGTGATACCGCCACTCATATTTATTTGCTAGATCGCTCCCTATGGTAAAGAAAGTAAAGGGAATTTGAATACGTGCAATAAGGTTCGGTGTTACTAAAAGCATTACCAAAGCCCACTATACGCAAAAATCTTAGAAACTTGGGCTTCTCGCTCACCAAAGTAAGTGTAGTAAGAAATTGCTACTACTCAGATATAGATTTTCTGCGAGAGTGTGGTACTACACTGGACAGATTGGTCCGCGGCTGTAGACAGACGACTGTTGACAGTATGGTCCTACCACATGAAAATACTATCATATGAATACTACTATATACAGGAAGTATCAGGTTATGGGGCAAGTGGTCAAATGGGAGTTAGGCAATGGTGGTAGGCACCCATGAAAACAATCTATACCAATAAAAATTGGAGTGTCAGTTTGTAATGTCAAAATAATAGACTTTTTTCATGCTCACACGGTTATTTGCACGACACCTATGCCTAAAATAGCAATAAAAAAATTTTTGTCTGTCTGTCTGTCTGTCTGTTTGTTCCGGGTAATCTTCAAAACGGCTGGACCGATTTCAAAAATTCTTTCATTAATGGAAAACTGTAATATCAGGGCGTAAACTAAGCTATATTTTATCCCGGTATTCCCACGGGAACGGGAACTACGCGGGTAAAACGACTATAACCTATAACCGAAGCGAAGCGAGGGCGGGTTGCTAGTTTAAAATAAAAATATCGATTCGTTAACAAAATAGAGACATGAAAAGTTTTCAATTTTGTCATCGATTTTTCATGTAAATCTGATTGAAATGTACAAAGTCAGTGATACTTAATCAAACATATTCGTACTTTGCTTAATGTTGATTAGAAATTGAATAAATCAATGATTACGTTCGCATAAGCAAGAGAAACTTCGCTTTAAATCAGCCGATCGGCCGATGACCGTTGACGAGGCGCCTTTGTACCTACGCACCATTGAAGGGTTTGCGCAATTCATACCTATTTATACTGTCGAAGCTTTACATGCCTACATATATCCTGTCTGTACATGCATACATAATACGTAATATTTAAGGCATAGACTCTTAGACACACATTTTTGAAATCACTATAACTTTTATGTTATATTGTTTTTGTGTAATAAACATTTCAATAATGATCTATGACCGTTAAACTACAACATACTCGAACAGTTGCCCCATAACCTGATACAATACTGTATAATACTCATATAAAATCAGAAAATAGAAGGAAATATAAAATAAAACTCTTGGACAACCTTGATATAGCAGATCAATTTTCTTTCTATTTTAGGCTCAAGCCCAACAATCATCGCCATTGCAGCCCATATACGTCCCACTGTTGGGCTTGGACCTCCTCCACAATGGGAGGGAATTTAACCTACTATACCGTGCTGGTCAGATATGTTGGTATAAGATTTTATTTCGAGTTTTTCTTCTCTTGCACAGATCTTATGTGCATATATCCCTTAGTCGTCTCTTACGACATCCACGGGTAAGATAGGGAGTGGTGAATTGTATTCTTACTCCGTCACCACACGGAAAAGTGGCCAACAGTCGGATATATATGAGCAAATGTAATGATGATCTATACCAATAAATGAAATTGGAGTGTCTGTTTGTAATGTCAAAATAATAGGCTTTTTTCATGCTCACACGGTTATTTGTACTATACAGATGCTTAAAAATCACTTTATATTTTTTTGTCTGTCTGTCTGTCTGTTTGTTCCGGGTAATCTTCAAAACGGCTGGACCGATTTCAAAAATTCTTTCACCAATTGATAGCTATAATATCAGGAAGTAATATAGGCTATATTTTATCTCGGTATATCCACGGGAACGGGCACTACGCGGGTAAAACGACTAAACCCGAAGCGAAGCGAGGGCGGATTGCTAGTCGTAAATAAAATCATGCCTATGGCTAAGAAATAAATATTCTAACTGCTGTATCACAATATATATACGAAAATATATGATATTTCAAAAAAAATATCGCTAACTTTAAGAGATATTGTGACATTCATGAAATGAATACTCGTAATAAGGACAGATTAGTTGTACACACTACTCGTCTCCAAAAAGTTAGCAAATCATTCATGGGGCAATGTATACGCTTTTACAATAGATTACCTAAAGATATTCGAGACCTGCCTATGAAAAAGTTTAAAAAAGCCATCAAGAATAGACTTTGTAAAAAAGCTTATTATAAAATCTCGGATTATGTAGATGATAATACAGATTGGTTGTGAGCAGCTCCTAATTCAGCAATTTCCTTGTTATTTTAAATATACTGTTTGTAAATGTATTTTTAACTTTTATTGTAAAGTGTAGTGTGTTTTGCCTAACGAATTTTTGTATTTTCAGCGTTTGTAACATATTGTGGTGTTGGTCATGCTCACATAAGGATCTACTTGCGGTAGCTGCGTGGAGCGGGTCTCTGCCTTCCCTCCATAGTGGTTGAGGGGAGTGATGGCTGCTCTAGTAGTTAACTCGTGATCGGGTGCCGCTTGTGGGATCTGGTCCAGCCATAATCGTTTAAATTATATTAAGTGTCTTGCGGTTCGAAGGGCATCACACTGGAGCTAGTTCTTACAAAACATGTACACAATTGTATAACTAGTAAGAAGAAAAAAAATAAAAATAATGACAAGCCCGCTGAGTTTCTTGCCGGATCTTCTCAGTAGCGGTCGCGTTCCGATCCGGTGGTAGTATATTTTTTTTTGGAAATTGTAAACCTGACAATATGTAAGTGCCCTCTCGGGGTTTATGCATAATAATTAATTTGAATTTGAATAATATTATAATACGCAATTGTTATCTTTACTTATACATTTGCTTTCACATCTAATTTCAAAGTGAGAATAATAAAATACTTATAAAAATAACATGGTTTATTCATGGCTCGCGTTGCAATAACAATTTTCGTTGAAGCCATAATAGTATCTAGCAATTAGTTTCGCGTGCCGTATAAAATAAAAACCAACCTTATGGACCATTATAAATGTTTAAATAGCAAATGTTTTTGTTGCTTTATGAGCAAATAATACAAATTTTCCCTACTATCTATTATAATATTTTTATATTTACTCTTATTAAAGTGAAAACTTTTTTAACTACGATGGGAACTTTTTGGTAGAAGAATATCTTACGGGTTCGCGTCACCGACATGCTCATTAATGGCGCACGCACAGTGAGCTGTGCGCCTTAGTCGCTTTTTGTATGGGAGAAATCTCGTGCGTTCGCGTCACCGACATGCTTGTAGCAGTATCTGTAGCTATATAGCTGACGTATAGTGCTGTGTATATTTTAGTAAATTGAATGGATTTAGTTAAAAGTTTAAAGTGTTTTTGTTTACTTAGTTTAATGAATTATGAGTTTACGTTACTAATATATGATGATAAAGTTTCAAAAATTCATTGATTTGTTTATTATTTTAATGTATTTTTAAAGTAAAACAGGTTTTGATGTGGAATAAATTCATGAAAGTCGTTACCGACATCGTCACGTAACGTGTTAACGCTAAAACTATATCTGTAGCTATATCCATGTCATTATATTTGTGCCGATAGTTGTCAAAACTAGATAAATATAAGGTATACATTAAAAATATCATTTACAATGAAATAATTAATTTAAGTATCCAAAAATAACAATTACTTGTTCATAGTTTTAAGTTTTCATTTCTGTTGGCAGTCCTCGTGACTGCTATTTTTTTGATGTGTGGTAGCGACTATGAAACCTATCAGCCCTTATATTGTTTTTTTTCTATGTTCTCAAGTTCGTGTCTGTCTTCAAATTTTATTTGTGATTTTATTGATAACGGAGTAAGAATACAATTCTTTACCTTGCCCCTGAGCGTAGCATAAGACGACTAAGAGATATCATCATCATCTCAGCCCATATACGTTCCATTGTTAGGCCTCAGGCCTTCTCCACAATGGAAGAAAAGTAGATCTTGTTTTTTTTTTGTGGGGGTGGGTTACGGTCTGCGCACTCCTCGCACCACTCCGTCCGGGGCGACAGAAGGGCGTAAGCACGCACACGTAACCCACCCGTGACAAGTCGCCTTCTTCGTTGGGCCGACCACCGGAGCAGGATGATTTGACGTCAGTGGTTGGCCCGACGGAATGCCCTCTTGAGGGGTACCCTCCGGGGAGGACGTCGGTCGACGTCCCCCAGCCCCCTCTCCCGTGGACGTCCTCTACTGGAACGCCGCTCGCTATCCTCTCCGCGGATGCCAGACTAAATGCCCGGTCCGGTCACCCACAGCCTCTGCTAGTTTATGGTAGCAGCTATAAAAACTATCAGCTCGATATATATTTCTTTTGGTTGTAAATTGAAGTTTTGACGAATATATTTAGGTATAAGCTTTTTTTTTATCCGCCGCCGGCGACTGGGGCAGCGTAGGCGCAACTATCTGCGCCTCATGCCGCCCTAGCCGAGGCCGCGGGTGACGTGACCGGGGATTAGTGCGTCACCCGCCGAGAGGCCGACCGCGTGAGGAAAGACCGACGTCCTCCCCGAGGGGGGGACGTCGGTCGATGGGAGGGTACTCCGCGTAGGGGGTATTCCGTCGGGCCGACCACTGACGACAAGTAAACCTGCTCCGGTGGTCGGCCCAATGACGAAGGCGAGGTGGTTTTCGGGTGGGTTGCGGGAGTTGCGTGCTTAAGCCCCTCTGTCGCCCCGGATGGGGTGGTGCGGAGGCGCGCCGACCGCAGCCCACCCACAAAAAAAAAAAGATATAGGCTTTTTAATTTTTGAAATTTTTCATTATTTCATCATTTTTATTTTTTTATCAATATATATCTAAATATATTCGTCAAAAATACAATATAAAAATAATAAGACATATCGAGCAAAGCACGGTCAACCAGATATTTTTTTAATGCGACGTACTATTTTTAAAAAATCCGGCAGATTAATAATGCCCAAATGAAATCCTTAAATTTTAGGTAACAGTTAAATCAATAAAAATGTATCATTTACATTAATTTAGGTGTTACCTAGAGCTGGTATAACGTTTCTTACACGTGTTCATATTTGTTAAACATATGTTTACATTCCAACATTATGTTTACATTCTAAGCAATTTATGTAATAAAAGTAAATACCGCGGTATATCAGTATAATTTCAAGTTATAATTATGTCAATAACTTAGAAACATAGTTTTGTTTAAGTTATTGGCTTCTGTTTGTGTTTATCACCGTAGTGTAATTATTATCAAACCACTAAACGATGTAAATATAGGTATATTCATCACGCAATTTACGCATATAATAATACTAGTGAATACACGCGGTTATAGCCCATATATGTCCCACTGTTGGGCTGGGGCCTCCTCCTCGATAAGAGAGAAATTGTCCTACTATATCACGCTGGTCAGACGAATTGATACCTATAGGTTTATTTCGAATTTTTCTTTTCTTGCATAAATATTATACGCATGATATATCCTATAGACGTCTTTTACGATACCCACGGGCAAGAAAGGGTGTAGTAAATAGTATTCTTACTTCGTTATCATCATCATTTGACCCCGTATAATTCCCACTGTTTGGCTCGGGCCCATAATCTACCCGTAATAACGTCGTCTTCATCATTGGGCCGACCATCAGTGCCGAGTTTCTTGTCCTCAGTGGTCGGGACCGTCATCTGTGGTCCCGGGACGTCGGTCGCCGTCGCGCGGTCAGCCTCTCTGCGGGTGACGGACTAAAGTCCCTGGTCCGATCACCTACGGCCTCGGCTAGGGCAGACGTATTGGCATAGGGTTTTGTTTCGACATTTCCTTCTCTTGCATAGATGTTATATGCATATCTTATCAATGTGAATAGGTGAATAGTATTCTCACTACGTTACTACACGTTAAAAAAGAGTAGTTCCTTTAAATATTAACAAATCAAGCAATACATAATAACACTCACCGTTATCATTACAACTGTTGACATAACAGAAATAATAATTGATCTATTATGAACATTATTGACGTTGATATTGTAAATAATCTCGTAGGAGGACGTGGGCGTTTGAATAATAGAACAATGCAAGCAAAATGGAACGAGGCTTTCCCTTCCCTCTATAGTGGTTGAGGGGAGTGATGGCTACTCTGATAGTTAGCTCGTGATTGAGTGCTACTTGTGGGATCTCATCTTTCATCATTCTAGCTCATATACGTCCCACTGTTGGGCTCGAGCCTCCTCCACAATAGGAAGGCAATTGACCTCACTGTACCATACTGGTTTTATTTCGAGCTTTCGTCCTTTTACATAGATGTTTTATGCGTTTTATATCCCCTAGTAGTCTTTTACGACACCCTCGGGCATGATAGGAAGTGGTGATTTGTATTTTTATACCATCACCACACGGAATGCATAATAAATGGTTAGAATTTCAAATTCGCACAACTAATCCTACTAATCTATACCAATAAATAAAATTGGAGTGTCTGTTTGTAATGTCAAAATAATAGGCTTTTTTTCATGCTCACACGTTTATTTGCACGACACCTATGCCTAAAATAGCGATTAAAAAATTTTTATCTGTCTGTCTGTCTGTTTGTTCCGGGTAATCTTCAAAACGGCTGGACCGATTTCAAAAATTCTTTCACCAATGGAAAGCTATAATATCAGGGAGTAACCTAGGCTATATTTTATCCCGGTATTCCCATGGGAACGGGAATTGCGCGGGTAAAACGACTAAAACCGAAGCGAAGCGAGGGCGGGTTGCTAGTTTTAAATAAAACTACTTTACGGATTCTATCGCGTTTGTATTTGATTTTTGATTGCCCGATGTTTCGAACACTTTGCAGCGCTCATGGTCACGGGCGGTCTAAGATGTCTCACGTCCAATAAGTTATCGTTATTGCAGAAAATTTTATAATTATCTACCCGATACATAAATTAGTTATTAAATTAATTTTTTTATTTAAAATGTGTAATACTCGCGTAAACATCAAAAATTAGAAAGAAAAGTTTATGAGGATGTTTGTTGCTCTTTCACGCAGAAACTACTGAATGGATTTTGATGAAACTTCACAATAATATAGCTTACATATCTAAATAACACATAGGCTATAATTTATTTAGATATTACCACTGAAACTAAGCGGGTAAAACCGCAGTAGGCTGCTAGTAACTAAAATCATACAGTACATTCCATAACAAAACAGAAATTCATCAATCAACAATAAATGCAAATAGCGGACATGACATAGCGTGACCAAAAGATACGCCATATTTATGTCTTCAACAAAAACTGGATTTCAATCAAGTAATATACGAGTCATACCATATCAATTGAACGAATGAAACAACAATATATTAGTTATTATATGAGTGACAAAGACAAAAGTGTCGCGTGGTTTAAAAACTGGATATATTACGCTATGGATTTTTATAGGAGTTAGTTGCACACCTGAACGGCAGTTATGTTTTGCAATGGATAAAAGTATTTGTGAACTGCAATGGGGATGTTAACTACTTTTTATGGCATATTAGCTGCGAATACTATCAACCCTCATAGGTTTTTAGGGTTCCGTATCCAAAGGGTAAAAACGGGACTCTATTACTGAGACTTCACTGTCCGTCCGTCTGTCACAAGGCTGTATCTCAAGAACGGTGATAGCTAGATAGTTGAAATTTTCACAGATGATATATTTCTATTGCCATTATAACAGAAAATACTAAAACTTAAATAAAAAAAATATTTAAGGGAGCCCCCTTACAACGAACTTGATATTTTTACCATTTCTTGCTCGATACTAATAATGGTGACAAGTAGACGCTTTAACTATTCACAGAATATTTAGTTTTATGTTCTCTTTAAATATAATTAATTATGGGAGAGTACCCCAAATAGGGGGTATACCGTCGGGCCGACCACTGATGACAAGTAACCTTGCTCCGGTGGTCGGCCCAACGACGAAGGCAACGTGAACGTGGGTGGGTTGCGGGTGTGCGTGCTTACGCCCCTCTGTCGCCCCGGACGGAGTGGTGCGAGGAGCGCGCCGATCCAAAGCAACCCAAAAAAAAATATATAATTTATTAAAATAAAGTAAATAATTAAGGGGGCTCCCATACAATAAAAGAGGTTTCGCCGTTTATTATAGAAATAGTACGGAACCATTCGGACGCGACTCCGACTCGCACCTATTTATTGTTGTTGATCGCAAAGGAGCAAACAGCATACCTGATGGTAAGTATTATTGCCGCTCATGGACTTTTGCTAGGGAGTATGTGTGTGACGAGGTTCAGTTATACTAAAGGCATAACGGACGGATTGGAGTCACTGGAGTGGCGGAGAGACTTTGGGTCACTTTGTGTACTCTATCGACTCTTTCACTGGGAGTGCTCCGAAGAACTGTTTGACTTGATACCACCGTCACCATTCTACCAACGTACCACTCGACACCGTAGCAGGGTTCATCCATTTCACCTGGAAACGTTATGGTCTTCAACTGTACGTTTCCAGCGATCATTTCTCCCACGTACGTGCAAGCTCTGGAATGAACTACCTGCTGCTGTGATTCCCGAGCGCTATGACATGTCCTTCTTCAAACGAGGTTTAAGAAGAGTATTTTCTTCACGGTAGGCAGCGGCCCGGCTGTGCCCCTGGTGTTGCAAAGGTCCATATGCGGCAGTATCACTTATCATCAGGTGTTCTGCCTGCTCGTTTGCCATCGTTGGCAGTAAAAAAAAATAACCAAAACCCACAGCATACAAACACCCTTATAAAGTTGGGGTTCCGGCTCTCTCCCTCATCAAACGAAGTGCAGTAATAAATTGCTACTACTCAGCCGTGGGTTTTCTGTGAGAGTGTGGTACTACTCTGGACGGATCAGACTGCGGATGTAGACAGTCGACTGTCACTAGTGTAGTCCACTTAGATAACAATCGTCAAAGACGACAAAATTTTTTTTTTTTTTTTACATCGACTTGCTGGTTCAACTCCACCTGTTGCTGGTCCGGTCAACAGTTACATTCCCAAGGAGACTGACATCATGCAGGTGATCGATCGTAAAAATATTGCTAAAATGTTTGCATTATGTATAGTTGATGAAAAATGCAAATTGTGTCGACCCAAAGTAATTAGGATAAAAACAAAATGATGATGATAATATTTAAAACTAGCAACCCGCCCTCGCTTCGCTTCGGTTTTTATCGCCTTATCCCCGTAGATCTCGTTCCCGTGGGAATACCGGGATAAAATATAGCCTAGTTTACACCTTGATATTACAGCTATCCATTGGTGAAAGAATTTCTTAAATCGGTCCAGCCGTTTTGAAGATTACCCGGAACAAGCAGACAGACAGACAGACAAAAAAATATAAAGTGATTTTTAGGCATATGTATAGTGCAAATAACCATGTGAGCATGAAAAAGGCCTATTATTTTGACATTACAAACAGACACTCCAATTTTATTTATTGATATAGATAAACTAAAAGGTATAAATAACCCTTTGGAAAAAAAAACAACATTTATTTTCATATCGGGCTAGAGACAAGCGTTGTGTTTTTGTTAATTAGACAAAGAAAGCAATACAAATATTGTGACGTCAACTTCGAACTCTCTCTAATCTGCATCTATCCTAAATAAGTATCGCTGTTCGAGAAAGATTGTCATGCGGTGATAAGAATATAATTCACCACCCCCAATTTTTTCCTATAGGCGTCGCAAAAGACGACTGCACCGACGGCACCATCATCTCTTATGATCTCAGCCCCTCCACGACCCACTTGGGCTCGGGCCTACTCTACTATAGGAGGGAAATTGAGTTGTTATACCACGCTGGTCAGACATGTTGATATAGGGTTTTGTTTCGTGTTTTCCTTCTCTTACATAGATATTATATGCATATTATATCCCTTAGTCGTAATAATTACTAATGTTACATGTCAATGTTACAAATCTATACCAATAAATAAAATTGGAGTGTCTGTTTGTGATGTCAAAATAATAGGCTTTTTTCATGCTCACACGGTTATTTGCACTATACATATGCCTAAAATACACTTTATATTTTTTTTTTGTCTGTCTGTCTGTCTGTTCCGGATAATCTTCAAAACGGCTGGACCGATTTCAAAAATTCTTTCACCAATGGAACACTATAATATCAGGGAGTATTCCTACCTAGGCTATATTTTATCCTGGGATTCCCACGGGAACGGGAACTACGCAGGAAAGATGACTGAAATCGAAGCGAAGCGAGGGCGGGCTGCTAGTTGTAAATAAAACTACTTAACGGATTTTATCACGTTTGTATTTTTTTTTTTTTCTTTATTTAAAGAGTTTTTTCACAAATGTGAATATGACACTCTGTAGGTACAATCAAAATATAATGTTGACTTTATTATAGCTTAACTAAATATTGCTAGCTTTTCTAAGATTTAGTGCATATTTGACCATGTCCAGTATCAGTTTCACTTCCTCCACCAGAGGGTCCGATAAAGTGAAACCGACACCGAGTTGTGATCTGAGGGCTTTGTTCCGAGCACATCTCGTCAAGATATGATACACGTCTTCATCGTCTTCTATGCAAACGTCACATTTGGGTGACGGTACTTTCCTCATTAGGTTGCCAAATTTATTTAACGGCATGTGTCCAGAACGAAGCCGCATCAACAGAGTCAAGTCCCCTCTAGAATAGGAACATTTATCGAGCCATGGCTGAGGCATAGGTGCCGACTGGATCGTTCTGTACCATATTCCTTTCTCATTTGAACGTTGATCAAAATATTATTTCCATTTACATAAGCAGGTATTTTTAATGGTTGGTATATGTTCAGTGTAATGAGGAGCAACTGTAAAGCCAATACCTTCTGAACTAGCTTGCCTGGCCAGTAGGTCAGCCTGCTCGTTACCATAAATGCCTATGTGGGATGGAATCCACTGGATTTTAATTGTTTTACCCTGTCCCATAAGCTTTATGAGAGACCTAATGATAACATAAGCAACATGAATGCCTCTGAAGGTTGTAGAACAACGGGCCAGATGCTGTATTGCTCTTTTGGAGTCTGTTAGTATTTGATTTTTGATTACCCGACGTTTCTAAAACTTCGCAGTGTTCATGGTCACGGGCGGACTAAGATGTCTAAGATGAGACGATGAGAAACACGATAAAATCTGTAAAGTAATTTTATTTACAATCCCTTTGTCGTTTTTTACGACACCCACGAATATACATCAAATAACTACTGGTAAATAACTACGCAAGAGAAAGAAGAGTAGAAATAAAACTTTACACCAATCTATCTGACGGTGACGGAATAAGAATACATTTTGACCACCCTCTCTCCTGCCCGTGGGTGTCGTAAAACTAAGATATGTAGAACATCAATGAAAGATATGTAAAACTCGTAATAAAATTCCGTCTGACCAGCGTGGTATAGAAAGTCAAATTTCTTCTCATAAAGGAGGATGCCCGACCCCAATAGTAGATAATATACGATATGATTTTACTCATTATTATCATGATCTTGTTCTTATATAACCTAACTCTTTGGGGTCGACGCAATATTTTTTTTATTTTTTTATTTATTGCCAACGGTGGCAAACGAGCAAGCAGCACACCTGATGGTAAGTGAAACAGCTGCACATGGACCTTTGCAATACCAGGGGCACAGCCAAGCCGCTGCCTACCGTGAAGGAAATACTCTTCATAAACCTCGTTTGAAGAAGGACATGTCATAGCGCTCGGGAAACACAGCAGCAGGTAGTTCATTCCAGAGCTTGCACGTACGTGGGAGAAATGATCGCTGGAAACGTACAGTTGAAGACCATAACGTTTCCAGGTGAAATGAATGAACCCTGCTACGGTGTCGAGTGGTACGTTGGTAGAATGGTGACGGTAGTACCAAGTCAAACAGTTCCTCAGAGCACTCCCCGTGAAAGAGTCGGTAGAGTACACAGAGTGACCCAAAGTCTCTCCGCTGCTCCAGCGACTCCAATCTGTCTGTAACATGTCATCTTCCCTACGGTCCTATAAGACGTCATCTCTACAGTCACTCCCAGACTATCTATGTCATAGTTCACGCAGTCCACCCATCTTTTTTTTTATTGCCGATGGTGGCAAACGAGCAAGTAGCCCACCTGATGGTAAGTGACCCTGCCGCACATGGACCTTTGTAATACCAGGGGCACAGCCAGGTCATTGCCTACTGTGAAGAAAATACTCTTCTTAAACCGGGTTTAAAGAAGGACATGTCATAGCGCTCGGGAAACACAGCAGCAGATAGCTCATTCCAGAGCCTGCATGTACGTGGGATAAATGATCGCTGGAAACGTACAGTTGAAGACCATATCGTTTCCAGGTGAAATGGATGAACCCTGCTGCGATATAGAATGGTACGTTGGTAAAACGGTGACGGTGGTACCAAGTCAAATAGTTCCTCATCTTTTCCTCGGTCTCCCTTTACACTTAAAGCCTTCAACATTCATACCCAAAACTTTTCTCACAACACTTGCCGTCATTGGGGCAACTTTCAAACTTCCTCTAACGTGTACGCTTAGAATAATAACGTATAGAAAGTAAGTCCAACAAAAAATGAAGCATTTAATTGGAGCCTAATGGAGCTTACGCCAGAATCGTTCCGTAGTGCACAAGGTCACTGTACTGTACGTACGTACGCAACTCTTAAAAAATATATAGCTAATTATGAGGGTTTGTACATTCAAACGGTGTCACAACACATTTGAAAAATATAAAAGTATATTAACATAACTTTTAAAAGTATTTAGACGATTTATGTTAATAAAAACAAAATTTGATTTCAAAATTTGTATAGTTGTGTGCGTGTGTACGTGTGTAGCATTTTTGGTCGTCTGCGCGCATGTAGTATTTTTGGCTTCATGTTTTTGATCGCTTGAAGTACCGACACTATCCCTCAATACGTTATTATTTTTTTTTTTTTTTTTTTTTTTTTTATTGCCAACGGTGGCAAACGAGCAAGCAGCACACCTGATGGTAAGTGAAACTGCTGCACATGGACCATTGCAATACCAGGGGCACAGCCAGGCCGCTGCCTACCGTGAAGGAAATACTCTTCTTAAACCTCGTTTAAAGAAGGACATGTCATAGCGCTCGGGAAACACAGCAGCAGGTAGTTTATTCCAGAGCTTGCACGTACGTGGGAGAAATGATCGCTGAAAACGTACAGTTGAAGACCATAACGTTTCCAGGTGAAATGGATGAACCCTGCTGCGATGTCGAGTGGTACGTTGGTAGAATGGTGACGGTGGTACCAAGTCAAACAGTTCCTCGGAGCACTCCCCGTGAAAGAGTCGGTAGAGTACACAGAGTGACCCAAAGTCTCTCCGCTGCTCCAGCGACTCCAATCTGTCCGTAAGATTGGGATCCCCGACGATTCGAACAGCCCGTCTTTGCAGGGAGTCAAGTGGGTCTAGCTGATATTTGGGCGCACCTGCCCAGAGATGT
Source organism: Lymantria dispar (assembly GCA_032191425.1). Classification (NCBI taxonomy): domain Eukaryota; kingdom Metazoa; phylum Arthropoda; class Insecta; order Lepidoptera; family Erebidae; genus Lymantria; species Lymantria dispar. The sequence continues at coordinate 9,340,284 of CM063468.1, read as the reverse complement.
GAGCAGTACTCCACATGAGGACGAACTTGTGCTTTGTATAGCACAAGACGCTGTCTCGGTGTGAAGTACCGCCTGGCTCTGTTCAGGACGCCCAACTTTTTGCTTGCCAATTTGGCTTTGTCCTCCAAATGACTCCCAAACTGGACTTTGCTCGATATTTTGACGCCGAGAATCCCAATACTCTCAGAAATTGGAAGAGATACTCCTTGGAACTGAGGCGCCATGACAAATGGGTCCTTCTTTGCAGTGAACGCGCAAACTTGTGTCTTTGTGGGGTTGAACTGGACTAGGTTCCGTTCACCCCATTCCGAGGCCCGCCCCAGAGAGCGCTCGACTTCAGACACAAGTTGAACCCTTCTTTCCTGAATACTCCGAGGGATATTCCGTTGCTCAGTGTACCGCTCATCACCCGTACTGTCATCCGCATAGCAACGCATACTCTCGATAGAGAGCATGTCATTGATATGCAGGATAAACAACGTCGGGGAGAGCACCGAGCCTTGTGGTACACCAGCATTAATGGTCATGGTATCGGAGCAGGAGCCATCTACGACGACTTTTATACTCCGACCATCCAAAAAGCTGGCAATCCAATTACAGAGTCCCTCGGGGATGCCGTATGATGGTAGCTTCGATAGAAGTGCCCTGTGCCAGACCCTATCGAACGCCTTTGCGATATCTAGGCTGAACGCCAGCGCCTCACCCTTGCCCTCCAAGGCCTCTGCCCAACGGTGTGTGAGGTACACAAGAAGATCACCAGCCGACCGACCATGGCGAAAGCCGTATTGGCGATCACTGATAAGCTGGCGATCCTCAAGGTACTGCAGAAGCTGGCGGTTTATAACCTTCTCCATTATCTTGGAGAGCAAGGATGTTATCGCAATTGGCCTGTAATTCGATGGGTCAGACCGGTCTCCCTTTTTAGGGATCGGGTGGACATGGGCTACCTTCCACGAAGACGGAACCCTATTAGTAGCGTAGGAAAGTCGGTATAGGCGCGTGAGGATGGGAGTCAATTCAGGGGCGCACGTCTTTAGTACCACTGCAGGGATGCCATCCGGTCCACTCGACTTATGGACGTCTAAAAGCCGCAGCTCCCGCCTAACCGCTCGCTGCGTGATGCGGATTTCGGGCAGTGAGCTTTCACACCGTGGGATGGTAGGTGGTGTGGCAGCTCCGGCATCCAAAGTCGAGTTACAGGCAAAGAATTGACCTAGAAGATCGGCCTTCTCCTTTGCGCTGTGGGCCAGACTACCATCGTGTTTCTGCAGTGGTGGGAGATTGGGCTGGCAGAAGTTGCCTTGTGCAGCCTTGGCGAGCGACCAGAATGCACGACTCCCAGCGGGATAGCTTTGCAATCGCTCGCCAATTCTGGCAACATGTTCCGCCTTGGCTCTGGCAATAGCCTTCTTACTAGATCTAGAAGCGGCGTTAAAGTTCCGCTTCACCTCTTTGGCGCTCGGGTCCTGGCATTTTTTGGCCCTATTCGAGGCCCGATATGCGGACTGTTTCTGGCATGCAGCCGTCCTGCAGGTTTTGTTAAACCAGGGTCGGCTGCGGCCACCGACGGGTATTTTGGTGTTGGGGATGAATAATTCCATCCCCGTAATAACCGTTTCGGTAACGCAGTCCGCACAGACGCCAGGGTCCCCAGAGGCGAAGCAAAGCCGCTTCCATGGGTAGGATGCGTAAAACTCGCGCAGTCCATCCCAATCTGCTGACTTATATTGCCAGACTCTGCGAGTCCCAGTCGCCTTAGAACGACTAGGCCTTACAACAGGGGCACTGCTACGGACCAAGCAGTGGTCAGAAGACCCAAGAGGCGCTTCAACCACTACCTGATATCCGTGCTGGTGTGTAGTCAGCAGAAGATCCAGTAAAGAAGACTCATGGCTCTCAATATCTGGGATACGGGTGGGCTGTGTCACCAGTTGTGAGAGACCATAGGCCGAGACCATATTGAAGAGATGTCGACCCTGGAGGTCAGTGGTTCGGGACCCCAGCCACTCTTTATGATGAGCGTTGAAGTCTCCAAGAACCACCACCTCCGCTGATGGACACTGCTCCAATATTTCGTCAATCCCCCATTGGACGTTCTCAAATAATTGAATTGACCCCGGATCACTGCCATGGGACCTGTAGAGGCATGCGTAGATGCGGGTAAGCCCTCCATAGTCTACGCGTAGCCACAGGATTGACAAGTCACCATGTTCAAGGGCCCGAAGGCGGCGACAGCAGATATCACCTCGGATGAATACGCACACCCCGGCTTTACGACGGAAGGTATGCTCCAACTCGTAGCCGGGGTAATTTAGGTACGAAATGTCATCCGGAGCACCTATCTGCGTCTCCGTTAAAAAGAGTAAGGCAGGCCGCGCCGTCTCGAGGTGATGGTGGACGGCGTCGAGATTGCTATGTAAACCCCTGATATTGCAAAAATCCACATCAAATGTGGATAAGGGGACCGCCGTAGAAAATCGTCTCTTTTTAATTTTCTTGGCCATGATTTTTAATTTAAGAAGAGGAGGAAGGGAGTGTGAATGTGTATAACGGAGTTTGGTGATACCAAAAAAAAAAAGGCAGGGCATAGTGCATGGTCGAGGAGTGAGTGTTGTGAGGAGCTGACACGAAGCACGGAAGGGCCCCCGATGCCCCCCCGTGTGTAGCCGCCGAGGTCCACTCCGGTTTCCCACACCGGCACGACGACTACCCAACGGGATTTTCGCCGGTTGGTGGGACAGCCTCCCAGGGAGGATGATCCTGGGTTCGGGTCCCCTGCTGACCGGCAGGTGGCCGGCGGTGACCATTCCCATCGGGTCTCCCTGTACACCATGCCAGCCCCTCACGCTCAATACCCCGACCAAGACCTCACCACCGCTAGTTTCAGGCCTCACCAAAACCCGCCACACACAAACACACCCAGAAAGTTGGGCTCCCGGCTCTCTCGCTCACCGAACGAAGTGCAGCAGCAAATTGCTACTACTCAAACGTCGATCTTCTGCGAGAGTGTGGTACTGCCCCGGACGGACCGGCCCGCGACTGCAGACAAAAGACTGTCTACAGTGTGGTCCTACCACCATAAATATTATATTATATATTAATATTATGGGGGATAGTGTGATAAAACATGGAAGGAACATTTTAATGTTCGATCAATTACCAAAGGTATATGGTATAAAACAATAGTGTCTGAGCCTCCTCATATACCGTGGTTTAGTAATATGAGTTTGCCGCGTAAATTGATTGTAACAGCGCACAGGCTGAGGACTGGTCACATGCCATTGAAAAAATTTGCCTTTCTTATGTGGAAAGCTGATAAACCCAACTGTGATACATGTGGAGTTGTTGAGGATGTGTGGTGTGTGTATCACTTACTTGTGGAATGTGTCCGCTTTCAGCAAGAGAGGTTAGCGCTCGAGCTGATGTATGAATTAAATCGGTTGAACGTCGGGTGGCATAATGATATATTGGCTGAGCCTACGTCTGACGCTGCTAAACAACTATTTAAGGCCATAAGCCAACTGAGATGACAAATTCCTTCTTTTCCTTTTTTATACTAGTTTTAAGCTGTTTGTAATTTTTTTTTACTCTACTCTTGTATAATATGATGGGATTGGCATATTATTATTTATTAAAATAAAAGTCCCCAAATTAAATAAGAATAAAAAAAAAAAAAATACGTTATTTTTCTAAGCGTGTACGATATGATATTACTATTACAATAATATGTTAGAATATTATAAATGAAAATGTGCTCTAACAAATCCATTTTCTTCGGATCAGAAACGAGAAATATCGGCACAATATGCTCAAGTAAATTAATGAACGTGGACAAAAAAATTGGGAAAATAACCTTGAATTTTCTTGCGTATTTTTCGCTGTAAGATCGGAAAATAAGGTATATTCAAACAGTAAAAATCTAGTCATATTCTATTAAATAAAATAGGGTATTGAATTATCTATATAACAATAGACCAAGAATAGATTCCGTGTGGTGACGGAGTAAGAATACAATTCACCACTCCCTATCTTATCCGTGGATGTTGTAAAAGACGACTAAGGGATATAATATGCACAAAACATCTGTGTGAGAGAAGGAAAACCCGAAATTAAACTCTACACCAACATCTCTGACCAGCATGGTATAGTAGGTCAAATTCCCTCCCATTATGGAGGAGGCCTGAACCCAACAGTGGGACGTATAAGAGCTGCGATGATGAAGAATAGATGCCGTGCGGTGACAGAGTAAAAAAACAATTCACCACGCCTCCTCTTGCCTTTGGGTGTCATAAAAGACGATTTAGGGACTATAGTATGCTTATAACACCAAGAACAAGAACAAGTCTGACCAGCGTGGTATACTAGGCCAATATCCCGATGCAGGAGGCTCGAGTTCAACTGTGGAACGTATACGAGCCGCAATAAAATTAATGAAGAATAAAACATACCACCTTCCGTTCCTATACGTGTCGTAAGCAACGACTAAAGGTCGTCAACATTTAACAATAATATGATTATAAGAAAAAGAAAATGCCAAAAAAGCCCTATGCCAATTCATTCAAGCCCATATTCAGTTTTTAAATACCACAAAACTTTATTTAATAAATATAATCCGTACTAATATTATAAATGCGAAAGTAAGGTTGTTTGTTTGTTTATTTATTTGTTTGTTTGTTACGCTTTCTCGTTTGAACCACCTAACCGAATTCAAAAATTCTTTCACCAATGGAAAGCTACAATATCTGGGAGTAACATAGGTTATATTTTATCCCGGTATTCCTATGGGAACTACGCGGGTAAGGCGACTGAACCCGAAGCAAAACGAGTGCAGGTTGCTAATCTTAAATAAACTAAAAAGTTATTCATTCACAAACCCACATCTGTATAAAAAAGAAAAACATATTAATTAATTCCCTATTTTATTCAGTTTTTAAATACCACAAAACTTTATTTAATAAATATAATATTAAAAATATATAAATTAAAAAGTTATTCATTCAATAATTTCGGCTCATATACGTTCCACTGCTGGGCTAGAGCCTCCTCCACAATAGGAGGGAAATTGATCTTACTATACCATGCTGGTCAGACATGTTGGTATGGGGATTTCATTTCGAGTTTTCTTTCTTTCATTTCGTTTCACAGATCTTATGAGCATATAATATCCCCTAGTCGTTTTTTACGACACTTAATAAATTATAATCTTAAATTAAATAAATTAAAAAGTTATCGACCAATTATATTTGTTTATTTACTTATTTTACCATTTCTACACGTTATTATATTTTTTTTTCATATTTTATGTACCTAACATTCCGAAACTTCGCGTCTAAATTTATTCAGTATAATTTAAAAGAAAAATTGGCAGTGTAATAAAACGAAGCAACTCTATCAGTTTATTCTGTGGTCAGTGTAAAGGAAAAATTTCTTATTCGAAACGCGCACGTTGATAGTACAGTGGTTCTACCTCGTTTTTGAGGCTCTGCAGTGATGCGGAAAAGAGAAACATTGATACGATTGCTATTAGGGAAAGCGGGACATATATATTATTGCACCGGTGGTGAGGAGTGAAAGAGATCAATAATGAGACGCACGAGGAGTTGAAAAGGGATTTCAGATTAAGGTCGTCGTTGAATCAAAGATTATGCTTGTATGGAAAATTATAGATAGTTCAAAGATAGTTTAAATGTCGGGACAAACCAATATAACCTCTGTGAAGCACAGAAAATTAGTACATTATTTTAACTTATACAGCCATAACTGTCTCACATACCTGAGCAGTATTATTACTTCAATTAATTTATTTTAATTAATTGCAAAAAAAAACTTGACTTAACAATAAAAAAATTAACGGTAAAGTAAACCATAATGTTTATAATAATTTACTTAATATTTTCATAAAAATATTTTTTTTTTATTTATTTATTCGCTTCAAGCTAAATATTTATTTTGTCAATATAATTAATTATTCGAATTATTTATATTTTAATATTATTTTATTTACGTCGACTGAACAAAAACAATATATATTAAATAATAAAATATTAAATAATTTCTATCAATTTCTACCTATTATTACGTTTTATGAAATGTAGGCAGAATAGTTGATACTATCTATGTATTTCTTTATTCCATGACCTCCAGCCTGGCCGGGCGAGCGCAGCTTTTACATACACCCTCAGTCTCTAGCTGAACGTCATGGTTGCTGGTGTCTCCAGTTAAATCGCGTACAGCCGTTCGCGGCATTTAGAAAACAAACATTTTCCAAAAAAAAAAATTGACGCAGAAACATTGCCGCGTTAATTCAATGTGTGTTTGTGTAAAATAAGATACATTTTTTTCCATAGTGTATGAATGTTTATAGATTTTTTTTTTGGTGTTGTGTTTCACCATTGGGATTTTAACGTAGTACAGCTACGATACCTTTCAGGATTAAATAATGAACATTTTGTTTTCTGCTTACGGAGGCTAAGGTTAGTAAAATATTCATTTTACATGAAAATTTTGCGCTTCCATTTCGCACAACAAAGAAACTTTTTATTATGTTTTGAAAGATATATTTTGTGAAATATAAATAATTTTTCGAATGATATGCATTTTACGTTTTATAAAAATACTGACTGAGCTGAACATTTTAGATGTTTTGAAATAAATGTTACCAGTAATGAAAAAAGAAAATGTAAATGTATATAAATAAGTTATTAAAAATGAATTTCGTTTCACAATAACATTTTAAAAAGGAAACTAAAGCAAGCTTTAGTTACAAAATATTCGAAATAAGCAACTAGATATAATTTAGGATTTTACTGTGATGTATACGAAAAATGAATGTAGAATCGTAGCCAATTTAACTCCCACTGTTGGGCTTAGACCTCCTTCAAAATGGAAAGGAAATTGACCTACTATACCACGCTAGTCAGACGTATTGGCATAGGATTTTATGTGGCATTTGCCTTCGAGTTTGATGTTAATTTGGTGAATTATAATAAATGTAGCGAACATATTGTGTTATGTTGTTCAACATAAAATTATTATGTTCTGAACTCATTTCCATAATCACAACATTCAAGTTATTGTGTCAAAATATTATGGCGGCATAAGGAAATTATCTTTGTGTTGTTTTTGGATATTGTTTGGGTTATGTTTATGACTTAAATGAGTAGATTAGTTAGCTTATAATATCAGCTAAAAATACTACCAACCCTAAACATTATTCGTGGCTGTCGTAAAAGACGGACTAAGGGCTTTACATAGACCTGGGCTAACTCCGTCGTATTCCGTCTAGTCAAGAATTATATTTCTAAGGAGGCTTGACGTCAGGCAGATCATAAATCTGTTGCCTTTAATTTTTGCAATCATTTATTCATAATTTCAGCTCATATACTGTAGGGCTCAAGCCTCCTCCATAATAGGAGGGAAGTTGACCTTACAATACCACGCTGGTTAGACTTGTTACAGGGTTTTATTTCGAGCTTTCCATCTCTTGCATAGATGTTATATGCATATATTTTTTTTATTGCCGATGGTGGCAAACAAGCAGGTAGCAAACCTGATGGTAAGTGATACTGACAAGCAGATGACTGGTCATAAAACTATTGTCATTCATCATTCATCATCATTTCAGCTTATATACGTCCTAGTGTTGGGCTCGAGCTTCCGCCACAATAGGAAGGAAATTAACCTTACTATACCATGCTGGTCAGACACGTTGGTATAGGGTTTTATTTCAAGTTTTCCTTTTCTTGCAAAGATGTTATGTGCATATTATATCCCTTAGTCGTCTTTTACGACATCCATGGATAAGATAGGGAGTGGTGAATTGTATTCTTACTCCGTTACAACATGAGGAAAGGGATTATAATATAGATATAAAATCGATCCAAAGGAAGAAAAACTCAAAATATAACCAATCAATACGTCTGACTAACATTGTATCATAATACATCATCATTATTCATCATCATCATTTCAGCTCATATACGTCCCACTGCTGGGCTCGATACTCCTCCACGATAGTAGGAAAATTGACCTTACTACACAATGCTGGTCAGACAGGTTGATATAGACTTTTATTTCAAGTTTTCCTTTTCTTTCATAGATGTTATATGCATATTATATCCCTTAGTCGTCTTTTACGACTTCTACAGCAAGACAAAGAGTTGTGAATTGTTTTCTTAATCTGTCACCAAACGGACTATTGTTAAATTAATATATGAATAATAGAAAACTTGGAAATAAGTAATATATGATATTATTTTTCTATTATTAAAGAAAAAGCCTTGTACTAAGGTTTATCCTTGTATTTTGGACAGTACAAACGTACATTTAATTATTAGGTATAAATTACAGCCATTATAACAACTATTTATAGTTTACAAAGGAATTATTTAGGTTGAAATTGTATATATGTATTTTTTAGTTGATGATATATCCCTTTCATAGTTTTATTTAATATACGTCTTTCATAGTTTAATTTAATAATAAAACGTTGTCACTAAAAGTAGGCCTCATAACCAAGCTCATAATCGCTCAGCGTGCTATGGAGCAGGCTATGCTCGAAATTTCTCTGCGAGATAGAATCCGAAATAAGGAAATCCGCAGAAGAACGGATGTAACCGACATAGCACGAAGAATTAACACGCTGAAATGGCAATGGGCAGGTCACATCGCTCAATGAACCGACATCCGCTGGAAAAGAAAGGTGAATGGCGACCACGTATCGGACGACGCAGTGTAGGACGCCACCCCACTAGGTGGACCGATGACCTGATGAAAGTTGCTGGACGTCGTTGGATACAGGCGGCACAGAACCGCTCTTTATAACATGAGGGAGGCCTACGTCCAGCAGTGGACGGCGATAGGCTGAAACGATGATGATAGTTAAATTTTAAACCAATTTTAAATCTTGAAACGGTTTTAACTGTATCAAGTGGTTAAAGTAGCAACCTTTTAAGACAAATGTGAAAAAGGGAGTCAAGTTTAATATCAATTGATTTGCTGGTGGAAATTAACTAAGCTTTATGTAAATACTAGTGGTAGGACCACACTGTCGACAGTTATCTGTCTACAGCCGCGGGCCGGTCCGTTCGGGGTAGTACCACGCTCTCGCAGAAAATCAACGTCTGAGTAGTAGCAATTTGTTACTGCGCTTCGTTCGGTGAGCGAGAGAGCCGGAAGCCCAACTTTCTGAGGGTGTTTGGGTGTGGAGGGTTTTGGTGGTGCCTTTGGTATCACCGAGCCTCAATGCACGCATTCACACTCCCTTCACTTTCTTTGCGGTAGGCAGCGGTAGCGGTAACCCTGTAAAGGTCCATGAGCGACAGCAACACTTACCATCAGGTGTACTGTTTGCTCGTTTGCCACTGCTCGCAATAAAAAAAAAAAAAATACTAGCAACCCGGTCTCGCTTCGCTTTGATTTCAGTCGTCTTACCCGCGTAGTTTCCGCTGCCGTGGGAATACCGGGATAAAATATAGCCTATGTTACTCCCTCCATTGGTGAAAGAATTTTTGAAATCGGTTGGGTGGTTTAATCGTGAAAGCGTAACAAACAAACAAAAAAACAAACAAACAAACTTACTATCGCATTTATAATATTAGTAAGGATTTCGGCTAAATGAAGTTGGAATTGATAAACTCATATTTATCATCATCATTTTAGCTCATATAGATCCCACTGTTGGGCTCGAGCCTCCTCAACAATAGGAGGGAAATTGACCTACTATACCACGCTGGTCAGACGTGTTAGTATAGAGTTTTGTTACGAGTTTTCCTTCTCTTGCATATCATATGCATATTTACTCCCTTAGTCGTCTTTGAAGACACCTACGGGTAAAAGAGGGGGTGGTGAATTGTATTCTTACTCCGTCACCACACGGAAGTTTATAAAATTAAATGTAAATACCAACATTTTTATAGTAAAGGAAAAACAAAGAAAAACGTTTCAATCTATCTAAGAACGTTATAAGCTCTTCTCATAAATAACTTGGAGGATTATCAATAGAACTTGGCACCCATTTATGTGTTTTTTGTTGGTGAAATCAACAACAACATCATAATTATTGAAATATTGAACTTGGCTCCCGTTTTTACAGTTAATATTTTTTTTGCTGGAATATCTATAATTAGATACATCTATTTATTATGATATATGCTTAATTACTACATACCAGCCATGCTACCACAATATATTACACTACTCTTAATACCTTTGCTATTCTGTAATACGTATATCCTGCTAGAAATAAACATATAAAATAACTCACGAAATATCAACACTGATTACAATGCACTCATTCGATTTCGCTATTTATACCCTTTCTAAACCACTAAACCACTCAACTGTTATGCTCAGCAAGCCACAATGTTACCAGAGCACAATTTCGAAATTTCCACCTTTCAATGCAGGATAACATATAATGATATCTCTCCTTAACTATCATTATTTCTGCAAGGGTTTTTATTTTTTAATTCATTTTTCTTTCGTAATAATATTATAAACTCGAAAGTTTGTGAGTATGTGAGGGTGTGAAGATGTTTGTTGCTCTATCAGGCAAAAACTACTGAATGGATTTCGATGAAACTTTACAATAATATAGCTTTTATAACAAAATAACACATACATTTCCACGGGAAGAGGAACTGCGAGTGAAACTGCAGGGCGCTGCTAGTAGGTTATATACGTTCCACTGTCAAGTTCAAACTTCTTCCGCAAAAGGAGAGAAATTGATCTTCCATACCAGGCTGGTCAGATGTGTTGATATAAGGTTTCATTTAGAGTTTACTTCTCTTGCACAGATATTATAACGATATTATATCCCTTAGTTGTCTTTTATGATACCCACGAGGAAGATGCTTGCAAATGGTAAATGGAAATTTCATCATCATCATCGTCGCCCACATACGTCCCACTGTTGGGCTTGGGCCTCCTCCACAATGAGAGGGAATTTGACCTACTATACCATGCTCGGCAGACATGTTGACATTCATTTCGAGTTTTCGTTCTCTTGCACAGATGTTTTGTGCATATTATATTCCTCGGTCGTCTTTTACGACATCCACGTGCAATATAGGAAATGGTGAATTGTATTCTCACTTCGTCACCACACAGAAAATTTAAATTTAATTAATATAATCATATTAATTATTGCATACTAACTAAGTTTAACAAATTACAGTTATTTTTTAATGTATTCGTCTACTTAATCTTTCTAATTGATAAGATTGGTTCTATTTCAACCTAATTTCATTACTGGTTTTTTAACTCCAATCAAATGTTACTGATCTCGTTTTATTAAACTTGGTCTTTTGATTATGGTGTATTTTATGTGTAGGTGTATATCAAGGTACCTGGTGCATGCCAAAATTTTATAAATACAAATGTACCTTACATAATCTTCGGAATCCACTTATCTGACGAACCAAGTTTCCAAAGATTTGTCCCTTGAAATGGTATTTTTTCGGAATGAAGCAAATTCTTAGTGCCTTTGCAATCCCCAAAAGAGTCTACCCAAAAAGTTACGGCTGTATTATTAGCTTTTATAGAGAAGTCAGTAATAAATGACTATGAGCTGATAGGTGGATTGCTAAATAGTACAATAAAACGTTAGGATTTTTAGAGAGGTATAAAGAAGAGAACACCTTAAACTAAGGAAATAATCCTTGTATTACCGAGAAATTTAACAACTCATAGTTTAATGGACGCAAATTATACCTTTCGTGTGGTGACGGTATAAAAATACAATACTCCACCCCTCTCTCGCCTGTAGGTATTCGTAAAAGGCGACCAAGGGATATCATGTGCATATAACAACTACACAACTACGCAAAAAGAAGTAAAACTAAAAATAAAACCCTATACCGACCCACCTAACCAGTTTGTAAGTGAAATCCCCTCTCAATGTGGAGGTGGATCAAGCTCATTAGTGGGATGTATACTACGATGAAATTACACCCAGACCGCACAAAGTATTGTTCTGCGTGGGAATTGAATCCAAGAAATTGACATGATATAAAAATATGTTAACAACAACGCCATCATAATCCTCATCATCGCAGCCCACACGCGTCCCACTATTGGGCTCGGGCCTCCTCCACTATGGGAGGGAATTTGACCTACTATACCATGCTGGTCGGACCTGTTGGTATAGGGTTTCATTTCGAGTTTTTCTTCTCTTGCACAGATGTAATGTGCATATTATATCCCTCAGTCGTCTTTTACGACATCCACGGGCAAGATAGGGAGTGGTGAATTGTATTCTTACTCCGTAACCACACGGAACCACAACGCCATATCTGAAGTCAAATATATTTTCGATTCAAATAAAAATACAGTTTTGTTTGAACTAAAATACTTTTTCAATCTACAACTATATTTCCCTACACAAATTAGTCGCCAAGGTAACACAAAGGTATACATACGTATAAGTTTTTATTACGCCCGCCCTTAGCACCTAATTCGCAGAACTGTCACAAGTGCTGACATCACAGCTTTGTTGCCATGAAAAGCGTAGAATATATTATAATTTTCAGACAAAACAGAATTCCTAAAAGGCGGTAAAGGTGAACTCATTGTTGCCTAAAATTTTGCATAGATACGTATGTATATTAGGCTTATTCGTCTAACTTATATAATAATGGACTAGTTTACGGACTAATATATCAGTGTATAATATAAATTAATGTTACGTTATTTTCCATTAAAAGCGTTAGCTTGAATATATTTTCGGACTAAATAAAATGCCTAAAAATTCACAAAGGTGATCTCTTTGTTAGATATTTTGTGTAGATATTTATATTAGAGTCATTTGTCTAACCTACATTGTAATAGACTAGTTTACTGACTGATATATCAGTGCATAATATAGATTAATGTTGCTTTATGTTACATTAAAAGCGTTAACCAACTTGAATATATTTTCGGACAAAATATAATGCCTAAAAAATCACAAAGATGATCTCTTTGTTAGATATTTTGCTTAGATATTTATATTAGGTTTATTCTTCTAACTTGCTTTATAATAGACTAGTTGACGGAGTGATATATTAGTGTATAATATAAATTAATGTTGCTTTATATCACAATAATAACGTTAGACAGCTTGAATGTATTTTCGGACAAAATATAATGCCTAAAAATCAACGAAGGTAATGTTTTTGTTAGACATTTTACGCAGATATTTGTATTTATTCATCTAACTTTATAATAGACTGGAGTATACATAATATAAACTAATGTCGCTTTATATTGTATTAGAATCGGTATCCATATCCGACTAATATACTAAACGTGAAAGTTTGTGAGGATGTGAAAATGCGATGATGTTTGTTGCTCTTTCACGCAAAAACTACTAAATGGATTTTGATGAAACTTCACAATAATATAGCTTACATATCAGAATAACGCATAGTCTATAATTTATCTCGATATTCCCATGGGAAGGGGAATTATGACGGTAAAACCGCAGAGTGCTGCTAGTCGTGTATATTAAGTTACATAACGTGGAAAATGGCATAAAAGTGATCTCTTTGTTACCTATATTATATACTAGCAATCCGCCCTCGCTTCGCTTCGGTTATAGGTTATAGTCGTTTTACCCGCGTAGTTCCCGTTCCCGTGGGAATACTGGGATAAAATATAGCCTAGTTTACGCCCTGATATTATAGCTTTCCATTGGTGAAAGAATTTTTGAAATCGGTCCAGCCGTTTTGAAGATTACCCGGAATAAACAGACAGACAGACAGACAAAAATTTTTTAACTGCTATTTTAGGCATAGGTGTCATGCAAATAACAGTGTGAGCATGAAAAAAGCCTATTATTTTGACATTACAAACAGACACTCCAATTTTATTTATTGGTATAGATTTCGCCGATTTTTATAGTTTATTCAATCACGTAACTTATAATTAAACTAGTATATTAGTAGACTTCCTGTTATTATCTCAATTCATATGTGTACCGCTGCTGAGCTCGAGTCTTCTCCACAATAAAAGGGCAATTCACCTTGGTAGGTGGATACCACGCTGGTTATTGATGGGTTGGTATGCGGTTTTATTTCGAGTTTCTTTGTCTTACCCAGATTTTATATGCATCATAATCCTTCTTGTTTTTTTTTTTTTTTAAAGACAACAACACCCTGCCTTGTATTGCGGGGGACGTTACAAACATATAATTAACAGACACAAATCACATCCAGACTCAGAACAACAATTTATGGATAGCACAAAGTGTTATCCTGCGCGGGATTCGAACCCGCGACACTGGCACTGTGAGTCGGTACCTTAACCACTACGCCATCTGTGCAGCCTTTAGTCGCCTTTTATGATACCCACGGGAATACCCAAGAGAGGGTTTGGTGAATTGTATTCATACTCCGTTATCATACGAATAACAAACAAATTACAAACAATCAATTGTGGATCCCACAAACAAATATTCTGCATGTGAATTGAACCTCACAAGAGTACGCTACATCATCATCATCATCATCATTTCAGCCTATCGCCGTCCACTGCTGGACGGAGGCCTCCCTCATGTTACCCCACAAATTGCGGTCCTGTGCCGCCTGCATCCAACGACGCCCAGCAACTTTCACCTATAGCCCGCTCCAAAGCTCGCTGAGCAACTTTGAGCCTTGTTATGAGGCCTACATTTAGGGACGCTACATATACAACTATAAAATTCGCGTATAAAAGATTGTGTCTGTGTACTTATGTACGCATGTAAGAAGTTATACTTCTTATGCGTAACAAGATACAATAAAATGTATCCTTTCTATGTTTTTGAAAAAAGGACACTAATAATAAAAGAAGTTATTTAATAGATTGAAAGTTTTATTATAACGCATTATCTAATTGATATTTGTGATGATGTGTGCGCTCAACGTAAAAAATGTTGACTAGCTAATTTCAGGGTGTCGGTTTTTCGTGACGATGTGGGCTCGCATCGTAGAAAAATCATCATCATCAGCGCATATACGTCCAACTGTTGGGCTCGGGCCTCCTCCACAATGGGAGGGAATTTGTCCTACAATACCATGCTGGTCAGACATGTTGGTATAGAGTTTCATTTCGAGTTTTCCTTCTCTTTTACAGATCTTATGTGCATATTATATCCTTTAGTCGTCTTATACGACATCCACTGGCAAGATAGGGGGTGGTGAATTGTTTTCTTACTCCGTCACCATACAGATAAATTATCCTCATTATTTTTCCCTAACGCGCCAAGAGTAAAAAATATTGCTACAATTTCAATTGAATAAGTTTGACAAAACATTGATAGTTGTTACAACAATATTTTATGTTCGTGAATTAATTAACTGTAAAGTCTCATAGGAGTTGAGCCTCCCTTGTGTAAAACTTGTTATTGTTACTGAAAATTTATGGTGAGCAATCATATCAATAATGTTGGAGAGAATTTTGTAAAAATTTATTAATTTAATAGTTCCTTTTCGTTCTTTAAACAAAATTGAAATCTGTATTTACCTAATTAATTCATCATTACAGCTCATATACGTCCCACTATTGGGCTCGAGCCTCCTCCGTAATAGGAGGGATGTGGATCTACTCTACCACGCCGGTCAGGCGGATTGATATAGGAAATTCTTTTCAAGTTTGCCTTTCTCGCTTATATTTTATATGTATATTTAATAGCTTTTTTAATTTTTTTTTATGTGTGGGCTATGGTAAGCGCACATGCAGTCCATTTCGTCCGGGGCGATGAAAGAACAGCGCGCGGACCCACCCGTACCCACGTCGTTTTCGTCGTTGGGCCGACCACCGGAGCAGGTTGACTTGTCTTCAGTGGTCGGCCTGACGGAGTCATATTTAATACCTGTTTTTTTAATGGGTGGGCTATGGTAAGCGCACATGCAGTCCATTTCGTCCGGGGTGATAAAAGGACGGCGCGCGGGCCCATAACCCACCCGTATCCACGTCAACTTCGTCATTGGGCCGACCACCGGAAAGATATTTAATACCTAAGTCGTCTTTTACGACACCAAGGAAGATAGAGGGTGGTGGATTGTCTCCTTATTCCGTCACCACAAGGATAAATAATAATCTAAAATTAAATTTTGAATGACACGCCTTTAGCAAAGTTTGTATAATACATTTCATACAATTTACAAACGACTTATCATATTTTGTCAGCTAAGGTTTCAAGTTACGCTAAGTATCACTATTATGAAGTTGCTAACGTTTTGTTATGTTATGAATACTACACCTGGGACTACTTAGATATTAAGCGGATCGCATTACGGATTACGATGAGTAATATACAGAGAGATATGTATTTTATTTATGAAATTATTTTAAACTAGTTAATTAGCTAGATTTTGTGTGTGGTGACGAAGTAAGAATACAATTCACCACCCGTTTCATGACTTTTGGGGCGGCGTAGGAGGAGCGGCGTAGGCGCGAATACCTGCGCCTCATGCCGCCCTAGCCGACGCCGCGGGTGACGTGACCGGGGAATTAGTCCGTCACCCGCCAAGAAGCCAACCGCGTGAGGAAAGACCGACGTCCTCCCCGAGGGGGGGACGTCGGTCGATGGGAGGGTACCCCAAGTAAGGGGTATACCGTCGGGCCGACCACTGATGACAAGTAACCCTGCTCCGGTGGTCGGCCCAACGACGAAGGCGACGTGGTTTTCGGGTGGGTTGTGGGTGTTGCGTGCTTACGCCCCTCTGTCGCCCCGGATGGAGTGGTGCGAGGAGCGCGCCGGCCGCAGCCCACCCCAAAAAAAAAACCCCGTTGTTTTTTTTTTTATTGCAATCGGTGGCAAACGAGCAAACAGTACACCTGATGGTAAGTGTTACTGCCGCTAATGAATCTTTGTTAGGCCGCTGATTACCATGAAGAATGAGAAGGGAGTGTGAATGCGTGCAAGGAGGTTCAGTGATGGTAAAGGCATCAACAAAACTCACCACACACAAACACCCTTAGAAAGTTGGGCTTCCATCCCTCTCGCTCACCGAACGAAGCGCAGCAACAAATAATTACTACTCAGATGTCGATTTTCTGCGAGAGTATGGACGGACCGGCCCACGGCTGTAGACAGACAACTGTCAACAGGATGATCCTACTATTAAAACTGGGTGTCGTAAAAGACGACTTAGGGACCTATTACGCATATAACATCTATGTAAAAGAAGGTAAACTGGAAACAAAACCCTATTCCAATACGTCTGAGCAGCATGGAATGGTAGGTCAATTCTCCTCCCATTACGAAGGAGGCCTGAGCCGAACAGTAGGACATATATAGGCTGAGATGATGATATTTCTTTACAGTTAAAGCATTACCTATTTTATTTTTTAAAAAGACAACTTCCTGCACTAAGAAGATAATCCTTGTATTGAGGGGAACTTTACAAATATATAATTTGACAGACACAAATCACGCCCAGACTCAGAACAACAATTTGTGAACACAAAGTGTTGTCCTGCATGGGAATCGAACCCATAATACTGGCATTATAGGTATGTTAACGACTACTCCATTCATGTAGTCATAATTAATAATTTACTATTTTTAACACTCTTCATTTCATAAACCGCAATTTCGTGTCATGCGCAGTTCTCTCTTCGTCTTCATTATCATCTCAGCCCATATACATCGCATCGCTGGGCCTTGGCCTCCTCCACTATGGGAGGGAAGTTGACCCATTATACCACGCTGGTCGGACGTATTGGCATAGAGTTTTATTTCGAGTTTTCCTTGTCTTGCATAGATGTTATATCCATTTTATATCCCTTAGTCGTCTTTTACGACACCCACGGGCAAGAGTGGGGGTAGTGAATTGTATTCTTACTGGCCCCACCACACGAAAAACTATATTTTAGCACTACTATTTTTAACATCCATGATTTCAGCGCATTGTCTGTTATTCTTCAATCTGCCTTAACTTTTAATAATATAACGAATAAATATAATATATGGATGCTGATAAGCAATAATGTGTCAACCTACAAAAAGTCAAAATCAAAGATATTGATATATTTTGATAATACATCACGTATTTAACATTCTGGAAGAGAGTTTCAGGTCACTTGAAGGAGTTAAAAATGAAAAAAATGGATAAATAACATAAAACAAATCGTGAATCATGTATACAATATTTTTCAATAATCCTTCAAGTTTCTTAATGTAGTTGAAATTCGAAATATGCCATATATCGTGACGACCAATATGTTATGAGGCTTGACACTGTATTGCTTAAATCACATTCAGTGATTCTACGCAGCACCACCCATGTTTTCTATTACATTAGATAGACAATTTGTTTAGGTTTCTTGTTTACCTCAAATAATAAAAGTAAAATAAAAAAAAAACCTATCTTAAAAGTTCTACTTAAAACATTTTGCGTATAATATGTTAACCCTCACAAACAAAGTTTTTGAGAGTTAATATATTATCGCTTATCATCATCGATATATAAAATAATTAAATTAAAACTAATAAGCTAACAGCTTTATAAGCATTGACTTTTACTAGAACATTCACAATACAGCTTTAGCAATTTGATGAAACCAAAATTACAATCTTTACTAACAAATCTAATTTATTGCTTTTGCTTTTTATACGAATAATGGGGTACTATACAAAGGCCTATTTAGTTACGAAATCAATAGGCTTATAAATTCGACGACCGATTATATAAATTTTGAAAGGTTTTGCAATTAATATGATTCGTTGTTTGTTTAGATTCTTATATCAAAGCATTTTCTGTTGCATAAAATTAATTTACAGCTTTTGTGTAATAGTGCAAAGATTGATTGGGATTTCATGATGATTTTAAAATATATTTTAGGTAAAACTACTTTGCGGATTTTATGGCGTTTGTATTTGTTTTTTGATTGCCCGACGTTTCGAACACTTTGCAACATTCATGGTCACGGGCGGACTAAGATGTCTCACGTCCAACAAGCAATCGTTATTACAGCCTTAAATAGCGATAGGCGATAAAATCCATAAAGCAGTTTTATTTAAAATGTGTAATACTCGCGTAAACGTCAGAAACCATTATATATTTTAGGGATGTAAATGCTCGGCCGACCACGAAGGATAAGGAACTCGGTACCAGTAGTCGGCCCAACAATGAAGGCGACGAGCTACGATGGGTTAGAGGGCCGAACGCCGCCCCTCCATCGCTCCGGACGGATCTCGAGGGCGGGTGGGATGACCATCCAAAGTTGGGCTGCCAGCTCTCTTGCTCACCAAACATAACACAGTAACAAATTTTTACTACTCGTACGTCGATTTTCTGCGTGAGTATGGTACTACATTGGACGGACCGGCCCGCGGCTGTAGACAGGCAACTGTTAACAGTGTGGTCACCACTATTCAGTGGCGTAACTATAGGGTGGCAGGGCTGGCAAAATGCCACGGGCCCCTAACCTGAGGGGGCCCCAGCCCCCCGACCCGAGAGGGCCCTGGCCCAAAATGCCTAGGGATGAATCGATATCATTTAGATATCGATACCGTATCGGTACTCAATCAGTATCGATTGAAAAGTTGAAAAGTATCGATGATAGATGATACTCACTGGTAAGTTTTTAGCGGGATTGTTTATGAATGAGCTTTTTTTAGGGAATCTGATTGTACCTTGACTTATATGACATTTATTTTACCTAAGGACAACGTGATGGTTCTTACTGACAGGGCCTCATCAAAGAATTTGCCACGGGCCCTAGGTGGTATAGTTACGCCTCTGCCACTATTAATGTATTGGCTATCGTAAAAGACTTTCAAAAGATATGATATGCAATTAAAATCTGTGCAAAAGATGGAAAGCTCGAAAAGAAACCCTATGACAATTCTTCTGAAAAAGAACTCAAAAGACTGTCGACAGTGTATGTCGTGTCTTGTCCATGGATGTCGTGAAAGTTGAGTAAGGGGTTTAATATAACATCTATGTAAGAGAAGAAAACTCGAATATCCAATATGGCTCACAAGTGGGGTATAGTAGATAGGGATGCAAATATCGAAACCAAAAATGTACAAAAAACATCGCCTTTTTAGAAATCTATTCAATCAACATTTCTTTTTAGTTAAATCAAGCATGTTTGTTTTAAGTTATTTAGGAACAAATTATCTAAACTGTTCCGCAGGCTGTGCTAAAAGTACAATACATTTTAAATCATGCAAACAAAACATCGTATAAAATAACATCCATACATCGATGTTTTACAAACATGTTGTTGAATGTTGAATGTTTCAGAAACATCGATGTATCGTTTGCATCCCTAATAGTAGGTCAATCTCACTCCTATTGTGGAGAAGCCTCAAGCCCAACAGTGGGCTTATAGAAGCTGAATTAATGTTATCGCTTTGGAATATCCACGAGTAGCTATTACAACTTACTATTAGATAGGATTAATACTCGTTCAAATGCTATCATTGCCAATAAATAAACATAGTGAAAGGCTTCGAAACGTAATTCGGCTTTTACTCATCATGCTGTTGACACAATCCTCAAATCTCAACCCGAGCTTCCAATAATCTGAAGCACGTTATTAACGTACAAGAATGTTATTGAATGAACGCCCCCGCATAATGTAAACATATCGTGTAATATAAAAATAATATCAGTTATGAATAGGTTTACATATTTTAATAAGTTAGTATTATGATCAAATGTTTACAGTTTTCAAAGTATATTAAGAGTAACTTTATTTATTTTCAACTAGCAGCGCCCTACGGTTTCAGCCGCAGTTCATCTTCCCGTGGGAATATCAGAATAAATTATAGCCTATATTTGTATGTGATTTTTGATTACCCGACGTTTCGAACACTTTACAGCGTTCATGGTCACGGGCGGACTAAGATGTCTCACGTCCAACAAGTCATCGTTACTGCAGAAAATTTATAATTATCTACCCGATACAGAAATTAGTTATTAAATATTGACCCACATTTTGATACAAAATTTATTGCCAGTGTAAGAAGAAAATGATTCTATATGAAACAAATTATATTGTTTATGCTTAGTAATTATTTAACATTAAAATTAATAGTAATTATATTTAAAAACTAACTAACAATCTAGTATACTACCACCGGATTGGAACACAGCCACACTGAGAACCATGAACGCTGTAAAGTGTTCGAAACGTCGGGTAATCAAAAATCAAATACAAACGCGATAAAATCCGTAAAGTAGTTTTATTTAAAATGTATAATACTCCCGTAAATATCAGAAATCATTATATAGCCTATGTGTTATTCTGATATGTAAACTATATTATTGTGAAGTTTCATCAAAATCCATTAAGTAGTTTTTGCGTGAAAGAGCAACAAACATCTTCACATCTTTATGTCTTCACATTCTCACATACAAACTTTCGAGTTTATAATATTAGTAAGAAAGTTGATCGGGTCACTCCCTTCCCTCCATTATGGTTGAGGGGAGTGATGGCTGCTCTAGTGGTTAACTCGTGATCGGGTGCTGCTTGCGGGATCTGGTCCAGCCATAGTCTCATCATTATATTTATGATTATTATTATATTTGTTAATGTAGCATGTTGTAAGATGTAATTTTATTTAAGTGAAATTAGAAAATTAATAAAAAATAGACAATCCCACTGAGTTTCTTGCTGGATCTTCTCAGTGCGGTCGCGTTCCCATCCGGCGGTATTTTTACGAAAAATTAAAAAAAAATACAATATGTAAGTGCCCCAGCGGAGTTTATACATAATAAATGATTTGAAAGGATTGAGATACTAATTTCTTTTCGCTATTTTCCCTTCATTTAGTCCCACGTATTCTTCTATAAGCAACGAAATTATTTAATAATGTGGTTAGCATAGGGCATTTAAATTTTTTAACCGACTTCAAAAAAGAAGGAGGTTCGCAATTCGTCTGTATGTATAATATTTTTTACTCTTACAATATATTGACCTCCTATACAACGCTGGTCAGACGGATTGGAATGGGGTTTTACTCCAAGATTTTTCTAGACGTTATACGCATATTAGATCCTCCTCAATCGTCTTTTACGACATTCACGGGGAAGAAGGGGAGTGCTGTATTATATTCTTACTCCGTCACCACACGGAAATCTATCTTTCAGAGAATTTTGTATTTTCAATTATGAGTTTTCAACAGCGATTATGAATTTAATCTATAGCGTCATTTCTTCGCATGTTGCTTTTAGGCTATCAAGATCAATTGTCGGTATCTAATATTTTTTGTTAACTTCCAACTTTTAGCCTTCCCCATTCACGTAAGTGTTAAGTTTGTAGTTTTTTGTTACGAAATTCGCTTTGAAAGTTTTTGTTGTATATTGGCTTAAAAAGTTTATCGGATGGATTGTGTAGTATGATTTTAAATTTTAATCGAATTTTATAAATAGTTTACAAAATTTGAACTTGATATGTTGAATTATTTTATTTAAGAAACTAGTAACCCGACCTCGCTTTGCTTCGGTTTCTATCGCCTTATCCCCATAGTTCCCGTTCCCGTGGAAATACCGGGATAAAATATACCCTAGTTTACTCCCTGATATTATAGCTTTCCATTGGTGAAAGAATTTTTGAAATCGGTCCAGCCGTTTTGAAGATTACCCGGAACAAACAGACAGACAGACAGACACAAAAAATATAAAGTGATTTTTAGGGATATGTATAGTGCAAATAACTGTGTAAGCATGAAAAAAGCCTATTATTTTGACATTACAAACAGACACTACAATTTTATTTATTGGTATAATAAAATATATGAAGAATATAATGGGTTATCATAATCTATAATTTTCTTTACATGTAAATATATTTTACGTCTTGCTTATCGGTGGTAGTACCACTCTGTTAGTAGTCATCTATCTATAGCTACAGGCCGGTCCCTCCAGGGTAGTAACATACTTTAGAAAATCAATTGTTACTGCACTTCATTTGGTGAGCGTTTTTTTCTGAGGGTGTTTACATGGCTACCAAAACCCACGGGTTTTGGTGGCCTTCACCGAACTTCATTGAAGGCATTCACACTCTCTTTACTTTCTTCTAGGGATGTGACGTGGAGAGAAAATAATCGATTTTCAAAAAAATCGATTTTTTGTTCTTTAAAATAAATCGATTTTAAAATAATCAATTTTTTTTTAAATAATCTATTTTAAAATAATCGATTTTTTTCTCCCAACAGGATTATGTTTTTTTTTAGGAATTTAGTTTTTTTTTTTTTTAGGAAATCTGGCAGTGAATAATCGATTAATTACGATCGTATTTCGAATAGTTAATAAAAATCGATTAATAATCGATTTTTATCATTTTGATAATCGATTGTAAAAATCGATTATTTTTTTGGAATAATCGATTATTATAAAAATCGATTATTTTTTCACATCCCTACTTTCTTCACGGAGGGCAGCGACCTAGCAAAAGTCAATAAGCATCAGTACAACTTACCATCAGGTTATGATCTTTTCTTATTTGCTACCAATAACAATAGAAAAAAAAAATATTTTACTGTTTGAGAAACCTCTCTTTTAACTGATTGCTTTAATCACCATACTTTTTTCTACCTACGTCTTTTAGTTAAGTACTTCCCTCGTTGTTAAATAAAATAAAAATCATTAATTATTGATGATTTTTTTAAGTGTTCCCTACAACAAATGTATATTCCCGAAGCTATAATAGATTACATCAAGTTGACAGTAAATAATTAGAAGAGCAGTCATCTTTCAACACTTGTTAATTTACATCGCTTCTAATCTTACTTGTTTGACATTAAGCCAGATTTAAGTACGGTTTCGATTACAGAAGAAAACTAGTTTTAATATAAAATAAATATGTATAGATGATACATTTAATTATATGATGGCTAATGTTTTCATTTCCAGTTATTTAATTTAGGGTATTTTTAAATTAAAAGTTTTGTTAAATGAATTAATCACTACATTTTATAAAACTAAGCCCACCTTCGCGTCTGTCTGTTCGCGATAATGTCAAAATCTACTGCACAGAGTTTCATGGAGTTTTTACCGATATAATGATTCTTAATGAAGATAGAATGCAGAAACTCGACGTCAAGAGATGTTGATTGAAAGCATGCACAGACAAACGGCCGTGGAGATATACCTATTTATTGTCGAGGAATTTTAATTTTAGATAGAACTATATCGAATTGTTCATCATTATCTTAATTCGTATATGTTACACTTTTTTTTTTTGAGGTGGGCTGCAGTCGGCGCTCCTCGCACCACTCTTTCCGGGGCGACAGAGGGGCGTAAGCACGCAACACCCGCAACCCACCCGAAAACCACGTCGCCTTCGTCGTTGGGCTGACCACTGGAGCAGGGTTACTTGCCATCAGTGGTCGGCCCGACGGAATACCCCCTACATGGGGTACCCTCCCATCGACCGCCTTCTCCCCCCCCCCCCTCGGGGAGGACGTCAGTGTTTCCTCACGCGGTCAGCCTCTCGGCGGGTGACGGGCTAATCCCCGGTCACGTCACCCGCGGCCTCGGCTAGGGCGCCATGAGGCGCAGGTAGTCGCGCCTACGCCGCCCCAGCCGCCGACGGCGGATCGCCTCATCGAGGCTGCGCTCCTTGCGCAGGCGATCCGCCGCCTCCTTCCGCGAGATCACTGTCTCGCAGAAGACTGCGACCGCGTCCCAATTCCCGACGCTGTCGACCATCGCTCTAGCGATAGCCGGCAGCATCAGGTCGGCACCGATGATTGCCACGAGTTCACAGCGCTGCACTGCCCAAGCCGCGCAGGTATATGTTACACTGCTGAGGTCGAGTCTTCTAAATAGCACAGAAATTGTCCAGACCATATAGCTTATCAAAAAAAAAAGAGGTTGACGTTAGACAGGCGGCAGATAACGAAACTATTACATAAAATTATATCATCATTAAAGCTCATATACGTCCCACTACTGAGCTTGAACCGCTCTTCAGGCGGGTTAGTATAGGGTTTTATTTCGTGCTTTCCTTCTTTTGAATGGTTGTCATATACACTGTGTATCTGGGATCTACATTTGCGAGAGATGGTAAATGTGAAACTGATATTGAAAGAAGAGTGTGTAAGGGAAATATGGTGAATGGTGCTTTGAGCACCTTTATGGGCATCCGAAGCCTGTCTAAGAAGGCTACTAAGCCGAAGCCTTTCTAAGGAAAAACAGAGTGATTAGGGAACATTGTGGTATGAATGTAGATGCAGTAACATGGATTGAGAAAGGTATATTAAGTTGGTTCGGCCATGTAGAGAGAATGAATGAAAGGAGACTAACAAGGAGGATTTATGAAGTGAATGAATGGAAGTACTGGAAAGGCAAGACAAAGGCAGACGTTCCACAATCAAATCGGGGACGTTCTTAAGGAAGGCCATATTAGGAGTACCAGGAACAGAAAAAATTGTATGAGGAGATTAATGAATGTGGAGGAGGCGAAACTGGTATGTCAAAATCGTAGCAAGTGGCAGGAAGTGGGCTAGGCCTACCCCTATGGGCAAGAGGCGTGAGTATATACACAATATCCCTTAGTCGCTTTTTACGACATCCACGGCCTATGGTGAATTGTATTCTAACTCCGTCACCACATTTATATAAAATGTTTATTTTATATAAATGTTAAAATAATCGCCGCAATAGACTTTAATATATCAAAACTCACAATTAATCTATCGGCTTTATAGTAACAGTAACGTGATACATAAATTATTTTATACTAGCAACTCGCCCTCGCTTCGCATCGATTTAATTTTTTTTTTTTTTTATTGCTAACGGTGGCAAACGAGCAAACAGTACACCTGATGGTAAGTGTTGCTGCCGCTCATGGACCTTTACAAGGTCGCTGCCTACCGCGAAGAAAGCGAAGGGAGTGTGAATGCGTGCATTGAGGCTCGGTGATACCAAGGGCACCACCAAAACCCTCCACACGCAATCACCCTCAGAAAGTTGGGCTTCCGGCTCTCTCGCTCACCGAACGAAGCGCAGTAACAAATTGCTACTACTCAGATGTCGATTTTCTGCGAGAGCATGGTACTACCCCGGACGGACCGGCCCGCGGCTGTAGACAGATAACTGTCGACAGTGTGGTCCTACCACTCCTAAATTCAGTTGCTTTACCCGCGTAGTTCCCGTTCCCGTGGGAATACCGGGATAAAATATAGCCTATGTTACTCCCTGATATTATGCTTTCCATTGTTCAAAGAATTTTTGGAAATCCGTTTAACAAACAAATAAACTTACTTTTGCATTTATAATATAAGTAAGGTTACCGTACCGTTAAGCAAAAAAAAAAAATCCCTAAGTCGATTTTTAAATTTTGCATTGCTTTTTTATCAACGACTAGCAACCCGCCCTCGCTTTGCTTCGGTTTCATTCACCTTACTCGCGTAGTTCCCGTACCCGTGGGAATATTAGGATAAAGTGTAGCCTATGTTACTCCCTGATATTACAGCTATCCATTTGCGAAAGAATTTTTGAAATCGGTTTGGTGGTTTAAACGTGAAAGCGTAACAAACAAATAAACAAGCAAACAAACAAACTTACTATTCGCATTTATAATATTAGTAAGGATTTGAATCGAAGTGACATCTGACAATTAATATTATATACTCTTTTGGAAACAAACCGAATGGATTAATTGATGATATTTATAACCTACTAGCAACCCGCCCTCGCTTCGCTTCGGTTTCAGTCGCTTAAACCCGCTTAGTTCCTGTTCCTGTGGGAATACCGGGATAAAATATAGCCTATGTTACTCCCTGATATTATAGCTTTCCATTGGTGAAAAAATTTTTGAAATCGATTCGGTGGTTTAAGCGTGAAAGCGTTACACACAAACAAACAAACATCCTTACTTTCGCATTTATAATATTAGTATGGATTAAATGTAAGTTGTTGATAATAACATTACTCTCCTCCATGTAGTGACTGACGAGAAGAATACACCACTCCCTATCTTGCCCGTGTATGTCGTAAAAGACGACTAAGGGATATGATATGCATAAATAAAATTAGGCAAGAGGAGGGAAATTCGAAATAAAACTTTATATCAACATGTTTGAACAGCATGGTATCCTCTGAGCTTACAGTCCGTTAGGCTCGAGCTTCCTCCACCATAGAAGGGAAATTGACCTACTATACCACGCTGGTCAGACGTGTTAGTATAGGGTTTTGTTTAGAGGTTTCCTTCTCTTGCATAGTTATAATATGCATATTATATCCCTTAGTCTTCTTTTACGACATCTATGGGCAAGAGAGGTGGTGGTGAATTTTATTCTTGGTATAGTAGGTCAATTTCTACCTTATTGGAGAAGAGGCTCTAACCCACCAGTGGAACGTTTATAAGCTAAGACGCGACGACTTAAACATCATCATTATTTATGAATTGTGTTGTTATTGAACATATGACAGTAGAAAGGTCGCTACTTAAATCACTATACCATATACCATCACGTAAAATAGAGAAACCAGTCAAGTTCAAACGATAGTATATTTGAACTTGCCTGAACTATATAATTATAGTCCATATTAGTCGTATGAAACTTTTAAATCTATTGTATTATAAACTAGAAGCGGGTAGACCAATAAGGTAGTCTTTTATGGCGCTCATAAACAATTTTATGATCATAAATCATTTTAACAGGTAATCGATGAATTGTAAAGCCTTCATTGTTGTAGGTGGACCATAACAATTAAAGCTGTATACCATTCTTATCATAAACCAGAAATTATTATAGAAACTAGTAATGTCGATCGATAGGCTACTATCGATAGACTATCGATAGTTTATCGATAGTGCGGAAATAGTGGGAATATCGACAGGTCAGGATAGTACCGATAGGGTCGATAGTAAAGTTGTCTGAGGTGAAATTGTATCATAGAAACAGTTAAGATACTCTTTCACACCAGGAATAGTATTACCACATTTTGTATAATCGATACTATTAATAGTATCGATAGTCCTATCGATAACGCACGGGTGCCCCTTAAAATTATGTATGGATCTGGTTGATAAGCATTGAAAAAGACAGATGAGAAATGAGTGCCTGTTATATAGGTACGTATGCTTAAATGGATGTGTGAGGTTTTAAGGTTAGATAAGATAAGAAATGATATACTTCTATATACTCATATTAAGGGAAGCCTGAAAGTGACATCAGTGATAGAGAAAATTAGAAGCGTGAGTTTGTCTTGGAATGGACATGTAATGAGGAGAAATGCATGTATCAAGGAGGGTTATCAATATGATTGTGGATGAACGTAAGAAGCGTGGGAGACCCAAAAAGAGATCAATGGATTGTGTGAATGAGGATACACGTATGAAATCAATGAGTGTAGATATGACGGCTGATTGGAGGCAATGGAAGGCAATAGAAGTAATGGAACATGTTATGCCGATACTTGGCATGGGAGGGCAGGCAAATGATGATGAGTCCTATCGATAATTATTTTCGAGGTCACTTATCTGGAGGCACGGCAGTGCCCCCGCCAAGTCGAGCAAAAAAAAAGTCGGGCAAAACGCAACACTGCCGTAACATACTTTTCTCGAAGCCATTCAGGCCCATTTCAACCCTCTATAACTTCGTTGTTAATAAAACTAGAAACCTGAATTTTAAGTAACCTAACAGACATTGTATAAACATTGTGTATTTCAAATTTCATTAAATTTGAACTAACAGTTTAAGAATTATAACCAGTCAAAATTTCGTAATTTTGTCACTCACTGACTGACTGATCGTCAATATTAAAGAGGCACTTTTAGCAGACGTAGAAGCTTCAAATTTAGAATACAATTAGTGTTTAGTGTATAAATGAAGGAAAAATTATGAAACATCGTAATTTTCATCCAGTTTGCGAGATACACTAACTGCATAAATAATTTTGTAAAATCATATAAATATATAGGATTACAAAGTTACATTTGCAGTTAATGATATGTAACTTTGTAGAAAATAAGAATACATTTGTCGCCGTCATTGCTTTCCTATGGGAATCGTAACAACCGGATAAAGACTGCACAGATGGCGTAGTGGTTAAGATACCAACGTACCGTACCAGTGTCGCGGGTTCGAATCCCATGCAAGACAACACGATCGTGTTTGTACGATCCACAAATTGTTGCTCTGAGTCTGAATGTAATTCGTGTCGGTAAATTATATGTTCTTTCCGTATGGTGACGAAGTAAGAATACAATTCACCACTCTCTATCTTGCTTGTGGATGTCGTATAAGACGACTATGTGATATAATATGCACAAACCATCTGTGCAAGAGAAGGAAAACTCGAAATGTAACCCTATATCAACATGTCTGACCAGCATGGTATAGTGGGTCAAATTCCCTCCCATTTTGGAGGAGGTCCGAGCCTAACAGTGGGACATATGAGGGCTGAGATGATGATGCGATGTTGAATTATATGTTTGTAAAGTCCCCCACAATATAAGGATTATTATTCCCTTAGTGCATGGCGTTGTCATTTAAAAAAAAAGATTCAACAGGAGAGTGGGCAGCAACTCTTGCCGGGGAAATCAATGATATCTCACTGCGAAACCAACCCACCTACCAAACGTGGCGATTGCGTCCTTATTCCTCATATGGCGAAGAAAAATGAGCTCTAGTCATGGCAACTCTGTTATCTACCCTTATGCGTCGTTGGATGCAGGTGCCACAGTACCACACTTTATGGTGAAGCATGAGGGGGGTCTATGTTCTACAATAGACGGCGATAGGCTAAATGATGATTGGCATAATAGGTGTAGACAGATACCTAGATATAATTATGTTCAAAGATAACTTGTATAATGGTCAATCAACTTAATGAAAAAGCAAGAGTGGGACATGTCTTATGAAATTGTGCCAAAATCTTCCAAAGTATTATGTAAACTAAATTGCCTGAAATTTACCTGAAAGAAAGAACGCCATCATTAGGCTTGATTACCATCAAAGCGGAAAGGAGACTAGAGGAGATGTGTTTCGAAAAACCAATCACATTTCTTTATTTCCACATCTCTCCGCTTAGTTTAGGTAGAAGTGACTCAAACGGAAAGGAGAGATGTCTCATTTTTCAGAGAGTGGGCTCTAAGATAATCCATCGTTGGTATTCAAGACGTAGAAGGTACCGCAAAGGAAAATAAGTATGTCTATCTGCAAAAAGAAATGAGATACCATCAAAAACAAAACTTGTAAAAAAATGTAAAAAAAAGCCAAGTCTCGCAACTGAGTTCTTCTACCATAAAAAGTTATGAGATCTATGTTATACCAAGTCGGTTAACTCATCAGTCCCTCCCTGCTTAAGTGACCTTGCTTCTTAAGTTATTACGTAAATAGCTAACCTAACAACTTCTTATAGTGACTATATAAATATTAAAGATCTTTTATGTTTTAAATAAATAGATTGACTTGGCAATCGCACTATGTTTTGTGCAATTTAATATAATATGTATTACTTGTGAGGTACATTGTATTTTCATGCAATTGCCAAGTCATTCTGTTTATTTAAAACATAAAAGATCTTTAATATTTATATAGTCACTATTTTTTTTTTGTGGGTGGGCTGCGGTCGGCGCGCCTCCGCACCACTCCGTCCGGGGCGACAGAGGGGCTTAAGCACGCAACTCCCGCAACGCATCCAAAAACCACGTCGCCTTCGTCGTTGGGCCGACCACCGGAGCAGGGTTACTTGACATCAGTGGTCGGCCCGACGGAATACCCCCTATGATATAGTCACTATAAGAAGTTGTTAGATTAGCTATTTACGTAATAACTTAGCAAGGTCCCTTAAGCAGGGACTGATGACTTAACCGACTTGGTATAACATAGATCTCACAACTTTTTATGGTAGAAGAACTCAGTTGCGAGGCTTGGCTTTTTTTACAAGTTTTGTTTTTGATGGTATTGATAGTTACACTATCGATAGTTTAGCATCACTAACAGAATCGTATCACTCAATCTTATCGGTCATGTAAGTACGTTAAATCTTTACGACAATAAAATTTCGATAATTTCGATTCTGTTCAAGAGCCTGTAAAGTCTTAAATCATTTTGTAAAGATTTTGAAATTAATTAGCACCCGATTTCAAAGTTTCTCTTTGGCAAGTTTAAGTTGTAAATTACATTACGAACTTCGTAGCTTTGTTGTAATTTCTTGCGGAACATTAATGTTTTGTTATTAAAGATATTTTTTTACAAAGAAAATATGTTGTGAAATTCCTTTAGTAACATATTTGCTCATTTTATAAGCTTCGCACATCCCACGTAAGTGGAAAATTGAAGGATGTTGACATGGAATATAATACTGATGCGTAATAGCATGGAATCCATCAAACACGTTATAACTAGAGACGTTATTTCCGCATTTATTTATTACTGGCTAACTCATGCAGCTTCATTTGCGTCACATTAGGGAAAGAGAGGGTTAGAAAGAGCGAGTAGGGGGGTATTTACAACTCTTGGCGTACAAAACGGCAACGAATTCTTAAGAATTACTGCAATATATTCTAGTTTCATTATAAAAAATAATACTAAATTATTATTTAGGATTATTTTTTTAAATATTCTGCTTGAGCCTCCTCCACAATATGAGGTAAATTGACTTACTATATCATCCTGGTCAGACGTGTTGGTATAGTATTTCATTTCGAGTATTCCTTCTTTGGCATACATGCAATAAGCATTTTTTGTTATAAAAGATAACACTAAGAGAGGGTTCCAAACTCAGCACAACAATTTGTGGATCGTACAAAATTTTGTCCTGTGTGGGATTCGAACCCGCGACACTGTCACTGTAGGCCGGTATCTTAACCATTACGCTATCTATGCGG
Source organism: Lymantria dispar (assembly GCA_032191425.1). Taxonomy (NCBI): domain Eukaryota; kingdom Metazoa; phylum Arthropoda; class Insecta; order Lepidoptera; family Erebidae; genus Lymantria; species Lymantria dispar. The sequence continues at coordinate 9,308,517 of CM063468.1, read as the reverse complement.
ACATATTATATATCTCAGTTTTCTTTCATAACACCTATAAGCAACATAGAGATGATGGTGAGTAGATTAATACTGCTTTTACTCTGGCCTCACACGGACAGAAATACGAATAGTATATGTATATAAAACTAGCTTCTGCTTGCGACTTCGTCCGCCTGGTATAGATACCTACTTTAGGCTATCGCTAACTTTAACTTAAGATTTTGTTTATGTAGATGGTGAAAATATTTTTAATAATACCATTTTGTCACACATGGTTTTTTGCGAAAATTTTAGCCGTTTACGCAGCGGAAGCTCTCAAAAGGAAAATTAAACCCCGATTTTGAAACATTCTTCAATGGTGCTCCGCTCCTGTTGGTCTTAGCGTGATGAGATTAGAGCCTTTAGTCTTCCACGATAAATAGACAATCTAACACTGAAAGAATTTTTCAAATCGGACCAGCAGTTCCTGAAATTAGCGCGTTCAAACAATTAAACTCGTCAGCTGTATATATTAGTATAGATTACATTTACGCTATTACTATAAATACTGAAAGTTTTTTCTTTCTTTTACACTTTCATCATTTCAGCCACAGAAAAATTAATATTTCTGTGATTTCAGCCCATATTCACAATGATCAGACGTAGAATTTTATCATCATCATCATCATCATCTCAGTCCTTATACGTCCTACTGTAGTGCTTGAGGCTCCTCCATTTTGCATTGTAGAAGGGAATTTGATCAACTATACTACGCTGGTCACACGTTGGCATAGAGTTCCCATATTGAATTTTACTTCTATTGTATCGATGTTATCTGAATATTAATAAATTGTATTTTGGGGTGGGCTGCGGTCGGCGCACTCCTCGCATCGCTGCGTCCGGGGCGACAGAGGGGCGTAAGCACGCACACCCGTAACCCACCCGCGACACGTGTTCGTCGTTGGGCCGACCACCGGAGCAGAGTGAATATTAATCCCTTAGTCGTCTTTTACGACACCTATGGGTAAGAGAAGGGATGGTAAATTTTATTCTTACTCCATTACCACACGGAAAGTTTTTTATATACTTTATTTTGACTAAGGTCGACGTTATCAAATCATATCTATTACTTATATACGCTGTAAATTTTCAGAATAGTTCATCATCATCATCATTTCAGCTCATATACGTCCCACTGTTGGGCTCAAGCCTCCTCCACAATAGGAAAGAAACTGACCTTACTATTCCATGCTAGTCAGACAGGTTGGTATAGGGTTTTATTTTGAGTTTTCTTTCTCTTGCATAGATGTTATATGCGTATTATGTGTTATATCCCTTAGTTGTCTTTTACAACATCCATGGGCAATATAGGGAGTGGTGAATTGTATTCTTACTCCATCACCACACACATAAGGTGTGTTTCAGGTTAGTTATTCAATTGTTATAAAACCCTTCACCACATGAGGAATATTTAATTTTTAAATACCTCCACTTTGTGACAGCACCATATGTTCGCAATGCTCTACCGGTGTGCTTCTTTATCGGTGAGATGCGCGGTTTTTAAGATGACTCATTCAATTTGTATGTACATGATACCACGATGAAAACCTAAAAACGTTTTAAAGCACCTCAGTTCTATACAACATCCAAATGACGTAACCAGTAAAATAAAAACTCAACATTTTGCAACACCAAAGCCGTTCCCGAAGCAATGGGGTAACGTGGGCGGACAAGATGCTCACACCACGTAACGGTCTTGCAACGACAAACGAATACCAATCTTTGGAACGTGTATCTGTGTTAATATGTTTAGGTATACATAATTAAAGGATAACTTTTATATGCAGATATATTTTTAAAACAACGATCACGACTTTTTTAATGAAACTAATTAATAGGAATAAGGCAATTTTTCATATGGTAAGACCACACTCTTGACAGTCTTGTGTCAAAAGCTGCGGGCTGATCCATCCCGGATAGTACCACACTTTCGTAGAAAATCGACGTATGAATAGAAATTAGCTACTGTACTTCATTCAGTAAGCGTAAGAGCCGGCAGCCAAATATTCTGAATGTGTTTATGTGTGATGGATTTTGCTGATGTCTTTAGTATCGAACCTCATTGCAGGCATTTATACTAGTGAAGATCTATGATTGGTAGTACCGCTTTCCGTCAAGTGTGCTGTTTGTTCGTTTGCCAATAGTCATAAAAAAAAGGAAATCCATACTAATATTATAAATGCGAAAGTAAGTAAATAAACAAACATTGTTTATTTGTTTGTAACGCTTTCACGCTTAAACCACAGAACCGATTTCAAAAATTCTTTCACCAATGGAAAGCTATAATATCAGGGAGTAACATAGGCTATAGTAGTATAATATATATATAATAGTATATTTTATCCCGGTATTCCCTCAGAAACGGCAACTACGCGGGTTTAAGCGACTGAAACCGAAGCGAAGCGAGGGCGGGTTGCTAGTAAAAGATAAATCAATTGCGTAAAGTAAAATATTGATAGAAATGGAATAAACGCAGAGTAAATACATTTTTTTATTTATTTTGACGTGACAACGTCTTATAAATTAGTTTGCCGGGTGACACTTCAAGAAACTGCGTTACGCTCCGCTCACGTTAAGCGCTCACAATGAGAGCGAGTGAGAGGCACGCGTCCCTTCCACTCGGGCATGGTTAGCCCGCCTAAGAGCGAGAGAGACAGACATAAAAATTGTATATTTGTATATAAATACGTATGTATGTGTAAAGGTAAAAATAAAATTTTGTTAATATGAAATTCAGTGCGAGATTCTTTGTATAAATTAATGTTTTAAATATAATTCTTTGTATAAATAAATGTTTTAAATTGTTACTATTATTTCATCCTTCTTCCTACTATACGAATGAATATTCACATTAAAATTATTTTACCACTCAAAGTCGTTGTCACGTAAAACTTTCGCCCGTATACCGACTTTACAGGCAACCAATATTTTTTTTTATAGGCTGAGATTTTGATGTACCGCGTAAACGACGAGATTTCGACGTCAAATTTTCTGTTTCGCACTTCTTAGTTTGATAATCTGTAAAAACGTGTTTTTAATTACTTAATTTTAATATCCTTTTCTGTATTTTTGAATGTATGTGAAATTTCAAGGCGATAAGGCGATCAATTAAGTAATTAAGGCGTAAAATCATGACAAAATAACATTCGCATTTATAATATCAAATTATGATAGGCCGATTTTACTTAAAGTTCGTATCCCAGTTAAAACGTGAACAAATTCCCCTGTCGCGTCGCACCGTAATTCCATAATCAATGATTGGACTTTCACGCCATAATAACCGCTTTCTACTCTCATTACCGTGATATTCATTACGTCTATGGCCTTATTAAGGCAAGGAATTAGGCTTACATGATACTATTGGTTGGCAGAAACCGCAAATTGATACTTGTTTAACGTATTGAGGTCTCAAAAGACTTATTATTTCCGCCTACTTATTTAAGCGGTTAATAGGTGAGAGAATATTGTATTTGTTAAAATTTAAAAAAGTATTTCATCACTACTGGGTTGAAGCCTCCTCCATAATAGGAGGGAAATTGACCTATTATACCACGCTGGTCCAACAGGTTGGTCTAGAATTTTATTTCGAGTTTTACTTTACTTGCACAGAGTGATATACATAATGTATCCCTTAGTCGTCTTTTACGATGCCCACAGGTAAATTCTTACTCCCTCACCATGCGGAAAGTATTTAGTTATATGTAATTAATTTGTGTGTGTAAAATATTTTCCATATTTGTATTACGTAGGATATCAAAGAATGAAAAGCTGTAGCGAGAATGGATATTGTGATGGGTTTTTTTTCGTTGCGTCCATCTATCCGTTTTCAGATATACTCTAAGGATATCATAAGTTTGACGTGTATTTGTGCCATTTCATCGTAGCTCCTAAACGGATGGAACGATTATGAGGCATCTGTATATTGTTTGAAAGTTTCAAGATGGTCAACTAAATTTTTTGAACATCTTCAGGTGTTGTAAGGTTATCTACTCTTTCTGTTAGCTGCCATAGTATTCATCAGTGCAGAATAGTTTTCTTCTTTACTTTCAAACATTTGTAGCATAATTTTTATAACACCTATGTATGACGGTGACGCTGAGCTGCTCCGATAACATAAGCTCGAAGCTTGACCTGGATTACCTGTTAGTAAACCCATCATTTGAACCTGCAGAAGTGGCAATAGGCAGAGCAATTCTCTCGAAGATCCAACAATTGCTGAAAGAGGAAGGTCTTTGAGTAGCAACCACGTATTAGACGACAGAGTGTAGTACCCCCACTGGGTGGACTGATGACCTGGTGAAAGTTACCAGGCGTCATTAGATGCCAGCAGCATAAGATCGCACTTTGTGGCGAAACATGAGGGAGATTTACGTCCAGAAGTGGTCAGCGATAGGCTAAATGATGATGTCGAAACCGAGATTGAGCTCATTAGATTCGTCTTTACTAGTTCTCTGCATTTTTTCTGATTACATGTAAATAGCTTACTTTTTAGGGATTTTGTTTTCATGCGGGTAGATTTCCAAAATTTTATTATTTTTTAGTAAATAAAATAGCTATAAATGTCGATAGAAGAGGGAACCATTCATTTTAAGAGTTCCAGTTTTCCATCTGACTTAATACAACATACATTCTCCAAGAAAATCAAGGGTTTTATCTCGCATTTCAACATTCCTAATTCCTTGCATTGCTGTTAATCTTGACACTTAAAGTCTTATAAACTTGGAATATACCAAGACAAAGAACGTTTGTTTGTTGAAACGATTCAAGCCCAATTTGATATATTTTGCATGAATTTATACAATTTATTTATCTTTCATTCGCATTATTTTTAAAGATCATAACACCGAGCACTAAAGATAATAGTAAATAGTTGTATTGCGGGAGCCTTTACAAATAGACCAGGGCATCCAATAAAATTTCCGTGTGGTGACGGAGTAAGAATACAATTCACCACTCCCTATCTTACCCGTGGGTGATCGTACGAGACGACTAAGGGATATAAAAACGCATATAACATCTATGCGAGAGAAGGGAAACTCGAAATAAACCCTATACCAACACGTCTGACCAGCGTGGTATAGTAGGTCAATTACCCTTCCGTTATGGAGGAGGCCCGAGCCCAACAGTGGGACGTATATGGGCTGACATGATGATGATGATGATGATCCACTAAAAAAAAATACAGTGTGCTTGGGATATAAAAAGGTAAGGTTTTACCAAATTTCATGAAAAATATTTTTTTTTTATAAGAAAAAAATAATAACGAAATACTTGGTTATTTGAATTTTGTACATAAAATTTGAGGTTATATGAAAAAAGTGTATATACAAAAGTTGTAGATCTCTTTATTACCTACAACTTTTTCATTTAATTTTTTTCCATAGGACTTGTAGTTTTGCCGGCAATCGAGATAAACCGTTTTATACCCTTAAAAACTCGCCCCCATCCACTTCCCGACCTCTGACCGCCCGTAAAGTATTTTTCCTTTCATTGTTGTTATGTTCTCTTTCTTTTCCAATGCGTTTCATCCTACTATATTTTTTTTTGTTTCAAGAATTATCGACCCTAGTCTACATATAATTCATCTAAACTCAATTATGTCATCCAGCTCGGCTCGAGCCTCTGCCGACATAAGGTGAATTAATCTATTATACCTCGATGGTCAGACGGGTTAATATAGTAATGTATCCCTTATACTAATAAATAAAATTGGAGTGTCTGCTTGTAATGTCAAAATAATAGGCTTTTTTCATGCTCACACGGTTATTTGCACGACACCTATGCCTAAAATAACGATTAAAAATTTTTTTTCTGTCTGTTTGTTCCGGGTAATCTTCAAAACGGCTGAAACGATTTCAAAAATTCTTTCACCAATGGAAAACTATAATATCAGGGAGTAACCTAGGCTATATTTTATCCCGATATTACCACGGGAACGGGAACTACGCGGGTAAAACGACTAATACCGAAGCGAAGCGAAGGCGGGTTGCTAGTTTGTCTTATTATTGTAGTGGTAGGACCACACTGTTGCCACCACCTTGCCACACTCACAGAAAATCGACGTCCGCGTAGTAGCGATTTGTTAATATGCTTCGTTTAGTGAGCAAGAGAGCCGCAAGCCCAATTTTCTCAGGGTGTTTGCATGTGGCAGGTTTTAGTGATCACCGACCCTCATTGCACGCATTCACACTCCCTTCACTTTTTTCGCCGTGGCAGCGGCTTTCCAAAGGTCCACCGTTTGTATTAAAAAAAAATACGACACCCATGGACGATTGTAGAAGGGTTGATGAATTGTATTCTTACTCCGTTACCACTCTGATATAATATATAGATTATCGCATTCATAATATTTATGAGCCGTGATAATATATGCATACAATATGATTTATAATTTGTTTTATATACCATATCTTGTAAATAAAATCTCATTTCAATGATGAAATTTGCGATAATTACGAAAGCGAGTATGTTACATATATTTTGATTACCTATCTATACATTCTTGAATATGTTAATAGAATTATACGGTACCATGCCTTTTCATCGCAATAGATTGCATATTATGTATTAAAATTATTTTGATGATTATATTAGGAGAACCCATTATAAGGCTCGGCATTAACCGTGTATGGAAAAATTTAATTTCTATGTATTATTTTTAGCCATATCGTAATTTTAATTGTCATTTGTTAGAAAATTTAGAGGTGTTGTTATTATAAAGATATATATTTTTATATTTACGCAATACCAAGTAAGTGTTCGTGTGGTGACGGAATAAAAATACAATTCACCGCTCCCTATATTGCCTGTAGATGTCGTAAAAGATGACTAAGGGATATAATAAGACATAACATCTGTGCAAGAGAGGGAAATCTCGAAACAAAATCCTATTCCAACAGGTCTGACCAGTGCGGGATAATAGGATTCCATTCCCTTCGGAGACAGTGGAGGAGACCTGACCTAACAGTGGGACATATATAGGCTGAGATGATGATGAAGCAAGCTTTAATAATTTAAAATCATAATCATTATCAGAAATCTCCTTGGGCATGTAATCGTTGACTAGACATCAGATTTAGTTGGGCCAAGTATCAAATTTACATAGGTAAGTAAAGCATTTAGTCGTCTTTTACTCACCCACGAGCGTAGGAAGTTCGTAGTATTCGTAAACACTATGAAACAGCAGTTTATTATTGAAAATAAGTTAGTATAATATACCATTTTAATCGAAAGAGATTGACGTAGTTTTAATTTGCTTTTTCTTCCTTTGCATCTTGATTGCAGTGTGCGTCTTTTAATTCACTATATCAATAGTTTCTGTTTAAAGTATTGAGAGCGACATATTTGATTATCAATTCAAAACCGCATTATCTTTAAGAGCAAACTTGAACAACTGGTTAAATTAAAAGTAACAGCAAAAAATCTATGGGTGTGGACTGGTTTTTCAATCATCGAAAAACGATAATTAATTTCTATCTTATCTTATATATATCTCATTGCTGGGCTCTGGAATTTTACCTAATAATAGGTATTATAATGGACGGGTTGGTATAGGCTATTATTTTGAGTTTTCCTTTTCTTGCAAAGATGTTATTAGCATATCATATCTGTATGTCGTTTACGATACCCATGAATAGGTATATTATTACTTCATAACCTCGCGCAGGTAACAATTATTTATTCCACTTTCATTTTCAATTATCATCTCATCATCGTAATAGTGTCTACAGCCTCGGGCCGGTTCGTACAGGGTAGTACCACATTGTCACAGAAAATTAACGTCCAAGTAGTAGCAATTTGTTACTGCCCTTCGTTTGGTGAGTGATAGAATCGGTAGGCCAACCTTTTGAGGGTATTTGCGTGTGGTGCAATTTAATGATGCCTTTAATATCACCGAATTTACTTCACGGTAGGCAGCGGTCTAGCTATGTACCTGGTATTGCAAAGGTCCATAAGCGGCAGCAATACTTAACATCAGTGTGTATTGTTTGCTCGCTTGCCTCCGTTTGCAAAAGAAAACTAACTATAACAATGACGATGATAATGAAGTAACCATAACAATATAAATGAATACGCATAAATTTCAAATTGCAAAAATACCGTAAAACCGTATTCACCCTCATAATAAAATCTTGACGGCATTATCTTGCTTATCTTAAAACGCTAATGATAAATTGTGTATAAAAAAATAAAATTGCTATCGGGCGGACAATACCGCTATAATTCATGTGATAAATTTCACCCACGTACATTTTTATGGTTATAAATTTATAAAGCTAACGTTTTCATTAATATTTTCAAATGGTTTTGATTTTGATAGCGTTTAGACTATTGTTTTAGATTCAATAATTGTTTTTGGTGTTTAAGTACGTATTACGCGTTTGAAATATATTTTTACGGATTTTATTGAGTTTAGATGTTTCTATTTACAGTCGTTTCGAATATTTTTTTTTATTACTTAAGGTAGATACCATAAGATTATGTCCAATATCATTCCACAGTCATCGATATTCATTTATGCCCTAAGTGATGTGATAATCCTCGTATTACATTCCTTATTCTTCTTTTACGCCACCCACGGGTGATAGTTAACGTTTTTATTAATATTTTCAAACTGATTTGATTTTGATAACGTTTAGACTATTCTTTTAGATTGAATATTGATTTTTGATGTTTAAGTGTGTATTACGCATTTGAAATACATTTTTACGTATTTTATCACGTTTGGATTTGATTTCTTTTTATTTTTGGACGTTTCGAACATTTTTCAGCGTTTATGATCGTTATCGTTATTCATCATCATCATCTTAGCTTACATATGTATGTTCCATTGCTGGGCTCGTGCCTTCTCATATAACATCACTTTTTATGGGTTGGCTATGGTAAGCACACATGCGGTACATTCCGTCCGGGGCGACGAAAGGATGGCGCGCGGGCTCATAACCCACCATACGCTCATACCCACGTCGCCTTCGTCGTTAGACCAACCACCGGAGCAGAGTGACTTGTTGTCCGTGGTCGGCCCGACGGAATACTCTTTCGGGTACCCTCATCTCTCAACGTACCTGTCCTGAGACGTCGGTCGCCGTGGCACGGTCAGCCTCTCTGCGAGTGACGGAATAAAATCCCCGGTCTGGTCACCCGCATGTAACATCCCTTAGTCGTCTTTAACGGATACCCAAGGCCTAAATAAGGTTGGTGAACTTTATTCTTACTCTTTCACCTCACGGAATCAATAAATGTATTAATATTATAAGGTATGAATATTTTATAAGAAACACTGTCATCAAATTAACATATTTTGAAATAAGTTATCATAGTAAACTTTTACACCTACATAATAATAATACCTATGTATGTATAAATAATGGACCTAAACCGCAAGTAGAAATTAGTAACTTCAAAACCTGTTAGTGTCGGGCTAATAAAATTATGAATTTGAAAATTTGTTACAGGTTGATGCGAAAGTTATATTTTAAAATAGCTGACATGGTGGAAATGCGCTTAAAATATTTTATATTTTGTAGTTCCGTATGGAGGCGGAATAAGAATACAACTCACCACCCCTTTTCTAATTCGTGGGTGTCGTAAAAGACGACTGAGGGATATATAATGAGCACAACATTTACTTAAGAGAAGGAAATCTTAAAATATACCAACCGACCTGACCAGCGTTTTAGAAGGAGCACAATTTTTCTCTTATCATGGAGCAGGTTGGATCTAAACATTAGGACGTATATGAGTCGAGAATAAAATGATGTTAAAATTACCACCATTTTTTTTTTGGGGGTAGGTTGCGGTCGGTGCGCTCCTCGCACCACTCCTTCCGGGGCGACAGAGGGGCGCAAGCACGCACACCTGCAACCCACCCCACGTGCACGTCGCCTTCGTCGTTGGGCCGACCACCGGAGTAGGGTTACTTGTCATCAGTGGTCGGCCCGACGGAATACCCCCTATTTGGGGTACCCTCCCATCGACCGACGTCCCTCCCTCGCGGAGGACGTCGGTCTTTCCTCACGCGGTCTGCCTCTCGGCGGGTGACGGACTAATTCCACGATTCGCACCCCAAACCGAGGCCCCTCCAGCCGGACTGCTCAACGGGCAATGACGTCTCGGCGGGCATCGACGCGCCAGGCGGTGAGCTCCCGCAACGAGACCACACCGCCCTGCGCTCGCACCCCTGTCACCCGCCGATACAATCCGCCGAGCATCTCCGCTTCCAGGTCTCACGGCGGAGTCCCGGCCAATATGCACGTTGCCTGCGTCGCCACCGTGCGGTATCCGCAGATGGCCCTGACCGCCATGGCCCTCTGTGGTCGCCACAGAAGAGCCCTGAGTCGGTCGTTCATGGACCCCGCCCACACCGGTGCGCCGTACAGGGCCATCGACCGGATAAAATTACCACCCTTCAGACGCTTAGGGTTTTATTTGGCGCTATCCTTCTCTCACGCTCATGTTATGTACTTCGCCTTTAGTCTTTGACCATCAGTTATAGGAAGGGTAGGGTGAATATCCATTGTATTCTTTCTCTATCACCACACGAATAAACGAATGGTAACAGCATTTTATTTATAAACGAATAGTAATAACTTTTTATTCAAATTGCTTTTTATGTTTGTTTTTTTTATTTATATATAGAAATTCATCAATATTAGTTCACGCATCATCGAGTAGCAAGAATTTCAAGATACAACTTTTATTTTCAAATAAATGAATACAATAAGACGTCAAGTAGGTATGGTTATTAGATTTTACTAAAAACTTCGCAACTGAAGTTTATTTGTTTTTTTATTAAAGTATCACTATTTTCCTTATGCTGATGAATTTTCTATTGTAGAGATGTATGGCATGGAATAGCGACACATCGAAATCTTATCGATGTGCCACCACCCTTTATTTTTAATAGACAACTAAGGTGTAAAGGCTCTGAGCACAAACGTAATTAACGGACTTGTGTGGATATAACACCTAAGATCGATTATCAAGTTCATAACAAAAAAAAATTACGGATTTAATCGTTGTATTTGATTTTTGACTTCCCAGAGTTTCGAACACTTCATTATCATAATTATTACATGTAATAGTGATGATTTGTTGGAAGTGAGATATCTTAGCCAGCTTGTGATCATAAACGCTGAAAAGTGTTCGAAACGTCGCACAATAAAAAATTAAATACAAACGTGATAAAAACTGTAAAAATAGTTTTATTAATAATGCGGTAAACTCGCAAAAATATCAGTTATTATATCATTTTCTTGAGAGTAGATAAAATTGTAACATTATTCCTTCCATATCTTTCTATTAGTCCTTCGACGACCACAGCCGATCATAGGTCTTCTTAATAAAAGATCACATTTGATATTATTATAAGTTTATCAAAAGAGTGCTGCTGGCTATTTCCCCGTAATCCATCATGGCAAGGCTATGATGAACAGTATACCTAAGCCTCGGCACAAGAACAATCGTAGTAATAAAAATTAAGCCTATTACCCTCTACATGTCATAGTTGTCAAGTTCTTGCTTCCTATTGTTAGTTGCTCGACGGAAAGTTCAAAATTTCTGATCCGGGATTCGAACACAACATATATTTACAATTACGAAATTAACGAGAATGTAAAACTAGGTACGCATTTAGTCATAGTAACAACTAAAAAACATCCAAACACGTAGATATAAATTAATTGGTTTCTTTAATAAGAATATTGGACAGTGCTGGGTATTTTATACCACAACACCATTGTCAGGGTTCCTTACTCAAATTCTATTCATATTTTGAGTTCATATACTTTCCACTGCTATTCTTGAACCTCTTACATAATAGGCACGTCATTGGAGCGTCGAGATGTCACTAAATTGGGACGTCGAGAAGTTACGGTACCCAAAGAAGTATCCCACCGAGTTAGTCAAGGACTCGATGCCAGGGGCCAGCCCAATGGCGAAACGAAGATAATACGGGGGGCTAGGACAGCGAGTAGTGCTATTGATTCATATTAGTGCTATAACAACTAAAATTAAACTAAATTAAAGAATAAGACTGAGGTCTATTAGAAATGAGTTAAAAGAATGATGAATTAATTTCCATAAAACTATTTAAATAAATATGTTTGTTTTTTTTTCGAGTAGTAGTGACGGAGTAAGAATAAAATTCAATAGGCCCTTTCTTTCCCTTGGATGTAGTAAAAGATGATTAAGGGGATTAATATGAGGTGGGGGAGCGCGTGCGCGAGGAGCGTCTCCTCGACGACGCGAACCGCCGCCGGCGACTGGGGCGGCGCAGGCGCGAGTACTTGCGCCTGATGCCGCCCTAGCCGAGGCCGCGGGTGACTGGACCAGGGAGTTAGTCCGTCACCCGCCGAGAGGTCGACCGCGTGAGGAAAGACCAACGTCCTCCCCGAGGGGGGACGTCAGGTCACCCTGTTCCAGTGGTCGGCCCAACGACGAAGGCGACGTGTCACGGGTGGGTTATGGGTGTGCGTGCTTACGCCTCTATGTCGCTCCAGACGAAGTGGTGCGAGGAGCGCGCCGACCATAACTAACCCCCAAAAAAAAGGGGGATTAATATGCAGATTATATCTATGCAAGAGAAAGAAAACTCAAAATAAAACCCTATATTAACTCGTGTGAATTTAGTATACTAGTTCAATTTTGATCCCATTGTAGAGGAGTATCAAGTACAGTAATGGGACATTTATAAGCCGTGACGATGAGGATGTTTTAAAAATAAATACGCACTATTAAATCTTCTATGTGATGACGAGGTAAGAATACAATTCCCTACTATCTATCTTGCCCGTGTATGTCGTAAAAGATGACTAAGGGATATAATATGTATGTAACATCGATGTAAAAGATGAAAAACTCGAAATAAAACCCTATATCAACCTGTCTGACTAGCATGGTATAGTAAGGTCAAATTCCCTTCCTTTATGGAGGAGGCTCGAGTCCACGTATGTGAGCCAAGATGATGATTAAATGAACGTATATAAGTTAAAATTATGACGTAGGTCTTAGAATAATAACGTATAGAAGGTAAGTTCGAGCACAAAAAGTGAAGCATTTCAATTGGAGCCTAATGGAGCTTACGCCGGAACCGTTCCGTAATGTACAATTCACTGTACTGCATGTACGTACGCAACTCTTAAAAAATAAATAGGTAATTATGACGGTTTGTGCATTCAAATGGTGTCACAACACATTTGAAAAACTTAAAAAGATTTTTAACATTACTTTTAAAAGTATTTCGACGATTTATGTTAATAAAAACAATATTTGATTTCATAATTTGTATAGTGCTGTGCGTGTGTACGTGTGTAATCGTCTGCGCCCATGTAATATTTTTAGATTCAAGTTTCGAACTTTCGAAGTATCGACACTATCCCTCTATACGTTATTATTCTAAGGACGTAGGTATTAAATGTTATAAGCTACGGAACTCTTCCTCTGTGGCTGCGATTTGCTCTTGACTGTTTTTATAATAGGGATACCAACTTTTTGCATCATGTCGTAAAATATCAACGGACAAAATTGTTTTGTTTAGGCGGCCTTTTTAGATAGGTTGGTCGTTACTTTTTTATGGTTTACAGAAAAAAAACACAATTGTTGATTGTTGTGTAGTTGATATTGTCGAAAATAATTAGAGCAAAGATAGTGTTATAAGAAAAAGTATAATCAATCTATATTTAAATTATTTCACATTTAGCAAAAACAAGCGTTTGCCCGAGACTTCTCTCGCATAAATAATAAATTTTCCAATGCGGAATTTGTCCAAATTTGTTCAACGGATTATGCTTGGTTCGAGTATAAAATGCTATTATTCGAACACAATTTATTGAATTAGCCGATACAAGGTGGCAAATCATTATTATATAAAAATAACGTATCACGCTGGTTTCCGTGTGGAGACGGAATAAGAATACAATTCACCACTCCCTATCCTGCCCGTAGATGTCGTAAAAGACGACTAAGGGATACCTATCTGACCAGCATGAGTAGCAGCAGTAAGGTCAATCTTCCTCCTATTGTGGAGGAGGCTCGAGCCCAACAGTGGGACTTATAGGAACTGAAATGATGATGATATCACGCTGGTCAGACATGTTGATATAGGATTTTCTTTCGAGTTTTCCATCTCTTGCGTGGATGTTAGCTGCATAGTATATCCCTTAGTCGGTTTTTATATTACCCACAGGGAAGATAGGAGCTGGGGAATTGTATTCTTACCCCGCCACCAAATGAGTAAAAATCTGTTAAAATTGCATGAAAAAGAATGCAATTTTCACCGATGTATTGCTAGTGATCAAACCTAAAACATAATATGTAAATATCTAAGTTATTAACACAAGAAACGCTAAATAGTGCAGTTTTTTATACTGCTGTTGGTGACAAACAAGCAAACAGCAAACCTTATGGTCAGTGATACTACCAGTCATTTTTTTTTTTAAGAGCTGGCTATTCTCAGCGCACCCGCCGCCCGACTCCGTCCGGGGCGACAGAGGGGCGGCACGTGGCCCCGTAACCCACACGTGGCACGCCACCTTCATTGTTGGACCGACCACCGGAGTAGGGTGACTTGTCGTAAGTGATTGGCCCGATGGAATACCCCTTGAGTACCCTCTCCTCGACCGACGGCGCCCCTCAAGGAGGACGTCGGTCTTCGTCGCGCGGTCGGCCTCACGGCGGGTGACGAGCTAACTCCCCGGTGCAGTCATGGCACCGGTCATGGACTTAAGCCGCCGCCTACCGTAAAGCTAGTGAAGGGACTGGAAATGCATGCAATGAGGGTCAGTGATACTAAAGGTATGACCAAAACCCACTACACGCAAATACTTTCTTAGAGAGAGTTGGGCTGCCGGCCATATGGCTCAGCTAACGAAATGCAGTCACAAGTTGCTATTACTTAGACCTCGATTATATGCGAGAGTGTGGTACTACCCCGGACGGATTGGCCCGCGACTGTAGATATAAGACTATCGACAGTGTGGTCCTACTAATTAAAACATTATTGAGCATAGCTAATAATTTATTTTTGCTAATGTATGTTTTATAAAATAATATTTTCCGTGTGGTGACGGTGTAAGAATACAATTCACCACCCTCTCTTTTGCCGCTGGTTGTCGTAAAAGACGACTAAGTGATTAAATATACATAAAAAATCTATACAAGAGAAGGAAAGCTTGAAATGAAACCTTATTATACCAACACGTCTGAACAGTGTAATGTAGGTTATTTCCCTCCTATAGTGTAGATGACTCAAGCCCAACAGTGGGACGTATATGTGCTAAAATAATGATGAAGTTTTATATATGCACATTGAAACATCGACATATCATTATCTCGCCATAAACGTCCGATATGTCCGTGAATCATTCCTTTGATATTTTATTATTGAAAAATGTAAATTTTATGACAGAATGACAAAACGAACTTTTGACATAAGATTTATGGATTTCAAGTTTGGAATATAAACTTATGACTAATATTTTTATAGTTATAATAATTGAAGATGATAATAAAATAATGTGCCAGTGTTTCCTTTCCCACGGGTTTTGTAAGTGGACTGTATTTTTACTCCGTCATCGGACGGAGGGGCGCCGTGCGACCCCAGAATTCACCCATCGCACATCGCCTTCATTGTTAGGCCGACCACCGCTGCAGAGGTTCTTGTCGTCAGTGGTCGGCCCGACGGAATACCTCGGTCGCAGGGTACCCTCTCCTCACGTCGTCCCGCTCGGGAACGTCGGTCACCGCCGCGCGGTGGCGGACTAAATCCTCAGTCCAGTCACCCGCGACCTTGGCTAGGGCGCCTTTAGGCGTAGGTAGTCGCGCCTGCGCCGCCCGAGACGCTGGCGGAGGACCGCGTCGTCGTGGAGGCGTTCCCCCCGCGCGTGCTCCGCCGCCTTCTTCCGTAAGACGACTGCCTCGCAGAAGGTGGCGACCGCGTACCAGACATAAGGTACCCCTATGAGAATGTCACTCAGAATGATCCTCTCCAATTCACCACCCCCCTCTCTTACCCGGTGATGTCATATGAGACATCTAAGGGATATGATAAGAGAAACTGGACAAAAACCATATGCCAGTACGCCTAACCAGGGCGGTATAGTAAGTCAATTTCTCTTCCATTGTGGAAGAGCTCCGAGCCCTAAAATGACATTTATATGATAATTATATTATAAGTTCTATTATAAATATCACATACCATCTAGAACCAACGTGATAACCGATCAAAAATCAATCACTTAAGAACATAAAAATGCTTTTTCAATTTTCAAAGGGTACCGACGCGAAAAAATATAACATTACTATAAGATACCGCTAGAGATAGTTTTTGAGGAAAACTTTGACGTTTACTGCCCGTATAAATGATTTACACATAACCATTTTGGGAAATATACAGCCTAATACACATGCATACATAAAAAAATATAAAAATAAAATTTACGAGGTTCTCTGTGGATCGAATAAGGACAGAAGGTATTAAGTTATTGTTACTAAGTATTATAATAAAATAATTTGTAATATAATTTTTATTGCCGATATTTTTAGGGTTCCGTACCCAAAGGGTAAAAACGAGACCATATTACTGAGACTTCACTGTCCGTCCGTCCATCCGTCCATCCGTCCGTCTGTCCGTCTATCACCTGGCTGTATCTCAAGAACGGTAATAGCTAGACAGTTGAAATTTTCACAGATTATGTATTTCTATTGCCGCTATAACAACAAACACTAAAAATAAAATAAATATTTAAGGGGGCTCCCATACAACAAACTTGATTTTTTTTTTCTCAATATTGATAATGGCAATAGGGAGGCACTTGTTTGTCTAGTCAATGGTACGGAGCCCTTCGTGCGTGAGTCCGACTCGTACTTGGCCAATTTTTTTAAGTTGCTTTTTGTGACTTAAAAGCCGGATACTATATATTTGGAAAGACGTTTAAACTGTAACATATAAAACATATATTGAAGTGAATTTTGACAAGTTATTTCGTGGATCGGGTGTATAATTATGTTGAAATTATTACCAGTTTCAAAAATATAGTCTTTAAAATAACACCTCATTATTATTGAGAATTGTAAAAATAAATACGCATTCATTATAAGGTACATTTATGTATAATCGAAATTTATTTTTATATTTTGTTATTAATAAATAACAATTACTTAAAAATTAAAGCTTATCTTTTATATATATGGCGGATTGAAGAGAATTAATATAATCATTAAAATTATGTTGAAATTTTTTTTAATATTATTAATCTTTTTTTTTTTCTTTTTTTTTTATTGCAAGCAGTGGCACACGAGCAAACAGTACACCTGATGGTAAGTGTTGCTGCCGCTCATGGACCTTTACAAGGCCGCTGCCTACCGTGAAGAAAGTGAAGGGAGTGTGAATGCGTGCATTGAGGCTCGGTGATACTAAAGGCACCATCAAAACCCTCCACACGCAAACACCCTCAGAAAGTTGGGCTTCCGGCTCTCTCGCTCACCGAACGAAGCGCAGTAACAAATTACTATAACTCAGACGTCGATTTTCTGCGAGAGCATGGTACTGCCCCGGACGGACCGGCCCGCGGCTGTAGATAGATAACTGTCGACAGTGTGGTCCTACCATTCCAAAAATTAATCATTATTACTTTAGCCCATACACGTCCCACTGTTGGATTAGAGCCTCATCCACAAGAGGAGGATAATTAACCCACACATATAATAATAAGATAATTAATCAACACGTTTGACCAGCGTGGTATACACGCTGGTCAAACGTGTTGATTTAGGGTTTTGTTTCGAGTTTTCCTACTCTTAAATATATGTTATATATGTATTCTCCTTAGTCTTCTTTTGCGTCATCCACGTGTGAGATAGAGCAGCATGGTATCATCATCGCAGCCCACATACGTCCCATTTTTGGGCTCGGGCCTCCTCCACAGTGGGAGGGAATTTGACCTGCTACACCATGCTGATCAGACATGTTGGTATAGGGTTAAATTCCAATTTTTTTTCTCTTACACAGATGTTATGTACATAGTACATCCCTTAGTCGTCTTTTACGACATCCACGGGCAAGATAGGGAGTGGAAAATTATATTCTTATAGTAAGTTCATTTTCCCACCTATTGTCAAGAAGCCTCGACCTCAGCAGTAGAACCTATATGATCTAAAATAATGAAGACGAAAATGAAAATTGAATAAAACTATTCACTTTATAAAAGTTCAAAGACTATATTTTAATTAAGTCGTCTCGAAGTATAATTACAAATGAACACCAGTATTTTATATGTAAAATTGATAATAAAGCGCTTTATACAAAGTTTTAAATAGTATCTCGATATATAAATATATTTTATAATGAAATTAGAAAACTGATACTAGCCGGTACACAAGTGAGGCGAGATGCTGGCCGGGACCGGTCACACATCCGCTTTATACACCTGTCGTGAACGGCGCCTGTTTACTATGCAACACAAACTCAGAAGATCAACTTTGAATATAAATTTTTTAACCACCAACGCAAAAAGAGGAGTGTTATAAGTTTGACATCGATGTCTGTCTGTCTCTTTGTGTGTGTGTCTGTGGCATCGTAGCTCTCAAACGGATGGACCTATGTCGATGCGGTTTTATTCATTAAAAAGCTACTTTCCTGGCGGTGGTTCTTAGCTATGTTTGATTAATATTGGTCCAGCAGTGTAAGAGTATAAGCTCCAAAATAATGTAATCGCGTATGATTACTCGATTAAGTGCTTATAGTCGCTAAATTACAATGAATTGATAATTCCTGTTGAAGAGATATAATATTTAACAAATTTTGTTTTTTTTCATAATTTTTTTGTTAGTGTTCGTGTCGATGGTTTTTCAAAATTTTCAATATTACTTATTATTATAAAACTGGCAACCGCTTCGCTTTGTTTCTTTGCTCCCGCATTTTGGAATATTTCCTAAGATATGAATTACCAAAGATTAAATCACATCGTAAAAGATAAATCGAGCGAATAAATGGATAATAATACTTCACCGAATGGAAACATATCGATTCTTCTGTGTAGTAACGGCCTCGGTCTTGTCCTTGGGTATCATAAAAGACGACTGAAGGATATATAATCCAGAAAACATCTATGGAAGAGAAGGCAAACTCGACATGAAACCCATCACTGCGGTATAGATCAAGTTCTCTCCCTTTATGGAAGAGACCCGAGCCCAACAACTGGTATAGGCTAAGATAATTATGAATACTTAATATAGGAATGAAATAATGCACGAAAATTAGTATTCTTATGTATCATAATACTAAACTAATAATCGTTATAATAGTAACGATTTATAACCCATATTTCATTGGGGTTTATGGAGGAAGAATACATTTTACCACTCCCTTACTTACCCACGGATGACGTAGACGACTGTGAGATATAAGATATATTTCATAATAAAGATAAGATATATTTCAGTAGTGGTAGGACTACACTGTTGACAGTTATCTGTCTACAGCCGCGGGACGGTCCGTCCGGGGTGGTACCACGCTCTCGCAGAAGATCGACGTCTGAGTAGTAGCATTTTGTTACTGCGCTTCGTTCGGTGAGCGAGAGAGCCGGAAGCCCAACTTTCTGAGGGTGTTCGCGTGTGGAGGGTTTTGGTGGTGCCTTTGGTATCACCGAGCCTCAATGCACGCATTCACACTCCCTTCATTCTCTTCGCGGTAGGCAGCGGCCTTGTAAAGGTCCATGAGCGGCAGCACCATCAGGTGTACTGTTTGCTCGTTTGCCACAGCTTGCAATAAAAAAAAAAATAAAAAAAATATATAATATGCATATAACACCTATGCAAGAGAAAAAAAACTTTATACCAACCTGTCTCACCAGAGTGGTATGGTAGGACAATTTCTTTCCCATTAGAGAGGAGACTCAAACCCTACAGTGGGATGTATATATGTACGCTATGATAATGATGATGATGATAATCTTCTTACTAAGGAATAACTCATTGTATTGTAGGAGAATACACAAATGTATAATTAATAGCAGCGCCCTGCGGTTTCAACGGAGTTCCTCTTCCCGTGGGAATTTCGGGATAAATTAGTCTATGTGTTATTCTTATATGTAAGTTATATTATTGTAAAGTTTCATCAAAATCCATTTAGTAGTATTTGCGTGAAAGATCAATAAATATCTTCACATCCTCACATACTCACAAACGTTCGTGTTTATAATATTAGTAGGAAGTAGGATTAGTAGGACCGTAGGACGTATACTTCTCCATTTAGTGGCGGAGTGAGAATATAGAGTTTACCATTTCTTCCTTGCCAAAGAGTTAAAAATCAACCTATCCATCGTGGTATAGTAAAACAATAACCCTCCTATTACCGAGGAGGTTCGAGCCCAACAGTGGGACATAAGTGAGCCGAAATGAAATGAAAATAACCCAAAGTAAACAAAATATCCTTCTTCCAGTTTTGTATTCACTTAACTTAACTGTAGGTTGATTATTTAATGAAATAAAAAGCCTCGTAGAATTTCACAACCTTACACATTGGAGAGTACTTATCATATAATCGAATCAGGCACAAACACCTAATATTTTTTCCTAACACGCAATCATAAACACAGTCATAATTTTTTATATAAATAGGATAAACAAAGCAAGTTGCGAGTTGTTCGTTTTGATGTGTATGAATATTGAATCGATTTATTTTAAAAAAAATGGTTAACTGTAAAATCGGTTTACGGTTTATTTTATGAATGGAATGGAATTATTATCACTCAATTATCATTATTCTTTATAATACAAAGTTCATTGGTTTTATTTTTCTATAAATTTACATTTAGTTGTACTCATAAATTGAATACTTTTTATTTAAATTTTATTATACAGATTAATTAAAGTAGTAATGTGCTATTAACAGCTATTATTTACGATAACGTCTGGGGAGGAGGAAAAGACGTTACGTGCTCCTCTTCTCCCAGGCATTATTAACCCAAGACGTGTTAAGTGTTAAGCTAACCGCCGGGACGTTAGAGTCGTATGCCCAAAAGGCGAAGCTCTGGCGTCCCACAAAAGACGAAGACGCGGTGCCACTGTGGTTTTTAGTGGGTATTTTGACGTAGTAAACCATACCACGTTAGCGAGTCCTACATACCCCCTTGCCGTCACTAGCAATGGGTATGGGTAAATGCATTTTCCACAGCGCAAAAAAAACTGCCCAAGTGCGAGTCGGACTCACGCACGAAGGGTTCCCGTACCATTGAGAAAAAAAGGCCAACATAATCGCGTTTTTTGTATGGGAGTCCCCCTTAAATATTTATTTTATTTTGTTTTAGGTATTTGTTGTTATAGCGGCAATAGAAATACATAATCTGTAAAAATTTCAACTATTTAGCTATCGCGGTTCTTGAGATACAGCCTGGTGACAGATAGACGGACGGACAGACAGCGAAGTCTTAGTAATAGGGTCCCGTTTTTACCCTTTGGGTACGGAACTCTAAAAAAAGAAACAGCTATTATTTACTGCTTATATATATATATATATATATATATATATATATATATATATATATATATATATATATATATATATACACTACTGGAAAAAATTAAGGGATCAAAAAAAAATTCCAAATTTTTCGGTAGTTTTCAACAGGCCGTAACTTTGAGAGAAATGGTCGTACAGGAAATAAAAAAAAAGGAAATTGTAGCTCCAAGTGTCTAGTTTTTGGATTAGAACTTCTAAATATTGTAGCCTCCGCGGTTTTTGAGTAATCGTAGAAAAACCAGCAACAAAAAAATTCTCAAATTTTTTTTAGTTTTTTTTTTGGTCTACGGGCGTGGAAAAGAATTTTTCAGCTTAACCACTATAAGGATCGGATGCTTTGTTCATTTAGCTTTAATTTCTTTTTTTAAACACCCTGATACGTCCACTCCTCGCTGAGATATCGGTCTTCAAATGGAAAAGAATCTTTTTGTCTTTGATTATCGATATCTCAGCAACCAATGATCGCACAGAAAGTTAAAGGTGGGTTTCAAGAACTTGAATGAATTCCCCTTAACGACTGTCCATTGCTTTTTAAATTTAAGCACTTTCTGGAACAAAAATGTGGAAAAAGCTCGGAAAAACAATTTTTTTTCTCATTTTTAAAAATTATGAGCTTTTCAGAGCAAAAAACGTGATCCTTTAATTTTTTCAAAAATTCGATCAAGTGAAACAAAAAAAACGGCTGGCTGGATTAATTTGATTCTTTGTAGGGTTTTTGTGGACATATTGAACTATAAAAGGCACACTTAACATTAGTGGTTTCCTCAATATTTTCGATCCAGCGCTTGATTTTCCAAAAAACCACCAAAAGCCCTTTTTTTGTTGCATTTTCAAATTCATGTGACAAAAAGAAAAAATTTTTTTTTTCGAAAAAGCAATGGACAGTCGTTAAGGGGAATTTATTCAAGTTCTTGAAACCCACCTTTTACTTTCTGTGCGATCATTGGTTGCTGAGATATCGATA
Organism: Lymantria dispar; assembly: GCA_032191425.1. Classification (NCBI taxonomy): domain Eukaryota; kingdom Metazoa; phylum Arthropoda; class Insecta; order Lepidoptera; family Erebidae; genus Lymantria; species Lymantria dispar. Next base: position 9,286,015 of record CM063468.1, on the reverse strand, counting down.
ATCAAAGACAAAAAGATTCTTTTCCATTTGAAGACCGATATCTCAGCGAGGAGTGGACGTATCAGGGTGTTAAAAAAAAGAAATTAAAGCTAAATGAACAAAGTATCCGATCCTTATAGTGGTTAATCTGAAAAAATTTTTTCCACGCCCGTAGACCAAAAAAAAAAACTAAACAAATTTTGAGAATTTTTTTGTTGCTGGTTTTTCTACGATTACTCAAAAACCGCGGAGGCTACAATATTTTGAAGTTCTAATCCAAAAACTAGATACTTGAAGCTACAATTTCCTTTTTATTTATTTCCTGTACAACCATTTCTCTCAAAGTTACGGCCTGTTGAAAACTACCGAAAAATTTGGAATTTTTTTTGATCCCTTAATTTTTTCCAGTAGAATATATATATATATATATATATATATATGTGATATATGCTATATATGCGTTAAAAGATGAACGCGTAGATTGATCGCGCTTCTCTATAGCTTGCTCCGTGCTCTCGCTTACACGCTCAGCTCAGGCGGAACGTGACAATCAGTCATGGTTTTTCGTGCGTGCAGTCGTCGTTCATTAATTTATTTATCACGTCGAAAAATATTTGCTTGTTAATCCAATGACGAAAAATATGCGACTATCGATCGCAAAGACTTGGAATTGGGTGAAGCTGAATGCCGAGTTGGACAAAAATTCTATTAGTTTTTGCTGATCTTCGAGGATTTTATCGGTAAATGTCCATTTTGTAAATGTCCATTAACAAGAATATAGTTTTGAACTGTGCGCCAGTGACGATAATAGGTCCCTCGTTAGATGAAATTACATATGAGTTGGTTAAATATGACTGCTGCACCTTTGCTTATCTATTTCTTGACAGAATATGACCTGATCGTATACTGCCTATAGCATCTATAGAGATGGAAAGGCGGCAGACCCCATAAACTACTATATTACACCGCTCCCTTAATTAATCTAACACCGGTACTGGTTCCTTGATTTCGTTGAAGATTGACATACATATTTGGAGATAAAGTATCTTATATCCTTAAACGAGCAATTCTTGTATATATATATTCAGGATCTCGGAAACGGCACCAACGATTTTGATGAAACTTGGCATACTAGAGGTTTCGAGGCCAAAAAATCGATCTAGCTAGGTTTTATTTATAGAAAATGTTGTTTTGTCGATGTTTTTAGCAAAACAATACAATGACATTAAATGTTAAAAGAATATGAATTCAAATTTCGCTGTCAACGTCATGAGTTACGATAGCTCAGTTGGGAAGTCGACCGCTTTTCTTTTAGTAGGTATTGTTTTGGCATTCAAATAGCGTCGGATCGAATCTCGGTGTTATTATTATCCTCTTTTTGTATTTTTTTTTTATATTTTTTTCATTATTTAATTTTTATTTTTTATTAACATATATATCTAAATAAATTAGACAAAAATACAACAAAAAGATGCCGAGCGAAGCTCGCTCAACCCGATATTGCTAACTTTAATAGTAAATAAAATTTAAAAGCAATAGCTATCAAATAGATCTTAAATTATAATAAAATCAATTTACTGATATAAATATGTGTGAGAAAAAGCCCAATTTTGTTAATAATTACTAGTTCTCTTTTTTTTGAGGGATGTGGGCCATGGTCAGCTCGCTCGCCACGCGACGCCATTCGGGGCGACAGAGGGGCGTCGCGCGGCCCCATGACCCACCTGTGGCACGTCGCCTTTGTCGTTGCGCCGACCACTGGTGCAGAGTTCCTTATCTTCAGTGGTCGGCCTAACGGAATACCCTTGCGGAGTACCCTCTCCTCTGGACGTCAGGGACGTCGGTCACCCTCGTTGGTTGGACCTCCTCCAAAATAGAAGAGCAATTTACCTATTATACAATTTTTTTTTTTTGGGGATGGGCTGCGGTCGGCGCCCTCCTCGCACCACTCCGTCCGGGGCGATAGAGAGGCGTAAGCACGCAACACCCGCAACCCACCCAAAAACCACGTCGCCTTCATCGTTGGGCCGACCACCGGAGCAGGGCTACTTGACATCAGTGGTCGGCCCGACGGAATACCCCCTATTGGGGTACCCTCCCATCGACCGACTTCCCCCCTCGGGGAGGACGTCGGTCTTTCCTCACGCGGTCGGCCTCTCGGCGGGTGACGGACTACCTATTATACCATACAACTATACCGTAGTATGTACATCAATTTCGCCGTACATATAGCAAAAGGTTTTGGTAATAGTTTTATGACCGACCGCCTGCCTGACGTCAAAATTGGTAATGTAATTTTTTAACAGACGGCATCAAATGTCGTTGCTCAGGTCGCCAAAAGTTCTTAATCTTCTTTTACGAAACATATTAGCAAAATAAGGCTTGGAAATATTCCTAGCTGCCACCACACAGCGTTTTTTAATCTATACCAATAAATAAAATTGGAGTGTCTGTTTGTAATGTCAAAATAATAGGCTTTTTTCATGCTCACACGGTTATTTGCACGACACCTATGCCTAAAATAGGAATTAAAAAATTTTTGTCTGTATGTCTGTCTGTTTGTTCCGGGTAATCTTCAAAACGGCGGACCGATTTCAAAAATTCTTTCACCAATGGAAAGCTATAATATCAGGGCGTAAACTAGGCTATATTTTATCCCGGTATTCCCACGGGAACGGTCACTACGCGGGTAAAACGACTATAACCTATAACCGAAGCGAAGCGAGGGCGGGTTGCTAGTATTCAAATATGTTTTATAAAATCTTCTAAGATAAATAGATTTATTTCCTAAGGTAGAAGGTCATTAAAGAAAAAATAAATAAAAGTCCTAATATAAGAAGCACTAGGTGCGGCATTCAAGCAGTAAATAACAATTTTAAAGACTCGTGTAATTAGGATCTAAGATATTACCGTCTAGGAACCGATATTACCGTCTTCTTTTTCGTTTCTTAAACTACTAAAAATGTTTTAACTAAAATTTTTGTGTAATTGAATTGTTTGTAAAGTAATCTATACTAATATTATAAAGCTGAAGCGTTTATTTGGTTGAATGTGTTACTCTCAGGAACTACTGATTCAAATTAAAAAAATCTTTTAGTATTATATAGATTCCGTGTGGTGACGGAGTAAGAATACAATTCACTAGTCCTTATTATGATACGGGATGTCGTAAAAGACGACTAAGGGATTTAATAGTTATGCAAGAGAAGGAAAACTTAAAACAACAAATCCTATGCCAACACGTCTAACCAGCGTGGTATAGTAGGTCAATTCCCCGCCCATTATGAAGAAAGCCTGAGTCAAATAGTGGGACATATATAGGATAAGATGATGATCATATAGGTTATTTATTGAAGAAGGCTATAGCCCTAGCCTATCTATACCAATAAATAAAATTGGAGTGTCTGTTTTTAATGTCAAAATAATAGGCTTTTTTCATGCTCACACGGTTTTGCACGATACATATGCCTAAAATACACTTTATAATTTTTTTGTCTGTCTGTCTGTCTCTTTGTTCCGAGTAATCTTCAAAACGGCTGGACCGATTTCAAAAATTCTTTCACTAATGGAAAGCTATAATATCAGGGATTAAACTAGGCTATATTTTATCCCGGTATACCCACGGGAACGGCAACTACGCAGAAAAGACTGAAACCAAAGAGAAGCGAGGGCGGGTTGCTAGTAGCCTACATAATATTACGCGACGACTAATAGGATCAGACCTTCAATAAAAAATGTTGCAAAAACAAGGGAAATCTTTTCCTTTTTGATAGCTAACTCTGTCTCTCTATCTCTTCCTATTCCTTATCTGATACAAAAGAAGCTACGCGAATATGCTAGTGGCATTATAAAACCAAAAGTCACACATTTTCAGAAATTGTCGCTCACTTTCAATTTAAAGCAGTAAACCAATTGAAACAGAATTTATTTATTTATTTATTTAGGTTAATCAACAATTGATCTACACAAAAAATTATAAATACATTTACAAATTTTCATTCTTAAGTATATCAATTATTCAAAGATTAACATAGCATGCACTATATAAGGAGGGAAGGCTGGTGCTCCTGCCGAAGCCGGGACGGTCTCCGGAGTCGCCTTCGGCCTACAGGCCTATCGTGCTGCTCGATGACACGGGCAAGCTACTGGAGAGGGTGGTAGCTGCCCGCATCGAGCGGCACCTCGTCGGCACGGGGCCCGATCTGTCGGACGCCCAGTTTGGATTTAGGAGGGGTCGTTCGACGATCGCGGCTCTGTTGCGCCTGAGGGCCGTGGCGACTGAGGCCGTCACCGGCGGGGGAGTGCTGTTGGTGGTGTCCCTAGACATCGCCAACGCATTCAATAGTCTGCCATTCAGCTGCATCAGGGAGGCGCTCCGGTATCACGGGGTGCCAGTTTACCTGAGGCGGCTAGTGGCAGACTATTTGGAGGGGCGCAGCGTCCTCTGCACCGACCGAGCAGGGGACGTTGTGCGGACGCCCATGACGTGCGGTGTCCCACAGGGGTCGGTCCTCGGACCCACCCTGTGGAACATCGGCTACGACTGGGCGTTGAGGGGGAGCCTCCCGCCCGGGCTGGGCGTGATTTGTTACGCCGACGACACGCTCGTCACAGCCCGCGGTGGGACGCTAGAAGAGGCGGTAAGCCTGGCGACCTCGGGTACCGAGGAGGTCGTCAGACGGATCGAGGCGCTGGGGTTGAGGGTCGCCCTGGACAAGACGGAGGCCCTCTTGTTCCATGGGCGCACTATGAGCCCTCCCATCGGCGTCTCGATCACCGTCCACTCGGTCGACATCAGCATCCGGGCCCATATGAGGTACTTGGGCCTGGTGCTCGACGGGCGATGGTGGTTCCGGGAGCATTTCCGTAGGCTCGCTCCGCGGCTCGTCGGCACGGCGTCCGCCCTATCGTGGCTTATGCCGAACGTGGGCGGACCGAGCGCTGCGTGCCGACGGCTGTACGCGGGGGTCATCCGGTCGATGGCCCTGTACGGCGCACCAGTGTGGGCGGGGTCCATGACCGCCCGACTTAGGGCCCTCCTGTGGCGACCACAGAGGGTCATGGCGGTCAGGGCCATCCGCGGATACCACACGGTGGCGACGGAGGCAGCGTGCCTGTTGGCCGGGACTCCCCCGTGGGACCTGGAGGCGGAGATGCTCGCCGGACTATATCGGCGGGTGACGGGGGTGCGAGCGGAGGGCGGTGTGGTCTCGTTAAGGGATCTCACCGCCTGGCGCGTCGACGCCCGCCGAGACGTCATCGCCCGTTGGGCAGTCCGGCTGGAGAGGCCTCGGTTCGGGGTGCGAACCGTGGAGGCCTTCCGGCCGGTGCTGATGCAGTGGTTGGAGAGGCGGCACGGGGTGCTCTCCTTCCGACTGGTGCAGGTTTTGACGGGGCATGGGTGCTTCGCCAAATACCTGCACAAGGTCGTTAGGAGGGAGAGTACACCGTCCTGCCACCACTGCGATTGCGACGAGGATACGGCGCGCCATACGCTCGAGGCCTGCGGGGCTTGGGCAGTGCAGCGCTGTGAACTCGTCGCAATCATCGGTACGGACCTGACGCTGCCGGCTATCGCTAGGGCGATGGTCGACAGCGTCGGGAATTGGGACGCGGTCGCAGCCTTCTGCGAGACAGTGATCTCGCGGAAGGAGGCGGCGGATCGCCTGCGCGAGGAGCGCAGCCTCGATGAGGAGATCCGCCGCCGGCGACTGGGGCGGCGCAGGCGCAACTATCTGCGCCTCATGCCGCCCTAGCCGAGGCCGCGGGTGACGTGACCGGGGATTAGTCCGTCACCCGCCGAGAGGCCGACCGCGTGAGGAAAGACCGACGTCCTCCCCGAGGGGGGGGACTTCGGTCGATGGGAGGGTACCCCAATAGGGGGTATTCCGTCGGCCCGACCACTGACGACAAGTTAACGCTGCTCCAGTGGTCGGCCCAACGACGAAGGCGACGTGGTTTTCGGGTGGGTCGCGGGAGTTGCGTGCTCAAGCCCCTCTGTCGCCCCGGACGGAGTGGTGCGGAGGCGCGCCGACCGCGGCCCACCCACAAAAAAAAAAAAAAAAGCATGCACTATATCTGGTTAATTATAATAATTACACATAAGAAAATACACAAAAATACATTAAAAATAAAAAAAATAAATGAAATCAATAATAAACAATTTAAATAACAATCAATTTAGCTTGTAATACTTCTGCATCTTTTCTGTTCAATGACTAGTGTCGTTTATTTCGTTGTGTGTAGTTATTTCTACCGGAGAACACCTTACAAGACCAAAACCATTGTATCAATACACACGTGATTACAGTTCTAGTTGGTACAATAATAATTTTGAAGACACTTAAAGCTAAATAAGTACTTATCATAAACATAACATATTACTAGTACTACGTTCTTTTGATATGATAACGTGTTATAAATTGATGAACTCCGGCTGCATGCACGAAAAAGTATGCCTCATTGTCACGTTTCACTAGAGCGTGCAAGGGAGAGTGCGAAACAAGCGACAGAGAAGCACGATTGGCATAAGCGTTTGGCTTGTGACATTGTTACTTTTAATTAATCGGAATACGGCAATCTACAGAAGAACTGGTGTAACCAACATAGCACGAATAATTAGCATGCTGAAGTGACAAAGGGCAGGCCACATCGCTCGACGAACCGACAACCGCTGGGGAAGAAAGGTTCTCGAGTGGCGACCACGTATCGGACGACGCAGTGTAGGACGCCCCCCTCATTCCATAAGGGAGGCCTATGTTCAGCAGTGGACGGCGATAGGCTGAAATGATGATGATGTTGAATTAAAATTAAAAAAAAAATATGTACCTACTTAAAGAATGCAATTAAATGTTAATTTATCGATAAAAAATGTAATTTTCAATGAACTAAAAACTACTAAGTTTTATAATTTAAATAACTATAATAATAAACTAACATTTTATTTATAAAAAAATATACTTTTAAACTGGTTTTTCGTTATAGGTATCTTATGAATAAACGGGTGTGTATAAAAAAACGGATTAATTTCACGTTGCAAAGAGACGCTTCAATTTTATTTCTTTGTTTCAATTTAAAAAGAAATCTACGTTTTTAAAACAATAGAATATGATTTTAACAAAAAAAAACGTATTTCAAACAGTAGCTGCTCTGGATCGTTGAGGAATTCCCTCGACAGTCTCTCAGCTCCATCATCAGATCTAATCCAGACTAAATTGTAGTGCTTTAATAAAATACTTAATGAAAAAACTTACAAACGCACTAGTCGTCCCTAAGATTTTTGAAAGTTCCCCTCGATTTCTCTGGTCTGCCATCATAAAATCCTGATTTCCTTATCATCGGACTACCTCTGAAATATCTTTTGCCGCCAAAAAAAAAATAATTATCTAAATCGGTTCATAAACGACGAAGTTATCCGCGAACAATATAAAAAGGCATATATACGGTCGAATTGAGAAACCTCCTTCTTTTTTTAAGTCGGTTAAAAATAACGAACAAAACAATGCTTTGCGTGAAACTTTTCAAACACAGTAATTTTTTCTTTTCAAACACAGTAATTAGTGGATGCAAATTAGGCTAATTCTATCAATCATTTACGACTGTACAAAGAATGGTATTAGAGAAATCATTTCGCGAAACTTTGCACAGAGTAAAATAAAACCACTTCGAAGTCTATTTAGTAAAGTAATTGAATAGTTAACTATTATTTATACCAATAAATGACATTAATATCTGTTTGTAAGGTGAAAATATTAGGTTTTTTTCATGCTCACACAGTTATTTGCACGATACCTATGACTAAAACCCAGTTATTTTTTTATTTCTGTCTGTTTCTTTCGGATAATTCTCAAAATGGGTGGTCCAATTTTCATAATTACTACTAAATAGTTGTTTTTGATGTCTATATAAAGACTAATTAGGCATATTTTATCTCAGTATTCCCACGGGAACGGGAACTACGAGGATGAAACGGTGCGAATTAGCTAGTCCCAAATAAAAGTTGATGTGTTTTGTTGATAAATGAAGTAATCACAGAGGTTGGTATAATTTGATCCCGCTGTTTTATGAATTCGGGTAGAAAGTAAAGATCCTTGTAAATTGGAAACCGGGGTGCAACACGAGTACGTTATGCATGGGTGATAAAGGCCACCTAATTGAGAGAGCAGGTTCACGGTCGCAATATTTATTATATAAAAAATGGCTGTACACAGATTATGCAAGCCAAGTTACGAGCACAGATAATAAAAACCTAAATCCAATGTCCATTACAAAATCAAAAGTATTTTAAAGTATTGTCATATTTTAAAATTCAAAACGCCTATACAAAATAATGGTCGTTTTTAACAATACCTTGGAAATAAAAAATATGACTTCTCAATACTTGTGGCAATGCATCTAAGAATATAAAATGCACAAAAAATAAAAATACATAAAAACAAAAAACCAGTTGAGTCCCCGCAAGTACTTTACGCGTGGCGACATTATTTGGTTATAAAACATCTTATACACAGTTTGGCTTTTAACAAAAATTGACACTTATGTAAAGAGAATAAAATCCAAATCGGCTTTTAGGGTTTCACAAACCTTCGCGTGGCTGTCGTCCTTAGAGTCCACATCCAAAACATTACAACTTCCATAGAAGCATCATTTCAAATTGTCCCTTATGGTGTAATTATAAGGTTGTGTTTGAACTGAAGAATTTGCAGTTGTTTTATAGCCTGCAATGTTTTGCTATGTTTCAACCCGTCATTTAGCTACCAGGGCTGTAGGGAGTGCGTTAAAACTTACGACTGGGAGCTACGCAGAAGTACTCTAAAGCGACCGAAGTTATGTGTTAGGGTTAACGCAACGCGTGGCTCTTGAAGAGTTTTATGTGTTTGCCAAAAGAACTTTATCTTGCGTTCTTCTTTGTAGCCGTTTATATCTTGCTATTGGGAATGACTTTCACTAGAAAGAAATAAAATTCTCCTGTTTAATTAAGAAAAAAAAAATAAAAAAAATATTAAGTTAAAAATTATATTCTACGTTTACCACGGTGTTATATGACATAGAGTTTACTTTAGGTACTACCTAAAATTTAGGTGTAAGTGGATATTAATCTCGAACCAGATAGTTTTGATAATATTAAAGATTATACCCGTTTGAACCAATAAACTATAAATTTTAGTTAAAATTAAAGGTTTAATTGTCTTTATTTATGTATGTAGGATATCATCATCATCACAGATCATAAGTGTCCCACTGCTGGGCTCGAGCATCCTTAACAATAGAAGGGCAATCGACTTACTATACCACTTATTTTCCGTGTGGTGACGGAGTAAGAATACAATTCACCGCTTCTTGCCCGTGGATGTCGTAAAAGATGAGAAGAGATATAATAAGCATATAACATCTGGGCAAGAGATGGAAAACTCGAAACAAAACCATATTCCAACACGTCTGACCAGCGTGGAATAGTAGGTCAATTTCTCTCCCATTATGACGGGGGCCTGTGCTAACAGCGGACATTTATGAGCTGACATGATGATGATACCACGCTGATCAGACGGGTTGATACAAGGTTTTATTTTCAAGTTTTCCTTCTCTTGTAACGCTGTGTATCATAACCCTTAGTCGTCTTTTGCTATATGCAAAGGCAATGGCGAATTGTATTCTTACTTTGTCACCCACGAAATATGTATGTAGTATATGTATATTTGAATTAAATTATTTGAAAGCGATGTTAAATTTCACTAAACAATTTAGCACATATAATCAAAATTATCATCGCAATTAATTCATTGAAAAGCTGTCGCAAGAATTGAAAGTATGTCAAACTGTATACTCGTTAAATACTAAACAAATTATTTGTCTGTATCTTAAAGATTATATCTTTACATATAAAATTCGGGCGTATATCATGAACTGAGCGGGAATGATATCCACGCTCAGTTCTTATACGTCGTACTGTTAGTTCTGAAACTCCTTCATAAAAATACGGGTTATTATACACTTTTATATATTAGGGGTTAAAGTATGAAATTGCCGTATCGTAGTGATAAATTAAAACCATTTTTTTGTTCACATATCTGATTTCTTTAATCAAAGTAATTACCTTTGTTATCTATACATTTCTGCCATCTAATTGGAAGATCATTTAAACCTTTGCGATAGAACTCTAGGATACTGGACTCCACAAACTGTATGAAGGTATGTATTTTCTACTGCTTCCTTAGAAGAAGTCTTTATGATATTTTTTCATTACCGATGCAGTTAATAATAATACTATCTATACCAATAAATAAAATTGGAGTGTCTGTTTGTAATGTCAAAATAATAGGCCTTTTTCATGCTCACACGGTTATTTGCACTATACATATGCCTAAAAATCACTTTAGATTTTTTTGTCTGTCTGTCTGTCTGTTTGTTTCGGGTAATCTTCAAGACGGCTGGACCGATTAAAAAATTCTTACACCCATGAAAAGCTATAATATCAGGGAGTAAACTAGGCTATATTTTATCCCGGTATTCCCACGGGAACGGGAACTACGGGGATAAAGCGACAGAAACCGAAGCGAAGCGAGGGCGGGTTGCTAGTTATAAATAAATGTATAATTACAATTTAAGTTTCATAATTTTTTTTTCCAATTTAAAAAGCTTTTAAATTTAGTTCCTCATTAGTTCAAGTGGGTGTACCTAATATTAATTTATTTATTATTACCATTATATCGACTCGTATATGTCCTACTATTTGGCTCAAGCCTCTTCCACAATAGGAGGGCAAAAGACCTACTGTAACCACGCTAATTAGACGGATTGTTGTACAGATTTTATTTCGAGTTTTCCTGTTCTTTTAGTATGTTGTTATCAGCTAGTATCCCCTGGTCGTCTTTCTTTACGGGGTATGAAAGGGGGTGGTGAATTGTATTCTTACTCCGTCACCACAGAAAAAAAAGAATGTTTGTACAAAGTACGCATATCAGAAGCGAAATTCCTTTATCCATTATCCTTCATCCTTCATCCTTCATTCTTCATCCTCTATCCTTTATCTCATTGTCTCGCCGGCTGAATCCTATACATTTACATCTCTATGGACTCGCTTTTTCGTTTCATCGAGTTTGAAATCACAACGATTCTAAAGAAGTTTCACTTTAAAAAGCCGATAATAGCGTTAATCCATTATTTAAATAAGCTATTCGACAGATAACCTATAAATATCCATTGTACCACAGACTCATTAATAAATAGACATGGCTAAAAATACCGTTTCCATGCAAAAACCAAGCTATAGCCGGAGGCTTCGTATTGTGTCAATAGAACGTCAATTTGTTCGACACTTTCTCATCAAATATTCGAAACGTATCATTGTTGAATTTTCAAATAACAACGTTGCATTTATATTATTGATTTCTGTTCAGTTGATTAGTTTTGTTTCATACGAAGTTTGTTGTTATTGTAAATAAAATCATTTTACGGATTTTAACGCGTTTGTATTTGATTTTTGATTGTCCGACATTTAAAATACTTTAGTGTTCATAGTCAAATGTGGATTAAAATTTAATAACTAATTCTGTAGATATAAATTTCTGTAATAACGATGATTTGTTGGACGTGAGATATCTTAATCCGCCCGTGACCGTGAACGCTGTAAAGTGTTCGAAAGGTTGGGTAATCAAAAATCAAATAGAAACGCGATAAAATCCGTAAAATATTTTTATTTACAATGTGTAATACTTATTGTATTAGATATCAGAAATAATTTGTTATTATTATTTGTTATTATTATTTTTTGATGATGTTATTTGTTTTTCTTATCTTTGATGCCATAATCATCGTCATCATCATCATCATCATCTCAGCCCATATACGTCCCACTGTTGGGCTTGGGCCTCCTCCACAATGGAAGGGTAATTGACCTACTATACCACGCTGGTCAAACGTGTTGGTATAGGGTTTTATTTCGAGTTTTCCTTCTCTCGCATAGATTTTATATGCGTTTTATATCCCTTAGTCGTCTCGTACGATCACCCACGGGTAAGATGTGAGGGGGGGGGGATGATGAGGGGTGGTGAATTGTATTCTTACTCCGTCACCACACGGAATCATCGTCATCATCACAGTTCATTTACGTCCCACTGTTGGGCTCGAGCCTACTCCATAATAGCAGTGAAATTAATTTATGGCATATCTTGCCCGTAGATGTCGTAAAGGACGACTATGGGATATAATATGCACATAACATCTGTGCAAGAGATAGAAAACTCGAAATGAAATCCTATACCAACATGTCTGATCAGCATGGTATAGTAGGTCAAATTCCCTGCCATTGTGGAGGCGGCCCGAGCCCAGGAGTGGGACGTATGTGGGCTGCGATGATGATAATGCATTAGAAATGTAGGTATGTATTATATACTAGCAACCCACCCTCGCTTCGTTTAGGTTTCAGTCGCGTTACTCGCGGTGTAGTTCCTGTTCCCGTGGGAATACCGTTATAAAATATGGCCTATGTTACTCCCTGATATTATAGCTTTCCATTTGTGAAACAATTTTTAAAATTGGTTCGGTGGTTTAATCGTGAAAGCGTGACAAACAAACAAACAAACATCCTTACTTTCGCATTTATAATATTAGTAAGGATTTTCGTATATAATGCAAATTTTTTTTCTATGCAAAATGTATTTTCTTTTTCATTTTAGAATAATATAGCTATCTCGGAACATGCACCTGCCTTTTTTCATCTCTGCATCACCTATGGTTGACTTGACTGGTAGAGAATGCCTTTATCATTAAGCCCGCCATTGTACTTGTTGCATGAAGATTAATAAATAAAAGATAGAAATAATTTAAATACACACACACACACACATAGCTTGCTTAAGATACATATATACTTATATAACTAGCTGACCGACGTAACTAACAGACGTTGTTTTATTCAAATAAGCGCTACTTACCGGGTCTAATTGTGAATCTAAACCATCCTCGCATCCCCTTGAACATGCACAAAAAATTTCATCAACATCCGATTAGCCGTTTAAGAGGAGTTCAGTGACACCCACGTATACAAGATATTTATATATAAAGATTGAGAAATTTATATATGAAAATTGTATAAAATAAAAATAAGTTTAGATGAATTATGGTTCAATTTCGACACTCGGCGACTACTAGTACATATACTTCTCAAAATACATGAAAAAAAACATTGGTGTGTTTTATTCATGCTCACTTTTTGTGGGTTAAGGTTCGTGAATATAAAAAAAGCAAACAACTTTCGCTACAGAATGCGTTCATATTTTTATTATTCCCTTTTTACTGATATTGTGTTACAGCTAAATAAACAAATGGCGTGTCTTTTACTATCACATTAAATTGTATTTGGCGTGCACAGAATAATTACAAGCAAAATAAAACAAATCCCAGAATGAAATACTTCAATAATGTAATTTGTTTTAGTGCTACAAAATATATAAATAAATGTTCTATTGCAGATTTGATTATTTAAGTAGAAATTTCTTGAGCTGCATTGGGTATTTTTTGGTAGGGGAAAATCTTATAGGTTCGCGTCACCGACATACTCATTGGCGCACGCACAGTGTTCTGTACGCCTTAGACACTTTTTGTATAGGTGAAATGTCGTACGTTCGCGTCACCGACATGCTTATGGTAGTGGAGCGGCGAAGGTGCGATTACCTGTGCCTGATGCTGCCATAACCGAGGCCGCGGGTGACTGGATCGGGGAGTTAGTCCGTCACCCGCCGAGACTCCAACTGCGCGACGACGACCGACGTTCCCGACAGCGGGGGACGTCGGCCGAGGAGAGGGTACTCCTAGGAGGTATTCGTCGGGCCGACAACTGTCGACAAGTCACCCTACACCAGTGGTCGGCCCAACGACGAAGACGACGTGCCACGGGTGGGTTACGGGGCCGCGCGCCGCGCCTCTGTCGCCCCGAACGGAGCCGGGTGGTAAGTGCGCTGACCGTAGCCCACCCCTCAAAAAGAAAAAAATGCCTATAGCAGTAGATCTATAGTTTTCATTTCTATCGCCAGTATCTATACGTGCCAATTTGTTTTAAATATATTACTCTAAAGTCTCATCTTAGCTCATGTAAGTCCCACTGTTGGGCTCGAGTCTCCTCTATAATACGAGAGAAATGGACCTTCTACTCCACGCTGGTCAGATGGGTTGATATAGAATTTTATTTTGAGTTTTTCTTCCCTTGCATAGATTTTATAAGCGTATTTAATCCCTTAGTCGTCTTTTACGACACCCATGGCCAAGATAGAGAATTACGGTCTAAGAATACAATATATAAATGCATAGTAAGATAAATTTGTTTTAATATCTTCTTGTGTGGGCAGAGATAAAACGTCAGATAAGATTTTAATTAAACGATCTCTTTAATGTGGCACTTCACTACATATTATAAAACAAAGTCGCTTTCTCTGTCCCTATGTATGCTTAAATCTTTAAAACTACGCAACGGATTTTGATGCGGTTTTTTTTAATAGATAGAGTGATTGAAGAGGAAGGTTTATATGTATAATAACATCCATTAAATAGTGGAGAAATACTGTTATTTTTGAGGTTTCTAATGTGATGTCGTAAATAATTAAATTTTTTTCGCTTACATTGCAAACGCTGGCTGAACCCTATGGGATTTATCAAAATAATGTACTAAGTATTGTATACATTGAAAAGGTCTACAGAAAACTCCGCGATGGTATATGTCTATCTCTTATGGATATCCCACAATAACATTTTTTTGTTATTTACTTTTTACGACAAATAATGGCTAATTTTCGAAGCAATTTTAACCAATACAGCATTAATCCTTATCCAATTAAATACCTTAAATACATTGTTAATTTAATATAGATCTATATGACCCCTTAGAGCATATGATTTAAATGAATATTTTCGAAGATATTACAGTTTTAAAATTGCGGGACGTAGCGTTTGCGTTTGCCAAAAAAATAACAATATATACCAATAAATAAAATTAGAGTGTCTGTTTGTAATATCAAAATAATAGGATTTTTTCATGCTCACAGGGTTATTTGCACGACACCTATGCCTAAAATACAGATTAAAAAAATTTTTGTCTGTCTGTCTGTTTGTTCCGGGTAATCTTCAAAATGGCTGGACCGATTTCAAAAATTCTTTCACCAATGGAAAGCTATAATATTAGGGAGTAAACTAGGCTATATTTTATCCCGGTATTCTCACGGGAACGGGAATTACGAGGGTAAAACCACTAAAACCGAAGCGAAGCGAGGGCGGGTTTTTTTTTTTTTTTTTGGGTGGGTCGCGGTCGGCGCGCCTCCGCACCACTCCGTCCGGGGCGACAGAGGGGCTTAAGCACGCAACTCCCGCAACCCACCCGAAAACCACCTCGCCTTCGTCATTGGGCCGACCACCGGAGCAGGTTTACTTGTCGTCAGTGGTCGGCCCGACGGAATACCCCCTACGCGGGGTACCCTCCCATCGACCGACGTCCCCCCCTCGGGGAGGACGTCGGTCTTTCCTCACGCGGTCGGCCTCTCGGCGGGTGACGGACTAATCCCCGGTCACGTCACCCGCGGCCTCGGCTAGGGCGGCATGAGGCGCAGATAGTTGCGCCTGCGCCGCCCCAGTCGCCGGCGGCGGATCTCCTCATCGAGGCTGCGCTCCACGCGCAGACGCTCCGCCGCCTCCTTCTGCGAGATCACTGTCTCGCAGAAGGCTGCGACCGCGTCCCAGTTCCTGACGCTTCGACCATCGCCCTAGCGATGGCCGGCAGCGTCAGGTCGGCACCGATGATTGCGACGAGTTCACGGCGCTGCACTGCCCAAGCCGCGCAGGCCTCGAGCGTGTGGCGCGCCGTGTCCTCGTCGCAATCGCAGTGGTGGCAGGACGGTGTACTCTCCCTCCTTACGACCCTGTACAGGTATTTGGCGAAGCTCCCGTGCCCCTGTCAACACCTGCACTAGTCGGAAGGAGAGTCCCGTGCCGCCTTTCCAACCACTGCATCAGCACCGGCCGGAAGGCCTCCACGGTTCGCACCCCGAACCGAGGCCTCTCCAGCCGGACTGCCCAACGGGCAATGACGTCTCGGCGGGCGTCGACGCGCCAGGCGGTGAGATCCCTTAACGAGATCACACCGCCCTCCCCGCGCACCCCCGACACCCGCCGATACAACTCGGCGAGCATTTCCGCCTCCAGGTCCCACGGGGGAGTCCCGGCCAATAGGCACGCTGCCTCCGTCGCCACCGTGCGGTATCCGCGGATGGCCCTGACCGCCATGACCCTCTGTGGTCGCCACAGTAGGGCCCTAAGTCGGACGGTCAAGGACCCCGCCCACACCGGTGCGCCGTACAGGGCCATCGACCGGATGACCCCCGTGTACAGCCGTCGGCACGTAGCGCTCGGTCCGCCCACGTTCGGCATAAGCCACGATAGGGCGGACGCCGCGCCGACGAGCCGCGGAGCGAGCCTGCGGAAATGCTCCCGGAACCACCATTGCCCGTCGAGCACCAGGCCCAAGTACCTCATATGGGCCCGGATGCTGATGTCAACCGATCGGACGGTGATCGAGACGCCGATGGGAGGGCTCATACGGCGCCCATGGAACAAGAGGGCCTCCGTCTTGTAGCGAGGGCGGGTTGCTAGTATCTTTATAAAAAAAACAAGCTTTATTATTATCAATTAATACTGTAATCTTATACGTGCGGTTACGGAGTAAGAATACAATTAATCAACCCCTTTCTTGTCCGTGTGTATCGTAAGAGATGATTAAAGGGATATATGCAGGTGATATCGATGCACGAAAAGGAAAACTCAAAATAAAACCCTATACTGACCTGTCTGACGAGCATGATATAGGAAGGATGAAAGAAATGATGATGAAATGATGATAATCAATTATTACTATAATCTTATACGTGCGGTTATGGAGTAAGAATACAATTAACCAACCCCTTTCTTGCCCCTGGGTGTCATAAAAGACGACTAAGGGATATATGCAGGTTAGGAGTGGTAAGACCACACTGTCCACAGTTATCTGTCTACAGCCGCGGGCCGGTCCGTCCGGGGCAGTACCATGCTCTCGCAGAAAATCGACGTCTGAGTAGTAGCAATTTGTTACTGCGCTTCGTTCGGGGAGCGAGAGAGCCGGAAGTCCAACTTTCTGAGGGTGATTGCGTGTGGAGGGTTTTGGTGGTGACCTTGGTATCATCGAGCCTCAATGCACGCATTCACGCTCCCTTCGCTTTCTTCGCGGTAAGCAATGGCCTTGTAAAGGTCCATGAGCGGCAGCAACATCTACCATCAGGTGTACTGTTTGCTC
Source organism: Lymantria dispar (assembly GCA_032191425.1). Lineage (NCBI taxonomy): Eukaryota > Metazoa > Arthropoda > Insecta > Lepidoptera > Erebidae > Lymantria > Lymantria dispar. The sequence continues at coordinate 9,268,728 of CM063468.1, read as the reverse complement.
GTTTGCTTCCGTTTGCGATAAAAAAAAAACAAAAAACATCGATGCAGGAGAAGGAAATCTAGATACAAAACTATTCCAAGACATCTGACCAGTGTAGAATAGTAAGTCAATTTCCCTCCTATTGCGGAGGAGGCCTAAGCTTTGTTTGTTTGTGTATGTGCATGTACAGCTGTTAACCGCAGATGGCTTTCAGCTTTGCCCTATGGATGAGCGATAAGGGCTATCAACGGTACCATTGCACGCCTCAAATGCTATATGGAGGGAATATCGCGGATTACGGGGTCACGCACCTCCTTTTAATCGCCCCGGACGTAGTGGACAGCATGCGTTTACACAATAGCTTGCCAAAAAAAGAAGTTCTAACTTATAGAATATAACTTCGTCCTTAACATTGAAATGTTGAATGGATTTAATAGTAGTAGGACCACACTGTCGACAGTACTCTATCTACAGCCGCGAGCTGGTTCGTCTGGGGTAGTAACACACTGAACAAAAAATCGACTTCCGAATAGTAGCAATTCATTACTGCGCTTCGTTCGTGAGTAAGAGATCCGGAAGCACAACTTTCTAAGGGGTGTTTGCGTTCAGGCCGACTACTGACGTCAAGGCACCCTGCTCCGGTGGTCAGCCCAACGACGAAGGCAACGTGTCACGGGCAGGTTACGGGTGTGCGTGCTTACGCCCCTCTGTCGCCCCGGAAGGAGTGGTGCGAGGAGTGCGTCGACCATAACTCACCCCCAAAAAAAAAGAAAAGGGGTGTTTGCGTGTGGTGGCTTTTAATTATGCCTTTAGTGTCAGCGAGCCTCATTACATGCATTCACACTGCCTTTACTTTTTTCGCGGCAGCAACACTTACCATCAGGTGTACTGTTTACCAGTTTGCCACCGTTTGCAATAACAAAATGAATTCACGTATGGTAACGAAGACTACTAATACTTTCATTGATTATGGGTATCGTAAAAGACGACAACGGCGGGAAAGAAGCGATCGGTAAACTTAAGAGGATCTTCTCGTCCAATATTCCGCAGTGTTTGAAAACAAAGGTTTATAACCAGTGTGTGTTACCAGCGATGACTTACGGCACTGAAACGTGGTCTCTAAATGTCGGCCTCATAAAAAACCTCCAAGTTGCTCAACGTGCTATGGAGAGGGCTATGCTCGGTATTTCTGTACGTTATAAAATCCAAAACACAGAAATCCGTAGAAGAACGGGTGTAACCGACATAGCCCGCAGAATTAACAGGTTGAAATTGCAACGGGCAAGCCACATCGTTCGTAGAACCGACAACCGTTGTGGAAAAAAGGTTCTTGAGTGGTGACCACGAATCGGACGGCGCAGTGTAGGACGTCCCCTCACTAGGTGGACTGACGTCATTCTCAAAGTCGCAGGGAACCGTTGGATGCAAGTGGCGCAGGACCATTCCGAGTAGCATTCTAGTGGGGAGGCCTATGTCCAGCAGTGGACGTCTGTAGGCTGATGGATGGATGAAAAAGACTACAAAATGTTTTTATGCGAGCTGGATCCACTCCATCTGATGTCATTGCCGATGTGATTGCTGACTAAAGTCATTAATAATGTTCCAAAGAATTATTGCCATCAGGTAGGCGGCAGGTCACAATACTATTGAAAAAACTTTAGAAATATGTAGGTACAATGGCGGGAAGTACTTACTGCAAAAGTGAATGAAGTAAAAGAAAGCTTCTCAAACCTGAAACTGGTAATCAATGTTTGCTTTGCAGTTTTTTTACGACTTCAACGTTGGTGGCTTAAAAGCAAATACTAAAAATAACCGCACGCCACATACTACTTACAAAACTTGTTTATGATTCGTCACTCTAACAAAATGGCATTTTTTATATTTGAGACAACATAGTAAATAAACACTACATGATGGAGTAAGAATACAATTCACCACTCCCTTTCTTACCTGTGGATGTGGTAAAATACACGCGTTTAGGTAACATATCTGTATATATGCATGAGTCGAAATAAAACTCTATACCAACATTTTTAAATTAAACTAATTTACGGATTTTATCGCGGTATTCGATTTTTGATTGCCTGACGTTTCGAAAACTTTGCAGTATTCATGGTCACGGGCGGACTAAGATATCTCACGTCCAACAAGTCATCGTTATTACAGATATTTATAATTATCTAACCAATACAGAAAATTAGTTATTAAATTTATTAAATTTTGAGCCACATTTTAGTACAAATTTATTGCCAGAAGAAAATGATTCTATATGAAAAAATTATATTGTTTATGGTTAGTAATTATTAATTATTAAATTTGTAGCAATTATTAAGATAATTTATTAACTTCAAAAAACTAACAAATCTAGTATACTATCACCAGATCGGAACGCGGCCACACTGAGAAAGATCCGGCAAGAAAACTCAGGGGACATAATGCTAAATTAATATTTATTTTTATAGGCGGCTTACTTTGCTTTACTAAAAGGCTTTAATTTATAAAATTATCTTTAACTATTATTATTGTGGGCAATCAAAAATCAAATACAAACGCGATGAAGTCCGTAAAGTAGTTTTATTTAAAAATGTGTAATACTCGCGTAAACATCAGAAATCATTATATAGCACCATGTCTGACTAAACTATATCATTATCATAGGTCAATTTTCCTCCTAATGCAAAGGCGGCTCGAGCCCAAAATTTATTGAATTCAAACAACGAGGGGGTTCATGAATAAAAATGCTCTTCAAAACAATGAAATTCTTAACATTTTTCTTCTAAATATATAAACTGTATCTCAAACACAATTAAAATCTAATAAAAATAAAAGGATGTTTTATAACACCTACACGCGCAATAAATTATCTAGCACCCCACTCCTCCTCACAAAGGGGGAGCACGAGGTAATAGCCTACGTTCCCAAGAGACTAGACTTGATAGGAAACCGGGCCAGATCTATTTTTTATCATCCACAAGCAATTTATTAGAAGAGGACGTTAACTTACGGTACTTTGAATTTAAAATATAGACTTAATACAAATAGATAAGGATTAATATGTAAATATTCAAATGCTTATTTGGGATTTTAATACAACCTTTCGTTAGAAAATGTACTATCTAATGCAATGATAAGTCATTATTTATGTAATTAGAAGTTCAAAAACTATATTTTTGAGAAATGTTCACCTCCCTTTTAAATTTTACTGTAATCAGATAAGAAATCTAGGAAGATAATATAAAAAAAAACAGTTTTAATCTTTCTTTTTCAATTTATCAAATCTTGAACGTGATAATAGACGACCAAGGGATATAATATGAAGATAACATCTATAATAAGAAAGTATAACTCGATAAAAACACAGGATTTTATAAAACGAATCTGACGAGTGTGGTGGGGATTGTCCTCCTTGTCTGATCTTGAGGTACTTATGTGGGCTCATCATCATTTCAGCTCATATACTTCCCGCTGTTGGGCTCGAGACTCCTCCACAATAGGATAGCCTCGCAAAAGGCTGCGACCGCGTCCCAATTCCCGACGCTGCCAACCATCGCGCTAGCGATAGCCGGCAGCGTCAGGTCCGTACCGATGATTGCGACGAGTTCACAGCGCTGCACTGCCCAAGCCGCGCAGGCCTCGAGCGTATGGCGCGCCGTGTCCTCGTCGCAATCGCAGTGGTGGCAGGACGGTGTACTCTCCCTCCCAACGACCTTGTGCAGGTATTTGGCGAAGCACCCATGCCCCGTCAAAACCTGCACCAGTCGGAAGGAGAGCACCCCGTGCCGCCTTTCCAACCACTGCATCAGCACCGGCCGGAAGGCCTCCATGGTTCGCACCCCGAACCGAGGCCTCTACAGCCGGACTGCCCAACAGGCAATGACGTCTCGGCGGGAAAAAAAAAAAAAAAGCAAGCATAAGATTATCTTATGACCGCAAAAATCGCAAACATTTTAAAGCCTTCAATTCTTCGTAATCTATAAAAAGCCATGGCAAATGTAATTTTTTCAATGTCATATTAAACTGAGAGCTACGTTGTGGTTTCCTTGGGTTTATGATTTCTTGGTAAGATAATTGATAGTAAATTACTTTTGAATATATATATTTTCTTCTTAGTATTTTTTTTTTTATAAGGAATATTCCGGCCGATTATGAATTATGATAATAGATATTTTAAATAACAGTAGTCTTAAAGAATTCTAGTCTAGTCTTAAAGAAGTTTAGTCTATCTATTCATTTCTTAACACTACATTATTTTATATAAAGCATTTCCCTTTAGTAACTACTTCATTTTAAGTTACTTAGAGTACATTTGATTAAATATGTTGATTAATCGCCATTAGTTTGAATTTTCCGAGGTCGGAGCTCTTTAGCACTTTTATAAAATCTATAATCAAATTAGGAATGGATATAATCAGCACTTAATACTTGTTAATAAATGTGGTTCCTTCGGGGAAGGAGAGAGCCAAAATTTATGAGGGTATTTGTGTGTGGAGGGTTTTGTTTTGGTTTGATGCCTTTAATGTCACGGATTCTCATTGCACGTATTCACACTCCCTTCATTTTCATCGCGGTAGGCAGCGGCCTAGCAAAAGTGCTTGACCGGCAATAACACTTACCATCCGGTGTAGGTACTGTTTGCCCGTTTGTCACCAACAATAATAAAATAAATCTGGAAAAGTAAAGAAATTAAGTACATAATTAATATATAAGTATTTTTTTAGCGCGTGAAAGTAAGAATATATTAATAGCGTAGTATTTTAGCATGTTAGCGTATAAACCCAATTGCTTAGAAAGCGCTCATACTTATGAGTATATACTCTATATGCACTAGCTCCTAAACTATTGGAGATCCCATTTTAATTTTTTTGTGAGGAATTAATACATTAAAAGTTTTAATTTAAGGTAAAAATATTAAAAATAAAAATGGTCGAAGTTACTGAAATATCGATTTGAAATTTTCACTTCCGGTTTACTATACGTAAAAAAATCAAATTTAGAATTCAACAAAAAAATTAAAAACTTCAACTTTTTAACTATAAGAAACAGTATTTTTTAGTTTTTCTTTACAAATTAATTGATACAGATAATAAGAATCTAAAAATTCATGACTTCATTCTTAGTCACTTTTCAAAAGCTCATAACTCAGCAATAAAGCAACACACAAAAAAAAATAAAGTGTGTACACATCCAGGTCTACTAGAAGTATAACTAACCAGAGTACAAACAAAATTCACGACGTCACTTTTATGTTCTTCTTTTTTTTATGTGAAATGCCCCATACATAAATCTTTTGCTCGTGTGTTTGTAATTCAACTCCATCTAAGCGGCTGGACAAATTTTGATGAAATTTTTGTGTATGTTCAAGTGAGTTCAAGAATGGTTTAGATTAATATTTGGACCCTATAGATGGTGCTACAATTGAAATAAAAATTCCTTTTTTTTTATTTGAACAGAACAGCGTTTGTTGGGTCAGCCAGTACTTATCTATGTAATCATAAATTATTAGTTACTTATCCATACTTGGAGGCATTATCAAAGATTTAAAGACTAAGAAACTACAAGACATGTTTGTAAATTAATGTACAGTAAAAGGTTCATCGTATAAATAAAATCTAACTGAACTTAACTCATTATAATATATTCACGTTGAATTTTGTTCACATTCTAAGTAAAACTTAATCGTATCGATCCTAATAAACATTTTAAAAGTTGTTCGTGATGTTAGTAAAGCCATTTTGTTATTTTAACAACCATTCGAGTATATCCTTCGTTGTTCACATCTCGTTTTATCGCCTAGGACTGGTCTTATTGTTGGTGATTAGCGATTTGAAATAAATTTGTTATTATATCTTTAGATAATATGATAGTTATCTACTATATCTTAATATATATAAATTACGTGTCACGTTGTTTATCCGCGATGGACTCCTACAATACTTAATCGATTTTAATCAAATTTGCTCACCGTGTGCAGTTTGATCCAACTTGAAAGATAGGATAACTTACATCTTACTTTATAATCGCAATATTATTTTATTGCAAATTATTTGTCTATTATTTGACATTCACAGTTATCTGTTAACTCCAAACGATTTTAACAGATGGCAATATCTGTTGACTGAATTGAGTAAGTAATTAATAGATGGCGCAGCTATGTCAAACCTACAAACGTGTCATATACGATTTTAACAGATGGCGATATCTTAGCCACAGCAACGCGTGGCCGGGTCTGCTAGTATACTATAAATATTAGATATATTATTCTTATGGGGAATTGAAAGGGACACCAGTGATAGAGAAAATTAGGAGTGCGAGATGTTTTACTATGGACATATGACAAGAAAGCTTGAAAGACATGTGACATAGAGGTTTATAAATATATCAATATAATTGTGAATGTACGTAGGAGACACAAAAAGAGATGTATGGAATAGTTAAATAAGGATATCTGTATGAAAGCAATGAGTGCAGATAATGACGGCTGACAGAAGTCTATTAAATGTAAGAACATGGTGTGCTGATTTTACTTAGCGTGGAATAAGGGCAGGGTAATGATGCCAATGATGGTTATTCGTGTGGAAATGGAATAAGAATACAAGAATACAATTAATTACAACATTCTTGCACGTGTGTTTTATAAGAAACAACTAAGGACAAGAGAAGGAAAACTAGACATAAAATACTATGCCAATGTTTGACCTGCCTGACATACTGAATTAATTTTGCTCCTACTATGAAGAAGGCCGAAACTCAACAGTAGGACGGACATGTGCTGAAATTTTGATAATATATAATTAGATTAAATGCATAATTGTGATAACAAGATAAGTACACCATACTTCACCACCCCTAACTATTCTTGGCCAATCGTAAAGATTGTTAAAGTGGATCAAGGAAATGGGTAGCAGCATTATTCTGGGCAACTAATCGTGTCATGTATGATACATCAAACAATGGCTATTATTGTATTATCCTCACTTTTATTCAACAGTAACAGTCAATAGGCTTAAAAACTTGCTATACCTGGTCAGAATGGTTGGTATAGGTTTCTTATTTTGCATTTTATCTGCATCCCTTAGTTGTTTTTTACGACATAGTCGTTCAACAGAGGCGATGATGAATTGTTCTTACTCCGTCATTACACGAAAAATAGATAGATAAATATAATATATTTATCTATTAGATACATAGATACGCAACATAGACATACAGGAGCATGGCGTTTTATTTTTACATGTAACAACGACTCAATAAAACAGTTTTCTCAGAAACAAGTTAGGATTAAAATATGTTTTCATCTCTTACTTTCCGATGGCACTGAAAACACAGCAACCAAAGAATCAGGGAAGGAGACGAGGGCCATCTCAAGAAACTTATCCCACCTACATTTGCTAAATCTTGCTGTCATTCATGAGGAATGGTGTAGTTCTTCTTTATGGGGAAGAATATGTCCAGTAATGGACATTTTTAGCCTAACAGATTAATGTAAAATACTTCTGTTTATTTTTTATGTGTCTGAATAAAAAGTGAAACGATCCAATTGTTATATTCAAATAACCATTTCATCATTATGGTCTTCACCACAGTTCATATACATCCCACTAATGATATTCTATATAATAGGAGGGTAATTTACCTACTGACTCACGCTGGTCAGACGGGTTCTTATAGGGTTTTATTTCGAGTTTTTCTTTTACATGGATGTTATATGCATATAAAAATCCTTTAGTCATCTCTTTCGAAAGGCATGGACAAGAAAAGAGTACTGAATTGTATCCTTATTCTGTCATCACAAAAAAAAAATATGAATAGTCTAAAAATATGTTTGCTGTATAATAAAAACATTTTTATCTTAGTAATCTTAATTTTTCACCTGTATACCTACTGAGCTCTTACTGATATTAATCAAGAATTTATGTACTATATCGATATCGCAAGCAAATCAAAATCAGCAATTAAGACAAAAGTGTCAACAAAAATATCCTAGAATGAATCTGAATTAAATTATGTGCGCATAATATAAGCTTAAGACCGATTTAGATAAGCAATATGTAATTGATTAATTCTAAAATCACGCAATTAGTTACTTAGTGTTAAAATAATCAACAAGGCCACGACCTTTCAAAAGATAGTTTGATAATTATCTATAAGCGAGTTCAACGACACAGCGTAAGTGATTTATCGCTAGCAGTTTGACATAGCCTTATACAAAGAAGACTATTAAATTTACTTCAGCTAACGCGGTTTTAATGTGGAAACTTTTCTGGTGGGTAGGAATAATTTTACAGAAAATCGGCTTTACTGTGTACTTACGTGCATATAATACGGACAAAGAATCTTTGTTTTTAACGAGTATATACACAGAAAAAGTTTTTTAGTATTACGTCTTAGAAATTTAACACACCTTTATTTTGCCACATAACTTTTAGGTTGTTACAGCCTCAGTTTCAACCCTCAAGCTTATTATTGAAAATATTCCGAAAGAAAATCCTCTAATGTGGATAATTTGCAAAAAAATCCCATGGACATTTCTATATAACGATGGATGGATGTATTTAGAAATAAAATTTGATTGATTTTGTAGTGTCGGAATAAGAGCGGGTGACGTGACCGGGGCTTAGTCCGTCACCCGCCGAGAGGCCGACCGCGTGAGGAAAGACCGAAGTCCTCCCCGAGGGGGGGACGTCGGTCGATGGGAGGGTACCCCAATAGGGGGTATTCCGTCGGGACGACCACTGACGACAAGTTAACGCTGCTCCAGTGGTCGGCCCAACGACGAAGGCGACGTGGTTTTTGGGTGGGTCGCGGGAGTTGCGTGCTTAAGCCCCTCTGTCGCCCCGGACGGAGTGGTGCGGAGGCGTGCCGACCGCGACCGACCCACAAAAAAAAAAAAGTGTCGGAATAAGAACACAATTCATCACCTTTTTCATTGTCCACGGGTGTCGTAAAAGACGACTAGGGGATATAATATGCACATAACATCTGCGCAAGAGAAGGAAAACTCGAAATGTATGCCAACATATCTGACCAGCATCGTATAGTAGTTCAAATTCCCTCCCATTGTGGAGGAGACCCGAGCCCAACAGTGGGACGTATATGGGCTGCGATGATGATGACGATAAAAGGTATAATACTATAATGAACATACTTGACAGATGGGTATAGTAGAGAGTGGCGGCTGGTGGGTCATCAAAGTGGTTCACTTTACTTCCTCACTAAGTATTAAGATCAGAAATTGAATTAGAACAACAATTTACGTAAAAAAATTTTTTTTAATTATTTTTGAACGCATTACATTTTGTAGATGTACCTGCGAAGAAAAATAGGTATTTTGTTTGTTTTTCACACTTCAAAAAATATTTATAAAAGAGAGCCTTGGCGGTCCCGCCAATTTATATCAACTTTATTTTAAAAAGTTTTGTTATTGTCTTTAATATAGTCTATATTTATGCTCATTTTCACCCACTGTATACGCAGTATAAAATAGAACTAAGACCAAAATAAAAAAAAAAACAATTAATGTAAACAAACCATATTTAACTCGTCACAGATACATCGAACCTATACCTACTTACTGTACTTAACGAGACATCATCAGCGAATTTCGTCGTAAGTCGAGTTTTCTCGGCAATGTTCGGTTCGCTCGTGCGCCGTACAGAAACAGACTCATTTTTCAGCATATTTCTATATGAACTATCTTCTGTCTCACGCGCCAGGCGTTTTAACTCATTTCTAATACAAGTTGTATGGGCAGTCCCCGTGCGCTCGCCTCAGCGCACGAGAATTTTTTTACAAGAAATATAAGTTTTAATAGTTTAGTAAAGCGCTTATATTGTTTCGTCATAATTTGAAATTTTATTTGTTATTGTTTTTTTATGTTCAAAGAATAAATATTAATGGTAATTTAAAAATTAATATGAAGTTAAATTTTGTAGTTTTGAAATATTTTGATTTGGTGGTTCAGCGCACGAGCGCACTTAAGGTACAGCCGCCACTGATAGTAGATATAGTATAGTATTAATTTATTTCATTCTTAATTTAATGTTACTATTTCAAATATTACTGTTATTACTGTACTTTTTTTAAATATATTTGTTTTGAATATATTGTTGCTTCCGCGAATTGATTGTACGTGTCCATTAGAATATCAGCGGTGTAGTATCATATTTACTGTACCATAAGCTGAGATGGGCACCATATTTTGGCCTCACATATTCGACTGCTTGTTTTTAGTTAGTAGTTCTTATTTCTTTCGTTGGTGTCTATATTTTGTGAGGTTTGCAAAATAAAATTTCTTTCTTTCTTTCTTTCATAGTCGTCTTTTACAACATCTTCGGGCAAGATAGAGTGAGTGGTGAATTGTATTCTTACTCCGTCACCACACGAAAAATCTCACGAAAACACGTATACCTTTTATGGGGTGTCCTGTATTGAACAGGTTATGTATATAGACTTAATATCTTGACATTTAAGTCTTTGAATTCATTATCGTCATCATCACCTCATAACGTCCAACTCTTGGGCTAGAGTCTCCTTCCCAATAGCAGGGTCATTGTTCTGACGTGCTAATCAGTCATACTAATATATAGGGTTTCATTGTGAGTTTTCGTTTTCTTGCTTAGAAGTTACCTATATGCATATTTATCCGCGTGGTGACATAATAATAATGCAATTCACCATAGCCTCTCTTGTCCGTGGGTGTCGTAAAAGGCGACTAAGGGGTATAATATGCATATAATATCGATGCAGTCAAAAGGCGTCAACTTCTCTCCCATTATGGTGGAGGTTCGAGCCCAACAGTGGGACGCATATGGTGATGACGCATATATGATGATGATATGTATATTATATCTCTTACTCGTGATATCCACGAGGAAGTAGAAGGTGGAGAGAATTCTTACACCATCACACGAACAAGATTGACTTCAGTATCTATACTCTAAACTAATATATAAAACTGTTTGCTTGAACTCACTGTTCTCAAAAATTACTGGTCCGATTTGAAAAATTCTTTCAGTGTTACATAGCCTATTTATCGAGGAAGGCTATAGGTTATATATCATCACGCTAAGGCCAATAAGAGCCGAGCACCAATGAAGAATGTTTCAAAATCGGGGGTCTTTTGCCTTTTCAAAGCTCCCGCTGCGTGCGCTGTATAACAAATAAAGTTTTGCAAAAATCGTGTTTGACAGAATCGTATTATTTGAAAATATTTTCACCTTCTACATAAACAAAGTGTCAGGTTAAGGTTAGCGTTAGCCCAAAGTAGGTATTCCACGAGGTCAAAGTCGCGAGCAGAAGCTGATCCTAAATAAATTCAATTAAAGCGATAATGACCTTAGCTATCACTGAATAAACAGTAAATTCAACTGATTACCGGCGCCTTAGATATCAGACATTTTATTTTTACCTAGTGTCATTTCCTGGTTGTAATAATTCCAAATGTAGTTTTTTAATGACCATTTAAACTTATGTTTCGACTTTATTCTCACGGACCAAATATTTGGGTACGCATCTGTCATATTTCCGGTTGATGTTCGATAGCCGCTGATTATCTTGTTGGTAGAACCAGTACCAGTATATAATGTTCGCCTTAGATCACAATTAAATATGCTTTTTTTGTGGCTTACGCTTTGACCGTGACTTTGCTCGCGTCGTACATCAGTTGTCTGGCTTTACATGTGTCTTTTTTTATTACATAAAGCAAAGGTTATTTGCTTTTGCTAAGGTTTCATCAATGTGGTTTAAATAAGAATTGATTGACTATTTGATTAATAACTGTTTGTAGTTAATAATTCATAGTTCTTTGACTGTTGGAATAAAAACTGATTGTTATTCTCAATTTCATACTTTTGTAAGCGGAATTCAAGGTTTTTTTTAATAATAAAATTAGCGTTAGTTACTCTTTATAATATACGCTATCTCATCATCTCTCATCTCAGCCCATATACGTCCCACTGTTGGGCTCGGGCTTCCTCCATAATGAGAGGGAAATTATCCTGCTATACCACGATGGTCAGACGAGTTAGTACAGGATTTTATTTAGTTTTCCATTTCTTCCATAACTGTTATATGGCGCCTCATGCCGCCCTAGCCGAGGCCGCGGGTGACGTGACCGGGGATTAGTCCGTCACCCGCCGAGAGGCCAACCGCGTGAGGAAAGACCGACGTCCTCCCCGAGGGGGAGACGTCGGTCGACGGGAGGGTACCCCGCGTAGGGGGTATTCCGTCGGGCCGACCACTGACGACAAGTAAACCTGCTCCGGTGGTCGGCCCAATGACGAAGGCGAGGTGGTTTTCGGGTGGGTTGCGGGAGTTGCGTGCTTAAGCCCCTCTGTCGCCCCGGACGGAGTGGTGCGGAGGCGCGCCAACCGCGACCCACCCCAAAAAAAAAAAAAATAGCTGTTATATGCATTTTATAATCCCTTAGTCGTCTTTTATGACACCTACAATACATTTCTACCAAAGTATGAGTCAAAATATTTAATAACTAATTCTGTAGCAGGTAGATATAAAAAACTCTGTAATAACGATGACTTGTTGAACGGGAGACATCTTAGTCCGCCCGTAACCATGAACGCTATAAAGTGTTTGAAACGTCGAACATTCAAAAATTAAATACAAACACGATAAAATCCGTAAAATAGTTTAATTTACAATGACAAGGTCGCCATTTACTTTTTTTTGGGGTGGGTTACGGTCCGGCTCCGTACAGGGCGACAGAGGGGCGGTGCGCGGCCTTGTAATCCACCCGATAGCACGTCCCCTTCGTCGTTGAGCCGACCACTGGTGCAGAGCTCCTTGTCTTCAGTGGTCGGCCCGACGGAATACCCTGAAGAGAGTACCCTCTCCCATTGACGTCCCCTTCGTGGGATGTCGGTCACCGTCGCATTGTGAGCCTCTCCGCGGGTGACGGACTAAAATCCCCGGTCCGTTCACTCGCAGCCTCTGCTAGGGTGGCATTAGGCGCAACCTTTACCACCTAAGACGACATTACCACTTACATTTCAACGGAATGTTGTCAAGTGAATACTAAGTTTAAAATTAATAAAAACGTATTAAGTAATAGAAGGCATAAGGAGACTATAGATTAATAACCTTTTTAATATTCATCGTTTCCTGTAAACAGCTATTACTTTGAAAAACCCATATTATACTAGTGTATCAATACGAGAAAAATATAAATTGATTTAATAATTATTTAAATGGAAATCCAACTTGGGTTTTTTATTTTAATTAATTGAAATTACTTTATATGATTATTACAGTGATTAAATGAGAGATGGTGGCCGTCTCTTGTTATTAGCAGACTTCAAAAAAGGAGGGCATTCTCAATTCGGCTGTATTTTTTTTTTTTGGTTGTTATCTCAGAACTTTCGAATGGGTGAACCGATTTTGATAATTCTTTTTTTAGTCAGTCTTTAGTCTTGCAGCGACGAGCAACGCTCCCGTCGCCTCTGACGGATTAGATGGTACCTGGCACCAAAAAAATAAGGGTATCAAGTACATGTATGCCATTTTATAAGCAAATTAAAAAAAAATGTAATAACCCCTGACATAAACTAAAATAATAAATAAAATGTATTACGTTCTCTTCAAAAGGAATTACTAATTAATATCATTTAACGATCATACTGGCACGCGTGAAGCACTTAATTAACTAATCATACACCATTACATTATTTTGCAAAAGAACTGATACACTGCTCTACCTATATTAACCAAACATAGCTAAAAATTAACGCAATAAAATAGCTTTGAAATGAAAAAATAAAACCGCATCCAAATCGGTCTATCCGTTTGAGAGCTATGGCGCCACAGACAGACACACACAAACGGACAGACATTGACGTCAAACGTACAACACCCCTCTTTTTGCGTCGGGGGTTGATAATTGTTCCAGTCGTTAAAGCATGAAAATGTAACAAACATTAATATGATTTACTAGGCCTTTGTTTTATTTTTTACCTGAACTTAGCACGAACTTACGATTGCAGCCATAATTAATGTATTAATTAGCACGTAACAACTCAAAGGAAATCGTGTCGTCAATATTTATTATCTATCTATAATTAGTTACTTTTTAGCTCTATCTATATAAATAAATAACAATATCTGGTTGACGGAGCTTTGCTCGGTATATTTTTTTTTTGTATTTTTGCGTAACTTTTTAGATATATATGAATAAAAATAATGAAATAATGTAAAACATATCAAAATTACAAAAAGAAAATAATAATAACATCGCGATTCGATCTTATGCTGTTTGAATGCGACTGGATAACTTCCCAATTAAGCTATTGTCACTCTTGACGGCGATGGCGAAATTTTAATTCTCATTCTATTGACATTTTATGTCATTGTATTGGTTAGCTAAAACATCGACAAAACAACATTTTCTATAAATAAAACCTAGCTAGATAAATTTTTTGGCCCTGAAACCTCTAGTATGCCAAATTTCATCAAAAGCGTTGAAGCTTTACGAGTGGTAGGACCACACTGTCGACAGTTATCTGTCTACAGCCACGGGCCAGTCCATCCGGGGTAGTACCACACTCTCGCAGAAAATCGACGTCTGAGTAGTAACAATTTGTTACTGCACTTCGTTTGGTGAGCGAGGGAGCCAGAAGCCCAACTTTCTGAGGGTGTTTGCGTGTAGAGGGCTTTGGTGGTGCCCTTGGTATCACCAAACCTCAATGCACGCATTCACACTCCCTTCACTCTCTTCGCGGTAGACAGCGGCCTTGTAAAGGTCCATGAGCGACAGCAACACTTACCATCAGGTGTACTGTTTGCTCTTTTGCCACCGTTTGTAATAAAAAATAAAAAAAAAGCCGTTTCCGAGATCCGGAATATATTTATATCATCATCTTGCTCTTATCCCAATTACTTGGGGTCGACGCAATATGTCATCTGTTTTGACATATTGCAAAAAGTTTCGGCAATGACTTTTATGACCGGCCGCCTGCCTGACGTCAACCCTCCTTGGGAATGTAATCGTTGACCCAAATGGTACCAGATGGAGTTGGTCCGGGTCAATCTAGGGCTCTTAATCGTCTTTTACGACACCCACGAGCAAAGCAAGGGTTGGTAGTATTCGAAGCCACACAGCACCGGAATATATTTATATATATAATATATATACAAGAATTGCTCGTTTAAATATATAAGATTGATGTGTTTGTTTGTTGTGTCAAAAAATACGTTTTTTATGCTCATACGATTATTTCCATTATCATTATCATCTCAGCCCATATACGTCCACTGTTAGGCTCAGGTCTCCTCCACACATGGGAGGGAAATTAACTTACTATACCAAGGTGGGCAGACGTTTTAGGCATAGGGTTTTATTTCGAGTTTTCCCCCTCTTGCATAGATGTATATCCTTTAGTCGACTTTTACGACGATTACGGGCAAGATAGAGGGTGGTGAATTGTATTCTTACGACTTCACCACGCAAGTTTACACTAACCTATGCCACTATAAAAACCATTTTAATTTTTTTGTTTGTTTGTTTCAGGTAATCTTTCAAACGGCTGGACCAATTTTAATAATATTACCTGTCTATATAAGGAGAAACTTAGGCTATTTTTACGCTCAATAAACCCGAGCCCTCATGGACTGTAGTCGTATATCGTAAAATTTTAGAAGATATTGGAAATTATAAGTAAAACTATTTTACGGATTTTATCGTGTTTGTCTGTGAGTTTTGATTGCCTGACGTTCTCACATAAGTATTCATGATCACGGGTGGACTAAACGCTGCTAATCAAATCAAATACAAACGCGAGAAAATGGTTTTATTTATAATTTTTGATACTCGCGTAAACAGACAAACCTGCCGTACTGTATGGATCAGCATGTTGGGCGACAAAAGCGATAGATGAGAGACGACTGCATGTAGCAAAGATGCGAATGTTCAGATAGGTGTGTGGTGTTACAAGAATAGATAAAGCGAGAAATGGACGCATTAGAGGAAGTTTGAAAGTTGCGCCTGTGACGAAAAAGTTAAAGAGTTGACATGCTATGGACATGCGATGAGGCGGGATGAAAGTAATTTTGTGAGAAAAGTTTTGGGTATGAATGTTGAAGGATTTATAGGTAAAGGAAGACCGAGGAAAAGATGGATTGCGTGAGGCATGACATGGATAGTTTGGGAGTGACTGCAGAGATGACGTCTGATAGGACCGTATAAAAGAAAATGACATATTGCGTCGACTCCAAGTAATTGGGATAAGAGCAAAATGATGATGACTCGTGTAAACATCAGGAATCTTAATTATATATCTTAATATATATAAATCTCCTGTTACGATGTTTGTCCGCGATGGACTCCTAAACTACTTAACCGATTTTAATCAAATTTGCACACCGTGTGCAGTTTGCTCCAACTTGAAACATAGGATAACTTAGATCTTTAATTATAGTCGCAATTTTATTTTATTACAAATTATTTGTCTATAATTAATTGACAGTCACAATTATCTGTTAACTCCAAAAGATTCTAACAGATGGCGATATCTGTTGACTGGATTTAAGTAATTTAAGTAATTTGTGTGTGCTCAATGAGATTCGAGAATGGTTTAGATTCACAATTGGACCCGGTAGGTGGCGCTTTATTTGAACAGAACAACGTCTGTTGGGTCAGCTAGTTGATATATATAAAAACAATAGTTATATATTGCAAGGCGACTGAAACCGAAGCCAAGCTAGATCGGATTGCTAGTTCATACTAAATGTTGCTATTGATTTGTATTTTAGTTTAATATCCTGTAATACAGCACTTTTTACTCCATAAACACACCGCTAAGATTCCTAAGACGTCAATAAAATTAAATAAAATAACTTAGTAATGGCAATTAACTTTTAAATAATCCTTCCATGGTTGTTTTTATATGGTTATTAAGGGAATATAATGATCTAATATTTCTTCACGATGTCAGTATAAGGACTTAAGAGTCTAAAAGCTAGTAAGTATTGTGGAAAATAACTAATTATATTTCATTGCGAAGCTCTTTTTATTTATGTACCTATATGAATTATTTATTAATCAGAACTAATGTGGTGACGGGGTAAGAATACAATTCACCATCCCCTCTCTTACCCGTGGGTATCGTAAGAAATGACTAAGGGATATATTACGCATATCACATCTATGCAATAGAAGGAAAACTCGAAACAAAACCTTATGCCAACCTGTCTACTGGGACGCGGTCTTCGCCTTCTGTGAGGCCGTAATCTTACGGAAGGAGGCGGCGGATAGTGTGCGAGAGGAGCTCCTCTTCGGCGACACGTTCCGCCGCCAGCGACTCGGGCGGCGCAGACGCGAGTACCTGCACCTGATACCGCCCTAGCCGAGGCCGCGGGTGACCGGACCGGGTAATTTATTCCGTCACCTGCAGAAAGGCTGACCGCGTGACGACGACTGACGTCCCGGGATAGAGACGTCGAGAAGTGAGGGTGCCCGAAAGGGTATTGCGTCGGGCCGACCACTGACGACAAGTCACCCTGCTCCGGTAGTCGGCCCAAGGACGAAGGCGACGTGGATACGGGTGGGTTATGGGCCCGCGCGCCATCCTTTCGTCGCCCCATAATAGTCCACCCATAAAAAAAAATGCCAACCTCTCTGACCAGCATAGTATAGTAAGATCAATTTCCCTCCTATTATGGCGGCGGCTCGAGCCCTGCAGTTGGACCTATAATAGCCAAAATGATGAAATAATATTATTAATGCGAAAGTATTTTTGTTACGCTTCCATGCCTCAACCGCTAAATCTATTTTGAAAATTCTTTCACTAATTGAAAGCTAAATAATAAACGAGTAATAAAGTCTATATTTTTATTCTCACGGGAATGGGCACTATGCTGGTGAAACTGAGGGATTTTGGGGGTCGTTTAGAAATAGCGTCATCTCAGTTCATATACATCTCATTGCGTACTATACCACGCTGGTTCGATGCGTTGGTGTAGGGTTTTGTTTCGAATTTTCCTTCTCTTGCGTATAATATCCGTCTTCTATGACACCCACGGTCAAAAGAGGGGATAATAAAGAATATTCTTCCTCCGGCATCACACTGATAAAAAAAAATATACAAAACAAATATAGGTAGGTATTTAAAGTTTGCATTACTTTTTTTTATATGCGAAATACACGACAGAATTTCAAACTGTCAATTCATACACCTGACATTTCCCGACACCAAAATCGCAAATTTCATTTGATACCAACAAACAATATAGTAAACCTTATTACCTCTCCATTGTATATATATTTGCATAACAATAGCTTTCATAAGAGTATTTTAACTTTGCAATTACATTGATATTAAACTCATCGTAGTTCCGTTGTTATTTTTAGTAATGTTTTTTTTAATATAATATAATGAATGATTTTCTTTTTTAATAAATGATATCCCTATCTTACCCGTGGATGTTATACAAGACGACTGTGGGATATAATATGCACATAACATCTGTGTAAGAGAAGGCAAACTCGAAATGAAACCCTATACCAACATGTCTGACCAGCATGGTATAGTAGGTCAAATTCCCTCCCATAGTGGAGGAGGCCCGAGCCCAATAGTGGGACATATGTGGGCTGCGATGATGATGATGATGATTGCTTACAAACGAGCAAATAGTACACCTGATGGTAAGTGCTGCTGTCGCTCATGGAACTTTGTAAGGCCGCTGCCTACCGCGAAGAAAGTGAAGATATTATTAATGCGTGCAATGAAGTTCCGTGATAGGTACTAAAGGCATCACTAAAACCCACCACACGCAAACACCCTCAGAAAATTGGGCTTCCGGCTCTCTCGCTCACCGAACGAAGCGCAGTAACAAATTGCTAATACTCGGCAGTCGATTTTCTGCGAGAGTGTGGTACTAGCCCTGACGGACCGACCCGCGAATGTAGACAGACAACTGTCAACAGTGTAGTTCTAAATTACAATGAATATTTGTTCCTTTTTTAATATACGATATAAACCCTGCTGTTAAACATATATTCTTTGTCATCGTCTCGTCTTATCGTCCCACTGCGAAGCTTGAGCTTCCACCACAATAGTGAAGAAATTGATCTACTATATCACGCTGGTCAGACGGACACTCTCCCTCACCGAACGATGTGCATTATCAAAACAAATTGCTTCTACTCAGACGTCGATTTTATGCAAGATTGTGGTACTACCCGCGATTGTAGGCAGACAATGGTCGACAGTATGGTCCTACTTCACATAGATATACCTATAAAAAATTATTCACTATTTAAAAAACTGGTTAAGTGCGAGTCGGAGTCGCGCACGAAGGGTTCCGTACCATTAGTAATTAGTGAAATTCTAGCTTGCAATGTAGTAACTAGTGAAGTTCTAGCTTTTATTTAGAATAAGCTAGAAGTTATGTATCAAATAAGCTTGACACAACTTTGTTTGAGTGCCTTTTCGGCAGATGATATTCCAGAGGCCAAAAATTTTTTGTACGAATGTGCGACATTGGGAAAGAAAAAATCGCAGCGTAAGAGATGGACCGGGGAATTGTCCGTCACCCGCGGAGAGGCTGACCGCGCGACGGCGACCGACGTCCCAGTACGTCGAGAGGTGAGGATACCCGAAAGGGTATTCCGTCGGTCCGACCACTGACGACAAGTCACATCTGCTCCGGTGGTCGGCCCAACAACGAGGTGACGTGGGTACGGATAGGTTATGGGCCCGAGCGCCGTCCTTTCCCCCCGGACGGATTGGACCGCGCGTGCGCATACCATAGCCCACCCATAAAAAAAAAAAATTAAAAATAAAAAAAATAAGCGTAGGAGATGTAAAGACACAAATAAAAAAATATCTGTAAAAGAGGCAAAAAAATCGCGTTTGTTGTATGGGAGCCTCCCTTAAATATTTTATTTTGTTTTTAATATTAGCTGTTTTAGCGGCAACGAAAATACATAGTATGTAAAAATTTCAACTGTTTAGCAACTGTCTAGTTCTTAAGATACAGCTTAGTAAAAGACAGACGGACGGACAGACAGCGAAGTCTTAGTAATAGGGTTCCGTTTTTACTCTTTGGGTACGGAATCCTAAAAAGCAGTCGAACGACAGATACCCAAGTAGGAGGCTTAATTAAAAAAAAAATCAAATAATTACTTTTTAGAGATTCTCGCTTCTGACATTCAAATATTTTGACAGCGGGAGATCGCCACTGTAAACATACCAATCAATATGGTAATGAAAGCAATTTTAGTATTTATTTATTTTTTATTAAAGAATTTAAAGTATTTAAAATTAATCAAAACAAGCTGTCAGTAACTAGACCGTGTAGTGACGGAGTAAGAATACAATTCATCACTCCCTTTCTTGCCTGTGGGTGTCGTAAACTACTACTAAGGGGTAATATGCAGATAACATCTATACAAGACAAGGAATCATTAATTCATTAATTTATCTCGGCCTATAAAAATAATCCAAAATGGGAAGAGAACTGACCTATTCCACGATGGTCAGATGTGTTGGAATAGGGTTTAATATCGAGTTTTCCTTCTCATACATCAATGTTACCTGCATATATGCCTTAGTCGTCTTTTACGAAACCCCTGGGCAGGGAGAGGGAGTGGTTAATTGTAATCTTACTCGACTTACTTAGAATACAAGGAATCATATGGATAACAAGAATAGAAAGGCAAGAACGAACAAAATTCTATACCAAATCATTTGACTGGCGTGGAATAGTAGGTCAATTTCCCTCCTATTGTGGAGCTCGAACACAGCAGTTGGAGGTATATGAATTATGAAGCTATCAGTAACTAGACTATATGAAGACGATTTAGGAATACCTACAATATATGTGAATCTTAAAAAGCTGAGGAGAAGAATAACAGCAACTATTTCCCTACAAATTAACAACACTAACGCCAATCGCCAGCCTGCTTGCGATGTGTGGTGCTTATTTTATTAACCCATGCGTGAAAAGGCCTATATCCATTAAGACAACGATAGGCTAATAGACGGTAATAGACTATTAAATGTAAGAAAAATAGAAAGGGAGTGAAAAAAATTATTGTCAAATATCTTTGAAGCTTTTAAAACAACCTGCATAAGCGGCGCAGATCCTTCAGCGCATATATATAAAAAAACAGTTATTTTGAAAAAATAGAATTAAATACTTTTTTAATAAATTTTCAACTCTCCATTTCTCAAGCGCAGGTTGAGTGAGAAGTGTCAATTTTAAACTTCCGTGTCGTAAATATATTCAGAACAAGTCTGGTCATGAATAATACGGAGCGGGAGAAACATTTCCTATTATGAAACTTCGAATTCTAAAAAGAAAAATTCTTAAACTGAAAATATGATAAACATATCAAAAACAGGCTGCGTTTTTTTAATTTTCTTTTCTTTTTTTTTTGCTGTCATTAAATGTAACATTTTCATTTAGATAATGAATTATTTTTACGATGCGTGCGCATACCGTCACAAATATCAACTAGAATTTTTTTTTCTGGGTAGGCACGGGCAGCGCACCCTCTGCCCGGCTCCGTCCGGAGCGATAGAGGGGCGGCGCGCGGCCCCGTTACCCACCCATATAGCACGTCGCCTTCGTCGTTGGGCCGACCACCGGAGCAGAGTTCCTTGACTTCACTAGTCGACCCGACGGAATACCCTGAGGGAGTATTCTCTCCCATCGACATCCCACCGGGATCGCCATCGCGAGGTTAACCTCTCCGCGGGTGCCGGACTAAATCTCCGGTCCGGTCACCCGTAGATATTGAGTTATAATAAAACTTTTAATGTATTATATACCTTTTTTTAACATGCATTTATTAGTTTCACCTGTATGTATGTAATGGAATCTTTGAACGTCATTTTTCCCCACTTTGAACGACCAGATTTTATTAAAACTTTGCACACTTGTCAAAGCCTTATGATAATGCAATAATTCGATCAAAATAGGCGAATATCCAGGTTAGATTCGCCAGGAATTAGAAATTTCTAACCGTTTGCATAAGAGCAAGAGAAATAAAGCTACTGTGAAGAAATAAAGCATGCGCGAAATTCGAAACTTCTATGATTCGAGCTGTCAGTTTGTAAGCGTGTTTTTTAATTATTTAAACTATAACACCCGCTGTACATACCCACACTCGCATTGGCCGACACGAGCCGTGTGCGAGTGGCAGTATTTTAAACCTATGACGCAGTACCAAACTCCTTTACAGGATTGAGAGCCATCAGCGCACACCCATAGTCCGGGCTAAGCTGTGAAAGCCATCTGAGACTAACAGCTATACACACACAAAAAAAAAAACCAAACTCCGCATTTGCTCTCACGTGTCGACGCAAGCATGTACATGAGCGTGTATGCCATACGCCATAGGTTTAAAATACTGCCACTCGTACACGGCTCGTGACGGCCAACGCGAGTATGGGCATGTGTGGCAGGGTTAATTTTCTATTAGTAGTGTCGTTTTTCTACAAACGTAGGATAACGCGAATGATAAAATATTTAAAAGACATTTATCTTCTTATGCCTGAGAAGTACAACGTCTTACGTGCGTACATAAATATACAAACATTTTGATGTGAAACATCTATAGGCGAGGGTGACCGTGATCGTCGCGTGGCGTTTAACGCCACGCCTCGCGGTCCCCTATTAATTAAATATTAAATAATTATTTGGATGCATATACTTACATTTTTGTAACGAAACCATGGTGCGATTTAAAATTTTGTACAACGCCATCTAGTGAACTCAAAGTAAATTGTTACTTATAATGTATATTAATGAAAATAAATGTTTATTGAATAAAAATCATCATTTTTTGGAAAAAAAATCGCGATATTTTATCAATACTTTATGCCTTAGTTTTATCGTATTAGTTCCTGTCGTAATCTAATGTTCTTTTATGCATATATACTTGTTTTATAAATTAATATAAAATTCTCTAACTTAGTAATATAAATATACCAGTAGGTATGGTATTTAGTTTACTTTCAGCTACGAAAACTGGAGAACCGTTTTTTTATAGGCTTTTATTAGTTTCGGGTGTATAATTATATATTTATTTCTTTGTATATTACCGACTTCATAGGAATTGGATTTTGACTCACTTTAAACAGTCAAATTTCATTTAAAAGTTGAAAATTTAAGGAGGACCAATGACGTTACAATTATTTAGATAGCTTGTCTTATTATCATTACAGGATTAAAAATTTCTTTATTAAATATATTGTAGCTGTGAGTTGGTCGTTAGCTCGATAAATGCCGCCATTTCTGTTTCCTAAATCACACTCTTCGTGCGGAAAGAATGTCTGTGAACGGATGAAAGCATTTCATTTTTTATAGGCTTTTATTAGTTTCAGCTGTGTATTTATTTATTTGTATGTCACCAACTCCTTAAGAATTGGATTTTGACTCACTTTAAACAGCTTGTCTTATTATCATTACAGGATTAGAGAGTTCTTTATAAAATATATTGTAACTTAGAGTTGGTCGTTTGCTCGATAGATGGCGCTATTTCTGGTTTATAAATCGCAAATTATTTCAAGCTATGTTTTAGAAGGTTTATTTCGTTTGTACTAAATGACGTTACCATAAATATGAGTCGTAAAGTCAATTTTAAAATGGGATAATTTATTCGATACGATACCTACCAAAAAGTACTTATTGACTAAAATATCGAATACAAAAGTATCGGTATCGAAAGAAAAGTACTCGATACCTAAAGATAAAGTAAATAAAAGTACTCGATACTTTAAACAGTACGTTACTTATCTTTTGATACTATTCATGAGTTCAGTATCGATACTTTATATTCGATACCGTGGCTCTACTCGTACAAAATAGTTTCAATGTTTCACATCTGTCAGGCGTCCTGAGCGACGGCTCACTTTTTTTTTAATAACCAAGTTAAAAAAGTAAACAAATAACTATATCATATGAATAATGAATTACTGTCAAAAACGATAATTTCATAAAACAAAAATGTGTACATAGAAGTCAAAATAAACATTCGAATTGTTGGAACCAATCTACTAAATTGATTACTTTGCTGATTAGAAAGGGCCCCGACTATTAGGGGCCTAATGATTTTATATTTCAATGCTTAATTGATTTGATGTACAAACACTTTGTGAATCGAAAGTGATAATGTGTGGGGACAAGTTACCTTTTATATTGTGAGAACTTTTGTAACTTTAAAAAATGTATATTTATATAGTATTGGATCACTCAGCAGCCATTAAAAACGTACTTAATGTAGTTGCATTAACTAAATTTAAAAATAATTATAATTTTTAAATGTACTTGTAATTTTCTCCGTGTGGTGACGGAGTAAAGGTGCTATTCCAACCTCGGCTGCAGGCTGCGGCTGCAGGCAGCACATGCAGCGGCTGCACGAAGCCGGCTGCGACTGCAGGACTAGTTTTCTATGTAGTAGTATGGATTTCTGTGAAAAACATTCCGAACGCGGCTGCGGCTGCACGTTCTGCCAAACCTCAGCTGCAAGTGCTGCTGTGACTTGCAGCCGCACCCGATCGCAGACCAGTAGTGCTGCGGCTGCAAGTCGATGCGCACGTAGTTACGGCACTCCAACCTGTTGAGACAAGTCCCAAGTGGTCGCTACTAGGAGCCAATTTCACCAAACTTAATTTGCAATCTAATTAGCGCTCATATTAAATAGAATCATAGAATTTTTATCGGCTCTCGGGTCGCCACTTACTGCCTGCTGTAGCACGTGCAGTCAGCTTTGGAATTACTATCGGCTGCGAATACAGGCAGCGGCTTTTTTTTTTTTTATTGCCAACGGTGGCAAACGAGCAAGCAGCACACCTGATGGTAAGTGAAACTGCTGCAGATGAACTTTTGCAATACCAGGGGCACAGCTAGGCCGCTGCCTTCCGTGAAGGAAATACTCTTCTTAAACCTCGTTTAAAGAAGGGCTGCGTGTCATGCGTGTGCTACCTGCATCTGCGGCCAGCCCAGGTTGGAATGGAACCTTAAAAATGCAAGTCACCACCCCCTCTCTTGCCCGTGGATATCATAAAAGACTACTAAGGGATAATACTTCCCTTGGTAGTCTATGTATATTATGCACATGCATAGCAAGCAAGCAATGCAAGAGAAGGAAAATTCGAAGTAAAATCCATATCAACACTTCGGACCAGCGTGGTATAGTAGGTCAATTTCCCTCATACTGTGAAGGCGGCTCGAGCCCAACAGTGGGACGTATATGGGCTGCGATGATGATGATAATGACATTTTTTTGTAATTCATTGTTAAAAATATCAAGTATATATACTTCAGAAAGCACTTAAAAGTGCGAACAAATGTTATTAAGGAATAGTGAAAGATTGTTTTCATCTCTAACATGTTGAAACATAAAAAAACTAAGCAACAGGTGTCGCCTCATTAGCAAAGGTCTAATAAAACATGAGTCATAAGCATATTTTTCCTAGTTCTCGAGTTAAAATACACCTAGAATTAAAGGAGATAAAATATGTTTTTTTACGTTTCCAATTAGTCTAGCTTCCAACTGCTAAATACAAAATGAAGGCAAATTAGTATGTCCGCAGTTTATTTACTCTGAAACTTTTATTAGAACTTCGTAGGTTATATCTACATTTATGAAGTAAATTACTAATTTCATCATCATCATCATAATCGTTTCAGCTTATCGCCGTCAACTGCTGGACGTAGGCCTCCCTCATGTTAGGACACAAAGTGCAGTCCTGTACCACTTGCATCTAACGACGCCCGGCAACTTTCACCAGGTCATCGGTCCACCTGGTGGAGGGCATCCTACACTGCGTCGTCTGATACGTGGTCGCCACTCGAGAACCTTTCTTCTCCAGCGGTTGTCGGTTTGTCGAGCGATATGGCCTGGCCATTGCCACTTCAGCGTGCTAATTCATCATGTTAAGTCGGTTACACCCGTTCTTTTGCCGATTTCTGTATTTCGGATTCTATATCGTAGAGAAATCCCGAGCATGGCCTGCTCCATATCACGCTCAGCGATTTTTAGCTTGGTTATGAGGCCTACATTTAAGGACCACGTTTCCGTGACGTAAGTCATCACTGGTAACACACACTGATCGTAGACCTGTGTTATCAGACACTGAGGTATGTTAGACGAAAAGTTCCTCTTAAGTTTCCCGAATGCTGCCCAATCGATTTGGATTCTTCAGCTGATCTCTTTCTCGAAATTGGAATTACTAATTCATCAATACCATTTTTTATCATTTACTATATGGTGATGGAGTAAGGGTATTTCAGCAGTAACACTAATAGGGTATTATACTAACATCATCAGCCCATATAGGTTCAACTAGTGGACTCAGACTTCTCCTATATAACAGAGAATAAGACCCTTTTTTTTTCTCGCTGTGGAAATGCATTTACGCACTATCCCCCCCCGCTGGTGACAGACGGGGGGATAAGTGTGGGACTCGCCGGCCACATAAGGGACCGAAATACCATCTAAAACCACAGTGGACCCTTCCGCGCTTTTACGAGGTGCCGGAGAGATCATCTGATGACATTCTATCCCCGACACCCCAACGCTTAGCCATCTGGCTACGTCCTGTCAAGAGAATAAGATCTGCTATTCCATGCTGGACAGAAATCTATGCACAGAACTTTTTTTCAAGTTTTCCTAGTTTACTTTGATATTATCTGCATATTACATCTATAAGTCGTCTTGTAAGACACCCATGGGCAAGAAAGTAGTGTATTATTGCTCTGTCACCCCACAGAAACCAACCATAGTATTTTTCATCATCATCATCGCAGCTGATATACGTCCCACTGTTCGAGCCTCCTCCAAAATGGAAGGGCATTTGACCTACTATACCATGCTGATCAGACATGTTAGTATAGGGTATCATTTCAAGTTTTCCTTCTCTTGCACAGATATAATGTGCATATTATATCCCAAAGTCGTCTTTTACAACAATCACGGGCAAGATAGGGAGTGGTGAATTGTATTCTTACTCCGTCACACGGAAAACTCGAAATGAAACCCTATACCAACATGTCTGAACAATATAGTACAGTAGGTTTCATGTTTTAAATAAAATTACATCCTTGACCGAAAGACATCAGGAGCTAATATTTACTAAACGTATTATATAAAAAATTATATAAAATGAAGTAATTAAGATCCTTTTGAGATTCTTGTTGGCGGCAACTGTATTCCAATTCGGTGGTTGTTTATTTGATTAATAAGAACATGTAAATGCAGGATACAGGCAGGATAATTTGTATGTAACAATTGATTTATGTTTTTAAATTATAGTTTTCTTTTTTATTTTTAAGTGCCGTCAAATAAATTACTAATCGTGTAACATTTACACGATTCTGTACACATTTATTTCATACATAATAGTTACGATTTTCCGTGTGGTGACGGAGTAAGAATACCATTCACCACTCCCTATCTTGGATGTGTGCCCGTGGATATCGTAAAAGACGACTAAGAAATAAAATATGCATTTAACATCTGGGAATAAAATATGCATCAACAACATAGGAGAGAAAGAAAACTCGAAATGAAACCCTATATCAACTTGTCTGACCAGCATGGTAAGGAAGAGACTCAAGCCCAACAATGGGACGTATATAAAATGATGATGATGGTAATACCATTTTATTCTTTTTTACAAATGTGAAAATGCCAAAACATACTGGTAAGGTATTTATTTAGTTTTGTGACCAAATTCAAATTCAAATTCAAATTCAAATTATTTTATTATGCATAAACCCTGAGAGGGCACTTACATATTGTCAGGTTTACAATTTCCAAAAAAAATATACTACCACCGGATCGGAACGCGACCGCTACTGAGAAGATCCGGCGAGAAACTCAGCGGGCTTGTCATTATTTTTAATTTTTTTTTTTTCTTCTTACTAGTTATACAATTGTGTACATGTTTTGTAAGAACAAGCTCCAGTGTGATGCCCTTCGAACCGCAAGACACTTAATATAATTTAAACGATTATGGCTGGACCAGATCCCACAAGCGGCACCCGATCACGAGTTAACTACTAGAGCAGCCATCACTCCCCTCAACCACTATGGAGGGAAGGGAGAGACCCGCTCCACGCAGCTACCGCAAGTAGATCCCTATGTGAGCATGACCAACACCACAATATGTTACAAACGCTGAAAATACAAAAATTCGTTAGGCAAAACACGCTACACTTTACAATAAAAGTTAAAAGTACATTTACAAACAGTATATTTAAAATAACAAGGAAATTGCTGAATGAGGAGCTGCTCACAACCAACCACGTAATGGTCGACTTCAAGGCGTTAGACCATTCGTCTAACGCCTTGAAGTCGACCATTCTTAAGAATTTACATACGTAATAGGTATAAATTAAAACTGGCATCATCTTTCACACCTTTCTAGTGGTAGGACCACACTGTCGACAGTTATCTGTCTACAGCCGCGGGCCGGTCCGTCCGGGGTAGTACCACACTCTTGCAGAAAATCGACGTCTGAGTAGTAGCAATTTGTTACTGCGCTTCGTTCGGTGAGCGAGAGAGCCGGCAGCCCAACTTTCTGAGGGTGTTTGTGTGTGGAGGGTTTTGGTGGTACCTTTGGTATCATCGAGCCTCAATGCACGTATTCACACTCCCTTCACTTTCTTCGCCGTAGGCAGTAGCCTTGTAAAGGTCCATGAGCGGCAGCAACACTTACCATCAGGTGTACCGTTTGCTCGTTTGCCACCGTTTGCAAGAAAAAAAAAGAACCTTTTACAACACCCACGAGCAATGTTGACAGTTTCCTTAGTCTCTACGACTCGACATATAAACATTCAGCATCATCACAGCTCATATATGTCCCACCGCTGGGCTCGAGCCTCCGTAAAAAGCGAGAAAAATTGACCTACTATACCACGCTTGTCAGGCGTGTTAATATAGTTGTAATTTATATCCCTTGGTCGTTTTTTATGACACGAATGGGATGGTGATTTATATTTTACTCCGTCACCACACAGACGTATATAAACATCATAAAATATTAATTTATATTTCTCAGGAATAGAGCTATCATCATCGTCATCATGATTTCAGCCTATGGCCGTCCACTGCTGAACGTAGGCCTCCCTCATGTTACGCCATAAAGTGCGGTCCTCTCCCAGCAACTTTCACCAGGTCGTTGGTTCACCTAGTAATAGAGCTGTAATTTAAAAGATAAATAGGTTTAAGAAATTTAAAGGAGACTGCTTGAATATGTATTAGTTAGACAACCATTCACAGGAGGAAGTAGTATAATACATAGGCAATTCCGTAAATAAAAGAGTGAAAGATAAGATAAAAATAAATATTATTTCACGCGAATTGAATTAGCGCTCATTTTTCAAAAGCAAAATAATAAAATCTGATATCAATCTCGTTTTTTTTTTTTTTTCACTTCGGCCAGCGAGTCATTAAGTTACCCACTTTTTCAAGTCCAAAGCCGAGATATGGGTATCAAGAACGAGAAAAAATGTCAATCTTCAACTTTATTCTCATAGTAATAAAATTTATTTTATTATAAACGTTCACCTTTGAGATAGCGTTGTTTTTGGAGTGTACGATTTAACGGATGCCCTATACATCCGTTCCCAGAAGGATTGAGAAACGGTAAAAAATTAAAAATAAAAGCTCTCTGACACACGGACAAGTAAATTTATGAGCGTCTTCAGATGATTGCGTTTAATAAATTAATATTTCGTATATTTTAATGTATACATAATTACAATTTTTCTTTGGCAAATTATATTACTCATTTAAATATGTATGTTTTGCTTATATATTGCCATTTCATTAAGAGTATTTTATTTATAAACTATATAAGCAACCCGCCCTCGCTTCGCTTCGGTTTCAGTCGCCTTACTCGCGTAGTTCCCGTTCCCGTGGGTATACAGGGATAATATGTGGGTATAAGGAAAATATAGCCTATGTTGCTCGGAGATACTGTAACATTCTAATGGTGAAAGAATTATTGAAATCCGTCCAGGAGTTTTTGAGTTTATTCGTAAGGAACGTTTCCTCTTTATAAAATTAGTGTAGATTACACCCTTAGAGGGTGAAAATTAAAAAATGCTGAAACACGTGTTTATTTATTTTTACTAAAGAGTATTTTTGGAGAGATTGAAGAAAATCGATGTGGATTTTTTTTCTCCTTATACAAATTTGTTACTGCGGTTTGCCCCCTAGGGGTTGAATTTCAAAAAACCCTTTCTTAGTGGGTTTCTACGTCACGCAAAGAAACTAATGTCAAAATTTCATGTTTCTGGCTTCAGTAGTTTCGGCTCTGTGATAAGTCAGTAAACTAACATCTTCCTGCCTATTTTACACCCTTAGAGGATGAAAATGGACAAACGCTGAAACATGTGTTTATTTATTTTTATTAAAGAGTATTTGTGCTTAAGTTGAAGATAGTAGCTAAAGATTTTTTTTCTTTCCATACAAACTTTACCGTTGCGTTTCACCCCCTTAGGGGTGTAATATCAAAAAATCTTTTCTTAGTGGGTGCCTACGTCACGAAATGAAACTACGGTCCAAATTTCATTTTTCTAGCTTCAGTAGCTTCGGCTCACCCTGTTCCTTTATATGTATATTATTGTTAACGCCCCCGCAACACCCCTTGCAGGTGGAATTTCGTAAAATCCGTTCTTAGCTGACCTTTACTCGACGAAAGGAATATTTCTGCCAAATTTCAAGTCTGTACGCCTTATGGTTCCAGAGATATGGTGATGAGTCAATATATCGCTCGCAAAATCCGCCTCTCCTATATATATATATATATAGATTAATGAAATAAAAATGTATTGTTAATATGATGTTCTCATACACATTTTACAATTTTAAACTGTACCGATAAGATTAACCGCAGGAAAAGATACCTATATGAGCACTATTGTAGTATGAGCAGTTTAGTACATATCTAAAAAAAAATCATTTAAAACGATCACATCGCCACCTATCGCGTCAAATAGTTAAACTAAATTATTTCTCCAACTAAACACAAAAAAAAAACATCATAATATGTCTAATAATTTAGGAGTTTAGTTGTATAAACACGTACAGAAGAATATAAAAATGGAACGGCAGAAAACAATAACGTAATGACTTCGCCCAACATGCTCGTTGAAATAACCAATCTTTGATGCTGCATCACGTTTAACCCTTCAAAAAGATTATTACCTTAATAAGATGATTGTTTTAACAATAGCCTGTTATTTCTAATAGCATGATTATTTTTAGTCCACAATACGCTTCCATATATCTCGGTAAACAAATAGTTTGAAAGAAATACTGCACCATAATTATTGTATGAAGGTCTGCTTCGAAAGATTTTTTGTTTAAAAAACTCAACTGGTTAAAAATGATAGCGTTGTTTTTTTGTTCCGAGGATTGCTATGGTTTCCAAAGGATCATGTTGAAAGTTGTTTTATTAACCAGGTGGCAAACTGTGTCTTTTTTAAAGATTTCTGATGTTTACGCGAAATAAATAAAATTGAAGTTTTTGTTTGTAGTGCCAAAATAATGGATTTTTTTCATGCTAATATGGTTATTTGCACCGATACCTATGCCTAAAAACGGGTTTAAAAAGTTTTTGTTTGTCTATCTGTTTGTTTTGGGTAATCTTCAAAACGGCTGAACAGATTTTGATAATATTTTACTACCAGGTAGCTGTCTATATACTGTATCTTGGTATTACCACGAGAAGGGGAACTACGCAGGTCAGGCGACTGAAACCGAAGCAAAGCGATGGCGGGTTGCTAGTTGTAAATAAAACTATTTTTACAGATTTTATCGCGTTTTGACTTTTGATTGGCCGACGTTTTGAACATTTTCTAGCGTTTAAGGTCACGAGCCAAAAACAATATATATTTTTACATATAGAATTACTTCCTTTTTGTACTGGCAATTGCAGTTGCTGTTATAAATTTTCATTAAAACTGCAGTTTCCTGCTGAGGTTTCAGTAGTAATAAGGAACACCACGAAATTTTAGCAAGTAAAAGCTTATCGCTCATAAAAAAGAGGCTAGTGTCTATATTCATTTTTCTAGTCAGCGTTCTGTTGATTTATACGACACATACTAGAATGCAAGAGATGATGACACATTATATTCCGACCTTGTCAAAAATTAGGGTAATAATAAAAGCTTATATAAATCTATACAGAAAAAGAGCAAGCCCGTTTCTAATTGTTGCAATTCTGAAGAAGATGAACGCAAGGATTTTATTGCATTAAGGACTATGTATACGAATCATCATCATCATCATCATCATCATCATCTTGCTCTTATCCCAATTACTTGGGGTCGACGCAATATGTCATCTGTTTTGACATATTGCAAAAAGGTTCGGCAATGACTTTTATGACCGGCCGCCTGCCTGACGTCAACCCTCCTTGGGAATGTAATCGTTGACCCAAATGGTACCAGATGGAGTTGGTCCGGGTGAATCTAGGGCTCTTAGTCGTCTTTTACGACACCCACGAGCAAAGCAAGGGTTGGTAGTATTCGAAGCCGCTACCACACAGCACAAGGACTATGTATACGAATATTAGTTTTAATTAAAGGAAAAAAAACCTTTATTTTTAAAAACAAGCTTTTATTATTTGTTAATAAAATGAACTAAAAAGTTAAAATCCAGGTCTATCATCAGACCCTAGTTACCTTGTAGTATAGTACCATATAGTATAGTACAAAGTACTTGTCAAGACGAATCAAATGAACCCAAACTCGATGGAGTTACGTCGTTTAATTACGGAGTTCCTATGCCCAGCTTCCAGGTCCATCATCAGATCAACTCTGTCACAATAATATTGCATTGTCATCCGATTTATATATTCAGGCAAAATTTTAGCTTGATCAGAAGTGGATCAAATTTAACTTGCAAGATTTAGACAACGGGACAGGGGAAACCAAATAAAACCGTGTAAAAATATTCAATTACAGTCTTACGTTTTTGATTGAGAAGATTGCGCATCAGTTTAGTGCCAACTCTGACCTACTAAGTATACACTGCGTCGTCCGATACGTGGTCGCCACTCGAGAACCTTTCTTCCCCAGCGGTTGTCGGTTCGTCGAGCGATGTGGCCTGCCCATTGCCACTTCAGCGTGCTAATTCTTCGTGCTATGTCGGTTACACCCGTTCTTCTGCGGATTTCCGTATTCCGGATTCTATCTCGCAGAGAAATCCCGAGCATAGCCCGCTCCATAGCACGCTGAGCGACTTTGAGCCTTGATATGAGGCCTATATTTAAGGACCACGTTTCCGTGCCGTAAGTCATCACTGGTAACACACTGGTGTCTTGGTGATACTTTCACACTTATTGTCATCAATTTGCACACTTATTGTCGTCTTTTGTATAAAAAAACATAACATAACTTATATATATTAATTCGAAAAAAATACCAAATTTTAAACACTAACTATTTAATAGGCAGTGAGTTTATTACCATTTAAGAGACACAGTTTAAGGCTTCTAGGTTACCTATGAGAATTTACTCGCCAATAAAATGCAACAAAACATTTCAATAACACTTTGACCCACATTAAACTATCCTAAATAGAATATGTTAGAAAACATTTAACAGTAACATAATACAGATTGGTCTTCCTGAACATAACTAACTGTTGATCAATCGTATATATGATTCATTTCCTTTTAATAATAACATCGTTTTTTTCTAATAATAGCTTTTGGAAGTACAAAGATTATATGGCTTGTGAGTCACATAATTCTCTGAAATAAATGGCAATTTATGGCGCAATAATCTTTAAATGGAAATACCATAATGTTTATATAGAAAGTATAGATAGAAGTGAAAGTATAGATAGAAGTAAAACAGGACAAAATCTTATAAGTTCAAGTTCTTATAAGTTAAGTTTTAAGGATCATCTCTTTCGGCATGTGTAGGTTTTATCTTATATCTTTAAACGAGCAATTCTCATATATCTATATATATATATATATATATATATATATATATATATCAATACAATGACATAAATTCAAATTTCGCCTACGCCTAATTTTTGATATTTTCCATTATTTTATCATTTTCATTTTTATTAATACAAGCAAAAATACAAAATAAAATATACCTACCATACAACCAGATATTTTAATTAGTTTATAAATGACGTCACAGATGTGGTTAAGATATCGACCTATCGTGTCAAAGTGTCCTGCAATAAGCATTATTTCCTTAGTGCACATGTTGTGTTAAAAAAAAAATGACAAAGAAAATCTGTAAATAACAATAGCCTTTTCAGTAGTATTTATAGGTAAAGGTTGTGTTATTAAAAATAATAAAAAAAAGAAATTTAATAAGTAATAAAAACATTTTCAATAATATTGACACGTAAACTAAATTACATGGAAAGACAATAGTCTAATATTAGGTTAACCGTGCTTTGCTCGGTATATATTTTTTTTGTAAATTGTGTTTTCTAAGAACATATTTAGATATATATTAAAAAAATGTTGAAATAATGAAAAAATATCCAAAATTAAAAAACAGTATAATAATAACACTGAGTTACTATCTCAGGTTATTTGGATGCGACTGAACAATTTCCCAACTGAGCTCACTCTTGACGGCGACAGCAAAATTTACATTCCTATTCTAATGACATTTTATTGATTAGCTGAAAACACCGAAAACACGGACAAGGCAATATTTTCTATAAATAAAACCTAGCTAGATCGATTTATTGCATCACAAAAACCTCTTGCATACCGAATTTCATGAAAATTGTTGGTGCCGTTACTGAGATTCTGACAATATAGGAATATATACATAACAAGCCGATCCAACAGACATTGTTCTATTCAAATAAAATAAAAGGGATTCTTCTTGAAAGCGACAGCAGCGCCACCTACCGGGTCCAATTGTTAATCTAAACCATTCTTGAATCCCCTTGAACACACACAAAGAATTCATCAACATCGCTCCAGCCGTTTAGGACGAGGTCAGTGACATACACACGTACACAAGATATATATATATATATATATATCTTGTGTACGTACATCTTTATCTTTATATATATATATATATATAAAGATAAAGGTGTAAGGCTCCAAAGTAAAATAAAACTAACAACAAAATGGACTCGAAACTATTTACACAAGTCTCGAAATATATTCTGTTTGAAATCGTAACGTTCCATGACAAAAACAAAAAGTCATCTGTCATGATAAAATAGAAATACATATATTTTTTAAATATAATTTTCTATTACATTTCGAATACAAAGGAGGCACGTTCCTACATTTGATTTAAAACTAATAGTATTTCCTTTTGATATTTCCTTTCAACTTATATTTTTTGTAATGTATATTTGAAAGAATTCAACTCAAATCCTATCTCACGGATTTTGATTAAACTTTTTTTCGAATGTTTCTTGTCATTCTGTTGCCATAAATTTGATTTATTCATGCAAATTTTCAATGCTTTTTTTTAAAGCTTTGCTTATTTTTACGTGTAGTGACTTAGTAAATACTATTCAGTATACGGGTATGTCACGGCCCGTGGGTGTCGTGAGAGATGACTAAGGAATATATTACGCATACAAGATCTGTGCAAGAGAATTAAAACTCGAAATAAAATCCTATACCAACATGTCTGACACGCATGGTATAGTAAGGTCAATTTCTCTCTTATTGCAAAGGAGGGTATAGTTAGAGATAGAGATGGAGATGGAGGCTATAGAGGCCTGCGGCGGGTCGCTTTGTCGAGGCTATAGTTGTTATATGCTGTCCTTTAATCGCCTTTTACTACATTCATGGCCAAGAGAGGAGCTGGTGCATTGTATTCTTACGCCATTACCACACGGATAACCAATGTATTTATTTAATTATAGAATATATTGTTTCCCTAGAAAATGACTTTTATTTACGGTGACGAAGTTCTAATATAAACTACCTACCTCTTTCTTCTTATAAGGTGTTGTAAAACACGACTAAGGTATTAATTATAATGTGCATAACATCTCGGCAAAAGAAGACAAACTTTAATATAAAACACTACACCAATCTGTGGGACCGGCGTGGTATAATAGATTAATTTCTCTCCTATTGTGGAGGAGGCTTGAGCCAAGCAGAAGGTTGTATGTAAACTGTGATGCTGATAATGAAAAACTGGTTTAAGTTCTTAGGCTGGTTTTAGAGTCACGCTGACCGTTTGCTGACCATCGGCGCTGATAGTCAAAATGTATGTTCGCTGACCGTCGGCGATGATAGCCAAAATGTATGAACGTCTAGGAAGCGTTTCAGAATAACGCTTTGGTATCAGCGCGTACGGTGGTCCGCGCTGACAGGTCAGCGGCAGTACGCGTCACGCGTCGGCGCCTCGTAGCTATCGGTGCTGACCGCCGCACACACACCTTCAGTGAGCGTTTTTGCGCCTTCTTGTTTTTTTAGATAATACAAAGCAGCAATAATTAACGCACTTTGCATTTTTGTGCGTCTGTACTAAGCAGTGTTCAGCACGATAATGGAACGTCATGCGCTGTACTTTAACGCTGACAAGCGACGCGCTGAGCTGTCGGCGCCGACAGCTCAGCGTGATTCTAAAACCAGCCTTAGAATAATAACGTATAGAATGTTAGTTCGCACACAAAAAGTGAAGTGTCATAACACATTTGTAAACTTAAAAAGGTTTTTAACATTACTTTTAAAAGTATTTCGACGACGTTAATAAAAACAAAATTTGATTTCATAATTTGTATAGTGGTGTGCGTGTGTACGTGTGTAATCGTCTGCGCGCCATTACTATTTTTAGATTCAGGTTTCGAACGTTCGAAGTACTGACACTATCCTTCTATACGTTATTATTCTAAGTTTAAGTTATTCTTAAGAAATTGCCAGACTGCTAAAATATTTTATATAAACAGTAGCAGGGAATTCCCGTTACAGAATAGTTTATTTGAATGCAATAGCTTCCGAATTGTATTGAACGTTTTTACATCAACTTTAAAAAAGTTAATATATCTATACAATAAATTGAAAAGTAACAATTGGTCTGAAGTAAAAATAAAGTTTCTTTTATTCAAACGGATTCCTAAAAAGATCATGTTTGAAGCTTGTATCCCATCAATACAGAATGCACTCCATTTCCGGACGTCCAATAGCGGCTCAGTATTTAAATATCCATTTCTAAATCCGAACCAAAGATGGCTTCCCCTATCTATTTGACTGATATAAGGTTCCGTTACAAAAACAACTTTATTTTCAGTTCGTATTTAGAAATCCATGAATTAACTAAATGTGGATGTTTAAAATTGTTTAGGCTTAAAAATTAACGTTAAAAGCTTTCAAATTACACTATTTGCAGTTAGCGTCGCATTTAATATGTCTTTTTTAATAATTTTAGGCACTAAAATAGAGGTTAACGATGTTTTTTTTGACGGGAATGGGGAAGTGGCGATGGTTATATATTTTATTCAATATCGTTGTGGTTTTACGTGTTATATAATAATCTTGATGGCATTTTATGTAATATGTGACTGGGGTTGCTGGGTATAGTGAATCTATACTGTATACTAATATATAAAGCTGAAGAATGTGTTTGTTTGAACGCACTAATCTCACGAACGACTGGTCCGATTTGAAAAATTCTCTCAGTGTTAGATAGCCAATTTATCGAGGGATGTTGTAGGTTATATATCATCATGCTAAGATCAATATGAGCGGAGCAACAATGAAAAATGTTTCAAAATCGTTTTTCTTTCCTTTTGAGAGCTTCCGCTGTGTGCACTACATAAACGGTTAGGTTTCGCAAAAATAATGTGTTTTTTTTTTTGGGGGGGGGCTGCGGTCGGCGCGCCTCTGCTCCACTCCGTCCGGGGCGACAGAGGGGCTTAAGCACGCAACTCCCGCAACCCACCCGAAAACTACGTCGCCTTCGTCGTTGTGCCGACCACCGGAGCAGAGTTAACTTGTCGTCGGTCGGCCCGACGGAATACTTGGGGTACCCTCCCATCGACCGACGTCCCCCCCCCTCAGGGAGGACGTCGGTCTTTCCTCACGCGGTCAGCCTCTCGGCAGGTGACGGACTAATCCCCGGTCACGTCACCCGCGGCCTCGTCTAGGGCGGCATGAGGCGCAGGTAGTTGCGCCTGCGCCGCTCCATTCGCCGGCGGCGGATCTCCTCATCGAGGCTGCGCTCCTCGCGCAGGCGATCCGCCGCCTCCTTCTGCGAGATCACTGTCTCGCAGAAGGCTGCGACCGCGTCCCAATTCCCGACGCTGTCGATCATCGCCCTAGCGATGGCCGGCAGCGTCAGGTCGGCACCGAAAAAATAATGTGTGACAGAATTGTATTATTTAAAAATATTAGCACAAAAATGGCTCGTATTTGTAGCTGATTGCCAAGACAAAAGGAGAAGAGGTATTTAAAACGGTTTTAAACTTCTAAAATGTATTAACGCGTTATTAAAATTACGTTACATTGAAACTATTTTAATTGACACTGATTTTATGTTCGTTTAAGAGTTCTACTTTTTTTGGGAACTTGTTAATATGATATACGGTGAACCGATATCTTAATTTTAATCAAGATAATTAGATTTAAGACGAAGATTGGTGTTTAATTTGAAACATTAATTCAAATTGAATTGGGATGTGTTATTATATGTGTTTTATATTTCTTTTACTTAATACTTGTAATTCAACTGAAGCTCATTAAAATTTAATACAGAACGGATCGTGATTTTTATTTTCAATGATAGCTATTTGATAATATTCCTGTTTAGTGATCATTATTTATAATTACTCAATAAGTATGTATTACGCCTTGATTATAGTGATAATCCGAGTTTTTTTTTTATAATGATAACAGTTATTTAGGGAAATAACTGTTATCATTACCAAAACAAAATTAGTATTTTCTATATCTATATTCCATTCCGTGTGGTGACGGAGTCAGAATACAATTGGAATACAATGGGAGAGAAGAATACAATGGGAGTGCCCTATCTTGCCCGCGGATGTCGCAAAAGACGACTAAGGGATATAATATCCATATAAGCTCTGTGCAAGAGAAGGAAAACTCGAAATGAAACCCTATACCAACATGTCTGAGTAGCATGATATAGTAAGTCAAATTCCCTCCTATTGTGTAATAAGCCCAACAGTGGGACATATGTGGGCTACGATGATGATAGTGATGAACTATATTCTATTCTAAGTCATCATAATTTTTTATGACGGGTATGCAAGTTAAGGACGACTCGAAATAAAACCAACCCGTGTGAACGTATGTGGTGTAATGGGTCAGTTTCCTTCCTACAGTGGCGTAGGCTCAAGCCCAGCAGTGGGATCTATGTGAAGTGAGATGTTGAATAAGATAAAAACTTATTATATTCTAGCAGACATATTTCCAAACTCTATAAAAATATTATAATGATGCTTTTTCCTAAACACAAATCAATTCAGAACCCCCTTAATATTGGTATTCATACATGTATTACACCAAAGTAATGATTTATTAAAATATTTATCTTATATCTTTAAACGAGCAATTCTTGTATATATATATATATATATATATATATATATATATATATTCAGGATCTCGGCAACTGCTCCAACGATTTTGTTGAAACTTGGCATACTAGAGGATTCGGGCCCAAAAAATCGATCTAGCTAAGTTTTATGTATAGAAAATGTTGTTTTGTCAGTGTTTTTGGCAGACAATATAATGACATTAAATTTTAAAAGAATATGAATTCAAATTTTGCCATCAATGTCATGTGTTACAATAGCTCAGTGGCGAAGTAGTCAGGTTTAATTTTTATTTTTGACATCAGCGACAAACGGCGTCGGATCGAATCTCGGTGTTATTATTATTCTCTTTTTGTAATGTTTTATATAATTGTCATAATTTTTTTTTTTTTTATTAATATATATCTGAATAAATGCTACAAAAATACTCCGAGCGAAGCTCGGTCAACCTGATATTTAGGCTTTAATCACATAATTGCCTGTGTTGACGGAGTAAGAATACAATTCACCACCCTCTCTCTTGCCCGTGAGTACCGTAAAAGACAACTAAGGGATATAATTTATATATAACATCTATGTAAAAGGAGGAAGGAAGGAACTTGAAACAAAACCCTATAACACGTCCCTGTCACAACACGTCTGTCCCGGGACAGGGACGTCGAGAGATGAGGGTACCAGAAAGGGTATTCCATCGGGCCGACCACTGAGAACAAGGAACTCTGCACTGGTGGTCGGCGCAACGACGAAGGCGACGTAAGTGCGGATGGGGCCGCGTGTGCGCTTACCATAGCTCAGCCATAAAATAAAAATGCCAACACATCTGACCAGAGTAGTAAGTCAATTTCACTCTTATAGTGAAAGAGGCCCGAGCCCAACAGTGGAACGTATATACATACATACATATATTCACGCCTTTTTCCCATAGGGGTAGGCAGAGACCACTTCCCTCCACTTGCTACGATCTTGACATACTAATTTCGCTTCCTCTACATTCATTAATCTCTTCATGCATATTCTTCGGTTTAGGGTACTTCTAACCTGGCCTTAACGACGTCCCCGATTTGATCGTGAAACGTCCACCTTGGTCTTCCCCTTCCAACACTTCCGCTCAGATCCGCTCAGATCAGACGTATATCGACAATAATAATGAATCACAAATATATTTTTAACATGCCTCTCCATACTTAAACCATTATTAAGTCTATGAGAGACATATGAAAGCGATTTCCGCATATTCAAAACAAAAATTCAAACTTATTTTTAGCTCTAAGAACAACAGATACAATTAATTAATTACTCAACCGGAGATCATTGGATTGTGTTGCCCTACGTGACTCACATTTGGATCAGACTCGCGAGGGGGTAGGTTATAAATACCCGTGGAAGAATGGACTGAAATATCGAGACAGTCGCGTGGCATGACTTGAATAGCTATACCGCATGTAACTGGCAAGTTGAATTAGTGATATTTTGTGGTATTACGTGATTAAACTTAGTAATTGGTAAGTATATTTAAATAAAACTATTTTACGCATTTTATAGCATAAAAAGATGAAGAAATAAAACTCCAACATCAAGTGATTTCTGATGTTTACGCGAGTATTACACATCCGTACTAATATTATAAATGCGAAAGTAAGGATGTTTGTTTATTTGTTTGTTTGTAACGCTTTCACGCTTAAACCACCTAACCGATTTCAAAAATTCTTTCACCAATGGAAAGCTATAATATCAGGGAGTAACATAGGCTATATTTTATCCCGGTATTCCCACAGGAACGGGAACTACGCCGCGGGTAAAGCGACTGAAACCGAAGCGAAGCGAGGGCGGGTTGCTAGTTTTAAATAAAACTACTATCGCGTTTGTATTTGATTTACGATTATAACAGAAAAATTATAAATTCTCTACAATAACGATGACTTGTTGGACGTGAGACATCTTAGTCTGCCTGCGACCATGAACGCTGTAAAGTTTTCGAAACGTCAGGCAATCAAAAATCAAATACAAACGCGATAAAATCCGTAAAGTAGTTTTATTTAAAATGTCCAAGATCAAGTGTTAATTTTTCCTAATGCCAAATCTCCTTTTTCTGCCCATTTACTGTTCTATACATGATTATTACTGTGCTAGGTAAAAACCGCGTAGTTATGTTTATTTTTGTTGTAAACGGTGACAAACGAGCTAACAGTACACCTGATGGTAAGTGTTGATGCCGCTCATGGACTTTTGCAATACCAGAGGCACAGCTAGGCCGCTACCTTCCACATAGAAAGTGAAGGGAGTGTAAATGCGTGCAAGGAGGTTCGGTGATTTAATATCACCAAAATCCATAACACGCAAACACCCTCAGAAAATTGGGCTGCCGGCTCTCTACCTCACCGAACGAAGTTCGAGAGTGTGGTACTACCCCGGACGGACTGGCCCGCGGTTGTAAATAGACGCTGCGTTTCACGTAGTTGTACAAATTCTTATTTACTAGCTTATTAGCTAACTTTGCTTCATGTCACCCGCTTTGCATAGGAAGGAAGTGGAATCTTTCCAATTCCTCCTGTTTTTCTTTTCTAATTAAATTTGTTGTGGGTCCCAAGACAATTAAAAGCGTTTCCTGGGACTTCCTGAGAGTCAAACCTCCATGTCTTATACGGAGACTATTGTGGATCCTGGCTTACAGGAGTTACAGTAATGGGAATATGTGGTGGGATTGTTGTGGTCCTACCACTACTAAAATGCCGTGCCAGAAGTATTGCCATGGGATTTTATTTAGTTTATATTTATTCAGAAATATTATCTGCGTATCTTTTATAAGTGGTGAATTTTACTCTGTCATCATCTTGAATAGAAACAATAAAATTCCTAATTATTTAAGCCAATAACCTCATAAAATTTATTGCATATTATGGCTCAGTAACACTGAGCCGGCAAACGATGTTAGTTTTGTCTTAGAAAGCTCATTAAAGTTCCATATTTAATCACTATTAAATTGCTGTCATCGACATAAACAAAATATTTTTTATTTATTTTATCTTCATTAAAATGTAATAAAAACTAGCGATCAATAAAATTACCTATAAAATTTGTGCCACGCAATGCTAATCGCTAATTTAAAAATATTATAAAATGTAATATCCGCTAGATTCACGCTGTGGAGTTCTAAAATCTATTAATAAAATTTATAAAAAATAATGTCAATGTCCCGTGAAATTCCTTAGTTAATTTAAAATTTAAAAAAAATATGTTTTATATAGTTTTTATGTCACAGTGAATTTTAAAACTTTATAAATGCTGAACACAGAGAAAATTGTGAAAAATTATTCAAAAACAAATGTTCAATCATTCCGTGGAAATGGGCCTACTGTAGGTAGCACATTATCCAAATGCTATAAGTTTTGATTGCTAATATTGTTTCTACGATAATCTTGGTTATCATGATTTATATAATATTCTTAATCTTGCACCAAAGATGAATTCGTCTCAGCTCATCTGCATTCCACTGTAGAGCTTCAGCTTCCTCTGAAATAGGTGGGCAATTTACCTACTACACCACGCTGGTCAGATGTTTTGGTACAGGCGTTTGCGCATATTTAGTTTTTAAAGTTTTTCTTCTCTTGCATTGATATTATCTGCATATTATATCCCGTAGCCGTCTTTTACGACATTCATTGGCAAGAAAGAGGGTGGTAAATTATATTATTACTCCCTCACCACACGAAATAATACATTTATTTAATTGTAGCAGTTATAAATCAATGGATTTGATATCAAATTTTGAATATATTTGATCGAGATCATTTGATCACGATTATAAGTAAGAAGTATATCCTTACGAATATTATATTTAAGAGCTTTTTTGTTTGGTTTTTACTCGTTCGTTAATCATACACACTTTAACTATCCAAACGCATCATGAAATTTTACATACATGTTGTCGAGACCTCAGAAAAATACAAAATATATTGCATTTACTAAAAAAAAGGTAATAACTTTTAAATGGCGTTCCAAATATAATACTAAAGCAAAGCCGTGGACATCTAAACAAA
Source organism: Lymantria dispar (assembly GCA_032191425.1). NCBI lineage: Eukaryota > Metazoa > Arthropoda > Insecta > Lepidoptera > Erebidae > Lymantria > Lymantria dispar. The sequence continues at coordinate 9,225,216 of CM063468.1, read as the reverse complement.
TAAATAAAATTGAGGTGACTGTTTGTAATATTAAAATAGTAGGTTTGTATGGCTTATATAGGTACGTATGCCTAAAAACCAGTTTAAAACTTTTGACCGTCTGTCTATTTCTCTGTGTTTGTTTCGAGTAATCTTCAAAACGGTTGGACCAATTTCGGTAATACTTTACCTACTATCAGGTAGCTGTATATATAAAAGTAATTAAGGCTACTTTTCTTCAAGAAAATGTGTATAAAATTTTGTTTGGTTCGGGATTCGAACCCGAGGCCATATAGGAACAGTTTTAAAATTGTGGGGCAAAGTAGCTGGAACCAAAGCTCAACGAGTGCGGGTTGCTATCTAAATAAAAATAAAGCAAATTAGTTTTGACGTCACAGTATTTTCGGTCCTTTTAATGTTCTTATCAGTTATAAATTTCATTGATAACGGTAATGGAGTATTAAACCTACTCGATTTTCTCTGTTAAAAGATGATTTCACTAATTAGGTGCTTGATATCAATTACATAAAATTTTATTGACATCACTTAGTAAGATTTCATTTGATATCTTAAAAAGGTAATGAAAGGATATGGTTGATATGTAAATGTATCCCTTTTCTTATGGTAACTTAGATTTTTTTTTTCAAGTTTAAGAGGGTAGTTTCTTGTCGTACTTCTCTTGATAAAATTCTGATTAAAATTATTTTGATTCCTTAGGAATTGTATTTCTCCGTATGTTGACGGAGTAAGAATATAATTCACCACTCCTTATCTTGCCCGTGGATGTAGTAAAAGACGATTAAGCGACGTAATACGTATATATCTTCTATACAAGAGAAGGAAAACTCGAAATAAAAACATATATCAACTCAAGCCTCCTCCACAATAGGAGGGAAATTGATCTTACTGTCTGGTATAGTCAGTGTAGCTCAGACAGGTTGGTATATAGGGTTTTCTTCGCGCTTTCCTTCTCTTGCATAGATATAATATGCGTATTATATCCGTTAGTCGTTTTTACGACATCCACAGGTAAGACAGGGAGGGGTGAATTATATTCTTAATCAGTCACAACAAGTAAACACTTCTAACTCAATACATCTACTCAATAGCTTTCTTAAATCTTAGTATCATTAATGAACCGTATAAATCGGAACATATCTGAAACATAAAATTAAAACCATCAAGCAATGATCATTATCTGATTTCTCATCATAAAAACATCATAACACTATTTAATTAAATATCGAACGGTCAATCGTTTGAAAGAAAATTATGAGAAACTTTAAAATATAAAATTTTAATGAAACAAAACGTATAAATAGTTCAATTTCTATTAAAACTTCAAAATAATATAATTAATATGCATAAAATAGATATTAATTAATTAAAACTGCTTCTACAATAGCAGGCAATTGTAAGTTACGATTATTAGACATACATTCTGGCTATTCATTTCGATACGTTTTAAAAGAACACTTTCGTTTGATAATGAACTATGAAATAAATGAGAGAAATAGTTGTATGCCCAAATTTATAGTAACAAATTAAATTTTTACTATGTTTACATACAAGGTTTTGGGAAATTCTATTTCAATTTCAAATCATTTGTTATGTATCAACCCCGTGAGGGCACTTACATATTGTCAATTTTTACATTTTTCCTTAAAATTACCACTGGATCGGAACGCGGCCGCACTGAAAAAATTCGGCAAGAAACTCAACGGGACAATCCCGTTGAGTTGCCGAATTTTATTTCTTATTAATTTACAATTTCATTTAAATAAAATTATTTTACATTCTGTAAATTTTTCGCGTGGTGACGGAGTAACAATACAACGGCATAGATGGCGTAGTGGTTAAGATACCGACTGCCAGTGCCAGTGTTGGGATTCGAATCCCACTCAATACAACACTTTGAGCGATTCAAAAATTGTTGTTCTTAGTCTGGATGTAATTTCTGTCCGTTAATTATGTTTGTAAAGTAACTTGCAATAATAAGGTTTATTTTTGTAAATAAGGATTATATCCTTAGTGCAGGATGCTGTGTTTAAAAAAAAATCACCGCCATGGATGTAGTGAAAGATAATTAAAGGATTACATATGCCAAACCAAATCTTGCTCGTGGGTGTTGTAAAAGACGACTAAGGGGTATAATATGCACATAATACCTATGCAAGAGTAGGAAATCTTGACATGACCTTTACTATCACATCTCACCAGCGCGGTATAGTATATAACTCAATTTCCCTCCCATTGCGGTGGAGGCCCGAGCCCAACAATGGAACTCGTGTAAGCTGAGATAATGATGACGATTATTCAATAACTCTATTATATTTATAGTCTACTAGCAACCCGCCCTCGCTTCGCTTCGGTTTCAGTCGCTTTACCCACGGCGTAGTTCCCGTTCCTGTGGGAATACCAGGATAAAATATAGCCTATGTTACTCCCTGATATTATAGCTTTCCATTAGTGAAAGAATTTTTGAAATTGGTTCGGTGGTTTAAGCGTGATAGTGTTACAAACAAACAAACAAACAAACATCCTTACTTTCGCATTTATAATATTAGTATGGATTACCATACACATGAAACTCTATGTAATAATCAAAATTCAACCCAAAAATCTTAATTTATCGAGATGAATTAGGATTTTGTCATTATTTTATTTATTTTATTTTATTTTATTCAGCACACCAACAGCACAATTACAGCAGATGCACTAATACTACAAATTTAACAATTTTAGCTTAATATTAATTGCACAGATGATAGGCATGCATGACATTCATTAACACATTAAATTCGAGATACTAATTTTGTATATGAATATAATTATTTGTAACTAATTATTAATAAAAAAGAAAAACAAAGTATATCAAAGAAGCAATTACTCGCCCTTTAAAAGGCAGTGTCTGTATGTTGCATATGTCATTGAATATGTTGATATTATCCATTTCAACAGACCTTATATTATATGACCTTGCCATGCGTGTAAGTGGACTGTTAAAGGAAGTATTTAAGGTAGATGCTGGGATATCAAATATACAAGGTTGTCGCAGAGTTCGCGTGCTGACTCTGAATTTCAGACAGTTGATTAGCGGAGCGTCTATCGAACCATTTATGATCTTGTGAAGAGTCAATAGATCAGAGTTGTTTCTTCGTTTTTTTTAGACTAAGCATGTGAAAGTAATCTAGTCTAGTATTATACTCTGGAAGAGACTTACGTATGCCTTTTTTAATACATAAGTATCACAGGAAACGGGCCTGAATCGATTCCACTTTATCTATATGAGTTGAGTAATACCAGTATTATATTACAGAACAATATTCTAAGAGACTTCGTAACAATGTATTGTATAGTATTATGATACTATCAATACTACTAAAATCTTTCGATATTCGGATTATATTTGAACAGTGCAACATATGTAAAGCGAAATTCCCACAGTGCGGACTCGAACCTCGTCTACAATGGGTGGTAAATTACCTTCCTATATTACAATAGTCAGACGTATTAGTCGAGGAACACTGAAGTCGAGGAACTCTGCACCGGTGGTCGGCCCAATGACGAAGGCGACGTGCTATAGGGTTGGGTTACGGGGCCGCGCGCCACCTCTCTGTCGCCCCGGACGGGGCCGGGCAGCTGGTGCGCTGACCGTAGCCCACCCTCAATAAAGTGGTTTATTTCGAATTCACTTTCTTTTGCGCGAATATTATCTACATATTATACCCTCAGTTATTTTACAACACCTACGGCCTAGTGATGGGGTATGAACCGTATATTATTCCACCAAATGAAAACAAAATTAATCCTTATAAAATACGTAATAGATTTACGATGCAAGTCATTACATATATATTTTACAAAAGAGGATGCTCACACGATTACTTGTAATTAGTTGACCGGTTCCTGATTTACGCATCCTCTGTTTATTAAAACCTGTTCATTTAATTCAAGCTTTCTCATTAATTTACAAGAACTAGAAATTAAAATGTAATCAATTGAAATTATTCCTAAATACCTTGACAGTTTAATTTTATTTTTATTGCCAACGGTGGCAAACGAGCAAGCAGCATATCTGATGGTAAGTGACACTGCCGCACATGGACCTTTGCAATACCAAGGGCACAGCCAGGCCGTTGCCTACCGTGAAGGAAATACTCTTCTTAAACATTGTTTAAAGAAGGACATGTCATAGCGCTCGGGAAACACAGCAGTAGGTAGTTCATTCCAGAGCTTGCACGTACGTGGAAGAAATGATCGCTGGAAACGTACAGTTGAAGACCAAAACGTTTCCAGGTGAAATGGATGAACTCTGCTACAATGTCGAGTGGTACGTTGGTAGAATGGTGACGATGGTGCCAAGTCAAACAGTTCCTCCTCCTCCTTAATAGGGTAATAGTGAGATCGCCGGGCTGGCCTTGGACGAGAAGGAACTCTGTACCGGTGGTCAGCCTTATGTTAAAGGGAAGGAAATAACGTGGGTTATGAAGCTGCGCTTCTCCCTTTCGTCACCCCGAACGGTACCATTTGGGCTGACCATAGCCAACCCAAAAAAAGTGATAAAAGTGAAGTTCGTGTTTTTTTTTTCAAACAGACAATGTTTTGGCTTCACGCAAGTCCACATTATTGGGGTGCGAGGCCGGGGCACCTCCACGTGGTGCACCCTGGAAACGTCCATTTGGACGGCCAAGATTCCGGCGGGAGGGGGGGTCTCCGCGTGCCGACTCTGAAGGCAGAGCGCACGGCGGATTTGGCCCGGGGCCAATGGGGCGGATGTGTCTCATGGCACTCCATCGCCAGGGACGGTTGCGTCACGGCCCGGGGGCGTGACGGGTCGGTCGCTCGCGAGCGGCCAGACCCGGAAGGCCCAAACCGTAATCCTGAGTAGGGGGGTCAGGACCGGGGGTCTGCGGACTGCGGGGAAGAAAACCCCTATAAAAAATCACCCCAATCTCAAGTTTTGCTACTCGGCGAGGAGATGTATGGCTGGTGGGTTAAGAAGCGCGCGCGAAAAAAAAAAGCGTCCAGTCGTTAGAGTAGTAGTTAAGGAGGACTTAAACTTCCAAACCACGATGGCAGAAGTAACATATCGTATGTCTTCACCAGAGGGTCCCGGCCAGGCCGGGGAATCCCTTGCTGTGCCGGAGCTTGCGCGCGACGAAGAGTAGCGCCCAAGTTTCGGCACAGTCAGCCCCCAATCGTATGGGTGGGGGGCACCTTCTGCTCCAGCCGCGAGCCCGGCGAAACAGGTGGCTCAAAGAAGGAGGAAGAGGAAGAGGAAGAGGAAGGGCGCCGTAGAAACTACGCATCAGCGTAGGTTACGCCTAAAGCGGGAAGCGGAACGGCGGGCACAAAGGATGCCGCCGTGGCCGCGCGCGGCGAGGGCGGTGCATCCGCAGCTACCGCAGAGCCGTCGCGGGACGGAAACGGCGATATCGCCGGGGCGTCGAGAGAGAGGAGTGGCAGCTCAGGACTGTCAAGCGACGAGAGCGGATCAGCCGTAGGGCCGTCGCGGGACGAGGGCGGCGGGGCCGCAGGACCGTCCAAATCAGGAGGAGGTAGTGACTCCGAGGAGCGGAGCGCCTCCGGAGGAAGGAGAGGCAGCTCCAGTATGATGCTGTCGAGCGACGAGGGCGGCAGTGCCGCAGAGCCGTCGCAGGACGAGGGCGGCAGCGCCGCAGGACCGTCGGAGCGTGTTGGCTCGGGGTCGGAGATGTCGGCGGACGAGGGCGGTGTCGCAGGGCCGTCCGCCGAGGATGGTAGGGGCCGGAGCAGGGGCGAGGGTGGTGTATTCGCCGCAGGGCCGTCCGTAGCTCTGGTCAGGTTGCCCGGAACGGTAGGTGGGTCGTCCGGAGTGGTAGGCAGGTCGTCCGGTAGAGGTGGAGATAGGTCGTCCGGCGATCGAGGGGCCGCCGAGGAGTCTGAGCCGCATCCTGCGGCGAGGGCTCTGACGGCGGCTTTAGGTGTCAAGGAAAAGGAGAGGGGAGGGGCCCGCTCCCCCCCGAGGGAAAGGAAGCGCCCCCTGGAAAGGGAAGGCAGCTCCGCGTCCGACTCGGAGGGGACCGATTCCACCAGGCCTCCCCCCAAGGTTGCGTCCGCGCGCAGGGGGCGCAGGGGTCGGGGCGGTACGGTGGCGGCGAGACCGGTGACGCCGGGTTCAGCCGACCGGGGAGGCGGGGTGGCGGCCCTTCAGGCCGCGAACGCCCGCCTCAGCAAGGAGGTCTCCGGCTTGCGAGAACGCAACCGCAAGCTGGAGACGGAGTTGGAGGCGGTGCGGAGGGAGAACCGCGGGTTGGCCAAAGACATGGCTGACCTGCGGTCCCAATTTGAGCGCCTGGTGCCGGCTGCGCTGCCGGCGCCGGCCCCGCCGCCGAAACGGGCCGCGCCAGTGAGGGCGGGCCAATCGTCGTCTGCGCCCGTGGCGCCGGCTGCGCCCGTCGCGGCCGCTGCGCCGGCTGCGCCCGTCGCGGCTTCGCCGCTGCCTCCCCTCGTCGTGGTCCCTCCGCCGGCTCGTGGCCGCGGGAGACCTCGGAAGGGGGAGGAGCCACCGCCCGACGAGGTGGATGGCGTGTCGGAGTCGGCGATACGCGTCATCCTAGCCCGAGTAGGGGTAATGATGGATGCGCGTATCGTATCGTATGCCAGGCTCCCGCCTGAGCCGCCCCTCCGACCGCCGCTCACCGCGGACAAGACGAGGCGGCCGCAAGCGTCGGCTCCCACCCCGCTGCCCTGTCAGGGTGGCCGCGTGGTGAGCTACGCTGCGGCCGCAGCAGGACCTAAGGGGGCCAAGAAGGCTGGCAAGGTGCCGGCTCCCGCCAAGGCCGGGCCGCGGCCAGCGCCAGCGATTGCACCGCAGGCGCCGGCCGGCGAACCCGCGAATGCGCCTGCTGCGCTCAGCGCTGCTGTTAGGCTCGAACAGGGCTGGCAGGTGGCTGAGCGTAGCAGGAAGGCACGCGGCCAAAAGCGGAGAGCGGTGGCCAAGAGTGCCGCTGCGGCCGCCGCTCCCCAGGCGGGAGTCGGCGGAAAGGGGAAAAGGTCGCGTAGGGGCCTCAAGTCGCCGAAGACGGCTGCGGTGGTAATCACCGTACTGCCTGAGGCGGCTGAGAGGGGCCTAAACTATGAGGCCGTCCTAAGACGCGCCCGGCGGGAGCTGGACGTCTCCGACATCGGGGGCGTCAAGGCGAGGACCTAGAAAGCCCGAATGCTCGAGATCCCTGGGGCCGAAGGCGCGAAGACGGCCGATAGTTTGGCCACGATGCTGAGGGGGCTGTTCGGACCGGAGGATGGAGTCCGAATCGCCAGGCCCGTCAAGTGCGCAGATATGCGCCTCACGGGTCTGGACGACTCCGTGGCGGTGGAGGACATCCGGGAGGCCATTATGGCGCGTACTGGGTATGCCTCGGACACCGTCCGGATTGGCACCATCCGCCCTGGTCTGGGCGGCGTCGGTGCTGTCTGGGTGCAGTGCCCAGTGGAGTCGGTCAAGCAATTGGCCGACTCAGGCAGGCTCCTCGTGGGCTGGAGTTCGGCGCGGGTAACCGTGCTGGAGCCCCGGCCCGCGAGGTGTTATAAGTGCATGGCGGTCGGGCATACTCGACCGACATGCAGGAACTGCTTTGACTGCAGCGGGCTATGTTTCCGTTGCGGTCAAACTGGACACCAGGCGGCATCGTGCTCTGCGGTGCCCCACTGCCCCGCGTGTGCGGCGGGCAATAAGCCTGCCAAGCACCGCATGGGCTCTGGGGACTGCAGACCCCCGGCATCGGCCCCAAAGGGGTGGGGCGGCCCATCGACCAGGCCAGTCCCCACTCCGAGCGCGGCCCGATCGCCCGTTAGCGCGGAGGAGGTGACGATGGATACGGACCGTTAATGGACCCCGTATCCATTCGTCTCCTCCAGGCCAATCTCAACCACTCCGCCGGTGCGCAGGACGTGTTCCTGCAAGCCATGGCGGAGTGGTTGATAGGAGTAGCCGTAGTCGCGGAGCCGTACGTGGTGCCCGACCGGATTAGCTGGTTGGGTAGCACCGATGGCACCGTGGCAATCGTCGCCTCCACGTCGTGGCCTTCGTCGTCTCTGACCCTTAAGTACAGGGGCGTCGGATACGTCGCGGCGGACTGGGGGGAGATTACGCTCTTCGGAGTTTATCTCTCCCCTAACTGGAGTGTGACCGATTTCGAGGCCTTCCTCACCATCATGGAGGCCTCGTTACGGCGACTGGCATCGCGCCAGGTCTTCGTCCTGGGGGACTTTAACGCCGTGGCGTGGGGGTCACCTAGGACGGATGACCGAGGACGGGCGATCGAGGAGTGGGCGGCGGCACTGGGCCTCTGTTTGCTGAACAGGGGCTCGGTGCATACGTGCGTGCGACAACGGGGCGGGTCGATAGTGGACCTTTCGTTCGCTAGCCCCGAGGTCGCCGCACGTGTGGGGAGCTGGCGCGTCGTGGAGGAGGTGGAGACCTTGTCGGACCACCGGTATATCCGGATGGAGGTCTCCCCGGCAATCCCGACGTCCAGCAGGGGTCACGGGGTGGATGGACGTCCTGCGTTCCCGCGATGGGCTGTGGGTCGCTTAGACCGGGACCAGCTGGCGGAGACAGCCATCGTTTACTCGTGGCTGTCCTCTGCCAACCAGTCGGACGGGGTGGACGCCGAGGCTGGCCGCATCCGCAGTGCGTTGACGCAGATCTGCGATGCGGCCATGCCCCGGGTACGGCGTCTGCCCCCGAGGAGGGGGGTCCACTGGTGGTCCCGGGAGCTGGCGGATCTCCGGGCCGCGTGTATCCGCGCCCGGAATGCCTACACCCGCAGCCGGCGGCGCCATCGCGATGCGGAGTGGGTGGCCGTGCTTTATGAGGGCTACCGCAATGCGCGGTCGGCCTTCAGGCTGGCCGTCCGCTCCGCCAAGGACGTCAGTCGGCAGGAAATGCTGGATGGTCTCGACCATGACCCCTGGGGACGCCCCTATCGCGCGGTGCTGAATAGGCTACGCGCGTGGGGCCCTCCCCTCACCGAGACTCCCCAGCCCGGCCTTCTCACCCGGGTTATCGAGGACCTGTTCCTGCGGCGGGCGGAACACACGCCCCCGGTCATGGCTCCGCCAGATACTGACCGGGAGGCCGACGACGACAGTGTTCCGCCCATCACGGAACCCGAGATGAGGGTGGCGGTGACGCGCATGCGCGCAAAGTCTACCTCCCCCGGGCCCGACGGTGTTCCTAACCGTGTGCTGGCCCTGGTCCTCGAACACCTGGGACCCCGCCTCAGGGGGCTGTTCGACGCGTGTTTAGCGTCCGGACGGTTCCCTGGGTGCTGGAAGGAGGAAAGGCTGGTGCTCCTGCCGAAGCCGGGACGGTCTCCTGAGTCGCCTTCGGCCTACCGGCCTATCGTACTGCTTGATGACACGGGCAAGCTACTGGAGAGGGTGGTAGCTGCCCGCATCGAGCGGCACCTCGTTGGCACGGGGCCCGATCTGTCGGACGTCCAGTTTGGGTTTAGGAGGGGTCGTTCGACGATCGCGGCTCTGTTGCGCCTGAGGGCCGTGGCGACTGAGGCCATCACCGGCGGGGGAGTGCTGTTGGTGGTGTCTCTAGACATCGCCAACGCATTCAATAGTCTGCCATTCAGCTGCATCAGGGAGGCGCTCCGGTATCACGGGGTGCCAGTTTACCTGAGGCGGCTAGTGACAGACTATTTGGAGGGGCGCAGCGTCCTCTGCACCGACCGAGCAGGGGACGTCGTGCGAACGCCCATGACGTGCGGTGTCCCGCAGGGGTCGGTCCTCGGACCCACCCTGTGGAACATCGGCTACGACTGGGCGTTGAGGGGGAGCCTCCCGCCCGGGCTGGGCGTGATTTGTTACGCCGACGACACGCTCGTCACAGCCCGCGGTGGGACGCTAGAAGAGGCGGTAAGCCTGGCGACCTCGGGTACCGAGGAGGTCGTCAGACGGATCGAGGCGCTGGGGTTGAGGGTCGCCCTGGACAAGACGGAGGCCCTCTTGTTCCATGGGCGCACTATGAGCCCTCCCATCGGTGTCTCGATCACCGTCCACTCGGTCGACATCAGCATCCGGGCCCATATGAGGTACTTGGGCCTGGTGCTCGACGGGCGATGGTGGTTCCGGGAGCATTTCCGCAGGCTCGCTCCGCGGCTCGTCGGCGCGGCGTCCGCCCTATCGTGGCTTATGCCGAACGTGGGCGGACCGAGCGCTGCGTGCCGACGGCTGTACGCGGGGGTCATCCGGTCGATGGCCCTGTACGGCGCACCGGTGTGGGCGGGGTCCATGACCGCCCGACTTAGGGCCCTTCTGTGGCGACCACAGAGGGTCACGGCGGTCAGGGCTATCCGCGGATACCGCACGGTGGCGACAGAGGCAGCGTGCCTATTGGCCGGGACTCCCCCGTGGGACCTGGAGGCGGAGATGCTCGCCGAACTATATCGGCGGGTGACGGGGGTGCGAGCGGAGAGCGGTGTGGTCTCGTTAAGGGATCTCACCGCCTGGCGCGTCGACGCCCGCCGAGACGTCATCGCCCGTTGGGCAGTCCGGCTGGAGAGGCCTCGGTTCGGGGTGCGAACCGTGGAGGCCTTCCGGCCGGTGCTGATGCAGTGGTTGGAGAGGCGGCACGGGGTGCTCTCCTTCCGACTGGTGCGGGTTTTGACGGGGCATGGGTGCTTCGCCAAATACCTGCAAGGTACTAGGCAACTACAAGGTAGTTGGGAGGGAGAGTACACCGTCCTGCCACCACTGCGATTGCGACGAGGACACGGCGCGCCATACGCTCGAGGCCTGCGGGGCTTGGGCAGTGCAGCGCTGTGAACTCGTCGCAATCATCGGTACGGACCTGACGTCCTCCCCGAGGGGGGGACGTCGGTCCATGGGAGGATACCCCAATAGGGGGTATTCCGTCGGGCCGACCACTGACGACAAGTTAACGCTGCTCCAGTGGTCGGCCCAACGACGAAGGCGACGTGGTTTTCGGGTGGGTCGCGGGAGTTGCGTGCTTAAGCCCCTCTGTCGCCCCGGACGGAGTGGTGCGGAGGCGCGCCGACCGCGGCCCACCCACAAAAAAAAAAAAAAGTCCACATTATTAGTTTCATACATAAAATCAATCCTTCCGTATAGTGATGGAGTAAGAATACAATTCACACCCCATTTCTGCCCGTGGGTGTCGTAAAAGACAATTAAAGGATTACAATATGCAGATAATTTATCTGCAAAAGAAGGAAAACCCGAAATAAAACCCTACGCCTGGTATAGATTCCATTACTTACGTTGTTTTTAAAAAATACATAAGTATCACTTGAACTGATGTCGAGCATTGACTTGTATAAAAAACGAAAGCATCAAACCCGTTACATTTTCTATGGACATTGGCAAGGAAATCATTGTAACATGCATACATACGAACAGACCTATAATTATTTAGCATTTAACTTTACAATAATAAAGTTTAATTCATGGAAATTGAACGGAAAATATCCTATATTAACTCAAATATATTCACTAAACTATATTATTAACGATAATATTTCTAGATCAGAATGTGGATATACCTGTTTGAAAAAAAAAAACCATAGACAATTATCGTCATATAGTTTTACTTTTTTTAAAAGCCGGTCGTTTTACACGCAAATTATAAAATACTTAATAAATATAGATAAGTTGTTAGGCAGAATAATATAAGTACATTTGACTAAGTAATTTAGATGACTCGTTGAATAATTTGATTTGTTGACTAGTTAGATGACGTAGTAGTTAAAATATCGACTTTTATTGCAAACGGTGGCAAACGAGCAAATAGTACACTTGATGGTAAGTGTTGTCGCCGCTCATGGTCTTTTGGAGTACAAAGGGCACAGCTAGGCCGCTGCCTACTGCGAAGATAGTGAAGGAAGCGAGTCATCATCATCTTGCTCTTATCCCAATTACTTGGGGTCGACGCAATATGTCATCTGTTTTGACATATTGCAAAAAGTTTCGGCAATGACTTTTATGACCGGCCGCCTGCCTGACGTCAACCCTCCTTGGGAATGTAATCGTTGACCCAAATGGTACCAGATGGAGTTGGTCCGGGTCAATCTAGGGCTCTTAGTCGTCTTTTACGACACCCACGAGCAAAGCAAGGGTTGGTAGTATTGGAAGCCGCTACCACACAGTACAGTGAAGGAAGCGAGTGTACATGTAATGAGATTCGGTGATAGTAAAGGCATCACCGAAACCCATCACACGCAAACATCCTCAGAAAGTTGGGCTTCCGGCTCTCTCGCTCACCGAACGAAGCGCAGTAACAAATTGCTACTACTCGGACGGCGATTTTCTGTGAGAGTGTGATACTACTTTGAACAGAACAGCCCGCGGCTGTGGACAAACGACTGTCAACAGTATAATCCTACCACTATTAAACCCTACTTGCTATGTTTAGTATCGCTTGTTTGATTTCCATTTCTTATGAAACAGACAAAACCTTCATTCGACTTAGAAATTGTTATTCTAATTATTCTGAGTAAATTATGTGTCCATTAATTGTATGTTTATAAAGTTCTCGCGGCTGTTATATTTAAGAAAAGAAAATAAATAATACAAAATATACATAATTATGTATATTAACCATCCCCTCTTGCTCGTATTCCAACACGTCTGCCAGGTCAAATTGCCTCCCAATGTGGAAGAGAACTGACCCTAGAAGTGGGACCTATAGGCTGGGCTAATTGTGATATTACTTTTTAAAATATGTCATGAAACCGCCGCGTCCACGTCCCTTTTCCGCAAACTTTCATCTCTGACAGTTTGGACAGGATGTGGCTAAGTAGGACAAAATCGTAAAATAAAACCTTCTGGGTTGTCTATATGATAACGGCATAACAAAAAACATTTACCTTAAATGACCCTTAATATATACTTAATAATAATTACCTTAAAAGATAAAAAATAATCGATTTATATAATAATTGATTATTAATCGAGTATTTTTTTGTAATAATCGATTTTTAGAATCGGTTATTAAAATTAAAAAAATCGATTAATAATCGATTTTTTATTATTCGAAATTCGATCGAGATTAATCGATTATTTCACTGCCAAATTTCTTAAAAAAAAGGTCATCACGATATTGCGTGCAGTGTTTCATACTATATTAGAAAATAAAGCACACATTTCCTAAAAAAAAAGGTCACCATAATCCTGTTGGGAGAAAAAATCGATTATTTTATAATCGATTATTTATTTTTAATTAATCGATTATTTTATAATCGATTTATTTTAAAGAACGAAAAAGTCGGTTATTTAAAAAATCGATTATTTACCCTCCCAGTCACATCCCTGGGGTAACGATAACAAACGATAACAAAAAAAAAATCCGATTGCGACAAAGAAAATTTATACTTTTATACAAAACTTTACATTTCTTACGGATTTAGAAGCCGATATTATTCTCTCTTTAAAGAAACTGAAAACTTCTGTGAAAGACGCCTACAATTTATTATTATTCTAGCCGAGAAACTTGTTCGGAACCTTGACTAGTTTCTTAAGGTATGTCTTCCAGTACAAGTCATTGATATACAAAGCTATTTATTTATTTCGAGGAAATTATGCGGGCTCCGGGATGAAATACCTGCTGCTGTGTATCCTGAGCCCTATGACATATCCTTCTTTAAATGAGGTTTTAAGAAGGGTATTTTGTTCACGGTAGGCAATAGCCTGGCTATGCTCCTGGTATTGCAAAGGTCCATGTGCAGCAATATCACTTACTATCAGGTGTGCTGCTTGCTCGTTTGCCACCATTGGCAATAAAAAAATATTTATATAATTTATTTCCAAAAGGCATATTAGTATTACTATTTAATATGATGACATTTCCCTTTAAAATCTCGTGAATATTTTATTATTGTTTTTGAATTGAAACTTCTTTAGAATCGTTGTGATGTTAAACTCGATGAAACGAAAAAGCGAGTCCATAGAGACACAAACACGTAAATGTATAGGATTCAGCCGGCGAGAGAATGAGATAAAGGATAAAGGATGTAGGATGAAGAATGAAGGATGAAGGATGATGGTTGAAGGATGAAGGATGAAGCATGAAGGATAAAGGATAAAGTAGTTCTGCTATGCGTACTTTGTACATACACTCTTTTTTTTAATATAAGAACAAAAGATATTTTCACTTCAAAGCTAATGACTTTTAAATCTATATTTAGCTGTACGGATGACATAGTAGTTAAGATCTACGATTCAGTGTCATGGATTCGATTCCTATGCAGGACAACTGACAACTTAGTATTATCCACAGATTGTTGTTCTGGGTCCGGGTGTAAACTGTGTACGTTAATTACATTTTTGTAAATTTAAAATACATTTTTGTCCTAAGTGCAGGGTCTTTATAAAAAAAGATATGTCAGCTGCTTGATAGAACTTTTCAAGCAACTATATATTTGTGACAGACAATTTAACACAAACTAATGAAAAAAGAAACGATTTACATATACAATATATAATCCTTACTAATATTATAAATGCGAAAGTAAGTTTGTGTGTTTGTTTGTTACGCTTTCACGCTTAAACCATCGAACCGATTTCAAAAATTCTACAATATCAGGGAGTAACATAGACTATATTTTATCCCGGTATTCCCACGGGAACGGAACCTACGCCGATAAGGCGATTGAAACCGAAGCGAAGCGAGGGTGGGTTGCTAGTAAAATTATAAAGCCGAAAGTAAGTTCGTTTGTTTGTTTGTTACGCTTTCACGCTTAAACCACCAAACCGATTGAAAAAATTCTTTCACTAATGGAAAGCTATAATATCAGGGACTACTACTACTATACTTTGATAAATTCAAGTTACGAACCACTTTATTCTCTTTGATGTGAATCACCACGCCGTTATCTAAATACATTATTAAGATCCATTCACTAACGTATTTTTTCTTTGTTACAGATACGACACATCGTCAGCGGCTTTTAAAAATCCAGAAAAAACCATAAATCATAAATTTAAAAAAGTGTTCCTAAATTAAAACTATGGAATTCGAACTAAAACGGTTCATTTTAAAAATAGAACATTCGAACAGGGGAAGCTGAGCTTCCGTTAAAATGTAAATACTTAAAAATAGAAACCGGATTTCCTTGTTATGTTAGCAGACGGATATTCTGTTTAGTGCCCAGTGATAATGTTGGTGAACTATAGGTGTAGGGTTAGACTAACAAGTAGGGGTGTCACCTCATTGTTTTTGTTGTTGCGGACTCAAAATGTGTTAGTGATTAGTTATTGTGTAGTGTTGTTCTGTTTGTTTGGTGTGTGCGGTGGTTATCAAGAGCAGAAGTTTGCGATGGAGCCTCAAGATCAGGTAATATATATTTTTTATTATAGATAATTATTCTCCTATTAATGCAAAATTTCTTTCATTTGAGATGAAAAAAATACGTTTCATCGTCCCCTCTCTTACCCTTAAGGTATTATCAAAAATCGGTCAAGTGTGAGTCGGACTCGCGCACGAAGGGTTCCGTACCATTGACTAGGTAAACAACTTCCTCCCTATTGCCATTATCGATATTGGGCAAAAAAATCAAGTTTGTTGTATGGGAGCCCCCCTTAAATATTTATTTTATTTTATTTTTAGTATTTGCTGTTATAGCGGCAATAGAAATACATCATCTGTGAAAATTTCAACTATCTAGCTATCACCGTTCTTGAGATACTGCCTGGTGACAGACGGAAGGACGGACAGCAAAGACTCAGTAATAGGGTCCTGTTTCTACTAAAAACGACTGAAGGATATAATATGTATATAAAATTTATTCAAGACAAGGCAAACTCGACGAGCGTGGTATAGTAGGTCAATTTCTCTCCCATTGTGGAGGGGGCTCGAGCCCAGCAGTGGGCAAAAGAGCTGTTACGTATATGAGCTGTAATGATGACGATGAATGCAAACACTCTTGTGGTGACGGAAGAAAAATACAATTCATCACACTCTCTCTCTCTCTCTTGCTCGTGGATGTCGTAAAAAACGATTGAAAGAAAGAAAGAAAGAAAGAAAAATAATTTATTACTCCTTCACGGGAGGGCAACATCACAAAAGCTCAAACAGTGAGTAGAATATAGTAAAACAATAAATTATAATAAAAAAAAAAGTACAAAAAGAAATTGATATTAACATTGGTTTTCCCTTCGTGAAAGAGAAAAAGGATCGCTGCTCAGCATAATGTTGAGGCATCTATTTTAAGAGAGATACCGCAACGCTGTTATTCTGCAGCGTCCTGCGACGTCTGTCAGCAAAGTACAGGTAGCAGCTGAATATAATTAAACTAACAAATTACAGCTGCTTTTGTAAATAATATTCAAATAATAGAAAAATAATAATAATAAACATACGGATTAGGTGCGGTACTAAGTTATCTAATCTTACGCGTATTGAAGGATATATATACAATATATATGGAAGAGAAAGAAGCTCTCAAAATAAAAAAACTGTATACGTTTGAGCGCGTTATAGTAGGTCAATTGCCCTCCTATTGTGAAGGGGTTCCGAGCCTAGTAGTGGCAATTAGTTGGGCTGAGTTGATACAAAGATATTTATTGCAGAAACTGTGTTTTACATGGATGGATGTTTACAAAATTTTGGTATCAACAACTGACCCAATCGGGCATTGCAGTAATCGTTGAATTCTATAGTGTTAATTTATTAATACATATTAAAATTAGAGTCTGTAATTTGTCTTTAAATAACATAATATACTGAAATTACTACATTTTCTTAGCAAAGTATTCTTTTAAATTATAAAATACATTTTCAATTAGCCATTTTTTCAAAGCGTTTTTGAAAAATTTATCTTCAAGTTTTTTTATGTGATTGAATGACGATTGAATGCATTCTCTTCTTACTTCGTTACCACACGGAATAAAAGTAGGTATTAGTATGAACATATTATTAACAATTTTTTTTTTGGCCGGACTATGATCACCGGCCCCATAATCCAACTTATTCTCTCCCCTTCACTATTAGGCCAGCCACTAGTACCGAGTCCATGACGGCCGTGGCCAACCCGGCGGGTTAACCTTTCGGGTACCGTCTCTCGCCGATGTCCTTCCCGGGCCGTCGCCCTTACACAATCTCTGTAGGTGATGGACTATTCCCTGATTCAGTCACCATGCATGAATAGATTAGGTACTACTAAGAGCCATCTATTTTTTTTTTATTGCAAACGGTGGCAAACGAGCAAACAGTACACCTGATGGTAAGTGTTGCTGCCGCTCATGGACCTTTACAAGGCCGTTGCCTACCGCGAAGAAAGCGAAGGGAGTGTGAATGCGTGCATTGAGGCTCGGTGATACCAAGGGCACCACCAAAACCCTCCACACGCAATCACCCTCAGAAAGTTGGGCTTCCGGCTCTCTCGCTCACCGAACGAAGCGCAGTAACAAATTGCTACTACTCAGACGTCGATTTTCTGCGAGAGCATGGTACTGCCCCGGACGGACCGGCCCGCGGCTGTAGACAGATAACTGTCGACAGTGTGGTCCTACCACTCCTGATCTCGGCTCATATACGTCCTACTGCTGGGTTCGAGCCTCCTCCATAAGGATGGAAATTGACCTTATTATACAATGCTAGTCAGTGAGGTTAGCATAGGGTTTTGTTTCGAGTTTTTATTGCATAGATGTTTTAGGCTTATTATATCTCATAGTCGTCTTTTACGACATATACGGCTAGATAGGGAGTGGTGAATTGTATTCTTATTCTGTCACCACACGAAATACTGCTAAGTATACCTATATATGTTTATTTGGTACGTGCGACAAGTTATATTGAATTAATTGATTAGGTATGTCTATCTAGAGAAATGAAGTTACAGTGATTAATAACTGTGATTAATATTGAAATAGAGTTACCTTGAGTTGATTTCATTCATCAAATCAAATCATTTATTCCACAAAGGCAGGGTGCTTAGATATTGTCAATTTTAAACAATGTTTGAACACAATCTACCACCGGATCGGATCGCGGTTACAAGCTCAGAAGATCCGGCAAGAAACTCAGCGGGCTGTCATCTCTAGGGTTACGTACCTAAAGGGTAAAAACGGGACCTTATTACTAAGACTTCGCTGTCTGTCCGTCCGTCTGTCTGTCACCAGGCTATATCTTAGGAACCACGATAGAGAGATATTTGAATTTTTTATAAATTATGTATTTTTGTTACCGCTATAATAACAAACGTCCGTGTGGTGACGGAGTAAGAATACTATTCACCACTCCCTATCTTGCCCGTGGATGTCGTACAAGACCACTAAGGGATATACTATGCACGTAAGAACTGTGCAAGAGAAGGAAAACTCGACACAAAACCCTATACCAACATGTCTGACCAGCATGGTATAGTAGGTCAAATTCCCTCCCATTGTGGAGGAGGCCCGAGCCCAACAGTGGGACGTATGTGGGCTGCGATGATGATGATGATGATGATAATAACAAATAGTAAAAATAAAATAAATATTTAATGGGGCTCCCATACAACAAACGAGTTTTTTTTTGCCCTTTTTATAGATAATAGTACGGAACCCTTTCGTACGCGACTCCGACTCGCTCTATCATACTAATAACTCTGATTGTCGAATACAACTGTTGAATACAATTATACAATTGTTGAATAAAACACTGTTGGGCTCAGGATTCCTCCACAATGAGAGAGAATTTGACCTACCTATCGCGTTGGTCAGACATGTTGGTACAGAGTTTCATTTCGAATTTGCCTTCTCTTGCACAGATGTTATGTGCGTATTATATCCCTTAGTCGTCTTTTACGACATCCACGGGCAAAATAGGAAATGGTGAATTGTATTCTTACTCCGTCACCACGCGGAATCTTAGTCTTTACATTTGAAAAAATCAGTTAAAAGTTTTGTATAAAATAAAATTGTTTTCCTCATCATCATTATCTCAGCCCATATACGTCCCACTGCTGGGCTCGAATCTCTTCCACAATAAGACCTTAGAATGCGATGCTGGTCAGACAGGTTTAGTTTTATTACCAGTTTTTCTTCGCCTGCGCAAATATGTATTATAGGCGTATTATATTCCTTAGTCGTCTTTCCCGACACCAACGGACAAGATATGGAATACTTGGAGCCGACGCAACTATTCTTACTAGTGGTCGGCGTGTGGTCGAAATTCGGCCATAATTCATTTTAATTAATTTTTCTGCTACACAATTTTCTTTAATTTTATTTACCTATGTATAATTGTAAATTGAGCAATCTGTATTTCACTAATAACTAATATATAAGCACAAATCTTTAGTAGACATTGTCATCATAATTATGATTGTTTGACATTCAGTTCGACCAGAGATTTTACCCGTAAACAAAAGTCTATAAGCGTTGCTACGCAACACACTCACACAGACGTGTGTGACTGTAGCGATTACCTTGTAGTGTACGTAATGCCTTTTTTAATAAATTTAATTGCATTTCTAATGCATTATTATATAAAATATCAGTTTTCTGCACTTCTCCTCATTATATACTTCAACTGTGCCAAATTTCATACTTGTCCATCCACGTAATTTTCGGAAAAAGGGATACAAAGTTTTTGCTTCACGTATTTATATATAGATATCATCATCTTAGAATAATAACGTATAGAAGGTAAGTTCGCGCACAAAAAGTGAAGCATTTCAATTGGAGCCTAATGGAGCTTACGCCGGAACCGTTCCGTAATGCACAAGGTCACTGTACTGCACATACGTACGCAACTCTTAAGAGATAAATAGATAATTATGACGGGTTGTGCATTCAAATGGTGTCACAACACATTTGAAAAACATAAAAAGTATATTAACATTACTTTTAAAAGTATTCCGACGATTTATATTAATAACTAGCAACCCGCCCTCGCTTCGCTTCGGTTATAGTCGTTTTACCCGCGTAGTTGCCGTTCCCGTGGGAATACCGGGATAAAATATAGCCTAGTTTACGCCCTAATATTATAGCTTTCCATGGGTGAAAGAATTTTTAAAATCGGTTTGGTGGCGTAAGAGTGCTAGCGTAACAAACAGACGTTAGCATTTATAATATTAGTTAGGATTAGGATTTCTACGGCCTCTCCTTTTAATCTTTGTTACCGAATATGCTTCAAAAATTCAAAATAGAGTAAACAAATCTCAAATCTTGTTAATCCTATGATAAACCTGTAAAATAGGATCAATCAGCTTATTCAATGGAAAATATTTATTTCTAAAGCAACATAAATTGTATAAGCCTTTGAAACCCGTTTATAAGGTCGTTTATTAATTGAAATTGAAGTGGATATTCAATAATGGATAATATAGATCTTAAAAGATCTTTAAGGGGAAAATTTATCTTACTGGTATAAATTTACAAGGTCCTTTTCACATAATTGACTTTTCGCCGAATAAATTTGAAGATAGCAAACAGCTGTTACACTTTATCCCGAAATTTTGGACTATTCAGAATTTGGATATTCTTGTGGGACCACATTGTGTATATATACATATACGTCCCACCCACTGCTAGGCTCTTATACAGTAGGAGGGAAATTAACTTTACCACGCTGGTCAAACGATTTGGTATAGTGTATTATTTCTTATGCATAAATGTTATCTGCATTTTATAATCAATCAATCCATAGTCGTTTTTTACGGGCAGAAAGTGGAGAGGGTACCTAGCAACGTATTCTTTCGGGCAGACCACTGACGTCAAGGTACTCGGCACCGGTGGTCGGCCCAGCGACGAAGGCGACGGGTAGGTTATGGGCCCGCGCGCCGTCCTTTCGTCGCTCCGGACGGAATGGAGGTCGGGACCAAAA
The DNA here is from genome assembly GCA_032191425.1 of Lymantria dispar. Classification (NCBI taxonomy): domain Eukaryota; kingdom Metazoa; phylum Arthropoda; class Insecta; order Lepidoptera; family Erebidae; genus Lymantria; species Lymantria dispar. The sequence goes on along the minus strand of CM063468.1, from coordinate 9,204,413 downwards.
ACAAACGAAAAAAGGGGTGGTGCATAGTATTCTTAATAGGCTAATGTTTCTTTCATTGTATTTCATGTTGACTGCGGTGTCCATGGCAATATATATTTATTTATTTAGAACATAAAAATAAAAAATATATAATTTTAGTGGTTTTAACAGGTTAACTGTCCACAGACCATATACGGTCTGTAAACAGACTTGCATACCAGTCCACAGACAATATGTGGTCTGCTCACCCATACAAATTTTAAGCCATCTGGAGATGTGGACGTAAGAATAATTTCTTATATTTTATGTGGACTTGGTAGGACACATCGTAAGGATTATAAAAAGTGCTGGGACATAGGCAAATACTCGATATTTCTTTTTGTACATGGTATGAAATTTTTTTTCGAGATTTTATCGTTTAACATATTTTACATACGACGGACCTACGGAACCAAACCCACTCCGGAGCACGGACAGTTAACCTGTTAATTGTATATAGATTTCCGTGAGGTAATTGAGTAAGAATACAATTCACCACCCCTTTACTTTACCCGTGGGTATCGTAAAGGACGACTAAGGTATATATTATGCTACATACAAGAGAAGAAAAACTCGGAATAAAGCTCTAGCTCAAATCAACCCGTTTGACCCGTCAGGTATAGTAGGTCAAATTCCTTACTATTGTGAAGGAGGCTCAAGCCCAGCTGTGAGCTATGATGATAATGATAAATTCGATTTAAGTTTATCAGTTTTTTTCTCCAAATAGATTATTAAATTTATTTATAACCTAAATCTTTATAAAGAGACAAAATTTTAGTAAGTAAATCAACAGCTGAAGCTATTGATTGAATTAAGATATTTAATACAATTACGTGAACAAATTTAGGCCCCAAAGAAATTCTCATTTATTTTGGAATGAATTAATCTAGACCGAATGAAAGGCTACGCTCTGAAACACTTTGAAACTAATCTAATAATGTTGTAGGTACTGCTGCAACAATTAAATGGATTGCCTAAACTAATTTGTGTTAGATATTTTATTAGACAGCGTTTCCCAAATTGGCATTCGGGTGTGTGACTATTTATACATATATATGTGTGTATATCTTTATATATATACGAGATGAAATTTTTTGTATGTGTTCAAGGGATTCGAGAATGGTTTACATCCACAATTGCACCCAATAGGTGCAATTGTGGATGTAAACCATTCTCCAACCAAACCATCTACCAGGAAGGTGGTACTGCTGTTGATTTCAATGAAAATTCATTTTATTTTATTTGAACAAAACAACGTCTGTTGGGTCAGCTAGTATATTTAATCATTCTTCCGTCCGCATATATGTGACTGAGCTTCTAAAGGGCTGTACCAATTTTGATGATTTATTTGCATTTCGGTTGATTCGAAAATGGCCTATATTAATAATTGGACCCAGTAGATGGCGCTGCAATCGATTTCAAGATTTCCTTTTATTTTTATGTATCTGAACAAGAACGCGTCTGTGTTGTAAATTTGGCAATAGTTAAAGGGCCCCATACACGGAACGATCCGTCTGTACAATCCGTCGTGTCAGACCCGGACTCACACATGAAAAAAAAAGAATTATTATTGTTATTCTATATTTAATAATTATTATTAATATTAAATCGAATAGCTGATCGTAAAGAGCTATATACTGTCGATTCATCGTCACGATATTCATGATTGCATGGAATTTTGTTCGCCTTCGATGAAGTAAATCATTAACGATCTTCACATACGTTATCAATCCGTCGTTTCGATCGGTATGAATGAAAAACCCTTTAAAATTGGCCGCTTGCCTGATGGCAAATCTGGACAATATAATTTTTGACCTGAAAGTATCAGATGGAAGTGGCCTAATTCGATTAAAAATCCTTAGTCATCTTTTATGACACATACTATCAATACAAGGGTTGATGGTATTAATAGTTTTCCCCCAAACAACTATGGCATATTATGTACATAGATAATACAGGTAATTCAACGTGTGTTCTTAGATAATCCATTTTGAGAATCTTTGTTCTCTGAATCTGAAGGTTACTTATGAATTGAAGGTTAAAATAATTAGTTAATTAGTTACATTTCAGATCCATTAAATTATATTTCATACAAAAACAAATAATAATAGAATTATTTCTGATGTTTACGCGAATATTAAACATCGGATGGCGTAGCGTAGGACGATCTCCCACTAGGTGGACTGACGACATTCTCAAAATCGCAGAGAACTGTTAGATGCAAGTGGCGTAGGACCGTTCCGAGTGGTATTCTCGTGAGGAGGCCTATGTCCAGCAGTGGACGTCTGTAGGCTAATGGATGGATGGAAATAAAACTATTTTATGGATTACGGGCGGACTGTCCACCTGTGATTATGAACGCTGTAAAGTATTTTGAAACGTCGGGCAATCAACAATCAAATACAAACGTTTTATTTCATGATCATCATCATTTCAGCTCATACGTCCCACTGTTGGGCTTGAGCCTCCTCCACAATAGGAGGGAAATTGATCTTACTATACCATGCTGGTCAAACAGATTGGTTTAGGGGTTTTCCTTTTCTTGTATAGATAGTATATGCGTATTATATCCCTTAGTCGTCTACGACATCCACGAGCAAGATAGGGAGTGGTGATTTGTATTCTTACTCCATCAACACGGAAGATTATCATCATTATCATCATCTTGCTCTTATCCCAATTACTTGGGGTCGACGCAATATGTCATCTGTTTTGACATATTGCAAAAAGTTTCGGCAATGACTTTTATGACCGGCCGCCTGCCTGACGTCAACCCTCCTTGGGAATGTAATCGTTGACCCAAATGGTACCAGATGGAGTTGGTGCGTGTCAATCTAGGGCTCTTAGTCGTCTTTTACGACACCCACGAGCAAAGCAAGGGTTGGTAGTATTCGAAGCCGCTACCACACAGCACACAGCCGCTACAACACGGAAGATTATATGACAATTTTTTTTTTATTTATTTTTTATTTAAGATAACACCATGCACTAAGGAAATAATCCTAGTATTGCTAGGAACTTTACAAACATATAATTAACGGACACATATTACATCCAGACTCAGAAAAACAAGTTATGGATCACACAAAGTGTTGTACCGCTTGGGATTCGAACCCCCGACACAGGCGTTGTAAGTCGCTATCTTAACCACTACGCCATCTGTGCAGTCGAACAATAGATTATAATAAAGTTCTATTTACAAAATCATAATAGATCACCGCCACCTTTCTTACCCTAGGATGTCGTAAAAGACCACTGAGGTGTATAATATAGTATACCACTACTACACACTACACTACTATACATAATAAGGAAAACTCTAAATAAAACCCTATACTAACCCATCTACCGCGCGACAGCGATTGACGTCCCGGGTCAAGGACGTCGTGAGGTGAGGGTACCCGAAAGGCTATTCCGTCGGGCCGACCACTGAGGACAAGGCACTGGTGGTCGGGCCAACGACGAAGGCGACGTCCCGCGCGCCGTCCTTTCGTCGCCCCAGACGGAATGGACCGCGTGTGTGCTTACCATAGCCCAACCTTAATAAAGAAAAATACTAACTAATCTGACCAGCGTGGTACATACATCAATTTTTCTTCTATTGTGGAGGAGACTTAGCCCAGCAGTGAGATTTAAACGAGCTGAAATATAATCGTTGTACAAAATATCATAATTCGTACAGAACCTCGAATCAAAAATTTTATTTACAAGAAAAGGAAAACTGTGAAGAACGCCTTACATTAATCTAGCGTATGGTTTTCAAATATTTTTTACTAACAGGATTATTCTTTCACAGACGGCAGTAGTTGGCTCCAGGGTGACGTTACCATGTCGAGTGGAAAATAAGGCAGGGCAATTGCAGTGGACGAAGGATGACTTCGGTCTTGGCCTGCATAGAGATCTCAGCGGCTATGACCGATATAAGATGATTGGCAGTGATGAAGAAGGTAATATCATTTTAAATTATATATTTTTTTATTATTATCATTTCGTGTGGTAATATCTATATTAATAATAAAATAAAAATTATGAATTAATATAAAAATATCTAAAATTAAAAAACAAAATAATAATGACACTGAGATCCAATCTCAGGCTGTTTGAATGCGACTGGACAACTCAGCTATTGTCACTCTTGGCAACGATGTCTAAATTTACATTCCTATTCTAATGACATTTTATTTATTAGCTGAAAACACTGACAAGATGACATTTTTCATTTTTTTATTTAAACATATAATTAACGAACACAAATTACATCCAGACTCAGAACAACAATTTATGGATCGCACAAAGTGTTGTCCCGCGTAGGATTCGAACCCTCGACACTGGCGCTGTAGGTCGCTATCTTAACCACTACGCCATCTGTGCAGTCAACTAAAGGATATTATAGGATATTATATGCATATTATATTCTTTAGTTGTCTTTTACGACACTCACGAGCTAGAGAGGGGGTGGTGAATTATATTCTTACTCCGTCACAACTCGTAGAAAGATTATCAAAACAAAATATATTAAAAGTCCAATCTCTAAGTTATAGTGTAATTAAAATCTCAATTTAGATACAAAAATACTAATTAAATTCTTTATTCCTTTGTATTTAAATAATTACATTTATAATAATACCTTATCGCTTTGTACTAGATAATATAGCGGTCCTTAATATTCAGTTAACGTGTAATCTGCCTAAATTATCACTACACAGTCTGGTCTTAATCTATTTTATAGCTAAGTACTTAGTTAATAAGGACGTCTTTTCTTCGTCTTCTTAGAATAAGGACGTCCGCAGTTTAAACAAATAATTTGTGACTATTTGAAGTGAAAACTTCTTTAGGCGCACCGCACACAGATTTTTTCGTGGGTAGTAAGTTAGGCTGATCCGTCATGCTCTGAGCTGACACGCTCGTTCGGGTGAACTCGGGACGACCCGAGCGAGAAAGATACAGGCAGCTGCTCTTCGCAGTTGTATCGCTGTATTTCGTATGATCAATTTTTACGTCTTGTCTTTATTAAATTAATAGTTATAATTGATAATGATAACGAACGATAATGAACGTAATAATTGATAATGAACGTAATGATAATTATTATTTTAACAACTATCTGTTTTACATTGTGAGGTTAGTGTGTGTATTTAGCGGTTTGGTAATATTGAAAAATAATACATTTTGAAAAAATAATAAACATATAAATAAAATTTAATTGAAAGTATTTATTTCTTATTTTAGTTATCACAAACCGATTGTACGCTTTATAGAATACGATAAAGAAAATAAATAATTTGATTTATATAGAATTTAATAAATATTAACTTTAATTTCTGACTTGTTTCTCATTCAATCTACGAATACGATGAACATAGTCCCTAATAATACTACATAATACATAATATTATTTACTATATATATATATATATATATATATATATATATATATATATATATATAAATTAATTAGGATTGGCCAATGAAGTTTTCACTTCTACCGTGCGGTCTTAAGCGCACACTCTTTTTTTTTTTGGGGTCTGGGGCGACATCTTCATTGTTGGGCCTACCACCGGTGCAGAGTTCCTTGACTTCAGTGGTCGCGCCAACGGAAAATAATTTATGACTTAATTGGTTTCTGATGTTTACGCGAGTATTACACATTGTAAATAAAAACATTTTACGGATTTTATCACGTTTTGATTATATTAGATTTGTTAGGTTTAAATGAAATAATATATCATAATAATTATTAACCATAAATATTATAGTTTTTTTTCATATAAAATCATTTTCTTCTTGTACTGGCAATAAATTTAAACCTGACAAAAGTAATTGACAGTAGTTTTATGGCTGACCTGACTGGCTATCGTCATCCCTCCTTGGGAATGCAATTGTTGATTAAACTGTATCAGATGGTATTTGTCCAGGTCGATGTAAGACTATTAATAGTCTTTTATGACACCCGAGACCAATGTAAGAGTTGGTATAAATGTATTAAAAACAATCATCCTTGTGGTGACAGAGTAAGAATAGAATTTATCACTCCCACTCTTACCCGTGGTTGTCGTAAAAGACGACTAAGGGATATAATATGCACATAACACCTGTGCAAGGGAAGGAAAACTCGAAATGAAACCCTATATCAACATGTCTGACCAGCATGGTATAGTAGGTCAAATTCCCTCCCATTGTGGAGGACACCCGAGTCCAACAGTAGGACGTATGTGGACTGCGATGATGATGATGATGATGAAGAATTAGTTTAACGATTGTCCTTATTATTTCTTAAACTACATTTTCATTGCTGAGTATTTAACGAGAAATGCCTCGGCAATAAACTTAATCTGCAGAATATATTAACAACAGCGTTATTGCCCGATCTAGATTTCAAATTCTACATATATATATATATATATATATATATATATATATATATTTGTATATATTATATTTATATATATATATATATATTTATATAAATATATATATATATATATTTATATAAATATATATTTCTTGTGTACGTGTGTATGTCATTGAACTCCTAAACGGCCGGACTAATTTTGATGATTCTTTTTGTGTGTTCAAGGGGATTCGAAAATGGTTTAGATTTACAATTGGATCCGGTAGGTGGCGATTCTGTCGATTTCAAGGAGAATTTCTATTATTTCATTTGAACAGAACAACGTCTGTTGGGTTAGCTAGTTTAAAAAAATATTATATTGACGCAAATTTCCTTTGCATTTTAAAATTTATACAAGATCGATTCCAATAATTTAATTCTATAAAAAATCTTTCTATTATAAATTGAAGTAAAATATTTACTTTACGGTAATAAAAACCTTCATTAAATGCAATTTCTTACCTAAATAATAAGTCTTTGTTATATTTTGATAACAAATAGCGGTGTGATTCTCTTATGGTGATAATTACTCCTTGCTTTCTCATGAGTATCGTAAAATATGACTAATGTATGCAGCAGATAAATAACATCACTTCAAAATAGGGTAAAATACGAATTCAAACGAAATGCCAACTCGTCGTGGTCTGAGTTTTAACGTGTTATCAACAAACATCGTTTGTACTGTTCATGGAGATGAATGACTGACGTGCTACAGCATAACCTGTCTTATTACTTCTCTATGTCCATTTCGATTGTTAACACGTCTGATTTAGCAGGTCAATTACCCTCCTATTGGGGACTAGGCCCGAGCCCAATGGTACTACTGCTACTTTCGAAGCGGTAGGACCACACTCTTGACAGTGGTCTGTCTACAGCCGTGGGCCGATCCATCCGGAGTAGTACTACACTCTCGCAGAAAATCGACATCTGAGTAGTAGCAATTTGTTACTGCGCTTCATTCGGTGATCGAGAGAGCTGGAAGCCCAACTTTTTGAGGGTGTTTGCGTGATGTAGTGCCTTTAGTATCACCGAAGCTCATAGCACGCATTCACTCTCCCTTCACTTTCTTCATTGTAGACAGCGGCCTAGCAAAGGTCCATAAGCTTCAGTATCATTTACCATCAGGTGTACTGTTTGCTCGTTTACCACCGTTTGTAATAAAAAGAATGTAGACTAAAGATAGTAATGATACCCCCAGCTAAAGAAAAAAAATCCTACTAATATTATAAACGCGAAAGTTTGTATGTGAGGATGTTTGTTGCTCTTTCACGCAAAAACTACTCAATGGATTTTGATAAAATTTCAATACAGCTTACATATCAGAATAACACATAGACTATAATTTATGCCGATATTCTATATTATACATTAGAGGAAGTTTGAAGGTTATGCCAGTGACGGAAAAGTTAAGGAGTGAACGGCTGACATGGTATGGACATGCGATGAAGCGGGATAAACGTAATGTTGTGAGAATGATTTTGGGTATGAATGTTGAAGGCTTTAGGGATATAGGAAGACCAACCGGGTAATCTTCAAAACGGCTGGACCGATTTCAAAAATTTTTTCACCAATGGAAAGCTGTAATATCAGGGAGTAAACTAAGGCTATATTTTATCCCGGTATTCCCACGGGAACGGGCACTACGCGGGTAAAAAGACTAAAACCGAAGCGAAGCGAGGGCGAGTTGCTAGTGTTGAATAATATCCTCGTTCTATCACTTATACAATATTACTAAGCTTTAAATCAGTGGCAAATTATACGCAAAATAATATCACCACCCTAAGTTATTCGCAGCGTAATTAATGTGGACATTATCTTCAGGCAACCTTTTTTGCAAGTAAACATGCCTTATAAGAAGCAGTAATAATTTGTTCTTATTATGGGTATCTTATATTAACATAAAGAGAAGCTTTTTATACAGACCGTATTATAGCATACTTTGGTGCCTTACATTTTACTAGCAGCGCCCTGTAGTTTCACTCGCATAGTTCCCCTTCCCGTGGGAATATCGGGTTAAATTATATCCTATGTGTTATTCTGATATGTAAGCTGCATTCTTGTGAAATCTCATCAAAATCCATTCAGCAGTTTTTGCGTAAAAGAGCAACAAACATCCTCACATACTTTCGCGTTTATAATATTTGTAGGATTTTGTTGTCTTATATTTTACTAGCAACCCGCCCTCGCTTCGCTTCGGTTTCAGTTGTCTTACCCGCGTAGTGCCCGTTCTCGTGGGAATACCGGGATAAAATATAGCCTATGTTACTCCCTGATATTATAGCTTTTCATTGGTGAAAGAATTTTTGAAATCGGTACTGTGGTTTAAGCGTGAAAGCGTAACAAACAAACAAACAAACAAACTTACTTTCGCATTTATAATATTGGTAAGGATTTTCGCTTTGGTGACGGAGTAAGAATACAATTCACGTCCCCCTCTCTTACCTGTGGTTGTCGTAAAAAACGACTATGGGATTTAATATGCATATAACATCTATCCAAGAAAAGGATAACTGGAAATAAAACCATATACCAATATGTCTGACCAGCATAGTAGGTCAAATTACCTCCTATTGTGGAGACCCGAGCCCAACAGTGTATGTGGACTCCAATGATGATGATGATATTTTATTGAAATATTTTTGTTTTCTTTATTAACTTTTCATCTCATCTTGGGCCATATAAGTCCCTCTGCTGGGCTCAGATCTCTTCCACATTATCATCATTTCAGCCTATTGCCGGACTGCTGGACGTAGATCTCCCTCATGTTACACCACAGAGTTTTTTTTTTTTTGCAAACGGTGGCAAACGAGCAAACAGTACACCTGATGGTAAGTGTTGCTGCCGCTCATGGACCTCTACAAGGCCGCTGCCTACCGCGAAGAAAGTGAAGGGAGTGTGAATGCGTGCATTAAGGCTTGGTGATACCAAGGGCACCACCAAAACCCTCCACACGCAAACACCCTCAGAAAGTTGGGCTTCCGGCTCTCTCGCTCACCGAACGAAGCGCAGTAACAAATCGCTACTACTCAGACGTCGATTTTCTGTGATATTGTGGTACTGTCCAGGACGAACCGGCCCGCGGCTGTAGACAGATAACTGTCGACAGTGTGGTCCTACCACTCCTAAAATGCGATCCTATGCCGCTTGCAATCAACGACGTTCAGCAACTTTCACCAAGTCTATGAAAATTGACCTACTACAACCATGTTGGTCAGACATGTTGGTACAGGCTTTTATTTCAAATTTGCCTTCTCTTGCACAGATATTATATACATATATTACATTCCTTAGTCGTCTTTTACGACATCCACGGGCAAGATAGGGAGTGGTGAATTGTATTCTTAATCCGTAACCACTACGAAAGTCTTAGTCGTACTTGCTGACTAGCGCCACCTGCCGTGTCCAAGGGTGAACTATCTCAAATCTCCTTGAACACACACAAAAATTTCATCAACATCAGTCCAGCCGTTTAGGAGGAGTTCAGTGACGTACATACGTACACAAGAAATATATATGGAAAGATTTGTACAGACGATGTAATTTGAATTCCTTTCACAAATCAATAACAGATAAGGAAGATACCTGATTACTTACTAAAATGATTGTTCACAAAGATATCAGTTGGATTGAGAATAAATCCTTTTCAAATAATGTCCTTTTGAAGCTATCAAGAGTAATATACCCTTTACTATAGATTTGTGTTTATACTCTTATACTTTGGTTTTCGGAGAAATAATCAACAATACATATAAGATTATATTTTAATACTAGCAACCCGCCCTCGCTTCGCTTCGGTTATAGGTTATAGTCGTTTTACCCGCGTAGTTCCCGTTCCCGTGGGAATACCGGGATAAAATATAGCCTAGTTTACGCCCTGATATTATAGCTTTCCATTGGTGAAAGAATTTTTGAAATCGGTGCAGCCGTTTTGAAGATTACCCGGAACAAACAGACAGACAGACAAAAATTTTTTAATTGCTATTTTAGGCATAGGTGTCGTGCAAATAACCGTTTGAGCATGAAAAAAGCCTATTATTTTGACATTACAAACAGACACTCCAATTTTATTTATTGGTTTAGACATATCTATTTATTGGTATAGACATATCTATACCAATAAATAAAATTGGAGTGTCTGTTTGTAATGTCAAAGTAATAGGCTTTTTTCATGCTCACACGGTTATTTGCACGACACCTATGTCTAAAATAGCAATTAAAAAATTTTTGTCTGTCTGTCTGTCTGTCTGTTTGTGCCGGGTAATCTTCAAAACGGCTGGACCGATTTCAAAAATTCTTTCACCAATGGAAAGCTATAATATCAGAGCGTAAACTAGGCTATATTTTATCCCGGTATTCCCACGGGAACGGGAACTACGCGGGTAAAACGAGTATAACCTATAACCGAAGTGAAGCGAGGGCGGATTGCTAGTTTTAAATAATTTTAAATTTCAAGAATGACTTAATACGAAATATTTTAAGTAATTATGTAACTCCACTTTCATAGTATCTTCCAAGGGAAGATCTTACCTATTATATACGGTATGTTTTTTTAAAAAAGAAATATTGTACTGACTTGGTTCACAAATTGTTGTTTTGAATCTGAGTGTAATTTGTGTTTATTAAATTACTAGCAACCCACCCTCGCTTCGCTTCGGTTTCAGTCACGTAGTTCCCGTTCCCGTGGGAATACCGGGATGAAATATGGCCTATATTACTCTCTGATGTTATAGCTTTCCATCGGTGAAAGAATTTTTGAAATCGGTTCAGTGGTTTAAGCGTGAAAGCATAACAAACTAACAAATAAACAAACACACTTACTTTCGCATTTATAATATTAGTAAGGATATCCTCTCCGTGTATAATATAATCAAGAATAGAAAAATTTAAGTGCGGTTATGATACTTTTTCTAAGTATTTCCGTACAGTAAAAAAACAGTAAAATATTTCATGACGATTAAAAAAATATTTTCTGATGATTAAAACATTTTTTTCTGATGATTCAAAAAATTTTGCCTTTTTTTCTGATGAGTGTTTATTAAATTATATCCTCTCCGAGTATAATATAATCAAAAATGGAAAAATTAAAGTCTAGTTATGATACTTTTTTCTAAGTATTGCCGCACAGTAAAACAGTGCAGTAAAATATTTACTGACGATTAAAAAATATTTTGAAAGAAAGAAAGAAATAAATTTTATTTTGTAAACCTCACACAATTTAGACACCAACGAAAGAAATAAGAACTACTAACTAAAAACAAGGAGTCGAAGATGTGAGGCCAAAATATGGTGCCCATCTCGGCTTATTTATATTTTCTGATGATTTAAACAATATTTCCTGACGATTCAAAAAATATTTCGTGATGATTCTCAAAATATTTCGTGAGGATTCACAAAATGTTTCCTGACGATTCACAAAATGTTTCCTGACGATTCGAAAACTGAAAGTTTTCATTACTAACGTCACTCCCAGAAAGACAGTTTTTTTTTATTTTTTCTAATCACCTTGGTTTTTTTTTTACAGGTGACTACTCGCTGGATATCAGAGACGTCACTTTAGATGATGATGCGCAATATCAGTGCCAAGTTAGCACAGGCCCTAAAGGTAAATTCTTTGATATATTAATACTCTTTTAAATTATAGGGTCCTGCGGTATTTATCCGTGTGGTGTAGGAGTAAGAATATAATTCATCGCCCTCTTTTTTATTATGTGTGGGCTATGGTAAGCACGCACGTGGTCTATGCCGGCCGAGGCGACGAAAGGACGACGCGCGGGCCCATAACCCACCCATACCCACGTCACCTTCGTCGTTGAGCCAACCACCGGAGCAGGGTTACTTGACATCAGTGGTCGGCCCGACGGAATACCCCCTATTGGGGTACCCTCCCATCGACTTCCTCCCCGAGGGGGGGACGTCGGTCTTTCCTCACGCGGTCGGCCTCTCGGCGGGTGACGGACTAATCCCCGGTCACATCACCCGCGGCCTCGGCTAGGGCGGCATGAGGCGCAGGTAGTTGCGCCTACGCCGCCAAAGTAATCTGTTATAGAACAATCTTTTCAAATTTAGAAGAAGATTAAGTACATATATTACAAATTATACCGTTTTTATTTCTATTGGTGGTAAACGAGAAAACAGCACACCTGATGGTAAGTCATAATGCTGCTTATAGACCTTTGTTTGACCGCTGCCGTGAAAAAGATCATGAATATAGATGGAGTAAGGAAGTCTGTGTGGTTACGGAGTAAGAATACAATTCACCACTCCCTATCTTATTCGTGGATGTCGTAAAATACGACTAAGGGATATTATATGCATATCTATACCAATAAATAAAATTGGAGTGTCTGTTTGTAATGTCAAAATAATAGGCTTTTCTCATGCTCACACGGTTATTTGCACGACACCTATGCCTAAAATAGCAATTAAATAATTTTTGTCTGTCTGTCTGTTTGTTCCGGGTAATCTTCAAAACGGCTGGACCGATTTCAAAAATTCTTTCACCAATGGAAAGCTATAATATCAGGGCGTAAACTAGGCTATATTTTATCCCGGTATTCCCACGGGAACGGGAACTACGCGGGTAAAACAACTATAACCTATAACCGAAGCGAAGCGAGGGCGGGTTGCTAGTTATTAATAAATTACAAATCCGAATCTCCACTACGATTAAAATCGATGATATTTACAATACATTCCGAAAAAAAGAACACGATTAATTTAACGTAATAACTTGTATCTGAGTTACCGATACCCCACTTACCGGTGAACTTCATTTCTTTAATACTTAGTAATGATACCAAAATTATACTTTCCATTATTATAAGAATAAAGTTCGCCGAGGTAATTTTTGATAATAAATGCTTAAGAAATAATCAAACAGATGCTCGTTAATTTTACTGTATGTAGGTACATGAGGTTTTTATGATATACTAGCTTTCACCCGCGACTTCGCCCGCATGAGAATTTATTGTCCCCGTTCCCGTGGGAATACTGGGATAAAATATAGCCTATATTACTCCCTGATAAAATAGCTTTCCTTTAGTGAATAACATTTTAAAATCGGTTCGGTGGTTAAAGCGTGAGAGCGTCACAAACAAACAAACGAACTTACTTTCACATTTATGATATTAGTTAGGGTTAGCAAATTTTCGCGGTTTCACCCGTGTAGTTCCTGTTCCCGTGGGAATACCGGGATTACCTAAATGTAGCTTAAGTTATTTCTTATATAAACAACTATCTGGCAGTAAAATATTATCAATATCAGTCAAGCGATTTTACTCGAAACAAAATGAGAGAGAAAAAAAAATTGGTTTTAGGCATAGGTAAATAAGCCTGTGAGCATGAAAAATATTTACTATTTTGACATTACAAATAAGTAGGAAAGTAAGTTTATTTGATTGTTAGTTATGCTAAACTACTAAGCTGATTTTAAAGATTCCTTCTTCGATGGAAAGCACATTATTAGCGAGCAATAAACGCAGTTTTCTGCTTAATGACGGAGTAAGAATACAATTCACCGCCCAATTTCTTGTCCTTGGGTGTCGTAAAAGACGACTAAAAAATGTAATATACATATAGTACGTATACAAGAGAAGGAAAACTACATATAAAACCCTATACCAACCCGTCTGACCAGCATAGTAGACCATATAGCTAATTATCTATAAGGAGTAAGTTAGACTATTTTTCTCTTAGTACACCCTCCTTTTGCCCGGTCTAGAATTTGAACTCAAAGCCTTGAATGTCTTTTTTTTTATTGCTAACGGTGGCAAACGAGCAAACAGTACAACCTGACGGTAAGTGTTGCTGCCGCTCATGGACCTTTACAAGGCCGCTGCCTACCGCGAAGAAAGTGAAGGGGGTGTGAATGCGTGCATTGAGGCTCGGTGATACCAAGGGAAATGTATGGAAATATTAGAAATTTAAAATGCAAAGCTATTGAAACCTAAACGAAGCGAAGGCGGGTCGCTAGTTTATAATATTACTAACGGGGTGTCCTGCTTGAACGACGAATACGACGAGACACGACACGACGCAGTGCGACGCGATGCTACAAGCGACAAGTGTCCTATGTGATTTTGGTCATTACTTCTCGAATCATGGACAAGTACACTACAATTTTGTTAGAAAGTTCATATTTAGAGTACAGAGTTAAAAAAAATACCGTAAAAAAAACCAGAAAGAAAACAAATATAATCGCTTCTGAATCAACCATTCTATAGTTCGTGATGTCGCGTCAGTTTGCTCTCAAAACAGGCACGCTTGATGTCGTGTCTCGTCGCAAACTGTCATATAGGCCGCAAGCAGGCATGTCATTGAGTCGATCGCTTTCGTCGTATTCGCTGTGTCGCGTTGCATCGTATTCGTCGCTCACGCAGTACAGCGTCTTAAAATGGTTAGATTCAGTGAATCTGGTCCAAATAGTTGCTAATATTTTTTATTCAAGTTCCGCCATCTCTCTAGCTTAACAATTCTTAATGCGACAATCATTCTAACACATTCACATCACTTTCAATGCATTTGCCCATTACTTCAGTGGGAGCACTAAGCCTATATAAGTTCCCGAGGGAAATAAAGGTGAAAATTGTAACATTACTTACGGCTGATTACCTTTACAATATAAAAGAGATACAATTTGTTACTGCAACGAAGGAACGTTAAGGTATAACATTTGGAATTTCTTAGAATAGTATATTCTACTCGCCATTTGGAATCCAGCCAAACCTGTAATTGAAAAGAGTGAAGATTACTCGTTCCTAGTGTTTGAACTATCCACTGAAGCTTTTGAGATAAGAAATTTTCTATTACTGTAAAGTATTGATTGATTCTTTCGGTACAATTGCCTTAATCTATTAAATTGTCTCCGACCGTGTGATGACGAAGTAAGAATACAAAACACCTTGTCCATGGATATCGTAAAAGACGACTAAGGGATATAACACACATATAACCTACTAACTTCTTCCCGCGACTTCGTCCACGTGGAATAGTTTCTATGGGCTAACGATAACATTAACCTGCGATTTTGTTTACGTAGCAGGTGAAAATACTTTTAAATAATACGATTGTGTCACATAGGATTTTTGCGAAACTTTAACTTCTTCATCGATGCTCCGCTCCTATTGATCTTAGCGTGATGATATGTAGGCTCTAGGCCTCTAGGCGATAGGCCTTCCTTGATAAATGAGCTATCTAGAACTAAGAGAATTTTTAAAATCAGACTAGTAATTTTTGAGATTGCATCCATTCATCAGCATACAGACGTCCACCGCTGGACATAGGCCACGAGTTGCATCCAACGGTTCCCTGCGACTTTGAGAATGTCGTCAGTCCACCTAGTGGGGGGTCGTCCTACACTGCGCCGTCAGATTCATGATCGCCACTCAAGAACCTTTCTTCCCCAACGGTTGTCGGTTCGACCAGCGATGTGGCCTGCCTATTGCCATTTCAACGTGCTAATTCTGCGGGCAATGTCGGTTACACCCGTTCTTCTACGGATTTTCGTGCTTCGGATTTTATCACGTAGAGAAATACCAAGCATAGGACTCTTCATAGCACGTTGAGCAACATTGAACTTTTTAATGAGGTCGACATTTAAAGACCACGTTTCAGTGCTTTGTTCAAATTTCAGTTCTTGAGATTAGCGCATTCAAACAAACAAACTTTTCAGCTTTATATATTAGTATAGATATGCAAGAGAAGGAAGACTCGAAATAAAACCCTAGTAGTAGTAAGGTCAATTTCCCTCCTATTGTGGAGGAGGCTCGGGCCCTACAGTGTGACGTATATGAGCTGAAATGATGATGATGATGATTAAATTATTTCGTGATGACATATATTTATATCTCCGTTTGTATCTCCGGTCCGCCATTTCTTGTCCGCGGGTATCGTAAAAGAAAAATAAGGTATGTAATATGCACATAACAACGATGATGACATTGTCATTAAAGCTCCTATACTTTCCATTCCTGGGATCGAGCCTCCTCCGTAATGACCTCCGACTGACCTTACTATACCATGCTGGTCAGACAGACTGATATAGGGTCATATTTCAAGTTTTTATGTGCGTATTATATTCTTTAGTCGTCTTGTACGACATCCATGGGCAAGATAGGGAGTGGTGAATTGTGTTCTTATTCGGTCACCACACGGAAAACTGTATAAGAGAAGAAAAACTCAAATTGAAACGCTATTTTTTTTTTTTGGCTTTGGGATACGGTCGGCGCACTCCTCGCACCACTCCGTCCGGGGTGACAGAGTGGCGTAAGCACGCACACCCGCAACCCACCCGAACATCACGTCGCCTTCGTCGTTGCACCGACCACCGGAGCAGGGTTACTTGTCGTCAGTGGTCGGCCCGACGGAAAATTAAAACCCTATAGCAACCCATGTGAGAACCGTGACCAATCCGTCTGGGCATTGTGGTATAGTAAGCAAATTTCTCTCACGATATGGAGGAGGCTTGAACCCAGTAGTGGAACGCATATGAGCCGAGACAATGAAAGTTACTATTTAAGGCACGCAGGCCCAGCCGCGAGCAAAAGCAGGTCTTTAATATATCTATACCAATAAATAAAATTCGAGTGTCTGTTTGTAATGTCAAAATAATAAGCTTTTTTCACGCTCACACGGTTATTTGGACTATACATATGCCTAAAATACACTTTATATTTTTTATATCTGTTTGTGTGTTCCGGGTAATCGTCAAAACGGCTGGACTGTCTTTAAAAATTATTTCATCAATAGAAAGCTATGATATCAGGGAGTAACATAGGCTATATTTTATCTCAGTATTTCCACGGGAACGGAAACTACGCAGGAAAGACGACTGAAACCGAAGCAAAGCGAGGGCGGGTCGCTAGTTTGAAAATATATAACGTAAAGCCACCCAAATCTCTTTATTAATGTAAATCCTCAGTTAAAGTTTAGGCTCGATCAATAAAGCTTCATAATATTATAGTCTCTTTGTTTGCGAAGTTATGTATCTAAATCCATATTCATTTTGATAATCCTCAAGTGTCTCTATCCGACCGTAAATAAAGCAAGTATTATCACAAAATATGGTGTAACTTTATTATATACATTTCGCTTAATGCCGTAGGCCTTAGAGAGAATTTATGTTTCTGTGATACAATTAATTCTGTGCGGTGATAGTGTAGGAATACAATTCATCACCCACGTTCTTGCCCGTGGGTGTCGTAAAAGACGACTAAGTATTGTAATATGCATAATACATTTATGCAAGAGAAGAAAAATCTATACTAATATATAAAGTTTGTTTGTTTGAACGCGCTAATCTCATGAACTACTGGTCCGATTTGAAAAATTATTTCAGTGTGAGATAGCCCATTTATCAAGGAAGGCTATAGGCTATATATAATTACGCTAAGGCCAATAGGAGCGGAGCAACAATGAAAAATATTTTAAAATCATTTTTTTTCCTTTTTGAAAGCTTCCGCTGCGTACACTACATGAACGGTTAGGTTTCAGAAAAATCATGTGTGTCAGAATTGCATTATTTAAAAATATTTTCATCTTCTACGTAAACAAAGTCGCGGGTTAAAGTTAGCATTGGCCCAAAGTAACTGTTCTACGTGGACAAAGTCGCGGGCATAAGCTAGTTTGAAATAAAACCCTGTGCCAACCTGTCTGACCAGCGTGGCATAGTAAGTCAATTTCCCTCCATTTGTGGAGGAGGTACAAGCCCAGGAGTGGGGCATATAAGCCGTCACGATTATGATGAGATCTTAAATTTAAAAGTAGTGTTGATCTATTTTTATTCATTAGCCGCCCCAAAAAAATGAGGGATAAGTATTATTGTAGTATATGTAATAATTTAAGATAATAGGACCTCGCAGACCGACAGAAAAAAATGCTGAAGAAACAATATATTTTCCTAGCAACCCGCCCTCGATTCGCTTCGGTTACAGTTGACTTATCCCCATAGTTTCTGTTCCCGTGGGAATATCGAGATAAAATATAGCCTATGTTACTCCCTGGTATTATAGCTTTCTATTGGTGAAAGAACTTTTGAAATCGATCCAGTAGTTTCGGAGCTTATTCAATACAAAGTAACAAATCCTTTCCTCTTCATTATATTAGTATAGATCAAGCAATTAAACTAAACAATAAAATTGCTACGATCCCCATGCCAGACTTTATAAAATACAAACAATCCCATTTCATTTACAAGGATACCAACCTAAAAAAAGGCTGTAGAAAAATAGACGCTATTTATTTATAACGTGTGCCAAAGATATCTCTTTCGAAGCCAAGTAACTGTTGTTTTCATACTTGAGTTGAGGTCTGCGAAATTGTGTTTGCTTTAATAAATTGAAAATCTTGACTCATATTTTATTCCTGACCTGTTCCAGGCCTCCGCTTTTCGACTTTTTCAATTTCGTTAATACCTATTTCGTGTTGCTTTTTTTTATTGAAGTATTGAAATTGTATCGGATTGCTATCTGGTTTTGTTGTTTTATTATGAGTATTGTAAGCAAAATTGTCTATTTGTATCAATTGTACTATAATGGTAATACTATAATGGAATAAATTATTTATATATCCCACCTACTTAAATATACTCTGTCGGATCAATAAAAAATTTATATAATGATGTGAAACATCTATAGGCGAGGGTGAACTTCATCGTTAGCGTGGCGTTAACGCCACGCTTGGATATGTACATTTGTGTAACGAAACCATAACCTGTTTTAGAATTTTGTATAACGCCATCTAGTGAGCTCATAATATATTATTAGATATAGTATGTATTACTAATGAAAATAATTATCTTTTTATGGAAAAAGAAATTCTATTAATACTTATGCCTTATTAGTTCCTGTCGTAGTCTGTTATTTTATGCATATATACTTACACAAAATAATTTCGATGTTTCACACCTGCCAGGCGTCCTGAGCGACGGCTCCGTTTTTTTGTCCTACTCTTTAATTATCTTTTTTTTCATTTAGCACGGTCATTCCGGATACTGTTTAAAATTTCCGATTATTAAATGGGAAACTTGAGTTTCTTAGAATGTCCAATTAGCATTTAATTCAACCTGACCCTTTGACTTCGTTTACATTTTTGTTCAAAAATTTTTCATAGTCTCATTTACATTTTGGAGGGCTAAATCTCTTTGTCTTTAAAACCGCTTTTATTATTAAGATTGGCTTAGAAATTACTTTTCAAGTAATCTTTAGAAGTTTCAAGTTTGTAATTTTAACAAGGTCCTAGTTTTTATTTTAATTGAGAAAATATTAAATGATAATAATTCTTTTTAATTCTGTTGCACGTAATCATTATACTAATGATCATCATTATTTCGGCTCATACTGTCCCACTGCTGAGCTCGAGCCTCCTCCACAATAGGAGAAAATTTGACTTTACTATACCATGCTGGTCAGGCAGGTTGATATAGGGTTTTGTGTCGCTATCTCTTGCCTATGCATAAGTTATAAGTTCTATAAGTTACTAGATGACTCGGCGAACTTCGTACCGCCATATTTTTTTTTCGTAAATATATTTTCTAAATTTCTGAAAATATAGTCTCTAATGGAAGAACTATTACGGCTTTGTCGGGCAAGATTCAATTGTCTTGGCTGCAGCATTGTTAATGATGATTCAAAGAGAATACAAATTAATCATTATTGATTTCGGACAAAATTATAATTATTAAATTTTCAACCATACTTAATCATAGACAAATTTGCGTTTTATTATTACATATCAAAAGCGTTTTTATTATACCACGTTTCATAGTGACTTGTATTCTCTTTGACATTTTATGTCACTTCACACGGGAACGCGATCGTACGGGATAAAAAGTATCCTATGTCCGTCTCCTGGTTCTAAGCTACCTCCCAACCATTTTCAGCAAAATTGGTACAGCCATTCTTAAGTTATAAATAGGTAACTAACACGACATTCTTTTATATAAATAGATATACTTATTATAGCCATTAGTCGTCTTTTATGAGATCCACGGGCAAGATGGGGAGTTGTGAATTGTATTCTTATTTCGTCACCACACAGACGGTCAAAAGAAGTTAATTTTTTGTTTTACAATTTATTGTATTTTTGTGGGATCATTTAATAAGATAGCCTAATAACTGGCTATATTTATATTCCCCGAGGCTTTATGGAGACAAATTAAAAAAATGGCATAAATGTATAAATTAATTCTGATGCCAAAATCTTATGGATCAAAGCTTTCGATTTACATTGAGTTAAATTTTGTTTTTTATCGACGTAAGATAACAATGGACAACGTCTTGCGACTAAATTGTAGAACTTCGCACTATAACTTTGTTCTTAACTTCTAAGGAAACTATTTTGAAGGCGAGACAAGCTATTGTCTCAACCCTCCCTGTGTATTAAATTGTGATCTGGGGGTATCTTTCAACCGCCAATTTACAAACTTCCTGGTTGGAAAGTTATTGAATCTGATTCTGATTTGAGCAAAAGTCAAATAAAATGTATACACGCAATTATTTCGAAACAGATTTATTTTGATAAAAAATTTACTCTAACAAAAATGTTTTTGCTTTCTTTAAGAAGAACTTTGCCCAAGTTAATAACAAGTTTTGTAAACATAAAGGGAATAAAACAAAAACACTCTCTTTTAAGAAATGTTTAAAAAAGTTTAATTGCAAAATATCTGCTAATGCTGCTGAAATTATCGCAGCTATTTTAGGCGCAGAAAAATTATATTGCAAAATAGAGTTCTATTTGTAAATCATTATTAATTATTGAATATGTTAATGAACGCGTAACTCATATAGGTGTGAAGTACTTACTAAAATTACCGATACCAAGACCACAATTCAGCATTTGTTTATCGTCAAAAAAGTAATATCCATCCTTGCATTAACCCGTCCATTCTTTCACTTATGTTTCCCTAAAGGGGATAATGTTATAAAATTATAACTGCCTATGATCATGTACAGGTCTAATATCCACCCACGTAGACGAGCTGAGTCAAGTCTTTTTTTTTCTCGTTAAAATTGAATTATTTTATGTATCTCTTTTGTTTAGTTGCTTATGTTTTTATAAGATTTAACGAGAATTGAATAAATGATTCTCTAACTTTTTTTCTTTCTACTTTACCGTAGGATATCATATAACATCATAATCGCCATGCTTAGCAGGCTGGTTGGCAATTGCAGTACGAAGTTTCATAAGAAAATGTAGATACACATTTTTTCCTTAATCGGTAATTACAAATTCCATGGAAAAGTCCAAGGAATAGAGACAAATTTCATTTGGCAATACATTCGTAATATACAATTCATTTATTTTGCAATACTCTTATATAAACGATGCTTACAATCATTCTCTTAATATAACTTTATATTTCTTTTAACACCCTCACGGGAATCGGAGCGTGTAGGCCATATGCCAAATAATACTCAGTGTATTCACGTAATTGTAATATTAAATTGCTATCAATTTAGTAATTTTAACATTTTATGCGTGAGTTATACTTGTATGCTTAATTTGTTATCACGCGAAAATTTTGAATTAAATCATGGTCATTATCATCCTGCTCTTGTTCCAAATCCTTGGGATCGATGCAATAGGAACCCTTCTTCTATCGTGAATATTATCAAATTTTTTACAATGGTTTTATTACCGGTTTGACATCAATCCTCATTGGGAGGAAACCAGACGTCATCAGATAGAATTGGGATAGGTCTATATAAAGTTCTTAGTCGTGTCTTATAACAGTCACGAACAGTGTAAAGGTTAGTATTACTCGTAGCCATACAGGAAGATTTTAAATTAATACAAAGTATTCGTGTTGTGACGGAGTAAGAATACAATTCACTCCCTATCTTGCAAGTATCTTGTAACATAATTGCAAGAGAAGCAAAACTCGAAACAGAACCCCGTATCAATCTGACTAACCAGCATGACATAGTAAGGTCAATTTAATTTTAGCATGATATAGTAGGTCAAATTTTCTCCCATTGTGGAGGAGGCCCGAGCCCAACAGTGGGACGTATGTGGGCTGTGATGATGATGATGATGATGATGATGATGATGAATGCTTTAAGATAAAACTGTCAATGTATGTATGTCTAAATACCTTTTTTTCTATTAATAGTGTCCTTTTTTCTGCAAACGTTGGATAACGCGAATGATAATATTTTTAAAAAGATTTTTATCTTGTTACTCCAAAGAACTATAACTTATTACGTGCGTACATTAGTACAAACACATTTTTTTTACAACATCCATGAGCAAATTAATTATTGGCACTAATTAGGGTTGCCACACATACTTTATTATATAGTATTGTACGTTATTTTTATTAATTGTACTTTATACTTTATGTAGGGAATAAAGTACGCGAAAATACTTTATTTCGCAGGAACTGATTTCTTGAGATAAAAACTAAAGACACTTTTTTAAATTTGTATAAAATAGTTACATATTTAATGGCAATGCCTGCCACAGCAGCGTTCATATGGAGAGATTTGCATGTGATGTACAATATATTATTTAGTTTCACTTAAATTAATAGGGCAAAGATGCTGTGTAGATGTTTATTTGTGGTAATTATGTTTTTGACGAAAATTATGAAATAAAATCAATCGTACTTTATTTTTCTAATTTCATTAACCAATATGCTTTATTTACACGAAAAAAAGGTGGTAACCCTAGCACTAATGGTAGACGCCTCCACATAGCATAAAGAGGTCAAGGCAAACGTATTGATAATGTAATAAGAAGGTAGACGTAATCATTAACTATTTTCTAATTTTGTCCAATAGGTGAACAAGCGATTCGATCGAGATACGCGCGCCTCACTGTGCTCGTCCCACCTGAACCGCCGCGTATCATGGAAGGCAATTTTTTTTCTACAATAGAAGATCGTAACATAAAGCTCGAGTGTGTGTCTGTTGGTGGAAAACCACCTGCTGAGGTAACTAATTCATCATTCTTTTTCTAAAATAGTATTTCTTCATCTATTTTTATTGAATTTGGTGGCTAATGAAGTAACAGCATAAACAGCACACCATATAGTATAAATAGCTCATGGACTTCAGCAATACCAGGTTTACCGTAAAAAAGCTGCCTACCTTAATAGAGTAAGGAATGTATGTAATAAAGAAAAACAAGGAAAAATAAAGCAAAGGTGGTGTCTGCGCCTTTGACTTTCAACAGACTAATGTCAACAGTAAATTACTACTTAATACTTAATACTTTGCTGTGTGGTAGCGGCTTCGAATACTACCAACCCTTGCTTTGCTCGTGGGTGTCGTAAAAGACGACTAAGAGCCCTAGATTGACCCGGACCAACTCCATCTGGTACCATTTGGATCAACGATTACATTCCCAAGGAGGGTTGACGTCAGGCAGGCGGCTGGTCATAAAAGTCATTGCCGAAGCTTTTTGCAATATGTCAAAACAGATGACATATTGCGTCGACCCCAAGTAATTGGGATAAGAGCAAGATGATGATGATGACTTAATATTCTTTTTTTTTTGGGGGTGGGCTGCAATCAGCGCACCCGTCGCTTGGCTCCGTCCGGGGCGATAGAGGGGCGGCGCGCGGCCCTGTAACCCGCCCGTTAGCAAGTCGCCTTCGTCGTTCGACCAGCGCAGAGTTCCTTGTATTCAGCGGTCAGTTCGACGAAATCAGGAGGGGGTACCCTCTTCAGTGGACGTCCCCTTCCCGGGACGTCAGTCGCCGTCGCGATGTCAACCTCTCCGCAGGTGACGGATTAAAATCTCCGGTTCGGTCACCCGCAGCCTCTGCTAGAGCGACATCAGGCATAACAGTAAATTACTACTAGCCAATTTTCGCAATACTTCGGGGTCAGCCCATTATATTATACTGGGTTAGCTTCGGAGGAGGAGGCTCAAGTCCAGCAGTAGGACATAAAAATCGTAAAATGAATAATAAATGAATTAATGATCTATACCTATGGAGTATGGAGTTCTCCCAGTGACTATGAACGAAAAAATAAAATTAGAAACATCGGCAAATAAAAAAATCAAATACAAACGCGAATAAATTCGTAAAAATTGTTTTATTTCAAACTAGCAACACGCCCTCGCTTCGGTTTCAGTCGCCTTACCCGCGGTGTAGTTACCTTTCCCGGGGGAATACCGGGATAAAATATAGCCTATGTTACTCCCTGATATTATAGCTTTCCATTGGTGAAAGAATTTTTGAAATCGGTTCGGTGGTTTAAGCGTGAAAGCGTAACAAACAAACAAACATCCTTACTTTCGCATTTATAATATTAGTAAAGATAATAAGAACCTATAAAACGACATGTAAAAAAGATATAATTTACTAACCAATAAATAAGTTTACGTAATACACAGCTTAGTTATTACAAAACATTTATTTTCAATGTTATTACACTTTGTAATAGAATTGCTAATCACTTACTAGTACTGTCTCGCTTAACTTTGAAGACAATACAAATTTATTTCAAGTTTTTTTTTTCACTTTTCTCGCACAAAAGCATTTGATGGCGAACTGACGTCTCTCCCTCTCTCGCGTCTATCTAATTAATGAAAAACTGTAACTAGCTCAACATGGTAATTAATTACATGTTGTTTTTAAAAATCGATGTAATCTGTAGTTTTATTGTTTATACCATAAAAAGAGGCTAATATTCCAATTTCATTAAGACTTTCGGATTAATCGTTTGGAGTGTTCTCTATTTAGCCAACATAATAGTACAAGAAATTTATGTTTTACACGTTTGTTCAATATATTTTAACTCAAAGAAGGGATACTTATAATTTATAATAATAAAAAAAACTTACTATTCATTTTTCAATAAGTAGATCATTTTATATTAAAATAATCAGTTGATTACTGAAATAATTTCACAAATATATATTTTATAGAAACGAATAAAGATAAACTAATTGAAGCCATTATGATTGTTCCTGCAGCGATATTTCTTCAGTTGTCCACCCCAGTTTGTGGGGTCTAATAATATTAATTAATCAATGTCACTACTTAAATGGAATTTCACGGGCTTGCCTGTGTAATACCCAACCTATTCATATTTTCATCATTTTTCTTAATAAATTCGCGTACTTTAGTAATCTATTTTTTTTTTCCTATTAAATACTTTAAAAAATGTATTTTAATGAAATCTTTCGTGGCTAATGGGCTAAATTTATGACTGTCGTTACATTGTAGTTGGTGTTTTTGTCATCATTAATCATGAATGCTATTTTCTGAGGTTTTTAAGCGATAAATGTAAGGTCTTTGGTTTGCTATTAGTCTAGTTATTATCATTTTCCTTTTTTATCTAAAGCGCATTTAATACTGTATAAGCGTTATTTAATTTTGATTAACAATCTAGTTTATATCTTATATCTTTAAACGAGAAATTCTTGTATATATATATATATATATATTTAGAATCTCGGAAACGGCTCCAACGATTTTCATGATATTTAGCATACTAGAGGTTCCGGGACCAAAAAATCGATCTAGCTAGGTTTTATTTATGGAAAATGTTGTTTTGTCGATGTTTTTAGCTAATCAATACAATGACATAAAATGTCAATAGAATAGGAATTGAAATTTAACCGTCGCCGTCAAGAGTGATAATAGCTCAGTTGGGAAGTTGTCGAGCCGCATTCAAACAGCGTGAGATCGAATCTCAGTGTTATTATTCTATTTTTGTAATTTTTGATAAATATCTTATTACATATATGCCCTGGACTAAGATTAAAATTCACCACAATGATTAAGAGATATAATATGCATATAACATTTACGTAAGAGAAGGAAAACTAAAAAAAAACCACAGGGGTTTTTTTAGCATAGGCCAATACGTCTGACCCAGCTATGGGCTGATATGATGATGATGATTACATAGAACTCCATTTAATAATATCCAGTTCTGCTTCAAGAAATGGCCGGATAATCCGGAGTAATAGCACATGCATGCTTGCAGAAAATTGACGTTTGAGTAGTAGCAAATTGATATTTTTCTTCGTTCGGCGAATGAGACAACTGGAGGGCTATACGGTAGTCAGAGACTTGGTGTTCAATGTACATTGAACATGCAACGCAGCAAATACATAAGTAGAGCATGTCAACATACAAGTAAAGCATGTCAACATACAAATGTGCAAAATTCGCACTGACATGATTAAAAAAGACGCTGCGTTACACTTCACACTTACGACACACTAACACAAAATGGTATATGTGTGTATTAGCAATAAGTAGTATATAAGGTGTACATTTTGTAAAATAAATCAGATTTCAATTTATTCATCTCTCAGTTACATCCCTCTCACTGTGGCCAAGACACCCTTAGCCGTCAGTTCTGATCAGTCTAGTGAGTCTGCTTGACTGGCAGTGAGAATTACCAATCCTCCACCCAACCTCCATCTCACTGTGGCCAAGACACCCTTAGCCGTCAGTTCTGATCAGTCTAGTGAGTCTGCTTGACTGGCAGTGAGAATTACCAATCCTCCACCCAACATCCATCTCACCTTAGGTTCTTCTGTCAAACACGGCGTTAGTCCACTAGCCCAGACTACGCCATTACACTTGGTTATATCGCTGGTATGATGTGGCAGAGGTCCGTAAACCATTTCGAGTTTTCAATTTCTTGCATGTATGTTTTAAATACTTATATCTCTAAGTCCTCTTATACCCACAGGCAGGATAGTGGTTGGTTCTTTTTATTTTTACTGCACTACCACGTGGATTAGTAAAACTTTTATGCTCTAAAAAAAGGGGAAAATATGTTAAAATGCTTCAAACGTACACACAAAGAACTATATAAATATATTAGCTGGCTTAACAGAACCTAATCTGTCCATTTAAAATAAAATTTACTATCTTACAATCGTAGCGCCACCTATCGACTCAAATTCTTAACCTAAACCATTCCTGAATTGACCTGAATGCACACAAGGAATTTTATTAAAGTCGGCTTAGCCGTT
The DNA here is from genome assembly GCA_032191425.1 of Lymantria dispar. Taxonomy (NCBI): domain Eukaryota; kingdom Metazoa; phylum Arthropoda; class Insecta; order Lepidoptera; family Erebidae; genus Lymantria; species Lymantria dispar. The sequence continues at coordinate 9,177,058 of CM063468.1, read as the reverse complement.
TAGGGGTCAGTCACATACACACGAACAGAAGAATTAAATATAAAAAAAAACGGCTAAGTACGAGTCGGAGTCGCGCACGTAGGATTCCGTATCATTATCTATAAAAATCGCGTTTGTAGTATGGAAACCCTCTTAAATATTCGTTTTTAGTATTTGTTCTTATAGTGGCAACAGAAATACATAATTTCTACAAATTTCAACCGTCTAGTTAACGCGGTTCTTCAGATACAGCCTGGTGACCCGCTTGGACGGACAGACAGCGAAGTCTTAGTAATAGGGTCCCGTTTTACCCCCTTGGGTACGGAACCCTTAAAAAATGTGGATGGATTCTATTTCTCCAAATGATTTCATCATTTATCCTAACATACTGTATTTACATTAAAGAATATTAAAAAAAAAAACGTAAGATTGTCTTGTTTATATTACCTATTTCCCTGGGGAACGTTTGTCCAATTTATTTAGTCCTTTGTCAATTTGTTTGTACCGGTATTATACAAGAGAATATTCTATTTAAGCTTCTCAAGTGGAGTAAGTAGGTATATCACCCGAGGGACTTTATTACAATTAGGAGTTAAATTGAAAATGATGTCGGGACTATGCTGTAGGGAGGCGAATATTGCAATATACTGATTGCATAAATATTTAATAAATTATAGATTAAAATTGGATAAAATAACAATAATGATTTCTGATGTTTACGCGAATATTATTATTACTGTAATAACGATGACTTGTTGGACGTGAGACACTTTAGTCCGCCCGTGACCATGAATGCTGCAAAGTGTTCGAAATGGTGGGCAATCAAAAATCAAATACAAACCGTAAAGTAGTTTTATTTAAAACGTAGAATAACAATTTTTAATCTTTACATTTTGACGGAATGCGATTATAAAAACAGTAAAGAAATCGGTATTTTGAAACTTAAATAAATACACATTTATACTAATATTATAAAGAGATAAGATTTGTTTGTTTGTATTGAATAGCCTCCGAAACTACTGGACAGGGAGTAACATAGCATATATTTTACTCCGGTATATCCACGGGAACGAAAACTACGCAGGTAAGGTGACTTTTAAGGGTTTTTTTTTTGTGTTTTTTATTTGATAACCTACATAAAATGCAGAATTAGCACTGTAAAATGGCAATGGCCAGGGCATATCCCTCGACGAACTGACAATCGCTGGGGAAGAACGGCTCATCAGTGGCGATCACGTATCGGATGACGCAATACTGCTTTCAGTCATCTTTTACGACACCCACGGGCAATAGAGGGGGCGGTGAATTATTTTCTTACTCCATCATATAACATCTATAAAAGAGTAGGAAAATTTTAAAGCAAACCATATACACCAACACCTCTGACCAAACGTGGTTTGAATTTGACCTATTAAGGTCAATTTTCCTTCTATTGTGGAGGAGACTCGAAACCGATAGTGGGACGTATGAGCGTGGGATATATGAGGTGTGATGTTGATGAGGATTGCCATTGATGATGAGGAATTATGGAGGCGTGAAAGAGAAAAAACAAACTTACAATCTCATTATATTACTAGCAGCCCGCCCTCGCTTCACTTCGGTTTCAGTCGCCTTACCCGCGTAGTTCCCGTTCACGTGGGAATACCGGGATAAAATATAGCCTATGTTACTCTTTGATATTATAGCTTTCCATTGGTGAAAGAATTTTTGAAATCGGTTCTGTGGTTTAAGCGTGAAAGTGTAACAAACAAACATCCTTAATTTCGGATTTATAATATTAATAAGGATAGGCATTTATTTTAAGAAGCTAAAAAGTCTTTTTTTAGTTTAGTATATTTTAGTATATTTTTCTTTATTGTTGCAGATAACGTGGGTAGATAGTAACGCTGGCGTCTTAACTCAAGGAGTTACTTATACAGTTGAACCTTTGCCTGATGGGCAAAGGTTCACAGCTAGGTGAGTTAAATTGTTTTTGTTTTATGTCATAATTTTTTAAATCGTCCGATATCGCAGTATATTTGTGTTAGTGTCGTCACTTGTAAGCTGGATAAGCGCTAATATTGCGCGAATTGAATGACGGATGACAGACTAAAAATATAGATTGTGTAAATAACGATACGCGTAAGACAGTGGTGAGTGCAAAAATGACGTCGGATAGGTGCCTATGGAAAGTAAATAATATGTTGTGCCGACCCCATTTAGTGTGGGTTGGGTACATCTACGTGGAGATACATATATGTATTGAAACTCCACCTGGACTTCGGCCCACCCAAAGCCAATCCGTTTAATCAAAGTTGTGTAATAGGCTGATTCTCCTCATCTGAAAGAGGCCCGCGCTAGAGTGCACATGTAGAGCTTGGGAATTAAAAGAAGAAATTGACGCTGTTTCTTTAATTTTGAGTATATTGTTTTCATTCTTTTTTTTTATCTCAGGTCAATTATAAAAATGACGCCGAAGCAGGAACATCACAACCAGACATTCACTTGTCAAGCACAAAACACCGCTGACCGGGCATACAGAGCAGCTAGCATACAAATTGAGGTGAGTTTGGAATTAAAATAACAAATTAGTAAATAAAAAAAATATCACCGAAACTTGAAATTTAAAAAGAGAAATCTATATGAATCTGTTTATACTCACCCTCTTTTTTTTGGGTAAGATCTATGGTATGATCACATTCCACCTGATTCATCCGAGATGAAGGAATGGACGACGTGCAATTCCATAATCTATGCATGCGTCTCTATCGCTATCGTGGGCGCTAGCGGCCTTTGTTATCGATGCCATATTGCGCTTACCCTATAGTGATGACCTATGTTCCACAGTGGATATCAATAGCCTGATGTACAGATAAATACATATAAAGGCATATGTATATTATGTATATATTAAAGAGAAAGTTAAGTGTCCTTCTGTGAAAGGAAAGAATCTGTCTCAGTTATATGTTGCAGTATGTTCTTTATGTATTTCTGAGTATGATAGTGATAGCTTAAAGTATTACGTTTGATGAAAATTTATACACTTTAACCATCGACGGTTTAAGAATAACATTCACAAAAAAAGGGATTACGCCATCTGTTGGTAAACTCTTATAAACGTAATGATCATTACAAAAACTTACGTACTAAACCGAACAAAAAAGTAAAGGACAAACATATTTTACAAAGGCGCGAAATATTCGCGCAGATCTTCTTTTTTGGTATGTGACAAATGAGCAAACAGCACATCTGGTAAGTGATACCGTCGCTCATGGACTTGCGCTAGGTTGCTGCCTACCGTGAAGGAAGTAAAGGGATTGTGAATGCATGCAAGAGGCTCAGTGACACTAAAGGTATCACCAAAATCGACCACACGCAAACACCCTCAGAAAGTTCGGCTGCCGGCTCTCTCGTTCACTAAACGAAGTGCAGTTACAAATTGCTACTATCCAGATGTCGATTTTCTGCGATAGTCTGCTACTACCCCAGACGGACTGGCTTGCGACTTTAGACAGAATACCTACCACAGAGAAAGCCTTTAATTTAATATTTAAATAGAATAGTTTCAGAGTTGTTCATCAAGCCATTCATATTATTGTAGTTAAAAAAATTCTATAACATCCAAAGACACAGACATTCAAATACATTTAACTCTGATTACATTATGTTAAGGTCCATTTAATGATTGCTCAGAAACATACATTAAGAAAGCGATTCCTTTTGAATATTGAACACTTACCACACAACAGCAATCTTCTAAAACGCCCTTTATTACCACAAATTCCATCTCCTAATCTCGTTTTGGCACACGAGGAAAATACCATGACAATCCACGCACAATTCTATGTAGATTCTCCCCCTCTCAATTAGGAAAATACGTTGCAATCCTACATCAGATCCCTACTTAGTAATATACTCTGATCTTTTTATATATTCCAGTCTTGTTTGGCGTTCCTCTGAAGCCGCTTTTTTTCTCGAGGTACTAAGAAAATTTCTAGAGTAAACGAAAAAGGTTTTTATTTTGTAGACCAATGTTAATATACATATTTGTCTTGAGAATTGTTTCGAATTTCTTTTGTGTTAATAATTGGCTTTTGGATTTGATACAGCGTGTATATAGAATTATTTGTTGAACAAGAATACAATTATCACCATCCTTTATTTGCTCAAGGGAGTTGTAACTCTGTTAAAGTATCACTATAGTCCATAAAATATAGCTTGATCTCTGTGACAGATGTCAACGAAACCAACGAAGTAAGTTTGAACGAGCGATATGTTTACAATTTCATTTTGTATCAAATATATTTTCGTTCTTTTACTGCCAGTTTTATTCCAACTGAATTACAATATATTATAAATATAAAAATATTAATATTCATGCCTAAAATGTACCTCGTAAGTACTGAAATGTCTTGTAAATGTTTAATACATAAATGCCGCTTACACACGTACAAGTTCATACTGGCCTGAAAATAAAAATGAGATGGGACAGTCGACATACGTAAATCGATAACCGATCTTTATTAAATTATTCATAAAAGAAATAAACCCAATACAGTAACTATATAAAACTTTCAACATATTTTTTACAATTAAAACAGACAGTTACATAATAAAATACATAAATTGAATTAATTTAACATTAAAAAACTACTTTTCGTCTCAGAGTAAATGATAACATTATGTACCCATTATTGTCAATAAATTAGACATATTTATTTATAAAACAGTCGTAATTGATTGATTGATCTAACGACTGTCCCTATTTGGCAAAAATGATAAACGTGCTAGCAGGAACGCTCCAGTGATGACGATAATAGTGACTTAGACCTTGATTGTACTCCTTCTGAATAATTAAAACAGTCAAAAAACAGTTTTTGTTTGAAATAAATTCAAAAAGATTTTCATTAATTGTTATTTAATTATAATAGAAAATCACAATTATAATAATAAAGAGTTTTATCGATAAAAAACTACGGACTTTATCGTAAGTGTAACAGCACTAGGGACAACTGTCACAGAGATCATCCTATATTTTATGGACTATAGGAGAGTAGACCGCAGCTATCTCCTAATACACATTTTCTATTATATTATTGCCTCACTGCAATCGGGAACCAGCTTGCCAAACGTAGCAATAACAGGCTAATCTCCTTATTGGTGAAGAAACTTGTGCCCAGTTAAATGTTGATAATAATTAGAATTAGCAGTTTTGCCGTCTCAGCTCGTATAAGTCTCTTTGCTGGGCTCTAGCTTTCTCCAGAATATGAGGGCAAATTGACCTACTATACCAAGCGCGTTTAACATGTTGGTATAGGGTTTTATTTGGCGTGTTTCTTCTCTTACATAGTTGTTATTTGCATATTATATGCATAACATATAATTTGCTGTACTTAGAATTGCAATTCATTTGAATCCGAATTTAATGAAAGATAGTCGTGTATTTAAATTATTGGACTACCGAGGACCGGTTATTTTTCTTTTTATTTCATGATAAAATTGGTTTAAATAATCATCATTATCATTATGTTCTTATCTCTTGGAGCCAATGCAATATTTACTCCATCCATTCACCATCGTACACATTTCATAGCAGAGGCTGCAGGTAATCGGACCGGGGATTTAGTGCAGGCGCCCGCTGATAGGCTAGCCTCGTGACGGCGTTCGGCATCCCAGTAGGGGACGTCGACGGGAGAGGGTACTCCCTTCGGGTATTCCGTCGAATCGATCGCTGAAGTCGAGGAACTCTGCAACGGTGGTCGGCCCAACGACGAAGGCGAAGTGTCACGGGTGGGTTGCAGGTGTTCGTGCTTACGCCCCTTTGTCGCCCCGGACGGAGTGGTGTGGGGAGAGCGCCGACCGTAACCCACCCAAAAAAAAAATCGTGCATATTGCAAAAAGTTTTACCATTCGTTTTCATTTCGGCCACTTGCCTGATATCAACCCTTTTTGGGAATGTAATTCTGGAGCAAACGGTATCAGATTAATTAAAAACTATCAGTTGGTAGTATTCGTAGTATTTATAACCGCTATCACACATTTCATCTCAACTCATTCGCGTCCGACTGCTGAGCCCAAACTTCCTCTAAATGAGAGGGAAGTTGACTACAATGTCAGACCACCAATGAATACCGTCAGATGTCTTAGCATTTTTTTTATATGGGTGGGCTATAGTCAGCGAACATACCGTCCATTCCATCCGGGGCGACAAAAGGATGGCGCGCATAACTCACCCGTACTCACGTCGCCTTCGTCGTTGGACCGACCAACAGAGCCGAGTTTTTCATCCTCAGTAGTCGGCCCGACGGAATACCCTTTCGGGCACCCTCACCTCTCGACGTCCCTGTCGCGGGACGTCGGTCGTCATCGAGACGTCTGGGCATAGGATTTTATTTTGAGTTTGTCTTCACGTTGTATAGATCTTATTTGAATATAGTATCCTTAAGTCGTCTTTTACGACATCCACGAGAAAGATAAGAAATGAATTGTATTCTTACACCGTCACTACACGGATTATGTATCATACATTAATTAAGTTAAACAAAACGCATTATAATTATTTAATCAATTATAATAAAAATATCGGTTTTCCAAACTTAGCTTAAGACTAAGTCATTGCTACCACTTAAGTGGAAACTCTCATAAAATATCGAGATAAAATACCAGTTGTAAATGTTTGCTATCTTTCAACCCTTAGTAAACTTTTAGGCTGTGTATTGGGTTTTCTCATATAAAAATATCGCTATTTGTAAACAAATTGTTTGTTTCGATATTGAGATGAATTTGTTTGGATATTATATGGATCATCGCTTCTCTGTGAAGAAAATCTTTTGGATATATTTCCTTTAATATATTATTATCTGTATAGTACTGGGTGGGCACTATCTTCTCTCTTGCTCATCGTGGTCACTGGTGAAGCTCATAAACGTCCCACTAATGGGCTCGATCCTCCTCCACATTAGGAGGGAGATTGACCTTACTATATCATGCTAGTCAAACAGGTTGATATAGGGTTCTGATTCGAGTTTTCCTTCTCTTGCATAGATGTTATATGCATATTGGATCCCTTAGTTGTCTTTTACGACATCCACGGAACATGGAAAGCTATAATATCAGGGAGTAACATAGACTATATTTTATCCCGGTATTCTCACAGGAACGGCAACTACGCCGCGGGTAAAGCGACTGAAACCGAAGCGAAGCGAGGGCGGGTTGCTAGTACATTTTTTTTTTTTTTTTTTTTTTTAATTGGTGGGCTATGGTAAGCACACGCGCGGTCCTGTCCCTCCGGGGCGATGAAACAACGGCGCGCGGGCCCATAACCCACCCGTACCCACGTCACCTCGTTGTTGGGCCGACCACCGGCGCAGATGTGACTTGTCATCAGTGGTCGGCCCGACGGAATACCCTTTCGGGTAACCTCATCTCTCGACGTACTGGGACGTCGGTCGCCATCGCGCGGTCAGCCTCTCTGCGGGTGACGGACAATTCCCCGGTCCGATCACCCGCGGCCTCGGCTAGGGCGGCATTAGGCGCAGATACTCGCGTCTGCGCCGCCCGAGTCGCCGGCGGCGGAACGTGTCGCCGAATAGGAGCTCTACTCGCACACGAGCCGCCGCCTCCTTCCGTGAGATTACGGCCTCACAGAAGGCGGCGACCGCGTCCCAGTTCCTGACGCTGTCGAGCATCTCCCTGGCGATGGTCGGCAGCACCAGGTCGACACCGATAATCGCGACGAGTTCACGGCGCTCTCCCTCCCATGCAGCACACTCCTCGAGCGTGTGCTGCGCCGTGTCCTCGTCGCAACTGCAGTGGTGGCAGGACGGTGTGCTCTCCCTCCTGACAATCTTGTGCAGGTACTTCCCAAAACACCCGTGCCCTGTAAGCACCTGCACCAGTCGGAAGGAAAGCACCCCGTGCGTCCGCTCCAACCACTCCATCAGCACCGGCCGGAAGGCCTCGACGGTCCTGACACCGTACCGAGGACTCTCCAGCCGGACTGCCCAACGGGCAATGACTCCTCGGCGGGCGTCGACCCGCCAGGCGGTGATCTCCTGCAGGGAGACCATGCCGCCGCGGGTGCGCGTCTCCGACACCCGCCGATAAATCTCAGCGAGCATCTCCGCCTCCAGGTCCCAAGGGGGAGTTCCGGCCAGGAGGCACGCTGCCTCCGTCGACACCGTGCGGTAACCGCGTATGGCCCTGACCGCCATGACCCTCTGTGGTCGCCTCAAGAGGGCCCTCAGCTGGACGGTCAGGGACCCCGCCCACACCGGTGCGCCGTACAGAGCCATCGACCGGATCACCCCCGGGGTTGCTAGTACATGATAAATGTTTTGAATTTGACAACTAGGTGATATAATTTGCAGATAACTTAGATGTAAGAGAAGGCAAGCTTGACATAAAACTTTATGGCAATACATCTGACCAGTGTGATATTACATTTTAATCGATACCAAATTACTATAGTACGGTTTTTTTAGACTAATCTTACCACATATTTCCACCACTGTAACGCCTGTAAGCCAGGATTCACAATGGTTTTTTTTATTGCGAACGGTGGCAACCGAGCAAGGAGCACACCTAGTGGTAAGTGATACTGCTGCACATGGACCTTTGCAATACCAGGGGCACAGCCAGGCCGTTGCCTACCGTGAAGAAAATATTCTTCTTAAACGTCGTTTAAAGAAGGACATATATCATAGGTAGAATTACAAAAAAAATCTTTGTTATAGAGTGCCTACGTCACGAAATGAAACTACTGTCTAAGTTTAATTTTTCTAGCTTCAGTAGCTTCGGCTCACCCTGTTCTTTTATATGTATATTATTGTTAACGCCCCCGCAACACCCCTTGCAGGTGAAATTTCATAAAATCTGTTCTTAGCTGACTTCTATTCGACGAAAGGAATATTTCTGCCAAATTTCAAGTCCGTACGCCTTATGGTTCCAGAGATATGGTGATGAGTCAATATATCGTTCGCAAAACCCGCCTCTCCTATATATATATATACTAGCAACCCGCCCTCGCTTCGCTTCGGTTTCAGTCGCTTTACCCGCAGCGTAGTTCCCGTTCCTGTGGGAATACCGGGATAAAATATAGCCTATGTTACTCCCTGATATTATAGCATTCCATTGGTGAAAGAATTTTTGAAATCGGTTCGGTGGTTTAAGCGTGAAAGCGCTACAAACAAACAAACAAACAAACATCCTTACTTTGGCATTTATAATATTAGTATGGATATAGAAGACTAGAGAATTTCTACATCACACGCTTAGTGCCCGTTAATAATGTACCGTTCCATTGGTGAACGAATTTTTAAAAACCGATTGATTAAGTGCGAAAGGGCAATAATCATTTTAGAAAAGTAGGATCATACTATTGACAGTTGCCTGTCTACAGCCGCATGGCCAGTCCGTCCGAGGTAATACCACAGTCTCACAGAAAAGCGACATCCAAGTAGTAGCAATTTGTTATTGCGCTTCGTTCGGTGAACGAAAGAGCCGGCAACCCAATTTTCTGAGGGTGTTTGCGTGTGGTGGGTTTTAGTGATACCTTTGGTATCACCGAACCTCATTGCACGCATTCTTACTCCCTTTACTTTCTTCGCGATAGGCAGCGGCCTTGGAAGGGTCCATAAGCGGCAGCAACATTTACCATCAGGTGCACTGTTTGCTCATTTGCCACAGTCACAGCAATATAAAAAAAAACAAACAAACCTAAATTCGGTTTATAACAATATATAGGATACGTGTATAGCGTGGTAACGCTGGTCAGGCAGTTATCATAAGGTTTTTCTTTTAATATTTTTCTGTAATCTATACCAATAAATAAAATTGGAGTGTCTGTTTGCAATGTCAAAATAATAGGCTTTTTTCATGCTCACACGGTTATTTGCACGACACCTATACCTAAAATAGCAATTAAAAAATTTTTATCTGTCTGTCTGTCTGTTTGTTCCGGGTAATCTTCAAAACGGCTGGATCGATTTCAAAATTTCTTTCACCAATGGAAAGCTATAATATCAGGGTGTAAACTAGGCTATATTTTATCCCGGTATTCCCACGGGAACGGGAACTACGCGGGTAAAACGACTATAACCTATAACCGAAGCGAAGCGAGGGCGGGTTGCTAGTTACAAATATATTTAGTACAAATTACAATATAAACTTGACCAGAATATAAGTGTTAAGTAAATATATTAAGCTACAGTATTTAGATTAGGTATTTAGGAAGGTTCTTGAGTCGCGACCACGAGTCGGACGGCGCAGTGTAGGACGACCCCCCACTAGGTGGACTGACGATATTCTCAAAGTCGCAGAAAACCATTGGATGCAAGTGGCGCAGGACCGTCCCGAGTGGCATTCTCGTGTGGAGGCCTATGTCCAGCAGTAGACGTCTGTAGGCTTATGGATGGATGGATTTAGATTAGGTTTTTACCTGTTCATTGATTATCAGGATTTTATAGGGTTTTATTTCGAGAGTTCCTTCGCTTGGGTCTATGTCAGCTGCATTTTATGTCCTCAAGTCCTCTTTTACTATACCAATGGACAAGAAAGAGGGTAGTGAATAATATTCTTATTCCATTACCGCACGAAATAAATCTACTGCAAATGTATAGATTATTTATTAATGTCCCCAAAATATTTCGTCCAACCCCCAAAATAAGAAAGCATTAAGTTGTCATATCACGACTTACGGAACATCCAGTTGTACATAAAAATACATATTGATCAATGTTACGTACCGATGTAAAAATTATTGTCGTCCTCGAAAATTTCGTAGGAAATTACTATTCCGGTCACGGACACACTGAAACTGGATGTGGCATAAATATTAATATGTTTCTCCTCCCTTTAATATTACGCTGTGGCTTATTGTTTTACCCGGATATTTTATTGGTTACTGGATGTGTCTAAGTTAATTATATCTTAAATAAATTGTTATTATTGGCAACAGAATGTTCTATTTCATTAACTAATTTCATATATAAACACAAAATTTCCGCCTAGTAACAAGGTCAAATTATAAGTCAAATCTACGTAATTTAAATTAAATAAATATAGTAAGTATGAGTATAGTATAAGACAAGTAAGGGATAATAAATATGCAGATAATATCTATGCAAGAAAACGAAAACTCGAAATAAGACCTATAATAACACGTCGGACCAGCGTGGTATGACAATTTCGCTTCAATTCGAGCTCCGCAGTAGGACGTTTATGAGCTGTGATAATGTAATGAACTATACTATGGTGTCTAACTACAGTCTAATTTCCATCAACCTTTTGAAGTTTACTATTGAACAAAAACGTCCCACTGTAGGACCACACTTGACAGTTGTCTGTGTACAACCGCGCGCCGGTCCGTTCAGAGTAGTACCACACCCTCGACGAAAATCGACGTCCGAGTAGTAGCAATTTGTTACTGCGCTTCGCTCGGTGAGCGAGGGAGCCGGCAGCCCAACTTTCTGAGGGTGTTTGCATGTAATGGGTTTTGGTGATGCCTTTAGTATCACCGAACCTCATTGCACCCATTCACACTCCCTTCGCATTTTCTTCATGGTAGACAGCGGCCTAGCAAAAGTCCATGAGTGGCAGCAACACTTACCATCAGATGTACTGTTTGCTCGTTTGCCATCACTTGCAATAAAAAAAAAGAGTAATATAATGATGATGATTCAGGTTATAGTTTATTAATAACAATTATACGTTTGCAAGATGCAACGAGTAATAAAAGTGTATATCACGTTTTTTAACGGTGATGTTCGTGTAGCCTCTTAAGGTTCGTTTCTTTGCGTTACAAATAATTTTAGGTGCAGGCTGTTGATGACACACGCAGTAAGGCGTGGTTGTCGTGATCTGCCACAGACGCAAGCAACGACTGACGTAAATGTTCGTTTCTATAAATTATAGCTGATAACAGCCGCACTCGAATCGTTCTCGTTCGTCGTTCGTTCGTTCACTGGGCGTCAATTCCAAAGTATACGATGGACTTATGCGATAATTAATGTAAAGTTTCATTCATTCTAGTGTGGTTTATCGCAGCCACTAGCGATTGATGACGCACACGGTATCCGACAGACGCATGTGATGCTTGTAGGAAACTGCGCTATACATTTTCATACTCTTAACTACTATCGCGTAAGCCGCGCGCGTCTGTCATACGTTATTTCTATTTAGAGGTTTCGATACGTGCATTGCGCGTTACAGGTGCTTACAATTCACTTTCTATAACCCATCTCTCTCTCTATCAATAATCATCATCTCATCATCTCAGCCCATATACGTCCCACTGTTGGGCTCGGGCCTCCTCCATAATGGAAGGGTAATTGACCTACTATACCACGCTGGTCAGACGTGTTGATATAGGGTTTTATTTCGAGTTTTCCTTCTCTCGCATACATGTTATATGCGTTTTATATCCCTTAGTCGTCTCGTACGATCACCCACGGGTAAGATAGGGGGTGGTGAATTGTATTCTTACTCCGTCACCACACGGACACTGGGCGTCAATAATATAATAAAATTATTTTTTTAATTACGCTCACTGCGAGCCCATTTCTACGCTCAATTTCTTACCGCATCCAGTATTCGTATATCATAGCCGTTGTTATGACAAGTAAGCCTTGTATGTTTATCATGTATTTTTCGTTGGTCATAAAATAAAACCCCTTTTTATGGCGAACCCAATTACTTTTTATGATCAGATGTGCTATGATATTGCTTTGATATCGTGATACTTGCTATTTGTGCTATTCGTAATATTGTTTTGACCATGTTATTTTTAATAGTAGTAATAAAATTTAATGGTCTCATATTCATTATTAAATTATTATTGTTTATCTATACTAATATTATAAAGAGGAAAGATTTGTTTGTTGTTTGTATTGAATAAGCTTCAAAACTACTGGACCGATTGCAAAAACTCTTACACCAATGAAAACCTATAACATCAGGGAGTAACATAGACTATATTTTATCCCAGTGTTCCCACGGGAATGGGAACAATGCGGGTAAGATGACTGAAACCAAAGAGAAGAGAGGGCAGGTTGCTAATTATTGATATGAAGTAAAAAGTGGCAATGGGCAGGACATGTCGTTTGATGAACCGACAACCGCTGGAGATGAAAGGTTCTCAGGTGACCACGTATCCGATGACGCAGTGTAGGACGCAACTAGGTGGATCGACGATGCGCACGCCACCCATCCATCACCTCGGACAGATACGGCGGCATACGTCCGACCTAAAACCTGCATAAAACTAAAGGTTAAATATATATGAAATGCCTTTCATCAGCGACGGTATGGGCAATGCGTGATCGAACCATAGACTGCAATAAAAAAAAAGGAATAAAACTACAGATTTTACCGGTCGCCCGTGACCATGAACACTTAGTATAGGATCCCGCTATACAACGACCTCACCGAGATGCTTATTTAATGAAACTTATTTTTATGTAATTTAATATGTCAATAAATATATTGCATACTAGGAACCCGCCCTCGCTTCGCTTCGGTTTCAATCGCTTTACCCGCGGCGTAGTTCCCGTTCCTGCGGGAATACCGGGATAGAATATAGCCTATGTTACTCCCTGATAATATGGCTTTCAATTAGTGAAAGAATTTTTGAAATCGGTTTGGTGGTTTAAGCGTGAAAGCGTTACAAACAAACAAACATCCTTACTTTCGCATTTATAATATTAGTATGGATGGGTTGCCTAACAAATTTTAGTCCAGAGTATGATTAATTATAATTACAAAAAAAAAATTTTTTTGAACATTGTACCGGTTTGATTATTAGACAAATTCTATACCAGTCGAAAGTATGAAGCCCATCGAATATGTAAACGTTAGACTGCCTATTCTTCTCCAGTCACAACTCTCGGGTAGCCAGGTATAAACAGATAAATCGATACTAGCATTTTGCACCGGTCTGATTGACGTTTGCATTTTCTATGGGCTTCATACTTTCGATTGGTATAGAATTTGTTTAATAATCAAACTGGTGCAATGTACCTACATAAAAAAAAAAATAATGAATCATACTCTGGACTAAAATTTGTTAGGCAACAAGGCAACCCATATGCAATATTTATTGACATATTAAATTACATAAAAATGGGTTTCATCAAATAAGCATCTCTGTGAAGGTCGTTGTATAGCGGGATCTTAAACCAACTGTAAATTGTTCAAAACGTCGGGCAATAAAAATTACATACAAACGCGATAAAGTCCGTAAAGTAGTTTTATTTACAATGTATTACATACTTGCGTAAACATAAGAAATCATTATAAAAAAAAATATTTAATTAAGTTTTTCTTAACAGGTCAAATATGCTCCGAAAGTGAAAATGTTTATCAAGTCTGGCATCAACGGGAAGATCCCTGAAGGTGTTGATGTCGTTATAGGTAATTACTTTAAAGTATCTTTGCATTTATTCTTAAACACAAAGATTATTAAGTTATATATTATTTCAACATTAAAAATATTTTATAGCCTATTTTCATTAACGACCCTTAAATTTTATATCAACTTAAATATAAGTGGCTACAATATATACACGCCATTTTTCTCACCTTGGATGTCTCTCGCCTCTATGTGGCGATGGAGTAAGAATAAAATTCACCACCTACCTTGGCCCGTGGGTGTCATAAAAGTTGACCAAGTCACATGATAACAGCCAGAGACAAAAACTTGAGATAAATCCTTATACCGACCTGTCTGAGCAGTATGGTATAGAAGGTCAATTGCCCTTCTATTTTGAAGCAAGTTCAAGCCCAGCAGTGGGGCGTGTATACGCTGAGATATTACAAAAGAAAATTATTTTATTTAATACGACTTAACATCACAGTTACAGAGTGTTTTACGATTGGTCACCTATCTAAAATCAAAACTCTTCTTAAGAATACAATTGTGGACCACACTGTATTAGGTCCAATTATTACTTATTTTACGAGTCCATAGTAAATATAAGAAAATATAAGTTTTGATCCAACTCATGGGTTCTACCAACATTAATAAAAAAATTACTAACAAAGCTTTCCTGTGTGGTGACGGAGTAAGAATATATTTCACCATCCACCGCTATTATCCGTGGGTGTCATAAAAACGACTAAGGGATATGCAGATATTAACTAAGCAAGAGAAAGAAAACTCGACATAAAAGCCTATGCCATCACATCTGACCAGCGCAGTACAGTAAGTCAATTTCCCTTGCACTGTGAAGGAGGCCCGAGGCCAATAGTGCCTGAAATGATAATGATGATGACGATTATGAACAAAGCTTTTTATTTACAGCATGTAAAGCAGACGCAAACCCATCAAATCTCACATTTAAATGGTTCCTCAACGAAAAACTCATCGAAGGAAACACTACTGAATTGGTAAGTTACATTAAAATTCTATATTATATTAACAAATAAAATGAAAACATAAAATGTATAGAATATAACATTCTCAGAACTAAATTAACTAGTTTCAAGAAATAACAAGAAAACCTAAATATAATATTTAATTTAACAGAAAGTATACAATATAACAAGAAGATACCACGATGCTACCATCAAGTGCGTTGTATACAACGATGTTGGGAACAGCGAAGAAATTGAAACGCTTGAAATAACATGTAAGAATATATTTTATTATAAGCTACAACTTATTAACAAAGAAAATTGTTATATTTCTTCCAATAACTTTCATTATTTAAAGAAAGCATTCAGCATTATACAATTAATTCTTATGAGGCTTTACAAGCATATAATTGATCGTTTATCTGTGAGGTGACAGAATAAAAATACAATTTACCAACCCTTATCCTGCCCGTAGGTGTCGCCAAAGATAACTAATATACATATAAAATCTATGCAAGAGAATGAAAACTTAAAATAAAATCCAATCCTACTCGCCTAAGCTGTTTAGTAAGTTAATTTTCTTCCTATTTTGAAGGAGGCTGGAGCCCAACAGTGGGACCTATTTGAAGTCGAATTCATCATTTCATTATCATCGTTTTAGTTTATATACGTTCCAGTGCTGGGCTCAAGGAGACCCCGTGATGGAAAGTAAATTGACCTCTATTTTGAATGGTAATATGGGTTAGCAAAGCGGTTTTCTTTCGAGTTTTGTTTCCCTTATAAATATGTGTTCTGCGTATAATATTATTTAGTCATCTTTTACGACATCCATGGGTATGGTGAATTTCATTTTTACTCCTTTACCACATGGATTAAATATATAATTGTCAAATATAAGTTACACTAGACTCAGATCTTGTAATTGTTGAAATGACGGCTTTAGGTGGCATTAGCCCAGGTCTATGAAAAACTTTTAGTCGCCTTTACGACACCATAGCTACCGCCACCACAACACTTTGCTATTATTGAACTTGTTAAACTATTACTTTAACGTTTAGGTCCGTTTTAGGCAGATTTTTATTGATAAAGTATTCTTCATTTCACCACCAAGGATTTTCTAGTGGTCTTCACATAGTAATTGGTGCGACAAGGTGGCGGAGTTCGTGTCTTGGTAATAGTGCAAGTACTGATAATTGGATGACAATAGTTATACATAGAGTTTTTTAAATAGTTTCATAATCATCATCATTTCAGCTCATATACGTCCCACTGTTGGGCTCGAGCCTCCTCCATAGTAGAAGGGAAATTGGCCTTACCATATTGGCTATACCATACTGGTCAGACAGATTGGTATAGGGTTTTATTTCGAGTTTACCTTCTCTTACATAGATGTTATATGCGTATTATATCCCTTATCCTTAGTCGTCTTTGACGACATACACAGGCAAGATAGGGAGTGGTGATTTGTATTCTTACTCTGTCACCACACGGAATATTTTCATAATGAAATCTCGAAATAAAAAATCCGATACCGACCAGTTTGGACATCGTGGTAAAGTCCCACAACTGAACTGAAATAATTACGACGATTAGCAATTATTGTGTATATACCTATATATATTTTCAGAATCTCGCTTCAACGATTTTCATGAAATTTAGCATACTAGAGCTTTCGCGGTCAAAAATCGATCTAGCTAGGTTTTATTTATAGAAAATGTTATTTTATCAGTGTTTTTAGCCAATCAATACAACGACATAAAATTTCAATGGAATAGGGATTTAAATTTCGCCGTCGCCGCTGTGCCGTCAAGAGTGACAATAGCTCAGTTGGGAAGTTGTCTAGTCATATTCAAACAGCGTGAGATCGAATCTCGGTGTTATTATTATTCTCTTTTTGTAATTTTTGATATCTTTTTCATTATTTCATCAGTTTTTTTTTTATTAATATATGTACATCTAAATAAGTTCGTCAAAAATACAATTCACAAAAAAAAAAATTACACTGAGCAAAGCTCGGTTAACCAGATATTAGTAGTAGTTAAACGTCTTTACTCCGATCATTGCATTTATCTTTATTATTTGGCCTACCGTTATTATTTCAGTCTGTTGCACTAATTTGAATGCCTTTGAATAGCACTTTGAGAATAGTTTGACCCCGTACTCGGCTTATATTATCCAAGAGGTTCTTCTCGGTCGTTATTTGAACCTTGCTCTTATGTCATATTATTGAAGTGAGAACTTCGAACGTTGCTCGTTGGGGTTTGAAAGTCGATGAAACGAAAAAGCGACAGTAAAAAGAGACAGACACATAAATTCATAAAATTTAACGTTAGATAAAATGAGATAGAAAGCATTATATAGTGTTTCTCATATTCGAGGTTCTTTTTTTACCCTGCTTCGTATCCCCTCCACTCGTGTTCACCAAGACATAGGACATAGACGTAGGAGTTTGCTTGGGGCCTCAGCTTTGCACGTGTATTAATACGTATTTGTGCGCGCATGCGTACAAAAAATATAAAGCTTGTACAAAATTTTTTAAGGTTTCATTTCTAACACATGTGAATTGCACACGTTTTTTTGTATCGTCGTCGTCTCAGCTCATACAGGCTCAAGCATCCTTCACAATAGAAAGCAAATTGAACATGCTGGTCAGACATGTTCATATAGGGTTTATTTCGAGTTTTTCTTATTTTGGACAGATTTTATATGTGTTGTATATCCCTTAGTCGTCTTTTACAACATCCCCGGGCAAGATAGAGAATGGTGATTTGTATTCTTATTCCGTCACTACACGGTTTTTCTTTGCGTTTCCTTTTGGTGACGAAGTAATAATACAAAGGCAATAAAGGGGGTGGTGAATTGTATTTTTACTCCGTCACCACACGGAATTAATAATTCTATTAACATAAATATTTTGATTTTAGATGCACCTACTTTTAAGAGTCTCCCTAAAGATGTTGAAGCTGAAGTGGGTACAGCTGTGACGTTGAGTTGTGATGTTGATGGTTATCCACTACCAGAGATTAGATGGCTACATTATGAGGAAGACCAAATGATTGTAAGTATTTATCTCAGTAAATATTTTTCTTGATAGAACATATTTTCATAAGCTTATATGCGTTCCACTGGGACACGAAATTTTCCAAAAATAGTGGCAAGATTACCTTTAATGTCATCGCATTGGGACTGAAATTGACCTTCTCTACTATGCTGATTAGAAGGATTGCCATAGGTTATAAATTATAATATCTAGTTTCCTTTTCACAAAATAACAAATTAAAAAATATCGTTTAGACATTTGAAGAAAAAAGAGTACATTCAGTCAAGAAAGTATTGGGAATGGATGATTTGTTTATGGTTCGAAATTCAAATTTTTGTTTTTATTTTGTTGTTGTTAGATTGGCACAACTGTTTGCCATTTTGGCGCGGAGTTTGAGTTGCATCTATTTGTTATATTAAATACAGTGCTGTTTTTAGTTATATAATTATCTAGTGTGTATTGCGAATTTCATAATGGACAAAACATCGAACAAAGAGTTTGTCTTATATTTTGCATCGCCAATGGAATTTCGTGTTCGGAGTCACTGAAAATGTTACAGAAGGCTTACGGTAAATTGACTTTATCAAAATCACGTGCTTATGGGTAGTACTTGCAAAGCGTTCAAAAGTGGTCGAGATGTGGAAGATTTGCTTCGCTCTGGTAGGCCATCAACGTCTGCAACTGAATTTAAGATTGCAAAAGTGACGGAAATAGTGACTGAAAATCCTCATTCAACTTTGAGGGAGCCGATAGCCGCCGAACTTTCTGTATCTCACGAGTCAATCCGTATCATTTTATAATAATCACTTGGGTATAAAACATGTTTCCGCTCGGCTAGTCCCAAAAGACCTGAATTTTCTCCAAAAATTCAATCGCATGGGAGTCACTGAGGACATGCTAGAACAAGTCAATTTCGACCCAACATTCATGAAACGCATTGTTACTGGTGACGAGACGTGAGGTTACGAGTTTGACATATGAACTAGTCAACAAGCTTCGGAGTGGCAACTTCCAACTGAACCGAAACCGAAAAAACCACGCCAAAGTCGATCAAAAGTCAAAGTCATGTTGACTTTTTTCTTTGACTATCGCGATGTTGTGCACTCGGAATTCTTGCCAGAAGATAAAACGGTAAATAAGAATATTATTTGAGCGTTATGCGGCGTTTAAAGGAGCAAATACAACGAAAAACGCCAGATTTATGGAAAGAAAATTCTTGGATTTTGCACCACGATAATGCCTTCGCACAAGGCCATCATTGTGAACGAATTGTTGTCCAAATACTGAACAAATACCAATCTAGCAACCACTATATTCACCAGATATGGCTCCAGCTGACCTCTTTCCTTTTCTTAAACTCAAATTACCACTTCGTAGCACCCGTTTTCAATCGGTAGAAGACATAAAGAAGAATTCGCGGCGAGAACTGAACTCAATTCCGGAAACAGCATTTAAGAAATGTTTTGATGATTGGATTATTCGTTGGCGTAAGTCTATTATTTCTGAAGGAGCATCCTTTGAAGGTGATAAAATAAATTTGGATGAATAACAAAAATTTTATGTATTATTGATCTTTTCCCGGTACTTTCTTAACAGAGTAGTATTACTTTCAATTTATATATTTTATTTTTATTTTCAAAAAGACAACACCCTGCATTAGGGAAATAATCCTTGAATTGCGGGGGAATTTATAAACATATAATTAAAGGACACAGGATCCAGACTCAGGACAACATTTTGTAGATCGTACAAAGTTTGAAGATCGTACAAGTGGCAATGGGCAGGCCATATCGCTCGACGAACCGACAACCGGTGGGGAAGAAAGGTTCTCGAGTGGTGACCACGTATCGGACGACGCAGTGTAGGACGCCTCCCCACTAGGTGGACCGATGACCTAGCGAAAGTTGCTGGGCGTCGTTGGATGCAGGCGGCACAGGACCGCACATTGTGGCGCAACATGAGGGAGGCCTATGTCCTGCAGTGGACTGCAATAGGCTGAAATGATGATGATGATGACAAAGTATTGTCCTGCGTGGAATTCGAAACTGCGACATTGGGACTGCAGGTTGGTATCTTAACCACCACGCCATCTGTGCAGTCGACATCAGATTTGGGGTTAAAATGTTTTCGTTTTATTATATAGTCTTCTGGGTTATATCTTTAAATTTATCATAAATCTTTTTTTATATGAAAGCACTAAAAATATCTAAACATAAGGGTTTACACAATGTCTTTAGGAGTATGTGATAAAAGCAAAATTTCGACATCGTATTATTATAAAGATATCTTAACGCTGGCGTGGGCGTCATTGTCGGTAACTTTACGACAATATTATCATAGCTATCTTAAAAGAATGGTATTTCTTAACAAGCCTAAGATAGAACTATGTGATTTAGTATTACTTTTAACTTAAATGTATTTACGTTATTGAATTATGTGTTTAATAAACTTAAGATACGTTTTACTTGTTAGAAATAATTTGATTCATCATCTCTCATCTCAGCCCACACATGTGCCACCGTTAGGCTCAGGCCTCCTCCATAATTGGAAGGGAATTGACCTACTAATTACTAATATTAATTATAATTTAAAAAAAATATTGTTTAAATAAATTAAATTTAATACTAAAATTTATATGTAAATTAAATTTAAAAAAAAAAACTTAACTGTAATATTGTTTTATATTAATTAAATTAAATATAGATTTTTTTTTCGGACAAGATTAAGGCTTGGTATAAAAGGTCAATTTCCCTCCCATCGCGCAGAAGGCTCGAGTCCAGAAGTGGGACGTATATTAATGATGACGATGATGAAAACATCAATTTTAAGAACCGTGGAACATTAAAACAACTTATATTAAGTTTAATAGATATTTTTCGTTCTAATGTCACGTTTCCTCCACAGCGCGTTGGCAGAACTGCAAATCTGACTCTCACGCTAGACACCCATACATCTGGTCGATACCTTTGTAAAGCTAGCGTGGATGGTTATCCAGAAATAGAAGCAGAGGCATCTGTTTTTATTAAAGGTAAGATTACTGAGATTTAATATTTGACATCTTAGGCTAGTTATAATACAACATTTGCAATCGAACACACTGCACTAAGGATATAATCCTTATTTACAAAAATAAACCTTATAATTGCGGTGGGCTTTATAGATCTTATATCTTTAAACGAGCAATTCTTGTATATATATATTCAGGATCTCGGAAACGGCTCCAACGATTTTATTGAAACTTGGCATGCTAGAGGTTTCGGGTCCAAAAATCGATCTAGCTAGGTTTTATTTATAGAAAATGTTTTGTCCGTGTTTTTAGCAAAACAATATAATGACATTAAATTTTAAAAGAATATGAATTCAAATTTCGTTGTCAATGGCATGAGTTACGATAGCTCAGCTGGGGAGACGGTCGGTTTTAATTTTGGATTATGTGACATTTAAACAGCGTCGGTTCGAATCTCGGTGTTATTATTATTCTCTTTTTGTATTTTTTTATATAATTTTCATTATTTATTTTTTATTAATATATATCTAAATAAATTCGACAAAAATATTCCGAGCGAAGCTCGGTCAACCAGATATTATATAATAAACGGACACAAATTACATCGAGACTCGGAACAACAATTTTTGGATCTCAAAAAGTATTTTCTTTCGTGGGATTCCAAACCACGACGCTGCAAGGTAGGTCGGTATCTTAATCGCGCCACTACGCTATCTGTGCAGTTTCAATAAAGGAGGTTTTAGACTCCGCTATATTATTGTGCTATACAGTTTAGCAAAGAAGGACCTAATGCTGTACTATTTAGCATGGCGTTCACATTACGCGATATTATTGCAAGCAATTATAGTATATAACAAGCTCAGTTGACGGCGATCTCTGAAAAGCTTGTGGGACGGCCGGGGGTGAGGGAGGAAGAAGAGGGCGGCGCGTGATATAGCACAGCATGAACTCAGCACATCGCACCAATTTATAGCGTATAGTAAGCCAATAATATATAGTACAGTACAGTGTGAACGTGTCCGTAACGATGTATGGTGCGCGATATTGTTGTGCTATGAACTGGATACTATATCACTTTCACTATCACTATATATTATAAAACAAAATCGATTTCTCTGTCCCCATGTCCCAATGTATGCTTAAATCTTTAATACTACTCAACGGATTTTGATGCGATTTTTTTAATAGATAGAGTGATTAAAGAGGAAGGTTTATTAAATAGTGGAGAAATACTGTTATTTTTGAGGTTTCTAATGTGATGTCGTAAATAATTACATTTTTTTCGCTTACATTGCAAACGCAGGCTGAACCCTACGAGATTTATCAAAATAATGTACTAAGTATTGTACACATTGAAAAAGTCTACAGAAAACTCCGCGATGGTATATGTCTATCTCTTATGGATATCCCACAATAACATTTTTTTGTTATTTACTTTTTTCGACAAATAATGGCTAATTTTCGAAGCGAATTTAACCAATACAGCATTACTCCTTATCCAATTAAATACCTTAAATACATTGTTGATTTAATATAGATCTATATGGCCCTTTACAGCATATGATTTAAATGAATATTTTCGAAGATATTACAGATTTAAAAATTGCGGGACGTAGCGTTTGCGTTTGCGAGGAAAATAACAATCTATACCAATAAATAAAATTTGAGTGTCTGTTTGCAATGTCAAAATAATAGGCTTTTTGCATGCTCACAGGGTTATTTGCACGACACCAATGCCTAAAATACAGATTAAAAAATTTTTGTCTGTCTGCCTGTTTGTTCCGGGTAATCTTCAAAAAGGCTGGACCGATTTCAAAAATTCTTTTACCAATGGAAAGCTGTAATATCAGGGAGTAAACTAGGCTATATTTTATCCCGATATTCTCACGGGAACGGGAATTACGCGGGTAAAACCACTAAAACCGAACCGAAGCGAGGGCGGGTTGCTAGTGCTATTATATTATAGCGTAGTCTGAAACCCGTCTTAATGTTCAAGTCCCATAACATCAACAACCACTTTTATTGACGAGTCTCTTCCAACCTCGACATTATAAATTATCACGAAAATTATACATTAAAACAATCTTGTTTTTCACGAAACTATTTGACGAGACAGTTAACGGGGTTAATACTATTTATTATATTACTCACGAGTTTCTGATATTTTGGCAATATTGTAAACGCCATTATCTTGGAGAAACTAATTTTAAAATATTAGATTTTAATAAAAGGTTCTTTTTTTAAAAAGAAAAGGCCGTGCACTAGGTACTAGGAAATAATTCTTGTATCGCGGGGGACTTTATAAACATAATTTTACGGACACAAATTACACCCAGACTCAAAACAACAATTTGTGTATCGCATAAAATGTTGCCTACATGGGAATCAAACCTATGATACTGGCATTGTAGATCGGTATCTTAACCACTGCGTTATCTGTACAGTCAATTTAATTTATAATTTTGCGACTTTTTCTTTTTTTTTAATTATAATTTATAAAAATTCATCAACATCAATCCATAAGATGTTTGCTGATCATAACGACAAACGAAAAGGCTATAATGCCATAATCACTACGCTTATTAAGTGACTTCGCGATTGCATTTGATGTCAAAAGTTTCCTAGCAGAATGCTGTTGGATATTTTACTGGTTTTACCTTGATCAGTTTTTACTAGGTCCTTAAAAGAGTAAAGAATGGTGAAACAAAATTTTATGTATTTCCATACACGAAGAATTGTTAGAAAATTGACACAAACATTGAAACAATTTAATTATGGTAAATCATTATAGTATATCTTTATATATATAAATCTTCTGTTCGTGTGTTTGTAATTGAACAGCTTCTAAACGGCTGGACCGATTTTGGTCATTTTTTTTTTGCCTGTTCCGATGGATATGAGAATGGTTTAGATTAATATTTGGTAGCGTTGTAATCGATTTCAAGAAGAATTCATTTTACTAGTTTTTTTTAGGTTTGAACAAAACAACGTCTGTTGAGTCATCTAGTGTTTTTATAAATTAGTACTTGTTAATTTTTTCAACCCATATACGTCCCAGATTTGGGCGTGGGCTTCTACAACGATAGGAAGCAAAATTAGCTACACTACATTGATCGAACGGGTCAGCGTATAATAAGATTTTATGTCAAGTTTTCCCTGAATTTTATCAACGTTATCTAAATATCATATACCTTAGTCGCTTTTTAAAATACGCCGTGATAATCACGGTCTTTTACAATACGATATCGACACGCCATCGCCTTTTACAATACTCATCCGTGGGTTTTGTATTTTTCCTCTATCAACATATAGAAATTGTTATAAGTATAGATAATTTCACATCCATTTGGACTTGCCTTGTTTCTATAGAATTTACTTTATGTTTGCAATTAGACCAATGATGAATGCTTTCTTTCATAAATTATGAATGAATTCCACGGCTCGGCACTACTTTAAATAGCATACACATTTCTATTGAAATACTACCGCGAATAGCCGCAATTATTATGTTATGAAGCAAAATACCTTCAAAATAAATGAATACAATCGCGTAATGTTCCTGTGGAATTTTTAATTATTGTTGTCAGTCCATTATTTTATTTATTTGGTAGGCAGCGTCGGGAACTAGGATGCGGTCGCAGCCTTCTGCGAGGCAGTGATTTCGCAGAAGGAGGCGGCGGATCGCCTGCGCGAGAAGCGCAGCCTCGATGAGGCGATCCGCCGCTGGCGACTGGGGTGGCGTAGGCGCGAATACCTGCGCCTCATGCCGCCCTAGCCGAGGCCGCGGGTGACGTGACCGGGAAATTAGTCCGTCACCCGCCGAGAGGCCGACCGCGTGAGGAAAGACCGACGTCCTCCCAGAGGGGGGGACGTCGGTCGATGCGAGGGTACCCCAAGTAGGGGGTATTCCGTCGGGCCGACCACTGATGACAAGTAACCCTGCTCCGGTGGTCGGCCCAACGACGAAGGCGACGTGGTTTTCGGGTGAGTTGCGGGTGTTGCGTGCTTACGCCCCTCTGTCGCCCCGGACGGAGTGGTGCGAGGAGCGCGCCGACCGCAGCCCACCCCAAAAAAAAAAAATATTTATTCTCTGCACAGTCCACTTATAATATTACCATTACAGTGAGTCTCTGTGTTTGATTACCGGGACACATATTTTACCATACATATTTTTGATTGATTAGTCATTCAGTCAGTTCAGGCAGTATATGTTTGCAAGGGCATATCGTTAGGAGTTAAGTACAGTATGAAACATAGGGCAAACTCGAAACATAACCATACGCTCTCCTAAACAATCATTGTGGTTTGCCCTAGACATTTATCCTATCTTCCATCGTAAAATCGTAATCGTTCCATCGTAAAGGGGCTCCCCCTTATCTAATAATTGTACGCATATGGAGTAAAGACGGAGAAAAAGCATATATTCCTGATTCTCCCTCCCAACTGCGTTTTTGATTTTTTTTTGTAATAAATGGAAAGATCATATTTAAGTTTTATAACAAAACTATATTTTTTATTTATGTTTCACAATAATTCAAAAGTTATAGCAATATAAAAATATTTTTTTGAATCCAGCGACGAAAACACGCCGACAGCTCCCGAACAAATCCAAACGCGTGTGACGTCATAATGTTAGTTTTCACTCATTGCAATTTATACAGAGATAATAAGTACCATATTTTGATCTATTTAATTATGCTGTCATTGTTAAATAATTAAATATAAGTAACAACAAATCGATTTTAGCAGTAAATTACCAATATTATTGTCAACTCACGGGTAATAGCTATAAACACTGTACTGTTTTATAAAAGCTTTAACATTATGACGTCACAACTATTCTAATCAGTCTTAGCGCGTTCATTGTCACGTGATTTTTATTTAAATTATGATAATTTTTAATTGTTAAAAATTAGTGGAAAAAATATTTTTAAAGTTTTCCGCAATAAATATCAATATTATTATCAATAAAGTTTTAAAATACATAGAATTTTTTTTTTTTCAAAAGCCCAATTTTATCCTATTGTAACAGAAAAAAATATGTCATTATTACATAACCTTTAGTTATAGAGTTAGGTACTTACTTCTTATACATTTCTTCTTCTAAAACGCTGTCCTTTATCTGTTGAATAATATGGCTATATACAGCTTGTATAATACCTTCTGTGCCCAATTAGCGACCCCTTTTTTGACCCAAAAAACTCACGCCGTAAATTCCGCCCGGGCCGCACGCCACCGTATTCCCACCCTTTTACTATTTGGCCGATCACTGGTACCAAGTCCCTTTTCCTCCCTGGCCAGCCCGGTGGGATACCTTCTCGTTTCCCCACCTGGGGCATCGCTCTCTCGAGTGCTGCTTTGGTAAAAAGTGTTATTTTCACAAATACTGTTAAATTAGATCACAAATCCTTATAGAATAGAAAAATTAAATACTGAAATTAAGGTTTTGTTTTCTCAGGACAATTGACTGTGAAATAATTCATGAAATATAGTAATATTTTATAATTAATATAAATACTATATGAATAAACATTGTTGAATAATATTCATTTATTACAAAGGTCTATTTAACACTTGTTAAATGCTAATTTAATTTACACTAACAAGGTATATTCTATTAATTATGTACGTACTTTGCTAGTTATAAAATTTATGTTGTATTAAATTTGTTGTAATAACTTTTAAACGAAATTAATTAAAACTAACATATAATTTATTAAAGTAGAATTAATTTTATCTACATAATTCTATACGCCGCTGGGCTTATATGTAAACTACTGACTAATATTTTATAAACTGCAAACCATTTAAATAAACGTTGCTTTTCCGTGTGGTGACGAACTAAGAATACAAATCACTATCCTCTATCTTGTCCATCTGTGTCATAAAAGACGAATAAAGGATATAATAGGACATCTATGTAAGAGACGAAAAAATCGAAATAAAACCATATGACCAATCCGTCTGACCAACACGGTATAAGTCAATTTCTCTTTGAACAGAGCTCGACGTCAACGGTGGGTTGTGGTTGAGCTGTGATGAAGAATGATAAAAATAAATGGTCTATACACAGAATTCGAACCTATACCTATCAAAATATTTTCCAATCATCCTACCATTAGGACCAGCGTGTTAATTGTCACTTGTATTTTTCTTATATCTTTTAGTGGTATACCATGACGCTGACAGGTTCTTGTCTATAACCATATATAGGTCTGGGGTAGTACCACACTCTTTTTTTTTTTTTGGGTGGGCTGCGGTCGGCGTGCTCCTCGCACCACTCCATCCGGGGCGACAGAGGGGCGTAAGCACGCAACACTCGCAACCCACCCGAACACCACGTCGCCTTCGTTGTTGGGCCGACCACCGGAGCACTTGTCGGAGGTTACTTGTCATCAGTGGTCGGCCCGACGGAATACCCCCTGTAGTACCGCACTCTCGCAGAAAATCGATATATAAGTAGTAACATTTTTCTACCGTTTTGAACTAGAGGGCCGAAGGAACAAACTTTTCCTTTCCTTTTAAATAAAACTACTTTACGGATTTTATCGCGTTTGTATTTGATTTTTGATTACCCGACGTTTCGAACACTTTACAGCGTTCATGATCACGGGTGGACTAAGATGTCTCACGTCCAACAAGTCATCGTTACTGCAGAAAATTTTATAATTATCTACCCGATACAGAAATTAGTTATTAAATATTGACCCACATTTTGATACAAAATTTATTGCCAGTGTAAGAAGAAAATGATTCTATATGAAAAAATTATATTGTTTATGGTTAGTAATAATTAAACATTAAAATTAATAGTAATTATATTTAAAAAACTAACTAATAATCTAGTATACTACCACCGGATCAGAACACGGTTACACTGAGAAAGATCCAGCAAGAAAACTCAGGTAACATGATGCTAAATTAAAGTTAATTTTGAAGGCGGCTTACTTTATGTTACTAAAAAGGTTTTAATTTATAAAATTATCTTTAGTTATTATTATTGTGGGTCAAATCTATACAATATGAGCTCACGGTGTCTTGCAGTCTTGTGGTGGTCTTTCTGGATTTCTTTTTAATAATGTTTATAACAGGATCCCAGCTTGATGGTAACATCCAGCCATCCTCTCTATTGAAATTTTTGTGTTTTTTAATCTCAATAGCCTCGCGTACTATTCTAGGCAGGTATCGGTGTTCTTTTGCGAGGATTTGTGGTTTATCAAACCTGATGTTATGGTGGGCGCGGTCCTGACTATGTTCACAGACTGCAGACCTAGTGTCCCGGCGGTGCTTCACATCGGCTATGTGTTCTTTGATCCGAGTTCTTATGGATCTCTTTGTTTGTCCAATGTAAGAGAGACCACAGTCACAGTCAAGTTTATATACTCCTGCATCTTGTAAAGGGATCTGGCACTTGACAGGTGGTAAGAATTGGCTAATCCTCTTCAGTGGCTTAAAATAAGTTTTAATGGAAGAGCGTTTCAGGATGTAGCCAATCTTGTCAGTGACTCCTTTGACATAAGGTAGTATTGCAGGAAGGCACTCAACTGTGGGTGGTTTCACTCGGTCTCTGCGACGGGGGCGAGGAACTGGCAGCTTGTTTGCACGTAGCACCTGCTTGACATGCTGCAGCTCCCCAGCCAGGTGTTCATCGTCACAGATTCCTCGTGCTCTCTGCAACAAAGATTTACACACGGTAGCTAACTGTGAAGGGGGATGATGAGAATCACCGTTCAAGTATCTGTCTGTATGTGTTGCTTTACGATACACTGTATGACTCAAGGTGTTATTAGGGTTACGTATAACCAAAATGTCTAAGAAGGCTAAAGAGTTTTCCTTTCCTGTCGCTACCATTCCATTCCCTCCAATACTGTACATACGGTTGGCAATCACTTGGCTTGGTAGTATTGCTGAAGTTCATGAGCTCCCTTCCATTCCATTCCTTCCAATACTGTACATACGGTTGGCAATCACTTGGCTTGGTAGTTTTGCTGAAGTTCATGAGCTCCCTTCCATTCCATTCCTTCCAATACTGTACATACGGTTGGCAATCACTTGGCTTGGTAGTTTTGCTGAAGTTCATGAGCTCCCTTCCATTCCATTCCTTCCAATACTGTACATACGGTTGGCAATCACTTGGCTTGGTAGTATTGCTGAAGTTCATGAGCTCCCTTCCATTCCATTCCTTCCAATACTGTACATACGGTTGGCAATCACTTGGCTTGGTAGTATTGCTGAAGTTCATGAGCTCCTTTCCATTCCATTCCTTCGATTGGCAATCACTTGGCTTGGTAGTATTGCTGAAGTTCATGAGCTCCTTTCCATTCCATTCCTTCGATTGGCAATCACTTGGCATGGTAGTATTGCTGAAGTTCATGAGCTCACTTCCATTCCATTGCTTCCAATACTGTACATACGGTTGGCAATCACTTGGCTTGGTAGTATTGCTGAAGTTTATGAGCTCCCTTCCATTCCATTCCTTCGATTGGCAATCACTTGGCATGGTAGTATTGCTGAAGTTCATGAGCTCACTTCCATTCCATTGCTTCCAATACTGTACATACGGTTGGCAATCACTTGGCTTGGTAATATTGCTGAAGTTCATGAGCTCCCTTCCATTCCATTCCTTCGATTGGCAATCACTTGGCATGGTAGTATTGCTGAAGTTCATGAGCTCACTTCCATTCCATTGCTTCCAATACTGTACATACGGTTGGCAATCACTTGGCTTGGTAGTATTGCTGAAGTTCATGAGCTCCCTTCCATTCCATTCCTTCCAATACTGTACATACGGTTGGCAATCACTTGGCTTGGTAGTATTGCTGAAGCTCATGAGCTCGCTACCATTCCATTCCCTCCAATACTGTACATACGGTTGGAAATCACTTGGTTTGGTAGTATTACTGAAGCTCATGAGCTCGCTACCATTCCATTCCCTCCAATACTGCACATACGGTTGGCAATCATTTGGCTTGGTAGTATTGCTGAAGTTCATGAGCTCGCTTCCATTCCATTCCCTCCAATACTGTACATACGGTTGGCAATCACTTGGCTTGGTAGTATTGCTGAAGCTCATGAGCTCGCTTCCATTCCATTCCCTCCAATACTGTACATACGGTTGGCAATCACTTGGCTTGGTAGTATTGCTGAAGCTCATGAGCTCGCTTCCATTCCATTCCCTCCAATACTGTACATACGGTTGGCAATCACTTGGCTTGGTAGTATTGCTGAAGCTCAGCGACAGTAAAGCGACAATAACCATCATTGCGGGTGCTTGCTTTATTCTACAGTTCTAGACCCATTATATATTGATGGACATTTAAATATTAAATAAAATAATTTCAATAAATTTAAAAAGGGCTCCTCTTACCTCAAGTCTTAGACTCTAAAAACTTTTGATCTAAGGCCTAAATGAGGCCGTTACGTATTCATATATTATTACTACGCTAATCTGTTTGGTCGAATTCAAAGGTATTCTTTTAAGTAGAAAATGGAACAGTGAACCTTTAATAGTTCTGTTGGTTAAGTATTTTGTTATTAACGAACAAAAGAGAACTTCTAATTGTTCCATCGAATAACATTTAAATATTCAGAAGTCCAATTGTTAGATATACAATTGGTTATTGATTTTTGGGTATACAATAAATTGAGTATGTTTTAAGCAATCATAGACGTGACGTGTCTAGCCAAACAGTAAAACGTTCAACACGGCATCTCTCACCATTTCTCTTTTCTTCAAATCAAACCAAATCAAAATAATTTATTTGTCAGAATATTGTCATATTAGTTAGTATTATCTTAAATAAAGTTTCAAATATTCTACCGTTTCCGGTGTACAAATATTACAAGTTGTTTAATAGATAAATCGAAATAGAAAACAGTAAAACAAACAGAAATAATAATAATTTGAAATACAATGTCATGGGTTGCGATAAAATAGAAATCAATTGCTATGTCAAAGTAATAATATATAAAAAATTTTTTAAATAACATTATTAAAGTTTTTGTCGTCCATAAATTCGTTAATTGAGTTATAATACTTATTCATTAAGATTCTTAGTTTGAACTTGGCTTTTATATACTCCGATATAGATATTAGATATATAGATAGCTAATTCTTTATTTGTACACCAAATACAAGAAAGACTTAAATAATAATTATAACCAGAATGTACAAAGGGCAGCCTTATTGCTATAAGCGACCTCTTCCAGGCAACCTTAGGATGCATATAACAAAAAAAAGATATGGTAGGTAATTTGCTGCTGGTGGTACTGAAAATCAAGTCTAAATAACTTAGTCATATCATCTCATCATCATCTCAGCCCGTATACGTCCCACTGTTGGGCTCGGGCCTCCTCTATAATGGAAGGGCATTTGACCTACTATACCATGCTGGTCAGACGTGTCGGTAGTCTTTTTTTTTAATGGTTGGGCTATGGTAAGCGCTCGCGTGGTCCTTTCCATCCGGGGCGATGAAAGGACGGCGCGCGGGCCCATAACCCACCCGTACCCACGTCACCTCGTTGTTGGGCCGACCAGGGAGCAGGGTGACTGGTCGTCAGTGGTCGGCCCGACGGAATACTCTTTCGGGTACCCTCACCTTTCGACGTCCTGGAACGTCGGTCGCCGTCGCGCGGTCAGCCTCTCTGCGGGTGACGGATAATTCCCCGGTCCGATCACCCGCAGAGACTGCTGGTATAGGGTTTTATTCCGAGTTTTCCTTCTCTTGCATAGATCTTATCTCTTTTTTTTTGTGACTAATCCCACCACACATGCCCACCATTGTAACTCCTGTAAGCCAGGATCCTCAATGGTCTCCGTAAATGACACCGAGGTTTGACCCTCAGGCAGTCCCGGGATATGATTTTAATTATCTTGGGACCCGCAACAAATTTAATTAGAAAAGATTAAAGAGGAGGAGTTGGAAAGAGAGATTCCACTGATAGACCACTGATATAGACCTTATCTGTGTACTGTAGTCAAATATATAAAGATATTGTTTCATTACGCTCTATCTTTTTTCATTCATTCATTCATGTCAGCTCATATAAGTCCCACTGCTGGGTTCGAACCTCCTGCCCGTTAGGAGTGCAATTGAAAACAATAGTGAAAATGCGCTAGTTAGACGGCTTCGCATAGGGTTTTATTTCGAAATTTCCTTTTCTTATATAGATATTATATGTGTGTTATATCTCTTATTCGTCTTTTACGATATTCACGGGTAAGATATGGGGTAGTAAATAATATTCTCTGTCACTACACGGAAGATTTTTCCCTACGCAGCCTAAAATACATTAGTCCGACGGAATGTCATATAGTTTTAAAATTAATTCAAATTATTAACCGATCAAGTAAGTTCTAGCCATATGTAAAGTAAGTTCTGTAGCCATAAGTAAAATAAGTTCTGTTTCCAAGCTGACTGCACAGGTGACGTAGTGGTTAAGAAGCCCACAAATAATGCCAGTGTCGTGGGTTCGATTTCCATGCAAGACATCACTTTGTGCGATCCACAAATTTGTTGTTGTACCGAGTCTGGGTGTAACTTGTATCCGTTAAATTATATTTTTATAAAGTCCCTCGCAATATAAGGATTATTTCCATGGTGCAAGGTGTATATTGATGTTATAGCCCAGTCGAATTAGACGAAAAACGGACCAAACCCAGGAAAAATAATAAGTAGAATTTTTCCTTCGGAATTCGTTAGGGGGGGGTCACTGGGAGTCTACATTTCGGTTTTTGAATTCCCAGTGGTCTTGCGTTTTCCGCCATCTTGATTTTAAGGGTGGTTTTAAGTTTTTTAAATAACTCGTTTATTTTCAATTTTACACGAAAAATTGTCATTATCAAAGTTGTTTAAAATTAAATTTCCTACAATTTATGTTCTCATAATTTTTTCCGTATGATCGATATTTCTCGATTCACACCCGAAAAGAAAGGGTGATTTTTAATTTATTGAATAACTGTTTTGTTTTCAATTTTACACGAAAAGTGGTCATCACCAAAGTTGTTTGAAAGTAAATTTCCAACAATTTTTGTTCTTATCAATTTTTTTTTTTTAAATGATGAGAACAAAAATTGTAGGAAATTTAATTCTGAACAATAATAATTGGTAATGACCATTTTTCGTGTAAAATTTAAAATAAACGAGTTATTTAAAAAACATAAAACCACCCTTAAAATCAAGATGGCGGAAAACGCAAGACCACTGGGAATTTGAAAACCGAAATGTAGACTCCCAGTGACCCCCTCTAACGAATTCCTAAGGAAAAATTCTACTTATAATTGTTCCTGGGTCCAATCAACAATTCGACTGGGCTATTATTCTTGTTATTAAATGCTTATTTATCGAGGAAGTTAGTATACTTTCGGAGATAGTCACTAAAACATATTACTTCCTAATATATAGGCAAATATCATAATAGACACGGCTAGCAAGCTGATAGACTATCCAATCTAATGTTATGTTTCCTAGGAAGCGCTGTAGACCATGACAGACGGGCGATATTTAGTAAAGTAAGGTTGTAATTATTAACCAGCCACTACACAACGAGGCTATTAATAATTTTTATATTGTATTTTATATATCAAACTTCTAATTTATTAATTGTACTCTGTCACCATAAGGATATTTGAGATAATCATCATCATCATATCAGCTCACATACGTCCCACTGTTGGGCTTGAGCCTCTTCCACATTGGAAAGGAAATTGACCTAATATACCCCGCTCGTCTAATTGATTGCTATAGGGCTTTCTTTCAAGTTTTCTTTCTCTTGCATAGATGTTATATGCATATTTAAGGGTGCACCGAGGAAATCACCCAAAAATGCATTCGTTTGATCCCTTACTTTGTGTCCTTACTTTCAACGCTTTAGTTGTGTAATTCTTATATAAGATATTTAAGGATTGACTCTATGCATTATAAATCTTAAAAACACGATCACTCATAATTTCCTCGATAGAAAAAAAACCAAAGTTACCTCTAAATGAAAAAATAAACCCATAATACGGCGTAAATACTACACAAAAGCTTATAAAATTTTGAAAATTAATAAATCTTCATGTTTCCTATTACTTATACATTTTACGTTTTTAAAATGTATATTTATTTTAATAATATGAAGGAAATACCTAAATTTATCCGCGCATCGTCCACTTTAGTTAGAGCCGATGCACTTCCCCCCTATCCGTTTTAGTGCTGCTTCGGCTATCCGACGGGGAGGTTGTGTCGCTTACGCATACGCACAATTTTATAAAAATAGAAAAATATAAAAGGAAAACTGTAAATAGCTTCGATAAAAGTATTTTAAATCGCTTGTGTTATTACATTTTGTAAATATCAGCAGCATCTCGCTAGTTGATCGGCGCACGGCTGCTGTAGCCCGCTCTTGTCGGTGCTTCTCACGCACACATACACAAAACGCATAAAATACCTAAAATCGGTCAGCGACAAAAGCTCTATGTCCCCTTAATCGTTTAATCGTCTTTTACAACACCCACGGGCAAGATATCGAGTGGTGAACTGTATTCTTACTCCGTTACCACACGGAAAGGGAATGGAAAGAGAGCAATGATTTGTATTTTACTCTCTACTATAACTACTCTTTCAACGACGTGTTAATACTGCTAAAGAACTTTATTAATTAACTTGAAATGTTCTATTGTAATGTTAAATTCTGTTTAATTTAGAACATTGTATACTTATTTTAGTAAATAAGATTCATATATTCAAGATTTACTTTACACAATACGCGCTTTGTCTGATAAAATATAAGTATATAAAACTTGAATGTATTGTTAGAATTTCCTCTTTTTTGATGGAGTTGTACAAAATATAAGTTTCTTTATACGAGTTATTGCATGAGCGAATTTACGATAAAAGATTGTAACACAAAGGGAATATATTTAATACTGTATATTTTTACTTCATAGTTCTTATTCGTGTCAGTTGCTTAGCTTTATTTTATCATACAGTGATAATACCGCAATCGCTATCTCTGTAAGCGAGTTTGCGATTGCGGTTAGTATCGTATTCATATCATATTATATTCAGAAAAGTACTATGTTATGACACAGTCTTACTTAATTTTTTGCATACATTTTTCATTCATTCATTACGGCTCGTTCCCTCCCACTGCTGGACGAACCTCCTCTACAGTAAGAGGGACCTTACCGAACCATGCTGGTCAGAAAGATTAGCATAGGGTTCCATTTCGAGTTTTTTTACACAGATGTTATATGCATATTATATCCCTTCGACTTTTATGACATTCACGGGCAAGACAGGGAGTGATGAATCGTATTCTTACTTTTTACGTTTTATTTACAACTAGCAACCCGCCCTCGCTTCGCTTCGGTTTCAGTCGTCTTTCCTGAATAGTTCCCGTTCCCGTGGGAATACCGGGATAAAATATAGACTAATTAACGCCCTGATATTATAGCTTTCCACTGGTGAAAGAATTTTTGAAATCAGTCCAGCCGTTTTGAAGATTATCCGGAACAAACAGACAGACAAAAAAATATAAAGTGTATTTTAGGAGTATGTATAGTGCAGATAACCGTGTGAGCATGAAAAAAGCCTATTATTTTGACATTACAAACAGACACTCCAATTTTATTTATTGGTATAGATGTATTCTTACTCCTTCACCACAGGGACAAATAATATTAATTATTGCATACAAATATTATTAATTTATAAAGAGTTCTAGGTGGTGACGGAGTAAGAATACGCCACCTCATTTCTTGCCTGTAGCTGTCGTAAAGGTAACTAAGAGATACCCTATGAAAACCCTATGAATGTGTAACTAGCATGAAATAGTAGGTAAAATCACCTCCCATTGTGGAGGAGATTAGGACAGTAAGACTTATAGGGGCTTAGGTGTGATGAATGTATAAGAAATTCTTTATAAATAGCTCTTATTATGAATAGCAAAAAGATATATTTGAAGGCGCTTGGTGTCGATCCTGGTACCTTTTGCATGTTAAGCGAGCGTTCTATCATGTTAGCTTGTTGCCTAATCCTCTGGTCCTCCTTTAGTTAATTATTACGACCCGAATTAACAGTTAATCACATATTGTAATTTCAAAACGGAGTTGGAAGAAGTAAGAAACTTCTGCTTAACCAAAAGATGATAAAAACGCTTTCAACGTTCGAAATAACAAATATTTTGTTGCAGGTCCACCAAAAATTATATCAAATCAAACACAATTCGGCTCTCAAGGCGATACTGTCAATATAGAATGTGCAGCATTTTCAGTGCCAAGAATAGAAAATATTATCTGGACTTTTGATGGCAGAGAAATTGACACTATACACGATCAGGTAAAATAATATTTAGTATTGATTGTTATATAACATATTTTTTTTTCTTTTGGGTAACCACCCAGCACATGCCTTTCACTCCGTCTAGGGTGACACAAGGGCGGCATATAGACCCATAACCCACCATAATCCCCCCCCTTTGCCATTGGACTGACCACTGATACTGAGGGCACACGCCGTCCACTCCGTCTGGGGCGACGCAAGGGTGGCTCGTGCTCGCATAACCCACAGTAATCCCTCCCCTTCGCTATTAGTCTAACCACCGGAATCGAGTACCTTGTCATCCGTAGTCAGCCCGGCCGGATACCCTTTCGAGTACCATCCCTCCCCAACGCCCCCAGAACTGCGGGTGACGAACTATTCCCCAGTCCAGTTACCCGTGGTATAACATATTGGGATTAATAGTACCTGGGTTGATCTACGCGGGAAGAAGATCCGCGAGCCAATCATCATTTCTGCAATATGCCTACTCTTGCTTTAAAACTTCCCCGTTGACTAACAGCTTCTTTTCTGAAAGAGTCCCCTGCGATTAAAAGGAAAGATCTTCTATAAGACGCTGATCAGAGGGGTCAGTATAGAATTTTATGGCGAGTTTTCCTCTCATCTACGTATTATATCATAGTGTTCTAAAAACAAACCTTCCACTAAGCAACTAATCTTTGTGATTCTGTAGACTTTACAAAAGTAGATTTAATGGACACAAAGAACACCAAGTCTCAGAACAACAATTTTCTCAATTGCTCTAAGTATTGCCCTTTTTGGGGTAGGCTATGGTCAGCACACTGCCGCCTGGCTCCGTACGCTTGTCGATCGCACAAAGTATTGTTGTTTTTACTGTTTTTTTTTTTGGGTGAGAGTGCACCCGCCGCCCGGTTTTATCCGGGACGATAGAGGGGCGGCGCGCGGCTTCATAACCCACCATAGCACCTGGCCTTCGTCGTTAGGCTAACCAACGGTACCGAGTTCCTTGTTCTCCAAGATTGAAACGATGGAATACCCCGCGGGGTACCGTCTCCTCTCGACGTCCCTTCCAGGGACGTCGGACAAAGTATTATTCTGCATAGGAATCGTACTCGTAACACTTTCAACGATAAGTTGATATCTTAACCACAACACCATTTTTGCCGTAGAATTGAAGTTAGCAGTAATAATTGTAGGCATATACCGCTAAATTATCTATCATAGTCTGTAATAAAAATAATATTATCCAGCCACTAAAAATGGATGAAGGAATCCAATTATCTGGTCCCATTTCAAGTGATACTAAAATAATATGTCATAAGGTTTACGAGAGTCTCAACTATAAAGGATAGGTAAAGCATTTTACGACGACACGCTAAAATGTATTAGGTTTCATATCATTTTGTATTGCATTAAATTTTCAGACATTTAAACATTAGACAAAATGTTGTTGTATTTTCTGAAGTTCTTTAAACGAACTGCACTAATTTTTAACCTCCGACGGAAAAAGACGACTGTTATAAGTTTTACGTCGATGTCAGTATGTCTGTGTGTATGTTTCTGTGTATGGTATCGTAGCTGTCAAACAGCAGTGTAAAGGTATGAGCTCTTTTCCAAAATGATGTAATGGCGTATGATTAATCGATTAGGTGCTTCACGCGTGCTAGTATAGACGTTCAATGATAATTAATTAATAATTCCTGTTGAAGAGAACGTGATACTGTTTTGAAGTGAAACTTCTTTGCGCGCATGAGGGTAAATTTTTTACGGATGAAACGCAATTTAGCGTCACGAAGATTTGCAGCGTTTTCGTCGAAGAAGATGGAGAGAGTGATTGAGACCGATTGAGAGAGAGTGAGAAAGGACGAACATAGCACGAAGCACAGCCATGGGGCGAGAGTAGGGAGCAAGCGAGTGAGAAAGATCGACAGATTTTTTTATTAATTTTTTTTCTACTTTTTAATTTTATTTTTTAATACTGATAAAAAAAACTTTTTTGGTTCCATGTGGAACCAAAAAAGTTTCACTTCTGACATGCGTACTTAGTACTCACGCTATTTTAATTTTTTTTTATTCTTCTAATTTATAAGGGGATTTTGTCCACATGGACACGTCAATCCCATTGTACGTGATAATTTTGTTGTATTATTTTATTTTGTGTTAGGGGTTGTTTTAAATTTTCAATTTTACTTATTGTTTTTTGAAGTTACACTTCTTCTGGCGCGTTAGAGAAAAATATTGACAGTGAATTTTCACTATGGGCGTGCACATCGTCACAAAAAACTTACACTTTGAAGTTAACTAGTCAACATTTTTTACACTCACACAGTCACAAACGTCAACTAGCCTTTTTTTTATTATTACTGTCGTAATTTCTAGAGATGTAGGATAATCTGAAGGATAGCCGACGTCCTCCCCGAGGGGGAGACGTCGGTCAATGGGAGGGTACCCCTCAAGGGGGTATTCGACTTCAAGTCACCCTGCTCCGGTGGTCGGCCCAACGACGAAGGCGACGTATCGCGCAGGTGGGTTACGGGGTGTGCGTGCTTACGCCCCTCTGTCGCCCCGGATGGAGTGGGGCGTGAAGCGCGCCAACCGTAACCCACCACAAAAAAAAGCTGAAGGATAAAATTTTTAGAAAGACTTTTATTTTGTTACGCCAAAGAAGTACAACTTCTTACGTGCCTACATAAGAACTTAAGGGAGGTTTTAAAATTTTAAACTTTAATTAGGGATGCTATTTGTTTTATAACATTTTTATTCCATCCATTTGTCAGTCCATTGACATCTACTATTATAGATAAGGTTTCGTTTATTATCATTTAAAAATCTCCAAAATATCCATACCTGTTTCATTCATTTATATACATGAAGATTAGACCTGCATACACTGTCTATTCCAGATTAAATAAATCTCAGAACAAATTCCCTGCAAAGACATCGCA
Source organism: Lymantria dispar (assembly GCA_032191425.1). Classification (NCBI taxonomy): domain Eukaryota; kingdom Metazoa; phylum Arthropoda; class Insecta; order Lepidoptera; family Erebidae; genus Lymantria; species Lymantria dispar. The sequence continues at coordinate 9,137,473 of CM063468.1, read as the reverse complement.
ACCTTACATTCCAATCGTTCTCCCATACATCTAAAGCATCTAAATTAAACAAGCCGTTTCCTCAGGATTACGCATTCCTTGAAGAGCTCCAGCCAGGAGGGGTGGTGAATTCAACGCTTATTATTCGGGACAGTCAATCTAAACATTTTGGAGTCTATAAATGCAATGTCTCGAATGATTTTGGAAGTGATACAATGGAAATTATTCTACGGCCTAATAGTGAGTATTTCGTATTTTTTATATCTTATTTATTTATCATCAAACGAACTGTTAGATTAAGTTCAATTAAGTTCGATTAAAGTTTCCTTGTGGTGACGGAGTAAGAATACAATTCACCACTCCCTATCTTGCCCGTGGATGTCGTATATGACAACTATGAGATATAATATGCACATAACATCTGTGCAAGAGAAGGAAAATTCGAAATGAAACCCTATACCAACATGTCTGAACAGCATGATATAGTAGTTCAAATTTCTTCCCATTGTAGAGGAGGCCCGAGCCCAACAGTGGGACGTATGTGGGCTGCGATGATGACGATAATGAAGTTCGATTATTGAAGTTATATCTACTGTGTCTGTTTTGGCGTTTTAGGGAATAGCGATGGGAGTAAATATTTACTATGCGCGCAGATACTGATACGAAAAACCGACACCCTGAAGTTAGCTAGTAAACATTTTTTTATAATACGCGTGCACACCGTCACAAATTTCAGCGCTATAATAAAATTTTGAATAATATATATTAAATACGTTTTTTGGTAAAAAATAACGCGAAGGATAACATTTTTAGAACGATTATTATCTTGTTACGCCAAGGAGTATAATTTCTTACGTATATACAAGTACACATACATTTTTCCAACTGACTTCAAAATAGAAGGAGGTTCTCAATTCGACTGATTTTTTTTATATATTTGTTATGTCAGAACTTTCGACTGGATGAACCGATTTTTAAGATTCTTTTTTTTTATATGAAAGCTACTGCTTCCCGTATGGTGTCATTTCAATTTGGTTCAGATTTTTTTAATATCATCCATAAGTTAACGGTTGAAGTCGGTTTTTTTTCTTCAGAATTATTATTATACTAGCTAACCCGGCGAACTTCGTACCGCCATAATTTTTTTCGTAAATATATTTTCTAAATTTCTGAATATATTGTCTCTAATGAAGGAACCATTACGGCTTTGTCGGGAAAGATTCGATCGTCTTGGTCGTGGCATTGTTAATGATGATTCAAAGAGAATACAAAGTACTGATTATTGATTTCTGACACAATTATAATTATCAAATTTTCAACCATACTTAACTATAGACAAAATTACGTTTAGCTATCATTTACGTTTTGTTATTACATATCAAATGCGTTTTTGTTTTTCTACGTTTCATAGTGACTTGTGTTCTCTTTGAGATGAGTTTCGAAGATATTAAAGATAAAATAATATCTGAAGATTAAGCGGCAAAATATATGTTTAAATGAACTTTTAAATGAAATTCGATCATTATTATACGAGTCGCTTTATTTGAAGATATTAAAGTAAAAATAATATCTGAAGAATGAAGTGACGAATATATCAACGAATGAACTTTCAAGTGAAGTCCGATCACTCTTATGTGAATCGTTTCATTTAAAGATATTAAAGTTAAAATAATATCTTAAAAATGAAGTGACAAAATATAATTAATATCAATAATATAAAACAAAGGAGTTTTTTATTTGTATGTTTGTTAAAATAAACTCAGAAATGACCAATCGAATTTGCAATCATCGCATGCAAGAATCGAATTTAGGTAAAGGTTGATATATAAAAAAAAAATATATTTAAATTTTCCATTTTTGAAATTTATAATTAAGCTTGTTCAAGAAAGAACTAACATGAATTACATGGCTACCCTATTGTCGGGCAGAGAAATACGATAGGGCGAAATAATCAGACATCAACTTGGAAATACCCATATTGTTTATAACGGCGCCCCAATGGAGTTAGGTTAGGTTAGGTTAGAGTTAGGTTAGTTACAGCCAAGTCAAGCCTTAGAGCTGGGCGAATAGCAATCAAAACACATGCACCTATAGTCCCGGTAAAATTTTATAAGCCATCTGTGGCTTAATAGGTCACAAAAAATTGTATTTTCTATTGTTTATTGTTATTATTTATTATTGCCGCGTTCACCACTCTTACTTGTGAATGTCGTAAAAGACGATTATGGGATATAATATGCACGCAACATCTGTGCTAGAGAAGGAAATCTTGAAATGAAACTCCATACCAACATGTCTGACCAGCATGGTATAGGAGGTCAAATTCCCTCCCATTGTGTAGGAGGCCGGAGCCCATAAGTGGGACGTTTTATCAATTATAATTCTGAACAAAAAAATACCGACTTCAATCGTTTTTGGTTACATTATCAAAACTGGATCAAATTGAAATGGGACCACACGTGAAACACTGCTTTTCAAATAAAAAAAGAATCATCAAAAACGATTCACCCAGTCGAAAGTTTTGAGGTAACAAACAAAAAAAAGGAAAAAGTAGTCAACTTGAGAATCTTCTCCTTTTCTAAAGTCGGTTAAAACTATAATTATTTACGTATATTCACGTAATTACACATAAACGGGGTCTTGTCATTATCTGTTGTATTACAATTCAGGCTTCACTTGAATAATTGATTGATTAGAATTAATTGGCCTATTATAAGTAGGGTGGACTTAAATAGGCAATGTAATTTATGTAATATACTTAATTATTTTATAGTACTATTGATACGAGAATTATTAATTTGTTAAGTTTATATTAAATAGGTGAAAACAAAAAGCAGCTATTCAAATCCATCCATCCATCAGCTTATAGACGTCCACTGCTGGATATAGGTCTCCCCACGAGAATGCCACTTGCATCCAACGGTTCCCAGGCACTTTTAAGATGTCGTTAGTCCACCTAGTAGGGGATCATCCTATGCTGCGTCGTCCAATTCGTGGTCACCACTCGAGAACCTTTTTTTCCCAACGGTTGTCAGTTCGACGAGCGATGTGGCCTGCCCATTGCCATTTCAACGTGCTAATTCTGCGGGCTACGGTGGATACACCCGTTCTTCTACGGATTGCTGTATTCCAGATTTTATCGATTTTATAACGTAGAGAAATACCGAGCATAACCCTCTCCATAGCACGTTGGGCAACTTTGAGCTTTTTTATAAGGTCTACATTTAGGGACCACGTTTCAGTGTAGTATGTCATCGCTGGTAACACACTGGTTATAAACCTTTGCTATTCAAATACCAGTGAACAATTTGCTTAAAATGCTGGCAGCATTGGCAATGTTTCTCTCTGCCAAGAAAACGACAGCCTTCTAGTCACATGTGTAGTTTTTTTAGCCTTTATTACGAGTAATTCTTACTATTTATAATTTATTTTTATAGTTTTTTACTATCCTTCTTCACAGCAGTTGGAACATTAACCGATAGTATACCATGCTGGTAAACTGTGTTGCCATTAGTAATTATTTTGGGTATATTCTTTTACATAAATATTGTCCGCATATATCATATTCCATAGTTATATTTCTGACCCACATGATTGTAAAATATGACGGTAAAGTGAATTCTTAATCCATCACCATATGAAAAAAGGAAAAATTTTAGTGGAAATAATTATTGCGCAACGACGACTGACGTTCCCCAGGGGAACGTCGGTCGAGCAGAGAGGTCCCCAGGGGTATTCCGTCGGGCCGACCACTGACGACAAGTCAACCTGCACCGGTGGTCGGCCCAACCACGAAGTCGACGGGTCACGGGTGGATTACGGGTATGCCTGCTTACGTCCCCCCTGTCACCCTGGATGGTGCCGGGCGACAGGTGCGCCGACCGTCACCCACCCCAAAAAAAAAAAGTAAAAATAATTATACAAATACCACATTCTTTATATGTACATATAAAATGGAGAAAACTTACGTGACATTTTTGTTTATTAAGTCACAACACGAGAGACGATTAAGCGAGATTTTTTTTTATTAAGTAAACAATAAGTGAGTAATTTTTATTTTGTTTACTCTTTAAAGATGATGGCAGTCGTCATTACTTTCATTGTTTTTTATTAAGCATTTTACGACTTCTTCTTTACGAGCTTCAAGTTTATGACCGTTTGCAATTCAAGAAAATTGAAGCCAAGGATAATCTTCGGCTTGATAGATTTTTAATGCTCAAAAACAAAATTCAGTTCATTATTAATAACTAGTTTCTGCTCGCGACTTCGTCCGCGTGGTATAAATACTTTGGGCTAACGCTAACTTTAACCTAAGACTTTGTTTACGTAGAAGGTGAAATATTTTTTAATAATACGATTTTGTCACACATGATTTTTGCGAAAAATTTGCCGTTTACGCAGCGAAAGCTCTCAAAAGGAAAAAATAAAACTCCGATTTTGAAACATTTTTCATTGGTGATCTATTCCTGTTGATCTTAGCGTGATATATAAGCCTTTGATGATAAATGGGCTATCTAAAACTGCAAGAATTTTTCAAATCGGAGGAGTAGTTCCTGAGATTAGCGTGTTCAAACAAACTCTTCAGCTTTATATATTAGTATAGATATACATAAAATTAAATTCTAGAAATATATTATACCGGGCAATCATAAAACTTAATACTATTCATATTTATATCCAATTTAACTCTCAAGGAGGGCATGGTATACATTTTTGGTGAGCTATGGTCTGGATACCCCACCCAATCTGTTTGAGGCGAAGGATGGATGATCAGCGTGCGACCCCATAACCTAGCGTCCATATCATCATTGGGCCAACCACTGATACCAATTCCTTGATTTCCGTGGACGATCTGGCGTATTGCACTTTTGGGTAACGTCCACTTCGGCACCCCTACAACAAGGCATAAACTACGTAGTCGACCTCTTAAGGCTGATCCCGGATGTGTCCTCCCATGACCTCGGTATTCGCATCTGAGCCGCCCAACGCGCCGGTGGCGGAGCATGTCGAGGTATTGGAATTCCTCAAGGACCCGCACCGCTGACTCCTTGTGCGAGACAACTGCCATGAATGACTGGTCCTGTAAGGACATGTTACCTACTATCATCATTCATGACCATCATTTCAGCTCATATTCGTCCCACTGTTGGTCCCGAGCTTCCTTCACCGTACAAGCGAAATTCAACTCCTATACAACGCTTTCTATGTGGTAACGTGTTTTCTCTTTCCCTGTGGTGACGGAATAAAAATACAATTCACCACTCCCTATCTTGCCCATGGATGTCGTAAAAGATGGCTTAGGGATATAATACGTAGTAAATAACATAACATGTATGAAAGACAAGGAAAACTTGAAATAAAAGGCGTAACATAAACAATTAATGGATAAAAATCCGTATGGTGATGGAGTAAGAATACAAATCTCCACTCTCTATCTTGCCTGTGGATATTTTAAAAGACGAGTAAGGGATACAATATGCATATAATATCTATTTGCATAGATAAAGTAGAAAAATTGGAGCTCTGTAGCAGGCCGTATAAAAGATGAAATAATAAGACAATTATATTCTTATCACGAAATAAATGAGCGCGCAGGCGCGAGTACCTGCGCCTGATGCCGCCCTAATAGAGGTTGCGGGTGACCGAACCGGGGATTTATTTTGGACACCCGCGAAGAGGTTAACCTTACGACGGCACTCTCCACCGATGGTCGACCCAACGACTAAGGCGACGTGCTCTACGGGTGAGTTATGGGTATGCGTGCTTACGCCCCTCTGTCGCCCCGGACGAAGTGGAACGAGGAGTGCGCCGACCGAGTGAGCCAACGCCCAAAAAAAAAACACTAAATAAATACCAACATTAAAATGGTTATTAATAATAAAAATGCAATTTGCCTAAAATTGTATTGCAAAAAGCAGCTTTGTATTTTTAGTTAAAATATTTCACGTAAATGTCTCTATTGTGAGGTAAGTAGAGCTTATTTTGTAAATATTTGGGGGAAATAAAATCAAAGGCTGTTTTTATTTGTAGGGTTTGGTAAGAATATAATTGAATATTATATTTCTACTGTTATTATAAAATGTCCGTGTGGTAATGGGAGGGATGTTGACCAACTATACCACGCTAGTCAGGCGTCCATAATGGGAAAGAAATTGACTTACGCTAGTCAGGCATGTTGGCATAGAGGTTTTATCGAGTTTATTTGAGTTTTATTGAGTTTTTTTGTCTCTTGCACAGATATTATCTGCATAATATGGAGTAGATTAGTAGTCTTTTACGACTTCCACGGGTAAGATAGGGAGTGGTGAATTGTATTTTTATTCCGTCTCCACATGAAATTTTTGTATTTAGCTGTTTTAAAACTGAACATGTTTTTAAGATCACGTACATTTTATTACACTAAGAAAGTATTTAGTTTATAAAAAAAGCTAATGATGCCCATAAAATTCATTGTATGACACTTCACATAAAATACCACCTATTAGTTATTATGTTGAATGTTATTTTTGTTTGTTAAATGTTATATTTGTTTATTTTATTATTTTTTATTTTTACTTATACGCGTAAGATTAGATAACTTAGTACCGCACCTAATCCGTATGTTTATTATTATTATTTTTCTATTATTTGAATATTATTTACAAAAGCAGCTGTAATTTGTTAGTTTAATTATATTCGGCTGCTACCTGTACTTTGCTGACAGACGTCGCAGGACGCTGCAGAATAACAGCGTTGCGGTATCTCTCTTAAAATAGATGCCTCAACATTATGCTGAGCAGCGATCCTTTTTCTCTTTCACGAAGGGAAAACCAATGTTGATATCAATTTCTTTTTGTATTTTTTTTTATTATAATTTATTGTTTTTCTATATTGTACTCACTGTTTGAGCTTTTGTGATGTTGCCCTCCCGTGAAGGAGTAATAAATTATTTTTCTTTCTTTCTTTCAAAAATATATTTGAATTAACGAGTGCAAATAAATGTTAATTTATCGAAAAAAAATTAATTTTCATTCAATTCCTTCTTTGTATTATACAAAATGAAGATAATTCAGTGATAATAATTCAATTCATAAAAGTATGAAATTTTTCATCAATGTTTTCTTATAACGTTATCACGTAAAATTTTGTCCTTAAACAAAATAAAAAACAAAATCAAAAACAAAGTAAAATAAATATTTAAGGGGGCTTCCATACAAAAAACGCGATTTTTTGGCCCTTTTTTGCTCAATGGTACGGAACCCTTCACGCGCGATTCCGGCTCGCATTTGGCCGATTTTTTATTTTTCCTTTATTAATTTGAACATATTAAAAAAAAACAACGATATATTTAAATTGCATCTTAACTCGCACGAATAAATTGTGTGATAGTAACATTAGACCACTAATAACATTTGATAAAAAGAGTTTATCCAATCCCTCTTTGAAAAATATTTGCCTTCGATTCAACTGGCAAAGTACGTCACTATTATTCTCATGAATGACTTGACCGCTGTTAAGGTCGCAACGACCAGACATTATCGTAAACGTATCGCCATTCTGGCTTTATAACCCTCACATAAGTACAGCTATTCATCATGAGGTTTATAAAAATCATCTTTGATGTTTTTTAGAGAATATAAATAGATTTTAAGCCTAAAGGCGTTATGATTTAAAAAAAAAAAAAAAAGTCATTATAATTGTATTTAAGTCATCATCGCAGTCCATATGCATCCCACTGTTGGGCTCGGACCTCCTTCGCTATGGAAGAGAAACCGACTTACTATACCACGCTGGTCAGACGTTTTGGTATAGGGTTTTATATAGAGTTTTCCTTCTCTTGCATAGATATTATATGCATATTATATCCCTTTTTTTTTAGTTTGGCTGTAAGTTCCGTGGCGACAGAGGGGCGGCGCGCGTTCTTATAACCCACCCGTAGCACGTCGCCTTCCTCGTTGGCCCGATCTCTGGTACGGAGTTCCTTGTCCTCTGTGTATTATATCCTTTAGACGTCCGGGCAAGAGAAAGGGTGGTGAGTTACATTCCTACGCCGTCACCACACGGAAAACTGCATTGAAAGTATATTTAGATGTCTATTTGATATTTCTTTTAAATTTAATGCATTTTACGCTAACTTTTTAGCTGAATTGTTTTAAATATATTTTATTACAAAAAAAGTATTTGTCAATTGGAATATTTTTTCAAATATTCGAACATTTATCTATATCAATATTATTAATATCATCAATATTATTAATATTGATATTGAAAATGTCATTCTCATAATATGAATTTATCTTAATTTTTGAAATATTCTAAATCATTTCAAAAATTAGGATAAAGGTGACTGGACCGGGGAGTTAGTCCGTCACCCGTAGAGAAGCCGACCGCGCGAGGAAAGAGCGACGTCCTCCCCGAGAGACGACCGCTGACGGCAAGTCACTCTGCTCCAGTGGTCGGCCCAACAACGAAGGCGACGTGTCACGGGTGGGTTACGGGTGTGCGTGCTTACGCCTCTCTGTCGCCCCGGACGGAGCGGAGCGAGGAGTGCGCCGACCGTAACTCACCCTAAAAAAAGGGGGCGATATGATGCCAAATTAATATTAATTTTTAAAAGTGCTTTAATTCGTTTTACTAAAAGGTTTTTGATTTATAAAATTATCTTTAACTATTATTATTGTGGGTCAAATCTGTATAGATTAAGTGCTCACAGTGTCATGCAGACTTGTGGTGGTCTTTTTGCATTTATTTTTAATTATGTTTATGATAGGATGCCAGCTTGATGGTAATACCCAGCCATCCTCTCTATTGAAAATTTTGAGTTTTTCGATTTCAATAGCCTCGCGTACCATTCTAGCCAGGTGTCGGTGTTCTTTTGCGAGGATTTGTGGTTTATTAAACCTAATATTATGGGGGATGTATCAAACCTAATGTAATAATAATAAGTAATATATCCCTGATATTACTAATCGTGAATTTTATTTGTATTTTTTTTTAGAAACGTTTCCACTACTCTTAATATTATTTGGTGTAACATCTGGTACGATAATGGTGGCTGCAGTGATAATGTTGGTCATATTATGCCAGAGAAAACAGAGGAAGAATAAACAGACACAAGTGGTGGAGAAACCAGACGTTACAGTAACTGCTGAAGAATTATATAAAGAGAATGATAGAAATTCTAATATAAGTGATTTGAAATTAGAACTTCGTCAAGCAAATGGAAGCTGTGAAATTGTGAGTATATTTTTAATACTATCTTTCTGTATAATGAAGAAGTAAGAATACAATGCACAAACGCTCTTGTCGTCGTAAAAGATGACCAAGGGATTAAATATCGATCACTGAAGTCAAGGAACTCTGCACCGGTGGTCGGCCTAATGACGAAGGCGACATGTCGCGGGTGGGTTACGGGGCCGCGCGCCGCCCCTCTGTCACCCCGGACGGAGCTGGGCGGTGGGTGCGTTGACGGTAGTCCACCCCCAAAAAAGGGATTAAATATGCATATAACATTTCTGTAAAAAAAAGAAGGATAACTTAAAACAAAACCCTATAGGTGAATTTCCTTCCTATTACGAAAGAGGGTTTGAGCCTAGCAGTAGTATATGTATGAGCTGAATTGACGATGATTGTCTAGAGATTTAATTGTTGATATGAGTCGTTGTCAGCATAACAGGGACCTGTTAATCTGAATGGCCTATTTGAGATCACCAATGTATAGAAGAGAGCCCACTACAGGTATTAGGTATACAGAAAATAAATTTAACTTACTTCATCATAATTACTTCATCCCATATACGTCCCACGGTTGGGCTTGAGACGCCCCCACAATAGGAGGGAAATTGCCCTTACTATACCATGCTAGTCAGACGTTATTGGCATAGAGTTTTATTTGAGGCGGCGGATCGCCTGCGCGAGGAGCGCAGCCTCGATGAGGCGATCCGCCACCGGCGACTCGGGCGGCGTAGGCGTGAATACCTGCGCCTCATGCCGCCCTAGCCGAGACCGCGGGTGACGTGACCGGGGAATTAGTCCGTCACCCGCCGCGAGGCCGACCGCGTGAGGAAAGACCGACGTCCTCCCTGAGGGGGGGACGTCTGTCGATGGGAGGGTACCCCACGTAGGGGGTATTCCGTCGAGCCGACCACTGATGTCAAGTAACCCTGCTCCGGTGGTCGGCCCAACGACGAAGGCGACGTGGTTTTCGGGTGGGTTGCGGGTGTTGCGTGCTAACGCCCCTCTGTCGCCCCGGACGGAGTGGTGCGAGGAGCGCGCCGACCGCAGCCCACCCCAAAAAAAAAAGAAAAAAACAGACTTTTATTTAGAGTTTGTCGTTTCTTGCATAGATATTATATGCATATTTTTATCCCTTAGTCGTCTTTTACGACATCCACGGGCAAGAAACAGGGTGATGAATTATATTCTTACTCGGTTACACGGAGAATATAATATAAATAATTAATAATAATATTGTATTTGTAGGAATATTCTAATACGGGATCTGATAGTACTTTATGTTCGAATGCTAAACTTGGAAGTGGAATACCACTTGCTGGCAGTGTTCCCCTTACATCTATAAACCAGAATAGCACATATCAGCCGTATAGATATAGCAATGATTATTCAGATCCCGCCTACGCTGATTGTTATAAGGTAATGGAATTTTTAATATCTAACAATATTTCATATCATATCTTCTTGGAGACCAAACTTAACTTTTAATATCTAACAATATTTCATATCATATCTTCTTGGAGACCATACTTAATTTTTACTATCTAACAATATTTCACATGGAGACCAAACTTAAATTTTAATATCTAACAGCATTTCATATCATATCTTCTTGGAGGCCAGACTTAATTTTTAATATCTAACAATATTTCGTATCATATCTTCTTGGAGACCAGACTTAATTTTTCACTTCTGATCAGATTTAATTCTTTTTAATTTATTGTTAATTTGCTTACTTTTTAGGTCAACAATGGTTTTAGCAATGGATATCAAACATACGTCCATTACGGTCATGATTACACGCCTGGATCATTACGTGTGCAATCACCAACTATGAGTAGTGATAAATTAACTCCAAACAGGTATGTATACATGTCTTTATATCTATTAGAGCAGCTATCACTCTCTTAATGACTGAAGTCATTAAGAGAGTGATGGCTGCTCTGTTAGTTAACGCGTGATCGAGTGCTAATTATGACATCTAAATCATATTTGCAAGCCATATTTTTAAGCCATATTTTGTTTTGAATTAAATTTATAAATACTAGCTGTCCCAACGAACTTCGTGCCGCCATATTTTTTTTCGTAAATATATTATCTAAATTTCCGAAAATATAGTCTCTAACTGAAAAACCATTACGGCTTTGTCGGGCAAGATTCAATCGTCTTGGTCGCGGCATTGTTAATGATGATTCAAAGAGAATACAAATTACTGATTATTGATTTCTGACTGAAATTATAATTATCTAATTTTCAACCATACTTTATCATAAACAAAATTACGTTTAGCTGTCATTTGCATTTTGTTATTACATATCAAATGCGTTTTTGTTAAACAACGTTTCATAGTGACTTGTATTCGCTTTTACGTTTTATGTCACGTTACACGGGAACGCGATCCAACGGGATAAAAAGTATCCTATGTCTGTCTCCTGGTTCTACGCTACCTCTCCACCAATTTTCAGCTAAATCGGTACAGCCGTTCTTGAGTTATAAATAGTGTAACTAACACGACTTTCTTTTATATATATAGACTAGCTGACCCAACAGACGTTGTTCTGTTCAAATATAATAAAAGGAAACCTAGTTAAAATCGTAGCAGTAACAGGGACTGACTGACTGCAGCGCTATCTGCCGGGCTGATTTGTGAATCTAAATCATCCTGGCTCCCACTTGAATGCATTAACAAAAATTCATACAAATCCCTCTAGCCGTTTAGTTGCAGTATAGATAAATAACCTAGTAAATATATATATAGATAAATACCTAGTCGTTAAGTTTTCTTACATTTTCTGATTTTCTGCGCAACTTTCTAATTTTTTTTTGTCCGTAAATGCTTTTCTCAAAGTAGTAGAAAAATTAAAAAGAAAGATGGACGGAATCAGTAAACTCGTTCTCAAGTTATGTTATTGTTCTGCCCGAACAGCGCCACCTACCGGGTCCAATTGTGAATCTAAACCACCCTCGAATCCCCTTGAACACACACAAAAAATTTCGTGAACATCAGTCCAGCCGTTTAGGAGGAGTTCAGTGACATACACACGTACGCTAGAAATTTATATATAAGATATACCATGGCTTTAGGGGTACTACACCGGATGTAATAATTGCTAATGTATTTGATATAATTTTATCTAAAAGAAGTAATTTGACCGGTTCTTATCAGCATGCGGCCGCATACCGATCCGGTGGTAGATTCATAGATTGTAACAATAATTATATAGAAATTTAATATGTATTATGACAATATGTTAGTGTCATTAATGAGCTTATACCTAATAATGGTTTAAGTTTCTATATATAGCTGCTGGAATGTAATATAGATATTGTAATCCTTATATTTTTTTAAATATTTATTTTCCTGTGTTAACAGAGTATGAATATAATTCGCCCCTCACTCTCATGCCCGTAAGTATCGTAAAACAAAATCGACCAAGTGTGAGTCCGAGTCGCTCACGAAGGGTTCCGTACCATTATCTAAATAAACGGCGAAAACCTCTTTTATTGTATGGGAGCTCCCTTAATTATTTATTTTATTTTAATTAATTATATTTAAAGAGAACATAAAACTAAATATTCTGTGAATAGTCAAAGCGTCTACCTGTCACCGTTATTAGTATCGAGCAAGAAACGGTAAAAAAAACAATTTGTTGTATGGGAGCCCCCCTTAAATATTTATTTTATTTTATTTTTAGTATTTGTTATTATAGCGGCAATAGAAATACATCATGTGTGAAAATTTCAACTGTCTAGCTATCACCGTTCTTGAGATACATTGTGGTGACAGACGGACGGAAGAACGGACAACGAAGTCCCAGTAATTGGGTCCCATTTTAACCCTTTGGGTACGAAATCCTAAAAACGACTAAGGGATAACATGAATGCAATCTCTTGCATTGGGGAGGGAATACTCGAAACAGAACCTATATCAACACGACTGAGCTACATGGTATAAGTTAAATACCCTTCCACAACACAAAAGGACCGATCTCAACAGTGGAACTTCTTAGCATGCTTTATTATTCTTCTTCATATATATTCTACCTTGGGCTCGATTCTCCACTAAAGCGAGGTGTAAATTGACCAACAATCCTGCGTTGGTCACATATATCGACAAAACGTTTTATGCCGTATTTTTCTTCTTTTACATCAATATTTACGTCATATGATATATTTTAATCATCGTTTAAGACACCCACAGGAAAAGGGATAGTGAATTATATTCTTACTTTGTAATAAAGCCTTTTGTTTTAAGAGGATCTTCTCGTCCAACATACCTCAGTGTCTGAAAACACAGATCTATGGCCAGTGTGTGTTATCAGTGATGCCTTACGGCACAGAAACGTGGTCCCTAAATATAGGCCTCATAACAAGGCTCAAAGTCGCTCAGCGTGCTATGGAACGGGCTATGCTCGGGATTTCTCTGCGAGATAGAATCCGAAATACGGAAATCCACAGAAGAACGAGTGTAACCGACATAGTATGAAGGATTAGCACGCTGAAGTGCCAATGGGCAGGCCACATCGCTCAACGAACCGACAACCGCTGGGGAAGAAAGGTTCTCGAGTGGCGACCACGTATCGGACGACGCAGTGTAGGACAACTAGGTGGACCGACGACCTGGTGAAAGTTGCTGGGCGTCGTTGGATGCAGGCGGCACAGGACTGCACTTTGTGGCTTAACATGAGGGAGGCCTACGTCCAGCAGTGGACGGCGCTAGGCTGAAATGATGATGATGATGAATAAAGCCTAAAGCCTCTAGTAAAAAGTGTGGAAATGATTTTACCAATCAGATCAATGACGCATATTTATATATAGGGGGTGAAATATAATAGTTTTAAGAAAAAAGAAATGACTATATCACACTTTACATTGTACAATTTCTGTAAGCAAAGGTAACAAAGCAGCCATGCAATTTTATGCCCCACGATATTACTAGCCGGGCCCATAAAACGGCAATAGCCGTTGACCGGATTGAATATAAAACTCCGAGGTATTGGAAATTTCTTGAGAAGATTCTTGAAATTGAAAAAAATCTGCAGTAATTTACAATGCCACAAGCAATATAACATGTTAAAAACATAAAAAAGTACATAGTAAAGATTTATATACCGGGTTGAGAGCCATATCCGTGTGGTGACGGAGTAAGAATACAATTCACCACTCCCTATCTTGCCCGTGGATGTCGTACAAGGCGACTAAGGGATATAATATGCACATAAGATCTGTGCAAGAGAAGGAAAACTAGAAATGAAACCCTATACCAACATTTCTGACCAGCATGGTATAGTAGGTCAAATGCCCTCCCATTGTGGACGAGGCCCGAGCTCAACAGTGGGACGTATGTGGGCTGCGATAATAATGATGATGAAAGATTTATAATCTTTGAAGTTTCTATGACTTTATTAATCTTACTACCTAATTCCTACGGTTTCACAGATGTATTCCCGTTACTATGTGAATACCGAGTTGAAACATAACCTATATTAATCGCTGTTAATGTCGTTTTACATGGCTGAAAGAATGATTAAAATTGTTTTAATGTGTGAAAGAGTAACAATCAAATAAAGCTCAATTACTTTCACATTTATAATATTGTAGTTAGGATAGGCAATGGAATACCTGCGCCTAATGCGACCCTATCCGAGGTTACTGGTGAACGGATTGTCACCCGCAGGGAAGCCAACCATGTGAGGGCGACGTCCTGCCAACTGCCTTGTTGCGGTTTGCGTCAAAAGGGGCCGTACCCGAAAGGTTAATTCGCTGGGCCTGCCACGGATGACAAAAATCAGTACCAGTGGTAAATCCAATGGCAATGGGGAGGGAATACCGTAGGTTATGGGTCCGCACGCCGTCGGTCTAGTCGATAGCCTACCAAAATAGGAGTATCAATGGTGCTTTCTACGTCAATAATTGTATATTACTTTCTACTTTATCTATATTTATGTGCTATTTATCTGCCTAGGTCAATAAATGGTAGTCTACCAAGAAGCGTAGATACACCATCGACAGTGCAATTCAATCCAGGACATGGAGGATCTCAAAACAATTCACTGCAACGGAGGAAACGTCAAGACAGCAGTAACGCATTAAATAATTTAGGATTACCTACTCCTGAAGGTAAAAGAAATTCACAATATTTATATTAATTTTTTTTCAATGGTTGGTCTATGGTTTGATGGCAGAGTAAGAATATTATTCACCAACCCCTCGTGGATGTCCTAAAAGACGGCTAACAGATAAAATATGCAAATAAAATCTGTGCAAGAGAAGGAAAATTCGAAATAAAACCCTGTGCCAACAGGTCTGACTAGCGTGGCATGGTAGTATAATTTCCTTTCTAGCGTGGAGGAGGCTCGAACCCAGCAGTGGGACATATATGTGTCGACATGATTTTCAATGGTTTTTCTTCTTTATTTGTCATGGCAATCAGCTACCAAACATCATCCTAGCTCAAATACGTCCCACTATTGGGCTCGGGCCTCCTTCATAATGGGAGAGAAATTGATCTACTATACCGCACTGGTCAGATGTGTTGGTATAGAGTTTTTTGTCAGGTTTGCCTTCTCTTGCATAGATGCCATCCGCATATCATATCACATCTTTTACGATGCATACGGGTAAAAGAGGGGGTGGTGAATTGTATTCTTACGCCGTAACCACACTGCAAAGCCAGTGTCGAGTCATAATTTTCTTTACAAACTATTAGTTTCTTCATATTACTCATTGTCCGCCAGTAAGTCAAATTGTCGCCATGAAAGTGTTATGGCCACTGTTAACGGTATCTTTTGAGATTTTTAGTGGCAACGAAAATGTATGCAAAGCACTTTTAAATCATATTCCTTATATCCTAGTAGGATGAACGCATCATACGTTTTCTCCCAATTATTATGATCATGATGTAAATATATTGTAAAGTTTAAGTTTATAATAAAGCATATATGTAAATGCTTCTATTCAGCCCATGGTTTTCTCAGAATAGCGTTGCTGCCTGAGTTACTTGATAACCCTTCATTTCCAATTTCTAGGATTCCCGCGAAAAAGAAAGTTGTGTTGATATTCTATTCATTTTAACTTGTCATCATTGGGAAAAAGAATAAACACATATTTCAAAGCTCATCTTATAATAATAAGAATAAAATGTACACAAAAGATCACGCTTAGAATCGGCAAACGTGTTCGAATATTTTCATGTGAATTTCTAAACAAAAAATGTATTACAAAGAGAATGGTAACTGACGCGTTTGTGACTATGTTACCTTATACACGCTTTTAAAAGGTAAAATCTGTTTGAAAATATTTCCTTCATACAATATTTCAATAAATTTAGCCCCAATGTTTTCAATATATAAAATAATTTTGTTAAGTAAATCTTGTATACTTGGGGCGTTTGTTATATCATAAAGATTTTGATATCGATCCGAAGCTGTTCTTAGTTGTCCTGTTTTGTTAGTTTCACTAACTAAAAAGCAGATTATTTAAATTTGTGATCTTTACGCGAGTATTGCATAATTAAAATAAACCATTTTTTGTGGATTTTATTGCGTTAGTTTTGATTTATTATTTTGCCGAGGTTTTAAACACCTAGCGTTCATGGTTGCAGAAGGTACTCTAATTATGATTACCATTATCATTACTGCTCAAATACGTCCCACTGTTGGGCTTGAACCTCCTTCATAGTAGGAGGGAAATTGACCTACTATACCACGCTGGTCAGACAGTTTGGTATAGGGTTTTACTTCGAATTTCCTTCTCTTGCATAGACGTTGTATGTGTATTATAATACCTTAGTAGTCTTTTACGACATCTACTGGCAAGAAAGGGGATGTTTTTTTTTTGGGGGTGAGTTACGGTTGGTGCAGAGTTTCTTGACTTCAGTGGTCGACCTGACGGAATAGCCCTAGGGAGTACCCTCTCCCGTCGACGTCCCCTACCGGGACGCCGAATGCCGTTGCAAGGCTAACCTCTCCACGGGTGCCCGGCCTTAATCCCCGGTCCTGTAAAAAAGGGGATGGTGTATTGTATTCTTACCCTGCCGTTACACGATAAGTACTCTAATAATCAAATACAAATGCGATAAAGTTCTTAAAACTTCTCAACTCTTTAAAATTTATAATTGAAGACATATTTCTTTACACATGCCACGAGACAGTAAAAGATTGTCGTTACAATCTTTGTAACATAATGGTTACGCTGAGTTGTTACATTACAATAAATATGTTCCGTTACGTGACAAATCTATGTGTTTCATTTATCTTTTTATTTTTCTCTTTTAGTAAAATAGTTGATAAACTTAACAGGCTTTGGTTTATTGACACTACGTCATCAGGGGTGACGAATCCGGGCACATAATTTGCCGTATTTCTCCTCACCATAATTGCCAATTGAGTAGGCCAGGCATTGCCGTGTGGTGAACGGATAAGTCACCACCCCTTTTTCCCCGTGGGTGTAGTAAAAGACGACTAAGGTATTAAATATGCGTACAACATCTATGCAAGAGAAGACAAACTCGAATTAAAACCCTATACCAACCCGTCTGACCAGTTTAGTATAGTAGGTCAATTTCCCTCCTATTAGAGGAGGCCCGAGCCCAGCAGTGGAACGTACGATGATGATGTATGAGAATATGAGATATGATGATGATGAGATTAAAAAGGATTGAAGGCAAACTAGGTGTATTTCAATGTTGCTTATAAGTTAAATCTTTTCAGGAGGAAATCGAGTTCCTAATGGTGGACTAATCCATGGTGTGGATGTGCGTTATGCAGCTACATATGGCAATCCACATTTACGTACAGGCGGTGGCCTTGGATTTGCTAATACAGTAAATACTGCGAAACCAGCATCCACCCCAGCACCGCCACCGTATTCATCAGTAAGGAGTTCCGTCATACTACCTTCAGGTATGTTTTCAACTTTTTTTGGGGTGACCGATTAAGTATACCGTTCATCACCTCTTTTTTTCTCAGGGGTATCATTATCATAATTAGTCTGTCATCCGCCGAGAGGCCAATCTCGTGAAGAAAGACTGATGTTCTCCCCAAGGGGGAGACGTCGGTCGGTTTTTTGGGGTGGGTTACGATCGGCGCACTCTGCTCCGGTGGTCAGCCCAACGGCGAAAGCGACGTGTTACGGGTGGGTTACGAGTGTGCGTGCTTACACCCCTCTGTGTCGCCCCGGATGGTGCGAGGAGTCATGACGTCAGTGGTCGGCCCGACGGAATACCCCCTATTTGGGGTACCCTCTCATTGACCGAGGTCCCCCCCCTCCTTGGGGAGAACGTCAGTCTTTCCTCACGCGGTCGGCCTCTCGGCGGGTGACAGACTGATTCCCCGGTCACGTCACCCGCGGCCTCGGCTAGGGCGGCATGAGGCGCAGGTAATCGCGCCTACGCCGCCCCAGTCGCTGACGGCGGATCGCCTCGTCAAGGCTGCGCTCTTCGCGCGCGTGATCCGCCGCCTCAAAATATGTGATCTGCCATATTGTGGCTGGCGCTATCTTGATGTTACAATGATACTAAATTTAGAAAATTACATGATTATGAGAACTAAAGACGTGTACCAAATTATTATACGTATACTAGGTATTATTATATTAAATCACTCAGTATTTGAAGATTTTGATGAGATAGCTTTTGTGAAAATCAATCATAGAACTTTCAATTTCGAACGCAGATACGTAATAACTTGAGGCGGTGATTTTGACAACTCTTGACAATTCACTTCAACTGACAATAACAAACAAATCAATTAAACAAGTAACAGTTTTGTCCTTCAACAAAACTTTACACTAGACCTTCATGATTGATTTAATAGAATTTTTTAGTATTTTTCCATATTAATGTTTCACTTCGGGAAACTTAATAGGATCTTCTCGTCCAACATACCTTAATGTCTGAAAACACAGGTTTACGACCAGTGTATGATACTAATGATGACTTAAGGCACGGAAACGTTGTTCCTAAATGTAGGCCTCATAACAAGGCTCAAAGTCGCTCAGGGTGCTATGGAGCGGGCTATGCTCGGGATTTCTCTGCGAGATAGAATCCGGATTACGGAATGCCGCAGAAGAACGGATGTAACCAATATAGCACAAAGAATCACACCGCTCGACGAACTGACAACCGCTGGGGAAGAAAGGTTCTTGAGTGGTGACCACGTATCGGACGATGCAGTGTAGGACGCGAACTAGGTGGATCGACGACCTGGTGAAAGTTGCTGGGCGTCGTTGGATGCAGGCGGCACAGGACTGCATTTTGTGGCGAAACATGAGGGAGGCCTACGTCCAGTAGTGGACGGCGATAGGCTGAAATGATGATGATGAATTCTTCACTTTTGGCATGAACGTCTTTCGTAATGGAAGGGTAATGAACCTACCATTTGAAGATAATCAAACGGATTAATATAAAATTCATAATCCTTCGAAGAATTCCGTCATAAGCAAATGAATATATATATGCATGTAAAGATATGATTATTATATCATCTCTTTAATTTCAATTTACCCGCGCTAGCGCGAGTGAATACAGAATGACAGGTAAATGAATTGTATGAGTGAAAGGAATGTCTGGGATATAAACTGATGTTTTGCAGATCTTTGAGATTTGGAGGTTGTCTAAAAGTAAAATTATTGTGTGTGTTGAATAAAATACCTGAAGGATTTATTAGAGACGATATTTGGGAAAATATAAGCTTTGAATGTTGTTTCTTTAATTACAGGTAAAGTAATACATGTTTTGTAACATTTACATTATGTGGTTAGGCTATTCGTGCATGTTAAAACAATAAAATCTTTAATTACAGAAACGCAATTGAGTTTATTTGTGAATATCGATCACCTTATTTAAAAGACCTTATAAAACAACATTCTCTGAAACCTTTTTAAGATGGACAAATTGAAGTTTGAATTTACAGTTAAAAGTTTCGACGAAAAAAAAACAAATGTACTGGCTATAACCTCAATAACGACAAAAGAGGGTAGTGTTTACCTTATACCACAAGAATACCAGCCAATAAAATACCATGGAAAATTAATGGAAACGGAAACGTATAAAACATTAAAAAATACTTTGCAAAAGAGACATGATAAAAGAAGTTTATGGATAACTTTATCAGATGAGATGAAAAAGATATACATGGATAATGATGAGAATATACAATTCAATAATTATTTCCTAGAAGAAGTTTTAAATACAAAGGTAACTGGAACCACACAACCTATAACAGATGAAGCGATTACATACCCACAATTACCAAGACAAAATTTAAAGAAGATTTCAGACAAATTTGTAATTGACAAATTCACAGGTGAAAACTCAAACGTAATCCAATGGATGGCTACTTTTGAGAGAGAATGTGCCCGACTGGATATAATTGAGGATGAAAATAAAATTGAGATTTTTAGGCTGTTTTTAGAGAAATCTTGTTTAAATTGGTACAGTTCTATGCTGATAAAATATACGCTATCCTCAGAATGGAGACAATGGAAGGAAGATTTTTGTGATACTTATGAGAATAAAGGTTGGACACCAATAAGATATGCAATAGAATTTAAATATAAAACAGGATCACTATTAGACTATGCTATAAGGAAAGAAAAAATATTGTTAGAAATGGATGACACAATAAATAAAAGCACTCTCATTGATCTGATTGCAGTGGGTCTACCAAGTTTCATAACAGACAAAATTGATAGAAAAAGAATTAAAGAGACTAAAGATCTTTTTAATGAAGTAAAAAGCTTGGAACATTTAGTTAACAAAAAAGGTTTTGATAAAAAGAAAAGCACAAATTTTGTTACAAAAACAAAAGAAGCTAAAGAACCTTGTAAGATTTGTAAAAGGCTAAATAAAGGTAATAGATATCACCCTGAAGAATTATGCTGGTTTAAAACAAATGATGGCAAACAAAATATTATCAATTATGTTAACAATTCAGAAGTAGAAACAGAATTAAACGATATGGATCAAAAAAACTAGTAGTGCCACCATTAATTGAAGTCAAGTTGATATTAAATAACACATTGCATACAGTTGGAATATATGATTCCGGTTCTAATATCTCATTAATTAATTCAAAATTGCTAAAATTAAGAGATGAAGAAATAAATAATGCTCAGGCTGTGAAGCTAACTACAATTAATGGTGTAAAACGAACAAATGGAATAGTAAAGTTAAAAATTAAAATCTTTGAAATAGAAGATGAAGTAAATGTCTTTGTGATTAACAAGAAAAATTTCAATTATGACTTTTTAATTGGGTTGGATATGATAAAACAATTTAAATTGATTCAAAATGAAAAGTTAGAAATTTCACAAAAAAGTAAAAATGCAGAAAGGAGAATAGGAAAAGAAAAGATGAAAAGTTATAGCAAATTCAATGTGAACTTTAACGAACATGTCGATGAAACCAATTTTAGGATTTTAATGAACCATCTCCAAAATGAACAAGAAATAAAAATAAACCAACTAATTGAAAAATACAAATCAATCTTTGCAAAAGACAAGTATGACATTGGAACTGTCAAGGATTTTGAAGCCAGAATTGATTTATCAATTGATAAATACTGCAATAAAAGACCTTATAGATGCAATATTAATGATAAAAAAGAAATAGAGAGTCAAGTATCAAAGTTATTGGAGAAAAATCTCATAGAGGAATCCTATAGTCCATTTGCTGCTCCAGTAACATTGGCATTCAAAAGAGAAGACAATAGAAAATCAAGACTTTGTATAGACTTTCGGGATTTGAATAAACTGGTTATTCCACAATCACAACCATTTCCATTAATTGAAGACCTGATGGTAAAAACAAGGAATTGCAAATATTTTTCTGCACTCGATATAAATTCTGCATTTTGGTCGATACCGTTACGAATCGAGGATAGAAGAAAAACAGCTTTTGTAACACAAGATGGCCATTATCAATGGACCTGTTTACCATTTGGATTGAAAACATCTCCAGCCATATTTCAAAGGATATTAAGCAATATTATAAGACGACATGAACTTACAGAGTTCACGGTAAACTTCATCGACGATATTTTAATTTTTTCAAAATCATTTACCGAACACTTAACACATTTAACAAAATTATTTGAAGCCATAAAGAAGGAAGGCTTCAGATTGAAATTTTCTAAATGCACATTTGCATCGGATACAGTAAAATATTTAGGGCATATTATTCATAACAATTCAGTAAGCCCAATAAAAGATAATTTAATATCAATAAAGAATTTTCCAGTACCACAAAATCAGAAAAATGTGAGACAGTTCTTGGAAAAAATAAATTTTTATAATGAATATATACCAAATAGTGCAATAACATTAGATCCACTACACAACTTGTTGAGGAAGAATCAAAAATTTATTTGGACAGAAGAATGTCAAGAATCTTTTGAAAAAATGAAAAATCTATTGTGTTCGCAACCTATTTTAGAGATATTTGATCCAGACCTACCAATACTAATTTATACGGATGCAAGTATTCTAGGCATTGGAGCAGTATTGAAACAGAGACAACAAAACACAAAAGAAAAACCAGTTGCATATTTTTCCAAGAAGTTGAATGAGATACAGAAAAGAAAAAAAGCTATTTATTTAGAGTGTTTAGCAATAAAAGAAGCAGTTAAATATTGGCAACACTGGCTTATAGGTAAACGATTTACGATTATTACTGATCATAAACCGTTGGAAAAAATGAATATTAGATCGAGAACAGATGAAGAACTTGGAGACTTAACATATTACCTCTCTCAATATGACTTTGAGATAAAATATTCTCCAGGTAAAGATAACCTTGAAGCAGACTGCTTGAGTAGAAACCCAGTATTAGAAGCACATGAAAATGAAGAAGAACAGTTAAGAGTGATCAATTGGATAAAACTGGAAGATATTATGATTGATCAAGAAAATAATGAGGAATTACAAAAAGGAAAAGGAAAATTAATATTGAAAAACACCATATATTACAAAAAAATCAAGAATAAAGAGAAAATCGTTTTATCAGAAAGCTTTAGTATAAACTTTATCAAAAAAATACATAGAGAATACTGTCACATTGGAATTAAACAAATGCAAAATAAAATTATACCATACTACACATCTAAGAATTTAAAACTGAATATAGAGAAAATATGTAGAAAATGCGAAACTTGCATTATGAACAAATCAAGAGGTCAAAAAAAATTTGGTTTAATGTCTTACCTAGGACCTGCCACACGCCCGTTTGAAATAATGTCCATTGACACAATTGGTGGGCTCGGGAGTTCAAGATCGACAAAAAAATACATGCACCTCTTGGTGGATCATTTTTCTAGATATGCATATATTTTAAATTCAAAAACACAGAATTCAAATGATTTTATAAAACTTGTCAAAAATGTCACAGAATATAGTAATATTGGTATGATCTTAACAGATCAATACCCAGGAATAAATTCAAAGGATTTTAAACTTTTCTTACAGGAAAAAAATATTCCAATTGTCTTCACAGCAGTCAACGCCCCTTTTTCTAATGGAATTAATGAAAGGCTTAACCAAACCTTGGTAAATAAAATAAGGTGCAAATTAAATGAACAAAAGAAGAAAGTAGCGTGGACAACAATAGCAAAAAAATGTGTAGAAAGTTATAATGAGACGGAACACACTGTGACAGGCTTTGCACCTGTGTACTTGCTACAAGGAAAAAATATTGCATTTATACCAGAAGAGCTAAAAGAAAAAAAAACAGAAATTGGCAGATAGAAAATTGGCATTAAAAAATAGTATAAAATCCCATAACTACAATAAAAAGATATATGATCGAAATAAAAAACATTATCAGTTCAATGTAGGAGACATTGTATATGTGGAAAATGGCAACAAGTTAAACAGAATAAAACTTGATGAGCTGAAAATTGGACCATATGAAATAATAGGGAAGGTCTCAAACTCAATATACAGAGTGAATACAGGACATAAGAAATCAGAATCGAATCTCTTCCACATTTCCAAACTAATACCGGCTCCTGCACTTGAAGATGGTAGTTTAGAGAATATACAATAAGATTTTATGCTAAAATTATCTCCATGGAGGGGGGGGATGTAAAGATATGATTATTATATCATCTCTTTAATTTGAATTTACCCGCGCTAGCGCGAGTGAATACAGAATGACAGGTAAATGAATTGTATGAGTGAAAGGAATGTCTGGGATATAAACTGATGTTTTGCAGATCTTTGAGATTTGGAGGTTGTCTAAAAGTAAAATTATTGTGTGTGTTGAATAAAATACCTGAAGGATTTATTAGAGACGATATTTGGGAAAATATAAGCTTTGAATGTTGTTTCTTTAATTACAGGTAAAGTAATACATGTTTTGTAACATTTACATTATGTGGTTAGGCTATTCGTGCATGTTAAAACAATAAAATCTTTAATTACAGAAACGCAATTGAGTTTATTTGTGAATATCGATCACCTTATTTAAAAGACCTTATATGCATAGAAATTGTTTTGCTAAACTCTGACAATTTAAAAATCTTAGTGATTCTGCCGTATAAATGCGTTCATTTTTGTCATGAATCTCTTTCATAATGAGAGGGAAATTGTCTACTATACTATACTTATTAAACTGATAGGCAAATAAAAAAAAAATACGCGTTACATTCAAAGAGTTCCGTCAAAAGTCTTGTATTAACAGAAAATATTTTTCCAAACCATGTTGATTACACTGATTGGCAAATACATGGCATTTTAATCGTTTAAATTAACTTAACTCCGCCAAAAGCGTTATATGAATATAAATTATTTTCTCAATCTTCATAAATGATTTAAGTGAATTTCTTAGTATTTCTTCCGTATAAATACGTTTAATTTTGTTATGAATGTCTTTTATAATGAGAGGAAAATTACCTACTACACCACGCTAACTAGACTAATTGGCAAATACCAAAAATTTCTATTCGTTACATTCGAAGAGTTATGTCAAAAGTTTATATGAACAAAGATTATTTTTCTAAGCCTTTACAATTGATTTACGCGACAATGACAATTGCCACGCTTGACAGGCGAGTTGGTTGTCATAGTTCCCGAGCCAAGTTTCACGACTCTCAGGGGAAGGCAATGTTTACTGAAATATTGCAATTTTAACGCGTGATTACATGGTTAGCATTTACAATTTATAGTAACTAGCAACCCGTCATCGCTTTGCTTCGGTTTTAGTCGCCTACCCACCCACATAGTTCCCGTTCCCGTGGGAATACTGAGATAAAATGTAACCTAAGTTACCACAATCGATCCAATCGTTTTGATTCCAACTGGTTTTTAAGTATCGTGCAAATAACCGCATCAGGATTAAAAGGCCCATAATTTAGACATTACAGACACTTCAATTTTATTTATTTGTATAGATAAGATTCTTTTTTAAACTTCAACCCTTAAAATATAAGTTTAGTAAACATTATCTATTTCACTCTCGTCTTTATTAAGTCTTTCAACAGATGACTCAGCAAGCAAGCTAAAATATAAAATTTTATTATCAGGTACATCGTCGCACTCAATAACGTCCCCAACTAGTCTGGCGTCGCCTCAGTGTACTACAAGTCCAATTACGACGTCTACTATGTCTACGGATAGCACGCAACCACCGGTATGAATACACATTCTTCTAGTTGTTAACTTTTATTTTATTAATGACTAACAACCCGCCCTCGCTTCGCTTTGGTTTCAGTCGCTTTACCCGCGTCATTCCCGTTATTGTAGTAATACCGGGATAAAATATAGCCTAAGTTATTATATAGACAGCTACCTGGTAGTAAAATCGCAGGTTATGGATCAACTGTTGAGTATGTTGTAGTTTTAACGGTCACAGATCGTAATTAAATTACATAAAAAAAAATTAAAACAGAATAATTACAGTGATTTCAAAAATGTGTGTCTAAGAGTCTATGCCTTAAATGTGTCATATTATGTAGGCATGTAACGCGTTGACGGTATAAATAAGTATGAACCGAGCAAACGCGTCGATGGTAAAATAGGTACGAAGGCGCCCCGCGAACGATCATCGGCCGATCATCTGATATTAAAGCGAAATTTGTCTTGCTTATGCGACCATAGTCATTGTTTTATTCACTTTCTAATGAACATTTAACAAAGTAAGAATAAGTTGCAGTTTAAGTATCACTGACTTTATACATTTCAATCAGATTCACACGAAAAAGCGATGACAAAATTGAAAACTTTAATGTCTCGAATTCATTATCAAATCGATATTTTTATTTCGATTTTTTTATGGCTTTCTATCTGTTGCCCCATAACGTGATACACTCTGTATATTTGGAATTAATTATTTTTATACATTTTATCGCGTTTGTGATTTGCCAACGTTTCGAACACTTTGGAATGGTCACGGGAAGACTAAAATGTCTTTCGTCCAAAAAGTCATCGTTATTATAGAGATTTATATCTACTTATTACTACTATTAAATTTTGACCCACATTTTGATACAAATTTATTGCCAGTCCAAAAAAGAATTTTATATGACAAAAAAAATATTTTTTTGACTCTGAATTTTTTTAAAAATTTGTATTGTTTTTGAATCAGTAATTATTAAACATCTTTTTCAGTGTGGTCGCCTTCCAGTCCGGTGGTAGTATATTAAATTTGTTAGATTTAAATTAATAAATTGCCATAATACAATAATTACTACAAATTTAAGTTTAATATATATGTATTGTATTTAGATGAATATAGAAATATATGGGAAGTTTTCGATTAAACATTAGTTCATAAAAAAATTAACTAATTTTTTTTTTGTCATAGATTGGTGTTGCCACGTCATCAGGAACGCCTCAATCGCCAAGCGCACATTACATATTAGCACCATCAAATAGAACTATTAGCAACGCAACTGTTACTAAAAAAGGTGAGAACTGTAATTATGACTTGTTCGAAATACTTGTGAACAAAAGTTTTCCTCACAGTATTTTTCTTTACTTTACTTTCGATATTATAAAATATCGATTAATATCGATATCATTTTGTAATCAAAATATCGATATTTTGTGTCCGATAATATCGACTTATCGATATTTGGCTATCGATATCAATATCGATATTTTACTAATATCGCTCATCCTTAATCTGCTCCAGTATGGAAGGGAAATTAATCTACGTCACCACGTTGATCAGGCGTGTGGTTATACGGTGTTTTCCTTCTCTTGTAGTGAAGTTATCTGTTCAGGTTACCTCTTAGTCTTCTTTTACAATACCCGCTGGCTGGAGGGGGTTTCGAATTTTATTCTTACTCTTTCATCCATCATCAAAGCTCATATACGTCCCACATTCTTTCTAGACTCGAGACTCCTCCACAATTGAAGAGAAATTGATCTACTATACTCCGCCATCCGACCGGTTGGTATAGAGATTTATTTCAAGTTTGCCTTCTCTAGCATAGATGCTACCTAAGTATTATAATTCCTTAACCGTCTTTTACGACACCCTCTGGCTAGATAAGGCATTTCAAGTTGTATTTTTATTCCATCACCACATGGATACATTATCTTAAAATCTTTTTCTTTTATTACAGGTAACGGTCTGCAAACCCCATTAGCAACTCATGTGTAAGTTTTAAGCTTTTTACTATGAAAAAGACTTTGGATGACTTTTACTATGCAATTATTGTGTATTCAATTGTAATATATAGTTCATTTTAATTTAGATGTATTTTCCTCGGATCTTCAAAGATCAAATAAATGAAACGTAATCAATTAAAAGTTTTTGTAATATATTAAATACAACGATTTTTCAAACATTTTCCGTTATTTTAAATTGATATACCTGTATACTAAGCTAATATAAATTTTATTGTAATGTAACGGAAATGTTTGGAAGATTGCTGTAAATGTTTTGAGGTTGCCATCTTTTTTATTTGTATATCTATCCCGTAATTTATACTGAATATAGGTTCCCGACATAACTAATTAACCATATAATAATCTTACAAGGATTAAATATTCCAAAGTATGCTATAAAATATATCTTATTTTTTTACTTATTTAAATAAGTCAAACATTTAAAAAACATAATTAACTACCAAATTTATTATAGATCAGGAGCAAAAATCAAACAAATAAATCGCCCATAAATTGTCATGCAACTAAATATGTAATAAGTTTTAAAGTTAAAAGGACTGTTCCTTTAAAAACACTATTCTTCATAAATTTTTCTATTATTTATAAATGTATGATTTCACAAAAAAAAATGTAGTTTTAAACTTACATTAAAGTACAAAAAACAACATTCAGATAAATCAATGTCTTCATTTATTTAATGATTTCTGATGTTTCTGTGAGTATTACACATTATAAATAAAACTATTTTTTATAGATTTCATCATGTGTGTATTTAATTTTTGATTGCCCGCTGATTCCGAATATTTACCATATAATACTTTTCAGCATTTATGATCACGGGTGGATTAAAATATCTCAAGTCTCACTTCGACAAAGCAAAGCCTAATAAACATGTTATTTTACTTACATTAACTTGTGTAAAAATTGTAAAATGAGTTAGTAGCTATATGTAAAAAAAAAATTAAATCTATTACAATGGGAACTAATCGTACAGGTCTTTTCGTCTCGTCTCAGCCCACATATGTACGTCTCACTGCTGTGTTCGGATCTCCTCTTCACTAAGGAGGAAGTTGATCTTTTATGTATACCTCACGGGCACACAGTTTGCCATAGGGTTTTATGTCAAGTTTCCCTTATCTAGCATAACATGAGCATATAATATCCCTTAGTCGTCTTTCGCGACACCCACGGGCAAGATAGAGAACGGTGAATTGTATTTTTACTCCGCCATCACGCGGCAAACAGGTCTTCTAGTTAAAATATATTATATATGTAAAAAAGCTGGCAACCTTATCCTAATGTCCTTTGAATGTAGCGTATTAGTTCAAAATATAGATGTATAAACCGTTAAAATAGTCAATCTAAAAATTCTTGTCCCAACCGAATTAGGCATGATTGATCGGTTTGAACTGTTCATAACTTTTGGTAACTCTGTTGCGTGTATGTTAAATAATAAGTGATTTGGTTAATCAAAAAATAAAAATGCCTTTTTAATTATAAATATTTCTTATGTTTACGCGATTACACATTATAAATAAAACTATTTTTACGGATTTTATCGCGTTTGTATTTGATTTTTGATTTCTCAACGTTTCGAAGACTTTTAGCGTTTATTATCACGGGTGGACTAAAGTGTCTTACGTCTAACAGGTAATAACGATGACTGGTATTCAAAAATCAAATACAAACGAGATAAAATCCGTAAACTGTATTTTGTCCCCCGTATTTCCACAGTCCTAGCAATTTTAATTTTGGTGATATAATTGGTTAATTTTTGTAATTATATTGAATTTTTATGCAATATAATTAATAATACAACCTTTATATAATTCGTTGAGTTTTTTTAAAGTTAATGATCTTAGTTGTTTCTATGCTAATTTTTTTATATGTATAAAAATCTTTTCATTAGCCGTTTTAAAGTTGATTCAAATGATATTATTGAATTATTTATGTTATATTAAAAACACATAGGAAGGTTGCAATTGTGTAAAAATTTGGAAATATGAATATTATGAAGATATTTGTCCCTTACTGTATTTCATATTTCTGTCAATTTATATTTTATTTTGTGAATTTTTTGTCAATTAATGAATTTTTCGTGAATTTTCGTCAATTTCATATAATCTGACTGAGACTGGTCTTATATGCTAATATAATAATGCGTGTATAAATAAGTGTAAGTGCTACATTTCAACGTAAAATTGTGCTGCAATTACGTAAAAGTTTCACTAAATCATGATTAATAGACTGTTTTTCCATTAAGGTTTCCATTTCAATAATTTTTTTGATGTAAAAACTGAAAAAGTATGTGTACAGTGGAATTTTTGCATTTTAAAACATATAGGTAGTTTAATTTCTCATGGATAGATTTTTTTTTATATTTAAATTTTTAGAAAATACCGCATTGGAGTGTTCATAAATTTTTGATATTATCATTATTTACATATAATATTTAGTATTTTCATTGATATATTTCAAGGTTTTATTTCACTTTTAGAATAAAAGGAATTATGTCATATTAAACTTTGAAGTCAATTATTATATTACAAAAGCTTTTTCTATTCGATTTACTTACTCTTTTTTTATTATTTTGCTATATTTTAGACACTGTTTCATACTCAGATGAGTATTTTATCCAATATTATGGTAAATTAATAATGATTTACACAGCTATGTAATTAAATATAAAAATAGAAATTAAATATTATATTTTATAACAACTTATTTCTTTATAGTGAATCACATATCAATAAAATAGCTATTTATAGATATTATTCTTCTGATTCTGTCAATAAAAATATAATTAATAATTAGTACCAAGTGAGCTTTAATTTTTTTTATTAAAAGTGCCATTTCGTATTTCAAACATATTTTTAAAATTATCAAAATTTTGATCTTCCATTACTTTTTTATAATGAAATATATAAAAAAATATAGTTTACAATATTATTTTACGTTTTGTTTAATTATAAAGAAAATATCTGTTTTTATTTTCATAGAAATTAATATCAATTATAAAGATAAAAATATATCTTACATATGGCTTAGCACAATCATGCTCAATAGTCTATAGGGAAAGTTTAAAAATCATTTCAATTTTCAATTAAGACTGATTAGACTAACCTGCACCGCACGCCCAGTGCTTTTGTTTAAAAAAAATACTTTTCACTATTAATCTTTTCAAACATGATATAAACTTTTCAAAACACATATATTAAATAGTAAAATGTTAAAATAATGAAAAATTTGTGTGTGTGTGTACTTATGTACGCTCGTAAAAAGCTATACTTCTTTGGCGTAACAAGATAAAAATGTTTCTAAAAATTTTATCCTGCCCGTTGATATTTGTGCCGGTGTGCGCGCCTATCGTAAAAAATGTTGACTAGCTGACTTAAGGGTGTCAGATTTTCTGACGGTATGCGCGCGCATCATAAAAATTTACTTTCATCATGATTGCTGATATTTACGCGAGTATAACACACTGTAAATAAAATTACTTTACGGATTCTATCGAGTTTGTATTTGATTTCTGATTGCCCGATATTTCGAGCACTTTACAGCGTTCGTGATCACGGGCGGACTAAGATGTCTGATGTTCAACAAGTTATCGTTATTGCAGATATTTATAATTATCTACCCGCTATAGAAATTAGTTTTGTAATCTTTTTTTTTAAATTTTGACCTACATTTTGTTACAATTTTATTGGCAGTACAAGAAAAAACGATTCTCTATCTTTTCAGCCTATATATGTCCCACTGTTGGGCTCAGGTACTCCTCCATAATGGGAGAGGAATTGACCTACTATTCCACGCTGGTCAGGCGTGTTGGAATAGGGTTTTGTTTCGAGTTTTCCTTCTCTTTCATTCTCTATGAGAAAATTATATTCTTTATGTTAAGTAATTATTAAACATTACATTTGTAGTTATTATTATGACAGTTTATTCATTTAAACCTACCAAATCTAATATACTACCACCGGATCGGAACGCGGCCTCACTGAGAAAGATCCGGCAAGAAAACTCAGGAGGGCATGATTTTAAATTATTATTAATTTTAAAAAGCGCCTTACTTTATCTTACTAAAACGTTGAGCAATCAAAAATCAATTACAAGCGCGATCGAATCCGTAAAGTAGTTTTATATACTCTCATCATTTCCCATAACTCGCCAAATGAAGTGTAACTTCAAAAATATGTAAAATAAAAATACAAAAAGTCAAATTTATTTTATTTTTTGTTAATCTTTTAGCTATTACTTTCTTATGTTGGTACTTAATATAGAGCGTCTATAAATATTAGAAACTGAATAAAAATATTTACATTCATCGCCTAATTTAGATGTTTCAGTAATTAGAACGAATAGATTAAAACTTCGTACTTATATATAGATTATTTATGTTAAAATATGGTCGCTATAGCAATCATCATATCCGTCTTGTAATTTCTTCTCGATATTTTTTGTAATATTATTATTTTCTACTAAACTTATAACACTAAAATATTCTCTTAAATTAAAAGTGGAATTTATTAATAAAATTAAAGATATAAATTTTACGTTTTAAAATAAATTACAAAATTTAAATTACCAAAAATATCGAGCGCATCAAATAAAACGGCTTACACACTTGCGATTTTAACTTTTAAATTGTGCAAAAACGTGTGTGTACGGTGGTTTACGTCAATAATTGTTATTCCTCTTGTAATAAATACTATTATTATGCTAGATAAATAATTATTTTTTCTGTGATACATAGATTAAAGTGTTTTTGTAAATAGTAACAGCTATTATTACTATGTGAGTGAAAATTATTAAGAAATCGTACTACTTATTATTAAAGTATGTAAAGCTTTCGACTTGTGAACTAATTTAGGAGTTAGAAGAATGGACAATTATGTTTTGTTGAGTGAGAAATTAAAAAGTAGATAGAAACTGTAACCGGAGCGAGATATAAAAAAAAGTTGCGACTTGTAAATTAGTAAAATTGTACAAAATACTTTTCTAAATAAAACGACTTTGGCCTATGTAATAATGTTATTATTTTATCTTCATGTTTACACCTTTTTTTAATTTTAGTCATCACATTGGTTGGGCACGGGCCTTCTCCACAATGGAAGGGAAATTGACCTATTATCACCAAGGAAAACTTGGAATAAGACCCTATACCAATCTACGTGACCAGCGTGGTATAGTAGGTTAATTTTGCTCTTAGGAGGCTTGACACCAGCGGTCATAACAGCAAACTTTAGAACTGTGCCAAGTTTAATTTGAAAAGGAGAAATTACGTGGAACTAGAAAATAACGTAATACAATGAATTGAATGTTTTGTATATCCCTGCTTAGAAAATAATATATACAGGTGAAAGCTAAAAAAATTGAGATAATAAAACATTTGATATGATGGTGTTAGCTGGTACTTATTGATACTTGGAGTGGAGGGACTGAGATTAGTTCGCCAACTCCAATAAGGCCTATGTGTATATTTCGTGTGGTGGCGAAGTAAGAATATTAGTCACCACCCCCTCTCTTGGCGACATACATTTTCATACTTTGACTATTGTCACATCAGCCGCGCGCGATCGATCGCTTATGACTGTCGCATCGGCTGCGATGCACGGAAATGAACCTTAAAGGATATCGTGCCTATAACAACTATTTATGTATAGTTGTTGAAGAATAAGTGTAATAGAAAGAAACATCGACATAAAATTCTATACTAACACAACTGACCAGCGTGGTTTTACACAAGAATTTCTCTCCCACAGTGGAGGAGGCTCGAGCCTTTTAGTAGACGTATTTGAGCTGTGTGTAAGTAAGTGCACTGATGACATCCAGAAATTCGCAGGATACCATCATCATCATTATCATCTTGCTCTTATCCCAATTACTTGGGGTCGACGCAATATGTCATCTGTTTTGACATATTGCAAAAAGTTTCGGCAATGACTTTTATGACCGGCCGCCTGCCTGACGTCAACCCTCCTTGGGAATATAATCGTTGATCCAAATGGTACCAAATGAAGTTGGTCCGGGTCAATCTAGGGCTCTTAGTCGTCTTTTACGACACCCACGAGCAAAGCAAGGGTTGGTAGTATTCGAAGCCGCTACCACACAGCACTTCGCAGGGTACCAATGGATGTAAATGGCACAGAGACGCTCTGACTGAGATTCTTGTGGGGACGTCTAGGCCTTTGTCCAGCAGTTGACGTTTACAGGTTAATAGATCAATAAGGTATATCGTATGTACACTGTTTCAGCGGCCATTATTTAGACAAAACTTTATATACTACATCAAAGAAAACGTCGACACAATTTTTCAAATTTACAAGGGTTAAATGAACGCCTACGTCCTCAATGAACCTTGACATCTCATCCCTCGTAAGTCTCACCTTTTGTCCTGTAGAGACGTACGTGATGGTCTGATCAGTCTGTTACGTTAAGGTCATGCTCATTCACGAGGTTCAATGCTCTTTAATTTGTTGCATTTAAAGGTCTATACTGGCACACAATATTAAGTAAAGTTCGTGTTGCATAGACATTTTACTTTAGTAAAATATATAAATAGAATCCAGAATACGGAAATCCGCAGAAGAACGGGTGTAACCGACATAGCACGAAGAATTAGCACGCTGAAGTGGCAATGGCCAGGCCACATCGCTCGACGAACCGACAACCGCTGGGGAAGAAAGGTTCTCGAGTGGCGACCACGTATCGGACGACGCAGTGTAGGACGCCCCCCCACTAGGTGGACCGATGACCTAGTGAAAGTTGCTGGGCGTCGTTGGTTGCAGGCGGCACAGGACCGCACATTGTGGCGCAACATGAGGGAGGCCTACGTCCAGCAGTGGATGGCTGTAGGCTGAAATGATAAATGATGATGATAAATATTTTTGGTACTTAACGATCTTAGCAGGATATCGCAACCAGTGGGTTTACGAATGAACATGGACAAGACAAAAGTCAGGTCCAATGTCCATATCATTCCTGTACTAGTTGGTAATATGATTCACTAAGTTCTCAGTCATTATGTTTACCAACACAACAAACAGTACAGTTAAGTAGGTGCAAATTTCGAGAAAAAGTTCAACTGATGAATCTTATTCGGCTATCCAGGGTTCGAAAAATTTAAGAGGATCTTCTCATCCAACATACCTCACGTGTTTGAAGTATAGTTCTATGATCAATGTTTTTGCCCATTGATGACGTACGGAACGAAAATATGGTCCCTAAATGTAGGCCTCATAACCAATCTCAAAGTCGCTCAGCGTGGTATGGAGCAGGCTATGCTTACGATTTCTGTGCGAGATAGAATCCGAAATTTAAAAACCGTAGAAGAACGGATGTACAGGTATAACGTTACGACGAACTTACACGCTGAAGGGGCAATGAGCAAGTTACAACGCTCAACGAACTAACAGCCGCTGGAAAAGAAACGTTCTCAAATGCCGACGTTTCAGACAACATAGTGTAGAATGACTTCGTTGGCCCACCCAACGGGTTACAGTATCGAAAAGTTATCCCATATCGACATCACTGAGTCAAAGTACGAGCGTTATGCTCGTGCTGTTGATATTATTTTTATTGTAAATACGCCCTTTCTTTTTGGGGGTGGCTTACGATCGGCACACTCCTCGCCCACCTCCGTCCGGGGCGACAGAGGCGTGTAAGCACTCACACCCGTAACCAACCTGTGACATATCGCCTTTGTCGTTGGGTCGACCACCGGAGCAGAGTGTCGACTTGTCGTCAGTCGTCGGCCCGACGCCCGGCCCCTGAGGAGTACCCTCTCCAAAGAATACGACCTGCACTGCGGGGGAATTTATGGATCACACAAAGTGTTGTTGCGCATGGAATTCGAACCTACGGTACTGGCACGATAAGTATCTTAACTACTACACCATCTGTGCAGCCAATGAATATTTTCAGGCTTTTGGGAAAATAGAAGGAGATTTTTGCTTCCATTTCAATGAAATTAAATTTACATAATTAATGTGGAACTCTGAAGCTCTAGTTTTATTAAAATTGTAATTATTTATGTATATTTCTGGAGTGCCGTGGTAATACTTTTTTCTCTATGATCCTTGTATGTGTTATTAAAGTTCTTGATATTGCAGACTTTAAGGAAAAAAATTGTTAATAACTTTAATATGTCTTCTTCATCATCATCATCATCATTTCAGCCTATTGCCGTCCACTGCTGGACGTAGGCCTCCCTCATGTTGCGCCACAATGTGCGGTCCTGTGCCGCCTGCATCCAACGACGCCCAGCAACTTTCACTAGGTCATCGGTCCACCTAGTGGGGGGGCGTCCTACACTGTGTCGTCCGATACGTGGTCGCCACTCGAGAACCTTTCTTCCACAGCGGTTGTCGGTTCGTCGAGCGATGTGACCTGCCCATTGCCACTTCAGCGCGCTAATTCTTCGTGCTATGTCGGTTACACCCGTTCTTCTGCGGATTTCCGTATTCCGGATTCTATCTCGCAGAGAAATCCCGAACATAGCCCGCTACATAGCACGCTGAGCGATTTTGAGCCTCGATATAAGGCCTACATTTAGGGACCACGTTTCCGTGCCGTAAGTCATCATTGGTAACACACACTGGTCGTAGACCTGTGTTTTCAGGCACTGAGGTATGTTGGACGAGAAGATCCTCTTAAGTTTCCCAACCGCTGCCCAACCGAGTTGGATTCGTCGGCTGATCTTTTTCTCGAAATTGGATCTACCTAACTGGACTGTTTGTCCGAAGTAAACATAGTGATCGACAACTTCGAGAATCGCATTGCCAACTAAGACCGGTACAGGAATGACATGGGCATTTGACATGACTTTCGTCTTGTCCATGTTCATTCGTAAACCCATTAGTTGGGATACCCTACTGAGATCATTGAGCATTGTGCCAAGGTTTTCCATGGATTCTGCCATAACGACTATATCGTCCGCAAATCGAAGGTGAGTGATGTATTCACCGTTAATGTTGATGCTGAGTCTAGTCCAGTCTAAGAGCTTGAAGACATCTTTTTTTTTTTTTGGGACTAATCCCACCACACATTCCCACCATTGTTACTCCTGTAAGCCAGGATCCACAATGGTCTCCATAAATGACACCGAGGTTTGACCCTCAGGCAGTCCCGGGATATGATTTTAATTGTCTTGGGACCCGCAACAAATTTAATTAGAAAAGATTAAAGAGGAGGAGTTGGAAAGAGAGATTCCACTTCCCTCCCAGGCAAAGCGGGAGACAGGAAAACAAAAGGACTAGTCAGCCAATAAGTAAACAGGAGTACAGCTACGATAGCGCAGCAGTACGGCACCACGGATACGGAAGAGCTTAACGGGGCCTATATGTGAGCGTTAAGATTGATTGCTACAGTAGGTATGGCAGAAACGCATGAACGCATGGAAATTTTCTCGAGTTGCTAAAAGGTCCGTATAGTATACTACCCCACAGGTGACTTGCAAACTGTTTAACATAAGGTTACGCTCGTTTCGCCAGAGATCGCACTCCCAGAGAATGTGATGTGCTGATTGTTCATACTCGTGGTCAGATGTGGAACATTGACATAATGGTGATGGTACGAGTTTAAAAGAAAATAATTTACTTTTAAAGTTGCCATGGCCAGTTAAAAATTGGGCCACGAAGTGGTCAACCTCCAGCCACACCTTCTCCAGGCGCTCCCGGATGCATGGAAAAATAGATAAAGATGACGACCTTTCGATGATGAATCCCATCTTTCTTGCCATTCAGTTAAAAGTTCCTCATAAACAATGGATTGTGGTGCAAACAATCTAGCAATTTTATTTCGGTCGCGCGGTAGAAGGAAGTCTGTATTCATAGTTTCCTTTGTGGTGTAATACATTGACGCTCGTCTCTGAATCTCCAAATCAACCGGAAGTACACCCGCGAGTACTGGTAAGGCCTCGGTACTAACCGTTCTATAGGCTTTACATAAGAATATTAGGGCCAATCGTTGGCTCTGAATTGAAGACATCTTCCAGTGCAGTGGTGAACAGTTTCGGAGAGATGACATCTCCCTGTCTCACGCCTTTCTACAACTGGATCGGTTTCGTACTCCTATCCCGGATACGGACTGACATTGTGGCGTTCCTATACAAACACTTCAGCACTTCGATATAGCGATAGTCGATTTGGCACCGCTGAAGGGACTGCAGCACCGCCCAAGTTTCGACTGAATCAAAGGCTTTCTCATAGTCCACAAACGCTAATCACAGGGGCCGATTATACTCCTCGGTTTTTTGTATAATCTGCCGAAGCGTGAGGATATGGTCTATGGTGCTATAGCCTTTTCGGAAGCTGGCTTGTTCGGGCGGCTGGAAGTCATCGAGCTTACGCGAGAGTCGATTGGTAATGACCCTCGAGAACAACTTATAAACATGTCTCAGGAGTGAGATGGGTCTGTAGTTCTTTAGAAGAGCTTTGTCACCCTTCTTGAAGATCAGCACCACCACACTCCTGGTCCACGACTCTGGAACGTCGCCCCCGAGGATAACGGAATTAAATAGCTTCTGAAGGGCTATTAAGACTGGCTTGCCGCCCGCCTTTAGAAGCTCTGCCGTAATTCCGTCATCTCCCGGTGCCTTACCGTTACGTAGTTGTTTGAGAGCCATTCTGATCTCGTACAAGCTGATGTCCGGGATTTCTTCGGTATAGTGCCGAGTTAGTTTGGATCTGGGATCTTGGACCAAGCCGACAACAGGATTTCGGGATGATTTGTATAACTGTTCATAGAACCTTTCGACCTCTCGCAAGATCTCACTTTGGGATGAAATGACAGTGCCATCGTCGGTCTTCAGCTTAGTCATTTGGCTTTGCCCAATAGACAGATCTTGTGCGAACACTTTCGAGCCACGATTCCGCTCTATCGCTTCTTTGATACGGAGCGTATTAAATCGGCGAATATCGCGACGCACAGACCTGGAGATCTGCCTATTCAGCTGCTTGTGTTTGGACCAATCGCCTGAAGACTGCACCGTCATCTCTTTTCTCCGCTCCATGAGCTCGAGAGTCTGGTCAGAAAGTTTTTAGGTCTATTAACGCGGTGAGCCTTGAAAAATTTCAACCCAACCGCGTGGACAGTTTCCACGAACCTGTTGTTCATATCGTTCGGAGATTCGCACTCGTCCAGACATTGGAAGCGATTGTGTAGTTCGAGTTGAAAGCTTTCGAGGTTCTGGTATTGGACAGATGTAGGTCGAAGTGTAGACTTCATCAAGCGTGACCGCTCGACTTTTGTATGGATATTCAATGTGGCTCGTACCATCCGGTGATCGCTCCCAGTTTTAATCCTGCTGATCACTGAGACATCATTGAATATCTGTCGTTTGTCTGACAAGATGAAGTCTATCTCGTTTTTTGTTGAACCATCGGGGCTAATCCAGGTCCATTTCCTTTGTGGCTGCTTCCTGAAGAAGGAATTCATCATAAAAAAGCTTTTCTTCTCCAGAAAATCAGCCAGTTTCTGGCCCCTCTGGTTTCTCTGTCCATATCCATGTTTCCCCACTCTCAACTCATCATCACTCCCTTTGCCTAGTTTTGCGTTATAGTCTCCCATAAGTGGGTTTTGGACGCGTGTATAGCTTTCGAGATGTCCTCGTAAAATGCCTCCTGACCTCGTCGTCGGAGTATGTCGAGGTCGGTGCGTATACCTATATAACCTTCAGCGAATACCTCTTGGTAATTCTGAGTATAAGGTACGCTACCCTTGTCGACACACTCTCGATCCTCTCCACGTTGTCTACGAGAGACTTACGAACGATAAACCCTATACCACCTTGGGACGGGTGATCGCCCTCTCGGTAGAAGAGCAAGTTTCCAGACTGGAGGATTATCGTGCCCTTGCCCTCTCTTCGCACTTCTGATAATCCTACAATGTCCCAGCGGATTTTGCTCAATTCCTCTTCCAGCTCGATGACCCTCTCGTCAGTCCTGAGTGTCCGAATGTTGCGTGTTACCAGGGCCAAGGGTCGTTTTTGTTGGTAGCCGGATCGCCGGAGATTCCTCGCAACCCCCGCTCCACCACTACTGGGCCCGCCACCAAAATGAGCCCGTAGAGTACCGGAGCCGCCGTGACTGGGGGCTGTCTTCATAGAAGTATAGAATATATTAATTTTTATTACTTGGACGTATCGTTCCAATGTATCTCACTGAGCTTATTTTTTTTATTAAATAATTCACTATAGTGACTTGTGTATCGAAGTAACTTAGAAGATTAATGATCGCAACAGAATGGACGTTGATATAATTAAGCTTGAAATTGAAAATCTTATACAGCGCTCTTAACATAGGTATATACATTTTATTTCAGACTAATAAATCAACGATTTTTTGGTGAAGGATCATTTTCAGGGTTCCGTAACCAAAAGGTAAAAACGGGACCCTATTACTAAGACTTAGCTATCTGTCCGTCCGTCTGTCTGTCACTAGGCTGTATCATAAGAACCGCGATAGCTAGACAGTTGAAATTTTTACAAATTATGTATTTCTGTTGCCGCTATAACAACAAATACTAAAGTCTAACTTTTTATTAGCTGCAGTAAAATGACGTTTCTAAATGTCATTCCGTAAAATAATGTTGACAGCCTAATCTCAATAGGGATGTGATTCATTTCACAAAAGTTTACAGAATATCTAATCGTTCCATAGCTGACTCATAATGATCATACTAAATTCTATTTAATATTAATGTAAATAAAAGGCTGTATAAACGTTGATCCTTTTAGACATATACAAGGTAACACTCAAGAAAACGCTCTCTCAAGTTGGTAGTACTGGTTTTTGGTTACGGTGCTACGATGACGCTTGACCGCCATTTTGTTTCGGTTGTCATTCGCTCATTCGGCTTCATACACAAATTATAAAGTAGTACAGATAGGACAGTACGTCACTATAGTAAGTTTGGAATACAATCATCTTTATCCACTTGGCGGCGCTTGTGAGCTTGTTAGTATTTTTTTTTTTTTTTTTTTTTTTTTGTGTGTATTTAGCTGTTGGTCGCAGATGACCTTGACAGCTTAACGCGGGCAATGGGTGAGCGGAAGGCTCTCAACCCGGTAAGTAAGTTAAGCGAACATCGCCCGAGGGCTCCCCCTGTGGGGAACGGACCTCGGCTCGGGGCGTCGCTGAAAGCAAAGTGGGCGTGGCCACGTTTAGATTAATGATTTTTACGCGGCGCGGTTTTCGACCTCGTCGGCGAGGCCGATACCGCGCAGTTTTATGTGTTATCGCTGCGCGAGCTGTGTAGGCCCTTTCTTGGGCGATCGTGATGGCATCATCCCCTTCTTCAAGGAGATGACGGGGTCGTCGGACCGCGGATATTTTTGATGGGACGTAGTTTACCGCCCCAACCACTAGTGGATTGGGGTGAGTCGTGGCAGAGTCAAAATAGCGCTGGGAGCAACGCTTCATATACTGCCTGATGGTCGGCAATTCGAGGTCGATGTGTAAATCGACATTACGAACGAACCACGGTGCTCCCGTTGCCCGTCGCATGAATCTATTTTGTAGTGTTTGTAACCTGTGGATCCTGTTTGGCCTAACGTGCGCGAACACTACACTGGCATACGTCATGATCGGCCGTATGCAGGTAGTGTATAATCGGACTTTGTTAGTATTACCTAGGTAGCTATATTTATATCTATATTCTTTGTTATCTATATACATATAGATGACTTGAAATTAAAATGGAGAGATTTTTCATTTGTATCTTTATATATATATTTCCTGTATAAGTTATACGTGATTATGCAAATCAGTAACGAGCAGTAATACTTGTGATTAAAACAAAATGCGCAGGAGTCTTACAAACAAGCAGCCATCTATAAACCATGTAAATGCAATATGCAGTGTTTCCACTTTAAAGATTGCCTTTCCCCACGATTCAATTCAGATTTACCCTTTTTGGGACTTATTCCCCTTCATAAGTTATTCTGCTGTATAGTTGTCACAAGATAAAAAGCCCGTTTTGACAGTTCACGCCCAAGAAGTTTGCTATTTTTTACCTATCGAAATGTTTTGAATGTAATTACATTTTTCAATGTAATTACATTTAATTACATTTTTCATTGACGGGTATCGCCCACTGGGTTAAGCGCTGTGGCATAACGATTTTTTCATATTGTCCACAGACTATTAATAAAAAAATAAATCGATCAAGGTATTTTTTTTAATGCGGACTCGTACTTGGCTGGTGTTATTAATTTTAATTCTAGTATTTAGACTAATTACAGAATTTCACCAGCTGTGTAGTGATTTTTATTGAAAATTCGAGACGTCAATATTGACAATATGGAAATGA
The DNA here is from genome assembly GCA_032191425.1 of Lymantria dispar. NCBI lineage: Eukaryota > Metazoa > Arthropoda > Insecta > Lepidoptera > Erebidae > Lymantria > Lymantria dispar. The sequence continues at coordinate 9,095,359 of CM063468.1, read as the reverse complement.
AATAATATATATACGGGTGACGATACCTCAACTGACAATTTAGGCTCATCATCTTAAGAAAATGGTTGACTGAAGATTCACTTTTTCTCGATATTTTGGTGATTGAGTGAATGTTATTGTAATAAAAATATTAAATGATAGAAAAATGACCATTCGTAACATTGTATCATTTCAAAATACCTACGATATCACAGTTTAAGTAAAATTTTCAAATCAGAACTTTAATCCAATGCACTTTACAATACATATTCAAATCGATTATATACTCATGCAAACTTGAATCGATTTATTGTGAGTATCGAGTACCGAGTCGTATGGTTAATCACTAATTACATCGGTAAGTCCAAATGTCAAAACGAGCCTCTTATTTTGTGACAACTATAGTTCTTAGCTTTGGCACTAGTGTAATAACTAAAAAAAAAAACTTCGATTTCCTTCTAATGTTTGGTATACACGACAACAATATATCGCAGCGATTTGACTGCGCAGACAGTTTGCGCATTTAATCGAACGTCCATAGATTGTGTACACGTTTATGATATTTGCGATGATCGTCCATTTGCAGCAGAAATTCAGGCGAAAATCATGTCATCCTTGATGGAAAATGATAAAGTACTGGCGTCGCTCATTTTATGTAAAAAGCAAAGAAAATCACATAGTATGGTGTAGAAATTGGATTCTTATAAGGAAATCGTATGACTTGACGACTGAAAGTATCTCTCATGTGAATTTATTGAAAGAGACACACACGTAAAACATACACGCCGAGGCCTCTGGAGGGACGTATGTAGTATGTGGTGTAGAAATTGGCTTCTTAAAGGGAAGTCATACTCTCATGTGAATTTATTGAATTTTATTGTTTTTTTTTTATTATAGTTTCCCTATTGGCATTAGAATCAATAGGTTTGTACATATCAATTAGCCTATCGTAGGCAGCATTTTTCTCGTTGCGATTATGATAGTCTTTGCTTTTCTTACTCTAGAAGCAAATTATAACTCTGTATTAACTCTTCCAATAATTCCTGGTTGTTGCTATTATTATTATCAGCTTGCTACATGTTGATTTGCATCTACAGTAAGCATCGTGAACGAACTAAAGGATCACTACGACTTCAATCCACATCCTACGACAAAACTGTGCAAACATGATCGACAACAATTTATCGAATAGTTTTTGACACTGATCCGATCGTTTGCACCAACCAGAAAATTTTGAGACAATTTTCGTACATACTATCGATAAAACTGGACAAACGGTCTGCGCAGTCAAGTCGCTACGATATATCATCGTCGTGTATACCGACTAGAAATATATAAAACCTGCACGTGTCACCACTGTTTTTGTTTTATACAGAAAAACGTAGGGTAAAGCCTAGCCTAGAATTTGCCGCAATATTTTAGCCTAGGCTTTACCCATGATTTACCGCAATTTCCCCTTTTCCTTCCCTCTGGACCTAATTTCCCCTCAAAAGAGGAATTTCCCTTCATTGTGGAAACACTGGTAATATGGCAGCGGCAGACGCTGTCATTCGGTTGTCATTCTATCAATTCGCCAGCGCCCCTAGTGTCATTTTATGATTGTAGATCAAACTTCTAAATTATTAATAAATGTTCTAGCTGTCAACGCCGTGGCTTCATACTTCTGTTTTGAGTGCATGAATAACTTTGATTTGCCCACTGCGCGTTGTTTTTGTTATCATTATTGTTAAACTTATGTTACGTTGTGTTATACGTTATGTATGTTTTCTCCCATCCCATGTGTAATCTTAACCAATTAGGTAATAACTTTAATCATTTTTAGGTGCTGCAAGTTGTAAATGATGACCCAGGATTGCCCAACTTCTCGAAAGAGACATTGAGAAAAATTATGAAGCATCTTAATTTCGAATTCGCTAGTCGATCACGCAAGAGTGTGCTTATTGATAGACAAGATATCATATCATGGCGCCAGCGCTACCTGCGTTTAATTAAACAATATCGTAGGGAGGGAAAATACATATATTATCAAGACGAGACCTGGGTCAACGCTGGTACGTGTCAACTCTTAGTTTCTTCTATTTGTTCCCTTTTTGTTTTGATGTCGAAACTTATGATTCTTTTTTGTTCTTTTCAGGTCATACTACAAAAAAAACCTGGATTGACGGAAGTATTAAATCTTCTCGATAGGCATTTTTAGACGGTCTGACTACGGGATTAAAAAATCCCACAGGAAAGGGCAAACGACTCATAATTAGTCACATAGGCGGAGAAGAAGGCTTCCTGGTCGACGGACTTCTTATGTTTGAAGCAAAGAAAGGTACAGAAGACTACCATGATGAAATGAACGCGGAGTGTTTCGAGCATTGGTTCGCGCGGTATTCTACCTAAACTCAAGCCGAATGCAGTAGTCGTAATGGACAATGCGCCCTATCACTCTCGGAAGATCGAAACAATCCCGAAGATGTCGTGGACGAAAGCACGAATTCAAGAGTGGCTGACTACTAAAAATATTGCGTTTGAACCAAATATGGTCAAGGCCACTCTCATAGATATTGTGAAACAACAAAACTTATTCCAAAAGTTATACTTATTTTTTGGACTTTATTGTTTACAATAACGATGATTTGGGCGTGAAACATGTTAAGTCCTTCATTCACTATGAATACTAAAGGGTTCAAAACGTCGAAAAAGTAAAACACAAATTCAAACGCGTTAAATCCGCAAAAAAATATCACATTTTTTCTGTATTAGTATTTAGTTCAACGTGAAAGAGTAACCTATCGTACAAATCCACTTAACCCATATCCTCATATAGCATTTTAAAATTCATTTACAGTAAATTTTGCAGGCTAAATTAAAAAAAAATACATTCATGTGTGGAGCATATAAAACAGAATTTGTCGGTCAAATCCAACAAGCTTTTTTAACCGAGTTTAAAACGTTTCAACTTTAGTATAATAAAATGGTTTTAGTTAACTACTGCACTTGTTGAAATACCACTGACATACATTTTATTTACATTGCAATAATGAATTTAAATTCAAAGTCATATTGATATATAATGATGACTTGTTCGACATGTGACATTTTAGTTCACCAGTGATCATGAACGCTGCAAAGTATTCGAAACGTCGGGTAATCATAAATCAAATACAAACGCGATAAAATACGTAAAGTAGATTTATTTACAACTAGAAACCCGCCCACGCTTCGCTTCGGTTTCAGTCAGTTTATCCGCGTAGTCCCCATAGATTCGGGGCTGACCCGGGATAAAATATAGCCTATGTTACTCAGGGTGAATGTAACTCTCCAATGGTGTAAGAATTTTTGAAATTAGTACATTAGTTTTTGAGTTTATTCGTTACAAACATACACACACACACACACACACACACACACACACAAAAATACAATTTTTACTCTTTATAATATTAGTGTAGATAAAATTGGTACTCGCGTAAACATCAGGAATCATTAAGTCATATTCTGGTTCATCATATTTTTGTAATTACATCGTTTTTTTGGATGAAAACTTCTATAGGTAGGTTTGGATGGGAAGTAAACTCATCTAAGTCGTCACCGACATGGTCACATGACGTGTTAACGTGCTAACTCTATATGTCTAGCTATTTCAATGTCACTATATCTGTGCCGATAGATGTCAAGACCAGATAATTGTCATCACCATCATCATCACAGCTCATATACGTCCCACTGTTGGGCTTGAGCCTCCTCTACAGTAGGAGGCAAATTGACCTACTATACTACGCCGGTCAGACGTGTTGGTATAGGGTTTTATTTCGAGTTTGCCTTCTCTTGCACAGATATTATTTGCATATTATATCCCTTAATCGTCTTTTACGACATCTATGGGCAGGGTAGGGACTGGTGAATTGTATTCATACTCCATCACCCCACGGAAAAGATAAATAATTGTAAAAAGTTTAAATTTACAAGTTTTTAATTTCTAATGAAACAATTATTATGATTATCCAAAAACTATTTCTTCATCGTTCTAAGTCATCAAGCCTCATGAATTCTTTGTTTTGTTTTTATATCGGTATGTACTTTATTTTGGACACGACGAGAAAGATTTCCAATATGGCTAGAATGAACTTCGTCTATCCATCAAACTACAACTAATTTATCTTTGCAGTGACATCAAACATCTTCATAAGTCGTTCTTGGATTAAGTATATACTTTTTAATTTTCTTTCATGATGGTCATGGTCAATATGTGCCTGTCCTGCTTATTACGTTAGTCTCCATATCTTCCATAATGTCAACAGTCCACCAAGTGAAGGTCGTCCCATACTGCGTCGCCCAATTCGTGATCGCCACTTAATGACTTTTCTTCCCCAACCGTGGTCGATTCGACAAGCTATGTGATCTACCCATTGTCAGTTTTAACGTGCTAATTGCTTTTTATGTCGGTTTTACCCGTTTTTCTAATGATTTTTGTATTTTGGATTTTATCACATAGATAAATACCGAGCATAGCCCTCTTCATAGCACATTGAGCCGATATTTAAAGATCAGGTTTCAGTGCCGTAGATCATTGCTGGTAATACACTGGTAGAATAGTATGTAGCTCCATAACTACCTCCCTCTGTGCTTTTCAAAGATAAGATAAGATAAGATACAACCTTATAGCAAGACGCCTGACTAACGAGTAATAGGCAGTGAGATTATCCCCTATTGTATAGAGACCAGCCCTCAAAAGTGGGGTGATGATTCATCGACGATTGAGCTAAGACTTATCAAATTGTCACTACTCACAAGTCAATTGTTTTCTTGTATAGTGAGCAAAAGAGCCGGATACTTAAAACTCACTTTATTGAAGGTAATGTCTTGGTCATGCTTCTGGTTTGCAGAGGCACAGTTATATCATCAAATAGGCTACTTGCATGTCTGCCATCAAAGTCAATAAATATTCAGGCCCCAGAGTGTACAAAGACAATCTATTTCAGCCTTTGCAACGATTTCTTTCGGATAATTTAGAGGGTTAACTATCCTCAAATATGACTACTAGTCTGGAACCTTAGAATATAGTCACATTTTAAGATTGGGCAGATCAAATTGTAGGTGCTGAGTTTTTAGAAATGCACATTTTTTGACGGTAGGCCATGTTGCGTTGCGCACTGTCTGATTCATCTGGGGTGACGGGAGGGGGCGGCGAACTAGCTCTCTGGATGTGTACTTTTCTCAAACAGCATGTGGGCGGATCACCAGTACCCAAAATTGACATCAGTATAAAAAGAATAGGCCTAAATAGAATAATTAAAATTGAGTGCACATTAATTTTTACTTACATGTAAGTAAAAAAAATAATTAATGGTGTACATAATGTGCTGAGGTTTTAGTCTACATTATAAATACTTTATTTTCCATTATCATATCTTAGTGTTTCTTTATAATAGTAGTATTTAGCAAAGAAGTTTTTTTTTTTAGAAAATCATGAGGTACTTAAGGCTCAAGTCTCAAAATGACCACTGAAGTGAAGGAACTCTGCACCGGTAATCGGCCCAAAGACGAAGGCGACGTGCTATATGGGTGGATTACGGGGCCGCGCGCCGCCCCTCGGTCGCCTCAGACGGAGCCAGGCGGCGGGTTCGCTGACCGTAGCCCACCCCAAAAAAAGGCTCAAAATAAATAATTTTCTTTCTTTCTTCTTTCGCTCTAGTATTTTATAAGGGAGGCCAAATAAATGATCAGACTTAGTTCACGGCGTTTCTATTAAAAGTTCTCTGACTGGGAAACCTAATAAACAGCTTGACCTAGTTAGGTGCTTTGCTGAAACTCGTGCAAATGTAAAAAAAGCTCTATTTATTTTCTATTAAAATATTGTTAAGTAAAAGGCGAAAGGACAAATTTACCGTATTCGTATTTGTATACAAATACGTGAAGTGTCTGTTTGAAATGTCAAAATAATAGATCTTTTTTATGTTCACACGATTATTTGCACGATATCTATGCCTAAAAACCAGTTTAAATAATTTTACCGGGAACAAACGACCTCCATTTGTGCCCGGCAATTTTCAAAACAACTAGATCAATTTTGATAATATTTTACTACCAGATAACTGTCTATATAAGACATGGCTGCTACGAATATTTATCAACTCTTACTTATGAATGGCCTAAAAAACGATTAACGCTAATACGGATGCGACAAAACGAAGACTAGTCTTAACTTTTTCACAATACATCAATATTATATTATATTGTTCTTCATTTTTATTACTTTAATGTGAAGCATATTAGTAAAGACCTGTTCAAGCCAATGCTTTATTTATCTTAAATATTTCTATATTTTAATTATTTTAAGGTAAAAATTCTTTATTGGGCGATCTCCCGATAAATAATAGTCGACCTGGGGTGACTGCGTCTAATCAACAATTGCATTCGTCTTTTACGACATCCACGGGCAGAATAGGTGGTGGTGAATTGTATATTTCATCACTATATGAAAAGTATATATAGATATACTAGCAACCCGCCCTCGCTTCGCTTCTGTTTCAGTCACCTTACCCGCGTAGTTCCCGTTCCCGTGAGATTACCCAGATAAAATATAGTCTGTTACTCCCTGATATTATAGCTTTCTATTGGTGAAAGCATTTTGGAAATCGGTTCAGTAGTTTAAGGGTGAAAGCGTAACAAAAAAACAAACTTACTTTCACATTTATAACCTTAGTAAGGATATATATATATAACTCATTGACTTAGTGAGAATCAATGTATTTATGGAATGAAATAAAAGTATGCGATCGATGCAAGAAGAGCCGCAATTGTAACTAGTTATAAACAGCGTAAGTATAAAAATCATTAAAAAGATAAAAGTTCACAACATACCTTTATAAGACATTACGAGGACACATACCAATATCCCAGTTTTCTAGTAACGTTACGAAAGTCGAAAGCAGCCTACATACGACCTTCTTAACCCACCTATCAGGCCATTTTGAAGGTACCCACTCTCGTCTATTGTTTCCAAAACTGCCTCAGACAGTCCCCTCTGAATCCTCATGGCAACATTTTGCATAATATTATGGCTGCCAGATTGTTTAGCCTTTGCTATTTTCGTTCCCTAGAATATCTTTAGGGACATGAATTTATATAGGATATGGCCAGACTTTTCCTAGTTTAAAAATTGTTGTTTTTTTGGTACTGAAAATGCTTTTAAATGTTTTTAGTAGTGCTTCATTTTTATTATTAACGAGTTTCTGCTCGCGACTTCGTCCGCGTGGTAAAGATGTGTTGGGCTAACGCTAACTTTCACCTAAGACTTTGTTTACGTAGAAGGTAAAAATATTTCTTTTAATAATACGATTCTGTAACACATGATTTTTGCGAAAATTTAGCCGTTTACGCAACGGAAGCTCTCAAAAGGAAATAAAACGATTTTTAAACATTCTATAGCCTTCCCCGATAAATAGGCTATTTAACACTGAAAGAATTTTTCAAATCGGACCAGTAGTTGCAGAGATTAGCGCGTTCAAACAAACAAACTCTTCAGCTTTATCTATTAGTATAGAGTATAGATTTTGACATAAATATCTGCATAGATGGCATAGTTCCCTACAGTCCAGTACTGATTTTGATTTCCATGTAAATCAATGAGTACTTACTTACCGCGGTCCACAAATTGTTGTTCTGACTCAGGGTGTAATTTGTGTCCTTTAATAATATGTTTGGAAAGCAATACAAAGATTATTTTCTGAGTGCAATGTGTTGTTTTTAAATTTAAAGTTGCCTGGAAGAGATCGCTTATAGCGATAAGGCCGCCCTTTGTTTATTCTGGGTTATAACTATTATTTAAGTTTTTCTTGTAATTGGTGTACAAATAATTATCTATCCTTAGAATAATAACGTATAGCAGGATAGTGTCAATACTTCGAACGTTCGAAACATGAATCTAAAAATATTAATGGCACGCAGACGATTACACACGTACACCACTATACAAATTATGAAATCAAATTATGTTTTTATTAACATAAATCGTCGTCGAAGTACGTTTAAAAGTAATATTAAAAACCTTTTTAAGTTTTTCAAATGTGTTATGACACCATTTGAATGCACAAACCGTCATAATTACCTATTTATTTTTTTAGAGTTGCGTACGTACGCGCAGTACAATGACTTTATACATTACGGAACGGTTCCGGTGTAAGCTCCATTAGGCACCAATTGAAATGCTTCACTTTTTATGCGCGAACTTACCTTCTATACGTTATTATTCTAAGTATCTATCTATCTAAATATAATAATTTCTAAGTGATCTTAAGTACGGGTATCGAAATGAAGTTATGTCTTCATCGTCATCATATCAACCCATAGATGTCCCACTGTTGGGTTCAGGCTCCCGGGATGATGACGACGACCTACTATGTTGGTCAAACGTGTTATATATATATTTATATCCCTTCCTCTTCTTTTAAGATACCCACGGGCAAGATAGGGGATGGTGAATTTTATTCTTATTCCGTCACCAAACTGCTTAAATGAAGATATGCATTAAGAACATATCCCCGTGTGGGAACGGATTAAGAATAAAATGGGTAAAAAATATGCAATTGCTTTTTCGTAGTAGTCGTAACAATTGGCTAAGTATAAGTAGAGTGGACGAGTGTTAACAAACATTACGATTGTGATGAAACATCAAAGGACATCTATAAGCCGATGGATGGATGGATAGAGAAAGGAGTTACTTTTAATTGAACATCCTTGTCTTTGCTATATATATTATTCTGAATAAAAATTCGGACATCTCGGCTCATTTACATTCCACTATTGCGCGCGAGCGTCCCCTTTAGGGGACTTTTTTATTTTTTTTTTTTTTTTATTGCAAGCAGTGGCAAACGAGCAAACAGTACACCTGATGGTAAGTGTTGCTGCCGCTCATGGACCTTTACAAGGCCGCTGCCTACCGCGAAGAAAGTGAAGGGAGTGTGAATGCATGCATTGAGGCTTGGTGATACCAAAGGCACCACCCAAACCCTCCACACGCAAACACCCTCAGAAAGTTGGGCTTCCGGCTCTCTCGCTCACCGAACGAAGCGCAGTAACAAATTGCTGCTACTCAGACGTCGATTTTCTACAAGAGCGTGGTACTACCCCAGACGGACCGGCCCACGGCTGTAAACAGATAGCTGTCGACAGTGTGGTCCTACCACTAATAAAGACTAAGGGATATATAGTATGCATAATTGCATATACCCTTCAAACTCTATTCAGATAGGGACAGACAGATAGCGGGAAGTGACTTTGTCTTATACTATGTAGTGATAATGTACTTCATAGATAAATTTATTTAAGTGAAATTCTTTGCGCGCATGAGGGTAAATTTTATACGGATGAAACGCGTCACTAAGATGTGCAGCGTTTTTGTCGTAGAAGAGGGAGGGAGCGATTGAGACCGATTGAGAAAGAGTGAGAAAGGGCGAACATAGCACGGAGCACAGCCATGGGGCGAGAGAAGCGAGCAAGCGAGTGAGAAAGATCGAGAGATTTTTTTTTATTATTATTGTATTTAATTTTTTTTTTATTGCAAACGGTGGCAAACGAGCAAACAGTACACCTGATGGTAAATGTTGTTGCTGCTCATGGACCTTTACAAGGCCGTTGCCTACCGCGAAGAAAGTGAAGGGAGTGTGAATGTCACCACCAAAACCCACCACACGCAAACACTCTCAAAAAGTTGGGCTTCCGGCTCTCTCGCTCACCGAACGAAGCACAGTAACAAATTGCTACTACTCAGACGTCGATTTGATTTTTTTTTAGTACTGATAAAAACACAAGGAACCAAAGAAGTTTCACTTCTGACATGCGTACTTAGTACTCACGCTATTTTTTCTTTTTTTTTTTTTCATTTCTTATACTGTTCTGTTTAGAGCCAACACTGAGAAGAGTTCTAACGCAAATTTCTCCATCAGCATCATCTTCCCAGTCCATATAAGTCGCACTATTAAGCTAGGACCTCCTCCTTCACAATGGAAAGAAAATTAACCTGCTATACCGTGCTGGTCAGACGTTTTAATTTGACCACTGACATCAAACCACCCTGCTCCGGTGGTCGGCCCAACGACGAAGGCGACGTGTCGCGCAGGTGGGTTACGGGTGTGTTTGCTTATGTCCCCTCCGTCGCCCCGGACAGAGTGGTGCGAGGAGTGCACCGACCGTAACCCAACCCCAAAAAGAAAAGGTTAATTTAGGGTTTAATGTCGAGTATTTCTACTCTTGCATAGATATTATTTACATATATCCCTTGGACATCTTTTGCGATACCCATGGGTAAGATAGGGGATGGTGAATTACTTACTCCGACGCCACACGGAAAATTTCTCCATAACCTACAGGTAAATATGATTGCTATATAGCTAAAGTATTAGGTAACAAAAAAAGCCCATCAGGTATACAATATTGTGGTTTGTTTCCACTTTTATCTTCAGAAGCTTCGTACTGAGATCGTAAACTTTCTTTTATGTGCAAATGTGTTTGATCATAAAGATACTACGTGATATTTTTGACAACAGGTCCCTCGCGAACTTTTTGTTTGAATTAAATGTTGAATATGAATAATATAATCGCGATATGGGCCTATCTCAATAATTCAGAAGTAAATTCTACAAGAAAATCTCGCTTGTGAAAAAATATTGCGGTAATTTTTTTCGTACAGTTTTCCTCGTTTAGAAGGGAAAATTTTTCTTTTTTGTTTTCGGTGAAAAAAATTGAACCGAAAACGTGTGTTATTAAAATTTGTGATCCTTACACTCTCTTCGGATGTGCCTTGTTTACTGTTAATTATATTTTCACATATTTTTATACATATTTTTTTTCTGTATCTGTACATATATCTGGATTCTGTATTTTTTAGTTTCATTACCTATCTCAACATCAAAGCTTACATAAGTCTTATAACGCGGTCTCCGCCGCAATGGGAGGACTTTGAGAGGATTTTTAATGTGAGGATTGATCAACTTAACCGCGCTGAATAGACGTGTTGGCATAAGGTTTCATGTTCTCCTTGTCTTGCATAAATGTTATTTATTTATTTATTTAGGGCAAACAAACAGATACACATTCTTATTACTAAACTAGCAACCCGCCCTCGTTTTGCTTCGGTTTCAGTCGTCTTTCCTGCGTAGTTCCCGTGGGAATACCGGGATAAAATATAGCCTAGTTTACTCCCTGATATTATAGCTTTCCATTGGTGAAAGAATTTTTGAAATCCTTCCAGTCGTTTTGAAGATTACCCGGAACAAACAGACATACAAAAAAATATGAAGTGTATTTTAGGCATATGTATAGTGCAAATAACCGTGTGAGCATGGAAAAAGCCCATTATTTTGACATTAGAAACAGACACTCCAATTTTATTTATTGGTATAGATGACAAAGTCGTATAAATATAAATAGGCCAAATGTGTAGCTCACTACGTTATCCACATATTATGATAGACTATGTTATAGATAGACTTGTTGAATACATGCGAAACAGACAATGAGATTTTCTATTTTAGTCATTTTTTTATCATTATATAATTCTAGATAATACAGTATAACAAAATCTATCTATACCAATAAATAAAATTGGAGTGTCTGTTTGTAATGTCAAAATAATAGACTTTTTTCATGCTCACACGGTTATTTGCACGACACCTATGCCTAAAATAGCGATTAAAAATTTTTTGTCTGTCTGTCTGTTTATTCCGGGTAATCTTCAAAACAGCTGGACCGATTTCAAAAATTCTTTCACCAATGGAAAGCTATAGTATCAGGGAGTAACCTAGCCTATATTTTATCCCGGTATTCCCACGGGAACGGTAACTACGCGGGTAAAACGGCTAAAACCGAAGCGAAGCGAGGGCGGGTGGCAAGTTACTAATATAAATATAAGAGTTTAATAAATACCTTCATGCAATTTAATAATATATCAATTATGTTTAAGTTTCTCCATTACAGCTTTTCTAAGCCTACTACCAGACATAGTTATCTTCATATCATATCCCTTAGTTGTCTTTTACGACCACCATAGGCAAGACAGGGGGAGAGGTGAACTGTATTCTAACATGCTCACCATACGGCAAATCTCTTTAGAAAATTTATGACACGTTATTAATTGTAAACTATTTCTGAACTACTGTTATTCATAGACGTAAAATAACTATTTAATGGCCTCAAAATTAAATTTATATAAGTTTCTTCACGATAATTAATCTAATAATAACATCAAAGAAAACTAAAATTGCAATTAATAAATGGATAAAGTCCAAGGAGCAGCGAAATATCTTTTCTTTAATTACCACTATGAAAGCAGGCGCAATAAAATAAAAAAGGTCGAAGGATAATGAAACGTCTTTATCTCAAAGATAAGAAAGGGAAACAGTTGAAATAAGAGCTCAAAAGACAAAAACTCTTAATGAAGAAGGGGGGACAAAGTAATTTAAATTCGTTACTTCTACGCCATCTGCTAAATGCACTTCATTAAAACGTGCTAACTGTAGTAAAGCCAAACGTCGACTGACACAGAACGAATTCGAATTTCAAATTACCACCGCTCTTTTTCAAATTTGGAATGCAGAGTAATAAGAAATGGCTTGTGTTCCTTATTATAAAACTTTTGTATTTACATTTCATTTTTAAAAATCCGTTTCCTGGCATTCTGTATTTTATTAATATCTTATACTTCAATATTTTAAGAATCATATAATTTCCTTTTGATGGATAATTTTCAGGAGTTTTTAAAATATGATTATTTAGTGACGGCTTACGGATAGAAAGTGACTTGAGAAACTTTTTATAGCTGGCTGTATTATCCGTTTGGTTCTTTGCATATATTTAATTGTTTAAGGCTTTTAAAAAAAATTCTTACTATATTTACAAGCAAGAAAGAAGGCGAGTATTCATATTCTTGCTTACTCCTATCTTGCTTGATTAAACGTCAAAACAAAATAAGTAAAAACGTCTAATACAAAAATACAAGCAGCAATTATTAAAATAAAAAGGCCCATGTCATTTAAATAATCAATCCGAGAATAAATTTGGATACAGTAAATACGTAAATCTTTAAAATAAAGTAGATTTAGATGGTAAAAAAATAGTAAAATGTATTTGTACAAAATGCCTTTGTGCTTCAAAGGGCCCCTAAGCAAATTTGTACGGCTGTCAAGCTTTGACAATTGTGGGTATTTTAATTTATCTTTTATTGTAAAACAGACTTGGTTTGATGTTACATAGTTAAAAAAAATATATACATTTCTAATTACAAAATTAAATGCATGATTACAAAAAAATATCATTATCATAAGCAGCCTTTTAAAGTTCAGCTGGCCGAGAATGAAGGTTCGCCACAAAGTGCTGTCCTATGGCGCTCACATCTAACGACTACCTTCACGAATTCATCAGTCTATCTAGTTGGATTAGCGTCCTACACTGCGTTATCAGACATATGGTTGCCTCTCGAGAATTTCGCCTGCCCATCGCCACTTCAGCGTCTTAATTCTTACTATACTTTGTCTTGTACTATTCCATGGATTTCTCTAATTTTAATCCTATTTCATAGAGAAATACAACGCCTACTAAGTGAAATTTAGTGACTACGTTTCCGTGTCATTCTGCACATGGACCAGTGTCGTAATCTTAATCTAGATTCAGACTGACGTTGTGGCGTTCCAATACAAATACTTTAACACTTCGATATAACAATGGTTGATTTATTACTGCTAAAAGGACTGCAGCCTTCGGTCTTCTGGATAATCTACCGAAAGGTGACGATTTGATCTATGGTACGGTAGGGATGTGAAAAATCGATTTTAAAATATATCGATTTTAATATACATATTTCGATCGATCGATATTAATTATCAATCGATATTACAATATATATATTTTAATAATCGATTTTTACAATCGATTATCAAAATAATAAAAATCGATTGAGAAGATTGAAGATTGTGTCATATTATATTAGAAAAAAAGGTCATCACAATCCTGGTGGGAGAAAAAATCAATTATTTTATATTCGATTTATTTTAAAAAACACAAAATCGATTATTTTCCCTCCAGGTCACATCCTTATGGTACGGTATAATAAAGCCCTTTCAGAAGTCAGTTTGTACAGGCGGCTGGAAGTCATCAAGATTGCGCACGAGTGCGTTTGTAATGACACTCGAAAACAACTTATGCACGTAACTCAAGAGAGGGTTGGGTCTTTTGTTCTTTAAAAAAGGTTTGTTACCCATCTGGAAAAGCAGCGTCACCGCACAATTGGTCCTGGATCATCGCCCTTGAAAAAAGCGGGATTAAATAGCTTCTGAGGGGCTTTTAAGGTCGGCTTACCGCTTGCGTTCAGGCGTTCTGCTGTAATTTCATCATATCCCGATGCATTACCAATTTTTTATTATTTAAGGGTCATTCTGCTATATATTCAAGCAAACTCAGTTAGCCTGGATAGAGTTAGCTTGAATCTGAGGTTATCGACCACGCCGATAACAAGTTTTTCGAATAATTTACTTTAACTGCCATAGATACTTCCGAATTTTCATAACATCTCTCCTTGAGTGAAATGACAGTGCTCCGACTTTAGCTTAGGCATTTGGCTCTGCCCAATAGACAGACTTGTGCGGACACTTTCAAGCCACAGTTCCAATATACCGTTCCTTTAATACAGAGCTTATGAAATCGACTATCGCCGAATCACATTGATTTGGACAGCCTATGTTTGGAATAATCAGCTGAAGACAGCATCATCATTTATTCTCTCCAGTTCATAAGCAAAAGAGTCTGGACAGAATATTTTTGGGATTATCAGCGCGGCAAGCCTTTAAAATTTCCACCCAACCGCGTGGACAGTATCCACGCACCTGTTATTCATATCGTTCCAAGATTGCCTTGATGTTATACTATAGATAGTATTCTAGACGCCACTGCCCAAATAATACAGACGGACAGCGCAGAGGACATACAAATATACCATTAATAGACACAAATTATTTCCAGATTCAGGACAAAGAATTGTTCTACGTGGGATTCAAACTCGCGACGCTCGGTTCGATAGGTCAGCATCTTAATAAGTATTCCATCTATGCAGACAATTTTATCACCGAAGGGCTGCTGCCCATTCACTTAGTGATGCCTCGGCCAGTTTTTACGTCATGCTCGGTAGTAATACATTTTATGCTAAATTCGTTCCTACATAAGCAACACTGTGGCTCTATATTGCCATAACGCCAAATGAAAGTATTATTACTAAATTCGCATATGAATAACACGAAATATTTGGCAATTAAATTAAATAAAAAATAAATTTTACTACAAAAAGCGCTTAAATAAACACCATATGTTACCCGTAGCAGCCGGAAGGGATGTCGATGACGTCATAAAAACTCTACCAAATAGTATCATGCCGACTTTTTATGGATACAAGTCGCAAAACGTCGAGTTTGATAACTCGTGTACTTACGTGTTCAAAATTCTGTTTATCTTGCTCTCTGTATGTCATGCCAAGGGATATATCAGAAATGTGTTTAACTTAACTTTAGAATATTTATTTACTTTTTATTTTGTATTTTTACTTCGGTTTTAGTCGCCTTGGGTCTGTATTTAAAAGCTCGAGCCTCCTCCATAATAGGAAGGAAATTGACCTACTATAACCACGCTGGTCAGACACGTTGGCATAGGGTTTTATTTCGAGTTTTCCTTCTCTAGCATAGATGTTATATGCATATTTTATCCCTTAGTCGTCTTTTACGACAACCATGGGCAAGACAGGGGGGGCGAATTGTATTCTTACTCCTTCACTACACGAGCTGTTAAAACTAATTTATAATTATTATAATATAATTAAATTCTGGAAGAACTCTTAATTTTTTACCAAAATGATGAATTTCTAACTTTTATTCCTCCCTTAGGAACAAAGTTTCTCCTAAATCCTGAAACACGTTTTTCTTAATGTGTAAATGGGATTAAGTATCTATTTTTTATGGATTCAACTTTAAAAATGACTTATTTTCATATAAACTTTGAACCTTAATATTTGCCTTTAGGGATGAGTTCTTAAAAAAAAACTCACTAAAAATTCTATAGGGGAATTACCAGATTAATTTTTAGACTTCATGGCTCTTTAGCTCCTTAGATTAGGCAGTTGGCAGCGTTTTTAAAGATTTATAAGTTATAGAATAAAAGATTTTACTAGTTCTTTAAAAAAGAAAAGCTTCTTAACTATAACTTTTAAGCTATTGCATAGCTTTCCTCACGGGCTTTGCGCGGCGGCCGAATCAAGAATTTCCGTAACGAAAATAAAACCTCATACCCCCCTACCATGTAGCTCGAGCCATGTAGCTCGTCCCGGTAGACGGGTAGCGGCGGCTCGGCCGAGCGTACGGTCGTCGACATTCTGCGTTCGTCCGTCTCGGTGCGCACACGTGACACCGCTTTGCGTAGCTTACGTCACAAAAGTGATTTCGCGCGTTTTCTAACGGTCCCAACGATCTTCAGCGGACGACAGTGGTAATCCAAACCGCCTTTATTGTTATGCATATAGTACATTTGTTTTCTTATCGGTCACCATGCTCAAAAAGTGTAACTTTGATTAATACCTATCAAAGAAAAAACTTGAATTAATATCAAAGAAAAGAAATACTGCATAAATAAAAAATAAATAAATAATTATAATTGCATAAGTTGATAAAAAATATTATGCAATAGCTTTACCGCGGCAGTCCCCGAGTGCCACACTTTTTTTTTAATTGCAAACAGTGGCAAACGAGCAAACACCTGACGGTAAGTGTTGCTGCCGCTCACAGACTTTTGCAAGGTCGCTACCTGCCGCGAAGAAAGTGAAGGGAGTGTAGATGCATGCAATGAGATTCGGTGATACTAAAGGCATCACTAAAACTCACCACATGCAAACACTCTCAGAAACTTGGCCAAACGAAGCGCAGTAACAAATTGCTACTACTCAGACGTCGATTTTCGAGAATGTGGTACTACACCGGACGGACCGGCTCGCGGCTGTAGACAGATAACTGTCAACAGTGTGGTCCTACCTAGTCATTGCATGTCATCATCATCATCATCTTGCTCTTATCCCAATTACTTGGGGTCGACGCAATATGTTATCTGTTTTGACATATTGCAAAAAGTTTCGGCAATCACTTTTATGACCGGCCGCCTGCCTGACGTCAACCCTCCTTGGTAATGTAATCGTTGACCCAAATGGTACCAGATGGAGTTGGTCCGGGTCAATTCGTTGCATGTAATTTATTAGAATTAATAATTCATTTTCCATGTGGTGACAGAGTAAGAGTACAGTTCGCCACCCCCTCTCTTACTCGTGGGTGTCGTAAAAAACGACTAAAGGATATGATATGCAGATAATATCTATGCAAAAGAAGGAAATCTGGACATAAAACCCTATACCAACTCGTCTGAATAACGTGGTGTAGTAGGTCAATTTCCTTTCCTTTGTGGAAGAAAACCGAGTCCAACAATGAAACTTATATGGACTGAGAGGAGATGAATCTCTCTATATATTTATTTTTCCAGTACTATGAGTACATACATCCATCCATCAATCTACAAACATGAACATTGGCTAATTTTTATAATAATTTAAGCAAGCGTAACATTGAAAAAAAGAAAGAAAAAAAGAAAAGAAAATAAGATTTATTGGACACTATAGTTAATAGAAATTCATGAATCATCATTATTTCATTAATTACGTAAACTAGATAATCAATCATTTGAAATATAATTACAGAAATGATATATAAACGAAGACAAAAAAAGTATTGAAGATTAAAATAATCATAGAATATACAAATTAAATACCAAATATGAGTATCCAAAAGGCAACAGCTCAGCATATGCTACATAAACTTGCAGCGCTGATTTTCAGCTGCAGCCTAACTAATCTAAGTTATAGGTCACAAGAAGTGCAAGTACAGCATACATTGAAGGTGGGTTGGTGATTGCAATTGCTTTTGTAAATTTAGAAGACGTCCGCTAAGTGTGTCCCAACAGTGGGACTTATATGGGCTGAGATGATATGAGATAAATCTCTCCATATCTTTATTTTTACAGTACTACGAGTATCTATTCATCCATTAGTCTACAGACGTGGACATAGGCTTATTTTCATAATAATTTAAGCAAGCGTAGCGTTTTTTTGGGATGAGATATGGTCAGTGCACCCGCTGCCCGGCTTCGTCAGGGGCGACAAAGGGGCAGCGCGTGGCTCCATAACCCACCCTAGCACATCGCCTTCATCGTTGGGCCGACCACTGGTACCGAGTTCTTTGTCCTCCGTCGTCGGCCCGACGGAATACCCACTCATGGTACCCTCTTCTCTCGAAGTCCCCTTTCCTTGACGTTGGTCACCATCGCGCGGTCAGCCTCTCCGCGGGTGATGGACTAATCCTCGGTCTCGTCACCCGAAGCGTAGCTTTGCAGGTGGTTTGGCGATTGAAATTGCTATTGTTAATTTAGAAGACGAGTGCTATCCATTCTCTTAGTCTTTTAGTCGGTTTTTACGACACCTGTATGAAAATGAAGGATTGTTTTACAATTTTATTTCAAGTTGTTATCACATAGGGATATAATTTTAGCAATATATTATCTTTTAATAGCTCCATATCTATTATATTTTAATAGGTTAATATTCTAAAATGACCTCAAAGTGAATAATAATTTGTAATCGGTTTTAATAGATAAACATTTTTACACTCAACATTATGCCGAAACAATTCTTATTTTAATATGTAAATTCACTAAAAGCATCGTGGCTTCGTATAAATTGAATTTTCTTGCTTCCCATTCAATGACCTTAAGATGGGTCCCAAATTCTTAGTCCGCTAAATCGAATGGAAATATCTAAGTTGAATAAGAAAGGGTCTCGGATAAGGACAGTTTTACAGCGGTCAGTATGTTAAAGGTCATTTTTAACAGGTTTTAAAAAAGGTTACATAGTTCTTTTATGTGAGAATGTTACAGGCCGTCTTTTAAGTACCTGAAGGGAAAATGAATGAAATATCATTGTAGTGATTCAAATGAAAATTATACTATAGGATTTAATTATAGGAACACTCTGTCAACAGTTGTCTGTTGCAGGCGCGGACCGGTTCATTCGGGGTAATACTACACTCTCACAGGAAATCGACGTCTGAGCGGTAGCAAGTCGTTACTACGCTCCGTTCGGTGAGCAAGAGATCCGAAAGAAGGAGCCTAAGGGGCCGTCCATTAATCATGTGAGATTTGAAAGGGGAGGGAGGGGTTTTTGACAAAAATCACGAATTATCACAAGGCGGGAAGGCGAGGGGAGGGGGGCTTGTAGTAAGATATCACGTGTATTTATTTTTTCGTCAATACTACGATTTTTAAACTGAAAAGCAGCGTGTAGTGTAGTGTGACTTTGACTTGCCGTTGCCAGGCAACGAACGAAGTTTAAAGTAGGTGATCTGTATAAAGACCTTTTTGCGAAGTATAAAAAGCAAAAAAACGAGAATATAATGAGCTGTGGGCTACTTCTTTGTAGGTACTAAAACTCACATGATGTTGGTGGGGGAGGGGGGGGTCAGTCTTAAACCTCACCACGTATCACCAAGGGGGAAGGGGGTTCAAAAAATTCTAAAAAAAGATCACGTGATTAATGGACGTCCCCTAACTTTCTGAAGGTGTTTGCATGTGGTGAGTTTTAGTGAAAATATCATCGAACGCGCGTATTAAAACTTCCTTCACTTTCTTCACAGTAGGCAATGTCCTAGCAAAGACCGATAAGCGGCAGTATGACACCATCAGATATGCTCTTTACTCATTTGCCATCAAGAGCGAACTAACGGTAGTCGGCTCAGTGTCGAAGGCGACGTGCTATGGATAGATCATGGGGCTACATGGTGCCCCTTTGTCGCCCGGAGAAAGCCGGGCGGTGATCATGGCGCACCCGAAAAAAAAGTATTACCCACGGGATAAGTAAAAGTGTAGTGAATGGTACTCTTACTCCATTGGTAGGAATATATAGGATAGAAATAAGAAATATACGCCCCTAATAATAATACACCTACAGACTAGGTGGAACAACAACCTAGTGAAAATTGCTGGGCATCATTGGATGCAGGTGGCGTAGGACGGAACTATGTGTCAAAACATGACTTACGTCCAGCAGAGAATGGCGATAGACTGAATTATGAAATGATGATAATTATAATCCACTTACCCTATCTATGTTACACTGTTAGGGTCAGGCTCCTCCATAATGGGAGGGGAATTGATCTACTATTCCACGCTGGTCAAACGTGTTGGAATAGCGTTTTGTTACGAGTTTTCGTTCCCTTGCATATGTATTATACGCTTATTATATGGCTTAGTCGTCTTTTACGACATTGGTGGACAAGATAGGGAGTGGCGAATTGTAATCTTTCCCCATCACCACACGGAGAAATATTTATAATAGAAAATATAAATTTTGATTCACTTCTGTGTTCTCAAAATTTTAATGTAACGACTATTACCATTCTAAGTGTCACTTGAAATTTACGCAGACCACAGTTAACGAGCTAACTCGAATCGGTTAAGTTACCAATCACTTGAAAGTTGTCCTCTAGTTCAATAATAGGAAATGTTCGATCAAAATCCGGTATCAAGTTTTCCTTGTTATTAGTTAACAAGATTTCATGTAAAAGATTTTATATATTATATAAGTTACGTTAATAAGATTTGATGATGTTTTTAGAGGAAAATGGGAAAGCTTTTAATTTTTTTGAAGTAAAAGCATTCTGTCGCGTTATTTTATTATACACGAATGTTTCTTTTTCTTTTCCTGTGACAATGCAATAAGAACTTCTTGGATAGCGTAACGTGACCATAAGTTTCGTTTTGAACGGGAAAATCTCATTGAGACCGTCGTATATAAATGTCCTGTTTTCGGAAACAGAGTATAAATTATCATTTGTCATATTAGGCTTAGAATAATAACGTATAGAAGGTAAGTTCGCCCACAAAAAGTGAAGCATTTCAATTGGAACCTAATGGAGCTTACGCCGGGATTGTTCCGTAATGTACAAGGTCACTGTACTGCACGTACGTACGCAACTCTTAAAAAATAAATAGGTAATTATGACGTTTTGTGCATTCAAATGGTTTCACAATACATTTGAAAAACATAAAAGTATATTAACATTACTTTTAAAATTATTCCGACGATTTATATTAATAAAAACAAAATTTGATTTCATAATTTGTATAGTGGTGTGAATGTGTACGTGTGTAATCGCTTGCACGCATGTAAAATTGTTTGCTTCATATTTTTGATGCCTTACGTATAGACACTATCCTTCAATACGTTATTATTCTAAGATTAGGTCTCTCTCTTGGTGCGTTAAGGGAAATGATGAGAGTAAATTTCAACAATGCGCGCGCGCACACTTTTATGAAAAACCGACATCCTGAAGTTAGCTAGTCAACATTTTATACTAATGACAACTTTTTTTTTTTTTTTTTTTTGTTCACGCTGTGGAAATGCATTTACGCACAGTCCCCCGCCAGTGGGCGGGGGTTGTGTGGGACTCACCGGCCACGTCCGCAGCCGGAATACCCACTAAAACCACAGCGGCCCCTTCCGCGCTTTTACGGGGTGCCGGAGAGATCGTCTGATGACATTCAATCCCCGGCACCCCAACGCATGGCCGTCTGGCCACGTCCTGTCGTCATTATTTAGGGCGGTGGGAGTAGGTGCGCATATTGTCGCCTCCTCCTCCCGGGTCGCCGGCGACGGAGCGAGTCAGCAGAGGCGCTTGCCTCGCGTTCTCGCTCCGCCGCTTCCTTCCTGGATATGACGGCCTCGCAAAATGAGGCCATCGACGACCAGCACCTGTCGCTGCCGAGCATCTTTGTGATAACGGTCGGCAGCGACAGGTCCGCTCCGAGAACCGCCGACAGGTCGTGGCGCTGAGGCCCCCAGGCGGGGCATACTTCCAATGTGTGACGCGCATCATCAGTTGGCGCGCCACACTCATGACATCCGGGGGCCTCTTCTCTTCTAATCATATGCAGGTACTTACCGAAGACCCCGTGTCCGGTAAGCACCTGCGCCATCCTAAATGTTAGGTTGCCGTGCTTCCTTGTGAGCCAGCGGTGGAGATGTGGCGCAACCGCCTCCACAGTCCCCCGCCCTGCTACGGGGGACTCAAGGTCTGCCCTCCACCGCCGGATAACCTCCCTCCGGGCCACTTCTTGCGCTCTGCCCAGTCTCCTTGCAGAGACTTGCTCGCCGTTGGCCCGCGCTGTGGCACAGAGCTGGTAAACTTCCGCCAACGCCTCAGCCACAAGCGGCCAAGGCGGGTCGCCTGCCAATAGCGTCGCTGCAGTCCAAGACACCGTACGGTAACTCCTGATAGTCCTCACCGCCATGATTCTCTGCGCTCGGCGCAGGAGGGCCTTGTTGCGGGCGGTGAGGGACTCCGACCAGATAGGGGCACCATACAATGCCATGGACCGCAGGATTCCAGTGTAGAGACGCTGACAGGACGACCCAGGACCGCCAGTGTTTGGCAGAAGCCTTCCCAGCGCCGCGGCTGACTTGGTGAGCCTAGGGACGAGCTGGGCAAAGTGTGGCCCGAAATTCCATTTACTATCAAGGTGCAGGCCTAGATATTTCATCTGGGCCCGCACCGGCACGGCAACCCCAGACACACTGATATGTGCTCCTCGGGGGGGACCTCGACGTGGGCCATGAAATAGGAGGGCCTCAGTTTTATCTAACGAGACCCTCAGACCCAGCATGCCAATCCGGTCTACGACGAGTGCTACTCCTTCCTGTGCCAACCGGGCAGCCCCCTGAAAGTCAGCCCTCTTCACCGTGATGAGGGTGTCATCTGCGTAGCAAATAACCCCCATCCCGGGAAGGAGCCGACCCCGCAGGAGCCAGTCGAACCCAACGTTCCACAGGACCGGACCAAGGACCGAGCCCTGTGGAACGCCGCATTCCACCTGATGGCGATGTATGCACCCGTCACCCCCCTCCCAGAGCACGTGCCTTCCCTCGAGGTACGCCGCCAACAGCCTCCGGAGGTACGGAGGCACTCCATGATACCGGAGCGCCTCCCTCAACGTCTCGTGTGGGAGACTGTTGAAGGCGTTCTTTATGTCGAGTGAAACTGCCAGGAGGACCTCCTTTTTGGCCACTGCTTCGGTGGCCAAGGACTTCAGGGCGGCCAGCGCGTCAATTGTTGAACGGCCGCCTCTGAATCCGTATTGTCTCTCTGACAGTCCCGGCCCGACTTCCTCGAGGTGCTGGACGAGACGATCCGCCAACACTTTTTCTAACAATTTAGCCGTCTCATCCAGCAGCACCAGTGGCCTGTATGCGGAAGGAGAATCGACTGGACGACCCTCCTTCGGTAGCAGACATAATTTGCCGCACTTCCATTGCTCCGGGAACTGCCCGGACCTCAAACACGCGTTGAGCAGCTCCCGGAGCTGACCCTCAAGATACTCTGCGGCGACACCGAGGATGAGTCCCGGGACGCCGTCTGGACCAGGCGCCTTCCTCTTCCCGCGAAGACGGGAGAGAGCCGCTTTCATTTCAGAGTCGGTGATGGGTGGAATTGGAGTATCCACTTCCACCACCGACCGAGGAGCCATTCTAGGAGGAACGTGTCCCATTGAACGCGGGAACAGTTCCCCCATTAGCCTCGACAAGAAGCCCGGTTCCATCGATTCGATGATGGGGGCGCCACAGGTGCGGACCTTGTTCCGCGCTCGCTGGTATGTGCGCCCCCATGGATCCCTGTCGAGGCCTGCAAGCAGCTCCTCGCGAGCCCTCTCCTTCGCCTGGCTGATGGCCAGCTGCAAAGTCTTCTTCTTTGTTTTATACTCAGTCCGCAGCTGACCCTCAAGGACGTCATCCCGGTTACCTCTTTGACAATATCGGATGTAGGCACGCCGCGCCCGGTTAGAGGCCACCCGCAGATTAGCAATCTCGAGTGACCACCAATATACCTGACGACGCGGCGGCCTTCGCCGAGCTCTCGGCATCGCCGCATCGCACACTGCCTCAAGGGCACTTCTTATTTGGCCTGCGAGCCTCTCCACACTTGTGGCCAGCTGTCCTGCCGCGCCCCAGCGCTGTACTATAGCAGACTCCCGGGCCATTTCCAGATTTAATTGGCCAATGGCCCATTTAGGGAATCTACCCCTTGTTCCGCGCCGGGGCCCTGGTGGTCCCCGAGGGGCGGAGATCTCGAACCGTATGTAACGGTGATCTGAGAGAGTCTCCACCCCTTCTTCTACTCTCCAGTTGCTCACCTCGCGAGCAACACCGGGGGTAGCAAACGATAGGTCCACCACAGACCCACCCCGATGCCGCACGCAGGTATGGACGGTCCCTCTATTAAGGAGGGACAGACCAGAGAGTAGGGACCACTGCTCGACGGCTGCGCCCTTGGCGTTTGTGGTGGGGTTCCCCCATGTGCGTGACTTCGCGTTGAAGTCGCCGAGGACAACAATTCTCCTCGGCGACTGCCGACGGACCGCGGCACTGACAGAGTCCAAGAATAACTTAAACTCTGCCAGCTCGCGGTTGGGGGAGAAATAGACGCCAATAATGGCGTAATCTCGCCACCCCACCACAACATAACCATTGCCCCTCTCAAGAGTAGAGAGGGGGGGGCCGGCACATCCTCTGGACAGGACAGCTACATCTTCTCTAAGGTCCCCCACCCAATTCGGTGAGTGGGGGACATAGTATGGCTCGCTGGCCACAGCCAAATCCATATCCCACTCCGCCATGGACTGCAGTAGCAGGTCCTGAGCCCCGGCGGAGTGGTTCAAATTCGCCTGGAGGAAGCGTACTCTGTCTCCCATCAGTTGGACATTTCGGCTTCTTCCTGGGCTATGTGACTACTGGCTGATGCTATGGCCTGAGGTCCTTGGGCCACCTTGCCTTTGGATGAGGGGGCTTTGCAAAGCCTCCCCCCCATCGTGTGTTCTGCTGGGCGACCAGCGGTGGTGCATACCGCACAGCGCGGCCTAGCCACACATGCAGCCGACTTATGTCCACTGTCGCCGCACCGGAAGCAAAGTTCAGAGCGGTCAATAATGGACGGACACAGCGGAGCCGTATGCCCCAGTTCCAGGCACCGGAAGCACCTCAATGGGAGGTTCTTCAGTACCTGAACCCCAGCCGAGCTCCAGCCGACCAGGAGCCTTCCTGCATCAGCAAGTGCTTTAGCGGCGGCGACGGGGCAACGCACCTTCACCATACCCATACATACTAATGACAACTAGATAATGCGTTAGAATAAAACTTTCAATGTACAACCTTACCTTACCTGTTTACTGTTATTAGTGTCGTATTTCCTACAAACGTATAATGTGAAGGATAACATTTTTAGAAACATTTTTGTCTTACTACGCTACATACGTCCGTACGTAAGTATACACGCACATATTTAATCAGTTTTTAGCCCGCATTTTCATAGCCTTACCTATTCCTGCAAGATTTTACGTAATATCGTGTTTTTAGCATTAAATTTCATATTTTACGTATTTCTACTAGTGTTCTGTTTTACCACTGACGTCAAGTTACACTACTCCGCTGGGTTGCGGGTGTGTGTCTTACGCCCCTCTATCGCCCCGGACGGAGTGGTGCGAGGAGTGCGCCTACCGTAGCCCACCCCCAAAAAAAAATAAGTATTCTGTTTTAACTAAAAAAATAACGGGCCAATTACCCAAATGTCTGTTTTAACTTAAATAAACATATGGCGCATTACGGTAGCATATACCACGATCCTGAGCCTTTTTCTATGGTAGGCTATGGTCTAGACACATCACGCCTGGGCAATGGATGGGCAGCGTGCGTCCCGTATCGAATTTCCTCCCTATCGCCATTAGGCCGACCACAATGATCCCAAACCTGCCTGCGGTTTATATAATTTAGCATGCTGATAAATGAAGATGTAAAAGGCGTCTGGTTAACTACTTAAATTAAAAATCCGCAGTACCAATAAATCTTAGTCATCTCAGCCCATATAAGTCCAATGTAGGGCTTGGGGCTCCGCCACAATTGGAGACATATAGGATTAGTCTATAATTCTATACCAAACTTGTTTTACGTGTTGGTCGACCCAATGGCAATGGGGAAGACATACCCTGGGTTATGGAGCTATACTGCTTTCGTTAACCCGGACGAAGCGGACATCGTGTACGCTGACTATAGCCTACCCAAAAAAAAAAAATGGTATAGTAGGTCATCATCATCATCTGAGCCCATATACGTCCCACTGTTGGGCTCAGGCCTCCTCCATAATGAAAGGGTAATCGACCTACTATACCACGCTGGTCAGACGTGTTGGTATAGGGTTTTATTTCGAGTTTTCCTTCTCTCGCATAGATGTTATATGCGTTTTATATCCCTTAGTCGTCTCGTACGATCACCCACGGGTAAGATAGGGGGTGAATTATATTCTTCCTTCGTCACCACACGAAAAATAGTAGGTCATATTCCCTTCTATTAAGAGGAGGCGCAAGCCTAGCAGTAGGACATGTGTAACCTGAAAAAATGTTAACTTTAATAATATTAAGCTATTCTTTAGTCGAATATACGATACCTGCAGTAAAATACAAATATTTTTCATTAAAAACCCTATAGAAAGTAAACGGTTTTAGAATTTGAAACATCTGCTCGCTTATCTATTGGTTTCTCTATAAACTTTCTCTGAGATGTAATATAAACCAACCGAATGTCCTTATCTATGTATCCGTTGAATCCTTTATCCCACCCTACCCGTTGTAAACAGAACTGTAAACGGTAACATGGGGTCATTGGGTTCCTTTAAGGTCAACAGTCACAATATCCCATCGTTCAAGATGAATATCTACACAAGTACTGACAAATTGTAGCCCATCTATTACTAGGACCCCACGCTTTGTTGTTAAGTCTACATACCTACATATATCGGATAAAGTTTTTGAAATAAAAGTGTTATTATCACTGTAGTAATCATGTAGAAACTGAATACTTTATATTAGCTCAATATTCCTCCAATTTTGGAGCAGTTTTGCGGCTAGTAGTGGGACTTTATAAGCTGAAATGATAGATGAAAAAAATGTTTATATTATTTTTAGCCCACATAAATCGCAACTACCTGCGCCTCATGCCGCTCTAGCCGAGGCCGCGGGTGACGTGACCGGGGATTATTCCGTCACCTGCCGAGAGGCTGACCGCGTGAGGGAAGACCGACGTCCTCCCCGAGGGGGGGACGTCGATCGATGGGAGGGTACCCCAAGTAGGGGGTATTCCGTCGGGCCGACCACTGATGACAAGTTAACTCTGCTCCGGTGGACGGCCCAACGACGAAGGCGACGTGGTTTTCGGGTGGGTTGCGGGAGTTGCGTGCTTAAGCTCCTCTGTCGCCCCGGACGGAGTGGTGCGGAGGCGCGCCGACCGCAGCCCACCCACAAAAAAAAAAATAAAAGCCCACATAAATCGCATGAATGGGTACGGATTTCATTTCCAATGTACGGGATATTGACTAGTAAAATAAGTTTTTATACGATTTAATTTTGAGTCTTCCTTACATTGCCATCAAAGGATAGTTTGTTTTGAAAGTATTAAGCTCCTCTTCCGTGTGGTGACGGAGTAAGAATAAGATTCACCACTACCTATCCTGGTTGTAGTTGTCGTAAAAGAAGACAAAAGGATTACAATATGGGGATAACACAATTAGAGCAGAAAACACGAGATAAAGCGCTGTGTCAATCCGCCTGACTATTGTGGTATGGTAGGTTAATTTCCCTAGCAAAGGCCGCGGGTGACTGGAGCTGGGCTTAGTTCGTCACCCGCTGAGAGGCCAACCGCGCGAGGAAAGACCAACGTCCTCCCCGAGGGTGGGACGTTGGTCGAGGAGAGGGAACTCCTCAGGGGGTATGTCGTCGGGCCGACCACTGACGAGAAGTCACTCTGCTCCGGTGGTCGGCCCAACGGTGGGGTTCGGGTTGCGTGCTACGCTTCTCTGTCGCCCTGGATGGAGTCGGGCGAGGAGTGCGCCAACCGTAACCCACCCCCCTCAAAAAAAAAAGGATAATAGGTTAATTTCCCTCCTAGTGTGGAGAAGGCTCGAACCTAGCAGTGATACGTATATGATCCGTGAGGATAAGAGGACAAAATCCCTTTCGTATCGCTCGACTCTAGATTACGACTACTATTTACAAATAATTATTGTTATTAAGCTTTCTTATTTTCAGTTGTGATCTTTTCAGTGGAATATTATTCTAATTACGTAATATATTTATGATTATCCTACTACTGGGCTCGAGCATACTTTACAAAAGCAGTGAAACCAATCTACTATATTTATACTAGCTGACCCAACAGTTGCTGTGCTGTTGAAATTAAAATAAAAGGAATTCTTTTTTAAATCGATTGCAGCGGCACCTACCGGGTCCAAATATTAATCGAAACCATTCTCGAACCCTATTCAACACATAGAAAATGGTCATCAAAATCAGTCCAGCTATTTAGAAGGAGCTCAACTACAAACACACGAACAGAAGATTTATATACAGGGTGTATCAGGTTATGGGGCAACTGTTCGAGTATGTTGTGGTTTAACAGTCATAGACCGTAATTAGAATGTACATTACACAAAAACAATATAACATAAAAGTTATAGTGATTTCAAAAAATGTGGCTAAGAGTCTACGCTTTAAATGTTACGTATTATGTAGGCATGTACAGACAGAATACATGTAGTACATGTAGGCATGTAAAGCTTCGACAGTATAATTTCATTCATTCATACCTAAAACTGCGCAAACGTTTCAATGACATCGTAAGTACAACGAGGAGCGGTCAACGTTCATAGGCCGATCAGCTGTTTTAAAGCGAAGTTTGTCTTGCTTACATGAATATAATCATTGATTTATTAAATTTCTAATGAACATTTAACAAATTAGAAGTATGTTGCGTATTAAGTATCATTGACTTTATACATTTCAATTAGATTTACATGAAAAAGCGATGACAAAATTGAAAACTTTACATGTCTCTAATTCCTTAACAAATCGATATATTTTTTTCAAATTTTTTCATGGGTTCCTACCAACATTACCTAGCCCCCTTTTGACCAGTTGCCCCATAACCTGATACATCCTGTATATAAAGATATACCTGTGTTGGTATAGAGCTTAATTTCTAGTTTTCCATATATTGCACAGGCACCACATAATACCTCTTAGTAGTCTTTTACACAGGCAACAAGCAAGATAAGGCGTCTGTTTATGATAACTAATTTGGCTTTTAGTACCTTATAAATAAAATTTATATATTTTCTAGCGTACGTGTATATGTCACTGAACTCCTAAACGGCTGGACCAATGTTGACAAATTTTTTTCTGTGTGTTTAAGGGGATTTGAGGATGGTTTAGATTCACAATTGAACCCGGTAGGTGGCGCTGTTCCGGCAGGACAATAACATAACTTAAGAACCACTTTTACCGATTTCGTACATCTTTCTTTTTAATTTTTCTAATACTCAAAGTATTTTACGGAAAAAAATTAAGAAAGTTGCGCAGAAAATCAGAAAATTTAAGAAACCTTAATGACTATGTATCTATGTTATTTATCTATACTGCAACTAAACGGCTGGATGGATTTGTAAGAATTTTTGTGAATGCATTCAAGTGGGGGACCTGGATGATTTAGATTCACAAATCAGCCCGACAGATGGCGCTGTAGTCGGTCAGTCCCTATTACTGCTGTCGATTTTAAGGATAATTACTTTTATTTTATTTGAACAGAACAACGTCTGTTGGGTCAGCTAGTTAATTATAAAATAAGTTTTATCTACTCAAATAATTTCAAAGATATTTTTCGACATAATTATATTATTCAAAAGAGACGGTGGCATTAATATAACTTATAATGAATAAAATTCTAAGTCTTTACACAGAGAATACAAAAAAAAGATTAAAAGTTCAGTAATGTTTTCTTTCGTCCACTCTGCCTTTATTAAGTGGATACGTATTGCGTAATGTTCTGTTGACCTTCTTTATATTTTTTTCTCTGTATTCTGTAACAATATTGTCGCCTTTGTATGTGTTGTAACGTTTCGTTGTTGATTAAATATTTTGTTATATATAGAGCTATTTGTTTGTTAACGCCGTTGTTATTGATAAGGGTTCGTTTTACTGTGCCCTTTGTCTAGCATTGGTAATACTTATTATGTTAACTCTTTTAGGTTTTCAATATTTTTCTTTATAATTTAATATATGCCTTGTGTTTGTATATTTATTGGTATGTTTGACGTGTGTTTACAGATCTCAACACGAAAGGCAGTCATGCCATCATATTAAGATCGACGTCCTCCCCGAGGAGGGAACCTCGATTGATGGGAGGGTACTCCTCACGGGGTATTCCGACCACTGACGTCAAGTCACCCTGCTCCTGTGGTTAGTCCAAGGACGAAGGCGACGTGGTGTTCGGGTGGGTTGCGGATGTGCGTGCTTATGCCCCTCTGTCGCCCCGGACGGAGTGGTACGAGGAGTGCACCGACCGCAACCCACCCCCAAAAAAAAATGTTATCATATTACAGTCATAGATTTCATCATCAAAGGTCACATATATATCACTACTCGGCTCGACTCTCCTCCACAATAGCAGAAAAATTTACCTAAAATAGCATGCTAGTCTATAAGGATCTATTTAGAAATTTTCTTCTTTTGCACAACTCTTATAGGCATACCGTATAATTTAGAGTCAACCACTGCTTTTTTGTCCACTTATCTTATCAGCCTCGGCAATATATTGTTGAGGTATCATTCGACTCGCAATAGCATTAACAAAATTTTCAAATTATTAAAGTACCGCTCACAAAAATTGTAATAGATATAAATAATTAACTAACAAAAAAGATTTATTTTTATCGAGATATAAGAAACTTCTTCCTCTTTACACTTCTTTTTAACTTAAAAATATGTATCCCATTCTTGTATTAACCTTCTACATCGCACTGGTCACGTAGCTTAATATTTAAAATTTTCTTTCTCTTTCAATGATTTCAACTACTTACAACTTTTATTAATTTGTATTATTCGTACGGGTAAGGAAAAAAAGTGACCATTGATAAAAACCAAAAACCACTGACTAAACAACATTGATGGTTAATTAATCCAACCACAAGTTATATTACGACGAAAAACCTCGCTTTCATCTCGCCCATTTTTCATACGAAGCCCATGTTATTAATTCATTCAATCCCATGTTAATAAAAAAATGTGGAAAAGGTATAAAGATGGCATGGATGATATAATAATTTAATTAGATGTTTAAAAATGCCGAGTTAATGTATGTATACATTACATTGAAAATAAAATTGATCTTCTGAAATCATTGAATAAAATAGATTCTCAATGGCAGTAAATAAATCAAAGTCAGAAAAATTACTAAAGGACTCATCATCATCGCCACCCGCCGAGAGGCCGACTGCGTGAGGAAAGACCAACGTCCTCCCCGAGGGAGGGACGTCGGTCGATGGGTGGGTACCCCAAATAGGGGGTATTCCGTCGGACCGACCACTGATGACAAGTAACCCTGCTCCGGTGGTCGGCCCAACGACGAAGGCGACGTGCATCGTAGGTGGGTTGCGGGTGTACGTGCTTACGCCCCTCTGTCGCCCCGGACGGAGTGGTGCGAGGAGCGCGCCGACCTCAACTCATCCCCGGAAAAAAAAAGTTTATATTTCCTTATCCTTCGAGTGTTGTTATAAGCACAAGATATCCCTTAGTCGCCTTTAACGACACCCATGGGAAGAGGGGGATGGTGAATTGTATTCTTATTCCGTCACCATACGGGAAAAATAGATGCTCTAAAATCATCCAATAAAATGGCTTTTCAATGCTATTAAGTAAATCAAAGGCAGAAAAATTACTAAAGGTCTTACCAGAATAGGGGCTCATATAGGGATGTACTTCAATGATAGGTAGGACTGCACGGTTGACAGTTGTCTGTCTACAGCCACGGGTCAGTCCGTACGAGGTGGTACCACATTCTTGCCCAAAAAAGAAGTCTGAGTAGTAACAATTTACTACTGCACTTCCTTCGGTGAGCGACAGGACCGGGATCCCATCTTTCTAAGGGTATTTTACATATGGCGGGTTTTGTGATGATTTTAGTATCACCGAACTTCATTGGAGGTATTCACACTTCCTTCACTTTCTTCAGGGAGGCAGTGACCTAGCCCATGAGCGACAGTATCATTTATGCTGTTTGCTTGTTTGCTATTAACATTAAAGAAAAAAAGGTAAATGGATGCATTTAGAAAGTGAATTGGTTAGGTCAGGTCCCAAGAATGGTCATTATAACGTTAGTAGTCAGTCGTGGACAGGCCTACGTCTAATATAGACGTGTCGATAAGTAATGAAGATGTGAATATCTATCATCTGCCAATAATTAAGGCCACTATCATAAGAGCGAGAAGATAAAAATATTTTAAAAATGATTTAGAATAAATTGCTCAAAAAAAATAATTAAGAATGTGCTCACGTTTAAATATCATAATCAAAATATTACGAGAAGGTAAACTCGAAATAAAACCCTGTACCAATCCGTCTGACCAGCGTAGCATACTAGGCCAATTTCCGTCCTACTATAGAGGAGGCTGGAGCCCAACAATGGAACGTATATGAGCTGAGATGATGATATGACGAGATGAATCAAAATATCACATAAAATGCTCGAAAATAAATTTATCGATAAAAATTTGTTTAAGTTAATGCTCAACTTTAAATATAATCGAAACATCAAATAAAAATCCAGTCATCTGATATTGAATTCACTCCACTTTAAAAATCTATTACACTTATTGCCACGCAAAACTGAGCACAATATAAAAAGTACTGGCCGAATTTCAGGTGCCAAATGAACTGTTTTTGCTGTATCACACTACCACCTTTATCTGATCCTCTCCACCCCCCTTCTCTTACGTAACCGCTATTTAAAATGGAGATTTTAATAGAATTAGATAGGTCATCTGATTTTGGCCGATAGTGTCTTGCATCGTTTCAAGGGTTATCGAGTATCGTGAGTATTCGATTTTCAAATGGAATCGAATAGTGCTGCGGTTAAGCTAGTAGTAGTATAAGTTTATCGCTACTTTTTCTTTCGATTTTTCATTTAGTGATTTTTGCATGGTCGGTTGGTTGAAAATTGATTTAAAAATAATTGTGTTGCAATTTAGATTTTAATAGAGTTGTAACAAAGATTTTATTATCAGTAGAATGGTATTGCTGTAGAAATTTTTATACAGTGTGTTGCTTTTATTTTTCGTAGAAGTAACTATAACTTTGTGTTTGCATTATAGTGAAAATTTCTACAGGTAGGTTTGAAGTAAATTCATGTAAATCATCATCGACATGTTTACGTGACGTGTTAACGCTAACATACTCTTACCTCTGTAACTATTAGCCGAGGCCGCGGGTGACTGGACCAGGGATTAGTCTGTCACCCGCAGAGAGGCTCACCGCACGACGGCGTCCGACGTCCTAGACGTTGAGAGGAGAGATTACCCTGCAGGGTATTCCTTCGAGCCGACCACAGAGAACAGGGAATCCGGTACCGGTGGTCGGCCCAGTCTATACACATCTGTACCGATAGATGTTAAAAACAAATAAATATCAAAAGTTTAATTTAAAAATTTTCATTTAGGATTAAATTATCAATTTCAATATTCGAAAATAATAACTAATTGTTCGTAGTACTAAGTTATCACTTGTCAGCAGTTCTCGTGACTGCTTTGTGATTTTTTTAAGTGTTCTTTCTCTCTTTTCAAATATGATTGGTGTGGTGTAGTTTAAAAACACAATATGTCGTTACCTCTATCTTTCCTATCGAGATTAAATCCAGATGACTATTCACTTGAATTAAAATGGCAACTTAACATTCAAAAAGGCGTCAATACTTTTTGGACACGGGGTATTTGGTAACTACCTGCATATGATTAGAAGAAGTTCTTGAATTCATATTCATGATACTAGTAATAAGCTGGAAGTAAGTTTTACCTAGGAACCTCAGTGCTAGATCAAGTCGGCGATTATATGTGAAGAACCTGTCGTTCCTTCTGTAGTCTGTCCTTCAGAGACAGGGATTGGTAGTTGCTCATCTCTTTCCATAAGAGCGTCATCTTCTCGAAAGAGGTCAAATTGTCGAAGATCGGATGTGGCCAGGTGGTTAAGAATTGGTCTGTCAAGAAATGAAAATCATCAAACGATGTTTTGACGTGAATGATGATCCTCCTAACCTGTAGCTTTTTATATGCAGGCCATTAATATTACGGCTTTGAGTTCAGAATTTTTGGTTCTCTGCGAGCTCAGTGAAAAACCTACTAATTAAATTAATCTTAAGATTCACAAAGCTTTATTACATTCGTGATAAAGCTGCATTATTATGTTTTTCATAGTTACACATCCTCTTATTTATTAGCAAGCAATATTGACTAATAAGTAGTCAATTTTGCTTCATGTTTCCTGCTTTGAGCTACTGCATAAGAGGGACGTGGATTTTTTTTAATTACATCTGTTTTTATTTTCTAATAAAATTTTATAGATTTGAATTCCTTTGAATTTGATTTTTGATTGCCCCACATTTGGAACACTTCAGCGTTCATGGCCACTAGAGGACTAAGATGTTTCACGTCCAACAAGTCATCGTTATTACAGAGGTTCGACCATAAAAATAGTTTTATTTGTATAATACTCGCGTAAGCATCGATCATAATCATCATTTTTAATTAAATTGTTGCGAGTATCAAAGCAAGAAAATTCTTTTTCTGGGCATTCTGAAGGAAGAAAGGAAGACCATTGTGAATCCTAAACTCCTGTAGAGTTATAGTAGCGGGCATTTTTGGAAGGATGATTCTAAAAAACCTTTAATATCTGAGTAGGAATAGGAAATCAAATCAAAAATCGAAACCAACTTACAGTACGAAATTAAATGTCAATCGCTACTATTCTAGACTGAGAAAAATTCTTAAGAAAATTCATTGATATTGGTTCAGTGCAAAGAAAAGCGATATTTAATACTTATTTTTTACCCTATTACTTGAGGAATCACGTTTACAATGAATATTCTCCCACATCTCCAAACATCTAGAGTCACAGTATTCCTTTGCGCAATATCCAAAACTTTTAAACCAATTTTATTGAAATTATGTAAATGAGGCTTGCTTTGTCAAACTTTATAAATAGACAGATTTTTCCATAAAAAACAAAAAGATTTAGCCTGCGCAAAGTCAAGCCAGGCAGCAAGTAAATTAATTAAAAACGTATAGATACATTTCACAAAATATCATCAAGTAAAATTGAAAAAGCAAAACGTAAAACAGGAACAGTTTCAAACAAACGGCAATAGATTGCTCAATCCGTTTGCCAAATCAAATCCAACATGAGAAAATTCTACACTTTTTCCTTCTTTAAAATTCTCGTTTCGATAGACATTCGATACGTATTCGATACTCGTATTGGATCCCTTTAACCCCCTAACATCGCTGTATAATTGATTTTGTTCAAAGCGCCCAAAACTCGGCTCTGGGATAATCGGCTATTTTCCGCTTACTAACTCTATATATGGAATAGTTTATTTGTTTTCATTGAGTCGATATCGGCTTAATATTCTTGTGGTTTGATTGTATAATGTTTAGTAGAAATAAGATGGTACAATTTACATATTTATCAGAATAATATACGGTTATTTACATGGCAAACTGTATTCGATATGTATAACGAAGATAAGTTATCAACTAAGCCATTGGCATTAGACGTAATTATCATAAAATCGTCGATTTTGGTAGGATTAGTTTTGTCTATGTATGACTAGATATAATTAAATTACGATTTTCGAAGAATTAGAATGCTTAAATTGCAATTGGTAGGCCATATCGCTTAAAGGACTGACAACCGATGAGAAACTGAGTTGCAACTACGTATCAGATGACACAGTCTAGGATGTCCTCCACGAAATCAATCTACGATTTGGTAAGAGATACTAGAAGGCGCTAGATGCGAGCGGGACAGAACTGCACTTTCTATTAAGACATGAGAGGTCACCCTCTACGTCCAGTAGTAGAAAGTGAAAGCCTAAATGATGATAATAAAATAACTATAATCTACCTTACTTGCGTAATAAGCTAGTTGTCTTTCGTTTTTGATCTGTGATGTGATGGTTCCATCTTGCCGTCAAA
Organism: Lymantria dispar; assembly: GCA_032191425.1. Classification (NCBI taxonomy): domain Eukaryota; kingdom Metazoa; phylum Arthropoda; class Insecta; order Lepidoptera; family Erebidae; genus Lymantria; species Lymantria dispar. The sequence goes on along the minus strand of CM063468.1, from coordinate 9,059,153 downwards.
GTTTATACCTAGGCAGCAGGTGGCCAATATTGGACGAGAAGATCCTCCATAAAACATTAAAATGTTTTTTTTTTCGTACAGTGACGGAATAAGAATAACAATTCAACAAAAGAAAGGAAATTCGAAAAAAAAAACGTTGCGGATGACGCTGGACGTTGAAAACGTTACTTACTTATTCAGCAACTGTGGAACTAGATTCTATGTTCACCATCATCATTACAGCTCCTGTAGAAGTTGAGTGAGACGTATACGTCCCACTACTGGGGTCAAGCCTCCTCCATATTGGGAGGGAAGTTCACCTACTAACCACGCCGATCAGGTGGGTTTGTATAGGGTTTTATTTCGAATTTTCCTTTTCTTCCTTCTTCTTGTATAGATGTTGCATGCAAGACCCCTTAGGCGTCTTTTACGACACCCACAGCCAAGATAGGGTTTGGTGAATTGTATTTTTACTCCCTCACCACACGGAGGTTATATATTAGCGACCTGACCTGTTCTAGTCGCTTTATCTCCAGATTTTAGATCTACAATATCTTCTAAGATATAAGCTTTGGATTTGTATCGCGGGCCGGGCATAATTTCATAAGGTTTTCTGAAAGAAATAGCCTTTTTTTTTCAAGCCTAAATTTCTTTTTATATGGATAGTAGTAGTAAAATATTATCAAAACCGATCCAGCCGTTTTGAAGATTACCCGGATAGACAGACTGACAAAAAAACTGGATTTTAGATATAGTTGTAGTGCAAATTACCGTGTGTGCATAAAAAAAACTACTGTTTTTGATATTTTAAACATACACATCAATTTTATTTATTTACCTCCACGTTCCAAACTCAACAAGTTCTTAAACATTTGTACTGTAATATTTCTCACAGTATTACTGTATGTAATCCTACGTAATCTTTTGGTTAACTCTAACCACAGTTAATGACACTATCTTAATTCAATTGTAGATAACTTTACTGTAATAACTCTGTCGTGTGGTTCTATTGTACGGGTGCAAGGAAGTACGTGTCTAATATTTTGTAAAATATTTGATTATCTTATTATCAAGGTTTTCCGTATGGTGACGGAGTAAGAATATAATTCACCACTCCCTATCTTGCCCGTGGATGTCGTAAAAGACGACAAAGGGATATAATATGCATATAAGAGCTGTGCAAGAGAAGGAAAATTCGAAATAAAACCTTATACCAACATGTCTAGCTAGCCGAGGCCGCGGGTGATCGGACCGGGGAATTGTCCGTCACCCGTAGAGAGGCTGACCGCGCGACGGCGACCGACGTCCCAGGACGTCGAGAGGTGAGGTTACCCGAAAGGGTATTCTGTCGGGCCGACCACTGACGACAAGTCACATCTGCTCCGGTGGTCGGCCCAACAACGAGGTGACGTGGGTACGGGTGGGTTATGGTCCCGCGCGCCGTTTTTTCGTCGCCCTGAACGGACGAGACCGCGCGTGCGCTTACCATAGCCCACCCTTTAAAAAAAAAAAATACAAGCATGTCTGACCAACATCATCATCATCACAGCTCACATACGCTCAACTGTTGGGCTCGGGCCTCCTCCACAATGGCAGGGAATTTAAGCTACTACACCACGCTGGTCAAACATTTTGATATAGGGTTTCATTTCGAGATTTCGTTCTCTTGCACAGATGTTATGTGCGTATAATATCCAATAGTCATCTTTTACGACATCCACGGGCAAGATAGGTAGTGGTGAATTGTATTCTTTCTCCGTCACCACACGGAATCAGCATAGTATCTGACCAGCATAGTAGGTCAATTTCTCCCTATTGAGAAGGAGGCTCGAGCCCAGCAGTGGGACCTATATGATCTGAGACGATTATAAAGGAGTCTTCTTAGAATAATAACGTATAGAAGGTAAGTTCGCGTACAAAAAGTCAAGCATTTCAATTGGAGCCTAATGGAGCTTACACCGGAATCGTTCCGTAATGTACAAGTCATTGTACTGTACGTAAGTACGCAACTCTTAAAAAATAAATAGGTAATTATGACGGTTTGTGCATTCAAATGGTGTCATAACACATTTGAAAAACTTAAAAAGGTTTTTAACATTACTTTTAAAAGTATTACGACGATTTATATTAATAAAAACAAAATTTGATTTCATAATTTGTATAGTGGTGTACGTGTGTAATCGTCTGCGCGCCATTAGTATTTTTAGATTCATGTTTCAAACGTTCGAAATAATGACACTATCCTTCTATACGTTATTATTCTAAGGGAGTCTTAAATATTCTTCTCAGTGTATATACGTCTTATTGTTGCCCCTAGACCTCTTCTAGATGAAAAAAAAAGTCCTACGCGGACCAAACTAGTGGCTTTTATTTTGTGTATTTTCTTTGCAAAGACATTACTTGTTTAATGTAAGCTTAAGATATTTTTAGAAAGATAAAGAAATAATATTAACGTGGACTTATTTACTTTCGTATTAACATTGATAATTTTTGTGTTCTATATTTATAAAATGCCAAGAGAACCCTCTTACGTCAAATCGTCCGCCTGTCTGTCAGTGGTATGCTTTTCGTGAAGTGTAATAGACAGTTTTTTTTACATCATGTATATTCTTATTACCTCTATGAAACCTTTTTTTTTGTTTGTGTACAGCTGTTGGCCGCAGATGGCCTTGACAGCTTGACGCGGACTATGGGTGAGCGCTGAGGGCTCTCAACCCGGAGAAAAGCATGCTAAGCGACATCGCCCAAGGGCTCCCCCTGTGGGGAACGGACCTCGGCTTGGGGCGTCGCTGGAGGCAAAGTGGGCGTGCCCACGTTTTTAGTCGTGACTTTTGCGCGGCGGAACCGCGGATATTTATTTGCGGGCCGTGTCTATGAACCCTTTGCCGTGTCTATGAACGCAACAAAACTTTTTACTTGACTGTTATTATAATGATATCTGATGTTTACGCGAGCACTACACATTATAAATAAAACTACTTTAACGGATCTCATAGCATTTGTATTTGATTTATGATTGCCCGACGTTTCAAACACTTTACAGCACTCATGATCACGGGCGGACTAAGATGTCTGACGTCCAAACAAGTCAACGTTATTACAGATTTTTATAATTATCTACCCGTTACAGAAAAGTTATTAAGTTTTGATTTTGTTACACGTTCCACGTATTTGTTACAAATTTATTGCCAGTACAAGAAGAAAATGATTCTATATGAAACAAAAATATTGTTTATGATTAGTAAATATTCAACATTAAATTTTATTATTATAACATTTTTTTAATTGAAACCTAACGAATCTAATATACTACCACCGGATCGGAACGCGGCCACACTGCGAAAGATCCGGCAAGAAAACTTAGAAGACCTAGGCATGACTAAAACCGATCACATGCAAACACTCTCAGAATGTTGGGCTGTCGGCTCTCTCACTCACAATAAACTGCAGTAAGAAATTGCTACTACTCGGACGTCGATTTTCTGCGAAAGTGTGTTACTACTCCGGACGGATTGGCCCGCGTCTATAGACAGACAACTGTTAACAGTGTGGTCCTACCACTAACAAAATCTCGAAGATAAACCATATCTTAGCTAATTGTTATCAGATTGTACTAATGTGCTCTAAATTTTGTATCTGTGTATGATATAAATAATAATATATATAAATAATCAATTTTTAAAATAATCTGTTTTTTAAATAATCGATTTTTTGTTCATTAAAATAAATCGATTATAAAATAATCGATTAATTAAAAATAAATAATCAATTATAAAATAACCAATTTTTTTCTGCCAACAGAATCATGATAACCTTGTTTTTTTTTAGGAAATGTGAGCTTTATTTTCTAATATAGTATGAAACAATTGTGATGACCTTTTTTTTAGGAAATCTGACAGTCAATAATCGATTAATTTCGAATAATAAAAAATTTATTAATAATCGATTTTTATTATTTTGATAATCGATTGTAAACATCGATTATTAATCAATTAAATTTTTGTAATAATCGATTATTATAAAAATCGATTATCTTTTCACATCCCTAGTAGGTTCTATGCTCACACGGTTATTTACACGATACCTATGCTTAACAACCAGTGTAAACATTTTTCTGTCTCTGTTTGTTCCGGTTCATCTCTAAAATGGCTAAACCAAGTTTGGTAATATTTTACCACCATGTAACTGTTTCCTATACCAACATGTCTGACCAGCATGATATAGTAGGTCAAATTCCCTCCCACTGTTGAGGAGTCTCGAGACTAACAGTACACATACCTCCCGTATGTGGGCTACGATGATAATGGTGATGTAACTGTCTATTTAAAAATCTATAGGCTATTTTTCCTCTCAGTAAAGGTCTAAAAATTTGTCCTATCCAAGACTTGAACCTAAATATGTTGGAGATTTTAAATGCCAGGGCAAAACGGCTGTAATCAAAGCGAAAACGGGTTGCTAGTTTACTATTAAAACCACTCAACCACGATTTAACCACAGCGCAACACTTTCGAGTCATCTCTACATTAAACTACAAAAAAAAACCCACATCGATACCGCATCAAATACGTAATAACATTACGTAATTACATTTGCGGTAGCGATAGATACTGACAAACAATTTTATATTTTTCAAACCATAGTGATTCCTTGCCGTGTTTAAGTAAGGAATATAACGATATGAATCATCGTCAATTCAGTTCATATGTGTCCCATTGTTGAAGCCTCCTCCAAAATGAGAGGGAATCGGTCTCGCGCTGGTCAGATGGTTTGATATAGGATTTTGTTTCGAGTTTGAGGATTTTGTTTCGTGGGGTGTCACTCCCTTCCCTCCAATGTGGTTGAGGGGAGTGATGGCTGCTCTAGTAGTTAACGTCATCGGGTGCTACTTATGGGATCTGGTCCAACCATATTTTTCTTTCTTTTTTATTTGTACTAAATTAAAAAAAAAAGTTATATCCCATCTCGAAGGGCACCACACTGGAGCTAAGACTATATATTGTATACGTGTAATTTTATTCAAAAGATGGAAAAAAAAATACTGCTGAGTTTCTTGCCGGATCTTCTCAGCTTGTGGTCGCGTTCCGGTCCGGTGGCAGTTATTGTATTGTGTTCAAACGATGTATAAATTTGACAATATGTAAGTGTCCTTAAGGGGCCTATGCAGAATAAATGAATTGATTTGATTTGCTTTCTTTTGTATATATATTATACTTATTCTAATCCCTTAGTTACCTTTCACCACAAGTACGAGTCAAATTATTATGCATAAACCCCGCGGGGGCATTTACAAATTGTAATTTTTATATTGCACTTTAAATTACCACCGGATCGGAACACAGCCGCATTGGGAGGATACGACGCGCAATTCGGGGGGTTTAACTGTTTTTTATTCACTAATTTATTTTAAATAAAATTTCGAACAACACCATGCCTATTAATAGATTCAGTGTGATGTCGAACCATGATATAAAATAATTCTCAAATATAAACAAAAAATTATGGCTTTTTTTATGGGTGGGCTATGGTATACGCACACGCGGTCCATTCCGTCCGGGGTGACGAAAGAACGGCGCGCGGGCGTATAACCCACCCGTACCCACGTCGCCTCGTCGTTGGACCGACCACCGGAGCAGGGTGACTTGTCGTCAGTGGTCGGCAGAAAAAAAATATGGCTGGACCAGATTCCGTAAGCGGCACCTAATCACGAGTTAACTACTAGACTAGCCATCACTTCCTTCAACCACAGTTTGAGGGGAAGGGAATGAGAGAGAGGTAAAAGAGGAAGTAGTTAATAATATTCTTACTCCGTCACCACAGGGAAAACTTTTAACTTGCTTAATCTATTCAAAGAATTGAAATTATGGGGGCTATTTATTTTTGGAGCACCTGAAAAGCTAAAAATAAAACTCATTTATGAATTGAAATTAAATGAACACTCAAAAGACCTAAACCCACTCTTTTGGAAATGTTCTATATATTATTAATAAAGCTATTATAGTGCCTATTATAGTCGTAGTAAACATAGTTACCAATGTGGGTGGATATTCAATAGATTTGATTCAAAAGCCAACTTAGGTTCTACTTTTTTTTTACATGATAATCCATGTGGTGACGGAGTAAGAATACAATTCACTATCTTCTCTCTTGTCCGTGAGTGACGTAAAAGACGACTAAGAGATTAAGTATGCATATAACATCTATGCAAGAGAAGGAAAACACGAAATGAAACCCTATACCAACCCATCTGACTAGCTGATATAGTAGATTAATTTCACTCCTGCTGTGGAGTAGGTTCGAGCTAAGTAGTAGGACGTGTATGGGCTGAGATAATGATGATGATGAATGTATTATAAATCGATGAACGTCTGCTGCACGCATAAAAAGAATCACTCATTGTCACGTTCCACCAGAGCCAAGCGCGGAAGCGAGAGCGCGATAGAAAAGCACGAGCGGTCTAAGCGTTCGGCTTGTGACGCTTTACAGATAACTAATATGAAGTTGTAAATAAATTATTAATGGCTCATTGCTTTTTATCAGATTTGCGGCAACATATGCCCAACAGTGGACGTCAATAGATTAGTGTAGACTTTAATAATTTATTTTCATCGTCATCATAGTTCTTATTAGTTCTAGTATTGGGCTCTAGCATACTCCATAATAGGAGGGAATTGATCTAAAGTTATCGTTAGCCCAAAGTAGCTATTCCACGCAGACGAAGTCGCGAAAAAAAGCTTTAAACTAGCAATGAAACATTAAAATATAATAAAAAGGGAAAAAGGTTTTCCCTAAACTATGAATAAAAACTTGAGCGCTCATCAGATACTCCTCTCAGCACATATCCCATCCCCACAGCTTGGCTTGAGCCTCCTCCACAATAGGAAGGAAATAGGTACTACGGCACGCTAATTAATTGGGTTGGTATGGGCTTTTATTTCGAGTTTTCCTTCTCTTTCTGCCTCTATTCCTTAGTCGTTTTTTACAGGAGTAAGAAAGGGGGTGGTGAATTGTATTCTTACTCCATTATTACACAGAAAAATAATTTTACAATTTGCAATAAAAATCCAATAGCATTGTTGATTAAGTCAGCATTGTAATCTGGAACTTCACGGTCGTCCAATATTATGTCTACAGATCAATGTAATGTATTTTATTACGATAACATTTACTACTGACTTAACATTCAAAGGGAATAATCAATACCATGTACTCTGAACTTTGTGAGGTAGGGAAGGGAATCGTCTACCTATTTAATTATTTATACTAACCTTTTCGTCAGGAGAACAAGTGGCGCCATCTCTGCGGTCCTCTAAAATTTGTGTATTATTGATTTATGCTTCTTGTCCTATTTGTTGGGATACCATCGAATATTTTATAGGCTAATTTTAATTTCTTTATCGTGTAATGAAGAATTAAAAATTCTTTGTGAATAAAACTAATTTACGGATTTTATTGCGCTTGCATTTGATTTTTGATTGTCCGACGTTTCGAACAATTTACAGCATTCATGGTCACGGGCATCATTTTTTTCTTATACTGGCTATAAATTTGTACCAAAATGTTGGTCAATTTAATAACTAATTTCTGTAGCGGGTAGATAATTATAAATATTTGTAATAATGATGACTTATTGGACGTCAGACGTCTTAGTCGGCCCTTGAACATGAACGCTGTAAAGTGTTCGAATCATCGAGCAATCAAAAATTAAAATCCGTAAAGTAGTTTCATTTACAATGTACAGTTTCGCGTAAACTTCAGAAATCATTAGTTATGAATCCTTTTTAAAATTAAAAACAAGAGAGTTTTTCTTGTTTATTATGTGAATGTTTGTTATATTTTCATATAAAAAATACTGAAGGGAATTCAATGGATATTTACAGTAATATAACCCGAACGTCAGAATAATGAATAGCCTACATTTTATGAAATGTGAACTGGCCAAAATAACCAATAAGGTTAATTAAGTGGGTCATTCTCTTTTCTAACCTACATTTTGATAAAATATTAGCTGAACTTGGTAAAAAAAAATTCTTCTTCTAAGTTAATGGCAATGAGCTACAATAATATGAGCTATTGGTGCCAGTGTCGAGTATATTGATTATTATTCACGTCTTTAGTCTTAGTCTTTCAGTCAGTCGTTAGCATGACTTGGTGCTGATACAAGTCATGCGTCTCAGGAAATTTGGGCAGAATGTCAAAATGCACGTAATTCACTATTATATCATTTTCACTACATTTCAGAATTTTATCTGCATATTATATTACATAAAATCAGCAAAATTATTGAATATAACACTTTAAAACACTAAAATAATGAAAAGAATATAAAAGCGCTACATGACATTTTGACATTCGCGTCAAAAGTCTAAAAAAAAAAAAAAAAAATTGAAAGTTGTTTTGTCAGCACTTATAGTTCTTTTATGACAGTTGAATGTTCATTCTATCAGGAAAAAAAATATTAACCAAGAAGTTAACATATTTTTTTAAGATTTTCAGTACCAGAAAAAGTGGATTTGACAGAAAATAGTAGGTATACCTCCGTCACAAAATTATACTACAATACCACTTTGTCAAATTTTCAACATATTTTGCAACATATTTAAATCAACGACTACGTTTCTAGTAGTATTCATGATGATATATATATAAAACATAGTATTGCTAAATCTTTTGAATTTTTCACCATTAACTGGCGGGAGACAACTTTTTGTAGGTTAAAAAGAAGTACTACCCAAGTATGCTCTTTGCATTTCTATATGCGTTATAAAAGTCAAGATCAACAAGAAAGAATGAAAATTTCAATTATAATCCTGTACCTAACCGTCTGACCAGCGTGAACATATATGTTAATTTTACTGCCATAGTGAAGGGAATCTAGCCCGAAAGCTGGACGTATACGAATTAAACCTAACGTTATCTCGGTTACACTGCATTAGTTGTTCCAGATTTACGTGTCACGTGTCTTCTTTATATATATATATATATATATATATATATATATAGATATACATTTCTTGTGTACTTATGTGTATGTCACATGTCACTGAAGTCCTCCTAAACGGCATGACCGATTGATGAAATTTTTTGTGCAAGTTCAAGGGGATTCGAGAATGGTTTAGGTTCACAATTGGACTCGGTAGGTGACGCTATTCAAGCAGGACTATAACATAACTTGAGAACGACTTTACCGATTTCGTCCATTTTTTTTTTTAATTTTCTAATAAGTTGAGAAAGGCTTTTCCAAAAAAGAAAGAGCAGAAAATTAGAAATTTTAAGAAAACTTAATGACTATATAAACTTTTCTAATGTAATCCTTTTTACAACTAATCTTTATATACTTATATAAATCTTCTATTCGTGTGTTTGTAATTGAACTACTTCTAAAAGGCTAGACCGATTTAAATGAAAAATTTTATGGACGTTCAAGTGGGTTTGAGAATGGTTTAAATTTGTAGGTATTTGGACCCAGTAGGTGGCGCTGCTATAGATTTCAAAAATAACTCCTTTTTTATTAATTTGAACAGAACAACGTCTGTCGGGTCAGCTAGTATTTATATATATTTCTATGTAAATATCAAAGTAACATCTTAGCATAGTATATAAACCTGCAAGTGACTGTCTTCAGACTGTTGAGTTTTATCTACAAGGCTCTTTGAAATCTACTCGACCAGGAAGTGATTTCAAGTATTCTCTCGAACATCTCGAACTCGAAAGTGCGTAGTTATATGCAACATTTTTTTTTTCTATTGAAAATAAAACATGCAAAAGTTATATTCAAATTATACCAGTACACATATTTTATTGATTTTTTTAAGTAATAAATATGTTCCAAGATTACAAATACATCAGTTGTTTGAAGAATATAATGAGATAAGCTTCTTAGCTCATACAAGTCCTTGGTGTAAAAATTGACCTAAAATACTGGTTTGGTTTGGTATTGGAATTTATGTCTCTTGAAGTAATGTTACCTGATGCATTTACGTATATAAAACAGGGTTCGGGAAACTTAAGAAGATTTTCTCGTCCAACATAACTCAATGTCTGAAAATATAGGTCTACGACCAGTGTGTATTATCAGTGATGACTTACGGCACGGAAACGTGGTCCCTAAATGTAGGCCTCATAACAAGGCTCAATGTCGCTCAGCGTGTTATGGAGCGGGTTATGCTCGGAATTTCTCTGCGGGATAGAAACCGAAATATGGAAATCCGCAGAAGAACGGGTGTAACCAGGCAGCCCACATCTCTCAACGAACCGACAACCGCTGGGGAAGAAAGGTTCTCGAGTGGCGACCACGTATCGGATAATAGGTGGATCGATGACCTGGTGAAAGTCGGCACAGAACCGCACTTTGTGGCGTAACATGAGGGAGGCCTACGTCTAGCAGCAAACGGCGATAGTCTGAAATGATGATGATGAATGATGATAAAATGGGGTAGAGAATTGTTTTACTTCATTACCACGTAGAAGACTATGTCCGCCAGTGAAATCTAATCTATCTAGGTATCTATTTTAGGTGATATTTATTGTAATTTAACTATCAATTATATATTGAATGCCTTGGGTATTACCCCAAAATGTCTAACCGGTGAAAAGAAAAGTCACAAAATTCGCATTGATGATTTTACGTTGAAACAATTAATTTGTTTATATCATTTAGGTATACCCGAAACTTTATGAGCTGAATATATTAACAGTAGGTTAGACTGTGACACTATCTATTTTTAAGTAACTCGCAGCGTAACTAGGTGAATCTTTTTCTTATTTGTACATCTTTTATCTGCGAGTGTTCAGTGATTTCTCAAGGGAACCAGATTTGACCGCAGCTAAAGTTAAATTCTTAATAGCGGTGAAAAAAGTTCTTCCAGCCAGTAGATATTCTTTTCATTTTTAATTTACCCGTCAGTAAATTATTTGTGTATGTTTTAATAAATAAACAGTCTTAGGTTTGTTAGGAAGCAGAATAAAATAGTCTTTTCTTAGTTAACTTCGTAATGCTCGAGGAAATAGCTCATAAAATGGCAAGTACAGAACGCTGTGATTTTGTACTTACATTGTTACTTGCACAAGAACTGTTTCTTCCAAAAAGTAATATATTAGATTTGTTCTTTTAATTTTACGAAATTTACTTTATTTCATTAAGCAAATAATATATTTGATTCAAATATATATTAAAATTTCTGACAACAATCTTTACTAAGATATAAAACCTTAAGTCGCGGTAAACTACAAATATACTATTTACTGACCCTAGTTAGTCCTAGACTCCAAACAACCATTAGTATAATGCATAAAAAAATCGTGAAAATCGAATGCAAAACGGCGGCATAGGAATTCAGTACTCAGACCATTCATGCAGTCAAATATTTTGATTTCATAAAGTTTACCTTCCGTGTGATGACGGAATAAGAATACGATCCACCACCCTCTGCCTTACTGGTATAGCGACTACGCATCCGACGATGCAGTGTACGACGAACCCACCAGGTGGATCAAAGACCAAATTAAACTTGCTGGGAGTCGTTGGATGCAAACGGAACTTTGTGAGTAAACATGAGGGAGGCCTTCGTCTAGCAGTGGAAGGTTGAACAATAATGACAAAGAATAGAATAGAATAGAAGTCTTTATTTGCTTTTAATGAGGTACATTTATGAGTGTAGGTGATCAAAATAAAAAATTACAAGCCCATCTATTAATTATAAATGATATGCAAATATAAAATATGTACTTACAAACTAATTATAAAATTATAATTATTGAACGATAATATAAAATGAATGCAACAATTTAAATAAATACATCAGGTCTATATCATACATCTACAATCAATTATGAATCAATTTTATAGAGCAATTTATTAAATAAATAATTACAATATATACGTTAAGATTTTATTATTATTTCTAATAATCGTTACATTTATTGTCAAAATATTCTTCGAGGTCATAAAGGTTTTTCTGCATCAGCCACACATTGCTGTATTACACATGCACATTTGCTGTATTAAATTATTTTTAAATTACAATATCTTTTTCAATAATAAAATTAACGCAAATAATTTATATACTAATACGAAATAATACAATTTAATTTAAACAAATGCACTTTCCTTTTGGTTTTTTAATTAGCGCTTGTACGACATGCAAAGGGGCACCAATTCGGGTCAAAGCAATTAACGTGTTTGGTTTTATTTTGTGCTTGTGCCAAAATTTGAAAAAAAGAAGAAACTTGAATTTCTGCCAACAGTACCCTGCGTTAGATTAACTGATGTTAAAAGTCAGGCCTCTGGCTATATGCCAGTTAGTAAAGCCTTACTGATTTATATAGTAAGTGTCTATATTGAACGGAAATATGCTCAAAGATGTAGTAATTTCTGTTTAAATTCAGTAGTTCATCTATGTGATTACGGAGTAAGAATACAAATAACCACCCCGTCTCTTCCCGTTGGTGTCGTAAACGACAACTAAGGGATGTAGGTAACATCGATGCAAAACAAGAAGAACTCGATACTAAACCCTATTCCAACACGATTGACCGGCGTGGAATAATAAGTCCATTCCCTCCTATTGTGGAGGAACAATGGGACTAATATAGGTTGAGATGATATTAGTTTATTTTATGCTTTTTTTTTTTTTTTTTGTGGGTGGGCTGCGGTCGGCGCGCCTCCGCACCACTCCGTCCGGGGCGACAGAGGGGCTTAAGCACGCAACTCCCGCAACCCACCCGAAAACCACCTCGCCTTCGTCGTTGGGTCGACCACCGGAGCAGGTTTACTTGTCGTCAGTGGTCGGCCCGACGGAATACCCCCTACGCGGGGTACCCTCCCATCGACTGACGTCCCCCCCTCGTGGAGGACGTCGGTCTTTCCTCACGCGGTCGGCCTCTCGGCGGGTGACGGACTAATCCCCGGTCACGTCACCCGCGGCCTCGGCTAGGCCGGCGGTGGATCTCCTCATCGAGGCTGCGCTCCACGCGCAGACGATCCGCCGCCTCCTTCTGCGAGATCACTGTCTCACAGAAGGCTGCGACCGCGTCCCAGTTCCCGACGCTGTCGACCATCGCACTAGCGATGGCCGGCAGCGTCAGGTCGGCACCGATGATTGCGACGAGTTCACGGCGCTGCACTGCCCAAGCCGCGCAGGCCTCGAGCGTGTGACGCGCCGTGTCCTCGTCGCAATCGCAGTGGTGGCAGGACGGTGTACTCTCCCTCCTTACGACCCTGTGCAGGTATTTGGCGAAGCTCCCGTGCCCCGTCAACACCTGCACTAGTCGGAAGGAGAGCACCCCGTGCCGCCTTTTCAACCACTGCATCAGCACCAGCCGGAAGGCCTCCACGGTTCGCACCCCGAACCGAGGCCTCTCCAGCCGGACTGCCCAACGGGCAATGACGTCTCGGCGGGCGTCGACGCGCCAGGGGGTGAGCTCTCTTAACGAGATCTCACCGCCCTCCGCTCGCACCCCCGTCATCCGCCGATACAATCCGGCGAGCATCTCCGCCTCCAGGTCCCACGGGGGAGTCCCGGCCAATAGGCACGCTGCCTCCGTCGCCACCGTGCGGTATCCGCGGATGGCCCTGACCGCCATGACCCTCTGTGGTCGCCACAGAAGGGCCCTAAGTCGGACGGTCAAGGACCCCGCCCACACCGGTGCGCCGTACAGGGCCATCGACCGGATGACCCCCGTGTACAGCCGTCGGCACGTAGCGCTCGGTCCGCCCACGTTCGGCATAAGCCACGATAGGGCGGACGCCGCGCCGACGAGCCGCGGAGCGAGCCTGCGGAAATGCTCCCGGAACCACCATTGCCCGTCGAGCACCAGGCCCAAGTACCTCATATGGGCCCGGATGCTGATGTCAACCGATCGGACGGTGATCGAGACGCCGATGGGAGGGCTCATAAGGCGCCCATGGAACAAGAGGGCCTCCGTCTTGTCCAGGGCGACCCTCAACCCCATCGCCTCAATCCGCCTGACGACCACTTTTTTTTCTTTTTTTTTTCACGCTGTGGAAATGCATTTACGCACACTCCCCACCGGTGACAGACGGAAGAGTGTGTGGGACTCACCAGCCATTGCGTGACCGGAATACCCACTAAAACCACAGCGGCCCCTTCCGCGCTTTTACGGGGTGCCAGAGAGATCGTCTGATGACACTCGATCCCCGACACCCATACGCATGACCATTTAGCCACGTCCTATCGTCATTCAAGGCGGTGGAAGGAGTTGCGCATATCGGCGTCTCCTCCTCCCTAGCCGCCGCCGACGGAGCGAGTCAGCGGACGCAAGCGCCTCGCGTCCTCGCTCCGCAGCCTCCTTCCTAGTAATGACGGCCTCACAGAATGAGGCCATTGACGACCAACACCTGTCGCTGTCGAGCATCTGTGAAACGACGGTCGACAACGACAGGTCTATTCCGAGTTCCATCGATAGGACGTGGCGCTGGGATCCCCAGGCGGGGCAAACTTCCAATGTGTGGCGCGAATCGTCGATTGCTGTGCCACATTCATGGCATCCTGGGGTCCCTTCTCTTCCAATTTTATGCAGGTACTTACCGAAGACCCCGTGTCCGGTAAGCACCTGCACCATCCTAAAGGTTAAGTTGCCGTGCCTCCTCGTGAGCCAGCGGTGGAGATGCGGCGCAACCGCCTCCACAGTCCCCTGACCTGCTATCGGGGACTCCAGGTCTTCCCACCACCGCCAGATGACTTCCCTTCGGGCTACTTCTTGTGCTCTGCCCAGTCTCCTTGCGGAGACTTGCTCGCCGTTGGCCCGCACTGTGGCGCGGAACCGGTAAACCTCTGCCAACCCCTCAGCCACAAGCGGCCAAGGTGGGTCGCCTGCCAGTAGCGTCGCCGCAGTCCAGGACACTGTACGGTAACCCCTAATAGCCCTCACCGCCATGACCCTCGGCGGTCATCGCAGGAGGGCCCTATTGCGGGCAGTAAGAGATTCCGACCATATAGGGGCACCATACAGCGCCATGGCCCGCACGATTCCGGTGTAGAGCCGCCGACAAGACGACCCAGGGCCACCAGTATTTGGCAGAAGCCTTCCCAGTGCCGCAGCCGACTTAGTGAGCCTCGGAACGAGCTGGGCAAAGTGTAACCCGAAGTTCCAATTTCTATCGAGGTGCAGACCCAGATATTTCATCTGAGCCCGCACAGGCACGGCAACTCCAGACACACTGATGTGTGCTCCTCAGGGGGGACCCCGACGCGGGCCATGGAATAAGAGGGCCTCAGTTTTGTCCAACGAGACCCTCAGACCCAGCATTCCAATCCGGTCAACGACGAGCGCTATTCCTTCCTGTGCCAACCGGGCGGCTCCCTGGAAGTCAGCCCTCTTCACCGTGATGAGGGTGTCATCCGCGTAGCAAATAACCCCCATTCCGGAAAGGAGCCGACCTCTCAGAAGCCAGTCAAATCCGATGTTCCACAGGATCGGCCCGAGGACCGAACCCTGTGGAACGCCGCACCCCACCCGATGGCGATGAATGCGCCCGTCGCCCCCCTCTCAGAGCACATGTCTTCCCTCAAGGTACGCTTCCAGCAGCCTCCGGAGATACGGAGGCACTCCATGGTACCGAAGCGCCTCCCTCAATGTCTCGTGTGGGAGACTGTTGAAAGCGTTCTTTATGTCGAGCGAAACTGCCAGGAGTACTTCCTTGTTGCGCCTGACGACCTCTTCGGTGCCATAGGTCGCCAGGCTTACCGCCTCTTCTAGCGTCCCACCGCAGGCTGAGACGAGCGTGTCGTCGGCGTAACAAATCACGCCCAGCCCGGGCGGGAGGCTCCCCCGCAACGCCCAGTCGTAGCCGATGTTCCACAGGGTGGGTCCGAGGACCGATCCCTGTGGGACACCGCACGTCATGGGCGTTCGCACAACGTCCCCTGCTCGGTTGGTACAGAGGACGCTGCGCCCCACCAAATAGTCTGCCACTAGCCGCCTCAGGTAAGCTGGCCCTCCGTGATACCGGAGCGCCTCCCTGATGCAGCTGAATGGCTGACTATTGAATGCGTTGGCGATGTCTAGGGACACCGCCAACAGCACTCCCCCACCGGTGACGGCCTCAGTCGCCACGGCCCTCAGGCGCAACAGAGCCGCGATCGTCGAACGACCCCTCCTAAACCCAAACTGGGCGTCCGCCAGATCGGGCCCCGTGCCGACGAGGTGCCGCTCGATGCGGGTAGCTACCACCCTCTCCAGTAGCTTGCCCGTGTCATCGAGCAGCACGATAGGCCTGTAGGCCGAAGGCGACCCCGGAGACCTTCCCGGCTTCGGCAGGAGCACCAGCCTTCCCTCCTTCCAGCACCCAGGGAACCGTCCGGACGCTAAACACGCGTCAAACAGCTCCCTGAGGCGGGGACCCAGGTGGTCGAGGACCAGGCCCAACACGCGGTTTGGAATACCGTCAGGCCCGGGGGCGGTGGACTTTGCGCACATGCGCGCCACCGCCACTCCCATCTCGGGTTCCGTGATGGGCGGAACACTGTCGTCGTCGGCCTCCCGGTCAGTGTCTGGCGGAGCCATGACCGGGGGCGTGTGTTCCGCCCGCCGCGGGAACAGGTCCTCGACGACCCGGGTGAGAAGGCTGGGCTGGAGAGTCTCGGTGAGGGAAGGCCCCGCGCGCGGAGCTTATTCAGCACCGCGCGATAGGGGCGTCCCCAGGGGTCACGGTCGAGACCGTCCAGCATCTCCTGCCGACTGACGTCCTTGGCGGAGCGGACGGCATGCCTGAAGGCCGACCGCGCATTGCGGTAGCCCTCATACAGCAAGGCCTCCCGCTCCGCGTCGCGTTGGCGCCGCCGGCTGCGGGTGTAGGCCCTCCGGGCGCGAATGCACGCGGCCCGGAGATCCGCCAGCTCCCGGGACCACCAGTGGACCGCCCTCCTCGGGGGCGGACGCCGTACCCGGGGCATGGCTGCATCGCAGATCTGCGTCAACGCACTGCGGATGCGGCCAGTCTCGGCGTCCACCCCGTCCGACTGGTTGGCAGAGGACAGCCACGAGTAAACGATGGCTGTCTCCGCCAGCTGGTCCCGGTCTAAGCGACCAACAGCCCATCGCGGGAACGCAGGACGTCCATCCGCCCCGTGACCCCTGCTGGGCGTCGGGATTGTCGGGGAGACCTCCATCCGGATATACCGGTGGTCCGACAAGGTCTCCACCTCCTCCACGACGCGCCAGCTCCCCACGCGTGCAGCGACCTCGGGGCTAGCGAACGAAAAGTCCACTATCGACCCGCCCCGTTGTCGCACGCACGTATGCACCGAGCCCCTGTTCAGCAAACAGAGGCCCAGTGCCGCCGCCCACAGTTTATTTTATGCTATAAATGGCTAAATTGAAAAGATTTTTGGTATTTGCTGATAAGCTTATAACTGTTGACGGACCGTTTCATCATGTAGGGTACTAAGTAATTAGAGGAACGGACTCTTTGATCTCGAACCCATTTACCTCCAACTTAATGCCAGGTAAGGAAATAGTTACAAGCTGATTCTTAACTATGATAGTATACGAATTATTTTTATATAAAACTAGTAACCCGTCCTCGCTTCGCTTCGGTTTCGGTCGTCTTACCCGCTTACCCGCATAGTTCCCGATCCCGTGAGAATAATGGGATAAAATATAGTTACTCCTTATATAGACAGTTACCTGGTAGTAAAATATTATCAAAATCGGTCCAGCCGTTTTGAAGTTTACCTCAAACAAATAAACAGACAAATAGACAGACAGACAGACAGAAATTTTTAAACTGTATTTTAGCCATAGGTGTCGTACAAATAGCCGTGTGAGCATGAAAAAAGCTCAGTATTTTAACATTAC
Source organism: Lymantria dispar (assembly GCA_032191425.1). Taxonomy (NCBI): domain Eukaryota; kingdom Metazoa; phylum Arthropoda; class Insecta; order Lepidoptera; family Erebidae; genus Lymantria; species Lymantria dispar. Next base: position 9,041,357 of record CM063468.1, on the reverse strand, counting down.
AAACCGACACTTCAATTTTATTTATTTGTATAGATGTATAGATTTTGCTTAGATTATCCAAGCACATATCATCATTATCGCGGTGCCTACAACCTACACCTGCGAGAGAGAATTTGACCCACCATATTACATTGGTCAAACGTTTTATTAAGAGTTTTACTTCTCTTACATCGATGTTATTTGTATATTTTATGCCTTAGTCGTCTTTTACGACATGGGTAAGAGAGGGGGTGGTGAGTTGTATTCTTACTCTAGCCATGTGATGGATATATATATAGGGTGACTGGTAAAAGATTGTACATATTGAAGGAGGGTATTCAGTACTCGATTCTGATACCGAATATATAAACAAATTGGTACTTAAATTTTGAACTAATTACCTTATAAAAATATTTAGTTATGGACACATGGGATAGGTCAACGTACGTCAGCAATTGTAGGTACTAAACAGTTCGCGCATAGTTACATTTTAGGTAAATATTCTACCTATGCGACTCGACCCAGTAGGTATTTTTTTTCGTCGCGGGCCGCAGACAGAGGTCAACGTACGCTGGCAAACCTATTGTTGTGATTAGAAACAAATCTCTTTATCTCAGGATTGGTAAGAGCTATGAATCTGCAAATAACTTTAATGTTTTATGACATTATTCTTACACCTAGTTTAAGTAATTCTAGTAATAAATATCCAAAATCTTGACAACAGTGCTAACAAAACTGTTACTCGATATCGGTATCGGTGTATCGCCAGTAGGGTGACAATATTTTTGGAAGTCTTGTAACACTAATATTGTTAATGTTTACTATGTAGTTAATTAATATTATCTTCTTTTTACACTTTTATTAGATACATGTGGCCATTATCTATCGTTTCCTTGAATATGTACAATCTTTTACCAGTCATACTGTATAAAAATAGAAAAAGATCTCGGAGAGATATGATTTAATCGAAATATGGAAAAAACACGGCGATAAAGAATTTAATTAGAATCATATATGTATTAAAAAAAAATGCGTCAGGAGAGATTCAATTAGATATATCATGGTGACCTTGAATTTCATTTTCAAGGTGTTTTTAAGATAGAATTTGCGCAGACCGTAGCCCACCTCCAAAAAAAAAAACAGAATTGTTTTTTTTTTATTTTAATGGTCTTCCACAGACCTTTGTCCGTGCCTTTTTTATGGTAAGTATATTTTATTTTGATTTTATATAATAATATGTTTCTTCAAGTGGCGTTATTACATATATGATGGTTTGCATATGTAATTTGGTGCGCTTTCTCATGTGTCCTTGATGATGAGTGACTTCATGTCTGCCGGCGTTTTCTACTCTGTACTAGTAATTGATGTTAATGGTGAAAACCCCTATATTGTTAGTCTTCGTCTGTCCTCTCAATTTAATTTATTCTGTGTCTATAATTGATGTTGGCTCATGATTTATGGATGCAGAATGATTGAGATATTTTTGTTACTTTAATGGTGGGTTAACTAGATGTGCATACATTTTCTTGTCCTAACAACATAGAATTTGCAGGACATGATATTTACTCAATAAGTCGTATTACTGCGAGAGGCCATACTAAAATGACATCAGGTGCTGATATTCGCAAAAACGCTGAAATTCCTTCTCTCTCTGAGACTAAGCGCAGGTGGTGCGTTGAGTTACTTAAGTTGTCTTCACTCTGGATCTCAAGCATTTTCTAGTACTCTAAGTGAACCTCAACTAGAAAGCCATCATTTAATGATATCTGATGTTTACGCGAGCACTACACATTGTAAATAAAACTACTTTTACGGATTATATCGCGTTTGTATTTGATTTATGATTGCCCGACGTTTCGAACACTTTGCAGCATTCATGATCACGGGCGGACTAAGGTGTCTCACTTCCAACAAGTAATCGTTATTACAGACATTTATAATTATCTACCCGATACAGAAAATTAGTTATAAACTTATTAAATTGTAACCCACATTTTAGTACAAATTTATTGCCAGTGTAAGAAGATAATGATTCTATATGAAAAAAATATATTGTTTATGGTTAGTAATTATTAATTATTAAATTTGTAGCAATTATTGTTACAATTTGTTGATTTAAAACTATCAAAACTAATATACTACCACCGGATCGGAACGCGGCCACACTGAGAAAGATCCGGCAAGAAAACTCAGGGGACATGATGCTAAATTAATATTGATTTTTAATTTTAGATGCGGCTTACTTTGTCTTACTAAAAGATTTTTGATTTATAAAATTATAATAATAATTAAAGATAATAGTTAAAGATAATTTTATAAATCAAAAATCTTTTAGTAAGACAAAGTAAGCCGCATCTAAAATTAAAATCAATATTAATCTAGCATCATATCCCCTGAGTTTTCTTGGCGGATCTTTCTCAGTGTGGCCGCGTTCCGATCCGGTGGAAGTATATTAGTTTTGTTAGTTTTAAATCAACAAATTGTAACAATAATTGCTACAAATTTAATAATTAATAATTACTAACCATAAACAATATAATTTTTTCATGTAGAATAATTTTTTTCTTACACTGGCAATAAATTTGTACTAAAATGTGGGTCACAATTTAATAAATTTATAACTAACTAGCAACCCGCCCTCGCTTCGCTTCGGTTATAGGTTATAGTCGTTTTACTCATGTAGTTCCCGTTCCCGTGGGAATACCGGGATAAAATATAGGCTAGTTTACGCCCTGATATTATAGCTTTCCATTGGTGAAAGAATTTTTGAAATCGGTCCAGCCGTTTTGAAGATTACCCGGAACAAACAGACAGACAGACAGATAAAAATTTTTTAATTGCTATTTTAGGCATAGGTGTCGTGGAAATAACCGTGTGAGCATGAAAAAAGCCTATTATTTTGACATTACAAACAGACACTCCAATTTTATTTATTGGTATAGATTTTCTGTATCGAGTAGATAATTATAAATGTCTGTAATAACGATTACTTGTTGGACGTGAGACACCTTAGTCCGCCCGTGACCATGAATGCTGCAAAGTGTTCGAAACGTCGGGCAATCATAAGCCATCATTTATTTATTAAAGAAAGTAACCACGCTAGTCAGCCGTGGTGTAAGGTTTTAATTCAAGTTTTCCTTCTCTTGCGTAGATATTATATGCATAATAGTGGTCTTTTATGACACCTATCTTGGTGGTCATGTAAAAACTGCGAATCGCTCTCTTACAAGGTGGTAATTGTTATCCATGGCGTCAGTTCGACCTTGTCGTCTTATCGAAGGTTAGTGAACAATCTGTAATATTATATTGTTGTACACATTTATATAGCTTTCTTTATTACCAGTCTTATTATAAAAGTAATGTCAATCAAAAGTCAAATAATTTTATTTGAAAAATTTCTCATATAATGAATATAAATATTCTCCACTATTCTTCATATTTGATGTTAGTATGTTTCAATAAAAATCCTATCCAAGAATATATACATTTTATATTTCTTATTTACATTGTATGATATACCACAGAAAGCTCTTTTATAATATAAGGCTTCTAGAGATTTCTTGTATATAACTTATAACAAAGGACTATGTAGGTATATCTTTGCAATATTTTTTTTTTGTTTTTGATGTGGTAAAGTCTTAAAAATTGATGAACACCGGCTGCATGCACGTAAAAGCATGACTCATTGTCACGTTCCGCTTGAGTAGGGATGAAAATATCGAAACCAAAAACATCGATGTATCGAAACATCGATGTACAAAGACATCGCCCTAAAAACATCGATGTATCGTAACATGGATGTTGTTTAACGATCGTGCAAACAACTTTAATTTTAAAATGCAAGCTATATTTATTATCTGTAACAATATTATCATTGAATAGTCTTTAGAATAAGGGAGATGTAGAGTTGAGAAATAAAGTTATTTTTAACATATATTTCTCTATTCAGTAAAGTTATTACAAGCTTAACTGTAGCATGTTATCTATTTAGAAACAGAGTTTAAAAATAACAGTTTTTACGAAAACGTACACACGTAAGTCATTCACTCTGGTAAATAGACTGACACGCAAGTTTTGCTTAAATGACCATACATTTCAAACAGATGTCAGGTAAAGCATCGATGTTAAAACATCGTAGGAAATAACATCGATACATCGATGTTTCGCAATAATGAACATGTTTTTTTACTAAAACATCGATGTTTCAGAAACATCGATGTATCGTTTGCATCCCTACGCTTGAGCCGAGCGTGCAAGTAAGAGTGCGAAAGAGAGGCACGATTGGCCTAAGCGTTCGGCTTGTGATGCATCTATCAATATCTAAATTAACGAGTGCAAATGAATGTTAATTTATCAAAAAGTTGTAATTTAAACTAACGGTCTGTAGTAAAGAAATAATCCTTATGTTACAGGGAGCTTTAGGAATATACAACCATCATCATCATCATCATCTTGCTCTTATCCCAATTACTTGAGGTCGACGCAATATGTCATCTGTTTTGACATATTGCAAAAAGTTTCGGCAATGACTTTTATGACCGGCCGCCTGCCTGACGTCAACCCTCCTTGGGAATGTAATCGTTGACCCAAATGGTACCAGATGGAGTTGGTCCGGGTCAATCTAGGGCTCTTAGTCGTCTTTTACGACACCCACGAGCAAAGCAAGGGTTGGTAGTATTCGAAGCCGCTACCACACAGCTATATACACAGGAATATACAACCAAAGAACACAAATTACATCCAAACTCCGACATTAATTCGTTTGCACATAGTGTTTTCCTATGTGAAATTTAAACCCACGCTGGTGTCAGAATACAATTCTCCACTATCTTGCCCGTGGGTGTTGCAAAAATCAAAAGTAAGGGTTATAATATGTATATAAAATCTATGCAAGAGTATGTAAACCCAATTAACTAGCGTGATGTCAATTTCTTTCTCATTGTGGAGGGTGTTCCAGCCCAACAGCGGGATATATATGAGCTGAGGCGAATATCTAATGAGCGCTCAAGATTTTATTTATAGTCATACGAATTCAGAAATACTATGTTAAAAGCGAAAACTTATATTATTTTATTATTTTATTTTTAAAAAAGTTTCCTTTTAATGATTTTTATTCTTTAATTTTCTTTTCTAACAAAAAGACAACATACTACTCCATATAATAAATTCTTATGACGTAATTACAAACATACTATGACGCCCAGATACAAATCACACCAAGACTCGGAACAAAAGTCTGGGTACGATTTCTATCCACGATCGCACAAGGAAATATTACTCGTTTCCAGATCAGGCGAGCCTGAATTTTTTCGAAGTGAAACTTCTTTAGAATCGTTGTGATATCAAACTCTATGAAACGAAAAAGCGAGTCGCGGGTGATCGGACCGGGGAATTGTCCGTCACCCGCAGAGAGGCTGACCGCGCGACGGCGACTCAGGACGTTGAGAGGTGACGTTACCCGAAAGGGTATTCCGTCGGGCCGACCACTGACGACAAGTCACATCTGCTCCGGTGGTCGGCCCAACAACGAGGTGACGTGGGTACGGGTAGGTTATGGGCCCGCGGGCCGTCCTCTCATCGCCCCGGATGGATTGGACCGCGCGTGCGCATACCATAGCCCACCCATAAAAAAAATAAAAAAAAAAAAGTAGAAAAAAAAAGAGACACAAATACGTAAATGTATAGGATTCAGTCGGTGAGAGAATGAGATAGAACACATTCGCGTAGCGTCCCCACTATCTTCTACTAAGCATTGTCCATATGTATGCTCCTGTGTAGTGAGATAGTCAGTATATCTATATCTTGCTCTAGTTTCGAGCGTTCTACATGTTTATGGTAGTATGTGTTTAATACATTTGTTTACGCCTGCGTATTAGAAAGCTTTAACATTAAGCAAGCGTGTTGATTGTTGATGCATTTTTATTTGTGTGAATATTTTCATCTCATAATTAATTTTACATTTTCTTTTTTTTTTTTATTGCAAACGGTGGCAAACGAGCAAACAGCACACCCGATGGCAAGTGTTGCTGCCGCTCATGGACCCTCACAAGGCCGCCGCCCACCGCGAAGAAAGTGAAGGGAGCGCGAATGCGCGCATTGAGGCTCGGTGATACCAAGGGCACCACCAAAACCCTACACACGCAAACACCCTCAGAAAGTTGGGCTTCCGGCTCTCTCGCTCACCGAACGAAGCGCAGTAAATCGCTACTACTCAGACGTCGATTTTCTGCGAGAGTGTGGTACTACCCCGGTCGGACCGGCCCGCGGCTGTAGACAGATAACTGTCGACAGTGTGGTCCTACCACTCTTTTACTATATACTACTACTACTTTTTAAATATTGACAAAAAACACGTGGTACCAAAGAAGTTACACTTCTGACATGCGTACTTTGTACGCACGCTCTTTTTATCTTGATTAAAAAGTTCTAAAACCTGAATGTGTCTCAGAAGATCTAGATGCAAATACTGTAGAAATTTTATATTATCATGTAAATTTATGATCTTTAGGGTACGGTTAAAAATGTATACATAAATTTAAGAAATTTTATCCGTAAAAGAATTTTCTGGAATACCTTTACATTTTTAAATTGCCAAATAGCTTATGTAATGTTATTAAGGCTATCACTGTTTTCAAGTAGTATTGTTTGATATAATAGTTTTATAATTATCATCATTACAGCTTATATGTGGCCCACTGCTGGGCTCGAGCCTCCTCCACCATGGCAGGGAAGTTGACCCACTATACCACGCTGGTCAGGCGGGTTGATATAGGGTTTCCTTTCGAGTTTTCCTTCTCTTGCACAGATGTTATGTGCATATTATATCCCATAGTCGTCTTTTACGACATCCACTGGCAAGATAGGGAGTGGTGAATTGTATTCTTACTCCGTCATCACACGAAAGGAATACCTTTACATTTTTAAATTGCCAAACATCTTATGTAACGTTATTAATTTCTGTGTGATGGCGGGGTAATAATACAATTCACCACCCCCTTTCATACCCGTGGGTGTTGTAAAAGACGACTAAGGGATATACGCATAGAGATGGAAAACTCGAAACAAAACCCTATACCAACCTTTCTGACCAGCATGGTATAGTAAGGTCAATTTCCATCCTATTATGGAGCAGGCTCGTGCCCAGCAGTGAAACGTATATGAATTAAAATGATGATGAATAAATGCATGAAAATGCTATTGAAATTAGGACTAGTAGGTAATGATAAAGAAAAATGAACTAAGTAATCCAAAAATTACGAAGAAATAGCATTTTGATAAGCAAATGTGAGTCTGAAAATAATAAGATCCAAGGAGCCAGCACGGCAATAACCATGTCTGATAGTCCACATGTCTGGCGTGATAAAATTCAAATTCCTTGTGCACGGAAGCCCATGTGGGCAGTTAACTGTTCCACTTGCAATAGTTCTGTTACTGTAGGAGTATGGTACAAGACAAATACTGGAGAGGTTTGAAATTATTTAAACGTTATTAAATTTGTAGCTTTATTTTTATTTTTTTTGGGGTGGGTTACGGTTGGCGCACTCCTCGCTCCACTTCGTCTGGGGCGACAGAGGGGCGTAAGCACGCACACCCGTAACCAAGTATAACACGTCGCCTTCGTCGTTGGGCCGACCACCGGTGCTGAGTTCCTTGACTTCAGCAGTCGGCCCGACAGAATATCCCGAGGGAGTACCCTCTCCCGTCGACATCCCCTTACTGGCCCGACAGAATATCCCGAGGGAGTACCCTCTCCCGTCGACATCCCCTTACTGGGACGCCGATCGCGGTCGCGAGGCTAACCTCTCCGCGGGTGCCCGGACTAAATCTCCGGTCCGGTCACCCGCAGTCTCTGCTAGGACGGCATCAGGCGCAGGTCCTCGCGCCTGAGCCGCTGCAGTCGCCGGCAAATTTGTAGCTTCATGAATCTTCGTATGGTGAGCAAGAATGCAATTAGATTTAAAATATGGATTAGAATATGGATTAGAATGTCTAAATTTAATAATTAATTCTGTAGCGGACAGAAACAAATCTCTGTAATAACGATTTGTTGAACGTGAGACATCTTGGTTTACCCGTGACCTCGAGCGCTGAAAAGTTTTCGAAACGCCGAGAAATCAAATATGTACAAACGCGATGAAAATAATAGTGCTTTATTAAAAAAAATGCATTATAGTATTTCCATGTTTTTCTTCTATGGTGTAGATATTATGTGTATACTAGCAACCCACCCTCGCTTCGCTTCAGTTTCAGTCGCCTTACCCGCATAATACCCGTTCCCGTGGGAATATTGGAATAAAATATTGCCTATGTTACTTTGTTGTTATAGTGGCAACAGAGATACATAATTTGTAAAAATTTCAACCGTCTAGCTATCGTGGTTCTTGAGATGCAGCCTGGTGACAGACAGACGGACGGAAAGACAACGAAGTCTTAGTAATAGGGTCCCGTTTTTACTCTATGGGTACGAAATCCTAAAAATTGTTATAATTAATAATATTTTTTTTTATCAACCTTCCGCACAACGCTTTTAAATTAAACATCATTTGCTCTTAAGATCTTGTCGTAACTATACACAGTAACCGTATATATTTAAGCTTTAACTTAATAATCAAGCTGGGAATTATCTTGTACACTTTATGGAAATTCACTTAAACATAGTAACAACAAGTTTCATATACATTTAACGTCATATATTTTCACTATTAGACTAGTCTATTAGCATAGGTCTCTAAGAATATAATTCACTACCTCCTATCGTGCCCGTGGGTATTGTAAAAGACAACTAAGGCTTTAAATATGCATTTATATGCATATTAGATATTATTTTCTAAGCAAGAAAAGGAAAATTCGAAAGAAATTCCTATACAAAGCCATCTGACCAGCGTGGTATATTAGATCACCAGTGGGACGTGTATGTGATAAGATGAAGATGAAGTGATGATGATTAGCACAGGTATGCGAAGTTTTTTATGGAGTTCATCATCATTTCAGCCTATCGCCTGTCACTGCTGGACGTAGGTCTCCCTCATGTTACGTTACAAAATACGGTCCTGTGCCGCCTGTATACAACGACGCCCAGAAACTTTCACCAGGTCGTCTATCCACCTGGTTCGTCCTACACTGCGTCGTCCGATAAGTGGCTGCCACTCGTGAACCTTTCTTCCCCAGCGGTTGTCGGTTCGTTGAGCCATGTGGCCTGCCCATTGCCACTTCAGCGTGTTAATTCTTCGTGCTATGTCGGTTACACCCGTTCTTCTGCAGATTTCCGTAATCCGGATTCTATCTCGCAGAGAAATCCCGATCATAGCCTATTCCATAGCACGCTTTGAGCCTTGTTGTGAAGCCTACATTTAGCACCTTACGCCACGGAAACGTGGTCCACGTTTCCTTGCCGTAAGTCATTACTGGTAACACACACTGATCGAAGACCTGTGTTTTCAGACACTGAGGTATATTGGACGAGAAGATCCTTTTATGTTTCCCAAACGCTGCCGAACCGAGTTGGATTCATAGGCTGATCTCTTTCTCGAAATCGGATCTACCTTTATGGAGTTGGAACTCCGTATTCAAGGGTTCTCCTACCCTATCACTTAGGAGTTGTTTATCATCATCCTTATCCCAATTATTTGGTTTTGATACAATAGTAGTTCCATAGTACGTATTCCATAAGTTATTATTTTATGAACGGCCGCCAGCCTGACGTTAACCTGCCTTGAGAATATAATTGTTGATCAAATAACTACAGGAGGAGATGGCCCAGATCAATGTGAATCTCTCCCGGAGAGCGCGGAGACGATCGAGCCTATCTGGCAGGTACCTCAACTCTGCGAATATGGTGTGGGTCACCGGCCGTGGTGGAGGCTGGCATATTAGATATAAGTCCTCAAAAAAGAGTGAATGCTTAGAGGCGTTACCTTACATGGTAAGGAGTAGTAGCAGAACCTTCTCAAGGTGCGTCCGCGAGCAGCGGTTGTATCAGCCTGGAGTTGTGGTGCAGGTTAAAACGGTCCCACGACTTCGTCGCAGCCGAGGGACAGGAATAGCGTGTGGTTTTCAGCTAGTAGTAGCGCTGATAATAAATCGACGTTGAGCCCAGCATAACCCACCTATCAGATGTGGGCACGTGTAAATGTAATATCCTGAGTCGTCTTACGAAACCCGAAAAATGTACCTAGGTGTTGGTAATTTTTGTAGCCGCCTTCATAGTGCATTGATTGTTTATTAAAGTAAATATATGGTTAACCGAGCTTTGCTCGGTACATTTATTTTTTGTCAGTAAATGGTATTTTTAACGAACATATTCAGGATATATATATATATATATATAATATCTGGTTGACCGAGCTTCGCTCAGAATATTTTTTATCGAATTTATTTAGATATATATTAATGAAAAATAAAAAATAAATAATGAAAAATATATAAAAAAATTACAAAAAGAGAATAATAATAACACCGAGATTCGAACCGACGCTGTTTGAATGTCAACAAAATCAAAATTAGAACCTGTCAACTTCCCATCTGAGCTATCGTAACTCATGACGTTGACAACGAAATTTGAATTCATATTGTTATAAAGTTTAATGTCATTGTTTATTTTGCTAAAAACACGGACAAAACAACATTTTCTATAAATAAAACCTAGCTAGATCGATTTTTTGGACCCGAAACCTCTAGTATGCCAAGTTTCAACAAAATCGTTGGAGCCGTTTCCGAGATCCTGAATACATATATTTTTTCATTTCTGTCGTCTTTATTATAACATGTAAATAACCTATAAATTTTATTCCAGCTTTAGTATTTGAAACTAATATAAAACTATATTAACCAGATCTAAACCTTAACTGAAGTGTAATTGTGGACATTTTTCAGTACCTAAAAAACGACTTCTCTGAACTGATATCCTAAACCAGAGTCTGTAAGTATATGCTAGCGGTGGTTACAGATATATATAAGTAATTATTGTATATATATACAATAATTATTGTATATATATACAATAATTACTCGTTTAAAGATATAAGATATATTAATAAAAAACTGTAAGAAGATGAAATAATAAAAAAAATATCAACTTATATCAAAAATTAAAACACAAAATACCCGAGATTCGATCTCACGCTGTTTGAATGCGACTGGAGAACTGCCCACCTGAGCTATCGTCACTCTCGACGGCGATGGCGATATTTACATTATTGACTTTTTATATCATTGTATTGATTAGCTAAAAACACCAACGAAACATTTTTTTCTATACAATCATTTTTTTCTAACACACACAAAAGATTTCATCAACATCGACCGAGCTGTTTAGGAGGAATTCAGTGAAATACACACGTACACAAGAAATTTATATATAAAGATAGAATGAAAGTATATAGGATAACAATACTATCTAGTAAATAAAACTATTTTTTTCGAATTTTATCGCATATCTATATAATTTTTAACTGCCCGACGTTTCGAACACTTTACAGTGCGAAACTACCCACAGTGGAACGCCTCCCTGTAGTACTTACCTTAGGTTTGTGAAAGGAGTCACTTCCATAAATATTTATTTTAAACCAATGAACCACCTGTCAAATGCCAGATCTCTCTACAAGATGCAGTAGTTAGGAGAGAAACTTGACTGTGACTATGGGCTCCCTTACAATCAAAAGTCAATCAGAAACGCGATACAATTTGTAATACTCACGTAAAATCAGAGATCAGTACTATCTAGAATGAAAATCAAAAAAGCTAATGCATAGACGCTTTGACTCTATTCGACTTTAAATGCCCCAATAAAAGATTACTTTGTTACATTGATTCCCCTAGTTAGTGAGATTTAATTAACATAAAAACTAAAGCTAAGAAAAAAACAATATTTAGCGTAATCCGGTAAATGAAGATAGAATCTCGATAATTGCTACGGGGTAGCCAATTAATTTATTAAATAACTAGCTATTTCCTGCTGGTACGGTAGCATAGAATTTGATTACATCGTGTTTATTATGTTTCTTTCCGTGTGATAACAGAGAAAGAATATAATTCATTATCCTCTTTCCTTCCCGTAGGTATTGTAGAAGACGACTACGTGATCGTATAATATCTATACAAGAGAAGGAAAACTCGAAATAAAACTCTATACCAACCCATCTGAGCAGTGTGGTATATTAGGTCAATACCTCTTCCATTGTGGAGGTAGCTCGAGCCCACTAGTGGAACGTATACGAGCTGTGATGATGAAGATTACGGTATATGAATTCATATCTTTTAAACTTTAATTATATTTTTGGTAATGATTTCTGATGTTTACGCGAGTAAATAAAACTACTATACGGATTTTATCGCGTTTGTATTTGATTTTTGATTACCAGACGTTACGAACACTGCAGCGTTCATGATCACTAACTACGTTCACGGACTAAGATGTCCTACGTCCAATAAGTCATAATTATTACAGAATTTTATAATTATCTACTCAATATAGAAAGTTGTAGTTATTAAATAATTTTTTTTCTCTTTGGTTGGGTTGCGGTCGGCTTTATTTTTCGACCTTTACTGTTATGCGTAAAACATAACACTCATTATGGGTACTTAGCTATTTGATGGTTTTTTTTGGGGATGCGTTGCGGGCGGCGCGCTCCTCGCACCACTCCGTCCGGGGCAACAGAGGGGCGTAAGCACGCACACCCGCAATCCACCCACGATGCACGTCGCCTTCGTCCTTGGGCCGACCATCGGAGCAGGATTACTTGTCATCAGTGGTCGGCCTGACGGAATACCCCCTATTTGGGGTACCCTCCCATCGACCGACGTCCCCCCCTCGGGGAGGACGTCGGTCTTTCCTCACGCGTTCGGCCTCTCGGCGGATGACGGACTAATTCCCCGGTCACGTCACCTGCGGCCTCGGCTAGGGCGGCATGAGGCGCAAGTACTCGTGCCTACGCCGCCCCAGTCGCCGGCCGCGGATCGCCTCATCGAGGCTGCGCTCCTCGCGCAGGTTTAATATTGACCCACATTTTGATACAAATCTATTTGCAAGCACGAGAAGGAAATGATTTTATATGAAATAAAATAAATACATATATTGTTTATGGTTAGTAATTATTAAACATTCAATTAATAGTAATTATATTTAAAACCTAACAATTTAGTATACTACCACCGGATCGTATAGTATACTACTGCCGTCCGGTAGGTTCTGGAAACGTACGTCGCCTTTGCATCGCCTCTCAAAGATTTTTCCTGTCCAAATTCAAGACAAAAACATATTGACGTCGGATGTTGTTGGATCCAAGCCGACTCAAGAGGAGAATAATTTACGGTTTCGTAATTATCTGGACTACCGACCGCGACCTTATTGTACCTACATTTCGATTTTTTGCAAGCATGAACGTGTCCTGTAGCCGAGGCCGCGGGTGACGTGACCGGGGATTAGTCCTTCACCCGCCGAGAGGCCGATCGCGTGAGGAAAGACTGACGCCCTCCCCGAGGGGGGGACGTCGGTCGATGGGAGGGTACCCCAAATAGGGGGTATTTCGTCGGGCCAACCACTGATGACAAGTAACCCTGCTCCGGTGGTCGGCCCAACGACGAAGGCGATGTGTATCGTGGGTGGGTTGTGGGTGTGCGTGCTTACGCCCCTCTGTCGCCCCGGACGGAGTGGTGCGAGGAGCGCGCCGATAAAAAAAAAGAGGAGACTAATAATGACATGATCACCACACTTGATTGCAGGATGATTACGATGCCAGAGTTGGATTGCCACGCTAGACAATTCTTGGGGTGAACCGCAAATTGTTGTTCTGAGTCTGAGTTTGTGTCCGTTTAGTTGCATGCTTGTAAAATTCACAGTAGTAATAAAATATTATGTTTTTTTTTTACCAGAAAATGATGATTTTCATGATTATTTACTATAGGTATGTGCTTAGGTTAATAATTTATTTTGAGCTCACTAGATGACGTTGTACAAAATTTTAAAACCGATTATGGTTTCGTTACACAAATGTATATATCCAAGCGTGGCGTTAACGCCACGCCAACGATCAGGTTCACCCTCGCCTATAGACGTTTCACATCAAAAATAGAGTAATGGAAAGTGACATCTTGCATTCCTAAAGCAATATGAGAAATAAACAATATACACCAAATAGCCTTTCATTAAGGATGAGGCTCGTGCTCAACAGTGATATTTTGTTTCGTCTGAGTAGTAGCGATTTGTTACTGCGCTTCGTTCGGTGAGCGAGAGAGCCGGAAGCCCAACTATCTGAGGGTGTTTGCATGTGGAGGGTTTTGGTGGTGCCCTTGGTATCACCGAGCCTCAATGCACGCATTCACACTCCCTTCAATTTCTTCGCGGTAGGCAGCGGCCTTGTAGACGTCCATGAGCGGCAGTAACATTTACCATCAGGTGTACTGTTTGCTCGTTTGCCACCGTTTGCAAAAAAAAAAAAATTAGAGGTAAAAGGAGTTTGAAGAATTAGGATATTTTTTTACTATAAATTTAGTATTACTATAAATTGCCGCGCTTTCACCCGCGTAGTTCCCACTCTATATGTATATGGACTACAATACAGCATATATTACTCGCAAATAAATTCTTTCACCAATGAAAATATAGGAATTTATAAAATCGATCAAGTTTCCCTAGTTTCACCCACTTAATCGCCATTCACGTGGGAATACGCAGATCAATATAGTGTATACTGTACGCTCAGAATGTACCTTTCCAGTAGTTTAGGGATAAAAAGGTAACAAATTAAAATTCAACGTTGATCATCGTTTCAGGTCCTATACGTCCCAATAAAGGGCATGATCCTCCTTCAAAATGAGAAATCGACCCAGTTTAACACGCTAGTCCTACGTGTTATTATAGTGTATTGTTATATAGGTAGATAGAAGTACATTAATCTACACTAATATTATAACGAGGAAAAATTTGTATTTTTGTGTATGTGTATGTTCGTAATGAATAAACTCAAAAACCTTGTACTATATAAAAATGTGGGAGCTCTCGCGGGGAGCTCTCTGTAATATATGAAAGGAGAATTATGACGAGTCAATTGTAATGTATAGAATTGAACGTCTGAATTACGAATAATGTAATATAGATTACAGAATTATGAATACAGTTAATATGGCCTTGGAATTGTTTGACAGACTGCATTGGACTATTAGTTCAAGGACCTCTTATGGAAATGTTTATTGCGTCCCTAGGGAAACGTCACCTGTGAGATGAGGATTAAAGAGTACACTAATGAAAATGCTAAGTACCTTTCATTGTATATTGGTGGAAATCATATTATAACGTCACACCTGTCGGGATGGCGCCTAGGTTACAATTACAATAACTTATTATTTATCTAATAATACCTACAAAGTCTATAGGTTGCAAGTTTCCCGTCACAAATTACACGTGGTCATAACCACCACAATCACATATTAATTCACTGAACGAGAGAAAGTTCACTGCACGCGGTATGTTTACACTAGTTACTAACGAAGAACGAACAAGACGTCGACAAGGACTGCATCCCATGAGAAGCACGTCCCGACATGTACCGGACCTGGGCGTCCGCGGGGAAATGCGCGCGTTCAGGACGGCGTGACATTACTGCCCGGTGACTAGATGATGCGATCTCCAGCGTTTTTTCTCCGTCGTTGAATATGCAGATAAGCACACAGTCTCAACCGGACTGGTAATCTCTCATGCGCTTCCATGCATGTAAGTGGAAAGATGAGGCATCATGCTGGAATGATAGGCGGCGCAGATGATGCGACAAAGCTGGCCATGACATGGCATGTGGCCAGGGAAATAAGTGTTGAGACAGACTCACCGGTCATGAAGTCATCCTGAGACAGGTTGCTAACGCAATACGAAAAAATGGCGGTGAACCGGCGGCGTGCCAGCGGAGCTGTTACAGGAACAAGAGAAGAATCAGGATGGGGCGTCCATGCGCTCGGCGCGCGGGCTCCCACGTAGTCTTACATGGCGCGTCCGACCTCGCTCGATGACGGGAACCAAGACAGAAAAACTTCACGACGCAACGGTTCCTGTCATCCCCATCAATGATGGCGTCATCCTCTTTCAAAAAGAAAGGTTCCTATTGACCAGCTAGCCAAGCATAGACCAAAACCGATCCATAAACAAATATTATTGTGAATTACACTTGGCGATGGAATTCTGTATTTTATAAAATAATAAGATTATATAACATTGTGTGCTTATTCAATCCATCTTCATATAAGTATCTACACAAATACTAATTGATTTGAATAATTGATTCATGTTATAACGGATGCCATCTAGTAGCGAGGATGTGTAACTTATATTACATATAGTTGGTTTTATCAAATGACCTAGTGCCATCTATTGGCACAGTACGGCATCGTACTAAATCTATTTGTATGGTTTTTAAATGAATGTATGTTAATAACGTGCAGTGATATATTATATCACTACAAACTACTGTGCCGATATCAAAACTTCTTTCACCATTGGAAAGCTACATTCACTCTGAGTAACATAGGCTATATTTTATTCCGGTATTCCCATGGGAATACCGGAATCCCGCATAGTTCCCGTTCCGGAACGGGAACTACGCGGGTAAGGTGACTGAAACCGAAGCGAAGCGAAGGCGGATTGCTATTTATTTATATGGATAGAACCATAATGATTGCTAAGTTACAGTTATATGTGTAAAAATCTTCTATTGATGGTACGAAGTATATGCATGGGTATTCTAATATGATTTATTGCATATAAGAAATCTCAGAAGGTAAAATCAGTTTATATTGTAAGTGTTTTGAGTTACATTTCGGCTTGTTTCGCGGAGTCTTAAGGTGATTCAAAGTCGCAAAGGATTCGTACACTTTGTACGGATTGCCGTACTTTGCAAATGTCTTTGAAAATCATGGATGTTGGTTTTATTTTGGTTATGGCATTATAATTTTATTAATTATAGCACGCAAACTGCCTTTTAAAGACCTCGCATTGATCTCACAATTAATTCTCCTAGCATGAAAATACATTTTATTGAATATTCCATTAGTACTTCAATTAGCCTAGTAACGTTGGAGTGTTGAACATAAGTCTACTCAAGGATTGGTGTTATAAGTTTCCTAGGACAGTGCTGCTACCCATTGCCTAAATTATTATTTCATAAATTTTACACAGTGTAGTGACGGCTTAAGAACACAATACGTCGCCCTATATTTTGCATCTTAAAAATTCTATGATAATGCTATCCTAGTAAAATTGCAACATTAATCAGGCGTTCACAAACTGGCATACTAAGTGTGGCTTCGTGGAATTGACCACCCCAATCAAATCGACCAGTTCAAATGCTTCAAACTATAAGTAAAAAATTGTATACATAAACAACTGTGATAAAGCAACGGTGTATTTTGCGTCGGGCCGACCACTGATGTCAAGTAACCCTGCTCCGGTAGTCGGCCCAACGACGAAGGCGACGTGGTTTTCGGGTGGGTTGCGGGTGTTACGTGCTTACGCCCCTCTGTCGCCCCGGACGGAGTGGTGTGAGGAGCGCGCCGACCGCAGCCCATCGCAAAAAAAAAAACGGTGTATTTTGACACATAATTATACGTTATCAAAAGTTAATATAGGCTAAAAAATGTAATACTTTTTTCAACGAAATTACTATTTACAGTAGAACCCGTTTAATACGATCACGTTTAATACGATTTCCCGCATAATACGCCATTTTGCGTCAGTCCCAGCAACTTGAAACATGTTTTCATACATTTCTTAATGCTTAATACGATCGTCATCCCGTTTAATACGCCAACACGTGCCACTCAAATACACATATTACCCTTTGCGGCAACGGCCAGCGACTACGAAGTGACGACTGTCGAGCGACCCTAAGTGATAATGACCAAGAAGAAGATGAATCAACTCCGATTTTTTCACACTCCCAGGCATTATCAGCAGTTAATGATTTAAGACGCTATGTAACTTCTTTGAATCAAAGGGAAGACGCACTGCGAAAATTACATTACGTTGAAAATCTTGTAATTGCTAATGCCTCAAAATCTTTTTGTCAAACTAAAATAAGTGATTACTTTAAGTAACGTAATAATAATAAATAACACTTTTTATATATTTAAATATTTTTATTTTTAATATTTAAAAATGTATCTAGTAGTAAGTATATTAAATAAAGAAAATAAACAACATTTTATTGAGGTAATTTTTAAATGTTAAATTCAATACGTAGGTATTCAAAATAATAATAGAATATAATAAATAATAATGGCACGTTTTTCCTTTTTCCGCATAATACGCTTTCCCGCGCGTTTTTGGTCGGGTCCCTGCGAAATCGTCTTAAACAGGTTTTACTGTATTTTCAATAGCAACCTACTTTTCGTCATTAAAGAGTCAAATTAGTTTCAAAGTAGCTTATTAAAATTGTCCATATAGGTAGTGGTTTAGTTCGATTCATACCAATCTATAGTGTCAAGTGTCGCGGGTACAATTCTTAAGCAAGACAATACTTTGTGAGATTCACAAATTATTCCTTTGAGTATAGTATAGAATACAATAATTAGTTCCTTAATCCAGAGGTTAGTGTTTTTATTTTTATCGCAGTTCCTCTTCCCGTGGGAATATAGGGATAAATTATAGCCGAGATGTGAAGTTTCATCAAAATCCATTCAGTAGTTTTTGCGTGAAAGAGCAACAAACATCTTTACATCTTGACATCCTCACATACAAACTTTCGCGTTTATAATATTAGTAAGGAAGGATATCAGAATAATACCACATCCATTTTCAACTACGCTCATTATTTTCTAGATTCACAAAGTGTGCACTCCCTTTAGCTTTGTGCATTATTGTTTCACTGCGAAATCTTCCGTCTTCTTTGTGCGACGCCTTATTTAACCCCCTTTGCTTTAATGCCGCTTATGAAAGCGAATTTCTCATTTTATATGAAAGTTGTTATGAAGATACGCGAGATGACTTGCAGGAGTTATAATTGTGGAAAATAAAAGGGAATTATGAGGAAATATAATATATATTTAAAATTTAAATGACAAAAGATACCAAAAACCAATTAAATATTGCGTGAATGTGTATTTTAATATCTGTGTATGATAATTCGTGTGGTAACGGAATTAAAATACAATTCACAACTCCCTATCTTGCCCGTGGATGTCGTAAAAGACGACTAAGGGATATACGCTTATAACATCTACGCATGAGAAGGAAAACTCGAAACAAAACCCTTTACCAACCTAATGATTTCGTAAAAAATGTTGACTAGCTAACTTAAGGGTGTGAGTTTTTCTGACGGTATGCGCGCGCATCATAAAAAATTACTCTCATCATGATTGCTGATGTTTACGTTTTTCCTGTGGTAGTTCCTTTACAAACCTGTCTGACCAGCATGGTTTAGTACGGTCAATTTCCCTCCTAGGGGAGGAGGCCCGAGCCCAGCAGTGCGATGTATATGAGCCGAGATAATTTTGATCATAATTTTAGCTCATGTACGTCCTACTGTCAAGTCTCTTACACTACTGTGGAAAGAAATTCACCTACTATAGGTACCACGTGTGGTGATGGAGTAAGAATACCATTCACCACTCCCTCTCTTGCTGGGGATGTCGTAAAAGACGATTAAGGGATATAATATGCATATAACATCTATACAAGAGACGACAAACTCGAAACAAAACCCTTTATCAACCTGTCTGACCAGCATGGTATCATCGTCATCATTTCAGCCTATCCCCGTCCACTGCTCGACGTAGGCCTCCCTCATGTTACGCCACAGAGTGCGGTCTTGTGCCATCTGCATCCAACGACATCCAGCAACTTTCACAAGGTCGTCGGTCCACCTAGGTGGGGGGCGTACTACACTGCATAGTCTAGCATGGTACAGTACGATCAATTTTTCTCCTAGTTGAAGAGGTTCAAGCCCAGCAGTGGGACGTGTGTGAGCCGATATAATCAAGATGATGATCATAATTTTAGCTCATATACGTCCTACTATTGGGGTTGGCGTCCCCCGTGTGGCGACGGGTTGAGAATACATGTGTCGCCACCCCTTACTTGCCCGTGGGAGTCGTAAAAATCGGCTGAGGGTTCACCAGGAGAGCAGGGCAGCAGCTCTCTCCTGGGAAACGTAAAACACCAATACTGCGATTGCCAACCCGCCTGCCAAGCGTGGCGATTACGGCAATATCCCCTTTAAAAAAAAAATGCCGTGCGACACAGGACCGCATATTGTGGCGCAACATGAGGGAGGCCTACGTCCAGCAGTGGACGGCTGTAGACTGAAATGATGATTGATGAATGATTGGGGTTGGGCCTCCTTCACTGTTGGGTAGAGAAATTCACCTACTATACAACGTTAAGAATACAATTCACCAGCCTTTCTTGCCCGTGGATGTCGTTTTATCCATCCACGGGCAAAAATCCACGACAAGGGATATAATATGCATTTTCCCGCCTATTGTGGAGGAGGCTCGAACTCAACAGTGGGACGTACATATCCAGCCCAACAGTGAGACATATACGTCCCGTATATGTCCAGTTCGGCTCGAGCCTTTGCCACGATAGGTGGGAAATAGGAAATTGACCTTACTATACCACGCTGGTCAGACATGTTGGTATAGGGTTTCAATTTTTTGCCCTAGTCGAGGCCGCGGGTGACGTGACCGGGGATTAGTCCGTCATTCGCTGAGAAGCCGACCGCGTGAGGAAAGACCGACGTCCTCCCCGAGGGAGGGACGTCGGTCGATGGGAGGGTACCCCAATAGGGGATATTCCGTCGGGCCGACCACTGACGACAAGTTAACGCTGCTCCAGTGGTTGGCCCAACGACGAAGGCGACGTGGTTTTTGGGTGGGTCGCGGGTGTTGCGTGCTTATGCCCCTCTGTCGCCCCGGACGGAGTGGTGCGGAGGAGCGCCGACTGCGACCCACCCACAAAAAAAAAAAAAAAAAGGGTTTCAATTTCAAGTTTCCCTTCTCTTGCATAGATGTTATATGCGTTATATGTGTGGGATACACATAGATTTCAATTAATCATAATAATAATTAATTAATCAATTGAAACCATACTTTAAAAGAATTACCGTCCAACTTTTATTCACAGAAAATTTACGATCGATTCAAAACCCAAAAAAAAAAAATCATTTCAAAGTACCGGAATAGGTATTATCAGATTGTCTAAGCGATATTCATGTGGTAGCAATTTGGGTTGGTATTGGTTGTCACTAACAGGTGTGCTCCGACTACTCTGCCTACTACCGGGTACCTGATGAATCTGTTTTTGATATATACAGAGTGTTCTATTTTTTGTAAAGCCCAAAAACTAATGATTTCTGATGTTTATACGAGTTTTACACATCATAAATAAAACTATTTTTATGGATTTTATCGCGTTTGTATTTGATTTTTGATTGCTTACTTGAACAATTTTCAGCGTTCATGTTTACGGAGAAGTGTTCGACACGTAAGGCAATCGAAAATCAAATACAAATGCTTTAACATCATACAAATACGATATCATCCGTAAAATTGTTTTATTTATAATGTCCAAAAACTAGTTTTATATATTCTTTTGTTCATTCATTATAAATTACTGAAATAAATTTATAATTATGTATCAGTAATTGCTTAGCTATTGGAGCGATAAGGACTATCGGGTATCGTGGGTTTGATCTCTACACTGGAAATCGTTTCTTTCATACTGGGAACTACAAATTATTAATTTGAGTGTGATTTGGACTAATTAGTCGTCTTCTGCGTTATATTTGAGAATTACATCGTGGCTCGAAGAGCATGACACTGAAGCTATAAATAGGCATGTTGTTATATGTAATTTATTTTAAAAGAATATAGTAAATAAATTATAAATAGACAAATCCAGTGAATTTCTTGTTGAATCTTCTCAGTGCAGTCATTTTCTGATTCGGCGGTAATTTAGGGTTAAACGTAAAAAAATTACAATATTTAAGTGCTCCCGTGGAGTTGTGCATACTAAATGATTTGGATTCGAATGTTTGTATCTATATAATCTGCGATGCATTACTTGAGAGTGCGATGTCATTTATAAATATACGGTGTTATTTATATCAAAAAGATTTCTGATGTTTTTATCATGAGATCTTAGTGGAATTATAACTTTTAGAACTGGTAAATGACAATAGGATCGCTCTCTATTTTTAATAAACTAAATTCAGCCAGCACGGCCTGCTGCCAAAAAAAAGCGTTATCACTACCCCTACGTGAAAATAAATAATGGTATTTATTATATTTTTAACAAGGCATTGGGCGATTGATATTTAAATTTTATTTATTTTAACGTAAAATCAGCGTGGTATAATAAGTCGATTTCATTCATTCATTCAGTATAAAGGAGGCACAAGCCCAACCGTGAACTATATATGAGCTGGATTGATGATGATGAAGAATTTATTAATGCATCATTCTTAGAAGGAATATATTTCTTAGTTTACCTGGCGATCAACCCTATTCCACTAAGGTGTGTGAAAAATAAATGAAATAAAATAAAAATATTTTGAACACAACCTGTATATGCAGCTCACAGTAGGAGTCTAATCAAGTTTTATTATATAATACGTTATGGCTATGGGAACTAAAGGTAGTTCAGCTGCTGTATCTAACGCTATCACAGTAACAGATAACGCTTAAATTTATTTACATATGAAAGCAGATCCTATATCTTATAATCTTCAAGTAGTCTCTAATATCTTTATTTTGTTATTTAATTAATTATAATTAATGCTATTGATCGGTAGTTGTCTGTAGTTTGTATGATCATTTAATAATGACCATGGCCATTAAAAAAAGTTGGAAGATTTTTTTTATTCTAATGACATATGTGACAGTTGATTTTTTGTCTATAAGAATAAATAAAATTGAAGTGTATGTTTGTAATATCAATTTAGTAAGTTTTTCTCATGTTTACACGGTTATTTCTGCGATAACTATGCCTAAAAATGGGTGTAAAAAATGTTTGTTTCGGGTGATCTTCAAAACGAATTGACCGATATTGATAATATTTTATTGCCTAGTTTATATAAGGAATAACTTAGGCTATATTTGATCCCAGTATTCTCATGGAAACAGAAATTACGGGTGACACCGTGGATATTTGGTAGTTTAAAAGCAAAACTATTCTTCAATAACTTTTTTTGTTATGGATTTTAGCAGCCAATGCCAGTTGTAACTTAATAGGCAGTGTCGTTCTATAAATTTATTTTTTAAATTGATTGTTCTCTGAAGTCTAAAATTGTTTTTGACTTGCAAATTCTCGCCTTTTTACTCGCGTATGTCCTGCTTCCGTGTGAATTTCAGGATCAAAATGAGCCTAAGTTATTCCTTACGTAGACAGCTAAGAAAAAATATTACCAATATCGGTCCAGCCATTTTATAGATTTTTTTAGATTGGACAGATAGACAGACAAAAAATTTCAAAGTGGCTATCAAAAACAATCTACTATTTCGACATTACAAACAGAGAATCAATTTTACTTATGTGTATAGATTCACAATGTCATCCAACAATTTCAATGTCATCCTCCATTTATTAGATGGATGGCTATGCTATTAAGGGTTTCTCAATGAATTTTGTTAGAATTTAAAACACTCGTAAGGAACTGTTATATTTTCTATGATTTAAAATCTGATATTATATAAATAGAATAAAATCTCATCATAATCATCATGTCCAGTGAGGCTCGGGCCTCTTTCGTAATGGGAGGGAAATTAACCTATTATTCTACGTTGGTTAGACGTCTTGGAATAGGATTTTATATCGTAGCCTGTCATTCCCGAATTAATAATGATCAGCATATACTCAAAATCTTTATAATCTATCTATGTTTCTGGTATTGCTATGATCCATTAGCGGTCATTTCCAGGTACTATCAAGTGGCCTGCTTGATTGTCGGCCATTAAGGTTATTAACAATCCCATTGTTTTTGCCTTTTACCTGGTTCCACAATAAATTTACTTGGTATACCGCAGATATTATCATAATATTACCAGCATCATCTATGAATCTCATATACCTCTCACTTGGGGGATCGAACCACCTCTAAGAGGCAAATTGACCTACTAAATCAGCACTATGCTGGTTAGACAAGTTAATATAGGTTTTTAATTCAAGATTTCCTAAGATCATTACAACCCCTTAGTCGTCTTTTACGACACCCACGGATTAGAGAGGACGTAGTTAGTAGAATAAAATAATTTTATCAAAAGTAAACGTTTATTTGATTGCATGCTGGTAACATACTTATCTAAATACATTAAAAAGTAAATAAATAATTTTAATAGTTAATTTTTGAACAACCTATATTTCATTAATATCATAAACGTCGGATTATATACGTACAATGGATTTTTTCATACAAAATATTATGTAATAAATTCTATAAAGATATAATAAAAATGTTTTACTCATAAAATCATGTCCCATGTACAGGCGGAAGTAATTTCTATACGTGTTTATACATACAATAAACATCGTATATAAACTATAAATATAATAGCGATTATTTATACTATAAAATTTAATACGTTTTTTTAGGGTTCCGTACATAAAGGGTAAAAACCGAACCCTATTACTAAGACTTCGCTTTCTGTCTGTCCATCTGTCTGTCACCAGGCTGTATCTCAAGAACCACGATAGCTAGACAGTTGAAATTTTTACACATTATGTATTTCTGTTGCCGCTATAAGAACAAATAATAAAAACAAAGCAAAATAAATATTTAAGGGGGGGGGGGGGCTCTCATACAACAAACGCGATATTTATAGATAATGGTACGACACCCTAAATGCGTGATTGCAACTCGCACTTAGCCGGTTTCTGTTTATATACTAGCTGACACGGCGAACTTCGTACCGCCATATTTTTTTTCGTAAATACATTTTCTAAATTGGCGAATATATAGTCTCTGGAAGAACCATTACAGCTTTGTCCGGAAAGATTCGATCGTCTTGGTCGCGGCATTGTTAATGATGATTCAAAGAGAATACAAATTACTCATTATTGATATCTGACAAAATTATAATTATCAAATTTTCAACCATACTTCATCACATCATTATCATCACAGCCCACATACGTCCCACTGTTGGGCTCGGGCCTCCTCCACATGGAAGGGAATTTGACCTACTATACCATGCTGGTCAGACATGTTGGTATAGGGTTTCATTTCGAGTTTTCCTTCTCTCGCACAGATGTTATGTGCACATTATATCCCATAGTCGTCTTATACGACATCCACGGGCAAGATAGGGAGTGGTGAATTGTATTCTTACTCCGTCACACACGGAAACCATACTTAACTTCTTCTTATTCTTGAGTAATGGCAATAAGCTACAATTGTTAGCTATCGGTGCTAGTGTCCAGTTATAACATATATTCTTCACGTCTTTAGTCTTCGTCTTTTAGTCTTAGTCGTTACCGTGGATTAGGTGCTAAAACCAATCCATGGTTCCTCTGGGAATTTTTGCAGAATATAAAAATGCACGCAATTTACTATTATATCCCATTCACTATATTTCAACATTTTGTCCGCATTACATAAAATATCAGCAAAATTATTTAATATAACACAGTAAAAAATATAAAAGCGCTAAATGACATTTTGACATTCGTGTCAAAAGAAACCATACTTAACTATATACGGATTAATACGCAATTATGTTTAACTGTCATTTGCGTTTTGTTATTACATATCAAATGCGTTTTTGTTATACTACGTTTCTTTGACATTTTATCGAACGGGAAACGGGAACGCGATTGAACGGGATAAAAAATCCTATGTCAGTCTCCTGCTTCTAAGCTACCTCCCCACCAATTTTCAGCCCAATCGGTACAGCCATTCTTGAGTTATAAATAGTGTAACTAACACGACTTTCTTATATATATATATAGATTTTCGACTGTATTTAAGAGATGTGGGGGGTTATTATTTTACTATAACAAAGCCTTCATTTTTATTTTTGAATGGAAAATTTCTTTAGACTTCTTGAACACTTTTGGGTGAATAAAAACCATGGCGCATCATCGTCACCGAACGCTTTGCATGAGCTGTATGTATACTGAGTATTTTTATGTACTTTTTGAGTGGCACACTGGCACGGTAAGTCGATATCTTAACCATTACTACTACACTTAATCGGCTTTCTATAAAAATTCTATTAAACTTAAGTTTCGTATCCGTTGAAATAGAAGTATTTATAACATTTAATTTTTTATAAAATTACATTTCGAACTTGAAAACCAACAATGATTGATATTCTTATATCTTTAAGCGAGCAATTCTTGTATATATATATATATATATATATATATATATATATATATATGTTCAGGATCTCGGAAACAACGGCTCCAACGATTTTGTTAAAATTTGGCATACTAGAGGATTCGGGTCCAAAAAATCGATCTAGCTAGGTTTTATTTATAGAAAATGTTCTTTTGTCGGTGTTTTTGGCATAACAATAAATGATATTAAATTTTAAAAGAATATGAATTAAAATTTCGTTATAAATGTTAAGAAATACGGTAGCCCAGTTGGGAAGTGATCGAGTTCGCTTTTTGTCGGTGTTTTTATTATTCTCTTTTTGTAATTTTTTAAATATTTTCATTATTTATTTTTTATTAATATATCTCTAAATAAATTCGACAAAAATATTCCGAGCGAAGCTCGGTCAACCAGATATTACTATTTATGTCTGCAATTTCGCTTACATAGCTATTCAAATCTCTTAGATCCAAAAGCCAGTGAAAAGTTCAACTTAACTTAATAACGGATCCCCAAACAGTAAAAAAGCTCTGAAATACGAATGACGTTTTCCATACTATTAAATTGTTTAATGGAGTTAAAAGTAATTGCAAGCTTGGCGCCATTTTCTCTCGGACATGCTACATTTACATATTTTCAGGCGTCTCACGTACTGTCAAGAAAGAAAAAGTGATTTATAATATATATAAGTACTAGCTGACACAACAGACGCTGTTCTGTTCAAATATGTAAAACAATAGAAAATTGAATTCTCCTTGAAATCGATCGCAGCGCCACCTACCGGTTCCAATTATTAATCTAAACCGAATGGTTTGGATGTTCCAAATGACTATACCGATGGATACGAGAATTCATATGCATCAGAATGGCCACAAAAAATCATCAAAATTGGTCCAGCCGTTTAGAAGGAGTTCAATTACAAACACACGAACAGAAGATTTATTTAAATATATTAAGATTTTTTTTTTTTTTTGTGGGTGGGCTGCGGTCGGCGCGCCTCCGCACCACTCCGTCCGGGGCGACAGAGGGGCTTAAGCACGCAACTCCCGCAACCCACCCGAAAACCACCTCGCCTTCGTCGTTGGGCCGACTACCGGAGCAGGTTTACTTGTCGTCAGTGGTCGGCCCGACGGAATACCCCCTACGCGGGGTACCCTCCCATCGACCGACGTCCCCTCCTCGGGGAGGACGTCGGTCTTTCCTCACGCGGTCGGCCTCTCGGCGGGTGACGGACTAATCCCCGGTCACGTCACCCGCGGCCTCGGCTAGGGCAGCATGAGGCGCAGATAGTTGCGCCTACGCCGCCCCAGTCGCCGGCGGCGGATCTCATCATCGAGGCTGCGCTCCACGCGCAGACGATCCGCCGCCTCCTTCTGCGAGATCACTGTCTCGCAGAAGGCTGCGACCGCGTCCCAATTCCCGACGCTGTCGACCATCGCCCTAGCGATGGCCGGCAGCGTCAGGTCGGCACCGATGATTGCGACGAGTTCACGGCGCTGCACTGCCCAAGCCGCGCAGGCCTCGAGCGTGTGGCGCGCCGTGTCCTCGTCGCAATCGCAGTGGTGGCAGGACGGTGTACTCTCCCTCCTCACGACCCTGTGCAGGTATTTGGCGAAGCTCCCGTGCCCCGTCAACACCTGCACTAGTCGGAAGGAGAGCACCCCGTGCCGCCTTTCCAACCACTGCATCAGCACCGGCCGGAAGGCCTCCACGGTTCGCACCCCGAACCGAGGCCGCTCCAGCCGGACTGCCCAACGGGCAATGACGTCTCGGCGGGCGTCGACGCGCCAGGCGGTGAGCTCCTTTAACGAGATCTCACCGCCCTCCGCTCGCACCCCCGTCACCCGCCGATACAATCCGGCGAGCATCTCCGCCTCCAGGTCCCACGGGGGAGTCCCGGCCAATAGGTATGCTGCCTCCGTCGCCACCGTGCGGTATCCGCGGATGGCCCTAACCGCCATGACCCTCTGTGGTCGCCACAGAAGGGCCTTAAGTCGGACGGTCAAGGACCCCACCCACAACGGTGCGCCGTACAGGGCCATCGACCGGATGACCCCCGTGTACAGCCGTCGGCACGTAGCGCTCGGTCCGCCCACGTTCGGCATAAGCCACGATAGGGCGGACGCCGCGCTGACGAGCCGCGGAGTGAGCCTGCGGAAATGCTCCCGGAACCACCATTGCCCGTCGAGCACCAGGCCCAAGTACCTTATATGGGCCCGGATGCTGATGTCAACCGATCGGACGGTGATCGAGACGCCGACGGGAGGGCTCATAAGGCGCCCATGGAACAAGAGGGCCTCCGTCTTGTCCAGGGCGACCCTCAACCCCAGCGCCTCGATCCGCCTGACGACCTCTTCGGTGCCATAGGTCGCCAGGCTTACCGTCTCTTCTAGCGTCCCACCGCGGGCTGTGACGAGCGTGTCGTCGGCGTAACAAATCACGCCCAGCCCGGGCGGGAGGCTCCCCCGCAACGCATATATATAAAGATAGAAAAGTTTATATAGTCGAAAAAAGGTTACATTAGAAAAGTATATATAAACGTTAAGTTTTCTTCAATTTTCTAATTTTCTGCGCAACTTTCTTATTTTTTTTTTCGTAAAGGCCTTTTTTAAAATATTAGAAAACTTAAAAAAAAAAGATGGACGAAATCAAAAAATTTCGTCAACATCAGTCCAGCCGTTTAGGAGGAGTTCAGTGACATACACACGTACGCTAGAAATTTATATTTAAATTCAAATCATTTATTATGCATAGACCCCGAGAGGGCACTTACATATTGTTCATTTTACAAAATAAAATAAAATTATCCAATAAAAATAAACTACCACCGGATCGGAACGCGACCGCTACTGAGAAGATCCGGCAAGAAACTCAGCGGGCTTGTCTATTATTTTAATTTTTTTTTTCTTATAACTAGATATAAATTTGTATACATGTTATATAGGTATCTCGTATATACATATCTAGATATTTTTTATTTTTCTACCCTCGTTGCAAAAAAGGGGTGTTGCAAGTTTAACGTCGATGTCTATCTGTGTGTCTGTTTGTAGCATCGTAGCTCTCAAACCGATTGACAGATTTTGATGCGGTTTTTTTTTTTTATTTGAAAGCCAGTTTCATTGTGGTGGTTCTTAGCTATGTTTGGTTCATATCGGTCCAGAAGTATAAGAGTATCAGCTCTTTGCCAAAATTATGTAATGTCGTATGATTGCTCGATTAAGTGCTTCACACGTGTCAGTATAATCGATAAATGACAATTAATTGATAATACCTGTTGAAGATATCCGTGTGGTGACGGAGTAAGAATACAATTCACCACCCCGTCCACCCATCTTACCCGTGGGTGATCGTACGAGACGACTAAGGGATATAAAACGCATATAACATCTATGCGAGAGAAGGAAAACTCGAAATAAAACCCTATACCAACACGTCTGACCAGCGTGGTATAGTAGATCAATTACCCTTCCATTATGGAGAAGGCCCGAGCCCAACAGTGGGACACATGAGGGTTGCGATGATGATGATTATGACCTGTTGAAGAGAATGTAATACTTTTTTTAAATTATTTATATTGTTACGGCAGTTATTCAAAAATTTAAATTATAAGGAAAAATAAAAAGATCTTATATTAAAAAAGATTACTTGTTGGACGTGAGACACCTTAGTCCGCCCGTATGACCATGAATGCTGCAAAGTGTTCGAAACGTCGGGCAATCATAAATCAAATACAAACGCGATATAATCCGTAAAAGTAGTTTTATTTACATCTAGCAACCAGCCCTCGCTTCGCTTCGGTTTCAGTCGCTTAAACCCGCGTAGTGCCCGTTCCTGTGGCAATACCGGGATAAAATATAGCCTATGTTACTCTCTGATATTATAGCTTTCCATTGGTGAAAGAATTTTTGAAATCGATTCGGTGGTTTAAGCGTGAAAGCGTTACAAACAAACAAACAAACAAACAAACATCCTTACTTTCGCATTTATAATATTAGTATGGATGTGTAGTGCTCGCGTAAACATCAGATGATATCATTAAAAAAGATATTATCCTTCATCTCAATCTCTCGCTGGCTGAACCTTTACGTATTTGTGTCTCTACGGACTCGCTTTTTCGTTTCATCGAGTTTGAAATCGCAACGACTCTAAAGAAATTTCACTGCAATAATCGAAAACTGATCAAAATATGTAGAATACAATACAACGTTTGAAAAGACAATACAGTAGAAACTCGATTATCCGGCCTTCGGTTATACGAATTCGCGATTATCCGGACTGTCAACCGCGACTTATGTATTGTAACAAATCGAATTTATGCAATCATGAACGTGTCTGAAATGGCATGTCTCGCGGTATCGTTCCACCGCGCGTTTCATTATTATTTTAGTTAGTATGCACCGCGGGATATGTATTCGTCTTTTAATAAACGCATAAAATTATGTATGTATATACTACATATTCACAAAACCGAAGGAAGGAAGGAACCGAATGTATGAAACATTCGATTATCCGGATTTTCAATTATCCGAATACCTACCAACAACAATTAGTCCGGTTAATCGAATTTCTACTGTACTTTTTTCTTTGTCCTTCTACGATTAAGTATCCTAACCCTAGGTCACATTGAATAACTACTCTTAAAATAAAAAATAAATACCTATACTGTACTATTGTTAAAAGCTCTACATACTTAGTCTAAGTGAATGTACAATAAGTAGCATTTAAACTCGTTTAATAAGATCGTACAGTTTATTTTCAACTATTTATTTCAAACAAAGGTAGCTAATAAAACTTTTTGCTCTTGAAAAAAGGGCCTGAAATGAAGTGACTATTTCATTTTATAACTAACTTAAGGCAACGAGACTGTTTTATGAAGATGACTTCTTTAAGGTGTTCAATTACTCGGTATTTCAAAATAGGTTTATGTCATATTTTTAATTATCCATTTTAGCAGTAGGTATATTACTTTTTAATACGCTTTGTACGTCACCACGCTTGTAGTGATGGAGTAGGAATACAATTCACCATTCCCTATCTTGCCCGTGGATGTCGTAAAAGACGACTAAGGGATATAATGTGCACATAACAGCTTTGCAAGAGAAGGAAAACTTTAAATGAAACCCTATACCAACATGTCTGACCAGCATGGTATAGTAGGTCAAATATTCTCTTATTGTGGAGGAGGCCTGAGCCCAACAGTGGGACGTACGTGGGCTGCGATAATAATGATGATGATACGTATGTTAGCATGTGGGTACTAGTATGTAACGGAAACTTTGAACATGATTTGGACCCTCTTGAACGTCGGATTGACTTTAAATTTGGCATACTTATCGAAGACCGGTGACAATTCAATATTTTATACAGTTAGTCCTATTATCCTTACCAAGATCTTCAGAATTAGCGATTTTTTTAGTATCTGATGTCTGGTAGTGTCTTTGCACCGTGACTAAAAAGAGAAACTACCAGGCACGCCGATCACCTATTTCTCGGAAGGGTTAACGACATTTAAAAAGATAAAATTTTCGAAAAGGTTACCCGAGAACCAGCTCTCACATCCAAGGCAGGCACGCAAATTAAGCGTGTTTTTTAGTTTTTTAAACTAGTACTACTTATTTTTCTTTTATATTTCACGTATATTGCATTAATTAAATTTTAGGTATAAATGGTAGGACCACATTGTTGATAGTCATCTGTCTACAGCCACGAGCCGGTCCGTCCGGGGTAGTGTCACACTCTCGTAGAAAAAAAATCTCCGGAGTAATGAATCAATAACACTCAATGGAAGCATAACAATAATGCATCAACGAAACAAAAAACATTAAATTTCTTCATTACTCTGGACGCAATAAATCTATACCAATAAATAAAATTGGAGTGTCTGTAATGTCAAAATAATAGGCTTTTTTCATGCTCACACGGTTATTTGCACGACACCTATGCCTAAAATAGCAATTAAAAAATTTTTGTCTGTCTGTCTGTCGCGTAGTTCCCGTTTTCGTGGCAATATCGGGATAAAATATATGTTATTATGCCTATGTTACTCCCTGATATTACAGCTTTCCATTGGTGAAAGAATTTTTGAAATCGGTTCAGTGGATTAAGCGTGAAAGAGTAACAAACAAAATTACTTTCGCATTTATAATATTAGTAAGAATTTTAAAAATCGTGTTGTTATTCTTTATAAACCAATTTTTTTGGGGGCAGAGCATGATACGTTACATACCGTCCGATCCGACAGGGGTGACGGGAGGGGGCGACGAGTGAGCCCTTAGTCCACCAGGTGCATATCTCTCTCTAGTGCCAAACGGGCGGGCCACAGGTACACGACCTTGTCATTAGTAGATTCTTTATAACCCTGTAAAAGTATCAAATGAATCTAGTGAAATATATATACGCTTTTTTTTTTTTTTTATAATTATTTTTGTCATATGTATATATACCAGGTGTTGGCAGAATACCAGCGCTATTTCTATAAGTTGAAGTAGCACGAGCTGAGCCAATAGCCTTTTTTGTTCCTCGTTTAAATTATTTCAATTTATGTAAGAAGCTCTTTTTATTATTATTTGTTACACGTAAAAATGGTATATTCTTTGTATAACAAAATGGTATGTCTCCACAATTACATCTTTATAAATACACACTTAGTAACATAACCTTAATATGCACTTGCAATGTCCAACAATTTCACTGCTTTTTTACTGCTGCCGACTCCCACTACCGGATCTCCTCTACTCATTTGAGACCGTCTATTTATACCCGTTTTTTTTTTCGCTACTAAACTACGTAAACGTAACGATACGTAAATACGAATGTTGCCAGAGAATACTCTGAGTTGCCACCTTTCGATTGGCGATAACACTTGATAATACAATCAAAAATTTGACGACACCTGTGGCGTAATTATCCAATATAAACCTGCTGTGCCAGTGTCACGGATTCAAACCTTAGTCAGGACAACACTTTGTGCGAGTGACAAAATGTCGTTCTGGGTCTAGATGTAATTTATATCCATTAATTATCTATTTGTAAAGACCCCTGCAATATAATCATTATTTGCTGAGTGTAGGATGTCACTTTTAAAAAAAAGAACTAACGCACGTGGCACATTAACTCAAATTCATTGGCAATCTGCGCCAGTCTCACGTAAAAAATATAATACGTATTACAATTTAATTATCATATGTATACCACATTAGCCTAATTGGTAAGTTGAAACCATTTTGCCTATGTGTGCGTTCAACTTTCACGTGTTAATTATTATCTCCATCATCATCTTGCTCTTATCCCAATTACTTGGGGTCGACGCAATATGTCATCTGTTTTGACATATTGCAAAAAGTTTCGGCAATGACTTTTATGACCGGCCGCCTGCCTGACGTTAACCGTCCTTGGGAATGTAATCGTTGACCCAAATGGTACTAGATGGAGTTGGTCCGGGTCAATCTAGGGCTCTTAGTCGTCTTTTACGACACCCACGAGCAAAGCAAGGGTTGGTAGTATTCTGCTGCTAAAAAAAAAGACATAAAAGACAGACCACTTGGGAGAACGACTAAAGCGACATTAAATCTAGGTGCTCACATATGGTGTTAGCAACAGTCAGCAGCATGAGATGGCAGTTCGGGTCGAAGATTGCAGCTAATTCACAGCGTTGTTCTACCCAGGCCACGTAGTCCTCGAGAGTATGACTCTATCCACTATCCATGTCCTTGTCGAAATCACAATGTTGAGAGAACAGTGTGCTCTCTCTCTCTCCTCACCATCGTATATGTCGAAACCACCGTGTCCCGAAAAGATCTGTATCAGGTGGAAAAAAAGGATCCTGTTTTTCCGCTCCATCCACTCCCCTAGTACCGACCGGACGACTTCCACAGTGCAAATACCATACCGAAGCCTCTTCGCAGGATTGCCCAATAGACAATGACGCCTCGAATGTGATTGTCCAACCAGACGTATTGTGCAACCAGATGCATTGTGCGAGTTGTTGCCGACCCCTGCCAGTAAACTAAATGCAACACATTGCCCTAAGGAATTGACTTGGAGTGCGAAGTGATTAACATACAATACCAGAACACATTATTAACATTGTACAGTTAATATTTATTAAGTCGATCCTCTGCTTCATCATAGTATCGCAGGTAGCTTACAAGCGTGTAATTATCGTGCATAAATTATATCTGGATTGAAAGCAATAAACTGCTGTGTACAAATTATTGTCTACATGGCAATGGACTTTTAGTGGTAGGACCACACTATCGACTGACGGGTGTATACAGCCGCAGGCCGGTCCGTGTGGACTAATACCACACTCTCGCAGAAAATCGACGTCGGAATAGTAGCAATTTATTACAGCACTTCGTTTCACGAGCGAGAGAGCCGGCAGCACAACTTTCTGAGGGCGTTTACGTGTGGTAGGTTTTGGTGATGACTTTAATATCATTGAACCTCATTACACCCATTCAGACTTCAAGTACACGAGTGGCAGTATCACTTACCATCAGGTGTGCTGTTTACTCATTTGCCATCAAATGCTTAAAAAGAAATATAACCTGAGTTGGGTTTTGAATCAACACATTTTATAAACGGTTTTATTTAGCTTACTTCATTTGTTTTTTATTTATTCTTGGGTCAAATTTAGCAATTGAAATTTCACCCTCTTCCTGAGAACCGATTGATCTGAAATTTGGTATACGCCTTTGGTTCCTGTAACAATACAATTATGCATACTAAAATTTATTGCAAATTCAAGATGGCCGCCGCTACAAAATGGCGGATAACCTATTTTTTTCAATCCCATCAATATGGTCATCAAATAAAAGGGCTTGACAATTAAAATACAGTGCACTACACAAATTCAAAGCTTAAGATGGCCGCTGCTACAAAATGGCGGATAATCTATTTGTTTTTCAATCCCATTAATATGGGTATCAAAAGAAAGGGCTTGACAAGTAAAATACAAAATTAATATAAAAACTAAAAACTTGAAGTTTTTAGTTTTTATATTGATTATAATAAAAGGAATAAAATAAGTTAAACGGTTTTATTGTAAACAAACAGTAAAAATAAAATCGTGGGGCACGTCAATTAAAATATTCGTTTTGTAGTGTCCCACGATTTTATTTTTACTGTTTGTTTACACTAAAACCATTTATCTTATTTTTTTTTCGTTTTATAATTCACAATTCAGCCTATGTATGTCCCACTATTGGGCTCGGGCCTCCTCCATTATAGGCGACAAATTTTACCTACTATACTAAGTTAATCAGACTTATTGGTATAGGGAAGATAGGTAAGGAAGGTGGTATTATAAAACTTATACAATTATTGTTGTACTTGTTTACCAATGTGGGTACATTGGTGGTTTTTTACGACTATACTTGTGGTGACGAAATAAGAATACAATTCACCACCCTCGCTCTTGCCCGTGGGCGTCATAAAATACGACTAAGGGATATAATATGCATGTAACATCTATGCAAGACAAAGAAAACACGAAATAAAACCCTATACTAACACTTCTGACCAGCGTGGTATAATTGGTGAAGTTCCCTCTCAGTGTGGAGGAGGCTGGAACCCAACAGGCCATTATGAGCAGTGATGATGATGAGCTTCATTAGTAACACGTAAAACATATTTCCAAAATAATGTCTTTGGGTCATTTCCCATCTCTTTAAAATCTCAGCTTACGTCACTAATTCATGTACGAATTTTCATTTAAATTACATAATATTGATAAATAGCCCTGAATTAGTATTCTCTGTCCATTCAAACTTCGGTTACTATGTCATAACACTTAAAACAAAAGGGCCCCTAAATAAGGAAAAGGTCCTAATATTATTTACTGATGTACTTTTGCAGAAAAACTTTGCACTCAAAGAGATTTTTGGGTCACTAGTGATCTATACACAGTAACGTTTAATATTAGTTTTATCTTTAAGTAGCTGACCCGGCGAACTTCGTAACGCCGTAATTTTTTTCGTAAATATATTTTCTAAATTTTCGAAAATATAATCTCTAATCAACATTACAGCTTTGTCGGGAAAGATTTGATAGTTTTGGTCGCGCCATTGTTAATGATGATTCAAAGAGAATACAAATTACTCATTATTGATTTCTGACAAAATTATAATTATCAAATTTTCAACCATACTTAACTATAGATAAAATTTCGTTTAGCTGTCATTTGCATTTTGTTATTACATATCAAATTCGTTTTTTTATACTAAGTTTCACAGTGACTTGTGTTCTGTTTGACATTTTATGTCACGTGGAACGCGATCGAACGGGATAAAAGAGTTATTGGCGAAATCTTGTAAACACCATTAAAAAAAGAAACGGGATAAAAAGTATCCTATGTCCGTCACTTGGTTCTAAGCTTACTCCCCATCAATTTTCAGGCCAATCGGTACAGATGTTCTTGAGTTATAAATAGTGTAACTAACACGACTTTCTTTTATATATATATATAGATTTTAGTATTGAAATTATAATTTTTAACAAAAAAAAAAACCGAATTCAAACAGTAAACTAAAAACGTTAAAATTGCCTATAAAATTTTAAGAATTCCCCGAATTTCTCAAGGATACCATCATCAGATCCTGACCTGATGACTATGGGACCATCTGGGAAGTATACCCTATCAGACAAAAAAAGAATTTTGCCAATCGGTCCAGGCGTCTTTGAGTAATCGGTGAACATACATAAAAAAAAAATATTCCGACGAATTGAGAACTTCCTCCTTTTTTTGAAGTCGGTTAATGAAAAAAGCAAAAACCTCATGATGTTAAGATCGAATACGTTGACCCAAGTGTCGAGCATATGCGATGCTCATCATCATCACGGTAAATGCACCGCGGTCCACCCACAAAAAAAAAAAAATCAGGGTAAATGCTCAGCGGCGTTTGCGAAGCCCCGGCGCGCCGCGACACAGATAGGGCCGGTAGGGGGCAATGCTTACTTCTTGAACTTGCGGAATCGTCCGACGAGGCGCCATTGCATCCGAGTTAACCGTTTGGTGTCACTACGCATACCGTCCCTATCACAAACTACGCGATCCACGTCGCTTTCCAAATCAAACCAAAGTCTTGCGAGTCGAACTAGTATTAAGAGCCAATGTTCCGGGTTGGCTTCCATCCACAGTCTATTAAACGTACGATATCGATTAATATCTATGGTTTTACGTATTGTGAGCGGCGTATAGTACTTTCCCGTGTGTTGGCGGAGTAAGAATACAATTCACCATTCCCTATTTTGCCCATGGATGTCGTAAAAGACGACTATTATACGCATATAATATCGATGCAAGAGAAGGAAAACTTAAAATAAAACCTTATACCAACCAGTCTGACCAGCATGTTGCAGTATCAGATTCTCTCCTGTTGTGGAGGAGGTTGAAGTCCAATAATGGGCCGTATATTTGCTGAAATGATGATGATGATGATATACTTTTTGTGGCTAATACGGAAACTTTGTCAAACTGCATATAGTGTTTCGTATTCGATGTACACACGAATTGTCTATCTACGTCAAGAATCGTATATCCCTCTAAACGTGGAGAGGCATACATACTTAGTTTTTAAAATGTTCTAAAATAATACTATTGCCATATTTAGCACTCAAACATACATATATTTACGCCTTTTTCCCATAAGGTTAGGCAGAGACCACTTCCCTCCACTTGCTACGATCTTGACATACCACTTTCGCCTTTCAGTAATCTCCTCATGCAAGTTCTTCAGTTACGGTACTTCTAATCTTTTCTTAAGAACGTCCCCGATTTGACCGTGGAACGTCCGCATAGGTCTTCCCCTTCCAACACTTCCGTTCACATTCGCCCTATAAATTACCCTTGACAATCTCCTTTCATTCTCGGGTTGAGAGCCATCCGCGCTCGCCCATTGCCCGCGTTAAGCTGTCAAGGTCATCTGCGACCAACAGCTACACACACAACAAAAAAAAAAACTCCTTTCATTCATTCTCTCTACATGACCAAACCAACTTAACATACCTTTTTCAGTCCTTGTCATCTACTTTCATACCGCAACGTTCATTAATCACTCTATTCTCAATTCTATCACTCAATTTCACATCAATCATGCTCCTTAACGCTCTCATTTCCATAGCATTAATCCTACTTTCGGGCTTCTTCTGCCATACCAAGCTCTCACTTCCAGTTTGAGATTTCTTCTTTATTTAAGAACTACCAACCCGCCCACATTTCGGTTTCAGTCGCCTTACCCGCGTAGAGCCCGTTGCCGTAGGAATACCGGGATAAAATATACCCTATGTTACTCCCTAATATTATAGCTTTCCATTGGTGAAATAATTTTTAAAATCGGTTCAATGGTTTAAGCTTGAAAGCGTAACAAACAATCAACCAAACATACTTTCGCATTTATAATAAAATCTAGTTATATTATTATATTAAAATTTAATGTCATTGTTTGTTTTGCCAAAAACACGAACAAAACAACATTTTCTATAAATAAAACCTAGCTAGATCGATTTTTTGGACCCGAATCCTCTAGTATGTCAAGTTTCAACAAAATCGGAACTGTTTCCGAGATCCTGAATATATATATATATACCTGAATATATATATATATATATATATATATATATATATATATATATATATATTCAGGTATATATATATATATATATATATACAAGAATTGCTCGTTTAAAGATATAAGATTAGTAAGAATTATTAATCTTACTACGCTAGCCTATTAGACGAATATATGCATTACTAATACACTAACAGAGAAAAAAACTATTTAGATGTTATCCCTTTAATTTAAAAAGAAAATTTAAGCAGCTGTATATGTAACAATAATATTTTTAAACACCATTATAGCCGCCTCAGAGAGAGGATAAGCCAATATCATATTTCTGCCTTCAAGCTCTATCAAATCCTTTGTGGCTGACCTATTTTCATTGTCTAGTCTGAGATCTTGAATCTTAATCCTAACTGCCTCTTGTTTTGAAACTATGTATATGTTATGTTTATTTATAAGACTAATAATTAATGAATACCTAGTCATATACTTTAATTCCTACACGTATATGCTCATGTATTAAGTCCGTGTAATCTTTGTTTAGTTTGTGTTTTTAAATTAACGCAAAATGCATCTAACAAGATT
Organism: Lymantria dispar; assembly: GCA_032191425.1. NCBI lineage: Eukaryota > Metazoa > Arthropoda > Insecta > Lepidoptera > Erebidae > Lymantria > Lymantria dispar. The sequence goes on along the minus strand of CM063468.1, from coordinate 9,001,936 downwards.
TAAATTCTCATCATCATCTCAGCCTATACATGTCCCACTGTTGGATATAATAAGCATATAAAATCTGTGCAAGAGAAGGAAAATTCGATATAAAACCCTATTCCAACACGTCTGATCAGCGTGGAATAGCAGGCTAATTTTGCTTCTATTGTGAAGGAGGCTCGAGTCCAGCATTGGGACGTATATGAGCTGAAATGATGATGATGAATAATTTAAATAGCTTAAAAATTGAAATTAATAATATAATTAAAGTAAAAATAATGTATTTATTTAGAATTGATTCCGTGGACGAGTCCTTACGACAGATATAAAGTCTTACATTAGTTGACAATTTGTTATGGCGGCTTAGCGGCTTCGACAAAACTTGAATTTCTCACTATAACTAATAAAATTTGTATACCAACGATTTTTTTTCATATTTAATATTCGTATAGGTATGTTGTATAATCATCATCATGGCTCATATACATATCACTGCTGGACTCGAGTCCACAATGGGAAGGAAATTGATGTACGCTGGTCAGACGTCTGATGTCTGCCGAGTGGTGACGGGGTAAGTATACAATTCATTCATTATTCATTTCATTCATCATTCATTTTATTCATCATTTATTTCATTCATCATTCATTTCATTCATCATTCATTTCATTCATCATTCATTTCATTTAACATTAATTTCATTCATCATTCATTTCATTTATCACTCATTTCATTCATCATTCATTTCATTAATTTCAGTCTATCACCGTCTACTGCTGGACGTAGGCCTCATGTTACGCCACAAAGTGCGGTCCTGTGCCGCCAGCATCCAACGACGCCCCGCAACTTTCACCAGGTCATCGGTCAACCTACGTCCTACACTGCGTCGTCCGATATGTGGTCGCCACTCGAGAACTTTTTTTCCCCAGCGCTTGTCGGTTCGTCGAACGATGTGGCCCGCCCATTGCCGCTTCAGCGTGCCAATTCTTCGTGCTATGTCGGTTACACCCCTTCTTCTGCGGATTTCCATATTTTGGATTCTATCTAGCAGAGAATTCCCGAGCCATAGCCGAGCCGAGTCATAGCCCGCTCCATAGCACGCAACATACAATAATTATTATATACAATTCACCATTCCCTATCTTGTCCGTTGGTGTCGTAAGAGATGACTGAGGGTATAATATCTATATATTAATACGTGAAGCAAAAACTTTGTATCCCTTATTACGAAAATTATGTGGATGGACAAGTATGTAATTTGGCACAGTTGTAGTATATAATGAAGAGAAGTGCATAAAACTGAAATTTCATATAATAATGCATTAGAAATACATTAAATTCGTTAAAAAAGATATTACGCACACTACAATGCAATCGCCACACACACACACACACACCAACGCTTATACACTTTTATTGACGGTTAAAGTCTCTGGTCGAACCGATTATCAAACATTCATAATTATGATGACAATTTCTAATAGACATTTTTACTTTTATATGCTTAGCTTTAGCTTGCTCAATATACAATTATATATAAATAAAATTAAAAGAAAATTGTGCAGCAGAAAAATTAATTTAAATGAATTATGGAAGAAATTCGACCACTCCGCGACCACTAGTGCATATAATTAGGCAAGGCAAGTAAAATTCGAAACAAAACACTATACTAACCTATTTGACTCGTATGGTATAGTAACTTCAATTCCCCTCCTATTGTGAAGGAAACAATACATTATACTAACCTACTTAACCAGTATGGTATTTTTTTTTTATAGAGGAGGCTCACGATGAGCAGTGCGACATATTTCTCGAGATGATGAAGGCTACAATTTATTCTAATAGTTTTAAAAAAATACATTAATCGTGTTATTTCAAAATATTTGTACCATGCCAGCTGTTAAATGCTTTTGAAATATCTACAATACTTTTAGGTGACTGTTCGATTTCGGAATGTGCTTTTAAATAAAGACAAGATTCTACTATTGATTGCTATACGTTAGCTGTAACAGAGAGAGTAGTTAGAGAGTGGATTATAAAAATGTATGAATCTTTTTCTTATGTTAAAACTGACTGAAATAATTTATATCATGACTATTGGGTCAGGTCCAACAGATGTTGTTCTGCTCAAATAAAATAAAAGAAATTCTCCTTGAAATCGACAGCAGCGCCAGCTACCGGGTGTATCTAAACCATTCTCAAATCTCCTCGAACACACCAGGAGGAGTTCATTATATATGAAGATAAAGAAGATTAACGTGTCTATTAAATCATTGATTGGATATAATATAGACAGGAAGCTTTTTTTTAGGAATTTTGTGATTAAATTTCATCATCTTCATCATCATCATGGCTCATATGCATCCCGATGCTGGGCTCGAGCCTTCTCCACGAGCGGAGGGAAATTGACCTTACTATACCTACTATTCAGACAGGTTGGTATAGGATTTAGTTTAGAGTTTTCCTTCTCTTGCATAGATGTTATATGCGTACTGTATCCCTTAGTCGTCTTTTACGACATCTACGGGCAAGATAGGGAGTGGTGAATTGTATTCTTATTCCGTCACCACACGGATATCATCATTATAATCATTACAGCTCATTTACGCCCCACTATTTCTTTAGGTGATGATAAGCACACATTATTTCGTTAGCTGGGCTTGAACCTCCTCCCTATTGGGAGGGAAATTACCTAACTATATCGTGTTAATCAGACGTGTTAGCACACGGTTTATTTTAAGCTTTCCTGCTCTTTCATAGATGTTATATGCATTTTTAATCCCTTAGTCGTATTTTACGACGCCCATGGGTAAGATAGAGGGTGGTCAAATGTATTCTTACTCTGTTACCAAACAGACTAACAAATATGTATCTTATATTATTAAAGCATTCTATCGTATATCATGAAGTGGATGTTTATCTTTATAATGTGATTCATATAATTGTTTCTACGCCTTTTAAGAAATATATGTAGCTGATAAATTCTAATGTAAACATTTAGTGTGAGTCATATTATTATCTTAAATATTATGTCCGTAAATAGATTTAAGACAAAGTTATTTGAAAATTCTATTAACGTATATAAATAATGTGTAGTTTAAGAATGAATCATAAATATTTGGTATTATGTTTTGTTTAATATTTTTTAATACCAGTTGACGTATATTTATAGTTTTCCGTGTAGTGACGGAGTTAGGATAATATACACCATATTTATCTTGCCCGTAAGTATCGTAAAAGACGTCTAAGGGTCATAACATGCATATAAGAGAAAGAGAACTCGACATAAAACCCAATTCCAACATGTCATTTTGAGAGTTCCGTATCCAAAGGGTAAAAACTGGACCCTATTACTGAGACTTCGCTGTCCGTCCGTTCGTCCGTCCGTCTGTCACCAGGCTGTATCTCAAGAACGGTGATAGCTAGACAGTTGAAATTTTCACAAATGATGTATTTCTATTGCCGCTATAATAACAAATCTATACCAATAAATAAAATTGGAGTGTCTGTTTGTAATGTCAAAATAATAGGCTTCTTTTATGCTCACACGGTTATTTGCACGACACCTATGCCTAAAATAGCAATTAAAAAATGTTTGTCTGTCTGTCTGTCTGTTTGTTCCGGGTAATCTTCAAAACGGCTGGACCGATTTCAAAAATTCTTTCACCAATGGAAAGCTATAATATCAGGGCGTAAACTAGGCTATATTTTATCCCGGTATTCCCACGGGAACGGGAACTACGCGGGTAAAACGACTATAACCTATAACCGAAGCGAAGCGAGGGCGGGTTGCTAGTACTAAAAATAAAACAAATATTTAAGGGGGGCTCCTATACAACAAACATGATTTCTTTATCGTTTCTGTCTCGATACCAATAACGGTGACAGGTAGACGCTTTAACTATTCACAAAATATTTAGTTTTATGTTCTCTATAAATATAATTACTTAAAATAAAATAAATAATTAAGGGGGCTCCCATACAGTAAAAGAGGTTTTATTTTAGAGATAATGGTACGGAACCCTTCGTGCGCGACTCGACTTGCACTTAGCCGGTTATTTTATTTTTGCGGTGACGGAGTATATATATAATACAATTCGACTGCACAGATAGCGTAGTGGTTAAGATAGCGACCTACAGTGCCGGTGTCGGGGGTTCGAATCCCACGCGAGACAACACTTTGTGCGATCCACAAATTATTGTTCTGAGTCTGGATGTAATATGTGTCCGTTAATTATATGTTTGTAAATTCCCCCCCGTAATACAAGGATTATTTCCTTAGTGCAGGGTGTTGTCTACAAAAAAAAAATCACCATTCTCTATCTTACCCGTGGTATTGTAATATATGACTAAGTGATACAATATGCACAAAACATCTTTGCAAGAAAGAGAAATTTTAAAATAAAGCTTCACTAACTACTACAATTTAATACAAACTCTCTTGACCAGCGTATGGTAGGTAGATTTCCCTACAATTTGAAAAAAGGCTTAAGCTCAGTATTGGGACGTATGTGAAGCTTTATACTTTCTAAATAAAAAATAAAACGTACCTACTGCTTAAATGTTGTCAATTGTATATCAAATTCAATTTGAATAAGTATTAATAGCAGCGCCACCTACTGAATCATATTAGGTTTTTAAACCATCCAAGGATTTAAATATGCACACAAAATTACATTCAAATCCTTTCAGCTGTTTAGGAATCAGTAAACTAAAGAACAAAAGATTTTTTTTATAAAACATTCGTTTAAGTTGATATCAGATGGTTCATTTTTTGTTCACTTTTGTCATTCATTTTGCATCTTTCACTCGAAGTGAAGCATCTGAACATAAAATGAAACATTAGTGCCGAATGAATTCATTAGTGAACCGATCCAACAGTGTTGGATATTGGCATCCGGCATCTTTCACTCGCACTCCGAATGAACAAGAAATGAACGGTCTGAACACTGAGAGAACGTACATTCGGGTTCGGCCATTATGTTTCGAGTTCTGTAGCCGAAGGTCGTCACGTGTTGATATTTTTTCTGCAATGCGTTGCACTGGTTGCACGCGGAAAAATGGTATTCAAGTGAAACGATCAAAATACATTTCTTTTTTTGGAGAACTTTAAAACTACCATTGCCTTTGGAACCACAAAATTAATGAATACATTTCTTCCTAATAAATTTCTTCTTTCAATCCATGGTGGCACTCACCACCGTCGAAATTTTTTTTGCTTCTTTTTTGTTAACTCTTTGATTAAATGATCACAAATTAAAGTAATTCCAAGACGCACTTCATCATGACTTCATTCGATGACATATTGTAAGCAATGAATAGTGAATGTTCATTTTTAAATCATTCCCTCTTAGCCGTGTGAACATAGAATGAAAGAAAAAAGAACATTCACTCGAGTGAACCGTCTGATATCAGCTTTACTGCACTGCATATTATGTAGCGATAGGATCGAAAATTAAAATCTAATTTGAAAGTTTATATATTTATAAAAATTAAAAAAAAATACATGACATATCAAACCAAATTATCAATTATCATCATTTAATTACATGCCACTTGGTCCGAACTATAGCTAAAATTCTTGCAAATATGTTAATGTTTGTATGAAACTTTTGAATTGTTTTTAATTTGTAATGCCACTAAAGTTAAATTTTGTTTAGCATTTTGTAGTAAGCAATATCCCTCTTATTGTGATGGAGGCTTAAACTCAACGATAGAAAATAGTATAAGCAGTACGTTAACCCCGTGTATTATATATAATCCATTACATCTATGTTTCCATAAATACACTTGCAATATCCAACTATTATCTTTCTTTCTTGCTTCTGTTGACTCCGAACTATGTGTGATCACTTTTTTTTTTGTTTGGACTAGGAGTGTTAGCCTCAGATGGCTGTTACACCCTTACGCGAACTAGTGGTGAGCGCTGAGGGCTCTCATCCCAAAATGTTTAAGCAACGGGGCCCAAGGGCACCCCCTGTAGGGTACGATCCTCGGCTTGGGGCATTGCTGAGGGCAATGTGGAAGGTCCTACGTTAGTTAGATTTACTTTTAGGCGGCACGGTTTTGCACCTCGACGACGAAGACGAAACCGTGGTCTTTTCTTTGTATGCTGTATTCTGAGCTACCGTGATCTCGTCGTCGGGCTCGTATGAAAACCGCGGAGACCGTCTATTTATACTCGTTTTTGCTCTAAAGCGTGACGGTACGCAACCACAAAGTTAATGTTGGCAGAGAATAGGTTGTGTTGCCACCTTTTGATTGGCGATAACAATACATGGTCTGAAAAGATGAAGAAGCGTGGACAGAATATCTACATAAAAATTAAAATCGTAGTGCAGGGTATTACATTTTTTACTATTATAATCATTTTTCTCTTTCTCTCGTCAGCTCAAATACATCCTCCTAGACATAAGCCTCATCATCCATAACGGAAGGTAAATTGACTTCCCACATGGGCTAGACGGGTTGATATAGGATTTTATTTCGAGCTTTTTTTTTGTGGGCGAGCTGCGGTCGGCGCGCCTCCGCACCACTCCGTCCGGGGCGACAGAGGGGCTTAAGCACGCAACTCCCGCAACCCACCCGAAAACCACGTCGCCTTCGTCGTTGGGCCGACCACCGGAGCAGGGTTACTTGACATCAGTGGTCGGCCCGACGGAATACCCCCTATTGGGGCACCCTCCCATCGACCGACGTCCCCCCCTGTTTTATTTCGAGCTTGTCTAGTCTTGCAGTGATTTTATTTAAGCATATTCCATAACTATTTTCTACTACACCCACGGGACAAGAACGGATTGTAAATTATATTCTTGCTGTTGCAATATATTGTCTGTCTTATGCATATAAATTACATAAAGAACAGTTTTTATCTAAATTTTAAAGTTCAAAGCATACTTAATCGATGACAAAAATAAACAGCAACGAATTAGTTACACTTGTCGCTTAGGCGTTTTGATCGTATTTCTAATAAAATATTGTTGTCGCACTCTTATTCGTATAGATTTATATTTTTGGTCCCTTTTACGCGGCACGCTTAATGAATAATGTAGTATATGGTAAAAATTTGCATAAAATCGATATTTTGATTTAATTTCATCAATAGTTAAAACTATATTTTGTGTCACATTAAGTTAGCTTTTTTGTAGTAAATTAAAAACCGTTGCTTTATTAAGATTTAGTGTAGTCTTAATTTAAATATCATTGACCACTACATTAAATAAGACTATTTCTTTATAAATATATAAAAAGATATTTGATTCGCGTATAAAAAATATCTATGTTTAGAAAATATTATAATGCATATCAGACTAAGATGTTCAAAGACTATTAAATTACTAGCAACGCCTTGCGGTTTTACCCGCATAGTTGCCCTTCCTGTTAGAATATTGAAATAAATTTTACCCTATGTGTTATTATAGTATGTAAGTTGTATTATTGTGAAATTTCATCAAAATTCATGTAGTAGTTTTTGCGTGAAAGAGCAACAAACCTACTCGCATACAAACTTTCGAGGATGAAACAGAAATTCCTTTGTGAGAGTTAAAAATGATTATTTTCTAAAGGAATGTAATATTTTATTTTCAACGTCACAACTTTATTTGACTTGGTTTAATTTATTAAGTTTATAAAATGAAGTATTCCAAATATTAAGTATTTTTCCTGGTAATTTTTCTATCTGACTAGATAGTAATATACTACTACTCTCCTACTGTGGAGGAGGCTTAAGCCCAGCAGTGGGACGTACATGAGCTGAAGTAATGAAAGCAGTGATGATTCCTTAGCTGGGAAAAAAGAGATTTTGTGTCAATAAATCCTAATAGCATGCACGAGCCGCCCGTGGCTATGAACGCTGCAGTTTTCGGAACGTCGGTCAATCAAAAATCAAATAAAACGCGATTAAATCCGTAAAGTAGTTTTATTTACAATGTGTAACACCGCGAGTATTACACATTGTAAATAAAACTACAGAATATTAAAAAACTATTAAGGGTGTAGATCATGAAAATCACCGAAAAGAGTGTTACGATTTTTCATATTTAACCTATTTACATATGATTGATATCAATGATAATTTGTATATATTACAATCAAAGACCAATAAGTATGTTCATGCTTATATTAAACTCTTAAACCTAATAGTTGTTATATAATAAACGTCAACAAACGCACAAAATTGAGTAAAAATGCAAAAACATGACTTCGTATTTTTCAGATTTAACCCCATAAATCAACACAAATTGATAAAAAGAAACACTTTTTGAACACTGAAGAAACCAATAAGTATAGCTGTATACTTCTTTTTATACCTTTACAAACAAAGACTTCCTCTTTTAAAGCCCTAAAATCTAGATATATTTTAAGGTAAAATTTTCATACACAAATGTATGGGATAATGCGTTCGTTTCATTCGTGCAATCTCGGTGGTCACTACGGCAGTTCCTTTCTGTAAGTGGACGCGACACCACGTTTGTCGTCTGCAGACAGCAGAATTACGTATTGTGAATTTGTGTTTTTTCTAAAAAACTGTAAGTATAACATTTTTATAATTAATTTATTTTCAGTTAGTAGAAAGTATCGATATAATGAATGTCTGAAAGAAAACCATGATGGAACTAGATATAAATCGTAAAAAATACAATATCTACACTAATAGGTATTATAAAGAGGAAAGATTTGGATTTTTGTATGTAACGAATAAACTCAAAAAGTACTGGACCGATTTTAATAATTCTTTTATCATTCGAAAGCTACATTATCACTGAGTAACATAGGCTATTTTTTTCGCAGGACTGATTGAATTTGAGTGTCATGCCAGGGAAAATAAAGTTTTGTACGCATTATAAAAATATGAAAGCCAAAAGATCTCGGAATAAAATGTAAGTTCCTCCCTACTTATTTATTATCGCATTTGAACAGGGTACATTAAAAAGCTAATACAATATGTCATATGATTTAGATCGCCCGATTCAGACATATACCTACAATAACATGTAAATATTGGTTTGTATTATCTATATCTATACTGATAAATAAAATTGAAGTATCTGTATGTAATATCAAAATAAGGGTTTTTTTAAAAAAAAAAAGGCGATACGGAGTTCGCCGGGTCGGCTAGTATTGTCTAAATATCAAATTGTGGAAGTAGGTAGGCGACAGCGCAACTTTGTCGACATACCTATACCTATACCGCCAAACAGACGCGAGGCGCCTAGCGTCTGGCTTAGGGTTGTACAAAATAAATAAAAAGTGGATAATATTGATGAATAATATTTCCAGTATTGAAAATAAAGAAAACCTTGGGGCCGAGACTCTGAGCAACAATGCTACGCGCTGTATAGAGGTAAGTTGTTATACGTAATTCTTGTAGACTTGTTACATAAATAAACAAACTACTTAGTTAGTGATGGGCGAAGACAAAATCTCAATACCTACCTATAGATTTTTTCTTGCAATATTTATTATTTTCATCGAGAGACAAACACCTTAGTACCAAAATACTTCTCAATTACTTTCTCAAAAGAAAATTTACGTTCAAATAGGTGACGTCATAAAAAAACAATATCTAATGCGTAAAGAAATTATAATTTCTATTCATCAGGAACCTAATATTGTATTAATTCTTTTGCATTTTTTTAAATTTTTAATTATTTTTTATAAAAAAAATCAAGCCATTATCTTTCTTTACAGGAACTAGTTATTGAAAACGACCAAGAGGGAAAGGTGGATGAAATGGAAGTTGGGCGTAGAGTTGTAGACGTTCCTTTTTTTTTTAAAGCTCTTCAGGCCATAGGGGACCACGGTCCAATGGATTGTAAGTTAAGTTACCTCAGTATAATAGGTGAAGTAAAAGTTGGTCTGGACTCAAAACTCATCATGAAATGTAGTATGTGTAGTATGAAATTTACTGTGTGTTTGATTGAAAAGAAAGAAGATAGAATGGAAGTGAATCATCAAATTGTATCTGGTATCATATCATCTGGTGGGAGCTACTATCAGTTAAAAACATTAACTGCCGCAGTAGCCCTACCAATCATGTCACCTTCATTATACAATGAAATTAATAATACGGTTTGCGATTGGTGGGAAAAGACAGCAGCACATTCCAAGGAAGAAGCGGAGTACGCAGTGTCTATAGGTAGTGTTGATAAAAATGGTACACCATTAATATCTGTTGCTGTTGACGGTTGTTGGAGCAAGAGATCTTATGGTAAGAATTTTTCCGCCTTGTCCGGCGCAGCTGCGATAATTGGCATTAAAACTAATAAAGTATTGTTTTTTGGAGTTAAAAATAAATACTGCGTAGTTTGTGCACGAGCCGCAAAAAACGACAGTCAGCCCTCGGAACACCGTTGTTTCAAGAATTATTCGGGATCATCTACCGGTATGGAATCGACCATAATAGTTGAGGGGTTTAAACGTTCCATTGTTGATCACGGTGTAATTTATAATAAATTTGTAGCAGACGGCGATTCCAGTACTTATAAAAAAATATTAGATTCGCGACCGTACGGTAATTTAACAGTAGAGAAAATTGAATGCAAAAATCATCTTTTACGAAACTACTGCAATAGCTTGGAGAAACTGTCGAAAGACACTAAGTATCCTTGCGAATTGCGGAAATTCCTAAAAGAAAGGTATTTGCGTTTAAGAACGGGTGTAAAATGCGCTATTAAATATTGGGGCGATCAAAATCAGTCACTCGAAGAAAAAATAAAAAATCTTAGTGAAGATATCCTAAATGGTTCACAACACGTATTTGGTAATCACCAATATTGCAAGGAGTATTTCTGTAGACATGATACTCGTCGAATAGAACCTGTTGGGTTGCTTCCAGCAATTGTTGGATGCGGATTAATGGACGCGGTACACATTTTAAGTAAAAGACTGTCATATCATTCTAGAAGTTTAACTCATAATTGTACAAGTAATATAGTTGAAAGTTTTAACGCAGTGATTGCCAAATTAGTAGGGGGTAAGCGTGTAAATTATTCTTCCCGTGGTTCTTATGCGGGCCGATGCGCAGCTGCTGTTGTGTCTTTTAATACGGGATCAATTCATAGTAAAACTCATGAAGTAATATTTAAATCTAGTCCTAATCCTTTGATCGCGAAAGTGGAAAATTGTAATTGTAGAATCCGTTTAATTGCTAAACCTAAATTAAGATTGAAAAAGAGCCACAGCGCTGTATCGAAAGACGCTCACTATGGACCAAACTGCGAAAAACCTGATCTGAGTCCAGAATTATATGAGAGAGCCAAGTCATCTTTTTTAGCCGATTTAAAGATGTCTTGTGCTGATAGAGAGGAGCTTGAAAGGTCGACCCATTAGCAAAGAAGTAGTTCTGAGTGGATGAGTACAAGGAGAAAATTACTAACCTCATCATCGTTCGGGGAAGTTTGTAAAAAACGAGAGAGCACAAGTTGTGCTGTTCTTGTTCGTAAAATCGTTTATGCTAGTAATATCTCCAGTTTGCCTGCTGTACGGTACGGTATCGAAAACGAAGAAACCGCAATTAAACAGTTAGAAATTCAAGAGAATATTAGTATACAAGGTTGCGGTTTGTTCGTCGACGATCAATATGAATTTCTTGGTACTACACCAGATGGCATTTATGCAAACGGTTTAATTGAAATTAAGTGCCCACATTCTTTAGCTGGCATGACTCTTGATGAAGCAATGGCCAAACATACCTTTTGGGTTAAGGACAAGGCTTCCAAGGGTTATGTCATAAATAAAAATCATAACTGGTATTTCCAAATTCAGGGACAGGTACATATTACTAAAAGAAACGTTTGCATGCTTGGCATCTGGTTTGGTGCTACTGTACCTATGAAAGTTTATATTATAGAAAAGGACGACAAATTTTGGGAGGAGAAAATGGAGATGAAATTAGTTAGGTTTTATTACGATTGCCTACTTCCAGAATTAGTTGATCCTCGGCAGTCACGAAGCATGCCCATTCGTGACGCACCCAGTATCATAGAGGCTATGAAAGAGAGGAAAGAAAGAGCTTTACGTGATATGAAAGAGAAGAACGCCTAATGATTTTGAAAGATACAGGTAACTTAACTACCCAGCCAGTCGATTCACGTAAACACGCCAGTCCAAAAGTCGTTTTAACTTAGGAACTTAGAAATCGCCTTTTGGTTTTCTGTTTTAAACGCACTTACTTATCTAGTCTTGGATTGTCATAAATCTTCCAATAGCTCAATTACTATACAATTTCTGAGTTACCTGGTGTAAAGAATCATAAAAATTGGTTCAAAAATACAGCGAATTGAGAATTCTCCTTTTTTTAAGTCGGTTAAAAGGGCTAAATTTGCAAAAAACGTAGTGACGTCACTGCGCTACGGTTTTTAATACTTACGTGAATCGGGCAGCTGGTAACGTTTTCATTCTGATAGGTTTTGTGATAGCCATTGATTTTATCATCAAATTAGCAGAAATCAGAACTTGATCCGTAATCGAATGAAAAAACATTAGAATTTTGAACTCATATATCGTTATTGTTTAATTACATACTTTTAATTAGTATATTAATAATTTACAAACTTCTGTTAAAATTAGTAAATAAATGAATTATTTACTAATTTTTGTACAACCCTAGCACGCTTTTGAGATAATACGAGTAATGGCGACTCATATTTGTTATTGTGTAGTAAATAAATCATTTTTATACTTGTGTTTCATTTATTAACATTTTTTTTAAAACCCTAGGATTTTTTTTAGATATCGACGAGGTGATCGTAAACAAAAAGTAAGTATTTGAGTTTACGCAATAGGCACATTTCCTTGCGTAGAGATAAACACACTTCCTACTGAATTTGCAATTATTTTATTGAATGAATATTTTACGAATTAGAATAAATTTTGGTAGTGAAATTACAAATAAATACATAGTTGGAATTTTAGGTAAGTAGAATACAAAAATGTCAGTCCGGACCTGTTCTTGATTGTATATTATATTATAAACTAGTAACCCGCCCTCGCTATCTTCGCTATCTTCGGCAATATTCACTTAAATTACATACTATAAAAAGCATATTGATCTATAATAAATGCACAATTTATTTAAGGTACTTAATTGGATAAGGATTAATGCTGTATTGTATAAAATCACTTAGTAAATAATCATTTTTTAGTAGAGGATAAAAAATGGTTATGGTGGGTTATCCCTAAGAGATAGACATATGCCATCGTGGACTTTTTTGTTGAACTTTTTAAGATGGATAATACTGTAGTACATTATTTTGGTCTATCTCGTAGGGTTCAGCCAACGTTTGCAATATAAGCGCAAAAAAACGTGCTTATTTACGACATCACATTAGAAACCTCTAAATTAATCAGCGTTTCTTTACTATATTATTCATGTATTATACATATAAACCTTCCTTAAGAATCATTCTATTTATTAAAAAAAACTGCATCAAAATCCGTTGCGTAGTTTTAAAGATCTAAGCATACATAGGGACAGACAGACGGCGGATAGCGACTTTGTTTTATACTATGTAATGTAATGATAGAAAAACATAAAAATTGTGTCTCAACTACTCTTATTAATCTTTTAAAAAGAATCAACAGCTAGTTTTCAAAAATTCAATGTTATTGTTATGCTGTAAATATTCAAGTTCAATAACAATTTCTCAACGTGGAACGTTTGTTGCAAAACATTTTGAAAATCGCGCTCTCTAGGTCATTCATCCGCCCCGTCGGATGTTACATTAAACTTTGGCGCTGCAGTCGCTCGAAATCGAGATCTCAGGCCAACAATCTACACCCTTAACATCAGAAATTATTAAATAAATTTCATATTATTGAAATGTAGAATGTAACAAAAATGATTTATAATTAATGTAAAGTATCTATAAATTTTTCATATACTATATAACTTTAATTACCAACGTGCGAACTAAAAAGCTAAACTATAACTATTGCATTATCACTGCCCCTTGAGCGGACCTTTTTTTACTTTTTCTTTAGGTTTTTACCCACATTTTTGTTCGGTGCACGCTCCGCTTAACACACGGGTGACAATTGTCTTTGAAGTAATATAAAGCTTTGAAGACGATACAAAATTGTTCGTAAAGGGTTCTGTACAAATCGTTTTTATATATCTAAGCTTATTTAGTAGTAGTAGAATTTATGAAATGCATTTGTAGTATTAGTTCAGTTTCTGGCTTAAATGTTAACGTTTTTTTGAAGACAAATCAAATCAAATCATTTATTCTGCATAGGTCCCTTGAGGGCACTTACATATTTTTTTTTTTAATAATAATATTTATTTATTTCTCACCATAATACATATGTCATAAAATACAAGTGATTTAGAGAAAGAATACAGGATACATATTGTGAAAGACTGGTGTCTAAACTAGGCTTAACGCCTGTCGGACACCAGGTCTCCACCCACAAGCCATCCAAAAATTTTTCATTTATATGACATAGTAAACAACAAAATATTACAAAGTAGTTAATCGGATTTAGCCTTTTTTTTTAAACTATAAAAGGTTTCTAATAAGAATTTCGATGTTAAAAAATGTATATCGAGACAAGTTTGTATATAAAAAAAAATTGTATATGAAAAAAAAAATAAATAAATTGTATATGAGAAAATTAAATCTAAAAATATATAGCGGTTATACCAATATATCGTATGCGTGTATGTGCCTGTATGTACGCTGTACTGTATGTATATTGTCAAATATATACATCGTTTGAATATAATATAATATCTACCACCGGATCAGAATGCGGCCACCAGCTGAGAAGATCTGACAAGAAACTCAGCGGGCTGTCATTTTTTTTAACCATCTTTTGAATACAATTACGTATATATGGGCGCATATCGCCCTCTATCGGCAATATTTGTAAATTGTTGATGTATGTGTTATCAATTATAGTTATAAACGTGTTTGAAATATTTGCAACTAATATTTAAATAATTATTTGTAGTAACAACACTGCTATTTATCATGCTATGATATTTAAAAGACACTTTTTGAATGTATTTCTAGATATATTTGATTTAGTTGTTTAAATATTTATATAGTTGATTAAATTAAAATCGATTAGAATTAATGTAATTATTTGTAACCATATTTAGTTGTTTTTACACAATAAATATTGCAATTTATTTCTAGTTACAGCGCCGTCTGTTGAACAATATATGAGAACAATATTTCCTTTAATTACATTAATGTAAATTGTGTAAAATTGACTATTTGGAATTATGTTAAATGCATTAGAATATTTATCATTATTATTTAGCTATATGCCGATAGTTATTTAATAGTTGTTTTATGTGTTTGTTATAAAAAGTAATTGTAGTTGCTAAGACTAGACCGTTTCATTGTAAAGCGGAGGTTATAAAAACATTGTAAGATTAGAATAGAGGACAGTTTTACTTCACTCACTTCTCCGGCAAGAACTCCTAATAAATACAGTGATTACATACTCAGTATTTTACTATCATCGTCCAAATTCCTGGCGCAACGCCGACATATACAACATATAGTCTTAGCTCCAGTGTGCCCTTCGAGATAGGATATAACTATTTTTTTTTAATTTAGTTCATATAATAAAGGAAAGGAAAACATGGTTGGACCAGATCCCACAAGCAGCACCCGATCACGAGTTAACTACTAGAACAGCCATCACTCCTCTCAACTACATTGCAGGGAAGGGAGTGATCCGCTCCACATAGCCCGTCAGACAAAACACGCTACGCTGTACGAACCCAAGACTAACAACACGATAAAAAAAAAGCCAAATAAGTATAATATTGATATATTTATCATCATCATCATCACAGCCTACATACGTACCACTGTTGGGCTCGGGCCTCCTCCACAATGGGAGGGAATTTGACCTACTATACCATGCTGGTCAGACATGTTGATATAGGGTGATATATTTATAATTACATTTAAATATATGTATTTTCATTGTATGTATAAGTTTATGTATATTTGTATGTGTATTGGTAATACATATTCACTACTACACCATAATCTACGGCTCTCTCTTTCTGTTTAATAATTTCTCCATACAAAGGTTGCCTGGAAGATATGGCCTTATCTATACCAATAAATAAAATTGGAGTGTCTGTTTGTAATGTCAAAATAATAGGCTTTTTTCATGCTCACACGGTTATTTGCACGACACCTATGCCTAAAATAGCAATTAAAAAATTTTTGTCTGTCTGTCTGTTTGTTCCGGGTAATCTTCAAAACGGCTGGACCGATTTCAAAAATTCTTTCACCAATGGGAAGCTATAATATCAGGGCGTAAACTAGGCTATATTTTATCCCGGTATTCTCACTTGAACGGGAACTACGCGGGTAAAACGACTATAACCTATAACCGAAGCGAAGCGAGGGCGGGTTGCTAGTTGCTAAATAAGGCCGCCCATTGTGCTGACTATTTTTATTATAAGTTTCTACTTTTGTATTTAATGTGGTGTACAATAAAGTGTATTTTTTTTAGTATTTTTCTCAGTTTGTGTTTGAGTTTATTCAAAATTTTACTTAATTTTACAAAGGTAAGATAACGCGGCTAGTAAAATTTCTAGACAGATTTTCATCTTGTTACGCTATAGAATTATAACTTCTTACATGAGTACACACACACTTTTTTGTGGAATTAGCCATCCTTCAATAGAAAAAATCACCAAACCTCATTTGGTTTAGGGTACTTTTAACCCGGCCTTTCTTAAGAACGTCCCAGATTTGATCGTGGAACGTCTACCTTGGCTTTCTGTATCCAACATGTCCCTTCATATTCGCCCTATAATTCACTATTATAGCTATACTAATATAGATTTAGTTAGATGTAGTTAGTTAAACTAGAATGCTCGGTACTATAATTTCAAACTTTGCCGGCTTCAAGCCAATTTTGATTATAGGCGACGACAAAGACATCGTTATAACACATCAGTCAATTACTAAAGCCTCTGTTATTTAGACAAAATTATGCCTTCGGGATTATAGTGACATTATATATAGTTAATTCAATTAATGACATATAAGAGAGTACTAGACATTATTGTCAATACAAATGTTAGGTTATGTGTAATACATACATGCATTAACGCCTCTTTCTCATTGGGGTGGCCAGAGACCACTTCCCTCCACTTGCTACGATCTTGACCTACTACATTAGCCTCCTGCACGTTCATTAATCTCCTCATACATGTTCTTTGGTTTAGGGTACTTTTAACCTAGCCTTTCCTAAGAACATCTCCGATTTAATCATGGAACGTCTCCTTCCAATACTTCCGTTCACATGCGCCCTATAAATCACCTTGTGAATCTTCTTTCATTCATTTCCTTCAAACCATGTGTAATAATTTAATATTCTGTCGTGTGGTGACGGAATAAGAATACAATTCACTATCCCGTTTCTTGCCCATGGGTATATATAAGTATATAAATATAAGACGACTAAGGGATATCGTGTGCATATAACAACTAAGCACGAGAAGTTAAACTCGAAATAAAACCCTATACCAACCTGTCTGGCCTCCTGCAATAGCTTCGAGCCCTACATTAGAACGAATATGAGCTGAGTAGATGACCATACAACCCATTCAAAGGAACCCTAATATTTTTAAAGTCCTAATAAAATAAAGCGTGAAGTCCGGATGCTACGGTTTCTGAGCATAAACTTAGGCATATTAAGAAATATCACCAAGTTGTGTCTATCAGTTTCCATATTTATAAAACCTCTCCTTCATAAAAAAGGAGATTACCTTCAAAATGTATGTTTTTTTAAACTTATGTGTGTTTCTTGGTCATTCATATCTTATCTAAATTATTTGGGTTCACGCAATATTTATTCCTCTTGCATTTTACATATTTTTAAAGGAAATAGTTTCATAATCGACCTTCTTGTTTTGAATGGGCTACGGTCACCACATACGCCGTCCGTTTTGTCCGGGGTAACCCAAGAGTGGAGTGCGTCACCATAACACACCGTATTCCTTGGCCGACCATCGGTACCGGGTTCTTTGATGTCCGTGGTCAGCCCGGATGATCGACAGCCTGCTTCACCATCACCTAGGAAATGTAATTGTTGACCAGACGGTATCAGAATTAATTAAGGCTCTCGGTCATCGTGGCTCAACTTTACAACATCCACGAGCCTTGTAAGGGTTGGTAGAATTCTTAACATACGAAAATACATATCTTTGTACGTTTCTTAAATCAATTATAACCTAATTATAAACGATTTTAAGTTTCTACCCGCGACAGAATAATGGGCGGACTAAGTTACTTTAACCTTGGTCCGCCCGTGACCATGAACGCTGTAAAGTGTTCGAAACGTCAGGCAATCAAAAATTAAATACAAACGCGATAAATTCCGTAAAGTAGTTTTATTTATTATGTATATATAATACTCAAGTAAACATCAGAGGTCATTGTAATACTTAGATTTGTTACCAGCTATACCTGTGGCATCACACGTGTTAATATAGATTTTGTCAATTAAATTTTTCCTGTTGAAAATAGTACTTTTTCCTAGATAAAAGATATCCTATATCTTTCTTTGTATCCGTGATAGCGTAAGAAGTAAACAATGCACCAATGAAAAAAAACTGTTTTACAGATTTTATCGCGTTTGTATTTGATTTTTGATTACTTGGTTCAAAAGATCGGGGAATCAAAATTCATTTAAAAATGCGATAAAATCCGTAAAAATAGTATCATTTATAATTTGTATAACACGCGTAAACATCAGATATTATAATTCATGGTATAATTATTTGTGCATTTTTTTGTATTTTTGTGTGATGACGGAGTAAGAATACAATTCACCACCACTCTATTAAAAAAAAAAACCCCCCTCTCTTACCCGTGGGTGTCGTACAAGACGACTAAAGGATTAATTATCCATTTAATATCTATTTAAGGGAAGCAAAACTCGAAACAACTCAATATCAATACGTTTGACCGGCGTGGTATAATAGGTCAATTTCCCTCCAGTTGTGGCGTATTATGAGCTGAAATTATGATGAATGATAATAGTCATCTAAATAGTGATCTCCTATATCGAATGTCATGTGCCCACTTATCCGTCTATTGTGCCACTCGTAAAGAATAGTCCTAAATCTGTGTATAACTTTTATCTGGTACTTATTTGTTTGTATAGTTCCTTGTATCGACAAGAACTAATCTCTTAGTGCGAGTTATTGCCTAATAAAAAAACTACTAACTGAATTACATGAAAGTTACTTGAGAAAAGACATGTTAGATAATCCTTCAATAACAAAAGAGTTACTAAGAAATACTATATATATCCATCACCTACGAGCTGGCTCTACCTTTTAGTATATAACTAAATTAAAAACACCAGGTTCACATTTTAGCATATTATGGATACAATATTAGCAACTTTACTTTATATACTTACTAAATATTATCAGCACAATAAAATAGACATCAAGTACATAATTAAGTCTACAAGACTCCTCGTGATTGCAGACTTGACACAATAAATGCCACTTCATTAAACATTTCTGCAAATCTTGCTACTCTAAGTATATTACCGCCTTAAGACCTTAAGGTAACAGCGAAAGCCAGCTAAATTATTTTTTGTCTTATCAGGGACATAATTGTCTCTTTGTTCAAGGGATTTCTTAGGGAGCGCTATGTAAAAATAAACAGATTTATAAAAGGGATTGTGGAGCCAATTGTGTTGTGCCCTTTTAAAGGACTTTACATTTTAGAGGTGAGACTTAATTAAGTTTTAAAGTTAGTGTTACTTAGTCTATTCGAATTATTTAAAGACCTTGACCGAGGATGGATTCGTCATTGTTCAAGGGTAGGTATGTATAACGATGTCCTATAAATTGTTATGATTATATCTGGGACCGATGTTTCAAATGTACCTTTGAAATACGGAAATATTGATTATTAAAATGACTCATTTGTAAGTTAGTAAGTCTTTATAGTGTCAGGAAAAGTAATATATGACATTTTTGAAGTGAAACTACTTTGTACGCCTGAGGGTAAATTATTTACGGATGAATCGCAATTTAGTATAATTATAACACGAAAATGTGGGACGTTTTTGTCCAAGAAGAGGGAGAGAGTGATTGAGACCGATTGAGAGAGAAAAAGACTGAGAAAGGGCGAACGTAGCATGAAACACATAGCCATGGAGTGAGAGTAGGCAGCAAGTGAGTGAGAAAGATAAAAAGAGAGAGAGAGAGAACTTTTTATTTTTTGAATATTGACAAAAAAACACATGCCAAAGAAGTTTCACTTCTGACATGCGATTTTTGTACGCACGCTTTTTACATATTGCTGTTCGTGCAAACGAGCAAACGGCACACCTATGGTAAGTAATACTGCCGTTCATGGAACTTTGCTAGAACGCTGCCTACCGTTAAGAGAGTGAAGGGAATGTGAATGCGTGCAATGAGGTTCGATGATACTAAAGGCATCACCAAAATCCACCACACGCAAGTTGAACTGGCACTCTCGCTCACCGAACGAAGTGCAGTAACAAATTGTTATTAAGCAGACATCGACTTTCTGCGAGCGTGTAATACCATCCCGGATGGACCTGCCTGAGGCTGATGTACGGTTAACCAGTGTGACTGACATAGCCCGCAGAAATAGCAATGGAAAGGCCACAACGCTCGTCGAACCGAACTGTTGAGGAAGAAAGGTTCTCGAGTGGCGATCACGAATTGGACGACGCAGCGTAGGACCACCCCCTACTAGGGGGACTGACGAGATCTTAAAAGTTGCAGAGAACCGTTGGATGCAAGTGACGCAGGACTGTTCCGAATGGTATTCTCGTGGGGAGGCCTATGTCCAGCAGTGGATGTCTATACATAAACTGATGGATGGATGGATACAATTGTCTAAGATAACATATAACAAAAAATAATTCGCATCAAAAACCTACTCTCTAATTAAGACCTCCTCCACAGTTGCAGCGAAAATCACCTTACTATCGCCATGCTGGTTATATAAGCTGGTTTGATTTCAAGTTTTCCTTCTCTTGCATAGACGTTATATGCAGATTATATCCTTTTACGACATCCAAGTGGTATATTGTATTCTTATTCTGTCACCACACGGACAATCTACATGCTTGACTTTTGACAGTATCTTAATAAATTCACCAAACTCAATTATTTGGTGTAATACACAAATATTTTCAGAAAGGACCTGAACTTTTTCGTTTATATATTAGCTCATTAGCATCTGAGTTTTTTCACTATTTTATTCACAAATCCAATACAATCCCGAAATTAGAATTTTAATTAAAAAAACTCCCAACAGACTTTGTTCGAATTTTGACCTAACGTAAATGTTATAAGGAATTTTTACGAAATTATTAGAACTGTTTTTGTGACAACGCATTTACGATGTGTACATACGAATTATATTTTAATAAATACACATATCACGCGGAGGACTGCATAACCATAAAATTCATCATCACCTCCATCATCATCATAATCTTTATCTTCTGAGCGTATATAGTTCCCATTTATGGCCTCGTACTTTTCTCGGCCCTGGTTTGATTTCGTGTTTTCCTTTTCTTGCGTCGATTTTACTTATATACATATCATTTCGTTTAGTCTGCTTTTACTATAGCCACGGGCAAGGGGTTTGTGAATTATATCGTCACTCCGTTACTACGTAGAAGAAGAACTGATATAACTTGATAATTAATTCATATAGTGGGTTCGTTACTTTCGTAACCTAAATTACTCATCATGAGTAATTTAGGTTGCGAAACCTAAGCCGAATACTATTGGAGGTCTCGGCAAAAAATTTTTAATGGGTGAAGTCTGCGTGTTATGGCGCTTCATATGCTATGCTCGGAATTTCTTTGAGAGAGAGAGAGAGAGAGAGAGATCTGAAATACGGCAATTCGTAGAAGAATGGGAGTAACCTATGCTATGTCAGCAGGAAGAGTTAGCACGCTGAAGTGGCCATGGGTAGAACAAATAGCTCTACGAACAGACAACCGTTGGGGAAGAAAGGTTCTCGACCGGACGACGCAGTTAGGCAGACAAATTAGGTGGACCAATAATCTGATAAAAGCTGTTGGGCGACGTTGAATGTACGCGGCACACGATCGCACTTTGTGATGAAAGATGGGGAGGCCTAGGTCTGGACCTATGCCTCCCCATCTTTCGGTCTCCCAGTGGACGACCATGGGCTAAATATGGATGACGAACTCTGGGGCTTTGACTGATAGCCTCGCCCTCGACTATTATTATCACCTTATTTTTATACTAATTACTTGGGGTCAACGCAATACCTTGTCTTCTGCCATCGCAGATAACGCAAAAGTTTTGGTAAAAATTTTATGACCAACATGCGTATCATACGTGGTTTTCAATGTAATTGTTAACCAGACGCCATCAAAAGGAGTTATCCAAATCCAGCCTCCTTGACGTCATAACACAAGAGGTAGCGAACCCCAGACCTTCGTTATTTTATTAAAGCTGAAAGTTTGTCAGCGCATGCTCCCAACACAGGTAAGAACGGTGGGGGATGAACGTTAAGGGTGTCTGGCAAGGGGTTGCTACTATGTTAAGTGTCTGAAAATGAATAACGTGATTTTTAATAACGTTTTGAAGGTAATATAAAAAAATCATGCTTAATAATTTGACGAAAATAGATCGGTATTTTACACACCTTTAGTACCTTTTATCTGCCAAAGCTACTGTAACCCAAACTTCATAAATGGTCACCATTCTTACCTGTGTTGGGAGCATGCGCTGACAAACTTTCAACTTTAATAAAATCACGAAGGTCTGGGGTTCACAGGCTCTTAATCCATCAACTTATTTTTAAAAATTTAAATTTATAATTATTGCTCAGATGGCATCAGATGAGAGTTGGCCTTTTTGGATGGGCTATTGTCAGCGCACACGCTGTCCATTCCGTCCGAAGTGATGAAACAGCAGCGCGCGGCTCCATAACCCACCGTATTCCCTTTCCTTCTCCATAGGGCAAACCACTGGTACCAAGTACCTTGTCGTCCGTGGCCAGCCCAGCGGGCTTTTCTTTCCTTTTTGGGTATCCTACCTTAGATGAGATTAGCCTAGGTCTATGTAAAGCCACCTTTTACGACACCCATGAGTAAAGTAAGGGTTGGTAGTATAAGTATATATTTGTGATTGTCACACAACAGATTTTATCACCGATATTTACAACTCTCACATGAAATTAAGAATGAAAATATTGTATTCTGAACCCACCACCACATAGAGACATTTAGAGATAACAGCATATCATCATCATCCTGTTTTTATCCAACTTGGGCTGAACGTAATATTTTCAATGTATAAATAATTTTTCCAAGAGTTTTATGATGACATTGGTTGATGTAAAACTTCTTTGGGATTGTAACTGTTGATCACACGGAATAAGATGAACTTGGTCAAGGCTGATGTAGAACTCTTAGTTGTCTTTTAAGAATTTGTAGTACGGTACTGTGTGATGACGGAGTAAAAATACAAATCACCACTCCCTATCTTGCCCGTGGATGTTGTAAAAGACGACTAAGGGATATAATATGCATACAATATCTATGCAAACTTTATACCGACCTATCTGACCAGCACGATATAGTAAGGTCAATTTCCCTCCTATTTTGGAGGAGGCTCGAGCCCTACACGAGACGTGTATGAGATGAAATGATGATGATAAATGATGTTGATACCAATTCTATCAACTAAAATCTATAGCAAAATATGAATATGCACACTGAAATGGTATTGGGCGGCCTGACATAGACGAATTGAAATCCACTGGGAACGGTTCACAGGTAGCGACCACGCATCGGAGGATATCGTGGAGAGCGTTTCATTTTAGTGGACGATCTCATGAAAGTTGCTGGGCATGGCTGGCTGCAGGTGGCGTGGGATCGGACACTTTGCGGCAAACATAAGGAAGATCTATTATTAGCTGTGGACGTCAATAAGCTGTATAGTGATGATGATATATACATAAAAATCTATCCTCTTCTGATTAGAAAATAGGCTATAAGAGTATAGTATGATTTAAAATTCTACTAAAATTGCGAAACATTGTTAGAACTGAAAGGAACTGTAAAAGCAAAAGCAAAAGTTTGTCAGCGTCCCAGATAATTACATCCGCTATGAGCTTCGAGTCATTCTGAATAATTAATTTAAATGTACTTTATGTTTGTGGATTTATTCGGAGGACTTTTTTATGTTCTTATTACTTAGCTTTTAACATATTTTAACCTGTACTTATGTTGATTTTATTTGTTGCTTGAAAAGTATATCATTATTAGCGATTCAGCAAATATTTCCATCAATTTAAGGGCTTTACTTTGATAAAAACGGAAGTTAAACCTCACGAAGTTTTGAAAAATATTTTTAGATTCCTAGTTCTCATCACAAGTTGATTTAGAGTGAATAGCAAAAACTTCTATTATTAACTTCTATTATTCAACTAATATTTATACAAACAATATGCAATTTTGATACGATATTTTTAAATACAGACAACTACGAAGGCAGAAAGAAAGAAATTCTAATAATTGATTAGTAAATTTACAGTAACGTTCTGGACGTTGAGAGGAGAAGGTCGGGCCATTCCGTCGGGCCAACCACGAAGGATGAGGTATCCTCCCTCTTGAAATCAGGATGTCCAATACGCGTGACATTTTCAAAACTAAAGTTCGTAAGTTATACATTGATTTTTTGGCAGATTGTCCTTCATAAATTTTCTAGAGTATGTATGTGTAGGTATAAGTGTATGCACATGTATGTGTATGTATATATATATATATATATATATATATACATACACATATATATATATATATACATGTATGTGTTTATTGTTATTTAGTTATTAACATAATTAGTTCTCAAAACAGTTTTCAATACGGAAGAAAATGCCTATGGCATTAAGTCCGCCTATGTACTTTTATTTTTGTGCATGAAGATTAAATAAATAAATAAATAAGGTACTGGTGGTCGTCCCAACGACGAAGGCGACGCGCTACGGTGGGTTATGGGGCCGCGCGCCGCTCCTCTGTCGCCCCAGAGTCGGGCGGTGGGTGCGTTAACCATACCCCACCCCCAAAAAATGCTTATTTTATCAACAATTATATGTAAGTATATTATAACCAGATTACATTTACACATTCGAGCTCGCCATTTATTCCCATAGCTTAGCTACCAAAACACCCAAGTGTAACGTTCAGCAGCTTGCAATAATGCCAGAGCACACTATTAGAATTGCCATTGTCTTTCGATTTCACACTTTTTAGGGTTAAATATCGTATAATCGTTTTCTTTGTGAATGTACGTCGCAAAAAAGAACTATTATCAAAATTTCATATTAAGCAGTTTTAACTTGGCGTTAACGACTAAGTCAACTGTTTTCTTAGTATATAGTCGCCGTGAGTCCCATATACCCGTCCGATATCATAGTAGGTATAAAGATTGATATAAAACGTTATTACAACCTTCATGTTACGATAGTGAAAATAATAGATAATTATTTTCCCTCCAATTATTTCTTCAAGCTCTCCCTCTTGTCATGTTAATAGACAAGAAAATTATTAGTTCAGAACGATAAAACAGTGGCCAGTTTATTCAGAACATGGATCCAATTAGAAGTATAACGTACGAATAATATCTGGTAGGTATGTGAAAAAACAAAGTGGGCATGTGAAAAAATAATCGATTTTTATATTAATCGATTATTAATCGATTTATTTTTTGTAATAATCGATTTTAATAACCGATTATCTAAATAATAAAAATAGATTGAAACGGAATCGATTTTTTTATATTAAAATTAATCGATTATTTTAGTATTTGCTTTTTTGTTTAAATTATAGTTTTCTAGTGTTTCATACTATATTAGAAAATAAATCTCACATTTCCTAAAAAAAAGGTCATCATAATCCTGTTACATTTTAAAAAAGAACTACGAATAGTAAAAAAATCAATTATAAAATAATCGATTAATTAAATAATCGATTTTTTGCAAATCAATTTATTTTAAAGAAAAAAAGATCGATTAATTATGAATCGATTTCTTTCCCTCCAAGTCACATCCCTAGAACACAGGCAATTATTAAAGTTCAAGCAGAATTAATATCATTGGAAATATAATATTTTAATCAATAATGTGTTTTTACAGTCTCATATTTAGATTTGTGTTGGAGTTAGCTGCACATATTACTAATGCTTACATTGTTCGAGGATTTTAAAGTTGACTAAGACTTTTAAGTTCCGGAAACTTAAGAGGGTCTTCTTGTTTAACAGACCTTAGTGTTTGAAAACACAGATCTACGACCAGAGTGTGTTACCGGGGATGACTTATGGCACGGAAACGTGGTCCCTAAATGTAAGCCTCATAACCAAGCTCAAAGTCGCTCAGCGTGCTATGAAGCGGACTATGCTCGGGATTTATCTGCGTGATAGAATCCGAAATATGGAAATCCGCTGAAGAAAGGGTGTAGCAGACATAGAACGAAGAATTAACACGCTAAAAAGACGATGGGTAGGCCACATCGCTTGACGAACCGACAACCGCTTCGGAAGAGAGGTTCTTCGACTGGCGACGTATCGCAAGACGTAGTGTAGACTCTTCACTAGGTGGACTGAAGACCTGGTGAAAGTTGCTGGGTATCGTTGGATATAGGCGGCACAGAACCGCACTTTGTGGCGTAACATGAGGGAGGCCTACGTCCAATAGTGAACGGTGATAGGCTGAAATGATGATGAATGATGAAGAGTTTTATATCCACTTTTCTTTTTATTTTCGGATGGGAAAAGCATTCTTTATGTAACGTTCCCTACGTACGTTCCACCTGTGTCGGAAGAGAGAAGATATGTCGGATTTAGCCTCAACTATATGTGCGCCACTATCAGCTTAAAACCACACGCTGATTTAATTAACAAAAAAATAATTCGTGATAATCGAACCCAGGGCACTATGTACGTCTTATATACTTAAACCACTAAACCTACAGTATTGAGCACTTTACATACTATTTTTTGTATAAAATTTCCTTTTGAAGTTTACCTTTATATGTGGTATTGTTATTTTTTTCTTATTTCTTTTTGACGTCACTTGAAATGGAATAAAGTGTAGACATTATTATTTTTTTTTTGTGTGTATACAGCTGTTGGCCGCAGATGGCCTTGACAGCTTGACGCGGACTATGGGTGAGCGCTGAGGGCTCTCAACCCGGAGAAAAAGTGTTAGACATTACGCATTCATGCAATTTATATATTATATTATTTCACGCCTTTCTTTTAAGGTGTAAGTAGAGGTAGAAAACTCTTAATTTTTTTTCATCATTATTCACTCAGCTCATATAGTTTCCACTGCAAGACTGAAGCCAATTGCACAATAAACGAGCAATTGACCTACTATACCACGTAAATCAGACGGATTGGTATAGGGTTTTATTTCGCGTTTCACATCTCTATTATCGACTTTATCTGCATACTAGCAACCCGCCCTCGCTTCGCTTCGGTTTCAGTCGCTTTACCCGCGGCGTAGTTCCCGTTCCTGTGGGAATACCGGGATAAAATATAGCCTATGTTACTCCCTGATATTATAGCTTTTCATTGTTGAAAGAATTTTTGAAATCGGTTCAGTGTTTTAAGCGTGAAAGCGTTACAAACAAACAAACAACCTTACTTTCGCATTTATAATATTAGTATGGATTATATCCCTTAGTCATTGAGACACTTCTAGAAAGAAAGGGCATTGTTCATTCATTTCTTATTTCGTCACCACATGAAGTTATAATAATTATAATATATCTTTCAATTCTTATTGGTGCTGTGTGGTAGCGGCTTCGAATACTACCAACCCTTGCTTTGTTCGTGGGTGTCGTAAAAGACGACTAAGAGCCCTAGATTGACCCGGACCAACTCCATCTGGTACCATTTGGGTCAACGATTACATTCCCAAGGAGGGTTGACGTCAGGCAGGCGGCCGGTCATAAAAGTCATTGCCGAAACTTTTTGCAATATGTCAAAACAGATGACATATTTTTTTTTTTTTTTTTTTTTTTTTTCACGCTGTGGAAATGCATTTGCGCACTATTCCCCCGCCGGTTACAGACAGGGGAGTGTGTGTGGGACTCGCCGGCCACAGAAGTGACCGAAATACCCACTAAAACCACAGCGGCCCCTTCCGCGCTTTTACGGGGTGCCGGAGAGATCGTCTGATAACATTCTATCCCCGACACCCCAACGCTTGGCCGTCTGGCCACGTCCTGTCGTCATTCAGAGTGGTGGGTGGAGGAGCGCATAGCGGCGTCTCCTCCTCCCTGGTCGTCGCCGGCGGAGCGAGTCAGCGGACGCAAGCGCCTCGCGTGCCCGCTCCGCGGCCTCCTTCCTTGTCATGACAGCCTCACAGAAGGAGGCCATCGACGACCAACAGCTGTCGCTGCCGAGCATCTTGGAGATGATGGTCGGCAACGACAGGTCTGTTGTTGCCATGTCCGTTGACAGGACGTGGCGCTGAGGCCCCCAGGCGGGGCATACTTCTAGTGTGTGGCGCGCATCGTCAATTGCCGCGCCACACTCATGACATCCTGGGGCCTCTTCTCTTCCAATTTTGTGCAGGTACTTACCGAAGACCCCATGTCCGGTAAGCACCTGCACCATTCTAAATGTAAGGCTGCCGTGCCTTCTCCTGAGCCAGCGGTGGAGATGTGGCGCGACCGCCTCCACAGTCCCCCGCCCTGCTACGGGGGACTCCAGCTCTTCCCTCCACCGCCGGACTACTTCCCTTCGGGCCACTTCCTGGGCTCTGCCCAATCCCCTTATGGACACTTGCTCTCCGTTGGCTCGTGCTGTGGCGCGGAACCGGTAAACTTCCGCCAACGCCTCCGCCACCAGTGGCCAAGGCGGGTCGCCTGCCAGCAGTGTCGCTGCAGTCCATGACACAGTACGGTAGCCCCTAATGGCCCTCACCGCCATAGCCCTCTGCGGTCGTCGCAAAAGGGCTCTGTTGCGGACGGTGAGGAACTCCGACCAGATAGGAGCACCATACAGTGCCATGGAACGCAGGATGCCGACGTAGAGACGTCGGCATGTCGACCCGGGACCGCCAGTGTTTGGCAGAAGTCTTCCCAGCGCCGCGGCCAACTTGACGAGCCTAGGGACGAGCTGGGCAAAGTGTGGCCCGAAATTCCAGTTTGAATCTAGGTGCAGACCCAAATATTTTATATGGGCCTGCACCGGCACGGCAACCCCAGACACACTGATGTGTGCTCCTCGGGGGGGACCTCGACGTGGGCCATGAAAAAGGAGGGCCTCGGTTTTGTCCAGCGAGACCCTCAGACCCAACATCCCAATCCGGTCTACGACGAGCGCTACTCCTTCCTCTGCCAATCGGACAGCCCCCCGGAAGTCCGCCCTCTTCACCGTGACGAGGGTGTCATCCGCGTAGCAGATGATCCCCATCCCAGGAAGGAGCTGACCCCGTAGGAGCCAGTCGAACCCGACGTTCCACAGCATCGGACCGAGAACCGAGCCCTGTGGGACGCCGCACTCCACCCGATGGCGATGTATACGCCCGTCGCCCCCCTCCCAGAGCACGTGCCTTTCCTCGAGGTACGCTTCCAACAGCCTGCCAAGATACGGAGGCACTCCATGGTACCGGAGCGCCTCTTTTAACGTCTCGTGAGGGAGACTGTTGAAAGCGTTTTTAATATCGAGCGAGACTGCCAGGAGGACTTCCTTTTTGGCCACTGCTTCGGTGGCCAGGGACTTCAGAGCGGCCAGCGCGTCAATTGTTGACCGACCGCTCCTGAATCCGTATTGTCTCTCTGACAGTCCCGGCCCAATTTCCTCGAGGTGCTGGACGAGACGGTCTGCGAGCACCTTCTCGAATGATTTAGCCATCTCATCCAGCAGCACCAGTGGTCTATATGCGGAAGAGGAGTCAGCTGGGCGACCCTCCTTCCGCAGTAGACACAACCGTCCACACTTCCATTGCTCCGGAAACTGCCCGGACCTCAAACACGTATTGAGCAGTTCCCGGAGTTCACCCTTGAGGTATTCCGCGGCGAAAACAGATGACATATTGCGTCGACCCCAAGTAATTGGGATAAGAGCAAGATGACGATGATGATCTTTCAATTCTTATATATATATATATATATATATATATATATATATATATATATATATATATGTATTCAGAGACAAGAAGTAGAAGAAGAAACAGACTATATGGTATGTTTTTTTCTAAGCAGGAATGCAGTAGTGCACGCGCTATTCTTTGGCGGTAGAATTAATGAGTAAAATAGTGGTTAACATCCGGACAGACCCGGCGAAAATTATTCTAAAAAAAAAAAAAAAAAAATGAAATGGGACATCTACGAATGATACTCCACGTCTGCACATAACACTCGTGGACTGCCAATGGTAGTTGTAATACTATTTTGTGATGATAGTATCTAATAACTGATTATGGGGTTGGAGATTTGATGGACTGATTTAATTGATAACTATTGATTTTTAATCTGGCGTCTGCCTTTAATTCCTTGTATTGTATTGTTGTTCCTTGTATTGTAGCACGAAGAATTAGCACGTGGCAATGGGTAGGTCACATCGCTCGACGAACCGACAACCGCTGGGGAAGAAAGGTTCACGAGTGGCGACCACGTATCGGACGACGCAGTGTTGGACGCCCCCCCACTAGGTGGACCGATGACCTAATGAAAGTTGCTGGGCGTCGCTGGATGCAGGCGGCACAGGACCACACATTGTGGCGCAACATGAGGGAGGCCTACGTTCAGCAGTGGACGGCAATAGGCTGAAATGATGATGATGATGATGATTGTATTGAACGGTGGTAGTATAATGAACATTATTAGGATTTTTATAAATCATCATCATCATCATTTCAACTCATATACGCCTCACTGCCGGGCTCGAGCCTCCTCAATAATATGAAGGAACTAAACCTACTATACCACGTTGGTCAGACGTGTTGATATCAGGTTTTTTCGAGTTTTCTTTCTCTTGCATAAATGTTATATGCGTATTATATCTCATAGTCGTCTTTTACGACATCCACGGGCAGGATCTAAGAGGTTGATAATTTTATTTCAGACAAATCGCAGCACTAAGGAAATAATCCTTGTGTTGCGGGGAACTTTACAGACATATAATTAACGGGGACAAATTAGATTCAGACTGAGAACAACAATTTGTGGATCACACCAAGTGTTATCCTTTTGTTATTTTTTTTTTTTTGCGTGGGTTTTGAACCCACGACCCTCGCACGGTAGGTTGGTATCTTAACCACTACGGCATCTTGCAGTTTTACTCGATTACGTCACGGAATTTTTTATTATCATTCTACATTTTTTATTCGTATCCTTTATAACTTCTAGAGAAACTATGAAATAAAAAAAAAACACAAGTGCACAAAACTTACTAGAATATGAAAATACAAAAGAATAACTCACACATCTCGACATTTTCGCAATAACAACATCTGTGGGACGAGTTCATAATACCGCTGCCATATTGACATCTCCCCGTGTTGATCCGGAAAATAATTGGCACTGAGATAAAAAGCTTACTGACCTTATGTGAGGAAGATGTTTCTGTGAGGAATTATTACTTGTCTTATAAGGCAATTAGGGGCTATATATTTTGTTATAGCCGATGATTCTAGCATGTGAGATATTGACCTGGTTGCTCAGTAAAGTGTATTTTGTTGTTATTTTCGAAGTGAAAACTTCTTTAAGTGCGTTGAGCAGTTTTTTTGGGTGAACAAAAACCATAGACCTCGCGTTATCGTCACCGAACGCCTCTGTCAAGAAATGATATAGAGAGCATACGTGACTTTTCTTATAGATTATTATTGTCGAATTGTTTTTGCTTTATAAAAAAGTGTATGTGGTTAAAATTTAAATTGATCGATAACACTTGTTTACAAAGAATTTAAAATAATAATCTAATAGCTTGACGAAACTTAAGTTTTTGTAACTTAAGTTGTAAGTATCGCGTCAATGAACGTTGTATGCCAATATTGCAAGGCATTTAAGTTTAAAAATTAAGGTCCTCGGTTGTGTTGCGTGAGCGCAATTGACGCCATTGGTACCGCCGTCAGAGCCATTACATTCATTGGTTTCATTGGCATAAGGAAAAAAAATAAGTATGTTGTATATAGGAATTAGAATAATAAACATTTTTTTTTAATTCAATTCGAATTCAATATTCATAGTTAAGACATGACAACGTCTGTCGGGTCAGCTAGTATATATATATAAAAATGAATTGCTGTTCGTTAGTCTCGCTAAAACTTGAGAACAGCTGGACCGATTTGGCTAATTTTGGTCTTAAATTATTTGTGGAAGTCCAGGGAAGGTTTATACAGTGAGAAAATGTGGAAAATTGCGAGTAAAATACTAATAATATAATTTTATTTTCCCATACAAACCGTTCTTACCTGTCAAACAATTGATGTTCGTCCCGTCGTCGGTTCAACATTTTTAGCGTAATTACATGTAGATCTAGATTAAAAAGGTTTTGGAATCGATAAGAAAAGTCGTCTTTTACGACACTAACGGGTGGTGAATTGTATTCTTACTCCGTCACCGCACGGATAATACTAAAACCAATCTGATAAATATTAAAACAAAATAATTATGAAAAAGTTCGCCGGGTCATCTAGTCTAAAATAATAAATTATAATACTAATCAAATACAAACGCGATAATATTCGTAAAAACAGTTTTATTTATAATGTTATAATACTCGTGTAAGTATCAAAAATCATTATAATGAAAACTAATTCCCGACAATCAACATAAATTTACAGTTTTTTCTTTATACACAGTACTGGTGACGGAATAAGAATATAATTCATCACACCCTCTCTTACCCGTTGATATCACAAAAGACGACTGAGGGATATAATATTCAGATAACATCAATGGAAGAGAAGGATATCTCGATATGAAAACCTATGACAAGAGGTCTGACCAGCACGATATTACTATATAAATTAGTTCAATTTCTCTCCCACTGTGGAGGAGGCCCGAGTCCAAGAGTGGGACTTATGTGGGCTACGATGTGCTGACTGAATAAGAATACAATTCTGTGTAGGCCCTAACGGGACGTCAATGATAGACCAGTGGACTGTATAAAAAGGTATAATATTCCAGCAAACAATATCTTTTCTAATTTTTGCGAAGTGCCCGTATGACGTGCGTGTTCTCGTCGTGCCGTCTGGCGGTCGAGCGCGCGGCCGCTCGCTGCCGCGGCCCTCTCCCCCTCCAACCACGCCTTCCCTCACTCCCGTCCGGGCTCAGCTGGTCTTCGGTGCGCCGACATATTCCCCGGGTTGAAGAGATGTCTTCAATTTTTGACTGGAAGAGGGCAAATGTTATTAAAAGCACGACGAATGGTGCCCTTCTTCGTCTTCAATTCAGCCACTCTTGTCACTCCGTCTACGCCGGGGTAGATCTTTATCACCCGACCCAGGGACCAGAGTAGTGGTGGCGTTGCCTTGTCCTTGATCAGAACCAATGCACCGGGCGTCAGCTCCCCTCTGGAATGAAGCCACTTGGATTTTGCCTGCAGCAGAGAAGTGTATTCATTATGAAAGCGGTTCCAGAAGTGCTGCCTTATGTACTGTATTCTTCGCCAACGATCGAGCCGCGTGATTTTAGCTTCAGTCACCTGAGGGTAAGGCACAGATAAGAGTGATCGTCCAATTAGGAAGTGAGAAGGAGTAAGCGCCGAAAAATCGTTGGGGTCTGATGAGAGAGCAGTAAGAGGCCGTGAATTCAGGACAGCTTCAATATGTGTGAGGCAGGTAGCCATTTCTTCAAAGGTGAAATGAGTGAATTCTAATAGCCTTTTTAAATGATGCTTGCATGATTTCACCGCAGCTTCAGCAAGTGAATTAAAGTGAGGGCTGTAAGCAGGCGTGAAAATAAATTCAATACCCTCCTGTGTTATTTCAGAAGCAACGTTTGATGATCTCAAAAAAGTACGAATTTCGTTTGAAGAGCCCACGAAATTTGTCCCGTTATCGGACGTGATGCTTCGAGGTTTTCCTCGACGCGCCACGAAACGATTTAGAGCAGCCATGTAAGCATCAGTGCTGAGGTCTGTGACGAGCTCCAAGTGTACGGCTTTTACAGCTGCGCAAACAAAGATGCACATATATGACTTTGTTAGTTTGCACCCGCGACCCTTGCGGTCGGCTACCAATACAGGCCCTGCATAGTCGACATAGCAATTTAAAAATGGAAACTCTAGATTTGATCTGGAAGCTGGTAACTATCCCATCACAGGCTGTATGTTTTGTGCTTTATGCCGGCAACATTTAAGACATTTATTCACAACAAATCTAGATAAGTTTCTACCACCCAAAGGCCAATAAGTTTGTCGAATGTGTGATAAGAGCAATTGAGGTCCTGCATGTAATAATTTCAAATGTTGGGTTTGAAATATAAGCCTAGTTAATATATGTTTACTACAAACTACAATAGGATGTTTTACACTAAACTCGTAAGGAGAGTTATCAAGCCTCCCGCCCACGCGAATGAGACCATTAGCATCAAGAAACGGAGTTAGAGAAAGCAATCTACTCTTACGGAATAATTTTTGACCTGTTTTTAAACGATTATATTCGTCAGGAAACATTTCAATTTGTGAATTACGGATAATAATATTAAATGACTCCTGTAATTCTGCTGTAGATAAGATGCCATCCCGTTTATTTTTATTTTTTAAGTTATATATAAATCGTTGTACATATGTAAATATTTTTTGAACTTTTAATAAACTAGAATACTTTTCTAATAAGCAATGAATGATCGATGAGTGAAAGGATACGTCTGTATGATGACTAATACTTGAATTATCACTACTATTACTACTACCATTGCAATGATTTACTACTTCCGGCAAATCATGTTTCGTGTTTGGCATTTTGGGCCACTCATTTTTACCACGTAATAAAAATGAGGGTCCGGACCACCACAGCGGTGTATCCTTGATAAGGTCTGCCCTCAAACCACGGGAAACCAGATCCGCCGGATTGTCCTTCGACGGTACGTAGTTCCAGGTGTGACCACTTGTGCTTTCTTGTATCTCATTAACTCTATTCCTAACAAAGGGTTTTAATAGGTTAGAAGGAGTAGTGAGCCAACCCAGCACTATGGTGGAGTCACACCAAAATCTACATTGATGAATGGGTATGGTAAATGATTCCTTCACCTTAGTACACAGTCTTGCACCTAACAAAGCTCCACAAAGCTTAAGTCTTGGTGTGGTCATTGGCTTAATGGGCACAATACGATTTTTGGAAACTAAAAGTTGTACGCCTATGGGTCCATTATTATTACATGAACGGATATACACACAAGCGCCATACGCCTTATCAGAAGCATCGGTGAAAACGTGTATTTCGTGTATCGTGGAGTCTTCGTACAAGACCCAACGAGGAATTTTTAAATGATTTAATGACGTTATTGTGTTTTCAAATCTAAACCAAATACCTCTTATTTCGGGTGATACTTCGTTATCCCAATCATATTTGTCTAGCCATAAACGCTGCATAATGATTTTCGCTTCAACAACGCACGGACCTACGAGGCCTAGTGGGTCGAAGATCTGACTAATCACTGATAGTATACGTCGTTTAGTCACCTTCAATGTACGCGAGATATTGATTGTATACGTAAGAGAATCAGTGTTACAAACCCAGTTAACACCTAATGTTTTAGACTGAAAGGAATTAAGACCTTGCTCGCAAAATTGCATAATAGTATTTGATTCAACACACCCTGTAATTTGTTTAAGTACGTCCGAATTATTAGATCGCCATTTACGCAAGTTAAATTTAGCAGAAGACAGAATCGACTGTACCTTTTTCGAAATGTCGACGGTTTCAGATATAGTGCTTGAACCACTGAGATAATCGTCTATATAAAAATCACGCTTTATAGCGGTTTTTACACGCATATCTTCTACGTTATCAGCTAGACTTACTAAACACTTAGTGGCTAAATAGGGTGCTGAAGTGGTACCGTAGGTTAAGGTGTTTAACGTATAACTTTAAGAGGTTCTGATGGCTGAAATCGAAAGATGATTTTTTGAAGTGATCGTTGAGCTGGATTTAACTCTATAGCCCTATACATTTTTTCAACGTCACTAGTGGCCACATATCTATGTTGACGAAAACGTATTAAAATGTTTATTAGATCGTCTTGTACTACGGGACCGATCATCTGTATGTCGTTAAGAGACACTCCCGAACTAGTAGGGGCTGATGCGTCGAATACTACGCGTAGTTGAGTAGTGGTACTAGAACTGATAACACCATGATGTGGAATGTAATGTTTTACCATGGAGTTTTCAGAGTCAGAGTTAAGGTCCAATGTCATATGACCTAAATGTTCATATTCTCGCATAAACGTAATATATTTTTGTTTATACTCTGGATCACGAATAAATCGTCTTTCTAACGATAAAAAACGCTTTTTAGCATGAATATAAGAGTCACCTAAAGCTGTAGGGCTTTCTCTCAAAGGCATAGTGACCATAAAACCACCATCATCTTTACGGATAGTAGTTTCAGCGAAATGTTGTTCACACATTCTTTCCTCAAGTGAATGTGCATGTTTTAATGAAACATTATCAAGCTCCCAGAATTGAGTAAGGTCGGGAGTGACATTGGAATGATGGCAAAAATAGGTAGAAGGAAAACTTGATTGATGTGAAACACTACCAGACACTAACCAGCCAAATTTCGTTTCACATAACTTAGGTTGATTTTTCCCTAAATCTATAGTGTTGGTGCCTAAGACATTCCAGAATACTTCAGCCCCTACCAGGATGTCTACGACCGACGGAACGTTAAAGTTCGGGTCTGCTAACATAAGACCTGAAGGAATAGGGACGTGATTAATATGTACGAATGACGACGGCAGAACTTGAGTGATTTCAGGCATGATATGGCACACGATATTCACGGTGTAAGCACAGCATAAAGACTCTATTGTGAGCTGACAAGACTGTGTACTGGTGGATAAGTGATTATTTATACCCGTTACCTCAATATTTGTACTGCGTAGTGACAAACCCAGTTTTTTTGTTAGACTCTGCGTTACAAGGTTCGCCGTACTACCGTTGTCCAGCAACATACGCGCTGTGTACTTCGCACCCTTCGCACTGATTACGTTCACCATAGCTGTGGACAGTAAAACATGCGCAGAAGTAGCAAGCTGCATAGAATTGGCTGAAAGCACAACATTAGACGTAGAAGGTGGAAAAGAAGATGAAGAAGAAGGCAAAGGATTGAAAACTGGTTTGTTTTCTTGCGTTTCTAAATGCAAAAGCGTATTATGCTTTATTTTGCAGTATTTGCAGTGCGAAAGCTTGCATTGCTTAGCAGAATGTCCATAGCGTAAGCAATTAAGACAAACGTTGTAATCGTTTGCTTTTTGTAAGCGGTTTTCTATGGACAAATTTCTAAATGATTCACATTTATATAATGTATGAGATTGGGAGCAAAGTGGACATTTATTTATTTTATTAATGTTATTATTATTTGATTTTTTGTATATTTGAGTGATTTTTGAATTATTTTTATTTAAGTGTTGATTATTTAAAGCAACAATTATATTATTTTGAGAAAGATTAATATTTGATTCAACGGATTCCAACCAATCTGCTTTTCTGCTTAAAAAAGAACAAAACTGTGCTAATGTGGGATCGTCTTGTAAAGATATATTCCTATGCTCTTCCCAATCACGGCTAGTTGTTAAATCTAATTTTTTACAGGCTATAAAAATTAATAAAGTGTCCCAATATTGAGTAGGCTGTTTTAAAGTGGTTAGTGCCCTAACATTTTTATTGATTACGTCAACAAGGTTTCTAATGCCAACACTTGTTTCTTTTGATATTATCTCTATATCAAATAAAGCTTGTACGAGGGGTGATCCAAAAGTAATGATAATCAGTTATTTCTAGTGCACACAAAAATACAAAAAAATTTCAGTCACTTGCTCAGTTACCCACTAGTTCAGGAAAAAAAAATCATATAAATAGGCCACAATTCCCGGGAGCTACATTCATTTGAATACGGACTGTCAAGGAGTGAACATCAAAATGGAAAAACACGAAATCAGAGCTGTCATTAAATACCTCTGCTTGAAAAAAATGTCTACCAAAGACATACACAGCGACTTGGTGGAAACATTAGGGGACTCTTCTCCTCCATATTCCACAGTTGCACGCTGGGCGTTTAAGCTGGGAAGAACATCGACGGAAGACGAACACCGCGAAGGACGCCCATCGACGTCCCTCACTGAAGAAAATGTGAAAAAAGTTGAAGAAGTTGTATTGGAAGATCGAAGAGTGACTATCAGGCATGTAGCTGAGGTCACAGGGATCTCATATGGCAGCATTCAAAGAATCCTTGCGAACGAATTGCATATGAGAAAGGTCTCCGCGCGTTGGGTACCGAAAATGTTAAACGACGAGCAAAAGAAGAAACGAGTCGACATGTCAAGAGCAAATCTCGAAAAGTTCCAGGCAGACAAGGACAATTTTTTGTCACGTTTTGTGACCATGGACGAGACCTGGATCCACCATTTTGATCCTGAAACAAAACAACAATCGATGACATGGAAACGATCCGATGAACCGACGCCGAAGAAATTCAAAGTGTCAAGCTCAGCAGGGAAGGTTATGGCGTCTGTTTTTTGGGACGCTGAAGGAATAATCATGGTGGACTACTTGGAAAAGGGGGCCACTATTACAGGCTCCTACTATGCAGAACAAATAAGAAGATTGCGGGAGGCTATTAAGGAGAAAAGGCGAGGCAAACTGCGGGCTGGAGTGTTGTTCCATCAAGACAACGCACCTGTTCACAAAGCTGCAATTGCCATGGCTGGCATTCAGGAAGCGGGCTTTGAGTTGGTGGAACACCCCCCCTATTCACCAGATCTAGCCCCCAGTGACTTCTATCTCTTTCCACGACTCAAGGAACACCTCCGAGGCAAGAAATTTGATGATGATAGCGACGTGATGGCCGCGGTTGAGGACTTTTTTGAGAGTCAAGATAAAGATTTTTTTTGTAAGGGAATTTTAGGTTTAGAAAAGAGATGGACTAAATGTATAGACTTGCTAGGAGACTATGTTGAGAAATAAATATATTTTTTTATTTTATTCATTGTGTTTATTATTGATTATCATTACTTTTGGATCACCCCTCGTATGTGATTATTCGCGAGAATTCGGTTATTATTGTATCGCTCACACAATAAATCCCACGCATGTTTGTAATGTTCACCCTTAAAATCAATATTTTTAATTATTAATGCTGCATTTCCTTGTAGCGAGGCTCGCAGGTAATGAAATTTGTTTATATCATTAATATCGCTGTTGTCGTGAATTAATGACGTAAATGTGTCTCTAAACTCGAGCCAGCATTGGTAGTTACCATCAAATTGGGGCAAATTTATTTTAGGCAAACGAACAAAGTTATTTTTATTAGAATGATGTGCACCTGAGTTAGCATCTCTGAAACCCGCCTCAGACCCAGCACCGTCGGATGTAGTACCGAGCAGACTGCGCGTGAGTGCCACCAGATTAAAGAACTGACGGTTGAAGTCCTCACGCTCAGCAAACGTACCATCGGCATCATCTGTAAGCAAATCGATGTGTATCTGTAGCTCATCAAACTCACTATGTAGGGTTTGAAATTTATTAAAACGCTCCACTAAGTCTAAGCGTTGTAACTCAGATACCTCACTACTACTATTTATTAAAGCTAAATAATTATTATAAATCTTAAGTTTTGCTTTTATAGAACTACGTTTTTTAATTAAAGTTTTATAGTTATCTGCCATTATATATTAATATTATGACAATCTAACAAATTAAAATACTAATAAGTCAACTAAGAATGTATAATCGCAAAACAGCTGTGTGCAAAGCAACGAAGACTCAATGTCGTGTCAAGGGTATTGCATCGACACGCATGCAACTAAATGTAATACAAATCTTCTACTTTAACACGTATGTACTGCTATTCTTTACGAAATTATATTGTTTGAGAGAAGTATTGCACTTTAAAATAAAGAAAGAAAAAATTGGAATGAGAAAAATTAAATTAACGAATCTTTCGGCAATATATAGGCACTAGAAAAATACTAATTGGAACGACTCACTCAAATACTGTGTTTATACTCCCAGAAAATCATCATTAGCTTCTTCGACGGGTATGCAAGCTGCTACGGGAACGACTTCTTTTCTTCAAATACCGGTCGCGGTCAAAGTTCACCCGACGACCGTTGACGATATTATTTACGGCAAACTAGTGTCGTATTCTAACGCGCTGAAGGACCAATGTGTAGGCCCTAACGGGACGTCAATGATAGACCAGTGGACTGTATAAAAAGGTATAATATTCCAGCAAACAATATCTTTTCTAATTTTTGCGAAGTGCCCGTATGACGTGCGTGTTCTCGTCGTGCCGTCTGGCGGTCGAGCGCGCGGCCGCTCGCTGCCGCGGCCCTCTCCCCCTCCAACCACGCCTTCCCTCACTCCCGTCCGGGCTCAGCTGGTCTTCGGTGCGCCGACAATTCTTTATACCCTTTTTTGTAGGGACCCACCATGGAGTGTCGTTAAAGATGACCAAGAGATATAAGAAGCATATAACATTTATACAAATGAAGAAATTGAAATAAAACCCTATGCCAACTAGTCTGACCAGCGTGTAGTAAGTAAATTTCACTACTATTAAGGAGGAGGCTCGAGCCCAACAGTGTGACCTATGGGCTATTAAGATGATTATGAACTTCGCTTTATCATTTTATCTGCACTACATAAAATGCTATCAAAATGATTTAACATAACACGATGAAACACTAAGATTTTAAATATTATACAATACCACCAAATTGGACTTTATGTTCCCGCCAAAACTCCTACCATAATTAAAGCAACAGTTGTACCACAGAGAATAAATATTCATTAACGAATGCTTGACCAAAAACAACAGCACTATATTTTCAAAATTTAGGGGATACGAAACGATCCCTCCGAGAGAGTTTATCAAATAGCCCGGCGTGGAAGCTGCACAATCAACAAGATTACATTGCACGTATATTACACAATGATATTATACAGGCTGATCTGAAATACAACGATTTAATTTATTAACTAACTTTAAAAAAAGATTCAAATGATATTTCTAAATGAATGGAAAAGGAAAAAAATACAAAATGCTTGACAGATGTGAAACATTGAAATTATTATGTCATTATCATCATTTTCCTGCCCTCATCCTACGTTACGTAGGGTCGGCACAACTTACCTTCCATAACCTCATATCAGCCGTCATATCTGCACTCTCACTTTTCATACATCCTCATTCACACAGTCCATCCATCTCTTTTTGGGTCTCCCATGCTTCTTATATCCATCCACACTCATATCGACCGCCTTATCACATGCCTTTCATCCCTCCTCATCATATGTCCATACCAAGACAATCTCGCGCTCCTAATCTTTTCTATCACTGGTGCCACTTTCAGGCTGCCCCTATTATACTTATTGATATTATTATGTATATGCTTAAAAAATTAGATTACGAAAGAAACTAATTTGCCATAATGTATAAATAAAATATTACGATTTATATTATTATTTAAAATATTACACAACAATCATAGTTAATTCATAGCACAGTCACTTGTCTTCACTTATCTATGCAATAATCCATACTAATATTATAAATGCGTAAGTAAGGATGTTTGTTTGTTTGTGACGCTTTCACGCTTAAACCACCGAACCGATTTCAAAATTTCTTTCACCAATGGAAAGCTATATAATATCAGGGAGTAACATAGGCTATATTTTATCCTGATATTCCCACAGGAACGGGAACTACGCGGGTTTAAACCGCGACTGAAACCGAAGCGAAGCGAGGGCGGGTTATTAGTAATTTATAAAACTGATGGCATATGGCAACTGATGACTTTCGGTATTTATTTATACGGTCTGCTTGAGAATACGCTTTGTTTTTTATATTTTGATGTGACTACCCGTGATTTCACTACTATGGCTCTATATGAAAATCAGCGCTACAACGTCTCGGTGCAGCTTATGCTGATATAGGACCTTTTTCGATCTCTTTGTATTTTCTTTTTGTATTTGTTAATTAATCTCTTATATCTTCGCTTTCGTTTTGTAACTTATTTTAGTATTATATAACTCTTAATTATAGGTTTTTTAAGTTATTCGTTAGTATAATCTTTGGAATTTTATATAGATTCTGTACCGTTTTATTTCTATGAGATCGAAATAAAAGAGTTTTCTTTCTTTCTTACGCACATCATCTCATCACATATCTCACTACGCACATCTCTCAACATCGCGTCGCCCCGTCTCTCTCACGTACTATAGTACATATATTCCATCATATAGCGTGGCGTTACGTCGCCGGCCTGTATATGCCACGCCAACGAATCAGGTTTACCTTCGCATATTCCATCATATAGCATGGCGTTACGTCGCCGGCCTGTTTATGCCACGCCAACGATCAGGTTCACCCTCGCCTATAGATGTTTCACATCAATAACATATTTCACATCCATCAGCCCACAGACGTCCATTGGACAAGAGACAACTTTCTGAGGATGTTTGCTTATAGTGGGTTTTGATGATGTCCTTGGTATCACCGAACTTCATTGCACGCATTTACACTCCCTTCACTTTCTTCATAGTAGATAGTGGCCTAGCAAAAGTCCACGAGCGACAGTATCACTTACCTGGTATTTGCTCGTTTGCAATAAAAGAAAGACAATCCCAAGACGATATTTTTTCTAAATATTTATTCCAGTATAAATAAAATTTTCGTGTGGTGACGGAGTAAGAATACAATTCACCACTCCATATCGTGCCCGTGGATGTCATAAAAGACGATTAAGGAATATAATAAGCATGTATCATCTATGCAAGAGAAGAAAAACTTGAAACCAAACCCTATACCAACCTGTCTGACCAGTATGATATAGTAAGGTCAATTTCCCTACTATTATGGAGGAGGCTCGAGCCCAACAGTGGGACTTAAGAGCTAAAATGAAATAAAATTTAGTTTATAATAATGTTATTTTAACTATTTATTACTACAAAGTCATTTTAATTAAAGTCTTTTATGTAAAAATTGTCAGCAGTTCGCACCACCAAATCGGTAGCGAGTCGTTCTTTCGTTTCTGCGAGTACAGCCATGCCGCAACTATATATTCTGGGCGATTGAAAATCAGTAGGGTTTTTGGCGGGAATCTGAAGTGTCATGTGGTGTTCTTGTATTATATTCAATATCTTAGTGTTTTAATGTGTTATATTAAATAATTTTGATGGCATTTTATGTAATATATAGTGGCAAAACTGTTGAGGTGCAGTGAATATGATATAAAATTGCTATACATACCTTTTTGTTTCCACCAAAATTCTCAGAAGATACCCTTAATAGTGGCCATTACACTATTGAGGGCGACACTTTGACTTACTGACAGACCATTACTGACATGAAGAAACTGAGAACTTGAAAAGATAATTATAACTCGACACTGGCAAAAATGGCTCGTATTTGTAGCTGATTGCCAAGACAAAAAAGAAGAAGAAGAAGAAAATCAGTACGGGGTTTATACCCTGTCGTATTTTTTAACCGTATAGTGACAAAGTAATAGTACAAGTCACTATCATGATTGTCGCAAAATAAGATTAACATATATACTCGTAATATGCATATAAGATCTGTGCAAGCGAAAAAATCAGCCCAGCAGCCCACTGCTAGGCTTAAGTCCTAATTTATATCGCCGCCAATTAGGCAGGCCGCCGGACTCACAAATACTTGTTGAGATGCGATGAATATAATTTTAATATTAGGTCCTTACATTTGAAATTAGCGTTTTGTACGGGAGGAATATAGTAATTTTTTTTTATAAAATATATTTAATTAATCAAAGTATGCACCATTGTTATCTATGCACTTTTGCCATCTCATAGGTAGTTTATTGATCCTTTTACTAAAAAAATCATGGGGGCCGAGAATCAATAAACTCTTAAAAGGCAATTTGGAGTACCGCATCGTAGTTGAATTTTTTTCCTTGTAAGAAGTTGTCCAAATTCCGGCAAATGGTAATCTGTTGGAGCAAGGACCAGCAAGTACAGTGGATGTCGCAGACATTCCAGTTGTAGCTCATCTAACTTAGTGGTTATTTGTTGTGCAGTGTGTGGTCTTGCGTTGTCGTGAAGCAGCAGTGGCCTAGAGCGATTGACCAATCTCGGTTGTTTAGCAGCTAGTTCTTCCTTCATGGTTTGCAGTTGCTGACAATAGATATCTGTCGTAATCGTTTGGCCACATTTTAGAAAACTGTAGTGAACGACACCAGCGCTAGTTCATCAAACACTCAGAAGTAATTCTTTCATAGTCAATTTTCGTATAGGGTAGGATTTGGCTTGGTCTCCAGGGCTCATCCATTGTGACGAACGCTTCCGATCATCGTCCAGTATCCACTTTTCATCACAAGGAATGATTCGATTTAAAATCCCTTCATTATTGTGTCGGTTGAGCAAAGTAACACAGCAGTCGAGGCGTGTTTGCAAGTTCGATTCACTCAATTCATGAGGTACCCAACGTTCAAGTTTTTTTATGTTCCCCATTTG
The DNA here is from genome assembly GCA_032191425.1 of Lymantria dispar. Taxonomy (NCBI): domain Eukaryota; kingdom Metazoa; phylum Arthropoda; class Insecta; order Lepidoptera; family Erebidae; genus Lymantria; species Lymantria dispar. The sequence continues at coordinate 8,957,249 of CM063468.1, read as the reverse complement.
CTTCAAGTGAATTAATACAGTTTTATCACTGACCCCGAAATCTGCAGAATCCGCTTCCACAATAGCCTTTAATTCTTCATTTTCTATTTTAGTCTCCGGCCGTCCACGGGGTTGGTTCTGAAGGTCGAAATTGCCTGAACGAAAACGTTGAAACCAAAAACGTACCGTGCTTTCTTTTGCGACACCAGCACCGTACATCATTACACATTCGTCCTTCGTCATTACCATCATTAATCCTTCGAGCTATTTCTGCAGCACTGGTGCCACGGTAGAACTCGTACTCGTAAATATACAGATATTGCATGTTTTCCATTGTGCGGTAATAAGCGACGGCAAAGAAAAAAATAATGAGGAGAAACAAATGAATGACTGTTTTCAAAACTCAAATGTACCAGCTATATTAATTTATTAATTTGAATTTGGTATTCTTAACCAAAGAGGAGATATTTCAGATCAAAGTAGTCAGTACGACAAAACGCTAATTTCATATGTAAGGACCTAATATAATAAGAGAAAAGAAACAATCGTGGCAGATATGGCTAATATGAATCAAATGAGCGAAGAAATGAAAACGCTATCAAATCGTAACACTTATCTTAAAAATCGGCTATGTAAGCGCAATAAAACCACACGTATGATTGTCCCAATAAACGTCATTATTTTTACATTACGTTGAAAAATACCAGAAGGGAATCATCTTCTATACACGCTTATACACTTTTGTTTACGGTTAAAATCTCTGGTCGAATGTCAAATAATCAAAATTATAATGTAGACATTTGTACTTATATATTAGTTATTAGTGAAATACAGCTTGCTCAGTATACAATTATACATAAATAAAATTAAAAGAAAATTGTATAGCACAAAAATTATTTAACTGAATTATGGCCGAATTTTGACCACTCAGCGACCACTAGTATTATTAATTTTGTAGAAAACTAGCATGCATCAAATGTTTTTATATTAGCAACAGAATCTAAAATAATGATATTTATAAATAATTCTGGCGACTATCCCCAGGGACATGCTAGACAGAGTCAAGAACTAGGATGCCGTCCCCACCTTCTGTAAGTCAGTTTTCGCATAAAAAGAGGCGGCGGATCTTGCACGGTAAGAACTCCTCTACGGCGACACGATCCACCGCCGTCGACTTGGGAGGCGCAGGCTTGAGTGTGCCTGCACCTGATGTCGCCCTAGTCGAAGGCGCGGGTGACTAGATCGGAGAATAATTTATCACCCGCAGAAGGGCAGACCGCGTGAGGGTGACCGAGAGGGGCGGTACTCGTAAGAATATCCCGCCAGTAAGTCGTAAAATAATGAATATAGAATTAATGAAGGCAAGAAATCAGGTACAAGTAATATATAATAAATGTAAAACTCCGATGCACGGCTATCCGTTCTAAGTTTGAGTAATTAATATTATAAGGCTATAAAGTTTTCACTATGATGACAGAGCAAAAATTCTATCACAGTCTTTTTAACCACCGACTTAAAAAGAGGTACATTATTAAGTTTGACGTGTCTGAGGATCTATGTTTCTGACTGTAGCACAGTAGCTCCTAAGAAAATGGAACAATTATGATGCGGTTTTTCTGGTTTGAAAGCTAACATAATCGAGACGGTGTTTAGTTATAACTGTAATTATCTGTTCAGGCGTTGTAAGATCGTCAATTCTTTTTATTAGCTACCGTAGGGATTTAAGATGCATTCCCTAATTTTCGTAATCTTTCCGTGTAGTGTCGGAGTAGGGATACAATTCACCACACCCTCTCTTGCTCGTAGGTGCTGTAAAAGTCAAAAGAAAACATTTTTCATTACCTTTTGTGATAACAAGCAAATATGTGGCTGATGGCAAATAGAAACTGACCTCACGGACCTCTGCGTTACCAGGAGTTCAGCTTTGTAGCATTTCACTACTACCCTTAAGTCACCTAAATGATTTTTCTAAGGATCTCGAGAAGGTGACGTCTCGGCAACACTATTATTTGTGCTCGGGCTGGGTTATGGGCTCGCTCATCGCTTCCCCTCGTCCGCCCGTCTCGTCGCCCCGGATGGATGGGACAGCGTGTGTATGCAACATGGCCTGTCACCAAAATAAAAGAAAACCGCTGTTAGTTGTTACATAGGCGTATTAGTTGTACCCGAAAAAGTAGGCTGCTCGGCTCAATGGAGATGGGTAAGAAATACGGGGGATTATGGGCCGTGCGCCATTCTTTTGTTGTTGTTCTTTTATTGATTATAGCCTACCAAAAAAAAAGACCGGATGAACTGGGCTATTTATGCTGCAGGCAGAAAATTCGTGGCGCTACCTGGTTGGTAAATTGATATCAACCAGCCTGTATAGTGAGATGCATCGCACGTATTTTGTTTGTTTATGGGGTGGATATAGATAGTTTGTAGGAAATACATATGTATGTTAGTATACGGACAAGCAAATAAATATTTATTTAGTGAATCGATATTGTGAGTTCGCGATAGCTGTGTCGTAATTTTCATGTGATGACGGATTGAGAAAACATTTCACGTTCCCTTTCTTACCCATGGGTGTCGTAAAAGATGACAACGATACACATACTAGCTGATCCAACAGACGTTGTTCTGTTCAAATAAGCGCCACCTACCGGGTCCAATTGTGAATCTAAACCATTCTCGTATCCCCTTGAACATGCACAAAAAAAATTATCAAAAACTTTCCAGCCGTTTAGGAGGAGTTCAGTGACATACACGCGTACACAAGAAATTGAGATATATTTTTTTTTGGTCACGTTCGGACTGCGTCCGCCCGTGACCATGACATGTAAAAATATCTGATGCTTTTATTTTTTTTTGTGGGTGGGCTGCGGTCGGCGCGCCCCGTACCACTCCGTCCGGGGCGACAGAGGGGCTTAAGCACGCAACTCCCGCAACCCACCCGAAAACCACCTCGCCTTCGTCATTGGGCCGACCACCGGAGCAGGTTTACTTGTCGTCAGTGGTCGGCCCGACGGAATGCCCCCTACGTGGGGTACCCTCCCATCGACCGACGTCCCCCCCTCGGGGAGGACGTCGGTCTTTCCTCACGCGGTCGGCCTCTCGGCGGGTGATGGACTAATCCCCGGTCACGTCACCCGCGGCCTCGGCTAGGGCGGCATGAGGCGCAGATAGTTGCGCCTGCGCCGCCCCAGTCGCCAGCGGCGGATCTCCTCATCGAGGCTGCGCTCCTCGCGCAGACGATCCGCCGCCGCCTTCTGCGAGATTACTGTCTCGCAGAAGGCTGCGACCGCGTCCCAAAATCTCTGATACTAAAATATCAGATACTAAAATCCATCTGATACTATCTGATACTAAAGTCCAAAAATATCTGATACTAAAACTACTTTACAGATTTTATCGCGTTTATATTTGATTTTTGATTACCTGACGTTTCAAACATTTTACAGCTTTCATTCACGGGCAGACTAAATGTTTCACGTCCAACAAGTCATCTTTATTACAGATATTTATAATATAATAATGGAGCATTCAAAAATCAAATACAAACGCGATAAAATCCGTAAAGTAGTTTTATTTAAAATATGTAATACTCACGTAAACATCAGAAATCACTTTATATTAAAATTTCTATTTGTTTAGTTACGATTCTGATATCTGATTGAAGTATTTGCTTACAGAATGTACCTACCAATAGTCCTTCCGTAATTATTTACGGTATCCCCTTTGCGACCCTGCAGGGCACCTTCACAATATGGTTGTTTGTTAAAACATTATTCGAGGGTTGTTTCATTAATATACTGCTGAGCTGATATCAATGCCTATACACCAATAAGTTTTGATTCACAATAGTACGATGCATATAATTTTTGAGATAATATTACTTAGTTTCGTATGGTAATGAAGTGAGACTACATGTGTGTCGTAAAAAAAAATCTAGAGAATATGCAGATAACATCTATGTAAGAGATGGAAAACTCGAAATTAAAATCATTTTTTCATTTTCGTACAATAAGATTAGGTGATATTAAAGGCTTTATTAAAACAAAACATGGAAACACCCTTAGAAAGTTGGGCTTCCGGCTCTCTCACTCACCGAACGAAGCGCAGTAACAAATTGCTGCTGAATAGTAGACGTCGATTTTCTGCAAGAGTATTGTGCTACCCCGGAAGAACCGGCCTGCTGCTGTAGACAGACAACTGTTAACAGTGTGGTCCTACTACGATGATGATTTCGTATGGGAAAATGCAATACAATTGGGTAAACCCAAGCCCACCTCTGATAGATGGTGTATGACGGGCTCAGCGACGATTTAATGTCAGCACCACTACCAGCTAAAATCCACACGCTGTTCTTATCCCACGGTTACGGCGAAGTCAGGGGGTCGTTTTCACAGGCAACATAACTCCGCCAGAACAAACCCTACACTAACCTCTCTGTCAGTCAATTTGTCTCTCACCATGGAGGAGGCTCAGCATATCAGTGCAATGTATATGAGACAAATGATAATGATGAGGTGATTATTTCATTTTTATAATGATTTCTGATGTTTACGCGAGTAATACACATATTTATATGTAAATTTCTTGTGTACGTTTGTATATCACTGAGGAGTTCAATGACCTACACACGTACACAATAAATTTCACTGAAATCCTTCTAAACAGCTGGACCGATGTTGATGAAATGTTTTGTGTGTGTTCAAGGAGATTCGAGAATGGTTTAGATTTACAATTGGCTCAGGTAGATGGCGCTACTGTCGATTTCAAGGAGAATTCCTTTCATTTTATTTGAACAAAACATCGTCGCCGCTGCCCTTTTGTCGGGGGATTATATGTGCTGACCATAACTTGTATAACACGCATGTATATCAAATTTAATTGTGAAGAGTGCAGAAAGACTTAAGTTTCTCCAGTGCCTTCAAAATTGTACTAAAAATATCTACAATATCAATACCTTTTTTTTTTTTTTTTTTTTTGTGGGTGGGCCGCGGTCGGCGCGCCTCCGCACCACTCCGTCCGGGGCGACAGAGGGGCTTGAGCACGCAACTCCCGCGACCCACCCGAAAACCACGTCGCCTTCGTCGTTGGGCCGACCACTGGAGCAGCGTTAACTTGTCGTCAGTGGTCGGCCCGACGGAATACCCCCTATTGGGGTACCCTCCCATCGACCGACGTCCCCCTCTCGGGGAGGACGTCGGTCTTTCCTCCCGCGGTCGGCCTCTCGGCGGGTGACGGACTAATCCCCGGTCACGTCACCCGCGGCCTCGGCTAAGGCGGCATGAGGCGCAGATAGTTGCGCCTGCGCCGCCCCAGTCGCCGGCGGCGGATCTCCTCATCGAGGCTGCGCTCCTCACGCAGGCGATCCGCCGCCTCCTTCCGCGAGATCACTGTCTCGCAGAAGGCTGCGACCGCGTCCCAATTCCTGACGCTGTCGACCATCGCCCTAGCGATAGCCGGCAGCGTCAGGTACAATATCAATACCTAGATGGCATAATAGTGTAAATAGTAAACTCTCCACAATAGGAGCGAAATAGACCTACTATACCACGCTAGTCAGACTCGTAGGCAAGTAGTTTAATTTCTAGTTTTCTTTCTCTTGAATATATTTGTCTGCATATTATAATCTCTTAATCGTCTTTTACGTAGGGATGCAAATATTGAAACCAAAAACATCGATGTTTCAGAACAAACATGGTTGTACAAAAAACATCGCCCTAAAAACATCGATGTTTGTTAAAAGATCTATGATCCTAATACGTACAAACAATCCTACAATATCAAACATAACATAATATCAAACTTTAATTTAAAATACAAGTAATCTTTACTATCTATACAAATATTATCTATTGAATAAGTAAGTCTTTAGAGCAACGAAGGTGTAGAGTTGAGGTAATAAGTTATATTTAAGATCTATTTTTTATTTTTTTATTGCAAACGGTGGCAAACGAGCAGTACACCTGATAGTAAGTGTTGCTGCCGCTCATGGACCTTTACAAGGCCGTTGCCTACCGCGAAGAAAGCGAAGGGAGTGTGAATGCGTGCATTGAGGCTCGGTGATACCAAGGACACCACCAAAACCCTCCACACGCAATCACCCTCAGAAAGTTGGGCTTCCGGCTCTCTCGCTCACCGAACGAAGCGCAGTAACAAATTGCTACTACTCTGACGTCGATTTTCTGCGAGAGCATGGTACTGCCCCGGACGGACCGGCCCGCGGCTGTAGACAGATAACTGTCGACAGTGTGGTCCTACCAAGTTATTTAGAAATAGAATTAGTTAATCTGTTTCTAAACTGTTATGTAGACTAAAAGTTCCACATATTTTAAATAGATGGTAAGCAAAACATCGTATAAAATAACATCGATACATCGATGTGATAGAATAGTAAATATCGATGGTAAACATCGATGTATCGATTGCATCCCTACTTTTACGGCAAGAAAGTTGGCAGTGAATTGTATTCTTACTCCGTCACCACACGAAAACTGTTTTCTTTAGAAAAAGTAAGAAGTGTCCTAAGAAAAGCACTCATTGTTATTAAATTAATTTCCCACAAAAGGAACTACGCATGCGGACAGTTCATCACGATACAATTTATTTTATATAGACACATGAGAAGCGGCTCTTGATACCGCGTAACTGGAAAATAATACGATTATACGTAATAACCATCTGATTTTCCTCATGGAAATTGAAAATAAGATGAAAGTATTGTTTGTAATAACGTAACAGGTAAAGAAATAACTGTTTCTGAGTATTGTGTTAAATTGCATAATATATAAACAAATATAATATAGAATCATCATTTCAGCTCATATACATGACACAGTTGAGCTCGAGCTTCCTTCACAATAGGAGGGAATTTGATCTTCTATACCACGCTGGTCAAACAGAAGAAAAACACGGAATAAAACTCTATACTATAGAGTTTTATTTCGAGTTTTCATCTCTTGCACAGATTTTAATCCCTTAGTCGTCTTTTACGACACCTACTGGCAATAAATAGGGTAATAGATAATATTCTTACTCCATCATCTATATCTAGTATATAATATAAGTTAATTACATTAAATAATCCATGAGCCAGGGTTTAGAGTAGTAATGACAGGAATGCGTGCTAGGATTAATCCTAATAAAAATTCACTAATCGCTACAAGAGAAACTTTAGAATACGCATTTTAGATAATACGGTGTTGTAGGAAGGAATTCTATTGTCGAAAGGGTTAAAAGAAAGAGAAAAAGGTAAGAACAGGAGGTTTTTTTATTGATATGGGTGGCAAAGGAACATGCAGTACACCTGATGGTGAGGAATACTGTCGCTCATAGACCTTTGCTTGGCTGCTACCTACCGTGAAGAAAGTTACGGGAGTGTGAATACGTGTAAAGAGGTTTGGTAATACTAAAACCATCACCAAAAGCACTACACACTAACACCTTCAGAAATTTGAGCTGCCGGCTCTCTCGCTAACCAAACAAAATTCAATAACAAATTGCTACTACTTAGGCGTCGATTTTCTGAAAGAATGTTTTACTGCCCCAGAGGGGCTAGCCCCCGGCTGTGGCCCACCATTAAGACAGACGTATAAACAAATGTCCGTATCGTGACGGAGTAAGAAGACAACTCACCACTCCCGTGGATGTCCTGAGAGACGACTAAGGAATATAATATGCATATAACATCTATGCAAGAGAAGGAAAACTCGAAACAAAACCCTATTCCAACACGTCTGACCAGCGTGGAATAGTAGATCAACTCCCTTCTCATTATGGAGGAGGCATGTGCCCAATAGTAGGACATATATAGGCTAAAATGATGATGATGATAAACAAATGATAACAATGGCTCTCAAGAAATTAAGCTTTTTTTTTCACGCTGTGGAAATGCATTTACGCACTATCCCCCGCCGGTTACTGACAGGGGAGTGTGTGTGGGACTCTCCGGCCACAGAAGTGACCGAAATACCCACTAAAACCACAGCGGCCCCTTCCGTGCTTTTACGGGGTGCCGGAGAGATCGTCTGATAACATTCTATCCCCGACATGCCAACGCTTGGCCGTCTGGCCACGTCCTATCATGATTCAGGGTGGTAGGTGGAGGAGCGCATAGCGGCGTCTCCTCCTCCTTAGTCGTCGCCGGCGGAGCGAGTTAGCGGACGCAAGCGCCTCGCATGCTAGCGGGCTCCGCGGTCTCCTTCCTTGTCATGAAAGCCTCACAGAAGGAGGCCATCGACGACCAAGAACTGTCGCTGCCGAGCATCTTGGAGATGATGGTCGGCCACGACAGGTCTGTTATTCCCAGTTCCGTTAACACGACGTGGCGCTGAGGCCCCCAGGCGGGGCATACTTCCAATGTGTGGCGCGCATCGTCGATTAGCGCGCCACACTCATGGCATCCTAGGGCCTCTTCTCTTCCAATTTTGTGCAGGTACTTACCGAAGACCCCATGTCCGGTAAGCACCTGAATCAAGAAATTAAGCTGCTATGAGACATTGAAGTGATCAATAGCTTATTTTGATCTTGAAACATAATTAAACACGAATGTCTTCATCCCCTATATATACCTCCTTTATTAATGTAATTCGAGATACCCTATTAAAAATCGTTCAGTTTTCAATCGATTAAGAAATTTTTATAATTTCTTTTGACATACTTTATAAAAAAAGGTGAAATAATAAACGGAAACGCACCTTTAAAACCCTTACATAAAAGAATTCGATTAAATAAAATTGCCTCTTTTATCCTTCTTCGGCATCCCGTTGAAAATTTTCCAGCAAAAGAAAATTTAGAAGATGTCAAGAAAAATGCTTGATCATTTGTCAATATGAAGCGTTGTTTGAAAGAAAATCAATAGCGTGATGTATGTATAACATTATAGAGTTGCACAAGGAAGCACCTTGGGACCTCTTCTGAAAAAAATTGCTTCTGACGAATAATATTGTGTAATCCATCAGTCTGTGTCGAATTTGCATATATCTGGTGATTGAGACTTCGTGCGTCATATTTTTAATGGTAGACATAGCATTATATATCTATTCCATTAAAATTAAATAACTAAAATGTTTTATGTTTAACTAGCGTACGACTTCGCATGGGTCCAATGCTGATACTAAATATACCGCAGAATGTTTTTATATACAACGTTCATAGCTTTTTTGTCATTAGACATTGAGAGACATTACAAATATGTTTTCTTTAGAGGTTACTCTTGAAAGAACGACATATTATGCATGTATTATACAAATAAAATTTCCTCTCAAATCTATTAAAAAAAATGTATCAAAATCCGTTGCGTAGTTTTAAAGATATAAACATACATAGAGACAGATAGACAGCCAGAAGCGACTTTCTTTTATAATATGTAGTGAATTCCTTTCAACTCATGTTGCATTTAACACAGCTGCGTTGCACTACTGAATTTCAAGGCATAGGTGACAGAGTAAGTGACATACCGTGTGGTTACAGAGTAAGGATACAATTCACCACCCCTCTTTCTTGCCCATAGGTGTCATAAAAGACGATTGAGGGATATAATATGCTTATAACATCTATGTAAGAGGGGGATAATTCGAAACAAAACCCTATGCCAACACGTCTAACCAGCGTGGTATACGAGGTACATTTCCCTCATTCAATGTAGGGGTTTGGACCTCTTCCCTTGGAAGTGGTTCAAGCCCCTACATTGAATGAGGTACTACTTAGATAATAGCTGCTACCTCCAATGTTCTTTTTAGTAACAAGTTTGATGCACAGGTAGAATAATTCTTTCGGCATCTCAAATGACTATTCTCGTCGCCTCGTCGTATTCCCAGTGGTGACAGGACGGTATGCGTTCCCTCCTCACGTCATTGTGTAGATACTTGGCGAAGCAACCGTACCGCATCAATAACTGCACCAGACCTAAGAAAAGCATTTTATGCTGCCGACCTAACCACTCCATCAGCACCAACCAGAAGACCTCGATAGTCTGAACACCGTATCGAGGCCTCTTCAACCGGACTGATCAACAGGAAATAAAATCACAGTCAGCATCGCCCCGCCAGGCATAGAAGTAACACCTACGCAAGAGAAGGAAAACTCACCATAAAATCCTATTCCAACACATCTAACCACCGCGGTGTCAAATCATACTGTCAAATTTACACATCATTTGAAACAATCCAATAATCTACCACTGAATCGGAACGCGGCCACAAGCTGAGAAAAACACCATGGCTGGACCAGATGCCACAAGCAACATCGGATCACAAGTTAAATACAAAAGCAGCCATCTCTTTCCTCAACAACTAACTGTATAGTAGGTTTATTTCGTTCCCAATGGAAAGGAGGCCCGAATATGATCTAAAGTCTAAAAAAAGATTAATGAGGTCTGAGATAAGATAGATATATATTAAAAACATTAGAAAATATAACTTAAACAGTGTAACAAATATTAATAATATGCTAAATAAAATAAATTTATGAATACATTGATTTCTTTTCATAAAATTTACTAAGTTACAATAGATTATGAACTCGAATCAAATACTCTCAATGGATTTCTTATTAAGCCATCTAAAAGGCTACGCCCGAACATACTTCCACAGTCTTTGTTAAAAAAAAAAATATTGCGAGATGGACTTGTTGACAAGCATCGGTAGATCATTTGTCAATGTCTGCCAGCGAGGGGTATTATTAGCAACGACAAATGGTCGGCGATCGCTTATCTATTGATTCGAACTTCCATTCCAAGGGATGTTTTAATATTATAGCGGCTTTTTAAGACAATGTTAGGTCGAAAGGTGTTTCAGATTTGAGATTTTTGTTTATATGATGCTGTACGGTAGCTGCTACGAATATTACCAACCCTTAAGACAAGTAATAACTATAAATGGTTCTTTTTTTCTGGTAGGCTATGTTTTGGACTCACTCGCCCAATCTGTTCGGGACGAAGAGTGAGCGGCGTGCGGCCCCATAACCTACATTATACCTTCCTCATCACCATTGGGCCGACCATTGGTACCGATTTCTTAACCAGGAGCGGCCCGGCGGATTACCCTTTCGGACACCGTCCTCTTCGATGCCCCGGCAACAAGATAATACTGCTGCAGCGTCACCCTCACGCAGTCGTGCTCTCTGCGGGTAGCGGACTAATCCCCAATTCGTCCACCCGCAGCTCCAAATCGACCTGGGCCAACTTCATTTAGTCATCATCATCATCTTGCTCTTATCCCAATTACTTGTGGTCGACGCAATATGTCATCTGTTTTGACATATTGCAAAAAGTTTCGGCAATGACTTTTATGACCGGCCGCCTGCCTGACGTCAACCCTCCTTGGGAATGTAATCGTTGACCCAAATGGTTCCAGATGGAGTTGGTCCGGGTCAATCTAGGGCTCTTAGTCGTCTTTTACGACATCCACGAGCAAAGCAAGGGTTGGTAGTATTCGAAGCCGCTACCACACAGCTCATTTAGTCTGGTCAATAATGTCAGGCACGTGATTGGTCATCAAACAATGCCAAACTATTGTAGTATGAAAGAGGAGCATATAGCGTCGATCGCAATAATTGAGATAAGAAAAGGGTGACGCTGATTATTGTTGGAGGCCTATGTTAGGTTAGTGGTCGTTGATGGGCTTTTTTTGTTTGCCCACACGCATCAAGACACTTAGTTCAGGATGACGCAAAAGCGGCGCGAGGCCCCATAACCCACCATAATCCTTGCTATTGGGCCGACCACTGATGCCGAGTTTCTTATCGTCCATGGTCAGACGTTGATAGGCTGAGGGATGGATAAATTTTACTCCCATGTAAGCTAGTTATCATTCTTTTGTTGTGAAACATCTATATCCGCACATAAAATAGATCGCCGGCGTGGCGAGGCATACCGTGGCGAGGTCCCAACTGGCGTTCCGACCAATTGTCATAGTAATATCGTCAGAGGCATCGAATATAATAATATCACAGAAATCATTGAATAAAAGAATTTAATTGTCACAATTACAAATATTTTTGAATTTTTAATTGTTGTATGTATGAAAATAAATATTTATTGAATAAAAAACAATAATTTTTTGGAAAAAAAAATCATAATATTTTATTTATACATTATGCCATATTAGATTCTGTCGTAATCTGTTCTTTTATGCATATATACTTGTTCAAAATAATTTTGATGTTTCACATCTGCCAGGCATCTTGAGCTCACTTCTTAAATTTACGAGCCACGTGCCAATATTTATAAAATACTTTACCATAAAAAATACAGATATTGTTACTCTTTAATACAAAGAAAATATACCTTTGACATTGTATTGTATTGTGGTTAACAAAAGAAAATCCTTTCTTTACGTATCGGGTAAATAAAATATAGAGATCCGTTTCTTTTGTTTCGGTCTCCAAGTTAGTTACCTTATATTTATTATTGTAGAATGATTTTTTGTGGATTTGTATTTCTTTTTTCAATGCTTCAATGTCATCAATCAACTAAAATCATGGATTTTTAGATAATACTTTTCCTCTTATCCAAACTTATTGAATACTAGCTGAGGCAACAGACTTTGTTCTGTTCAAATCTAAAGAAATTGTAAAAGGAATTCTCCTTGAAATCGATCGTGGTGCTAGCTACTGGTTCCAATTATTAATCAAAACCATTCACATACCCATCGAAACAGCCAAAATAAAAAACATAAGAATCGGTCCAGCCGTTTAGAAGAAGTTCAATTACAAACACAGAAGATTTACTCGTATATATATATACTAGCTGACCCAACAGTTTTGTTTAAATAAAATAACAGCAGCGCCACCTACCGGGTCCAATTGTAAATCTAAACCATTCTCGAATCCCCTTAAATACACACAAAAAAATTCGTGAACATCGGTCCAGCCGTTTAGGAAGATTTCAGTGACACACGTACTCAAGAAATATATATATATAAAGATTTATAGAAAAAAGTCATATAGCACAATTGTTTTTGTTGTTGTGAATTTTTTTACACTAAAAACTAGTGAAGCGTGATTGAGGATTTTGTGTGGTGACAAAGTAAGAATTAAATTCTCAAACCTCTTTCATTCTCGTAGGTGTCGTAAAAGCAGACTAAGTGTGGTATGCATACAGCAACTATGCAGGATAGGAAACTAAAAATTAAACTATATAAAAACACGATAAAATCCGTAAAAATAGTTTTATTTATAATGCGTAATACTCATTTGTAATCTGGATATTTTCCGCCTAACCATTTTAAGGTGTGGGAAAGGCGGTGTGTGTTTGTGTGCCCTCCCTGCGGGCTATCTGAACTGTTTTCTTGACTACAATGGGCCACTAAATGAATTACTTCTTCGAGTATTGATTATACACATGATTAATCATGGGTGGGCTATGGTAAGCTCACACGCTGTCCATTCCGTCCGAGACGACGGCAGGAGGGCGCGAGGGCTTATAACCCACCCATACCCACGTCACCTTCGTCGTTGGGCCGACCACCAGTGCCGAGTTCCTTGTCCCCAATGGTCGGCCTGACGGAATACCCTTTCGGGGACCCTCACCTCTCGACGTAGCTGTCCCGGAACGTCAGTCGCCGTCGCGTGGTCAGCCTCTCTACGGGTGCCGGGCTAAAATCCGGTCACCCGCGGGCTTAGCTAGGGCGACTTCGGATGCAGGTACTCACGCCTGCGCCGCCCGAGTTGCCGGCGGCGGACCGTGTCACCGAAGAGGAGTTCCTGTCGCGCACGATCCACCTCCTCCTTCCGTGAGATGTCAGCCTCGCAGAAGGCAGCGACCGCGTTCCGGTTCCTGACGCTGCTGAGCATCTCCCTAGCGATGGTCGGCAGCGTCAGGTCAGCAGCGGTGATTGCGACGAGTTCACGGCGCTGCTCTGCCATAATTAATCATAATCATCACCTCTCACATACGTTCCACTACTGGGCTCGACCCTTCTCCATATTGGGGGGAAATTGGCCTACTATACTACGCTGTTTAGGCGGGTTGGTATAGAGTTTTATTTCGAAATTTCCTTCTCGGTTTTTTTTTTCCTTTTTTTAAACGCTTTTTTGTTTTTTTTTATTTTTTGTTTTGATGTAAGAAAACAGAACACTCGATTGGTGTGTTGGTGTATGTGTATGCGTGCGTGCTTACGTGCTTGAACAATATTAACCCTCCGTATACGAGGTGGGGTATGACATACCCAAGTGGTAAAAAAATCGTTACAGTTTTTGAACGAAAAAGGCGCGCAAGTTGGTTTTCTTTTTTTTTTTTCTTCCAGGCCCACATGAAGTACTTGGGCCTGCTGCTCGACGGGCATTTTTGGTTCCGGGAGCATCTCCATCGACTTGTTCCCCGGCTTGTCGGCGCGGCGTCCGCCCTTTCGCGGCTGATGCCGAATGTGGGCGGACCCAGCGCTACGTGCCGACAGCTGTACGTGGGGGTGATCCGGTCGATGGCTCTGTACGGCGCACCGGTGTGGGCGGGGTCCCTGACCGTCCGGCTGAGGGCCCTCTTGAGCCGACCACAGAGGGTCATGGCGGCCAGGGCCATACGCGGTTACCGCACGGTGTCGACGGAGGCAGCGTGCCTCCTGGCCGGAACTCCCCCTTGGGACCTGGAGGCGGAGATGCTCGCCGACATTTATCGGCGGGTGTCGGAGACGCGCGCCCGCGGCGGTATGGTCTCCCTGCAGGAGATCACCGCCTGGCGGGTCGACGCCCGCCGAGGGGTCATTGCCCGTTGGGCAGTCCGGCTGGAGAGTCCTCGGTACGGTGTCAGGACCGTCGAGGCCTTCCGGTCGGTGCTGATGGAGTGGTTGGAGCGGACGCACGGGGTGCTTTCCTTCCGACTGGTGCAGGTGCTTACGGGGCACGGGAAGTACCTGCACATTTTGGGAAGTACCTGCACAAGATTGTCAGGAAGGAGAGCACACCGTCCTGCCACCATTGCAGTTGTGACGAGGACACGGCGCAGCACACGCTCGAGGAGTGTGCTGCGTGGGAGGGGGAGCGCCGTGAACTCGTCGCGATTATCGGTGCCGACCTGGCGCTGCCGACCATCGCCAGGGAGATGCTCGTCAGCGTCAGGAACTGGGACGCGGTCGCCGCCTTCTGTGAGGCCGTAATCTCACGGAAGAAGGCGGCGGATCGTGTGCGAGTAGAGCTCCTATTCGGCGACACGTTCCGCCGCCGGCCACTCGGGCGGCGCAGGCGCCAGTATCTGCGCCTAATGCCGCCCTAGCCGAGGCCGCGGGTGATCGGACCGGGGAATTGTCCGTCACCCGCGGAGAAGCTGACCGCGCGACGGTGACTGACGTCCCAGTACGTCGAGAGGTGAGAGGTTACCCGAAAGGGTATTCCGTCGGGCCGACCACTGATGACAAGTCACATCTGCTCCGGTGGTCGGCCCAACAACGAGGTGACGTAGGTACGGGTGGGTTATGGGCCCGCGCGCCGTCTATTCATCGCCCCGGACGGACTGGACCGCGCGTGCGCTTGCCATAGCCCACCCAAAAAAAAAAAAAAAAAGTTGGTTTTCTTAGTAGCTGCAAATGTGATGTTGCCGCGCCCATCCGTGCAAAAGAATTAGACCGGCATCAGCCACGAACCGTGTGATACTTGCATAAAGTGCGCTTGGGTATCACACACCCCACCTTGTATGGCGCGTGGCCTAAAAGGTAAGTGTAACAGTTTTGATAAACCAATTCATTATTAGATATATAAATATATTTATTATTATTTAACAATCACAAAAACAATTCTGCGGATTTTACTACCTTTTATAATTGGGGTATAGCAAACCCCACCTAGTACAGAATGGTCAGATTATTCACCTCGTATACGGAGGGTTAAAGATGTTTTTGATAAAACAGTTCAAACCGGAATTAATAAATACTTATAGATCGAAACGTACCGTAATAGATATAGCTGACCAGTCTTCATTGCTTATGCAATCTAGAGAGCTTAAAGCTCGCAGTATTTTGGTCAAACGGCTTAATGCATCTACTGTAAATCCACTCGTTGAATGCACTTCAGCTCTCTAAGAACTAAAGCTTCCGGCGCTGAATTTCTATCATGCAAATTAGAGGCAAAATTAGTCGATAGTATATATTTTGATTTTCAAGTACTTCGTTAATTTAGTGTCATAACGCTGTGAATTTTGACTGTAAGTTCTCAATCAGACTGTTATACCTTATGCTATACAACACTTCTCAATGCGGGCTATCTCCGATTAGTGAGTGGATTACTAGAATCATGGTAGGTTTTCGGTGGTTTAAAGTTTTCCTTTTCATTATGAAATAACTTAAGGCCAGCCGCATCCCCGATGACGCCGCTAGAAGAGGGCTGCCGCCCCTCCATTCAGCGCCGCCAGACGACGTCATCCCTCGACGGGAAGCCGCGAGTCCGCCATATTGTTTAGTCTCAAGTCTAGATAATTACAATTCAGTCTTGAGGCTAATAAGTAATTTAAATTTAATTTAATTTTCTAAAACTTAGAGTTCTTTAATGTTTCCTTAGGCACTTTTCTTATAGTCTCTAATGATTATAAAATACATTTTGTTTTGTGTTCTTCAAGGGTAACACTCGGTTTACAGTAACATATTATACTTAGTATTTAAGTTGATCTGAGAATTGTTCAAATAGTGAAAACGCCGCTTACTTAGATTAATGAGTTTTGTTATTTAAGTTGTGGTTCAACTAACGACTTGAATGAATGTTAAATGAATGATTCCTTCTTAGGACAAATATTTATCTTAACCACAAATAGTTGATCTGAAGAAGTCGTTTTATTTGTCAAATCAAATCAAAATAATTTATTCTGACAAATTAATTATATATTCTCATATAAGTTAGTGTTATCTAAAATAAAGATTCAAATATTCTACAGTTTCCGGTGTACAAATATTACAGGTTGTTTAGTAGATAAATCGAAATAGAAATCAGTCAAACAAACAGAAATAAAAATAATTTGAAATACAATGTCATGGGTTGCGATAAAATAGAAATCAATTAATATGTCAAAGTAATAATATATAAAAACATTTTAAATAACATTATTAAAGTTTGTCGTCCATAAATTCGTTAATTGAGTAATAACATTTATTCATTAAGAAATTAAAAATTGCACTTTTAAATTTTCTTAAACACAGGTCTTTAAAAGAGTCTGGCAGTTTATTATAAACGCGTATTGCCATACAGTAGACATTCTCACTAAATAAATTTATTCTTTGTTTATTGACATACAGCTTATTTTTATGGCAACTTTTTCTACATACAACGTCATTACGTAATTGGAAGTGATTGCGATGTTTATAGATAAAAAGGCATATTTAATGTATATGTCAATTATATGTTTGTAAACTTAATAAGAATCATCATCAGGATTCAGCTCTTCGTCGTCTACTGCTGGACGTAACCCACCTCCTGTTTCGCCACAAAGGTCGGTTCGATCCTGTGCCGCCGGCATCCAACGGACCGGATGTTGTTTGAGCACTATTACCTACGACAAAAAAATGAGTAACGTAGTACACTAATTTTACTTTTTTATAACTCGTACTCAGTAGATAGATAAAAGGGCAAATCATTTTTTCATCTTCATTTCAGCTCATACACATTCCACTGTTGAACTCGTGTATCCTCCAGAATAAGAGAGAAATTGACCTATTTTACCACGTCAGTCAGATGTGTTGTTATAAAGCTATATACCCGGGATTTCCTTCTCTTGCCTATATAGGTATGATATGCGTATTATATCCCTTACACGTTTTTTACAACACCCACGAGCAAGAGAGTCGCTGGTGAATTGTATTCTTACTTCGTCACCATACGGACGTTATCATTGTCTTAGATTTTACCTATATGTGAAAATCAAATTGAATATCGTCATCATCATCATCGCAGCCCATATAGGTCCCACTGTTGGGCTCGGGCCTCCTCCACTATGGGAGGGAATTTGACCTACTATACCATGCTGGTCAGACATGTTGGTATAGGGTTTTCATTTCGAATTTGCCTTCTCTTACAAAGATGTTATGTTATAGCCCACAGACGTCTTTTACGACAGCTACGAGCAAGAGAGTCACTGGTGAATTGTATTCTTACTCCGTCACCATACGTACGTTATCATTGTCTTAGATTTTACCTAAATGTGAAAACCACATTGAATATATGTCACGATAACAATGGCATGATACCTTTTCTTTGTAAGCATCGCCTCTCATTTGCATGTACTGTACAGTGATTCAAGCGCTCTTGCGGTTTGTTAATCTTTAAATGGAATTAACTTGCGCCGCCAATGTCACTAACAAAATAGCAGCGGATTTAGGGTACTGGATGTGGTATAAATAAGTTTAACTTTTTATGCGTGATTACGATATCTAAATACAAGGCTTAGAATATTAGACTGCACAGATGGCGTAGTGGTCGAGATACTGATCTACCGTGCCAGTGTGCTGGGTTCGAATCCCAAGCAGGACAACACTTGTGCGGGTGACCGGACCGGAGATTTGGGCCGGCACCCGCGGAGAGGCTAGCCTTGCGACGGCGATCGGCGGGGGGATGTCGATGGGAGAGGGTACTCCCTCGCGGTATTCCGTCGGGTCGACCACTGAAGTAAAGAAACTCTGCACCGGTGGTCAGTCCAACGACGAAGGCGACGTGTTATATGGGTGGGTTAGGGGGCTGCGCACCGCCCCTCTGTCACTCCGGATGGAGTCAATAGCTCACCCCAAAAAAAAAGGACAACGGTTGTGCGATCTACAAATTGTTGTTCTGAGTCCGGATGTAATTTGTGTCCATTAATTCCGCAATACAAGGATTAATTTCCCTACGGGTGGTGGTTATATGGTTGTGACCTCGAGCTTCCTCGAGGGGCGAGAAATTGACCTGCTAAACCACGCTGACCAGGTGGGTTGGTGTAGGCTTTTATCCTTCTCTTGCATATTATAATCCGTTATCTTTTACGACATCCATGAACAAAAAAAGGGATGGTAAATTTCATCTCTACTTCATCTAGTGCCATCAGTTGCAACAGGTATCTTACACTTGGGAGTGGTAAAAACTAAGAGACCACTAGAATAACAGATGATAGCATTTTCCTGATGAATTTATTTTATCAAGGATCAATTGAGAAAGTCTTTATCTAGTCATGTTAATAATGAAGTCCCTATAGACAAAAATACAATAAACATGTTTAATTATTTCATCTGGCTATTTCATCAACGTGTAAACTAAAATTATGAAATCTACTAGAGAATTTAATTTTGATATCGTAATATTTTATACCGACAACCGCTGGGGAAGAAAGGTTCTCGAATAGCGACCATGTATCGGACGACGCAGTGTAGGACGGCCCTCCACTAAGTGGACCGACGACCTGGTGAAGGTTGCTGGGCTTCGTTGGATGCAGGCGGCACAGGACGATACTCTGTGGAGCAACATGAAGTAGGCCTACGTCCAGCAGTAGACGGCGATAGGCTGAAATGATGATGATTATGAAGAACATTTTATACAACGTAAGCACATGTATATGTGTGTGTGTGTGTGCGTGCGTGAGAATGCATGGACTCACGCACGCACGCACGCGCGTACGCACACAATACGTGAGGGCGTGCGTGTATGCATGCTTACGTGCGCACGGGTATGTCTATAACAACTATAGTTGCATAAGAGTACCGTCATGTTGCTTGGCATTCGACTTCGTTGGCCTGTTTAATGAAATGAAATACATAATACCGTTATGAGGTCTCACGTTGTCCTATTATTATCTTAGACAGAGCTCAAATGGTCGAGATGCGGTGAGACCTGCCTGTCTAAAACAAAGCAAAAGTTGAATTTCAAAGGTTAATTAATCCTAAAACATAATAAACGTCAAATTCAAGTTGGGGGAAAAAAAACCAGCTTCGCCTTTACAAGTTCGTCTGTTAACCCGAAATAAATCAAATTTTAATTGTCAAACTTTCCCACCTAATCTCTTTCGAGTTACAGAATTATTTAATAGACAAAAGTTAACGCACTTGATCGTACTAATATTCTAAAAGGAAAGTTATGTTTCTAAAGATTTATAAGGTCAGTATTGTTCATTGGGATTTTTAATTCTTTTTGATTTAATGACCGATGATTCTTAGGAATCAAATAGAAAATACTTATAAATTTTATAGATTTTTTTTTAAAGTGAACCTTGTTTACGCGCATGAGGGTACAATTTTTACGGATGAAACGAAATTTAGTGACACGCAAATGTGGGATATTTTTGTCCAAAAAGAGGGAGAGAGCGATTGAGACTGATTGAGAGAGAGTAAGAAACATAACACGAAGCACATAGTCATGGAGCGAGAGTAGGGAGCAAGCGAGTCAGAAAGATCGAGTTAGAGAGTGAGAGAGTACATTTTTTTTTTAATATTGACATAAAATACATGGCACCAAAGAAATTTCACTTCTGATATGCGTATTTTACACGCACGCTCTTTATTTCATTTTTGAATTTATACTTCTTTTGCCACGTTAGGGAAAATTATGAGAGTAAATATTTACGATACGAGCGCACACCGTCATGCAAAACCGACATCCTGAAGTTGGCTAATCATCACTTTTTAAGATGCACGCGCACTCCGTCACGTATATCAATTAGATAATGTGGTATAATTACGTTTTCAATGCATTAAATACCTTTTTTAACACGCTTTTATTAGTTTTACCTGTATGTATGTATGTAACGGAATCTTTGAACGTCATTTTACCCACTTTGAACGAACAGATTTATCTAACAGATTTATTTAAACTTTGCACACTCATCTAAGGGCCACGAAAATGCAATAATTCTGTTCGCCAGGATTTAGAAATTGCTAATCGTATCCTTTGCATAAGAGCAAGAGAGAGATAGAGCTAGTGTGCGAACTACGCATGCGTGAAATTCCAAACTTCTATGATTCGGGCTGTCAGCTTAGCATAATGCAGCAAAGACTATCTCAAGACAGTTGCGTTCAAAACTTGTACGAGCAACTACTTGACTTATAATTTGTAAGCGTGTTTTTTAGTTTTTTTAAACTATAATTTATTTTCTTTACAAGCATAGGATAACGCGAAGGATAAAAGATTACAAAGATTTTTATCTTGTTAGTCCAAAGAATTATAACTTCTTACATGCATACATAAGTGCACATAATTATTAATAACACAATTACAATCTTGACTATGGGTGGTCGTATAAGACGATAGCCCGTATACGTTCTACTGTAGAGCTTCGGCTTCATCTACTTTGGGAGGGCAATTGACCTACTATACCACGATGATCAACCGTAATGGCATAGGGTTTTATTTTGAATGCTCCTTCTTTTATTTAGACCTGCACATTATATCCCCTAGTCGTCTTTTACGACGTCCACATCTAAGAGAGGGATGGTGAATTGTATTATTATTTCGTCACCACATGGAGCTAATACTATATCTTGTACGAAGTATAAAATTATATATATTTAAAAGACTAAAATAAAAAAAAAAGTGACCAGCCCGCTGAGTTTCTTGCCGAATCTTCTCAGCTTGTGGCCGCGTTCCAATCCGGTGGTAGATTATTGTATTGTGTTCAAACAGTGTTTAAACTTGACAATATGTACTTACATATTGTCAAGTTTGCAAGGGCACTTGCCCTTAAGGGGCTTATGCAGAATGAATGATTTGATTTGACAACTAATTTAAGGCATAAATATATACATAATATACGCGGAACAAAATGAAACTGCGCTTCGTTCGGTGAGCGAGAGAGCCAAAAACCCAACTTTCTTGGGATGTTTGCATATGATAGGTTTTGGTTATACCTTTAGTATTACCGATTACCGAACCTTATTACACGCAGTTACATTCCCTTTACTTTCTTCGCGATAGGCAACGGCCTTGCAAGGTCTATGAGCGGCAGCAACGTTTACCATTAGGTAAACTGTCTAAACACTGTCTGCTCGTTTGTCACCGTTTGCAAAAAAAATATCAGCTATTATTATATCTTAGTCTCTTCCATTCATTCTTTCTCCTTATACCAGTCTAGTGGATTATTTCACTCTTTGCATAATTATTTAGCTTTTGTTGCTTAATTACACTCAAGGAGTGAGGTTTTTAACACAATGAAATGAAGAGTTAGAAGGCTGATTAATATTTTTTGTTATTAATAATATTGCCTACCGTGAGGCATGATAGCGGCTACGAATACTATCTACTTCGTGGGTATCGTAAAAGACGACCAATAGACATATACCTTTTTTTTGGGGTGGGCTATAGTCAGAGCATCCACCGCCCGGCTCCGTCCGGGGCGAAAAGGGGACGGCGCGCGGACCCATAACCCACCATAGCACGTCGCCTTCGTCGTTGGGCCGACCACCATTACAGAGTTCCTTGTCATCCGTGGTCGGCCCGAAGCTTTAGATATACCTGATCCAACTTTATATGCTTGTGTCTGGTCAAATTACATCCACAAGGAGAGATAGAAAAAAAAAGAGACGATCATAAAAGTATTGACGTTAAATAAAATTGTCTTTTACAGATTTTATTGCATTTATATTTAGTTATTGATTGGCCGATGTTTTGAACATTTTACTGCGTTCACGGTTAAAATCTCTATAATAACGATGGCTTGTTGGATGTGAGATATCCCAGTCTGTCTATGACCATGATGGACAATCAAAAATCAAATACAAATTGTTTTATTTGTAATATTTAATACTCGCTCAAACATTAGAATTTATTATACTGACAATAACTTTTGCATAAAAAACTTTTGCCTATAAATACAGTCCTAAATATTAAATACAGTCCGGGCCGACCACCGGTGCCGACTTTCCTATCGTCAGTAGTCGGCCCGACGGAATACCCTCTCTTATCCTCCTACGTGTACCCTCGCCTCTCGAAGTCCCTGTCCCGGGACATCGATAGCCCTCGCGCGTTCAGCCCCTCTACGGGTGACGGAATAATCCCCGGTCCAGTCAGCCACGGCCTTGGCTAAGGCGCCATAAGGCGCAGGTAATGATGTCCTGTCCTACCTGAATGTTTTGCATTACAAATTGGGCAAAGATTTTGTTTCGAGTATTCCATCTCTGGCTGATGTTATCTGATATCCCTTAATCGTCTTTTACTACACCTACGAGCAAGAAAGAAGTTGACGAATTGTATTCTTACTCTGTCACCACACGGACATTGGGGATATAGAATAATTTTTCAACGACCATATTATAGAAATAATAAAGTTTTTTTTGAAAAATAACCTGTTCCAAAGAAATAATCTTGGGGAATTGTATTTTAAAACATATAATTAACGGACACAAATTACATCAAGATTCAGAACAATCATTTGTGGATCATACAGTGTTGCCCTGCGTGGGATTCGAACTCCCGACTTTGGCACGGAGGTTCTAGGATCTTAACCACTACGCCATCTATGCAGTCATATTATATTTCTTCTGATTATAAGTAAATTAAATGTTAATCTCAATTCCTATTACCTCTTGTAGAATTAATGGGAAGTCATGTTAACCTAATATGCTTATATATCTATACCAATAAATAAAATTGGAGTGTCTGTTTGTAATGTCAAAATAAAAGGCTTTTTTCATGCTCACACGGTTATTTGCACGACACCTATGCCTAAAATAGCAATTAAAAAATTTTTGTCTGTTTGTCTGTCTGTTTGTTCCGGGTAATCTTCAAAGCGGCTAGACCGATTTCAAAAATTATTTCGCCAATGGAAAGCTATAATATCAGGGAGTAAACTAGGCTATATTTTATCCCGATATTCCCACGGGAAAGGGAACTACGCAGGAAAGATGACTGAAACCGAAGCGAAGCGAGGGCGGGTTGCTAGTTGTGTAATACGTGCTGCCTCTACGTTAGTAAGAATTGTAAGGAGATCACCATGTAGCGATTGGCAAAGAAAACATTTATTGCCATTTTTCTTTGCTTATTTAAAAGATAACTTTATTGCGTGTGGTGACGTAATTCACCACCCCCTCTCATACCCGTGGGTGTCATAAAGGATGACTAAGGGATATATTAGGCATATGACACAGATGCAAGAGATGAAAAATTCGACACAAAGCTCTATACCAACTTGTCTGACCAGCA
This sequence comes from Lymantria dispar, assembly GCA_032191425.1. Classification (NCBI taxonomy): domain Eukaryota; kingdom Metazoa; phylum Arthropoda; class Insecta; order Lepidoptera; family Erebidae; genus Lymantria; species Lymantria dispar. Next base: position 8,933,210 of record CM063468.1, on the reverse strand, counting down.
TGGTATAGTGTGGTCAATTTCCCTCCTATTATGGAGAAGCCTCGAGCCCAGCAGTGGGTATATGAGACAAAATGATGAAAATGACTTGCTTAATTGTTATAATCGGCTGACATATCAACATAGAATGGGTATCAATTAATTATGAGTTCGATATATCAAACGTAACAAACAGACACTGTTTGTAACGTCAAAATAAAAGGCTTTTTTCATGCTCACACGGTTATTTGCACGACACCTATGCCTAAAATAGCAATTAAAAAATTTTTGTCTGTTTGTCTGTCTGTTTGTTCCGGGTAATCTTCAAAGTGGCTAGACCGATTTCAAAAATTATTTCGCCAATGGAAAGCTATAATATCAGGGAGTAAACTAGGCTATATTTTATCCCGATATTCCCACGGGAAAGGGAACTACGCAGGAAAGATGACTGAAACCGAAGCGAAGCGAGGGCGGGTTGCTAGTTGTGTAATACGTGCTGCCTCTACGTTAGTAAGAATTGTAAGGAGATCACCATGTAGCGATTGGCAAAGAAAACATTTATTGCCATTTTTCTTTGCTTATTTAAAAGATAACTTTATTGCGTGTGGTGACGTAATTCACCACCCCCTCTCATACCCGTGGGTGTCATAAAGGATGACTAAGGGATATATTAGGCATATGACACAGATGCAAGAGATGAAAAATTCGACACAAAGCTCTATACCAACTTGTCTGACCAGCATGGTATAGTGTGGTCAATTTCCCTCCTATTATGGAGAAGCCTCGAGCCCAGCAGTGGGTATATGAGACAAAATGATGAAAATGACTTGCTTAATTGTTATAATCGGCTGACATATCAACATAGAATGGGTATCAATTAATTATGAGTTCGATATATCAAAACGTAACTTATATCGGATGTGTTAGATATCATACCATATCGATATCTATATCAATGTAGCCGATATCACAAAAACCGTATCGAGTCAAAACTTCTACTAACATGCGAGAACTATTAAGTCAAAACTTAAAACTATAACGATGTGATCACGTACGGACAAAACGCAAACTTCACAAACAATATTGAGATATGAACCATATTCGTTCCTCTCGTTCTAAGGATATATTCTTTTATTAGTATAAAAGAGATGAAGAGAATACGATATAACTTTAGCCATGTTTACGTGTTTGATATATCTTACTGTACTAGCAATAAGGTTTAGTTTCCATTGTATAGTTATAGTTATGATAACGTTTCTGGCGGCTACGGTTACTCGATATTAGTGAGACACTTACTCTACAAAATGGAACTAAATTTCGAAGTTCTAAGGTTGAATTTGAGTTGTCACAATATAGACAAGTTTGCTCATTTTAATACCAATGTTAACGTTTGAAAACTGTACTACTGATATCGATATCAGAAAACCGTTTTCTATATCGATATGCAAACTGTATATCGGATACATGTGTGGCACAAACAGAAAACGCCCATATCTGGTATCAATGCTTGTATGGCAAACAAATAACTTTAATGAAATCACCAACCTACTTGCTAAGCTTGGTGATTATAGCATCAACCTCCCCTAATTTCTATATAGCATTCTATGGGGGAGGCCTATATCCAGCAGTGGACTGCGAATGGATTGAATGATCGTGATGAATAAACTTAATGTTATTTAAATTCTAGTCATCATAATTTTAAGAATACCTATTAGCTAATCCAATATACGCTATTCTGTACTGAAAACAAGGAGGACAACAAGGAATACCTTGAAATCAATCGTAGTGCCCCTTATCGGCTCGAATTAGTAATCTAAATTATTTTTAATACATTTGAATACATAAAAATATTCCGTGTGGTGACGGAATTCACCACTTACAATAACATTAATTTTAAGCAATCCTTGGGTGTTGTATAGGAGTAGTCTGGGCTAGTGGACTAACGCCGTGTTTGACAGAAGAACCTAAGGTTATAGTTTGAAGTACCTAAAGCCCTTAAGTTCTTAGCCTATCTGATGGGATACCTGCACCGCACTACCTAAGGCGACAGGTAGATGTGAGATGGATGTTGGGTGGAGGATTGGTAATTCTCACTGCCAGTCAAGCAGACTCACTAGACTGATCAGAACTGACGGCTAAGGGTGTCTTGGCCACAGTGAGATGGAGGTTTGGGTGGAGGATTGGTAACTCTCACTGCCAGTCAAGCAGACTCACTAGACTGATCAGAACTGACGGCTAAGGGTGTCTTGGCCACAGTGAGATGGAGGTTTGGGTGGAGGATTGGTAACTCTCACTGCCAGTCAAGCAGACTCACTAGACTGATCAGAACTGACGGCTAAGGGTGTCTTGGCCACAGTGAGAGGGATGTAACTGAGAGATGAATAAATTCAAATCTGATTTATTTTACAAAATGTACACCTTATATACTACTTATTGCTAATACACACATATACCATTTTGTGTTAGTGTGTCGTAAGTGTGAAGTGTAACGCAGCGTCTTTTAATCATGTCAGTGCGAATTTTGCACATTTGTATGTTGACATGCTTTACTTGTATGTTGACATGCTCTACTTTTGAATTTGCTGCGTTGCATGTTCAATGTGCATTGAACATTCTGGGGTCTCTCAGGAACACGACTGCAAGTCGTATAATTCGATAACCTCATATGGTCCAATGTGTCCTTCCCCAATAATAATTCAATGTGTGTTTCTTCAATATCCTGCCATCGTTTTTGTAAATTGTTTATTGTAGTTTGTAAATGCCATATAGGTTTGTTTTCAGTGACTGATTCTTTCGCCTGAATTAGCCTTTTTGACATCTGGGATATCCGGAACATTTGTATAAACGTCTTGGGATTCCCTCTCCCTTCTTCTTCGTTTGTATTTTGTTCTTCAGGTTCATATATCGCCTGAACAAGTTGAAGTCTTTCTTCATATTTTTGTAGGTGGGCTAAGCCCTCGTTGTATTGTTTCTGGATATTTCCAAAGTAATTTGTGGTGATATATTTGTGAGATGATAACATCTCTTGTTTCTCCAGTTTCGAGTGATTCTCTTGCACCCGTTGGAAAATAGTAGTTATTGTTTGTCTTTTTTCGTCAATGTATTTTTGTGTTCTTCGGCTCATGGAGTCCTTTTTAATGTTTGTAATTATCCTCCTGATCTCGTTATAATCTTCCTCCTGGCTCCTGATTGCTGTGTTTATTTCTTGTATGACCATAGTGCTTCTTTTGTCTTCTTCCCTAATAGCCCTACCCTAACTTCCCTACTACTAATGTTTTAAGTCAATACTTATCGTACCTGCGCTCTCGCTATAACACGTCCCTGAAGGTGCGACTTCTCAATCAGCTGGTGAGTCCCGCTTGTGGGAGGCCAGTGACCGAACCGCAACGAGAGGCTTTCTGACAGAGTACGTAAGTAAAAGTCCTTCAGTCAATTCCGAAACTGATGCTTTGTTGAGTACACCAGCCTGTTCTTAACTGATTTGTATGTCTGTTATGTCAAACCTACGGGGGGGTTAGAGGGAGGAAAAAAAGCTTTACTTTTACTCGAAGGACCAAATGTACAGGCGTAGTCTGCGCTAGTGGACTAACGCCGTGTTTGACAGAAGAACCTAAGGTTATAGTTTGAAGTACCTAAAGCCCTTAAGTTCTTAGCCTATCTGATGGGATACCTGCACCGCACTACCTAAGGTGACAGGTAGATGTGAGATGGATGTTGGGTGGAGGATTGGTAATTCTCACTGCCAGTCAAGCAGACTCACTAGACTGATCAGAACTGACGGCTAAGGGTGTCTTGGCCACAGTGAGATGGAGGTTTGGGTGGAGGATTGGTAACTCTCACTGCCAGTTAAGCAGACTCACTAGACTGATCAGAACTGACGGCTAAGGGTGTCTTGGCCACAGTGAGATGGAGGTTTGGGTGGAGGATTGGTAACTCTCACTGCCAGTCAAGAAGACTCACTAGACTGATCAGAACTGACGGCTAAGGGTGTCTTGGCCACAGTGAGAGGGATGTAACTGAGAGATGAATAAATTCAAATCTGATTTATTTTACAAAATGTACACCTTATATACTACTTATTGCTAATACACACATATACCATTTTGTGTTAGTGTGTCGTAAGTGTGAAGTGTAACGCAGCGTCTTTTAATCATGTCAGTGCGAATTTTGCACATTTGTATGTTGACATGCTGTAATTGTATGTTGACATGCTCTACTTTTGAATTTGCTGCGTTGCATGTTCAATGTGCATTGAACAGGTGTCGTAAAACACGACTAAGGGATTAAATATGCATATAACATCTATGCAAAAGAAGAAAAATTCAAAACAAAACCCTATACCAACCTGTCTCACCAGCATGGTATAGTAAGGTCAATTCCCTTCACATTGTGAAGAAGAGGCTCGAGCTCAGCAGTGCAACTATGAGCCGAAATGATGAAATGATGATGATGTCATAAAATTTTTCATCAAAATCTGTGCAGTCGTTTATGAATAGTTCATTTACATGTACAAACACATTTTCAGAAGAATTTCTCATTATCACCTCGGCTTATTTACGTCCAATTGCTCCACAATAGGAGGGTAATTGACCTACGATGATTAAACTGATACAGTCTTTTAAGTCGAGTTTAAGTTTTCTTTCACAGATGTTAAATACATACTATACCACATGCTAGATAAGATAATGAATTCTCTTCCTACATCAAACACAATACAAAATAGGAGAATAATACAATAGTTTTCTTAGGCTTAGTACTCGTTCCTGTTGTAATGCCGGGATAAAATATAGCCTATGTTACTCCCTGATATTATAGCTTTCCATTGGTGAAAGAATTTTTGAAATCGGTTCAGTAGTTTAAGCGTGAAAGCGTAACAAACAATCTTACTTTCGCATTTATAATATTAGTAAGGGTATAAATAAAAGTTATAATAATCCCTCGTGTAATTCGTATATATACGTTCTTTTATAAATATAGAAAACATATCCTCTTTTGGAATTATTATAGAAGGGAGCGAAAAGTTGGTTCAATCAATCCCCTTAATTTTATTTCACCTTGTTCGCGACGGAAGAAGACATTTATTATGACTGTGTAGCACCGGTGTTAGGGATAACGGTACAATCTGTGAAATCAGTTACGATATTTCATAAAAAAAATATAGACTTTGATAGGCATTTTGTTTTCATTGATTTTTTTTTATTAAACTATACTATAGTCACCTTTATAATATTAGTGTATCTATAGATAGTGGTCACCATGTGGTCGAAATTCGGCCATAATTCATTTTAATTAATTTTCTGCTACACAATTTTCTTTAATTTTATTTATGTATAATTGTAAATTGAGCAAGCTGTATTTCATTAATCCATAATAATATTATAAATGTGAAAGTAAGGATGTTTGTTTTTTGTTTGTTTGTAACGCTTTCACGCTTAAACCACCGAACCGATTTCAAAAATTCTTTCACCAATGGAAAGCTATAATATCAGGGAGTAACATAGGCTATATTTTATCCCGGTATTCCTACAGGAACGGGAACTACGCCGCGGGTAAAGCGACTGAAACCGAAGCGTAGCGTAGGGCGGGTTGCTAGTAACTAATATATCAGCACAAATCTTTAGTAGACACTGTCATCATAATTATGATTGTTTGACATTCAGTTCGACCAGAGATTTTAACCGTAAACAAAAGTGTATAAGCGTTGCTACGCAACACACTCACACAAACATGTGTGTGTGTGTGTGTAGGGATTGCGTTGTAGTGTGCGTAATGCCTTTTTTAATGAATTTAATGTATTTCTAATTCATTATTACATGAAATTTCAGTTTTATGCACTTCTCCTCATTATATACTTCAACTGTGCCAAATTTCATACTTGTTCATTCACGTAATTGTCGTAAAAAGAGGTACAAAGTTTTTGCTTCACGTATTTATATATAGATACATTTCTTATGTATGTCACTGATTTCTTCCTAAACGGACCGGTAACGGACCTAACTGGACCGAAAACCACGAAATTTTTTGTGTGTATTCAAGGGGATTCGAGAATGGTTTAGAATCACGATTGAATCCGGTAGGTGGCGCTGAAATACTTTTACTCTATTGCAACTGAACAACGTCTGTTGGTTCAGTAGTATATATACATATATACTAGCGGTCCCAACAGACGTTGTTCTGTTCAAATAAAGCGCCACCTACCGCGTCCAATTGTAAATCTAAACCATTCTCGAATCCCCTTGAACACACACAGAAAAAAAATCATAAAAATAAGTCCAGCCATTTAGGAGTTCAGTGACATACATACGTACACAAGAAAAAAAAAAAATATATATATATATATATATATAAAGACTAGCAACCCGCCCTCGCTTCGCTTCGGTTATAGGTTTAAGTCGTTTTACCCGCGTAGTTCCCGTTCCCGTGGGAATACCGGGATAAAATATAGCCTAGTTTACGCCCTGATATTATAGCTCTCCATTGGTGAAAGAATTTTTGAAATTGGTCCAGCCGTTTTGAAGATTACCCGGAACAAACAGACAGACAGACAGACAAAAATTTTTTAATTGCTATTTTAGACATAGGTGTCGTGCAAATAACCGTGTGAGCACGAAAGAAGCCTATTATTTTGACATTACAAACAGACACTCCAATTTTATTTATTGGTATAGATAATGTCTAAGCAACTTTGACATGCTTTTTGTTTTCATTGATTATATGCGTATTATATCCCTTTGTCGTCTATTACGACATCCACGGCCAGGATAGGGAGTGGTGAACTGTATTTTACCTGTGAAGAATATGCATATGACATCTATGCAAGAGAAGGTAAAGCGCGAAATAAAACCCTATAGCAAGACGTCTGACCAGCGTGTCATCTTGCCTCATACGTCCTACTGCTGGGCTCGTGCCTCCTCCACAATAGGAGAGAAATTGACCTTACTATACCATGCTGATCAGACATGTTGTTATAGGGTTTTATTTCGAGTTTTCCTTCCTCTACATAGATGTTATATGCGTACTATATCCCTCAGTCGTCTTTTACAACATCCACGGTCAAGATAGGGAGTGGTTCACCACTCCCTATCTTGACCGTGGATGTGGACGTGTTGTGACGGAGTAAGAATACAATTCATTGTATTCTTACTCCGTCACCAGTCAGTTAAGTCTATTCATAGCCTAATGAGTAGAAATACTTATTTTAATTCAATTGTAGACTGCAAAGATGGCGAAGTTGTCTAAGTACTACCCACCCACACAGAATATTGTGGGTATCAAACCCACGCAGAATAATTATTTATACTAACCATAAATTGTTCTGAAACTGAATTCTATTCATAGCTGTTCATTATACAATTGCTTAGTCCTCTACGAGATAAGCGTTTATTTGTTTGTTCGAGGTGTAGACTTTAAAAAAAAATCTGTATCTCAGCTCATATACGTCCCACTGTTGGGCTTGACCCTTCTCCACAAAAACAGAGATATTGACCTGCTATACACGCTGGTCTTCTGTGTAGTGACGGAATAAGAATACAATTCACCACTCTCTATCTTGCCCGTGGATGCCGTAAAAGATGACTTAGGGATATATTACGCATATAACACCTATGCAAGAGAAGGAAAACTCGAAATAAAACCCGACATCAATCTGTCTGACCAGCATGGTATAGTAAAGTCAATTCCCCTCTCATTGTGGAGGAGGCTCGAGCCCAACAGTGGGACGTATGTGTTGCTATAGGGTTTTATTTCGAGTTTTACCTTCTCTTGTATAGATGTCATATGCATATCCCCCATGGGCAAAATAACGTCACCGATATCGGGGGCGTCGAGGCGAGGACCCGCAAGGCCCGGACAGGGGCTCGAATACTCGAGTTCCCTGGGGCCGAGGGAGCGAGGGCGGCCGATAGTGTTGCCACGAAGCGTATCACAACGCGAAAAAAAAAACATGGAATATAAAACACCCTTAATAATCCCTAATAGTCTAGCCACAAAATATAATTATAAAATTGCATTAAAACACATACGAAATCCTCTAAACAGACCCAAAACACATTAAATTTTTCTCACAAATTGCTACTCTAAAATTGCAGAGTCGTATTAAATGGCAACATTCATATAGGCCCCAGATGAATTAATTCCCTTCGCTCGACCGCTGAAGGGTTGAAAGTCTGTCAACGTTACAAATTCCTCTTAATTAGACGGGTCTCATGAACCTTTTAACTTTTACATTCGGCTTTTGAAATAAAAATATATAGCAAAGGTGGGTTGAATGATTAAATACTAGATTTTTTATACGGATTTGCTCGCGTTATTTATTTTTGGATATTAGATACCCTCCTTTTCATTATCATCATGGCTTATACACGTCCCACTAGCTGGGCTTGAGCCTCCTTCAGAACGGGAGTGACATTGACCTACTATACCATGTTGGTCAGAGTTTTTTGGCATTTTTTTTTTTAATTTTTTTTTTAATTCTTTTTGGGTGGGCTATGGTAAGCGCACACGCGGTCCATTCCGTCCGGGTGTGGTGGGCTTTGGTGATGCTTTTAGTATCACTAAACCTCATTGCACGCCCAGCAAAGGTCCATGAGCGACAGCATCACTTACCATCAGGTGTAGTGTTTGCTAGTTTGCCACCGTTTGTAATAAAAAAAAATCATTGTAATAAATACCATTTTGTATTTATTATTAGTGTAGTTTTTTCTACAAACGTAGAGTAATGCAGGGCATAAAATTTTTATTAATATTTTTATCTTGTTACATCAAAAAAGGAAAACTTCTTACGTGCCTATTTATAAAAAATGGTATGATTACTTAACTCATACCCTTTTTTTTTTTCTCCATCCATCCACCCATTATCCTACGGACGTCCACTGCTGGACATTGGCCCCCCACAAGAATGCCACTCGGAACGGTCCTGCGCCACTTGCATCCAACGGTTCCCTGCGACTTTGAGAACGTCTTTAGTCCACCTAGTGGGGGGTCGTCCTACACTGCGCCGTCCGATTCGTGGTCGCCACTCAAGAACATTTCTTCACCTTTTTTTTCTACTCCTCCAGTTTTTTCGTTTCTAATTTTTTTTTGTAGTTCACATAATAATTAAAAGCCTTGCCCGAGTCGTCTGGAGACTTGCAATTTTCCTGTTAGTAATATCGATGACGTTATCGTTTTCCCTATTTAAATTGCAACTCACACGGTATACCTATAGGATCTAATCATTAATCTAAACTATTCTTGAATATAGGGAAATACAAACGAAAAATTCCTTAACACGTTCCCTGCGCCATCATTTTCAAAGAACTTTCAGCTGATGCTTTGGAGACCTAAAAGAATTCGTAACTAACCAACCCTTTGGTGCGTTTGAGACCTAATCAGTCTCCTAAAAATACGGTTTTGAAAATAATTTATATACTACTGTGAAAATAATTATACTATTGTGATTTCTGATGTTTACCCGAGTATTATACGTTTTAAATAAAACTACTTTTACGGATTTTATCGCGTTTGTATTTGATTTTTGATTACTCGACGTTTCGAACACTTTACAGCGTTCATGGTCACGGGTGGACTAAGATGTCTCACGTCCAACAAGTCATCGTTACTGCAGAAAATTTATAATTATCTACCCGATACAGAAATTAGTTATTAAGTATTGACCCATATTTCGTCGCATCCTCATCATCCTCGCAATCATCCTCCTCGCAAAAGAACACCGATACCTGCCTAGAATGGTACGCGAGGCTATTGAGATTAAAAAACACAAAAATTTCAATGGAGAGGATGGCTGGGTGTTACCATCAAGCTGGGATCCTGTTATAAACATTATTAAAAACAAATCCAAAAAGACCACCACAAGACTGCAAGACACTGTGAGCTCATATTAGATAATACTTTATTTGTACACAATATTACGAGAAAACTTAAATAATAATTATAACCTAGAATGTACAAAGGGCGGCCTTATCGCTATAAGCGATCTCTTCCAGGCAACCTTAGGATGGATAATATAACAGAGAAGGGAGATGGTAGGTAATTAGTTGCTGGTGGTACTGAAAATCAATTCTAAATAACATTATGACTATGTAACTAATAAATATTATGTGTTAATATCTGTAACTCTAATACTGTGAAAATAAAACAATATAAATTAGTAAACAGTAGATAATTGTATTTATGTCTTAAGTATATATCCTTATCCTTACTTCCTTACTATTCCTTATTCCTTACTAATATTATAAATGCGAAAGTAACTCTGTCTGTCTGTCTGTCTGCTACGCTTTCACGTCTAAACCACTGGACCGATTTTGATGAAATTTGGTACAGAGATGGACTAAAGCTTGAGAAAGGACATAGGCTATTTTTTATCGCGAAAAAATGGGTATAAGGGGTTGAAATAGGGGATGACATTTTGTAAGGAAATTCGTCATTTTCGATGATAGAACCACGAATCTTTGTATTAAGGCACCTAATAATAAATAAATAAATATTTGTTCAAGCGTTTTGTAAATTTCATTTACATGGGGATGAAATTCAACCCCTAAAATAACAAAAAGCATACAGCCGAAACCACTGGGCCTAGAAATGTATTTTTTTTTACACCATCGTATTTCTTGGGGTGCACGAGCACTAGCAAAGGATTTTTGGGCATTCACCCCCTTAAGGGGGTGAAAAACATATAGTCTTTCACGTCCAAACCGATTTTGATGAAATTTGGTACAGAGATGGACTAAAGCTTGAGAAAGGATATACGCTACTTTTAATCGCAAAAAATGGGTATAAGGGGTTGAAATAGGGGATGACATTTTGTATGGAAATTCGTCATTTTCGATGATCGAACCACGAATCTTTGTATTGAGGCACCTAATAATAAATAAATAAATATTCGCTCAAGCGTTTTGGAAATTCCATTTACATGGGGAGGAAATTCAACCCCTAAAATACCAAAAAGCATACAGACGAAACCACTGGGCCTAGAAACGTATTTTTTTTACACCATCGTATTTCTTGGGGTGCCCGGACGGAGTGGTGCGAGGAGCGCGCCAACCGCAGCCCAACCCAAAAAAAATGGGGTTGAAAATCATATAGCCTTTCACGTCGAAACCACTTAACCGATTTTGATGAAATTTGGTACAGAGATGAACTAAAGCTTGAGAAAGGATATAAGGCTACTTTTTATCGCGAAAAAATAGGTATAAGGGGTTGAAATAGGGGAAAGTATTTTCTTTTTACGTCGTCTTATTTCTTGGGGTACACGAGCACTAGCAAAGGATTTTTGGAAAATCACCCCCTTAAGTGGGTGAAAAGCGTATGGACGAAACTCTTGGAGCTAGGAACGTAAAACTTTCTATGCAATTCTCTTTCTTTTGTTGTAAGTGAGCTCTAAGAAATTATTTTATTAAAATCAACTCCTAAAGGGGTGCAAAATATACAGCCGAAATCATTAGGCCTAGAAACATGGAATTTTGTATAAAGTTTCCTTTCTTGGAGAAAGAGAGATTTTTGCAATTTTAGCCCTAAGGGGGTGAAGAGTGTTTAACCGAAATCACTGATCCTAGGAAGGATCATTTTAGTACACGGTCGGCTTTCTTTGATTACCCCCAGATTTTCTTAGTGCTCACTTACCAAGCACTATGAAAAAATTTTTGGCAAGGATAAGCGAGCTCTAACAAAGAATTTTTGGAAATTCAACCCCTAAGAGGGTCAAAGATACCGGGCCTAAGAATGTGAAATTTTGTATACCGATCGGTTATTTGGGGTAAGCACTCACTAAGAAACAATTTTGGGCTGCCCCAAAAGGATAAAACACATATAGTCGAAGACACCCAGCCAATGATATATCATCATTATCTTGCTCTTATCCTAATTACTTTGGATCGACGCGATATGTAGGTACACTTCTGCCATCGTAGATATATTACAAAGGTTCTAGCAACATTTTATGACCTGGCGCACGACATTGTTGGCCAGACGGCATCACCGGTCCAGGTCGATGTAAATCTTTGTCTTAGTAGTATTTTGCGATACCCACAAACAATGAAAGCGTGGTAATATATCTAGCAGCTACCAGACAGTAAGTTACAATCAAGATATTATTCCAATTTTCTATCTCTACAAATAAATAAATTTGAAGCGTCTGTTTGTCTATCAAAATAATAGGTTTTATTTATGCTCACACAATACGGTCCAATTTTTTTTGTCTGTCTGTCTATTCGTTACAGGTAATCTTCAAAATGGCTGGACCGATATTGATTATATTTTACCATCAGGTCTACCAGTCGTACATAAGGAATAACTTAGACTATATTTTATTCCAGGTTATATTTTATCCCGGTAAGGCTGAATTAAGTCGATTTTAAAATTATTTCACTAATGGAAAGCTATTTTTAAGCGAGTAACATATTTAAGCTATTTTTATCCCGATATTCCTACGGGATCGGGTATAATGTCGGTGAAATCATGGGAATTTAATGGTTTTAAAAATTTATTCACTAATGAAAAGCTATATTATCAGTGAAAGGCTATTTTCATCCCGGTATTTGCCCAGGAACGAGAACTATACCGGGGGACGTCGAGCAATTTTTAAAATTCTTTCACCAATGGCAAGCTACCTATATTGTCAGCGAGTAACATAGGCAATTTATATCTCTGATATTTCTGGGATTTATATTATTTTTTTTTGGTATGTGTGTAAATTTATAATATCAGCGAGTAACATAGGCATTTTTTATCTCGGTATTGGCATGGGAATTTCTACGTGAATGAAACTGCGGATGTTTGATTGATATAATTTTTTTTCACCAATGGAAAAGTACGTTATCAGAGACTAAAGAAAGGCATATTTATCATCGTATTTGCACGGCAATCTGAACTACAAGGCTGGAAGTAATATTCAAATGTGAAAGTTTGTGAAGATATTTGGATGTTTGTTACTCAATCACGCTTAAACTGTTAAGCAGATTTGGATGAAAATTGACACGTAGATAGAGTATTTCTTAAATTAAGAAATGTAATACTCTTTATGCCGATAATATTCTTTGCGATAATAGTTCAATATGCAAGTAAATTTTTACGCGGGCGAAGCCGCGGGCAAAAGCTAGTTTTCATATAAAATAAACATACACACATACTCATTCATACACATATACATACATACACATATACATACATATAAATATACTTACATACACATATACATACATACACATATACATACATATAAATATACTTACATACACATATACATACATATAAATATACTTACATACACATATACATACATATAAATATACTTACATACACATATACATACATATAAATATACTTACATACACATATACATACATACACATATACATACATATAAATATACTTACATACACATATACATACATACACATATACATACATACACATATATTACAGGAACTCGCACGCTTTAAGAACTAAAAATATTATAGCGATAAATAGTGATCTGTCAACTGTTTCTTAAATATAGTTAAAAGTCGGGGCTTTTCTGATTGCTACTGGTAACGCATTCTACAAAGTTGTAGCCTTTACAGTAAAAGACTTACCTATGAAATCAGAAAAGTGTATTGGTACCATTAATTTCAAATTCTCACATGATCGCAAGGATTTTGTATGTGTGTCATGGAGGTACTTAAATCGATCTTTGAGATAGACATATTGTATAGATTTGACCCACAATAATAATAACTAAAGATAATATTATAAATTAAAACCTCTTAGTAATATAAAGTAAGCCGCCTTCAAAATTAATATTAATTTAGCATCATGTCACCTGAGTTTTCTTGCCGGATCTTCCTCAGTGTAACCGTGTTCCGATCCGGTGGCAGTATACTAGATTATTAGTTAGTTTTTTAAATATAATTACTATTAATTTTAATGTTTAATAATTACTAACCATAAACAATATAATTTTTTCATATAGAATCATTTTCTTCTTACACTGGCAATAAAATTTTGTATCAAAATGTGAGCCAATATTTAATAACTAATTTCTGTATCGGGTAGATAATTATAAATTTTCTGCAGTAACGATGACTTGTTGGACGTGAGACATCTTTGTCCACCCGTGACCATGAACCCAGTAAAGTGTTCGAAACGTCGAGTAATCAAAAACCAAATACAAACGCGATAAAATCCGTAAAGTAGTTTTATTTAAAATATACTTCTGTGCTTTAGGGACCTAATCCATCTCTAATTGTTTTTTTTATGTCCTTGAATTCACCTTTACGTAGGAAGCAAATATGTACATTTGTCTTACTCATACTTAAAATATACGTTAGCGCCACCCGCAAGGAGTGAAAAACACAATTATAGTCAACGCACAATACATAACTCCTGCAAGAGATCTGATAGATCTCATAACGCAACGAACGTGTTAAAAATCGGTCAAGCCATTCTGGAGTTCACTCAAATACACATTTACAGAAGAATTGTATATCTTATACCAATAAATAAAATTGGAGTGTCTGTTTGTAATGTCAAAATAATAGGCTTTTTTCATGCTCACACGGTTATTTGCACGAACGACACCTATGCCTAAAATACAGATTAAAAAATTTTTGTCTGTCTGTCTGCCTGTCTGTTTGTTCCGGGTAATCTTCAAAACGGCTGAAAAATTCTTTTACCAATGGAAAGCTATAATATCAGGGCGTAAAATAGGCTATATTTTATCCCGGTATTCCAATGGGAACGGGAACTACGCGGGCAAAACGACTAAAACCGAAGCGAAGCGAGGGCGGGTTGCTAGTATAAACATAAATATATAGACATTTTCCGTGTGATCCGTATTAAGAATATAATTCACCACCCCTTCTCTTACCGATGGGTGGCGTAAAAGACGACTAAGGGATATAATACGCAGATAACATCCATGCAAGAGAAGGAAAACTTGACATAAACCCTATGCCAACATGTCTGACCAGCTTGGATAGTCAATTTCTTTACTATTTTTTTGTTTTCTTTTTTTTGTAGTTCACATAAATAATCAAAAGCATTGCCCGAGTCGTGTAGAAACCATTATGGAACCTGGCTTATGGTTAGAATAAAAGTTATAATTTAGCAGTAAGTCCATAAGCATACTCCGTAAACAAATGAATGAAAATAATCTTTTGCAATTTTCCTCTTAGTAATAAGGATGACGTCACCGTTTGCCCTATTTAAATTGCAACCCACAAAGTACACAATCTGAAAAGAATCTAAATAATATTAGCATAACATTCATTTCTAATCTAAATGATTAGGGAAATTTCCTTCATTTTTCTGTTACATCAAAAAAAGGCGAGTATCTTTTTAATTAAAAACCACCCCTTGATTGACATTTAATTTTTATGCTCGAATAGGCTTTGACGATTTCAAATAATGAAGCTAGTACATAATTATATTTCTTTTTTTTTTTCATAAATAGCATCCCGCACTAGGGAATATCTTATATTTTTAATTATATTATATATATAATATATATATGTTAGGAATATATATATATATATATATATATATATATATATATATATATATATATATTCAGGATCTCGGTAACGGCTCCAACGAATTTGATGAAATATGGCATCCTAGAGGTTTCAGGGCCGAACAACTAGCTAGGTTTTATTTATAGAAAATGTTGTTTTGTCGGTGTGTTTAGTTAATCAATCAATACAATGACATAAAATGTTATTGACATTCTCTGAATATCAATTCAAATTTCGCCGTCGACGTCAAGAGTGACAATAGCTCAGTTGGGAAGTTGTCCAATTTTTTTCTTGTTTTGTTTTGGCATTCAAACAGCGTGGGATCAAATTTCGGTGTTATTATTATTGTTTTTGTAATTATTGATATTTTTTTCATTATTTCATTTTTTTTTTATTAATATATATCAAAATAAGTTCGGCAAAAATACAACAAAAATATACCTAACAAAGCTCGGTCAATCAGATATTGATTGTATTATGGGGGATTTTATAAATTAACGATCATTAATAACACTATAAAGGACATTTCTCTGTGTGGTGACGGAGTAAGAATACGATATCCAAGATGCGCCCAGATCAAAAAAAAAGAAACAGCAGCAGATAAAGTGCCACTGTTGGGCTAGGGTTTCCTCCACAACAAGAGGGAAATTGACCTACTATACTGCTCTGATCAGACGTGATGGCATAGGATTTTATGATGATTTTTCCTCCTCTTGCATGTTATCTGCATATCATATACCTTTTTTTTTGGGGTGGGCTGCGGTCGGCGCACTCCTCGCACCACTCCGTCCGGGGCGACAGAGGGGCGTAAGCACGCACACCCGCAACTTACCCGAACACCATGTCGCCTTCGTCGTTGGGCCGACCACCGGAGCAGGTTTACTTGTCATCAGTCATCGGCCCGACGGAATACCCCCTATTTGGGGTACCCTCTCATCGACCGACGTCCCCCCTCGGGGAGGACGTCGGTCTTTCCTCACGCGGTCGGCCTCTCGGCGGGTGACAAGACTAATTCCCCGGTCACGCCACCCGCGGCCTCGGCTAGGGCGGCATGACGCGCAGGTGGTCGCGCCTGCGCTGCCCCAGTCGCCTCGTCGAGGCTGAGCTCCTCGCGCTCATGACCCGCCGCCTCCTTCTGTAAGATCACTGCCTCGCAGAAGGCTGCGACCGCGTCCCAGTTCCTGACACTGTCGAGCATCGCCCTAGCGATGGTTGGCACCGTCAGGTCGGCACCGTCAGGTCGGCACCGATGATTGCGACGAGTTCACAACGCTGCTCTGCCCAGGCGGCACAAACCTCGAGCGTATGCTGCGTCGTGTCCTCGTCGCAATCGCAGTGGTGGCAGGACGGTGTGCTCTCCCTCTTAGTGACCGTGTACAGGTACTTGCCGAAGCATCCATGCCCCGTCAAGCCCTGCACCAGTCGGAAGGAAAGCACCCCGTGCCGCCGTTTTAGCCACTGCATCAGCACCAGCCGGAAGGCCTCCACGGTCACCGTATCGAGGCCTCTCCAGTCGGACTGCCCAACGGGCAATGACGTCTCGGCGGCCGTCGACGCGCCAGGCGGTGAGCTCCCCCAAAAAGAACACACTGCCCTCCGCTTGCACCCCCAACACCCGCCGATACAAACCGGCGAGCATTTCTGCCTCCAGGTCCCACGCGGGAGTCCCGGCCAACAGCATATCATATCCCTTAGTCGTCTTTTACAACATAGGTAACAGTGGGGTCGGTAAATTGTAATCTTACTTGGTCACCGCAAGGAAAAGAAGAAGCATAGATGAACAATATTTAGTTGATAACTTTGGTTGAAGGTAAATAAATAAGTATCGAGACATTTTCAAATATAATTAGCTTTACAAGAATAACTTGAACAATAAACTCCATTTATCATTCCCCAGCACAACGACTCATCCACTTCACGTGTTTCTTTCACGCCCTGTTTACGTAGGAAATTAAATCCCCACCCAACTTCTGAACAAATAAATTAATAAATACTTGAGAAGCAAATTTTCTTGGTTTCACAAGAATATTTGATTTCCTTCAAATATTCCGGATAAAGTAAAACGAATTTTTGGTACTACAATGGCTTCTTGAAATCTTCAATATACCGTGTAAACCAAATACTTCAATATTAAATTGAAAAATACATGTAAGATAATAGAAATTTTGTTGACGTTAAAAGAATTTGACGTAAGATTCGATCAGTTAGCTAAAATATACTGCTATTTCATGTTTCTAAGTGATCCTTTAAACAAATGTTCTCTCTCAAAAACAAGTTTTTATAAACAAACTAGCAAATTAGTCGATTTACGGACGATAATTTTCCGTGACAATGCATCGTTCAATGTTCCATGGTCACCTCGCTCGCCACTCGGCTCCGTCCAGTGTGACAGAGGGCGACGTGCGGCCACATAACCCACCCGTAGTACGTTGCCTTCGTCGTTAGGCCGACCACCAGTGCCAAGTTTTTTGTCGTCAGTGGTCGGCCCGGCGGCATATTCCCGCGGGGTACCCACTCCTCTCAACGTCTCCCCTCCGGGACATCGGTCGCCAACGCGCGGTCAGCCTCTCTGTGGGTGACGGACTAAATCACCGGTTCAGTCACCCGCCGCCTCGGCTAGGGACGTGAAAACACCATAAGAAAACATTGTTGAAAATTGCATACTATTTTATTATTTTAATTATTATTATTTTGTATAGTATAAAGTACTAGCAACCAGACCTCACTTCGCTTCGGTTTCAGTCGCTTTACCCGCATAATACGTTCCCATGGGAATACCGGGACAAAATATAGCCTATGTTACTCCCTGATATTATAGCTTTCCATTGGTGAAAGAGTTTTTGAAATCGGTTCGGTGGTTTAAGCGTGAAAGCGCAACAAACAAACTTTCGCATTTATAATATTAGTAAGGATGAGTTAATTGAAAACAACATTTTTGTCCGATAAATTAACGTTTATTTGCACTCGGTAATTCAAATATTATTTAAAGAAAGATAGAGGCGTTACAAGTCGAACGCTTTGACTGATCGTACCTCTCTGTCGCTTGTTCCGCGCTCTCACTTGTACGCTTGGCTCAGGCGGAACGTTACAATTTTTTGTGCGTGCAGCCTGCATTCATCGATTTATCACGTCAAAAAATAATATAAGCGTCGCTATACTGGATATCCAAAATTTAGGATTTCATTATAAAAATATAATACAATTTATACTGAAGTCATACCATAATACCGCCTATGTGTTAGAAGACTATTGAAATTATCAAATAAGATGGGTTTTATTGTTGTCATCATGATATTAAACAGCATATTTTACCTTGGCGTTCATAAATTCCAAGATATTAAATTATACTAATTAATCAAAATGTCTCACCGCGACGATTTCTTGGTTCTCAATAAATTTATTTGGCGTTTCTTATTACTTATTATTGCGATGCTTGAAAGTTAATTTATTAATAAAATATGAATGTTTTGAAAATTATACAGTGAAATGAGTAATCTATACCAATAAATAAAATTGGAGTGTCTGTTTGTAATGTCAAAATAATAGGCTTTTTTCATGCTCACACGGTTAGTTGCACGACACCTATGCCTAAAATAGCAATTAAAAAATTTTTGTCTGTTTGTTCCGGGTAATCTTCAAAACGGCTAGACCGATTTCAAAAATTCTTTCACCAATGGAAAGCTATAATATCAGGGCGTAAACTAGGCTATATTTTATCCCGGTATTCACACGGGAACGGGAACTACGCGGGTAAAAGCACTATAACCTATAACCGAAGCGAAGCGAGGGCGGATTGCTAGTTTCTTTAATAAATTTAATATTATGAAGTAAAGCGCGTTTAATTCTTGCTTATCTAAATAGTAATGGTTTCAACATATATTATGTTATTGTCCACCAAAAGTTGATAATCCCGAGAGTGTGCTCTGGCAACATTAATAGTTGCTGAGCGTTGCGGTTGAGTGGATTTGTAGCGAAAATCGGGTATAAAATAGCGTTTTCGAAAAATGTGGATGAAAAGTTGTACTTTGTAAGGTTGAAATAGCTATCTAAAACTATACCCCTAGTCTAAAAAAAATATTGACGGCATTCAGTTGAGAATTCTAATATATTTGGTAGGTAGAGTTTAGTATACTTAAAATGTATCGAAAGGTTTGCCACTTAGTTGATATTTTGATAAGCTATCTATACTAATAAATGAAATTGGAGTGTCTGTTTGTAATGTCAAAATAATAGGCTTTTTTCACACTCATACGGTTATTTGCACTATACATATGCCTGAAAATCACTTTATATTTTTTTGTCTATCCGTCGGTTTGTTCCGGGTAATCTTCAAAACGGCTAGACCGATTTCAAAAATTCTTTCACCAATGGAAAGCTATAATATCAGGGAGTGAACTAGGCTATATTTTATCCCGGTATTCCCACGGGAACGGTAACTACGCAGGTAAAACGACTAAAACCGAAGCGAAGCGAGGGCGGGTTGCTAGTTTGTACATAATAATGAATTATCACAGGTCATGTCTTCACATCACTGCTGGGCCCATAATTTGGCAATTGATCTACTATACCACGCTAGTCAGCTGAGTTTTAGGTATAGGGTTTTATTTAAATCTTTCCTTCTCTTGCACAGTTTTTATGTGCATAATTATACTTTAGTCGTCTTTTATGACAATCACGGATAAGATTAGTGAATTGTATTTTTATTGCGTCATAAACATCATCATCGCACCTTTACAATGAGAGGGAATTTGACCTACTATACCATGCTGCTCAGACTGCTATAGGGTTTTATTTCAAGTTTTCCTTCTCTTGCACAGATGTTATCTGCATATTATATCCCTGAGTCGTCTGTTACGACATCCACGGATAAGATAGGGAGTGGTAATTGTATTCTTACTCCGTCACCACACGGCAAACCATAATGTATTAAGAGTATATAAATTCTCTACCTCCGCTTACCGTAATAATTAACTTGAAAAAGTAAAAAGGTAAGATAACAAGAGAAGAGAAACCAGAAATCAAATTCCGTGTCGTCTACTTGCCTAAAATACTATCAGCATCACCATCATCATCTCGGCTTATTTACGCCGCACAACTGGGCTTAAGCCTCCATGACCCCAATTTTCTAAAGGTGTTTGCGTTGCGGCAGCAACACAACACTTACCGTCAGGTGTACTGCTTGCTCGTCTGCCACAATTTGCATTAAAAAAATTTTAGTAGGTCTATACCTGTCGTTCTGTGTTGGTCTGATGGGTCGGTATAGGGTTTTAGTTCGAGTTCACCTTCTCTTAACGGCTAACCTAACCCCACACCTCCAGGAGAATATAATTGTTAAAAAGCATCAGATTTTTATTTGCTCTGTGAAAATACATTTACCCATACCCATCACTAGCGACGGCAAGGGGGTATCTAGGAGTCACTGATATGGCATGCTTTATTACTTTTTATTTTATTTTATTTGCTATGGGACAATAAACAGCTACAATATACGCAATACAAATGCAGGCCTATAGCTATATAAACAATATTGTAGCCAACTACATTATCCACATATAAACAATTAAATTAAACAAAGGTGGATTGCCACTAGAGAAAGATACAAAAAAAAAATACGCTACCACTATTAACAAAAGCAAAGAATTTAAGTTATTATTAATTAAAGTTATCATTATTATAAAAACATATATAAACAATAAATTATAAAATTCGAAGAATGATAAAATTCAAAATATACAATACAATCAAATGAACACTCCATTACATCGCTATAGAATCAGTACAATTAATTCAATGATAAATGTTTAATAATACTATTTCTATATTTAGCTTTAGTGCATGCAAATATATCTATATTGATAAAATTACTATTATACGACTCCACCATTCGGCGAACAGGACATCGTCGCCCAGAATTTGTTCGACAAGACTTAACTACGAACAGAGTACCTGCACGAACGCTACGCTTGTTCACAGTACGAGGGACAGCATAACAGAGTTGCCTCGTGAGCTCTACTGTGTCAAAATTGCTATGGACAATATCATATAGTACGTTAGCCTCCAGCAATGTGCGTCTACGCTCTAGTGACATAAGATTGTATTTCTGTAGCATCTGCGGATAGGACAGATACCCTCCATAGCATCTATAGTGCATGGCACTAGAAACCTACGCTGAACTCGCTCGATCTCATTCCGATATTTTAAATAGAACGGATTCCAAACCGGTACAGCATACTCCAGCTGCGATCGTACAAGCGATTTAAACAAATGGATGTATGTAACAGGCCGCTTGAATTCAGTAGATGCCCTCATAACAAACCCATACATTCTGAAAGCATTATTTACTATTTTCTGCACATGCTCACTCAAGGAGAGCCTACTATCCAGAAGCACACCTAAATCCTTCACCAGTGAAACTTCACTAAGTAATGTATTGTGAAGTTTATAATTACCTCGGATGTAGGACTTACTTTTTGTAAAAGTAATAGAGTTGCATTTATTTATGCTTAGTTGCAACTTATTGTCAATACAATACTCAGCTATCCTATCTAAGTCCTCCTGAAACAAGAGACAATCTCTCTCATTCTGAATAGTTTTATAGGCCTTCAAGTCATCAGCATATAACAGGAATTTAGTGTGTTTGAAGCATCTATCTATATCATTTACGTACAAATTAAACAGCAATGGACCGAGAATGGAGCCTTGTGGTACGCCTGACGTTATAGGTACCAGACAAGACTCATAACCATGTATGACCACCTTTTGGGTTCTATTTTTTATGTAAGATGAGAACCAACGTAGTAAGTTCCCTCTTATACCATTATACGCGATCTTGTACAATAAAATTTCGTGATCAATCTTGTCAAAAGCTTTTCTAAAGTCTGTATATACGGCATCTACCTGGAAGCGTCGGTCAATATTTTCAAATAGGAAGTTTGAGAATAATAGGAGATTAAAGATAGTAGAACGCCTTCGTACGAATCCATGCAACTCGGGAATGATGATATTGTGCAAAATTGGATAAACTTCATTATGAACTAATCTCTCAAAAAGCTTCGACAAAGTTGACAGTATCGATATAGGTCTATATTGTTCCACATCATGTCGTGACCCATCTTTGTGTACAGGCACTATGTTGGCCTGTTTCCATACATTAGGAAATACACCCTCACTCAGACATTTATTATAAATAATGTACAATGGTTTACAAATAGCCGTGGCCTTAAAGAACAAAGCTGGGTAACCATCAGCTCCTGCTCCTTTAGATGGATCAAGTAATTTCAGCTCCTTAAGTATTTTATCCTCCTCAATATACAAACTGTTAATTAAGTTGGTATTCGAACCTACATCAGGGGGCGAGGTCCCAGATAACGGCACTAGAGTAGTTGGTTCAAATACAGACAGAAAAAAGTCAGAGAACACGTCAAAATACCTTCTTAAAACCACAACAGCCCCGCGAAGTCTCACAGAAGGTGAGGGCACCTTCTGTGAGACGTCAGAAGTTCGCCTTTTCGACATACGACTCTAACATCCCGGCGATTGGCCTTATACCAACGTCCTGGGTCAATCATGCATGGGAGAAGAGCAGCACGTAACATCTCCTCCTCCACCCCAGATGTTTCCTACAAGCAAGCCTACAAAAGGAGGCCATGGCTATCCAGGAACTATCGTTGTCAAACATTCTATCAATAACGGCTGGTAGTGATAGGTCTCCAACCGTCAGTCCAACAACTGGCGTCAGAGCAAGGCTAAGAGTTCCCCAGGCTGGGAACTATTCCAAAGTGTGGGTCACTGTGTCTACGGGTGCACCACACTCGTGACATCTTGACATCACCAAAGCACCTATGTCGTCTATTGGTCCTGCGGTAGAGGTGGGAACCAATGTCCTCCATTGTTCTTCACCCTGCTATGGGAGACAGTAGATCCTCTTTTCACCGCTGGATTAAGGTTTCCCGGGCCATCACTATCGCACTGCCTAATTCTCTGTCAGAGGTTTGGCGATCCCGGGCCCGCGCCGTTGTACGACGCCAGTAGGCCTCTACCTGGTCCTCAGCTTGAAGCTCCTAGGGCGGTTTACCTGTGGAGGCAATCCACAACACCGTGCCGTAAAAAACTGCTTCGAGCCGTCACGAATGCCGACCATATCGAGGCTCCGTACAGTGCCATGGATCACAGTATGCCCATATATAACCACCGGCCGGATGAACCGGGTCTTTTTATGTTGGGCAGAAGCCTAACTAAGCAGTCTTTATGAGCCTTGTTGAGCAAATTGAGGCATGCAGCACCACCCTCCATCAGTTCCAAGAAACAGCATTAGATGTAGTAAGCCTACTGTAAAACTACTGTTTTTATACGACACCCACAAATAGTGTAAGGGTTGATGGTAATTATAGCCATCACACAGCATTGCCTAGAATGCTACATCGCGGTAATTTTTCTTTTATCTTAGAAAACATTCATTGTATTTCTAAGTTAAGAAAAAGAAGAAGTAAAAGACATAAAATGTTTCATTTATTTTTATTTGTCTTTCGAAAATTTCAAAAACAACAAACAAGCTAAGAATTTATTTCTCAAATGTTTTTACAGGTGAAATTAAATGATGCACATAAAATAACGACTGAATCTGTTAAGCAATAAGAACCATTTTTGCGTAAATAAATAAATTGAACTTAATATATACACGTATATACATGATAAATAAATATCTACAAACAAAAGCGTACTTTGTTATCGAAGTGTAAAGTTGAATATTAAATGCAAGTATCAAATTCATTGTTGGGGGCATGATAACAAAGGATGAATTTGCATAGAAATAAACAAGGGGTTGATTTCTAACGATTTATGAGTCTACCAGACTGAAATAGGCTTTGTTGTGATCTAACTAATGTCTGTCTTGCTTCAAGCTCGTATCAATTTTAATCTTGTGCAAATGTATCAGCGGTAAACCCCTGGATTGGATAAGGAATGATATGTAGGTCACATTAATATATATTACTATTATAAATCTAAACAGAAATTTAAGAGTGTTATTTTAAGAGACTTCCTTTCAGCTTATATTCCACTGTTGGGCTTAAGCCTCCTCCACAATAGAGGAAAAATTATATGCTAATAAAATGGCTTTATTCGAATGTCGGAGTAGTAGCAATTTATTTGTGCAATTCGTTTGGTGCGCGAGAGAGTTGGACTCTCTAAGCGTGTTACGTGTGGTTTTGATGATGCCTTTGGAATCTAATTGCACGCATTCACACTCCCTTCACTTTCTTTGCGATAGGCAGGGGCCTAGCAAAGGTCTATGAGCGGCAGCATCACTGACTGAAGAATCGAACCCACAACACTTGGTGTAGCAGATATGTATATTAAACCCTACATTATCTGTGAAGGCAGTCAATTTTAGCCTTTAAGGTTTAATTTAAAAATCAAATATTGTTCAATCAGAACAATCATTGCCAATATCGCTGAATTTATATAAAAAAAATATTTACGCAATAGGGAATATGCACGATAATTTTTTATTTTTTTAAACGTTTCTGCTAGTTATTACATTACTAGAAATAAATATAACACATCCAAAACATAAACCATAACGCTAAAAAAAATTTTAAAAATCGCCATTATTTATGGGCGATGTAAACGCGACTACTTCGGCGCGCGTATTCTGTGACGTCAGAGTACTCGACACTCGTACAAGTTGCTAGGGCTGCCAACTAGGGCTATTGATATTTTTATAAATATCGTTTTTCGACATATCGATATTTTACAATGTATCAATATCCCGAACCTCGGTTCGCTATATCGGAAAAATATCGATATATCGATAAAACTATCGGTTTTTTTATTATTATTACGATGATTAATGATATTATATCTTATTTACCTTGCAGCTTTTATTCCTCCGAGTTTAACAGACATTAAATCTGAATTAGACGTGAAATATGTTGTCATCATATACACGTCTATTTTAGGAAGATTTATTGAAGATTGGATAGTCAGATGACTATACCTACTTTGACGAAACCGGTTTCAGTCATTGTAATAAGACTTATTCACAAGATTAATACTTGAACACAGAAAACTAATAACTTATTATGAAATAACTGGGTAACAATACAAAATAATTAGGGATGTGACTTAGAGGGAAAAAATCGATTTTGTAATTATCGATTTTTTGTTCTTTAAAATAAATCTATTATAAAATAATCGATTAATTTTAAAAAATCGATTGTAAAATAATCGATTAATTTAAAAAAATCGATTTTAAAATAATCGATTTTTTGTTCTTTAAAATAAATCGATGATAAAATAATCGATTAATTAAAAAAAAATAGATTATAAAATTATCGATTAATTAAAAAAAATAGATTCTAAAATAATCGATTTTTTTCTCCCAACAGGATTATGATGGCTTTTTTTAGGAAATGTGAGCTTTATTTTCTAACATAGTATGATGAATTTTGATCGAATTTCGAATAATAAAAAAACGATTAATAATCGACTATTATTATTTTGATAATCGATTGTAAAAATCAATTATTAATCGATTGTAAAAATCAATTATTAATTTATTATTTTTTTCTAAAAATCGATTTTTATAAAGTTCGATAATTTTTTCACATCCCTAAAAATAATCACTAGAAACATACAAACAGCAACTTGATATCACAAGGTTCTCCTCTTATCCAAGGTTCAAGGAGGGCTGTTGATAAAATATCGATATGTCAAAATATAGATATTATTATTTAAAAATATCGATACTTAATACTGAACTTTTTTTGGACGATAATAAAAAGTAGGTACGTATCGAGGGTCGATATTTATTTGAATAAATATGGTGTTTTATCTTTTCTTCTAAAGTATTTATTCTACAAAATCACCGTAAACTTAATCTACTGTAGAAGCGCTGGCATGAAACTGATGATCAGTTATCACTTACTCCTAGAATTTGATAAAAAAAAGCTCGGCACGGCAACCCCGCAATGAACGAAGTTAAAGAGTGGTCATGGGAAAAATATCGAAATATCGATATTTTTTTCGTTATATCGAACTCTGATATTGATATATTTAAAAAAATCGATATATCGAGAAACTATATTTTTTTTTAATATAGACAGCCCTAACTAGAAGACTCGGGTGTCACGTGTTCAAAACGTGACATCATAGTACTCCACCCAATGTGGTGCGTTTCAGAAATTTTGCCCGCGAATCTCAAAAAAGGCACTTTTTGATAATTAAATTTAATTATTAAATAATGATAAAATTAAAAAATTATTTTATAGGTACGTTTTTTAAGCAATAAAGATTACAAATAAAAATAATTTGTTCATTTTGGAGTTTCGTGCATATTCCCTATTGAACCTTATTTATTTCCCATCATACCAGCTCATATACGACCCACTACTGGGCTTGAGCCTCTTTCACGATAGGAGGGAAAATTGACCCAGTACACTACGCTGGTCAGAGGCATTGGCATAAGGTTTAATTTCAAGTTTTCTATCTCTTACAACGATGTTTTACGAATATTATATCCCTTGATCGTCTTTCACGATACAGATAGATGCTGAATTGTATCCTATGTTACCACTTGGATGTTGTTTATTTGTAGTCGGCTGTAAATTCTAATTACAACACAGAAAACTGTCACCTATTATTATGTGCATATTAAACATTAATATCACAAACGAATCTGACAATGTCACATTATCCCGATAGGTAATTAATAAGATAATTAATTATATAGAAAAATGAGCTGTCATGCGCGAAATCAAAGTAGTCGTATCAATGACTGTCGCTTTCTAAGATGGAACCTAATCAAAATGTCATCTCAATGAAGTTATCTGACAATAACATGGCTAGTAAAATGGTTTGAATAGAAATCTCAACTGTTTAATGTTTTAGGTGAATTCAATGAAAGATATTTTTTATAGGTAATAATAACTTTTCAACTTTGTCCATGTTTTTCAGAGTGTAGTTAGTGGTGGCGTAGAGTACAAATACGATTTATCCTTGCGTTTGAGTGTAAAAGACGACCAAAAATAAAGTGCTTGAAACCCCACCACTCCCCTATCTTACTCGTGGATGTCGTAAAAAATGATAAAGGGATATAATACGCATATAACATCTATGCAAGAGAAGGAAAACTCGAAATGAAACCCTATACCAACACGTCTTAGCGGGTTTACTAAGTCAATTTTCCCTTCTATTGTAGAGGAGACTCGAGCTCAGTGCGATATATCATATATGTATATAAGCTTAAAGGAAGTTTTTCCAACCAGTCTGACCAGGTATAGTAAGATCAATTTTCCTCCTATTGTGGAGGAGGCTCGAGCCCAACAGTGGGACGTATATGAGCTGAGATGATTATGATGATGATGGTCAACACACATGCCATCTATTTCATTCTGGGCGACCTTATTCCTTAACGTTCGTAGCCAGGCCGGTACGTTTATGGCATGAAATAGATTTGTTTATAAAATAAGTCATTCATTTCATCGTATCAGCTCATACATGTCCCACTGCTGGACTCGAGCGTCATCCCCAATAGGAGGGTAATTGACCTACTATACCATGCTGGTTAGACATGTTAGTATAGGATTTTATTTCGAGATTACCTTCCCTTCCACAGATCTTTGCCGCATATTATATCCCTTAGTCGTCTTTTACGACATCTACGGGCAAGATAGGAAGTGGTGAATTGTATTCTTATTCCGTCACCACATAGAAAAAAATAAGTCATATTTCTATAGAAATATAATTACGTCTCCTAATAATTATTGCCGATCAATTACTTAAATAAAGTAATCAATGTTCCACAAGATTTCACTCAATGGGTATAGTCAAGAACGATTTATAGACAAATTTCTTAACACTGCTTGATACAGTCTTATCTGATTTGAACAGCGGCAACTAATTAATAAGGAACGAAATAATTTACGCTCAAATGGTAGGATGCGCTACTGGTTTTCGAATTATTTTTATACCGTTTCCTGTCTATAAATTGAGGACTATTATAGTTTTATAGATACAACGATAAGGACCTTTACCATACGGGATTAACAATATATTTTACCTTATGACTAAATAAAAATATTATTACTCGGGAATAATATTTTATTTCTATATACAATACTAGCAACCCGCCCTCGCTTCGCTTCGGTTATAGGTTATAGTCGTTTTACCCGCGTAGTTCCCGTTCCCGTGGGAATACCAGGATAAAATATAGCCTAGTTTACCCCCTGATATTATAGCTATCCATTGGTGAAGGAGAATTTTTGAAATCGGTCCAGCCGTTTTGTAGATTACCCGGAACAAACAGATAGACAGACAGACAAAAATTTTTTAATTGCTATTTTAGGCATAGGTGTCGTGCAAATAACCGTATGAGCATGAAAAAAGTCTATTATTTTGACATTACAAACAGACACTCCAATTTTATTTATTGGTATAGATCTAGTGGACTGACCTTTGCTCGGTATACATTTTTTTCGTAAACGCCTGGTATAATCTTTATGCATATTCCTAGCCGTGTCCTAGTCGTAATCGCAGTGGTGGCAGGACGGCGTCCTCTCCCTCCTCGTGACCTTATGCAGGTACTTGCCAAAACAACCATGCCCCGACAAGACTTGCACCAGTCGGAAGGAGAGGACCCCGTGCCGCCTACCCAACCACTCCATCAGCACCGGCTGGAAGGCTTCGACAGTCCGAACACCCAATCGAGGCCTTTCCAGCCGGACTGCTCAACGGGCAATAACATACCGGTGGGCGTCGCCCCGCCAAACCGCCAGCCCGCGAAGCGAGACAGCCGCCCCTATGCATATCCCTGCAGGAGCTATAAATCCTTCTTCAAAAGTTTTTTAAGTCTGCCGTTTTTCAAATACAATCTTTAATCAAAATGTGTTTATAAAGAGAACGACCTGACCTCAATACCATTCAAGCTTATAAAAATACACCGCAAAAATATAATTTATCAGTCATTAAAAGCATTAAATACCATGATGTAGTCTTTAGAATATAATACAAAAAAAAACATCCTGTCGCTTTTGAAAAGACAAATTTTTCACGAACCTTTTCAATAGGGAATGGGCCGTTTTAGACAACGGCTGAAAAAAAAACCTTGAAAGCATTACGCCATTGTTGTTTACCAGTCAATTTACTCAGTGTTACACAGCTGAAAAATTATTTGCTCCCGATTTTTTTAAGGTGTGTTTAACTTATTTTATAGGTGCATAATAATTTTTAACTGCGTTACATAAACAGTTTGGAAAGCTAAATTGGTCTGTTTTGAAAGTACATTTTTGGAAGGTAACCATCACCTTTATTTGGTTATTTTACTAAATGAGTATATCCGTGTGGTGATGGAATAAGAATACAGTTTATTACTCCTTATTTTGCCCGTAGATGATATAAAAGAAGTCTAAGGGATACAATATGCACATAATAACTATACAAGGGATGGAAATCATGAAATATAATCCTATTCCAACACGTCTAACCAGCGTGGATTAGTAGGTCAATTCCCTTCTCATTATGGAGAAGGCCTGAGCCCAACAGTAGGACATATATAAGCTGAGATGACGATGATAATGATGGTAGTCTGATTGATTATGCTCGGTGGGGCAGCGTGCGGCTCCATAGCCCATTATGTTTCCACCCCATCATTATTGCACTGACCGTTGGTATCGATTGACCACACTTTTTCGGTTGTCGCTCCATCCACGCTCTGGCAACAATAAATAGCGTTATTGGAGCATCCCTGTCAAGCGGTCGGCTTCTCTGCGAATGGCCACTCTGCGTGGCTGCTCTAGTAGTTAACTCGTAATCGGGTGCCACTTGTAGGATCGGGTCCAGCCATAATCGTTTGAATTATATTACGAACTAGCAACCCGCCCTCGCTTCGCTTCGGTTTTAGTCGTTTTACCCGCGTAGTTCTCGTTCCCGTGGGATTACCAGGATAAAATATAGCCTAGTTTACACCCTGATATTATAACTTTCCATTGGTGAAAGAATTTTTAAAATCGGTCCAGCCGTTTTGAAGATTACCCGGAACAAACAGATAGACAGACAGACAAAAATTTTTTAATTTGTATTTTAGGCATAGGTGTCGTGCAAATAACCGTGTGAGCATGAAAAAAGTCTATTATTTTGACATTACAAACAGACACTCCAATTTTATTTATTGGTATAGATTTTATGGTTCGAAGGGCATCACACTGGAGCTAGTGCTTACAAAACATGTACACAATTTTATATCTAGTAAGAAAAAAAAATAATAGACAAGCCCGCTGAGTTTCTTGCCGGATCTTCTCAGTAGCGGTCGCGTTCCTATCCGGTGGTAGTTTATTTATTTGGATAATTTAATTTAATTTTTTAAACTTGACAATATGTAAGTGCCCTCCCGGCATTTATGCATAATAAATGATTTGAATTTGCGGGTGGTCGACTACCTCTAGCAGTCAACCTTGATTGAAATACTAATAAATCTTTACTGTGTTACCAAAAGATATATATTATTGCTTTTATAATTTATAATTGTTCGTCATTTTGAAGGGTGACCTGGCATCTTTAATATAAGTCGCTAATAACAGGTTAGCTAAGGTGCCAGTCACCATATATGAACGAAAGCCTTGGTTATACTAATTTGCTACCATTACGTAACTTTTATATTAGGCTAGGTTTCTAGGTTATAGATCCTTTGTGTCAAAAATAAATATTATTAGTGGGTATTATACTATTTGTATTAGTAATTTATCTTATATCTTTAAACGAGCAATTCTTGTATATATATATATATATATATATATATATATATATATATATATATATATATTCAGGATCTCGGCAAGGGCTCCAACGATTTTGTTGAAACTTGGCATACTAGAGGATTCGGGTCCATAAAATCCGATCTAGCTAGGTTTTATTTATAGAAAATGTTCTTTTGTCGGTGTTTTTAGCATAACAATAAATGACATTAAATTTTAAAAGAATATGAATTCAAATTTCGTTATAAATGTCAAGAGTTCCGGTAGCTCAGTTGGGGGCGGCCGGTTTTAATTTTGAGTTTTGTAGCATCCAAACAGCGTCGGTTCGAATCTCGGTGTTATTATTATTTTCTTTTTGTAATTTTTTTATATAATTTTTAGTTTTTATTAATATATCTAAATAAATTCTATAAAAATATCCCGATCGAAGCTCGGTCAACCAGATATTAGGTTATTAAACAGCAGAAAAAACTTCCGTCATTCATTTATTCGTCTCAGCCCACATGTGTCCCCCTGTTAGGCCTGGCCTTCCTGTGTTGGCTAGGGTTTTGTTTTAGGTTTATTCTCTCTTGCATAGATGTTACATTCATATTATATCCCTCAGTCGTATTTCACGACAGCCAAGGGTAAGAAGGGGGAGGGGAGTATGTATAAATGAAAACTTCTATTATCACCATTCTATTATCTTACTTAATAAAAAATTAATAACAATTTAGCATCATGTCCTCTGTGTTTTCTTTCCGGATCTTTCTCAGTCTGAGCTCGTGGTGATCCGTTGGTAGTAGTGGTGGTCGTTGAATAAACGAACAGTTTTTTTCGACTGTTTCTTTGCCGTGAACTAATAAACTAGTTTATAGTTGACTGATAAACATGTTTATGTATGAACGGCTTCGCGAATCGGTCGTCGCATCAACGAATGACACGAACGCGAAGACGATTTGCGAGTGTTCGCCCAAATCGGCCCGGACTTCGACGACGGGACGCGTGCGCACTCGCACAGCTCGCTACGCTCCTTACCCGCCCCGCAAACCTCACCGCCCGTGGGCGTCAGTCGAGGCGAAATCATAACGTATAGATAGATTGAATTGCAATTCATTGCGCTCTGCTATCATGTGATGGAACTACCATCTACCATTACATATTGAAGCGTCAATGTACATTGTACAATGAAACTGTTGTCTAATAAAATTCGTTGAAATTTCGTTATCCTTTACCAATGGACGATCAACGTACGTCATAATATAAACTAAACGTCTCGTCTTGTGTAATCGTCTACGACGTAAACTAGTCGAAAATTAGACTGTTTTTTCAACTAGTTTATCATCGACGATAAACGGTCTCGTTGCGTCGACTGTAAAATCGTCGACGACACACTACTAGTTGGTAGTATCTTAGATTTGTTAGGTTTAAATAAAAAAAATATCATTATTACTACAAATTTAATGTTTAATATATTCATTACTAACTAAACCAAAAACAGTATAATGTATGTATGTTGTAATGTAGTATATGTATGTTGTAATGTAGTATATGTATGTTCATATAGAATCATTTTCATTATGTACTGGTAATAAATTTGTATCAAAATGTGAGTTAAAATTTAATAAATAATTCTATTGCGGGTGGATATAAATTTCTGCAATAACGATGACTTGTTGGATATGAGACATTTTCGCCCACCCGTCACCATGAACTCTTTAAAATATTTGAAACGTCAGGCAATCAAAAATCAAATACAAACGCGAAAAAATTGGTAAAATAAATTTATTTACGATGTGTAATACTCACGTAAACATCAGATATCATTGTATTATATAACTCTTGATAAAACAGTAAATCTAGTTCACTATATGTACTAAAGAGTCGGTAACCAATCACGATTACAATAAAAAAAATGATTGATTCGCCGCGTCCAATTATTGTTAATTTTTATGCACACAAAAACATTTACATTTAAATTGGTCGGTTCGGTGCTTGAGAAATAAATTGCTGGTTTTTTTTTTCTGCCTATGTTTTACTATATACCTTTTATTTTGCGTATGGTGATGGAGTAAGAATACCATTCACCACCCCTCCCTTGTGTTTGTTTGTGACCTGCCAACAAAAAAGTTTAATAAAGCTATCAAGAATAGACTTTGTAAGAAAGCTTATTATAAAATCTCGGATTATGTAGATGATAATACTGATTGGTTGTGAGCAGCTCCTTATTATGCAATTTCCTTATTATTTTAAATAAACTCATTTTTAATAACTCTAATATTGAAAAGCGTAGCGTGTTTTGCCTAACGAAATTTTGCATTTTCGTCGTTTGTAACATGTTTGTAACATATGGTCTTGGTCATGCTCATTGAAGGATCTACTTGCGGTAGCTGCGTGGAGCGAGTCTCTCCCTTCCATCCATAGTGGTTGAGGGGAGTGATGGCTGCTCTAGTAGTTAACTCGTGATCGGGTGCCGCTTGTGGGATCTGGTCCAACCATAATCATTTGAATTATATTAAGTATCTTGCAGTTCGAAGGGCATCACACTGGAGCTAGGTCTTACAAAACATGTATACAAATTTATATCTAGTAAGAAGAAAAAAAAAATTAAAATAATAGACAAGCCCGCTGAGTTACTTGCCGGATCTTCTCAGTAGCGGTCGCGTTCCGATCCGGTGGTAGTTTATTTTTATTGGATAATTTAATTTTATTTTGTAAAATTGACAATATGTAAGTGCCCTCTCGGGGTCTATACATAATAAATGATTTGAATTTGAATTTGAATTTGCCGGGATTAATCCCACCACATATTCTCACCATTGTAACTCCTGTAAGCCAGGATCCTCAATGGTCTCCATAGATTACACCGAGGTTTGACCCTCAGGCAGTCCCGGGAAATGATTTTAATTATCTTGGGACCTGCAATAAATTTAATTAGAAAAGTGAAGTAGGAGCTGGAAGAGATTGAATCCATTTCCCTTCTATGCAATGCGGGAGATATGAGGCAAAATTGACTAGTTAGCCAATAAATAAGTGGATGTTAAGCTACGATAAGTGCATCCACATAGCAGCAGGGATATGGGAGATAGATGGGGCTTATATGTGAGCCTTAAAATTGATAGCAGAAATGCCTTAACGCACGAAAATTTTCGTAAGTTGTTACAAGGTCCGTATAGTATACTACTCCAGAGGTAACTTGCAAACTGTTTAACATATGGCCGCGCTCGTAACGCTAGAGATCGCACTCCCAGAGAATGTGGTGTGCTGATTGTTCATACTTGTAGTCAAATGTGGAACATTGACATAATGGTGAGGATACGAGATTAAAAGCAAATAAATTACTTTTGAAATTGCCATGATCAGTTACGAGGGCCACACAATGATCAACCTCAAGCCACATTTTCTCCATGCGCTTGCGGATACATAAAAAAAATAGATAGAAATGACGGCCTTTTGATTAATCCCATTCCTTTTGCTATTCAGTTAGAAGTTCTTCGTATACAATGGATTGAAACGCAAACAATCTAGCGATATTATGGTCGCATGTTAGCAGGAAAAATCTATGCTGACTATTTCCCTGGTGGTATAATACATTGATGCACTTCTATGAACCTTTAAGTCAACCAGAAGTACTGTTCTGTAGGCTTTAGATACTGACATTAGAGGCAGTCGTTGGCTTTGTAATAACTTAAGGCATGCTGGCCCTATGGAAATTATCAGCCCAAACAGTTGCAGCGTAATAAATACACCTCAAATATGTGGCTATATATATAGTTTTTAAGTGTATTAAAAAGTAAGCTAGCGGTAGACGTTGATATTCTAGTAAGCGCATAGACATTTTGTTTCGCTTTCTCACCTACAACTTTAATAAGTTCGATAAATGAAACATTTAATTTAAAAAAAAAGGCCGACATAGGATTTCGTTTAAAGTTTAACTTTGCCTTTTCTGGTATGTATTATATTCTCTGGTATTTATTACGTATTATATTCTTTCGTTTTTTACCATAGCAATAATCAAATTGATGGTGAATTCTATTCTTACTCTATCACCACACAGATTATGGCAAATATACGAAACACACACATAACACACACATAATATGCACATAAACAGATGTTATGTAGATTATTTGTATTATGTTATGCAAGAGAAGGAAAACTCGAAATGAAACCCTATACCAACATGTCTGACCAGCATGGTATAGTAGGTCAAATTCCCTCCCATTGTGGAGGAGGCCCGAGCCCAACAGTGGGACGTATGTGGGCTGCAATGATGATGATGATGATGATACGAAACAGCTCCTATTATTAGCAACGCATTAATGCGAAGGACTAGGATTTTTTCGGATAAACTATTTCTCGTAAGAAATTATTATGATCGATTCGTATTGACTCTATGTTTATGTATTGTCTCTATGTAAATACTGAATACTTCATAGTCCAAAAATAAAATGGGTAACTTAAAAAAAAATTGCACAAAATATTTTTATACTCAGCAAACAGGACAAAAAGGTAAGTTTAACTCTCAAAAGGATTTTACAAATCTAAAAATCAATGGTTAGTAATATATTATTTCTTATCACCTAAAATAAAAGTTCCTCTAACGTATTACTCCCAAAGGAATAATTGATCTTAGATACTTCTATCATCATAAGATGTCTATTATAAGATCTTCATTAGTTATAAAAAGGACAGTAAAATATTAATGTAGTTAATAAAATGTAGTTAATAAAGTATTTTTGTTAAAGAACTTTCAATTAAACACTCAAATGCTCGGTTTCACCCGGTTAAATTCCGTTCCTATAGGGACAAAATGTAATTCCTGATAATTTTGCTTTCCATTGATGAAATAATTTTTTAAATCGGTCAATTCCTCGCGATTCCACGCCCGTAGTTCCCGTTTCCGTGGAAATACTGGAATAAAAGCCTATGTTTCTTTTTTATAAAGTAGCTTGTTTTTATTTGCAATTAGTGAAAGATTGTTTTACTGGTTTACCACATAAAAAAATGTAATCAATATGTCTTGTAAAAGAAAAAATAGCGTAGGAAATCTGGCAACAAAAAAAAATCGCTGCATCACTGTCCACTAGTAATGGTGAACATGGACCGGACATGTAGCTACAGCTCTTTCTATGCTAATTATTTGTACAAAATATAGGGTATTCTTACCTCAAGAAGTACGAAGAGAGACAGAGAGGCATAGAGAGCGAGATAGAGAGAGAGAGAGAGAGAGAGCATAGGCGCTTCGCAATCTTCTTGCAGAGAAAATGAGCGTCCGACAATAATATATTTTTACCTCGTAAGGGAACTTTTCTATGCCTAAAATCTCGGCAACAGACTGTTCATATTGTTCCTAAGAAGTAGTATGATACATAGCAATATCTATAAATCAATTCTTTGAAGGCACCCAGGCCCAGAAACTAATATGTCATATGCTATTATTTTCAAAGGAAAAGTAACTTTATCGTTATAAATCTAAGTTACGATTTATCTATCAATAAAAACTGATGCTTTTTAAAAAAAAAGGTCTTATAACGGCCGCAGCTCTTGAGATAAGACATAAAATAGTGCCTTAAGCAGTAATTTAAGTGATTTTGACAGGATATATTACCCCTAGGGGCTATTCGCTAATACTATTTTATCTCAAATGCTTTATGGATA
The DNA here is from genome assembly GCA_032191425.1 of Lymantria dispar. Classification (NCBI taxonomy): domain Eukaryota; kingdom Metazoa; phylum Arthropoda; class Insecta; order Lepidoptera; family Erebidae; genus Lymantria; species Lymantria dispar. The sequence continues at coordinate 8,896,357 of CM063468.1, read as the reverse complement.
AGTGGAGACCCTTTTTACGGCTCTCAAATGATATCGATACTAATGTTGATAAGCATTCATTTTTAGATTACATACTAAATTCAAAAAATTCAGTCGTCATTTACTGCAGCCACGTACATGATAGAGGTGATGAATTGTATTCTGCCGTCTATTATTGGACATAGGCTATAACCAGTCAAGGGTTATATTGTCATAGATGATAGATGAGGTTACCACTTTCTGCGAGGTAGTCGTCTCGCAGCAGAAAGCAGCGGAGCGCACGCGGGAGGAACGCCTCCACGACGACACCGTCCGCCACCGGCAACTGGGCCTGATGCCGCCCCAGCCGAGGGCGCGGGTGACTGGACCGGGGATTTAAACTGTCACCCGCCGAGAGGCCGACCGCGCGGCGGTGACCGAAGTCCCCGAGGGGGGGACATCGAGAGAAGAGGGTCCTCTGCAGGGGTATTCCATCGGGCTGACCATTAGAGAAAAGGAACTCTGCACCAGCGGTCGGCCCAAGGTCGAGGGCGACATGCCACGGGTGGGTCATGGGGCCGCGCGGCGCCCCTCTGTCGCCCCGAACGGAACCCGGTGGCGAGTGAGCTGACCATGGATCGGCCCTCACGCAGTGAACTTCGCGGTTAAACCTTCCGCGGCCTCGGCTGGCCAGGAATCAGGCAATATTTTACCGTTGAGGACTTACTCCCAGACTTCCTGGTGATTCCTAAAGTGATTTTTATTTGTCACAGAAAAGTAAGATGTTGGATTTGGGTGTAGAATCTGATATTGTAAATTGCAAGGAGTTGAGATTCATTATCACACTAAGAAATAACATAAGCAAATAGCAAAGAATAAAAATAAGTAGTCTTCAATATGGCCTAGCCAGGTAAGGTTGGCATTAAATTTTATTACAAAATTATCTTATCCTAACCTTCTTTCGCCAGGGAGATGTTCGTCAGCGTCAGGAACTGAGACGCGGTCGCCGCCTTCTGTGAGGCCGTAATCTCACAGAAGGAGGCGGCGGATCGTGTGCGAGTAGAGCTCCTATTCGGCGATACGTTCCACCGCCGGCGACTCGGGTGGCGCAGGCGCGAGTATCTGCGCCTAATGCCGCCCTAGCCGAGGTCGCAGGTGATCGGACCGGGGAATTGTCCGTCACCCGCGGAGAGGCTGACCGCGCGACGGCGACCGACATCCCAGTACGTCGAGAGGTGAGGATACCCGAAAGGGTATTCCGTCAGGCCGACCACTAACGACAAGTCACATCTGCTCCGGTGGTCGACCCAACAACGAGGTGACGTGGGTACGGGTGGGTTATGGGCCCGCGCGTCGTCCTTTCATCGCCCCGGACAGATTGGACCGCGCGTGCGCTTTCCATAGCCCACCCATAAAATAAAAAAAATCCTAACCTTCTTGATTCGAAATCCACAATAAAAGAAGAAGTAAAATATTTGAGTGAACCATCGAAGTCAAAAGGGGAAGGGAGGGTGCATTTCGAGTTAGAGCCATACGTCGGCTTTTAAATTATCCGAGAATGTTGGGACAGATGCAGCCAGTCCGTATCTAGTTAAAAAGTGGTGACTCATTTTATTTTAAAACTATATCATACATACATAGATTCACGCTTCTTTCCCATAGGGGTAGGTGGAGACCACTTCCTTCCACTTGCTACGATCTTCACATACCACTTTCGTCTCCTCCACATAGATTAATCTCCTCATGCATGTTCTTCAGTTTAGTTTTTTTAATTATATTTTTAGTAGCTAGCCAGATTATTATAATATACATATATTTGTATGCCACACAGTCGGCAAACATGTCTGAACACCTTGAACTGTAACATCTTGCATGCACTTAATAGTTCGTATGTATAGGTATACACATGTTTCACAAATAAACCCTTATTTTACTTTACTTAGGTTACTTTTAACCTGGCCTTTCTTAAAAACGTCCCTGATTTGATCGTGGAAAGTTCGCGTTTATCTTTTCCTTCCAACACTTCCGTTCACATTCGCACTATAAATTCTCTGTGTTAGTCTTCATATATCACTTCGCGAAAGTCAAAATCGCATCTACACGTAAATGAGATTTCTATTTCACAGCATGCAAATCTCGCTACATCTGAATTTTATCAGAATAAAGGCGGTTCACCGTAACCGGGTGTTGTCCGGGCGTAATCCAGTAAAATCGTGGCCTGTATCCGGTTGTGTCCAGTTAAGCGGCTCCACAGGTGGCAGGGTGGTTTCAGATCTTAAAGATTTTTGCCGTATAATTTTACGGGGATCAGGTTATGTGAGGGATAGGGTTTTTCTTATCAAATATATGCCAGTTCTTTTGAACAATGAGGAAGTTATTGTTTTAAACCTCCAGGTAAAGAGGAAAATTTTATAAGTTGATGGAACAATTGTATATGACAGCGTGCGATTTAACTAAATATGATTTTATTAATTTTAAAACAAAACATGATTTTATCAATAATTGATTTAGACAAGAAGGATAATGTTTAAAAATTAAATCGATAATGCTTATGTTAAGAGCAGCGTTAATATTAAAATTAAGAGCTGGTAGCCCCGAATAGGGAAGTAGGTGGCGCCAAACATAGTAACATTTGGTCGTTCTCGTGACAGCTTGCACACGAGGTGGACAAGTTCTAACCTATTTATTGCCTTTAATCGAATTTAAAAATATTGTACTCTTTTTAATGGATCTTGTGTATTTTTTTTTAATTCAGCCGTCGCCGTCAAGAGTGACAATTCAAAACTCAGTTGGGAAGTTGTCCAATCGCATTCAAACAGCGTGAGATAGTATCTCAGTGTTATTATTATTCTGTTTTTTTAATTTTTGATATTTTAATCATTATTTCATCATTTTATTTTTTAATATATATATATATATATTAAAAAATATATATGTTTGACAAAAGCACAATTTACAAAAAAAGAAATTATACCTAGCAAAACTCGGTCAACCTTATATTTAATATCAAATTGTACAAAAACGAACAGTGCAAGCGTGTTCTTAATTTGGTATTTTCGACATCAATACAGGATGCCAGGTAGGAAGGAGGCCACAATGGAGGGTAATAGCCAATACTGCTCTGCAGGCCCTCCTGATACTCCATTTAATACAATATCATACTCGTAGTCCACATATCCGTGTTGTGACGGAGAAAAAAAATACACCTTTCTCACCGATAGATGTCGTAGAAGATGACTAAGTGATGTATGCATGTGAAATCGATAAAATTCGGTACAAAAGCCTATTTCAACACATAACTAGTGTGAAATAATATGCCAATTTAGCTCCCATTATTAAGGAGTCTCGTGCCGTGGGCTGAGATTATGATAATATCACATAGAAAGAAATATATTTGGATAAAGTTTATTCCAGATCCAGAATCTTGTCTTATAAAATCCAATGGAAATCCTGGTTTTGGGTGTAATTTGTGTAACGATTGTATTTTCATGTTAACGTTCGTAATCAACTCAGTGCTCGGTTACCAGTGTAATTTATATAATTCTGTCTTAGAAGTATTATGTGATAGAATAAATTCATTTGTATGAGGAGTCCGTGTGTTTGTTGGGGGACTAGGAATATTATTCACCACCCCTCTTTCTTGCCCCTGTGTGTCGTAAAATAACAGATAACTTCTATTCAATAGAAGGAAAACTCGAAATAAAACCCTATACCAACACGTCTGACCAATGTGGAAGAGACTCAAGTCCAGCAGCTGGACGTATATGAGCTATATTTATGATGTGGAGTCAATTTTATACAGAAAATTCGAAACATTGAAAGACGATTTCTAAAAATAACATTGAATAAACGCCACCAATTCTTAATCGCAAAAATCAACAGCCCAAAGCATTTCCAATGAGATTTGTGAATCAAAAGATATGAAACATTTAAATTAACACATCCCAAACGATTATTAAAATTTTTGTTTTCATTTCAATATCCATTCATTCGTTCATCAGCCCGTAGGCCCGTCGACGCGTTGGACTTCGGCCTGCCTATAAGAACGCTACCAACGGCTCTCTGCAACTTTTAAGATGTTTACAATCCTCCTAGGCGGGCTATCATTTCAATAGATGCCATATTATCGTAAATGAGTATAATGAAGATAAACTATTTTCAAGAGTAAATTCACCACCTCCTTTCATGCCGTAGGTATTGTAAGATATGAGTTAGGGATTTAATATACAGATAATGTACAAACATGGTTTTACTTCGGCTTGTCTACGCAAGTGAAGGAAAACTCGAATTAAAATCAGTACATCTAACCAGCATGATATCATTATCATCATGGTGGTCAGATAGGTTAAGGAGATGGGTTAAAGAAAATCATAGGGTTTTGTTTCTCTTGCAATGTTCTACTCTATATATCATATCCCTTAGTAGTCTTTTACAACACCCACGGGCAAGAGAGGGGGTGGTGAATTGTAATCTTACTTCGTCACCAAGGTGTTAATATTATAGATACATACATAGTCTCATGCGCGTTTTTTTTTTTTTTTTTATTGCAAACGGTGGCAAACGAGCAAACAGTACACCTGATGGTAAGTGTTGCTGCCGCTCATGGACCTTTACAAGGCCGTTGTCTACCGCGAAGAAAGCGAAGGGAGTGTGAATGCGTGCATTGATGCTCGGTGATACCAAGGGCACCACCAAAACCCTCCACACGCAATCACCCTCAGAAAGTTGGGCTGCCGGCTCTCTCGCTCACCGAACGAAGCGCAGTAACAAATTGCTACTACTCAGACGTCGATTTTCTGCGAGAGCATGGTACTGCCTCGGACGGACCGGCCCGCGGCTGTAGACAGATAACTGTCGACAGTGTGGTCCTACCACTCCTAGGACGTTTCTGAGAAGAGTAGGCAGAGATTACGGATTGCCATTAGCCATGACCTTTGGCATACCTGCATCGCTTCTCTTATACTTCATTACAGTCTTCATGCATACTTTACAAATTACGCTTACTTTTAATATAACCAAGCAACCATGAATCCCATTTGGTCCCTTGGGAAACTTATGAGTCATCAAATCATCGCATCATCATCATCGCAGCCCACATACGTCCCACTGCTGGGCTCGGGCCTCCTCCACTATGGGAATTTGACCTACTATACCATGCTCGTCAGATATGTTGGTATAGGGTTTTATTTCGAGTTTTCCTTCTTTTGCACAGATGTTATGTGCAGATTAAATCCCATAGTCGTCTTTTACGACATCCACGGCCAAGATAGGGAGTGGTGAATTGTATTCTTACTCCGTCACCACACGGAATACGAGACCACTCGACATAAAATACTATGCCAATACGTCTGACCAGCGCAACATACGATCAACTACCCTTCCTTTGTGCACGAGGCTCAGCATAACAGTAGGAATTATGTTAGCTAAAAAAATACTATTATGTTCGTTACTAATTACGATCATTTACTAACTTCACCTGTATAGCTACATAAAACAAACAAATCAAGCACATCCATTCAGTCCCCCCCAATTTGTTCTTAGTCAACAAATCGTAAATCCATCTTCTCAACAGTCAGACAACGATAGTGAAACGGTAATGAGCCTTATTGGTGCAAAATCACGGCCGAATAACGCCCGTGACACATTCACGGTGAGGGCCCCGACGTCTACGTCGGCTGTACTGATTTACGTTGCGACACAAATAGCTTACACTACTATATTAGTTTATTAATTATTTATGGTCCAATGTTGGGAGTTTGTTATAGTGTTGGAATATTATAGTTTGTTTTGATACTAAATATTTCAATACAAATTTAGTATGTATTTTTGAAGTGAAAACTCTATAGGCAGATTTGGATCGCAGTGGGCTGTGGGTCGACTAGATCAGGACCTATTGGCGGCGGCCGCTATCGTCCATTCGTGGTTCAGTCCTCACCGCCCCAAGCGGACGGGGTGGACGCCGAGGTTGGCCGCATTCGCTGTGCGTTATCGCAGATCAGCGATACGGCCATGCCCCGTATGCGGTGTCTGCCACCAAAGAGGGCGGTCCCTTGCTAGTGCCGAGGGTTGGCAGATCTGCGTGCATATGTGCCCAGAGGTCCTATGCCCGCAGCAGGCGGTATCACTGTGATGCTGAGCGGGAGGGTCAGCTATATGAGATTTACCGATATGCGCGGTCTACCTTCAAGCTGGCCGTCCGTTATGCCAAGGACGTCAGTCGACAAGAGATGCTGACACAGTCTTGAACGTGACTCCTGGGGTCGCCCTATCGCGTAGCGCTGAGTAAGCTCTGTGCGCACCCCCCTCACCAAGACTCTCCAGCCTCGCCTCTTCACCAGAGTTGTCGAGGACCTGTTCCCCCGACGTGCGGACCATACGTCATGACTTTGCTGGACAGTGACCGGGAGGCTAAAGAGTGTTCTGCCCGTCACGGAGATGGAGATGGGGGTGGTGGTAACGCGTATCCCGCCTCTCAAATTTCCCACCGCCAGACCAAACGGTATATTCGACCGGGTGTTGGCCCTAGTCCTCGAGCACCTGGGACCACGCCTCAGCGGACTGTACAACGCTTGTCTAACGTCTGGGTAGTTCTCTGGATGTTGGAAAGAGGAGAGGCTGTTGCTCCTTCCGAAATCAGGACAGCCTTCGGACTCGGCCGCGACCTACAGGCCTATTGTGTTGCTGTACGATGAATTCCAAATTTGCTGTAGGATCATTAGGCGAATGGGGAGCTGCATTAACATCACCTTATAATATCAACTAAAATATCTAGCAAGCGAAAGGAAAGATGATACACAACAAAAAATGTAAAAACAATTATTTATCTGTTTAGTAAAAGTATTAGTAACATATTTTTTTAATGCACGGTTGTAACAGATTATATTATTTATCTGTCACCAAATGGGGCATCATCTATGTAAGAGAAAACACACTGTAAACCCAACGCTATTCCAATACATTTGGTCAACGTATTATATATAAATTTTATTACGAATTGAATAAGAACTCGAAGTTTGTTGTTTAACAAAATATTTACGTAACGTATACTAAGTATGTATTTTCTTTTATCGTTTGCGTGGTATTCAGGAAAATGCTAAAATAGACAAATCTCAAATATGTTATGATTTTATTTTCTAACTGAAGACGCAATATAAAAATGAGTTCTTTATTTTTCCAATACTTACATAGGCGACAAAGAAGTATAAGAGAAGGTCGTGTTTATTGGAAATGGTACAATGTGTCACCACTTATTGCTTCCTATAGATAGCGTAAAAACTGTCTTAAGGATTATTAGGAGAATGTCCAACACTTCTCTTGCATAGATATTATACGCATATTATATACAATATCTGTTTTTGTTGTATTTTTGTCGAATTTATTTAGATATATATTAATAAAAATTAAAAAAAAATATATAAAAAATTACAAAAAGAGAATAATAATAACACCGAGATTAGAGCCGACGCTGTTTGAATGCCAAACCAAAACTAAAAGAAAACTGGACAACTTCCCAACTGAGTTATCGTAACTCATGACATTGACGGTGAAATTGGAATTCATATTCTTTTAAAATTTAATATCATTGTATTGTTTAGCTAAAAATACGATTAATTAAATACGTATATAACATGTATGCAAACAAATAAAAATTCTAAATAAAACTCTATACCAATACTCAATATGCTCTTTAAAAAAACAAATCTTCTATTTTGGAGGAGGGTCGAGCCCAAGAGTTTTTCTATACGAGTTAAAATGATGATTATAATAATAATGATGTGAATTTATTATTTACTAGCAATCCGCCCTCGCTTCGCTTCTGTTATAGGCTATAGTCGTTTTACCCGCGTAGTTCCCGTTCCCGTGGGAATACCGTGATAAAATATAGCCTAGTTTACGCCCTGATATTATAGCTTTTCATTGGTGAAAGAATTTTTGAAATCGGTCCAGCCGTTTTGAAGATTACCCGGAACAAACAGACAGACAGACAAAAAATTTTTAATTGCTATTTTAGGCATAGGAGTCGTGCAAATAACCGTGTGAGCATGAAAAAAGTTTATTATTTTGACATTACAAACAGACACTCCAATTTTATTTATTGGTATAGATAATTTCATATATGATACACGATAAAAAATCAAAATCACCCTGTTTTTGTTAAAGTCGTCGTCTTCATCGTCGCCATCTCAGCTCATACATGTCCCACTGAGCTGAGCTTGAACCTCCTTCATATAGAAGGGAAATTGACTTACTATACCATGCTGGTCAGACACGTTATAGGGTTTTATTTCGAGTTATCCTTCTCTTTCGCAGATGTTATCTGCATATTATATCCCTTAGTCGTCTTTTAAGACATCCACTGGCAAGATATGCAGTGGTAAATTGTATTCTTATACTTCACCGCACAGAAAAGCAAACCTATTGAATTCTATTGACCATACTCCACTATACCCACAGTGCATAAAGAAGTAAAAAGAAGCAAATAACTGCTTTGATTATACAAAAGAATTTAATATTAATATTATTAATTATTTTTAATTAAAAGTGACAATTTCACAGCATCCCGTCATTCCATTATGATGGCAGTGTAAAATAATTTCAATGTATAAAATATTTTTAATCATCGCCCGCGAATATGAAAGGGTCGAAATTGACAAGCGATAATTGGATAGTTTTCTGTGACGTCATAAAATAAATAAACAAAGCATCGTTCATCGTGTGTGACAGACAGAAATTGATTAAAGTGCTTATTACGTTATTATGTTTATTTTTCACTAGCAACCCGCCCTCGCTTCGCTTCGGTTTTAATCGTTTTACCCGCGTAGTTCCCGTTCCCGTGGGAATACCGGGATAAAATATAGCCTAGTTTACGCCCTGATATTATAGCTTTTCATTGGTGAAAGAATTTTTGAAAACGGTCCAGCCGTTTTGAAGATTACCCGGAACAAACAGACAGACGGACGGGCAAAAATTTTTTAATCTGTATTTTAGGCATAGGGACGACACCTATACACCTATACACCTTACTCGATCACCACTCGGCAAAAGTAAGTATTTTAACGTTGATTTATTCATTAGCTCATATGCGTCCCACTGTCTTTCTTGAGGTTCTTCCACAATAGAAGGGAATTTGGTCTAATATACCGTGCCGGTCAGACATGTTGATATAGGATTTTATATCGAATTTTCCTTTTCTAGCATAGAAATTATTTGCATATTTAATTCCTTAGTCATATTTTACGACACCCATGGGCAAAAGAGGGGTTGGTGGGTTGTATTCTTACTCGATCACCACACGGAAAAGTAAATATTTTAACATTTCTTAAGTATTTTATGTTGTTTTTAAGTTTTTTTTAGTATTTTTTTATTCATTTAAGCTCATATACATACGTCCCACTATTGGTCTCTAGGCTCTTCCACAATAGAATTGTATCCTTTCTCTGTCACTACCCAGCAAAGTACTTTAACGTTAATTTATTATTAAATCAAAAGATAAAATAATAAACAACAGTTAACTTCTCCATTTAAAATCGTAAACAAATGGTTTTAAAAGATAATCATCAATTTGACTTAAACACATCTGGAACTATAATAAATTGCTAGTGCAAAGCCCTTCGAGGTCCCTTGAGAAGTATATCTCCAAAAACATAAAGGGGTTTGTAGATCCACTAGGGACAACCCTTAACATGTCAAATAGTCATATTTTAAGAGAAATATATTAGTTTGTAGGTTATGACGTTTTTTGGGTCAGATATTATTCGCAGTTCGCATTTTGGAGGGTGAAAAGATTTGTTTAAAGGATGAAATGTCGAGTTGGGGAAATGACCATGCACTCATAACTTACCAAACGTTGGTAGGGGGATCTCCTATCATAAAAAGAGATGTTCATAGTTTGCAACGCAATCATAATGCTTGAGGGCAAATTTCATAGACCGCCTTTCAAATAATACGTATTTGAGTAAGGCATACTTATCCGCGATATTTTCTTTTACATTTTAGCCTTCTATCGCATTAACGTAAATTTTATCAAACAGCTTTTCTATCCTCTGGGAAAAGTACCTTTTTGTGGATGATACTTGCCCTACAGTCTTTTTTTTATCACTAACACATTTTCGCATATATGAATACGAAATGCCAAGGCGATTGATTGTATAGTTACATTCTTTTTTATAATATTGATATAAAATCTGCTACGTGAATTCAGTATTGTACGTGTATATCTAACAGGAGCATGGTCCTCAAGTTTATAAGATATATATGCAGCCTATATCGAGAGACCAAACCTTAACCAACTAAAAAATTGAAACAATACATGACTAATAAGAATAGATGAGAAATTACAGAATAAAATCATTGTGATTTCTGATGATGTTTATGCGAGTATTACACATCTATACCAATAAATAAAATTGGAGTGTCTGTTTGTAATGTCAAAATAATAGGAATTTTTCATGCTCACACGGTTGTTTGCACGACACCTATGCCTAAAATAGCAATTAAAAAATTTTTGTCTGTCTGTCTGTCTGTTTGTTCCGGGTAATCTTCAAAACGGCTGGACCGATTTCAAAAATTCTTTCACCAATGGAAAGCTATAATATCAGGGCGTAAACTAGGCTATATTTTATCCCGGTATTCCCACGGGAACGGGAACTACGCGGGTAAATCGACTATAACCTATAACCTATAACCGAAGCGAAGCGAGGGCGGATTGCTAGTTTTAAATAAAATTACTTTAGAGATTTTATCGCGTTTGTATTTGATTTTTGATTGCCCAACGTTTCGAAAACTTTGCAGCGTTCGTGGTCACGGGTGGACTAAGATGTCTCACGCCCAACAAGTCATAGTTATTACAGAAAATTTATAATTATCTACCCGATACAGAAAATTTGTTATTAAATTTATTAAATTTTGACCCACGTTTTAGTACAAATTTTTTGCCAGTATGAGAAGAAAATGATTCTATATGAAAAAATTATATTGTTTATGATTAGTAATTGTTTATTATTAAATTTGTAGCAATTATTATGACAATTTATAAATAAATAGTGTTATTTAAAATAAAATCATTGTTCTCTCGTCCCAATTACTTACCCGAGGTTGGCAAAATATGTACACGTCTTCCATCTTAAATATTGCAAAAGTTATTGGCAATCCTTTTATGACCACCTTCCTAACGTCAATCCTCCTTAGAAATGTGATAGTTAATTAAACAACGGATGGAATCGGTCCAGTGTGCCTACCTTGAATTTCGATTTCAATTCTAAATCCAGTCGCAGCTCGAATTTGAGCAAATTTGGTACCCTTGAAAGCGACACTAGCACATCATTGGAATTAAATTCGGTAGAATATTTTTAAACTAAATGAATTCGACTCTCGTCGATTAAGTCAAATATTTGCTACTCCCGACGTGATTTTGACGCAGTTTAAAATCGTTAATGTTGCACAATTTCAAGAAAGCGTCTTTGTGGTGATCGCGTTCGATAAAGTTATTAATTTAAAGTAAGAAAATACGCCACATTGGTGAAAATAACAACGGCAAACGCGAAGAATTCATTCTCGATTTTGTTCAAGAGTACCAAATATAAGTTTGGTGAGATTGGAATTGAATCGGATTCGAAATTAAAATTGATTTCAAGAGTAGGCCCACAGGTATCAAACTGAAGCTAAAGTATCGGCTTTTGGTCGATTTCTACGACACCAAATGCTAGTTGATATTGAGTAATAGGTTAGTAGTATTACTAGCCCCATTAGTCTTCCGTGCGGTGACGAACTAAGAATACTATTCACCACCCCCTCTCCTGGGCCGACCACTGACGACAAGTCACATCTGCTCCGGTGGTCGGCCCAACAACGAGGTGACGTTGGGTACGGGTGGGTTATGGGCCCGCGCGCCGTCCTTTTATCGCCCCGGACGGACTGGACCGCGCGTGCGCTTACCGTAGCCCACCCATAAAAAAAAAAAAAAAAAAAACCCCCCCTCTCTTGCTATTGGGTGTCGTAAAATACGACTTAGAGATTAAATATGCATATAACGTCTATGCAAGAAAAAGAATACATGAAATCAAACACTATACCAACACGTCTGACCAACGTGGTATAGTAGGTAAATTTTTCTCCTATTGCGGAAGGCTTACGCCCAATAGTGGGACGTATATGAGCTGAAATGATGATTAGTAACCCTTACCACACAGTACGCATTCATCATCATCATTTCAGCCTATCGCCGTCCACTGCTGGACGTAGGCCTCCCTCATGTTACGCTACAAAGTGCGATCCTGTTCCTACCTACATTCAACGACGCCCAGCAACTTTCACCATGTCGTCAGTCCACTTAGTGGGGGGGTGTCCAACACTGCGTCGTCCAATACATGGTCGCCACTCTAGAAACTTTCTTCCCCAGCGGTTGTCGGTTCGTCGAGCAATGTGGCCTACCCATTGGCACTTCAGCGTGCTAATTCTTCGTGCTATGTCGGTTACACCCGTTCTTCTGCGGATTTCCGTATTTCGGATTCTATCTACTCATTATAGAATAAAATAAATAATATATAGACTGTTTTCATTTTCTTTTCTTTTCAAATAATCAAATAATATATAATTAAAATATTAGTGGAAGCTCGATCATTTTGTCTGATTTCTCCGTAATGTGTTCGTCATAAATACATGTTACAGTACTTAGGTAACAGATTATCTGCCATAGGCTATGTACGTAATTATGCTTAGCTGTGATGATTGAATGCTGACAGTAATTATCTAGCGTGCGTCCTAAATGTAGAAGATAAAATTAATATTCTGAATATTTGTTATAAGTAAATTGAATCCACATTTATAGCTTAAAGCCTCCGTGTGGTCACGGAATAAAAATATAATTCACTAATATTATCCCAGTGTAATATTATCCCAGACGAGCCAGCCTTTATCATTAGGTACTGGCAGAGAATTACATGTCCCGGGGTCAACCGCTTCTTAGTACAAAGTTATATAGACATCTAGACGACAATTGAAAAGTTTTAAAAATCAAAAGTGCACGCCTCATAACGCTTATCCATTCATATTAAAAAATCTGTTAAATTGTATTCTGTAGAAGTTAAAGAAAAATCTAAAAGAAGCTATTCCAAAGTTTTTTGTTGCACTAAATAAAATAAAAATCGGATTTTATCGAGCTTGTATTTGACTTTTGATTGCCCGATGTTTCGAACATTTTGCAGTGTTCATGGTTACGGATGGACTAAGATGTCTCACGTCCAACTGTGTAATACTCGCGTAAACATCAGAATTAATTAAATTAAAAATCCTTTAAAAAAACATAAGTGTTAAAACGAGTATTTTTCCTTAACTTGTATATATTCATATTATTCAATAAATACAATTTGAACAAAAACGAAATATTTTTACTTCCAGTTATTGCTTAATTTCGGTAAGACTAGAGTATAGCACTACTTTAAACCCTTCTCATTAAGAGACATGCAATAATTCAATGCTTCGCGTAATGAGGCGTGCAAACCTTGATGAGCGTTATGAGGCATTCCAAAAAAAAACTCACATCATAATCCAATAAAATTCTCACGTCTCGCATGTCTTAGACCATATATCTCTGGCGGTTTCCCGTTTGTCAATGTCCCCCGTATCACTCTATTATGATTTGAACAATCTTCAAATGTTGACTTATCTTACATCTTTGTGAAGAACATCGCTTGGTTGAATCGTGTTGAGAATTTACAATAAAAGGGGACAATCTTATGTTGTAATAGGTTTTATGGTATATATACTTGATTTCCGCGCAGTGACGGTGTAAGAATACAATTCGCCACGCTCATTTTGCTTGTAAGTGTCCTAAGAGACGACTAAGGAATTAAATATGTATATACCATCTATGAAAGAGAAATAAAATTTGAAATAAAACCTTATACCAATACGTCAGACCAGCGTGGTACAGTAGGTCAGTTTTCCTTCTATTAAGGAGGCTCGAGCTCAACAGTGGGACGTATATGAGCTGAAATGATGATGATAAAACTGTGTTTGGTGATGGCTACGAAATAAATAATAATAATAGTGGGTGTCGTTAACGACTGACAGCTTCGAGCTTCAAGGACATCATCATCGCAACCCACATACATCCCACTGTTGGGCTCGGGCCTCCTCCACAATGGGAGGGCATTTGACCTACTATACCCTGCTGGTCAGACATGTTGGTATAGGGTTTCATTTCAAGTTTTCCCTCTCTTGCATAGATCTTATGTGCATATTATATCACTTAGTCGTCTTTTACGACATCCACGGGCTAGATTGGGAGTTGTGAATTGTATTCTTACTCCGTCACCACACGGAAAACATAGCATATATTCAATTTATTAATAGTTTCATAAGTAGCAAGCAAACCACACCAAATAAATGTTTGTTCGTACGTATATAATAATTGAACTCGAAGTGAATTCGCCTCGATGTTATGATACAAGTAAATGAACGATAAATCTTACGGTTTGCACATTATACGATAAATTCTGAATCGTTTGTTTGTTGAAATCGTTCGGAAAATCTATCGGGTGATAAAACTGAGTGCGGTGGTTTCACCACTACCATTGGTTGAACTCGAAAGTTCGTATTCCAATTCATTTCTAATTCAATGAATTGGAAAGTTTAGACCTGATTTTTTTAAATAGTAAGGAAATAATGTTTTGCGAAAACTTTTTGAAGTGAAACTTCTTTTCGCGCATGCGGGTAAATTTTTTACGGATAAAACGCAATTTAGCGTCACGAAGATGTGCAGCGTTTTTGTCGAAGAAGAGAGAGAGAGAGCGATTGAGACCGATTGAGAGAGAGTGAGAAAGGGTGAACATAACACGAAGCACAGCCATGGGGCGAGAGTAGGGAGCAAGCGAGTGAGAAAGACCGAGAGATTTTTTAATATTCTTTATTTTTCTTTTTTTCTTTTAATACTGATAAAAAACACATATAACCATAGAAGTTTCACTTCTGACATGCGTACTTAGTACTCACGCTATTTTCTTTCATTGTTGATAAACCGCCCTAATGCTCTAAAACTAAGAGTTTCCTCTTTTCACGTGGTGTCTGAGTAAGAATAGAGTTCACTACCCCTTTTCTTACCCATGGGTGTCGTTAAAAACGACTAAGGCATATAATATACAAAAAACATTTATACAAAAGGAGAAAAACTCGATATAAATCCTATGCGAATACGTTTGACTAGCGCGATATAGTAGATTAATTTCCCTCCAGTTATTGCAGAGTGGTAATTTCCTATCTAATGAAGAAGTAAAAAATATTATTCATCACCCCCTTATTCTTGTCCGTAGGTGATAGTTCAAATAAAAAGGTGTAAATTAAAACTTTTTATATTCATTTGGGTTTGACATTTATTGGCACAGATGTAGTGACATTGGCATAGCTATAGATATATTGTTAACGTTAACAAGGGTCTTTTGACGGGAATGTCAAAATGCAATGTAGTATCTTTAAATTTTATTCATTACTAGCAACCCGCCTTCGCTTCGATATCAGTCACCTTATCCGCGTAGTTGCCATTCCCGTAGGAATATCGGGGTAAAATATAGCCTATGTTACTGCCTGATATTATAGCTTTCCATTGGTGAAAGAATTTTTGAAACTGGTTCTATGGTTTAAGCGTGAAAGCTTAACAAACAAATAAACAAACAAATAAACTTACATTCGCATTTATAATATTAGTAAGGATTTTAGTGTTTTAGAGTATAATATAATTTAATAAAATTAAAAAAATTATGAATTAATTTTGCTGATATTTTATGTAATACATATAATACAGATAAAATGCTGAAATGCAGTAAATATGATAT
The DNA here is from genome assembly GCA_032191425.1 of Lymantria dispar. Taxonomy (NCBI): domain Eukaryota; kingdom Metazoa; phylum Arthropoda; class Insecta; order Lepidoptera; family Erebidae; genus Lymantria; species Lymantria dispar. Next base: position 8,880,572 of record CM063468.1, on the reverse strand, counting down.
AGTAGTGAACAGTGTGTGTTTAAATATTCTGCCAAAATTATCAAAGGAACCGTGATTTGGTTATCAGCACCTAATCTATGGTAACTTAGACTAAAATACGAAAACTATAGACGTGAAGAATAAATATTATAACCTGACACTGGCACAAATAGTCCATAATTGTAGCTTATTGTCATTACACATAATGAAGAAGAACTACCCTTCCAAACCTATTTATAGAAGTTTTCATTTCAATAATATATATATATATGGATTTAAAATAAAAAATGAATTATACAATAGTAGGGGCCACTTCGTAAGTCTCGATTGGTAACTGAAGTCTTATGTTATCTAGACAAAGTACCTCATAAGTATTGCATTCTACTCATACTTGGTAAGCATAATAAATTGATGAGGGTATACTACACAGTTTAAATTTTATAGATACACAACTTATTTTATTGATCCAGTGAGATAACTAATAGATGAATCGGGCGATGCAGCGTAGGGATACCCGCTACTAGGTGTCTAGGTGTTTCAAAGTCAGAGGGAATCGTTGGATGCAGGTGGCAGAGACTGTTCCGAGTGGTATTCTCATGGGGAGGCCTATGTCCAACAGCAGACGTCTGTAGGCTGATGGATGGATGGATGGAATAACTAAGTAGCTATCAAATTTGATATCCAGTTGACAGCAAAGATGACGTAATGGTCTAATAGAGGTCCTCTACGCATTCATCATCATCATCATCATAGCTCTTTAACGTTCCACTATGAAAGTAAACCTACTATACCACGCTAGACAGACCTAGTGGTAGGACCACACTGTCGACAGCTATCTGTCTACAGCCGCGGGCCGGTCCGTCCGGGGTAGTACCACGCTCTCGCAGAAAATCGACGTCTAAGTAGTAGCAATTTGTTACTGCGCTTCGTTCGGTGAGCGAGGGAGCCGGAAGCCTAACTTTCAGAGGATGTTTGCGTGTGGAGGGTTATGGTAGTGGCTTTCGAATACCGACGATGATGATGATTAGGGGTGATAACCGAGCCTCAATGCACGCATTCACACTCCCTTCACTTTCTTTGGTCCATGAGCGGCAGCAACACTCACCATCAGGTGTACTATTTGCTCGTTTGCCACTGCTTGCAATAAAAAAAAAAACACGTTGGTATAGGGTTTCATTTTAAGTTTTCGTACATAGATGTTATGTGCAGATTATATCCCTTAGTCGTCTTTTACGACACTCATGAGCGAGATAGGCTTGGTGAATTGTGTTCTAACTCTATCATTATGCGGCAAATTCAACAATATAATAAAATCCTCATAATACCATGACCATTTCTTTACCGTAGGGTCTTTAGGGTAACTCAGGGACGACTAAGGGATATCCTTTAGTCTATTTGGGTCTGCACCTCGATTCAAATTGGAATTTCGGGCCACTTTGCCCACCTCGGAAGTGGTAAAGGTAGCAGGAGAAAATTGGATACCCTTGCCTAGACAGAAAGATAGATGGAAGTCCTTGGAGGAGGCTTTTACCCGAAGGGGGTCCATATAAGCCACGGAAAAAAATAATAATAAAAATGATTTAATTTAATTTGTTCATAATGTAATTGCAATTATTTAAAAAGAATTCTATTTATTATATTGATTAATCAAATGTATTGTAATAGGCTGATATGGAATTAAATAAAGCTTTATTATTATTATTATTTTCATGTATCTCAGTGTCACGGGTATCTTACAAAGGAAGATACCCGGTCCTTTGGTAGGCTTACATGGGGATGTGGATCCAACACGCAGAGGCCTTTGGAGAAATTTAATGTTAAAATGGGATTTTTTTTTTTTTTTTTTTTGTGGGTGGGCCGCGGTCGGCGCGCCTCCGCACCACTCCGTCCGGGGCGACAGAGGGGCTTAAGCACGCAACTCCCGCGACCCACCCGAAAACCACGTCGCCTTCGTCATTGGGCCGACCACTGGAGCAGCGTTAACTTGTCGTCAGTGGTCGGCCCGACGGAATACCCCCTACTGGGGTACCCTCCCATCGACCGACGTCCCCCACTCGGGGAGGACGTCGGTCTTTCCTCACGCGGTCGGCCTCTCGGCGGGTGACGGACTAATCCCCGGTCACGTCACCCGCGGCCTCGGCTAGGGCGGCATGAGGCGCAGATAGTTGCGCCTGCGCCGCCCCAGTCGCCGGCGGCGGATCTCCTCATCGAGGCTGCGCTCCTCACGCAGGCGATCCGCCGCCTCCTTCCGCGAGATCACCGCCTCGCAGAAGGCTGCGACCGCGTCCCAATTCCCGACGCTGTCGACCATCGCCCTAGCGATAGCCGGCAGCGTCAGGTCCGTACCGATGATTGCGACGAGTTCACAGCGCTGCACTGCCCAAGCCCCGCAGGCCTCGAGCGTATGGCGCGCCATGTCCTCGTCGCAATCGCAGTAGTGGCAGGACGGTGTACTCTCCCTTCTAACGACCTTGTGCAGGTATTTGGCGAAGCACCCATGCCCCGTCAAAACCTGCACCAGTCGGAAGGAGAGCACCCCGTGCCGCCTCTCCAACCACTGCATCAGCATCGGCCGGAATGTTAAAATGGGATGGGACATCTACCGATGACACTCCACGTTTGCACATAACACTCGTGAACTGCTAACGGTAGGTGTAAAACTATTGTACAATGATGATATCTAAAACCTGGTTATGGGGTTGTGAGGTTTGATGGAGGCCAGGCCGTGGACGGCGGCGACACTGCTGGCAGGCGATCCGCCTTGGCCGCTGGTGGCAGAAGCGCTAGCGGATGTATACTGGTACCGCGCCACAGCACGAGTGAACGGCGAGCAGGTCTCCGCAGGGGGACTGGGCAGGGCTCGGGAAGTGGCTCGAATGAAAGTCATCCGGCGGTGGAGTGAAGATCTAGAGTCCCCCGGAGCAGGACGAGGGACTGTGGAGGCGGTTACGCCGCATCTCTACCGCTGGCTCAGGAGGAGATACGGCAGCCTTACATTTAGGATGGTGCAGGTGCTTACCGGACGTGGGGTCTTCGGTAAGTACCTGCACAGGGAGGAGGAGACGCCGCTATGCGCTCCTCCTCCCACCGCCCTGAATGATGACAGGACGTGGCCAGACGGGGGTGTCGGGGATAGAATGTCATCAGACGATCTCTCCGGCACCACATAAAAGTACGAAAGGGGTCGCTGTGGTTTTAGTGGATATTTTGGTCACTTTTGTGGCCGGCGAGTCCCACACACACACTCCCGTGTCTGTAACCGGCGGGGGATAGTGCGTAAATGCATTTCCTACAGCGTGAAAAAAAAGGGGTATCCCTTAGTTGTTTTTTACGACACCCTCGAGCAAGATGGGGATGGTGAAATGCATTCTTACTCCGACACGTCACGGATCAACTATACAACAGACATACTGTAAGACTATCTGTATTATTTATGTTCAATTACCGTATAGGAAAGTAGGGGTAATAACTTTCACAATTGTCAATCGTTGTTGAGTTCATTTAAGAGGATTTAATTGAATCTATTCGTCTTAAAATACATTCACGTTCTTCAAATACCTTTAATCCTATAGCTTTTCAGTATCTGAGTCTATGCTTTTGTAAGTTACTATCATATTTTAGATTAAAACTACGTATTTAATTAGTTTCTTTGAAGTCCATAAATCTTTTATGAAGACTAAGAAACTCCTTTAGCATAAGTATCCTAAGAAATATTTTAAATGCCAAAGGTTGTTTGCTTATTTATTTGTTACGCTTTTGCGTCTAGACCACTAAATAAATTATTTAAATTAATTTAGTGGTTTTATTTTCTTAGAACATTACGTTATCAGCGAGTAACATAGGCTATTTTATGCCCGTAATTCCATTGGAATGGGAGCTACACGGGGAAACCGCAAGAATCTGCTAGTCGTATATGTAAATCTCTCCGTGTGGTAACAAATTAAGAACACGATATCTTGCCTGTGTATGTCGTAAAAGTCGACTAAGGGATATTCATCATCATATCAGCTAATACACCTCTTGGACTCGAGCCCCCTCCACGATAGGAGGGAAATTGACCTTACTATACCATGCTGGTCAGACAGGTTGGTATAGGGTTTTATTTCGAGGTCCTTTTCTGGCACATATGTTATTTATATCCTTTAGTCCATTCTGTGGCCCGATTGCTAACTGGCCATGGCAATTTCAAGAGTTAGTTATTTTCTTTTAATTTCGTATCCTCCATTATGTCAATGTTCCACATTTGACCACCAGTATGAACAATCAGCACACCACATTCTCTGGGAGTGCGATCTATGGCGTAATGAGAGCGACCATATGTTAAACAATTTGCAAGTGACCTCTGGAATAGTATACTGTATGGACCTTGTAGCAACTCGAAAAAATTGCGGCGCATTCAGGCGTTTTTGCCATACCTATTATAGCAATAAATCTTAAGGCTCACATATAGGCCCGGTTAGTTCTTCCATATCCCTGATGCTGCGTGGCTGCACTTATCGTAACTGCACGTCTTCTTATTTATTGACTAACTAGTCAATTTTGCTTCATATCTCCCGCATTGCGTACGAGGGAAGTGGAATCAATCTCTTCCAATTCCTCCTGTTTAACTTTTTCTAATTAAATTTGTTGCGGGTCCCAAGACAATTAAAATCATTTCCCGGGACTGCCTGCGAGTCAAACCTCGGTGTGATCTATGGAGACCGTTGCAGATCCTGTCTTACAGGAGTTACATTGGTGGGAAAATATGGTGGGATTAGTCGCAATAAAAAATATCCCTTAGTCGTCTTTTACGACATCCAAGGGAAAGATAAGAACTGGTGAATTGTATTCTTACTCTGATTCTACACGGTCACTCTTATCTCAATGTTATATCTGTTTAATCACTATTTATTCTATCCAGTTTACATTAAAATAAATGTAACAATTATTTATCCATTTTTATGTTATTTGCCTTCTATAAAATGTGGTTTTAATTTACAATAAATGTATTTGTCTGCAACGGAATTCGATTTATATACTTTGAATAAACTTAAATACTTGATTTTATGGATAACTGGCAATTCCATGCTCCATTTGTGATTATTTATTTTGCCTTTATCTTTATCAAATGTATTTTGATTACAATTGCCTCGAAGATAAAGCTTTAAAAAAAAGCATTACAGGTAGTATTTATCAACATGTTTAATGTATTTTATACTTGTTACGATAAAGTTCATTATGTGGCAAGACCATACTAGACGTCAGGCTACAGCCGTTCGGGATTGTACCACACTCTCGCAGAGAATCGACGTCTAACAAATTGCTATAAGCAATTTGTTACTGCATTTCGTTCAGTGAGCGAGAGAGTTGGATGCCAAACTTTTTGAGGATGTTTGCGTGTATGTTTTGATGATGCCTTTAATATCGCCAAATCTCAAGGAACACATTTACGTTCCCTTCACTTTCTTCACGGTAGGCAGCGGTCTAGCAAAGGTCAATGAACGTCAGCATCACTTACCATCAGGTATGACCTCTCCCCATTTGCTATTACCAAAAAAAAAGTGTCGAATCATTAAATCTTCATCATTCATCATTTCAGCTCATATACGTCCAACTGCTGGGCTCGAGTCGCCTCCACAATAGGAAAGAAATTGACCTATTATAACCACGCCGGTCAGACATGTTGGCATTGGGTTTTATTTCGAGTTTTCTTTCTCTTGTATGGATGTTATATGCATAAGTTATCCCTTAGTCGTCTTTTGCGACACCCACGGGCAAGAGAGGGGACGGCGAATTGTATTCTTACGCCGTCACCAAATGCAAAAAAAAATTATTAAATACATACATAATACATATATGACTAAATACTCTTTTCCTCCACAGAAGCCTGTCAAATATTGAATTTTATCAATCTCCCAAATACTCGTTATTAAACTAGTATAATTTATGGGATTTTTATTATTACTATTCGTGACAAAGCTGCAAACACGACCTGCGAAGCACGAAACACATGCTGAGAAATATCCTTTACGAAAATTTAATGAGTGTTTGAGAAATTGGTAAGTTTACGATTGCTAATGAAATCGCATCAATAAATCAAGTTTTGTTTATTAGGTAGTGTCTCTTACTTTTTGAGATTTTAGCCATCTTATCTCTCTTATCAATGATTCATCACTTTTCATTCTCATAGACAGTTACTAGGTACTAATCTCGTAGGAATTACTCATCATTATATGCCTACCCTAATTCCACGCCAAGTGGGGTTGGCACAACATGTTCTTATCTTCCATAGCCTTCAGTCAACAATCATATATATGTACACTCACTGCTTTCATTCGCATATTCTCATTCACACAATCCATCCATCACTTTTTTGGTCTCCCAAGATTCTTCCCTCCATCCACAAATATATTGACGACCCTCTTGTCACATGCCTTTCATCTCATAGGAATTTATCATGATCATCGTTGCCCACATACGTTCCACTGTTGGGCTCGGGCCTCCTCCACAATGGGAGGAAAATTGACCTACTATGATGGCATATGACCAGCATGGGCTGGTCAGGCATGTTGGTATAGGATTTCATTTCGAGTTTTACTTCTCTTACACAGATATTATGTGCATATTATAACCCATAGTCGTCTTTTACGACATCTACGAGCAAGATAGGGAGTGGTAAATTCTATTCTTACTCCGTCACCACGCGGAAACAATTAGTATGAACATTTTTAATCGCTCTTTTGCATTTTCTGCTTTATACAAATCTGAAAAAAATCCTTGAAATCGTTCGTATCGTCACTTATGGTACAATTGTTTATCTAGATCATCCTCCAATCCACCAGAAAATCGACAAAATTTCATCAACAATTAAAATAGAGGCTGGTGAATTTTATCCGTACTCCGTTGTCACACAGCAAGCTATATTAAAACTATAATTAAATACTAAATATGATTATGAAGGCAGAATACAAATTCAAATTATTTATTAGGCATAAACCCCGAGAGGGCACTTACATATTGTCAGCTTTACAATTTCCAAAAAAATATACTACCACCGGATCGGAAGGCGACCGCTACTGAGAAGATCCGGCAAGAAACTCAGCGGGCTTGTTTATTATTTTTATTTTTTTTTTCTACTTAATACTAACCGCAAGACACTTAATATAATTCAAACGATTATGGCTGGACCAGATCCCACAAGCGGCGCCCGATCACGAGTTAACTACTAGAGCAGCCATCACTCCCCTCAACCACTATGGAGGGAAGGGAGAGACCCACTCCATGCAGCTACCGCAAGTAGATCCTTCTGTGAGCATGACCAACACCATAATATGTTACAAACGGTGAAAATACAAAATTTCGTTAGGCACGCTACACTTTACAATAAAAGTTAAAAAGTAAAACAAAAGTAAAACATTTACAAACAGTATATTTAAAATAACAAGGAAATTACTGAATGAGGAGCTTATTATACGTATAGAAACGTATACGTATACGTAGAAACTTATTATACGTATGTATACTTATTCCGTATACTTATTCCTTTCTTGCCGGTAGGTTTCGCAATTATTTCCTAGTCGAGGCTGCGGGTGACTGCATTGGGGAATTAGTCCGTTACCCGCCGAGAGGTCGGCCGCGTGAGGAAAGACGAGGAGGGTACTCCTCCGGAGGTATTCCGTCGGACCGACCACTGATGTCAAGTCACCTGCTCCGGTGGTCGGCCCATCGACCAAGGCGACTTGTCGCGCGGGTGGGTTACGGGTGTGTGTGCTTACGTCTCTCTGTCGCCCCGGACGGAGCGGACGAGGAGTACACCGACCGTAGCCCACCCCAAAAAAAAAAAGTTTCTCAATTATTAATAAAAGAAGGGAACTCGAAATAAAACCCTATACAAACCCGTCTAATCAGCGTGATATAGTAGGTAAATTTCCCTCCTATTGTGGAGGAGGCTCGAGCCCTATAAAAAAGTCCCACACATTTATTAGCTGAAATGATGATGATGAATACCTAAATGTAGTCCAAATTCTTTAATAGTAGTTATCATCAAAGCAATCTCGAATTAAAACATATCAATTCGGTTAATTTCTCTCATCTAACGGCTGTACCTAACATCATCAACATCTCAGCCCATATAGGTCCCACTGTTGGGTTCGGGCCTTCTCCACAATGGGAGGGAAATGAATCTACTATCATCATCATCATTTCAGCCTATCGCCGTCCACTGCTGGATGTAGGCCTCCCTCATATTACGCCACAAAGTGCGGTCTTGTGCGGCCTGCATCCAACCTCGCCCAGCAACTTTCACCAGGTCGTCAGTCTACTTGGTGGGGGGGGCGTCCTACACTGCGCCGTCCGATTCGTTGTCGCCACTCGAGAACCTTTCTTCCCCAGCTGTTGTCGGTTCGTCGAGCGATGTGGTCTGCTCACTGGCACTTCAGCGTGCTAATTCTTCGTGTTGTGTGGATTACACCCGTTCTTTTGCGGATTGCCGTATTCCGGATTCTATCTTGCAGAAAAATTCCAAGCATAGCCCGCTCCATAGCACGCTGAGCGACTTTGAGCCTTGTTCCGTGCTGTAACACACACTGTATAATCTACTATATCACACTGTTATAACGGGTTAGCATAGGGTTTTATGTCGAGTTTTCCTTCTCTTGTATATATGCCATCATAGTATATCCCTTAGTCGTCTTTTACAACAACCACAGCGAAGAGAGGGGGTGGTGAATTATGTTCTTACTCTGTTACCACACGCCCATGCCGAACAGTGGGACATTTTATGAGCCAATATCCTCCTTGATAAAACCTTGAATTAATTTGCTAAATCTTAAAATAAATTCGTTTGAATAAATTCTGAGACTTTATAATAAAAATGTAGAAAACATAAAAGAAAAATCTCACTTCCATATGTTTTCAGCCCCAAATTACTTATTCGATACAAATAGAATTGCGGGGGCTGAATGGAAGAAATCTGAACTGGCACAGGGCAGGCTCCCCCAACAAACTGCTAACTAGTTAATATTACGTAAATAAAACTTATTCCTTTTACACTAAACTTGTGTCTTTTAGAGTGTCTTTGAAAATTCTTTTAAACTGAAATATCCCCTTTGTCCAGCCTTGAATCGAATAATATTGTTCTCTAAATTATTTATCTTTATATATATATAATTCTTCTGTCAGTATGTATGTGACTGAACTCCTCCTTAAAGGTTGTATCGATTTTGATGATTTTTTGTGCGTGTTGTTCAGAGGATTCAAGAATGACTATTATTGTTAGTTAATTATTAAAGTTTATTATTAGTAGTTAATTGTTTTTTTTTTTAGTGGTGGCTAGCGCCACTAAAAATAGTGATTAATAAAATATAATCTTAGATCCAAGAAATATACAGGTATCAGGTTATGGGGCAACTGGTTAAAAGGGAGCTAGGCAATGGTGGTAGGAACACATAAAAAAAATTTGAACGAAAAATATCGATTTGTTAAGAAATTAGAGACATGTAAAGTTTTCAATTTTTTCATCGCTTTTTCGTGTAAATCTGATTGAAATGTATAAAGTCAATGATACTTAATACGCAACATATTCATACTTTCTTAAATGTTCATTATAAATTGAAGAAATCAATGATTACGTTCACATAAGCAAGACAAACTTCGCTTTAAAACAGCTGATCGGCCTATGGCCGTTGACCGCTTGCCGTTGTACTTACATATCATTGAAGCGTTGGCGTAATTCTAGATATGAATGAATGAAATTATACTGTCGAAGCTTTACATGCCTACATGTATTCTGTCTGTACATGCCTACATAATACGTAACATTTAAGGCATAGACTCTTAGACACATTTTTTTGAAATCACCATAATTTTTATGTTTTATTGTTTTTTGTGTAATGTACATTCTAATTACGATCTATGATCGTTAAACTACAACATACTCGAACAGTTATCCCATAACCTGATACACCCTGTATAAAGAGGCAAATAGGAGGTATTTATGCGAAGAATTATATTATGCTTTGTTCAATTTCAGAGCATATCAGTAGTATTTATTTCAGTACAGTTTTATAGTAGATATTCAAACAACGAAGTGTATTCGAGGAAGTCAGAAAAACAGTTCGCAGCGAATATTGCCAAAGCACAATGGGGTGGATTGGGGTGGCTCATTATATTGACAAGGGTTTGCAATGTAGAGCTGAATTTCTTTAAAAACATCCCTCCCTGCAAATGAAGTGAGAACAAAAAATTAAAAGTAAATGAGGTCGTTTATTTATTTATTTTCTTTGACTTTTTTACAAGGATATTGCTTGTTTTTAACTTCGATTTTTGATCTTACTATGAAATGAAAGAACTACTATTATTTATTTAATAGATGTGAAAGATTTTACAGATTCGAACGTAAATTTCTTCTTCTTGTCCGTGTACTGACGGAATAAGAATACAATTCACCACTATCCTGTCCGTGGATGCTGTAAAACTAAGGGTTATATTATGCATATAATATCTATGTAAGAGAAGAAAAACTCGAAATAAAACCAAATGTGTTAATTAAATATTGTATCTAAGTTTATTGTAGCCGTAGTGTTTTGTTTGTTTATTGTTATATAGTGTTCATCGAGGACCGGGAGGCCTATCTTGCTGTAATGCAGTATTAACTAGTACGGGGGTTAGTGTAATCTCAATCTAGGATCAAATTTAAACAATATACTTAAGCTGACCACTATAAAAATCATATTTCATTCGATGTAATAAGATAAGGAAATACTTTCTGTAAAACTATTCTCATTTTTGTACTATTAGCATGGTTTGGTGTTGTAGTTTGTTATATAAGTAAATAAAGTTATTATTATTAAAACCTATACCGTCTAGTCTGACCAGCATAGTATAGTAAGGTCAATAACGCTCCTATCACGGAGAAGGCTCGAGCGGTGGGCGCATATCAGCTGAGATGATGAACGTAAATTTCTTCAGCATTCAATCATAGAAGGAAAGTCCGCTCGTGTCCATGAACGCTGTAAAGTATTCGAAACTTTGGGCAATCAAAAATCAAATACAAATGCGATAAAAGCCGTAAAACAGATTTATTTATAATAGGAAGGAAATTAATCTACTATACAATGATAATAATAATAATAATAATAATAAGACTTTATTGAACCAAAAGTATTAATAGTATACATTCCATGCACTTACTGTAAAAATGTTATTGATTAGGTAGGTATAACTTAGCTCAAAAAGAAAACAACAATAAAAGCACCTTAAGTCTCCGCGTAGGTACATGGATAAGCCCTGACTCCTAACTAGGTCACCCTGTGCTTAGGATATCAGGTCACCCTCACCTCACTGAATTCAGCCCTTATTAGGTCACGGCTAGTATTTACTGCCCACTTAAACTTGGGCATACGTAAGAAATTTAAGTGTCGAAATTTGGCATTTTTATACGCTGCTCCCGCAAAAGAAAACAAAACACGAAAAGAAACAACTTATTCACTACAACTACTAAGATTAAGTAAAATTACGTTCAAAATCCGTACAAATTTATGTAACAAATTTAGCATATTTATTAGGGATTTTGAGCAATATAAATATACAAAAAGAACTCACGTGTATAATTCAACACAATAGTTCCAAGACTCAAAGGTAAGAAGCACATTTTGTGTTTTATATCTTATTTCACCACACGTTATATGTACCTCAGAATCACTTATGTTATAAATTTCATAAATTTATTAAGATATACTAAATAAAAAACCTCACTTTATGATAGAAATTTTAAATAGAATATTATACTCGCACACCATATATTTGAATACCCTCCCACCTAGCAATGTAACGCCCGAGACTCACTGAAGTAGGTACTGTAAACACGGAACTAATGAAGCAAACTACGCTCAAAGCGTCTGGATGTGGTAGATTAGATATAGGGAAATTTATCTATGAGTCTTGATATGTATTATGAAGATGACCTATGTCCTTCATTTTATTAGGGATTTTATCGTTTAAACACACACACGCAAACACACACATATCCACACGCTCCCACATGAACGAGGAGTGGGCAGCAAATGGGAAAGAACGTTAGACGATTTGGTATAAGATTTCATTTCGAGTTTTCCTTCACTAGCATAGATGTTATATGCATATTTAATCCTTTAGTCGTCTTTTACGACACTCACGGATATATACAAGAATTGCGTTTGTAACATATTGTGGTGTTGGTCATGCTCACATATCTACTTGCGGTAGCTGCGTGGAGCGGGTCTCTCCCTTCCCTCCATAGTGGTTGAGGGGAGTGATGGCTGCTCTAGTAGTTAACTCGTGATCGGGTGCCGCTTGTCCCACAAGCTGGTCCAGCCATAATCGTTTAAATTATATTAAGTGTCTTGCGGATCGAAGGGCATCACACTGGAGCTTGTTCTTACAAAACAAGTACACAATTTTATAACCAGTAAGAAGAAAAAAAAAAATTAAAAATAATGACAAGCCCGCTGAGTTTCTTGCCGGATCTTCTCAGTAGCGGTCGCGTTCCGATCCGGTGGTAGTATATTATTTTTGGAAATTGTAAACCTGACAATATGTAAGTGCCCTCTCAGGGTTTATGCATAATAAAATAATTTGAATTTGAATTGTTTATATATGATGTTCGATATAGAACGATAAGAGAAGGAAAACTCGAAATGAAACCCTATACCAACATGTCTGACCAGCATGGTATAGTAGGTCAAATTCCCTCCCATTATGGAGGAGGCCCGAGCCCAACAGTGGGACGTATGTGGGCTGTGATGATGATGATGATAGAACGATTTGGTATAAGATTTCATTTAAAGTTTTCACTTGCGTAGATGTTATATGCATATTCAAACCATTAGTCGTCTTTTAAGACACCCCATGTATAAGAATTGTTTCTTTATGTTATCTATATATAAAAGGAGAAGCTGACTGACTGACATATCAACGCAGCGCCTAAACTATAAAGGTTAAAATTTAAAGTTTGCACAGAGGTTCCTTTTATAACCTAGGGGAGCACTAAAAAGAATTTTTGAAAATCCATCCCCTAAGGGAGTAAAACGGAAGTGCAAATTTAGTATGAAACCTTGCCGTTTTTGAAGTTATTCGAATAAAATTCAGTATAAAGGTTCTTCATTGGAAGTCATGAAACACGTGCAAAATATTTTTTCGAAAATCATCCCTTAAGAGAGTAAAAGGGGGTTGTAAAGTTAGTACGAAAGTTCTCTGATTTGCATAATTATTTCAACCTCTATCACACATGACTTTTAGACGGACGAAGTCGCAGGCAAAATCTAGTTCGATATAAAATAGATTATTGACAGAACGTAATATAACATTTTGAAGCTCTCGATAAGCTCCTCTAAATAAGCAATCGTTCGATAAATATCGTTAGCACCACGATCTATGTCTAACCCTCGTCTATATATATTTTATCTATCAATACTATCAATAATAACCTTAAGCCATGTATAAGGAAGTTTATTTCTATTTATTTATCAGTCCATCAACGTTATCTATTGTACAAGGTCTTTTTATAAGGGAATAATAGTACAATCACTACTATATATTGACAGGCTAGCAATTATAGTTGTAGTTATATTTTTTTGAAGTGAAAACAACTTCTATAGCATCGTTGTGATTTGGAAGTCGATGAAACGAAAAAGCGACAGTAAAAAGAGACAGACATATAAATTCATGAGACTTAGGCTGGTTTTAGAATCACGCTGACTGTCGGCGCCGACAGCTCAGCGCGTCGCTTGTCAGCGTTAAAGTTCAGCGCATGACGTTCCATTATCGTGCTAACCACTGCTTAGTACAGACGCACAAAAATGCGAAGTGCGTTAATTATTACTGCTTTGTATTATCTATAAAAAACAAGAAGGCGCGAAAACGCTCACTGAAGGCAGAGAGGCGCGTGTGCGGCGGTCCGCACCGATAGCTACGCGGCGCCGACGCGCGACGCGTATTGCCGCTGACCTGTTAGCGCGGACCACCGCACGCGCTGATACCTACGCGTTATTCTAAAACGCTTCCTAGACGTTCATACATTTTGGCTATCAGCGCCGACGGTCAGCGAACATACATTTTGGGTATCAGCGCCGACGGTCAGCGAACATACATTTTGGGTATCAGCGCCGACGGTCAGCGAACGGCCAGCGTGACTCTAAAACCAGCCTTAATGTGGGAGAAAATGAGATGGAAAGCATAATACAGTGTTTCTTACATTTGTGGTTCTCTTTGTGCTCTATTTCGTACCTCATCCACTAATGTCAGCGTTGTATGTGTATTAATACGTATTTGGGCGCGCATGCGTAGTACAAAGCTTGTACAAAATGTTTGAAGGTTTCACTTCTACCACGTGTGAATTATACACATGTTTTCGTTCCATAGAGTTCTGTTCCCTACTGTTTAATTAAGTTTTTTACTAATATTACTGAAAAGTATAAAAGGTGACAGAATAAGAATCTGGAGGCACGGTCGTGCGCCCGCCAAGTCGAGCAAAAACTCAACACTGCCGTAACAAGCACGAATTTCTCGAAGCACTTCAGGCCATTTTCGACCTCGTATAACTTCGTTGTGAATAAAACTAGAAGCCTGAATTTTTAGTAACCCAGCAGACATTGTATACACACGGTATATTTCAAATTTCATTCAATTTGAACGAATAGTTTAAGAATTATAACTAGTCAAAATTTCGTAAATTTCTCACTCACTGACTTGATTGATCGAACATCAATATTATTGAGACACTTTTATTGAGTAAAAGAATATTATTGAGGTAAAAGACGACTGAGGGATATACTGTATATTATATCCCTTAGTCGTCTTTAACATAAGATCTGTGCAAGAGAAGGAAAATTCAAAATGAAACCCTATACCAACATGTCTTTTGTTTCATTTCGAGTTCCATTACCAGCATGATATAGTAGATCAAATTCTCTCCTATTTTGGAAGACGCCCGAACCCAACAGTGGGACGTATCTGGGCTGGGATGATTAAGAATACAATTGTTGCCATCCCTTGCTTCCCCATGGGAATCATAAGAACCGACTAAGGCCCCTGTTGTCGCCCCGGACGTAATGGTGCGAGGAGTGCGGCGACCGTAATCCACCCCCCAAAAAAAAAAGTACGTCTTTCCGGAGAAATGTATGATAACAGTTGTTAACGGTGATACAACTGATAGCAGTTGTTATCAGTGATACAATTGATGACAGTTGTTATCAGTGATACAACTAATAAGAACTATTATCAGTGATACAAATGATACCAATAGTCATCAGTGATTCAACTGCTAACAGTTGTTATTAGTTATCCAACTGATAACAGTTGTTATCAGTGATACAACTTAGTTATCCAACTGATAACAGTTGTTATCAGTGATACAACTGCTAACAGTTGTTATTAGTTATCCAACTGATAACAGTTGTTATCAGTGATACAACTGCTAACAGTTGTTATTAGTTATCCAACTGATAATAGTTGTTATCAGTGATACAACTGCTAACAGTTGTTATTAGTTATCCAACTGATAATAGTTATTATCAGTGATACAACTGCTAACAGTTGTTATTAGTTATCCAACTGATAACAGTTGTTATCAGTGATACAACTACTAACAGTTGTTATTAGTTATCCAACTGATAACATTTGTTATCAGTGACACAACTGATAACAGTTGTTATCAGTGATACAACTGCTAACAGTTGTTATTAGTTATCCAACTGATAACAGTTGTTATCAGTGATACAACTACTAACAGTTGTTATTAGTTATCCAACTGATAACAGTTGTTATCAGTGATACAACTGCTAACAGTTGTTATTAGTTATTCAACTGATAAGAGTTGTTATCAGTGACACAACTGATAACAGTTGTTATCAATGACACAACTGATAACAGTTGTTATCGGTGATAGCTTTTGTTATCACTGATAGCAGTTTTTATCAGTGATATAACTAATAACAGTTATACAGTGATACAACTAATAAGAATTATTATCAGTGATACAAATGATACCAATAGTCATCAGTGATTTAATTGATAGTAGTTGTTATTAGTTATTCAACTGATAACAATTATTGTCAGTGACACAACTGATAACAGTTGTTATCAGTGACACAACTGATAACAGTTGTTATCAGTGACACAACTGATAGCGATTGTTATCCGCCGCCGCCGTATAGTCCGCTCGTGACCACGAACGCTGAAAAGTGTTCGAAACGTCGGGCAATCAAAAATCAAATACAAACGCGATAAAGACGGTAAAGTAGTTTTATTTAAAAAGTACCTGTGTGTTATAATCAAACAATTTCTCGTTCAATTTGCGTCTTAACGGAAGACGTTACACCATGTCATCTCTAATATATGTCTTCGCATTATTATGATAAGTGCTTTTAATTTAACCTAATGAATTGTACTAAGTAATGTCGCATCAGAATTGAAAATTACAAAGCTTGTTATACAAAATTATTAGTAGCGGCTTTGAATACAGTATTATATTGGTCTTGAGTACTCGTGAGCGACAACTCAAAGCTCATATTTGTCCCACTGCTGGGCTCGAATCTCCTTCACAATAAGAGAGATATTGACCATGCTGGTCAGGCGTATCGGTATAGGGTTTTATTCAGTGTTTTCTTTCGTTTTCGTTGCAATAATTACTTAGTCACCTTTTACAACATCCAGGAGCAAGAAAGGAGGCTGTTGAATTGTATTCTTACTCCGTCACCACATGGAGTTAACTACGGTACATAAATATATAACAGTGAAGGAAAGAGAGGAATTACGTGAATATAAAAATATAAGCTATATGCTATTTTTGGAACTCTTGAGATAAAAAAGAATTACATTAGAACGTAGTAGATTGTTTTGTTACAATTATTTAATCCACAGAGGTAGCATATTATTCCAAGTAACGTGGTCCCATGCCGAGTATGCATTCGATTCTCACACACGAGAATTCTTTGTAAGATACATTTATTTATTTATCCTACATCATTACAAGATTTCGCATAAAGCAATAGTGTAGGAGCAAAAAATGAGCCAGGTTCCTAACGTACTGTTATATCCACCCTACGTTACTAAGAGGGCTGACAATCAGATACTATCCCTTAGTCAGCATCCTATAGTCTATAAAAGGCAAACATCCCGAACAGTGCAGTCAGTCTGTATTTCAACTCCTTCAAAGTCGGTACGCGTCGGAAAGCAACGTTGTTACCTTATACTAAATCTTACTATATCTCATGTACTACTTTCTATGTGTTTAATTTTAGTTGATAATAAAAGTTTTTTTTAAAAACCGTATTTGGTGATCCCGCATAACATTTTGGTGGCAGCGGTGGGATAAACGATCATCCCCACACATAATTATCACCCGAATACGTCTCCGAAACATATTAAGATACAAGAAGTGAAAGTACACCAATTTAAAGAAATAATAGTGCCAGTGAAGTGCTACACCTTATAACACGTTACGATTAACTCTACACAAGAATACCAGAACCCCAAGGCCATGAGGAACAACCATCAACCAGCGGCAGTCAACATGCTGATTTTCACCCTGCTCCAGATCGCATTACTGTGAGTCGAATAACCTTAACTACCGTTGTCTTTACCAATGCACGATTTAACTCAGAGTCCTCTAATTAGTTTCTATATTCATAGTATTAGTTATTGTATAGCTTTAGTTATTTTTATCAATTATCATTGTACTATTTCTAAGATAAGCCAACTTAGTTAAACACCGTATTCTTATACGCTTACAAAGTATCAGAACACAAGGCACGATTACGTCATACACTTACCGATAAACATCCGTCAGTACTGTAAGCTAGATTAGTGTGGATAAGACCCTATAAATAATTTTAACTTTATTTAAATTACAAATTTCCTTCACAAATATCATTTTACGACATTATTGCGACCGCGAAGTTAGACGCTAAGGAAGACCTACTTAGTGCTCATAGAAGCACACCCAGTCGCTCCGAGACCGAGGAAAAGGTTGAACTCAATGTACTCTTAAAATTTATTAAACCATTTGATGGTTCTAGGGATAAGCTCAACCCATTCATCTCAAACTGCCAAAGCGCTTACTCCCTAGCAGACAAACACCAAAAACCCATATTATTCAAATATATACTAAGCCAACTGATAGGTCGCGCTGAAACATCATGTAGCATAAAAGAATTCGAAAACTTCGACCAATTTATAGATTTTCTCAAACAACAATTCGGAGAAAGAAAGCACTATAGTCACTTGCTTTCCGAATTACAAGAATGTCGCCAAGGACAGACAGAAGGCGTTAATCAATTTGCCCTCAGAATCGAAACTTGTCTGGCTAAATTATTAACAGAAATAAAAATCTCAAACCCAACTAAAAAGAAAGAAATAGCCGGCCGTGTTGCAGCAATGGAAGACCTCGCTCTCCACACGTTTACGGTAGGCCTTCAACCGCGATTATCCCAAATAATAAGATGTCGAAACCCTGACTCCTTGAATGCCGCTATCAATTTCGCAGTAGCAGAAGAGAAACTACTTCCTAGCGTAAATAGGAGAATGTTTCAACCTTACACGGGATTTCCTGATAGACAGAAGTTTCCACCACGACGCGAGTATCAACCACATTTTAACCGACCACTAGTTCCCCATATTCCCCGTAACGACAATTTTAGAAACGTCAATACGAATGACATCATTTGCCGGTACTGCAAGAACATAGGGCATAATACAATAGAGAATTGTCGCAAACGACAATACAATAACAATCGAAACCAAATGAACCCTCAGATGACATCCGCGCGTCCTAATAATCCTTCACCAACCTCAGACTTCAACAACCCTAGGAGGACCTTCACTGTCACCCAACCCGATGATAACGGTGTTGATGAAATTGATAACCACTATTTAAACGAGTAAAATTTCTCGACCGGTATCGCTCGAGAAATTACGCCTACAAAACCAAAGACGATACCACAAACCACACTGTATCCTCTGTATCCTCTGCATCCACTGTATCAAATAATAATTACCAGCATCATACGAATAGTCCGGCGCCTGTGATCAACAAACGTTTGTCTCTGAATCCACTGAATCCAATAAACACTCTGAATCCACTGAATCTAATAAAAAATAAATCTACTAAATCAAATACTATCTCTAACAAGGAAAATACTAGAATACATAACCACAATTTAACCACTGAATCCAATACTATTTCAAATCGTGTTCTAACTCAAACTTCTAAATCTGTCTCTATCTCTCCACAAAATCGAAACCAGAAGAATCACGAGATGAGAATTTATGAAATAAACAAGAATTCAGGAAAAAGATACTTACCACATATCATACTTCAAACCCCTGTCTCTCACCAACCACTTTCCTTCTTAGTGGACACTGGCTCTTGTGTATGTTTACTAAAACGGGAATCTATGTCAAAAGTGCCCAAACTATCCAATGCAATAATATCTTTAAAAGGAATTGATCCCGGTGACGATATAACACTAACCATGGGTAGCTTCTATATGCCTATGTTTCAAAATACTCCTAACTTATATAAACACGAATTCCACGTAGTCGAAGACATCAGTCTAAGCCACGATGGCATAATCGGTAACGACCTTATGAAGAAGTTTGGGTGCCAAATCGACTACAACGAAGGAGTTTTGCGCATAAATGACAGCACGATTAAACTAAACTTCTGCGAACCAGTATACACCATACCTCCTCGCTCAGAATCAGTAATCGAGTGCACTGTAGCAAATCCTCATGTTCAAGAAGGAATTATCCTCGACCAGCACGTCTCTGAATCATTATTAGTCGCCAATTGTATCGTTCAAGTAAAGGAAAACAATAGAATTAATATAACAGTAGTCAACACTTCCGAAGAACCTGTCATTTTACACCCTGATCTTAATCTCGTATTAGAACCTATAGAAACCCAACTTTGCACGACTCTCGCCGAAAACTCCTCTTACAACATTCTCGATAGGACTACAGAAGTCATCAAACACTTACGTATATCACACCTCAATCAAGAAGAAAAGAATGCTCTGCTGCAAGTCTGCACGGACTACTCGGACATCTTCCATTTACCACATGACCAACTCACTTTTACCACCGCAACGAAACACAATATTATCACCAACACGCAAGTTCCCATACAGACAAAGTCATACAGATTTCCAGAGTGTCACAAACAAGAAGTTGAGAGACAAGTAAACAAAATGCTAGAGCAAAATATAATAAAAGTATCAAATTCACCGTGGTCCTCACCAATCTGGGTCGTGCCGAAGAAACAAGATGCCTCAGGAGAACGCAAATGGAGAGTCGTAATCGACTATCGAAAACTTAACGACATCACGATAGGTGAAACATACCCCATACCGCAAATAACCGAGATATTAGACCAATTGGGGAAAAGCCAATACTTCACCACCCTAGATTTAGCTTCTGGATTTCACCAGATCCCTATCTCACCGGAAGACGCTACTAAAACGGCATTCTCAGTGCCCCAAGGACACTTTGAATTTACACGAATGCCATTCGGGCTAAAGAATGCCCCTTCAACATTCCAAAAATTAATGAATACTTGCTTAGCCGGACTTCAAGGGTCGCGATGCTTTGTATATCTTGATGACATCGTTGTCCACTCTCCGGACTTACCAAGCCACATACAGAATCTATCAGCCGTTTTCGAAAGACTTAGAAACTATAATCTGAAACTCCAACCAGATAAGTGTGAATTTCTGCGTAAGGAAGTCGCATATCTGGGTCACGTCATAAATCAGGACGGAGTAAAACCTAACCCGGATAAGATACAAGCCGTCACCAACTTCCCAGTGCCGAAATGCCCCAAGGACATAAAATCTTTCCTTGGACTTGTCTCATACTACAGAAGATTTATACCTAACTTCTCTAAATTAGCAAAACCTTTAACGTTGCTCTTGAAAAAGGATAACCCATTCGTATGGAAGAATGAACAACAATTAGGATTCGAAACACTCAAGAACACGCTCGTAACATCACCAGTCCTCGCTTACCCTGACTTCACTAAACCATTTATATTAACATGTGATGCTTCGAACTACGCCGTATCTGCCATTCTATCCCAAGGTCCAATTGGTAAGGATCGCCCCATTGCTTTCGCTTCCCGCACACTTAACAAAGCAGAATGTAACTATAGTGTGACAGAAAAGGAATGCCTTGCTATAGTGTTCGGCACAAAAGCCTTTCGACCTTATTTGTATGGACACCGTTTCACAATAGTCACAGATCACAAACCGCTACAGTGGCTATTCAATTGCAAAGACCCCGGCTCAAGATTGATCCGTTGGCGCCTTAAACTAGAAGAGTTTGACTACAATATAGTTCATAAGAAAGGAAAAATGAACACCAATGCCGATGCACTGTCACGATTTCCTACATTCCCAATAGACAGCGAGCATTCACCACCACTTGAACGTTTAATGCCCGAACTTAACGAAGAACTCGACAACCCCTTAGAAGACTTAACGGTAGATTTACCATCTCCTATTCCATTCTCATTCAATAACGACGAAGTACTAAATCAAAATAATAACGACTCTAACTCGCCAAACACGCCTAATACGACACCGAATCGTCCCCAAGACCAAAACGAAACACCGCAACATTTGCCAGACTTTAACGACTTGGGACCATTAAATCTAAGTCCTAGAAGTGAAGACTTAAACCTTAACTTCGAGAACCTGGAAATTCCTTCACCCACAGAATCGCCTAACCAACCAAACATTGATATACACAATGGAAATTACTCCGACTTCTTGAAATTAATTTCAAAAAATGAAACTTCCACAAACACAATACTGAGAGAACACAATGAAACTCTTCTAAAAACTACGTTTAAGACAGTCATCATTCCCACGTCAATAGATCTAGACGAATCAAACCCTTATGTGGCAGAAATACTATTGAGCTACGAAGACAAAGATGAAATCATTAGTGCCAAGAAAACAAAGCCTTGAGGAGACTCAACAAAGCTCCTATGGAGATAACCACAACGTCTACCGCTCCATTTCAACGTATCTCACTGGATATTGTCGGACCTTTACCAGAATCCGGTACTGCCAAACTAAAGTATATACTCACATTGCAAGACGATCTTACCAAATATTCTGTAGCCTACCCAATAAGAAGTACAACAGCCGAAGAGACAAGCGATTGCTTAATACACTTCATATCTTTATTTGGCATACCTAAATCAATCCTCACAGACCAAGGTACCAACTTCACCTCCGAACTTTTTAAAAATACCTGTCAATTCTTGAAAATCAAACAGCTGTGGTCATCGCCGTACCACCCACAAACTCAAGGAGCCCTTGAGAAGAGCCACTCCACACTCAAGGAGTACCTAAAATCCTTTACTAATGAGAACCAGGATAACTGGCCGAAATACGTCTATACCGCCATACTTACATACAATATTACACCACACACTACGACAAAATTCACACCCTACGAATTAGTATTTGGTCACAAACCCCTTATACCTAGCTCTCTCTATGGAAGTGAGCCAAACGCAACCTATTCCGATTATATTAAGATGTTACAACACAAACTTAAGTACACGAGACAGAAGGCAATAGACAATATCCTACAATCCAAAGAAACTTCCAAAACTTATTACGACTCCAGAACAAGAACTCCACATAAATACAAACCGGGTGACTACGTTTACCTAAAAAATCATTTAAGACTCAGAAAAGCCTTGTCACCCCTTTGGAAGGGACCTTATAAAATAATACGAGTTCATAGTAATCACACAGTCACCCTCCTTATCAATAGAAGGCATGTAATTCACCATTTCGACCAAATCAAACCCGCGACAACAAGTTAAATTAAATACAACTCCTTCCTATTTCAGCCCTTCAATGAAAGCTCAACCGGATCTTGTCAAGCCCTACCCCACCAACTCCGGCATCTACTTCGAGGGCTTAGGTAAACTAAAAATAATGCACAGTCAATTAAATGTGGTGAGCTACGTGGATATTTCCTATATAAACCCTCATCTTATGAAACTTAACGAAGTCATAGGTACAGTGAGATTTGCGTGTCAACAAACCACCGATTATAACTGTAGAAGTATACTATCTCCACTTGCAGTACGGTACAATGATATCAAACGTGAATTTGAATCCATATCCCATCTTATTTCAAAACGTGAAAAGCGCGCAGCGTGGTTCGGAGGAATAGGCACCGTATTCAAACACATTTTCGGCACCCTCGACGAGGATGACGCATCCAAATACAATTCCGCTATAGAATCTGTCCAAAACGACGAAAAAACACTCGCAAAGTTAATGAAGGAAAACATTTTAATTACCACGTCAACTCTCGAATCTTATAGACAAACAATTGATAAATTAAAAATAAACGAGGAAACCTTAAATATCGCGGTGAACATGCTTGTAAACCAAATCCATAACATTACCGAAATCTCTAACAAATTAATTTCCGAAACAAAAGTCCATTCCATATTAACTAGCCTCGAGAGCTCATTGCTTACGCTGTCATTTCAACTGGAAGATTTAACCAACGCAATTCTACTATGTAGTCAAAACATCCTACATCCTAACATACTAAGTCCGAGCCAGTTGTTCCAAGAACTCGCGAATAATAATCAACACCTACCTAAAGACACCGAAATTCCTATATCTTTAAGCTTAAATAATATTCATGTAATATTAAGTATATCCACTGTATCATGCTACTATTATGATTCTAAGTTAGTATTTGTATTACACATCCCTTTAGCCACTATGGATGAATTTATTCTCTATCATAATTTGGCGTTACCAACCCCTCACGGGGCTAATGCCGACACCTTTAGCCTTATTTTACCCTCTAGTTCGTATACTGCTATTTCTAAGGATAAGTTAAGTTTTTGTAACCTAGATAGTTTAGATAAATGTAAGACTATAAACTCTGAGTTTTATCTGTGCGCAATGACAACGGTACTACTCACAGGGAGCAACCCCACGTGTGAAAGTGAACTATTAACCAAAACAATTAGTGCCATCCCAGTGCAGTGCGTTACTAAAACGATAATGGGCGAATTAGACATTTGGAAACCACTCATAAACAATCAGTGGATCTTTGTGCAATCGCGCCCAACTAAAATCTCTATTGACTGCAACGATTCACAATTGCGAGAAGTGATAGTGTCTGGAATCGGCATATTGAACCTTTCTACCCAGTGCACAGTGTACACTAAGAGTACGAGACTCGTATCATCCCTCGAGACATTAAATATAAGTGTTCCTACGCCTAGCCTAGACTTTAATATAATCGATGACTCTTGTTGTCAAATAGATCTTAAGTCTAATAGCCTAAGTACCATGTCCCCTACCTTACTACAAAATATCGATTTAGACGATTTATCAAAAACCAATCAGAATGATAAATTATTTCCAGAATTGAATAAAATAATAAATCAAGATTCGTTTCTCGTAAGGTATGGGACACACTATACTATATTCTCGTCATTAATTTCTATTATTGTTATTTCTTTCATAGTATTTAAGTTAATTAAGATATTTTTACAATATAAGAAAAAACTAAATATATCCATTATCAATCCAACTCGTACCGACAACGATGACGACACTCATACACGCGAAAACTCCCCAAACTTACCAAGGTTGAGGGAAGTCGTATAAGCCTGTTGAACCCGGAAGTTCGGCTCTTTCCCAAACTTCCATCTTCTGCGGGGGGTTGTTATATCCACCCTACGTTACTAAGAGGGCTGACAACCAGATACTATCCCTTAGTCAGCATCCTATAGTCTATAAAAGGCAACCATCCCGAACAGTGCAGTCAGTCTGTATTTCAACTCCTTCAAAGTCGGTACGCGTCGGAAAGCAACGTTGTTACCTTATACTAAATCTTACTATATCTCATGTACTACTTTCTGTGTGTTTAATTTTAGTTGATAATAAAAGTTTTTTTTAAAAACCGTATTTGGTGATCCCGCATAACAGTACGTCATATGATACATTTAAATATAACTGTAATAAATAATACTGACGAAATCTTTGTGACTTTATTCAATATACAATAATATAACTGTCTCTTCCAAACAAGTTTAGAAGGGCGAAGTGCGCGTGACACAGGTCCCTTTCGCCGTAGATTTCTGCATCCACAGGGCACTTCTGGCTGTTGTAATTTTCACCACGCATAATTTTCGCCACACATACCTCTATAATAATCTTGAAACTATGTTGATTATATTTGTGAAGTGCACCAAAACTGAAAATATTTAGATGTTACAGTATTTAAAAAAAAAACATCATAAAAATATTGAAAAAAAAATACACTACATTATATAACCAATATTAAAATTGATAATTTTATACCTTACATCACATATCCGCCGCAAAATCGCGAAGTAAAAAACGGAAGGTCTAATATTCGCTGACAAATAAATCCCTTCAAAGGTCTAAAACAAATCTTGCCAACAAGAATAACTGCATTCGTAAAATCTGTATAGAGATATAAATCATTTTCTATTAGATCCTATCGGATGAAGAACCCATGTCACTGTACGTTCTCTATGTTACAGATTATAGAACAAATTGCTTTTACGGAAACCCTTGTGGGTGTTTGAGGATATGAATTTAAGTATTGTGTTACTGAAAGTAAAAGTGCTGACATTTGCTTGTACTATCTAGTAGACTTGTCTTGGTCTGGTTGCCAAATGTAAAAAATGTGTGTACTTAGAATAATAACGTATAGAAGGATAGTGTCAATGCTTCGAACGTTCGAAACATGAATCTTAAAAATACTAATGGTGCGCAGATGATTACACACATACACGCACACCACTATGAAAATTATGAAATCAAATTTTGTTTTTATTAACATAAATCGTCGAAATACATTTAAAAGTAATGTTAAAAACCTTTTAAAGTTTGTCAAATGTGTTATTACACCATTTGAATGCACAAACCGTCATAATTACCTTTTTATATTTTAAGAGTTGCGTACGTACGTGCAGTACAATGACTTGTACATTACGGAACGGTTCCGGCGTAAGCTCCATTAGGCTGCAATTGAAATGCTTCACTTTTTGTGCGTAAACTTACCTTCTATACGTTATTATTCTAAGTGTGTGTATTTAGGTACGCATCTAAGAAGTTATACTTTTTAGCGTCATCATCATCATCATTTCAGTCTATCGCCGTCCACTGCTGGACGTAGGGTTTCCTCATGTTACGCTACAGAGTGTGGTCATGTGCCACCTGCATCAACGACGTCCAGCAACTTTCACCAGGTCGTCGATCCACCTAGTGGCGTCCTACACTCCATCTTCCAATACGTGGTCGCCACTCGAGAAACTTTCTTTCCCAGCGGTTGTCGGTTCGTTGAGCAGTGCCCATTGCCACTTCATCGTGTTAATTCCTCGTGCTAAATCGGTTACACTCATTCTTCTGCGGGTTGCCGTATTTCAGATTACATCTTGCAGAGAAATCCCGAGCATAGCCCGCTCTATAGCCCGATAATATCTGTATTGTATTCTGTATTGCCACGAAAACCATAACTACTTATGTGAAACATCAGGAATTTACTAGTAATTTAATAAATACTTATAAATGATTTACTTAAACAAATTTAATCAAAACTTTCAAATTACAACCACAGCATAAATACACCCTATTTACATGTGATCTAATCGTTTCAAATATCCTGAACTTAGATTACTTCTAACTTAAACAGAGATAGTAAATTTCACATAAGCGTTTGTCAAAGTAAATACATATGAAATTATAATATGTAATACATCTTGCTCTTATCCTAATAGCGTCGACGTAATATGTAATCTTTTTTCATAAAATATTCTTACCTCTGTTTTCGCTTCCTTTTTTTTAAATCACTCTACACTAAGGAAGTAATTCTTGCATTGGCAGACCCACTCCTCTAGTAAACTTATGACATGAACTGCGATTGCTATCCACCAGCAATGCATTATTAGAGCAGTATTCACCTTGGGGAGGCTATCGCCCAGTAGTAAATGTCACTAGCCTGTTTGGATAAATATTCGTTATCAATTACATTTGAATAATCTGATGCATTACAATTAGAAAATTCTGTTTAACACGAGTTCCATGATCACTGATACTACCATCTCATTGTCATAAAAGGTAAATAAGATCTCCACACTGAACTTAGTACCGTATAGTATATGATTATAGTTTCAAAAAGAGTTGATCTCATTCGGACTGGTCATAAAGCTTAGCAAAAAGTATCATTCTGTATACTTTTTCTCTCCCATCTTTGTTACATGTATAATATATGCTGAGTTAGTCTTTGATAAAACAAATTAACACACGTCATGGGCCCCAGTTTATATAATCAGCTGCCAGTACATATTACTGATGCACATAATCTGACAATATTTAAGAATAGATTAAAATGATGGCTTATTGAAAATGCTTTCTATCGCGTTGAGGATTTCATGCCTAAATTAAAATAATTATTTGTTTTTTTTTGTGGGTGGGCTGCGGTCGGCGTGCCTCCGCAACACTCCGTCCGGGGCGACAGAGGGGCTTAAGCACGCAACTCCCGCAACCCTCCCGAAAACAACGTCGCCTTCGTCGTTGGGCCGACCACCGGAGCAGGGTTACTTGACATCAGTGGTCGGCCCGACGGAATACCCCCTATTGGAGTACCCTCCCATCGACCGACGTCCCCCCCTCGGGGAGGACGTCGGTCTTTCCTCACGCGGTCGGCCTCTCAGCGGGTGACGGACTAATCCCCGGTCACGTCACCCGCGACCTCGGCTAGAAATTAAAATAATTATTATAAACTTTTCAATTCATTCATTATTATAATATTATTAAGTAGTTGAAATCAATTTATTTATTATTATTATTAATTATTTTTTTTTTTTTTAACAATTTACCACAATTAGTTTTAATATACTAGATGTTATATGTAATTATCTATTGTAAATAAAATGATTGACTGTGTGTTTGACAATATATATATATTTGACCTGTAAATAACATCTATACCAATAAATAAAATTGGAGTGTCTGTTTGTTATGTCAAAATAATAGGCTTTTTTCATGCTCACACGGTTATTTGCACGACACCTATGCCTAAAATAGCAATTAAAAAAATTTTGTCTGTCTGTCTGTTTGTTCCGGGTAATCTTCAAAACGCCTGTACCGATTTCAAAAATTCTTTCACCAATGGAAAGCTATAATATCAGGGCGTAAACTAGGCTATATTTTATCCCGGTATTCCCACGGGAACGAGAACTACGCGGGTAAAACGACTATAACCTATAACCGAAGCGAAGCGAGGGCGGGTTGCTAGTTTACCAATAAATTGATTATTCTGATTATTATTCTGATAATTTGATATTATACCCATCGGGGAATCAACATCTATATTGCCCACCTATTAAAGCTGTACCTCAGTCTACGACCAACGTGTGTTACCAGATACGGCACGGAAATGTGGTCTCAAAATGTAGGCCTCATAACCAAGCTAAAAGTAGCTCAGCGTGTTATGAAGCGAGCTATGCTTGGAATTTCTTTATGTGATAGAATCCGAAATACGGAAATTCATAGAAGAACGGATGTAAACGATATAGCACAAACAATTAGCACGCTGAAGTGGCAATGAGCAGGCAACATCGCTTGATGAACCGACAACCGCTGAGGAAGAAAGTTTCTCGAATGGTGACCATGTATCGGACGATGAGTGTAGGTCAACTAGGTGGACCGACGACCTGGTGAAAATGCACTTTGTGGCGAAACATGCGGGAGTTTCAGGTCCAGCTGTGGTCGGCGATGGGCTGAATGATGATGATGATTAAAGCAGTTGAGTTATCAAAAATATTTAAAAACACTAACTTGTGTAGACCTCGAATCATGATGTCAAACTTTATCCACATTATGGCTGTAAGTTTCAGTTTTATGCCGCTACGAACAAGTGGCTTTCGTGAAATATGCGGATACAAAGTTAGGGGAGCATAAACTCAGCAAAATCAACGTTTGATTTAAGTGCCCAAGTTTTTAGAAACCTGTTTGACAAGATGTTACTTATAGTTCGTCTTATATATTATGAAATTTACGGTCATAATTAAATTATGAAATGGCGTTTAAGAGTTTTTTTTTATGTATTTATATGTATAGATAAATAAAAATATAAATACATATCCCCGATGCGATCTCCCTCCAGTTTTCGCGAAGCCACCATTTTAAATGGCAAGTTTCGAGGTGAAAATATATAAATACCACTAATACCTATAATACCCACAGATGTGCCAATTCAATTTAAGCGTATTCAATTTCCGATTAGATTGGCATCTACAATGACTATGAATAAATCCTAAGGCCAAACAATGTCTGTTTGTGGCTTAGATTTGAACACACCATATTTTTCACACGGACAATTATATGTTGCATGCTCTCGAGTGGGTAAACCATCACGTTTGTTCGTATTTTTTTTTTTTTTTTTTTTTTTATTGCAAACGGTGGCAAACGAGCAAACAGTACACCTGATGGTAAGTGTTGCCGCTGCTCATGGACCTTTACAAGGCCGTTGCCTACCGCGAAGAAAGTGAAGGGAGTGTGAAGGCGTGCATTGAGGCTCGGTGATACCAAGGGCACCACCAAAACCCTCCACACGCAATCGCCCTCAGAAAGTTGGGCTTCCGGCTCTCTCGCTCACCGAACGAAGCGCAGTAACAAATTGCTACTACTCAGACGTCGATTTTCTGCGAGAGCATGGTACTGCCCCGGACGGACCGGCCCGCGGCTGTAGACAGATAACTGTCGACAGTGTGGTCCTACCACTCCTGAAGAAGGGCTAACAAATTATATTGTTCACGCTGTAGCATTAAGAGATTAATATTATGTAATGAATTAGTGATATAAATAATTATTACTTAAAATAAATTATAATAAATTAAAAATTAATGTTTGGTGTTTTGTTATTTTTATATTCCCTCATCGTTCACAGCGCTTAATGCCTTTTTCACTCATATACTAAATCCTTACACACTTCCAATAAGTTAGATTTTTTTTCTACACTAGAAATTCTCAAGAAATTATTTACATGGCAAAACAACGAATGCCAGGTCAGCTAGTATATATATAAAGATAAAAGATAGATACATGGAGATAGAGAGATGATGTCAATTAAAAATAAAGAAGTGCGAAGTTAACAATTATCTGCGTGGTAACGGAGTAAAAATACTACGAGCATCATTCCTTCTCTACCCATGATTCATCTTTCTCGTGAAGGATTCGGATCACTGGTACCGAATCCTTGACGTCCGTGGTCAGCCTGGTACGCGTATGAACTAAAATGATGATGAAATATTATAAACCACTTCATTATTATAATATTCAATGTTCCACCTATAACTGTGAGTTTGAACAAACAGCTCAGCAGTTCCTGTGGGAGTGCAGTCCTAGGCGCATTCAGCGTGACCTTATGCTAGACAGCCTGCAAGTCATGTCTGCGGTAGTATACTGCACGCAGCTTATCATTATCATTTCAGCCTATCGCCGTCTACTGCTGGATGTGAGCCTCCCTCATGTTACACAACAGAACATGAGGGCATCAACGAGGACAACCAACGGCACCCAGCAATTTTCACCAGGTCATTTGTTCACTTATTGTCGTCCTACACTGCGTCATCGGATACGTGGTCGCCACTCGAGAACCTTTCTTCCCTAACGGCTGTAGGTTCGTCAAGCGATGTGGCCTGCCCATTGCCACTTCAGCGTTCTAATTCTTTTTCTGCACGTGGCATGTGGCAACGCAAAAAAAAAAACTGTGTGATGAGGCATTTTTGCCTACAATTGTAATCAATTTTAAGGTTCACATATAGGCCCTTTAAGTCCTATGATAGCCATGGTGCTGCACTCCTGCGCTTGACGTCGCTGTATATCCTCTTATTGGTTTATTAGCTAATTTTCCATAAGGTCTCCCGTTTTGTATTGGAGGGAACTGGAATCTATCCAATCCCTTCTGTTTTTCTTTTCTAATTAAATTTGTTGCGAGTCCCAAGACAATTAAAGCGTTTCCCAACACTTTCTAAGGGCCAAACCTCAATATCTTTTAAGGTGAACATTATCCCTAGCCGTGGCCGCGGGTGGCCGAATTGAAGAATAATGTGTCACCCATAGGGATGCTGACCACCTGAGTAAGATACCTTGGAAAATGCGTCGGGAAGGGACGGTATTCGAAACGGTATCCCGCTGGGCTGGCCAAGGATGACAAACAACTCGTTGGTCGGCCCAATGGCGAAGGGGAAGGATAACAGTAGTTTATGAGGTCGTGCGCCGCCCTTGCGTCGCCCCGGATAGTGTGGACTGCGTGTGCGCTGACTAAAAATGAGTTACGATAGCTCAGTTGGGGAGACGGCCGGTTTTGATTTTGACTGGGGCGGCGTAGGTGCAACTACGCGGGTGACGTGACCGGGGATTAGTCCGTCACCCGCCGAGAGGCCGACCGCGTGAGGAACGACCGACGTCCTCCCCGAGGGGGGGACGTCGGTCGATGGGAGGGTACCCCACGTAGGGGGTATTCTGTCGGGCCGACCACTGATGACAAATAACCCTGCTCCGGTGGTCGGTCCAACGACGAAGGCGACGTGGTTTTCGGGTGGGTTGCGGGTGTTGCGTGCTTACGCCCCTCTGTCGCCCCGGACGGAGTGGTGCGAGGAGCGCGCCGACCGCAGCCCACCCCAAAATAAAAAAACCCTAAAAAAAAAGAAAAAAGGACCAAAGAATATTCTAGCTTACAGGAGTAACAGTGGTTGTAGTGTGTGGTAGGATTAGTCCCATTAAAAAAAAGCTAATTGACTTTATTATAATGTTTAAATTTCGTGTCCGCATGACTTTTGGGCATTTCAGATTGAAAATAAATCTCGAAAGCTTTGATAACCAATTAAAAACTTCCTAATTTAATTATAGGACCGAAAATGGTATTTGTAGAACGTTGAAAGTAAAGCATTATGAGGTTTTGAAATTTGACAAAGTTCTTGTTTGTGCCTTTATATTTAGAATAACAAAAACATTATGAATTGAAAAGTTTTCTTGCTATCTACCTAAAAGTAGCCTAATTAATATTGTTTTCATTAGAAGAAAGGTTCGTATATTAGGTTTCTAAATGTCAAATTATTACTGGTGGCATTTATTCTTACAATTTCTGAAATTCTAATTACGTGTCGTTTTAAATTTAAAGTTTATAAATAATATTTATAATTAGCAAATAACCACGGTTTTACTTGCGTAGTACCCACTTCCGTGCAAAGAAACGAGATAAAATATCGCCTAATTTATTCTAGACGACCTGATAGTAATATATTATCAAAAATTCGTTTAGCTGTTTTGAAGATTACCCGAAACAAACAGATTGATTTTTAGGCATAGGTATCGTGTAAGTTATTTACACGATACCTATGCCTAAAAATCACAAACATGTCTGTGAACACGAAAATATTATTTTGACATTACAAATAGACACTACTAATTGGGAATTTGATTGGTTATGGAGCCGCCTCTTTCGTTGCCCAGGACGGAATAGACGGCGCATGTACTAACCATAGCCCATAAAAAAAAACAGGCCCACGTCCAGCTGAAGACATCTAATACGCTGATATTGATAATGTTTATGTCAATTAGAAAAGTATTTTGTGTCCAAGTTCAGAATGGTACACTTAGGACAGCACAAAACATTTGTTGGTTAATTTTTTTATTCATCATCATCATCATTTCAGCCTATTGCCGTCCACTGCTGGACGTAGGCCTCCCTCATATTGCGCCACAATGTGCGGTCCTGTGCCGCCTGCATCCAACGACGCCCAGCAACTTTCACTAGGTCGTCGGTCCACCTAGTGGGGGGGCGTCCTACACTCCAATTTTTTTATTAACGAAATTAAACGGCAAACGAGCAAATAGTATCATCATCATCATTTCAGCCTATCGCCGTCCACTGCTGGACGTAGGCCTCCCTCATGTTATACCACAAAGTGCGGTCCTATGGCGCCTGCATCCAATGATGCCCAGCAACTTTCACCAGGTCGTCGGTCCACCTAGTATAACCTGATAGTATATGTACCTATAGTTCATGGACCTTTGCTAGGCCTACTGTGAAGAAAGTGAAGGTAGCGTGAATGCGTGCAATGAGGTTCGGTGATACTGAACGCATCACCAAAACCGCAAATTAGTCCATTGAAATGTTACATTTTTTAGGGCTTATCTTACGTTTTTTAGAGGACGCAATTTTATTTTTTAAATGTGTAGGG
The DNA here is from genome assembly GCA_032191425.1 of Lymantria dispar. NCBI lineage: Eukaryota > Metazoa > Arthropoda > Insecta > Lepidoptera > Erebidae > Lymantria > Lymantria dispar. Next base: position 8,847,304 of record CM063468.1, on the reverse strand, counting down.
GGGGTCAGTGTAAAGCTAAAACCAAGTTTGTGGGATCGCCACCCTTGTCCCACGGCCGCCATCTTGAAAATAGGGGTTGAAATGGTTTTTACAATATATCTCTTAAACTATTAATCTGATAAAAAAAATTTAACATTTTTTGTTGAAAATTAAATTTTCTACAACTTTGGTCAAGTAACTTTTTGTCGTAGAACTATAAATAAAAAAGTTATAAGCGCAAATGTTCAGAAATTCGAGAAAAAGCTTATATTTTTCGATATAACTTTTTTTTATCATTTTACGAAAAAATATTATCAGACCATTTTTGTGGGTCGTTTTTTAAGGAACAACTTTTATAAGCAACATTTTTTCATTAAGTCAATAGCTAAGGTTTTACAGCGCTCCGAAGGGAGTACTATTTTTCAGTACTCTTAACTATACTACTTGTGTACTAATAATCATCAAATATTGTATTTTTTTTATTTTGTTATTATTTTATTTGTTTTATATAAAAAATAAAATTGCGTCCTCTAAAAAACGCAACCCCAAATGTAACTTTTAAATGGACTAAATACCCTCAGAAAATTGCGTGTCCGACACTCTCAATCATCGAACGAAGTGCAATAAACAATTGCCACAACTCAGACGTCGATTTTCTGTGAGAGTGTGGTACTACCCCGGTCGGACTGAATGTAGACATAAGAGTGTCGACAATGTGGTCCCACCAAACAGGTAAGTTGTCAATATAATAATATAAATTTTAAGTTCTTTCTCTTAAATTAATATTATTTGCATAATTCTGATATACATATATGTATCTATACCAATACATAAAATTGTAGTGTCTGTTTGTAATGTCAAAATAATAGGCTTTTTTCATGCTCACACGGTTATTTGCACTATACATATGCCTAAAATACACTTTATATTTTTTGTCTGTCTGTCGGTCTGTTTGTTTCGGGTAATCTTCAAAACGGCTGGACCGATTTCAAAAATTCTTTCACCAGTGAAAAGCTATGATATTAGGGAGTAACATACACTATATTTTAGCCCGGTATTCCCACGGGAACGGGAAGTACGCAGGAATGACGACTGAAACCGAAGCGAAGCGAGGGCGGGTTGCTAGTTATAAATAAAACTACTTTTACGGATTTTATCGCGTTTGTATTTGATTTTTGATTACCCTATGTTTCGAAAACTTCAGTGTTCATGATCACGGGTGGACTAAGATGTCTCACGTCTAACAAATCATCGTTTTTACAGGGATTTATAATTGTCCTTTACATCTATTATAAGCATTTTAGTATACCTATATATAAAAAAGGTAAATATTATTTCTCACAAAGTAAAAAATTGAACCATCGCTCCGGATGCCTAGCAGATGTGAAACATCGAAATTATTTTGTACAAGTATATATGCATAAAAGAACAGATTATGACAGGAACTATTATGGCATAATGTATAAATAAAATATTATTATTTAAAATATTACACTACAATCATAATTAATTCACCGCACAGTCGCTTACGCACAACATCGCGCGCATAACATATATAGACTACGTGTGCTACATATACCTCCATCATATAGCGTGGCGTTACGTCGCCAGCCTGTTCACGCCACGCCAACAACGAGGTTTACCTTTGCCCATAAATGTTTCTCATCGAAAAATAAACATTATTTCTCACAAAATAAAAAACCCGAGACAATTAATTAATAACATCGATAAAATCAATCATTCATAACGCAAAGGTTAATTTTTTTTCAAACAAATATCGTTAAAAGCAATCGTATCTCTAATATATTATATGGGTGATATGTAAACAAATCAACTCGAGTAAATAACGGTATCACGCCTAGTCGAGTACACATTACGATGAAATGTAAACAAACATGGGAATGTTGGTAATTTAGTATCAAGGAGCGTTTTTTTTTTTGAGAATATCGATCCAGTTTTCTTGGTATTTTCTTGTGAAAATCTGTTTTCAGTATTAATTGTAAAGCTATGTAGCTTACTTATTAAGGTTTCATTTTATAATATCTTATTCAAAGGAATATATAATTGACTGGTAAATTCTTGAAGTTTCACCCGCGTTATTTCCGTGTATTGACAGAGTAAGAAAACAATTCACCACTCCCTATCTTGCTCGTGGATGTCGTAAAAGATGACCCATGGAATATATAATAATACGCGTATAACAAGAGTGAGATAAAGAGAATGCAATAGATGGCAAACTCGAAACAGAACCGTACCTATACCAATCTGTCTGACCAGCATGGTATATTAAGGTCAATTTCCCTCTTATTGTGGAGGAGGGTCGAGCCCCATAGTGGGATGTATACGCTCTGAAGTAATGCATAAAAGTAAAAAATACTAATATAAAATATACTATAAGTTACTTCTTATATCTAGTTCGTTATACCTGTCAACAAAATATTATCAAATATACAGCCGTTTAGAGGATTACCCGGAACACACAGACACGAAAATATTTTAACGGGTTTATAGGCATAAGTATCGCCTAATATAATCGTGTAAAATGAAAAAAAAACGTAGTATTATATCATTATTGGACACTTTAATTTAATTTATTTTTATAGATAATTAATTTTAGTATATTCCTATTATTTTTATGGCGTCTGTCGTAAACATGAGTTTTGAGAATTTACGGAAATGAATTGACAATACTAATCTTCTCACGCCATATACATATGTCCTAATGATTGTTTCCTGATGCCTTCTTAGTGGAAAAGAAAAAAAAACCTATACCACGTATAGGTATAATAACATATATTGAGGTTTCTCCGAGTTTTACTCCGTCTGACTAGCGTGGTATAATAGGTCATGGAGTGAGTTATGAGACGGTAAAAAGTCGCTTCAAATGGTTCGTGTAAAATTACACAATGTAGCGCTCACCTTTCTGTTAGCATGAACTTGGCTTGAAACGCTACCGCGTTTGATTTGCCGTATAGTGAATAAAAATACCGGCAGGCAGTATTGCGACGGCGGAGACCGACGCGACCGTGGAGCAGTCGACGGACGAGGGCGGCAATGCCGCAGGGCCGTCGGATACCGAAGGCGGCAGCATGTCGGCTGCTGAGACCGTCGCTGAGTCATCGCAGTCTCTGACGGCGGCCCTAGCAGTCAGGGAGGGGGTCCTCCCCTCGCAGGTGCGGAAGCGCCCCCTGAACGAGGGTGGAAGTTCGGGATCCTCCGAGGGGAGTGGCACCATCATGCCTCCTCCCAAAGTTCCGGCCTCTCGCAGGGGACGAGGGGGCGCAGTAGTGGCGGCAAGGTCGGTGACGCCATCGCCGGCCGGCGCAGTACGGGGGACTGAAGCCCAGAAGCGGGCAAATAAGGCGGCTGCCGCGAGGATGATGACGGTGTTGTCAGACATCCCTCCCACCGACACGGCGGCTGCTGAGTCCGCTGTAGGTGGCCACCCCCGAGCTGCCAATGTGGCCACTCTGCAGGCCGAAAACACCCGCCTTAGTGGTGAGGTCTCAGGCCTGCAGGAGAAAAACAAGGCTCTACGAAAAGAGCTGTCGGCGGTCCCGAGAATTAGCGGACCTTCGGGCCGCGTGCATACGTGCCCGGAGGGCTTACACCCGCAGCCGAGCGCGCCACCGCGACGCTGAGCGGGAGGGCCAGCTGTACGAGGCTTACCGCAGTGCGCGGTCTGCTTTCAGGCTGGCCGTCCGTACCGCCAAGGACGTTAGTCGGCGGGAGATGCTGGACAGTCTAGAGCGTGACCCCTGGGGTCGCCCCTACCTCGCGGCGCTGAACAAGCTCCGCGGGCGGGCCCCCCCCCTCACCGAGACCCTCCAGCCTAGCCTCCTCACCAGAGGTGTCGAGGACCTCTTTCCACAGCGGGCGGAGCACACGCCCCCAGTCATGGCTTCGCCGGACAGTGACCGGGAGGCCGACGATGAAAGTGCTCCGCCCATCACGGAGCCGGAAATTGGGGTAGCGGTGGCGCGTATGCGAGTCAAATCCACCGCCCCCGGGCCCGACGGTATTCCGAACCGTGTGCTGGCTCTGGTCCTCGAGCACCTGGGACCACGCCTCAGGGGACTGTTCGACGCTTGTTTGACGTCCGGGCAGTTCCCTGGGTGCTGGAAAGAGGGGAGGCTGGTTCTCCTGCCGAAGCCGGGGCGGTCTCCCGAGTCGGCCTAGGCCTATATGCCCATCGTGCTGCTCGATGATGCGGGCAAGCTGCTGGAGAGGGTGTTGGCTGCCCGCATCGAGCGGCACCTCGTCGGTGTCGGGCCCGATTTGTCGGACGCCCAGTTTGGTTTTCGGCGAGGGCGTTCGACGATCGCGGCCCTGCTGCGCCTGAAGGCCGTGGTAGCGGAGGCCGTCACCGGCGGAGGAGTCCTGTTGGCCGTGTCCCTGGACATCGCCAACGCCTTCAACAGTCTGCCATTCAGCTGCATCAGGGAGGGCCTGAGATATCACGGGGTGCCCGTGTACCTCAGGCGGCTGGTGGCAGACTACTTGGAGGGGCGCAGCGTTCTTTACGTTGACCGAGTAGGGGACGTTGTGCGAACGCCCATGACGTGCGGTGTCCCGCAGGGGTCGGTTCTGGGTCCGACCCTGTGGAACATCGGCTACGACTGGGCGTTGAGAGGAAGCCTCCCACCCGGGCTGGGCGTAATTTGCTACGCCGACGATACACTCGTCACAGCCCGGGGTGGGACGCTAGAGGAGGCGGCACGCCTGGCATCTCTCGGCACCGAGGAGATTGTCAGGCGGATCGAAGCGCTGGGGTTGAGGGTAGCCCTGGAAAAGACGGAGGCCGTTTTATTCCATGGCCTCCGTACCGCCGGGCCTCCCGCCGGCGCTTCGATCACCGTGAAGTCGGTCACCATCTGCATCCAGGCCCACATGAAGTACTTGGGCCTGGTGCTCGACGGGCATTTTTGGTTCCAGGAGCATCTCCATCGACTTGTTCCCCGGCTTGTCGGCGCGGCGTCCGCCCTTTCGCGGCTGATGCCGAATGTGGGCGGACCCAGCTCTACGTGCCGACAGCTGTACACGGGGGTGATCCGGTCGATGGCTCTGTACGGCGCACCGGTGTGGGCGGGGTCCCTAACCGTCCGGCTGAGGGCCCTCTTGAGGCGACCACAGAGGGTCATGGCGGTCAGGGCCATACGCGGTTACCGCACGGTGTCGACGGAGGCAGCGTGCCTCCTGGCCGGAACTCCCCCGTGGGACCTGGAGGCGGAGATGCTCGCTGACATTTATCGGCGGGTGTCGGAGACGCGCGCCCGCGGCGGCATGGTCTCCCTGCAGGAGATCACCGCCTGGCGGGTCGACGCCCGCCAAGGAGTCATTGCCCGTTGGGCAGTACGGCTGGAGAGTCCTTGGTACGGTGTCAGGACCGTTGAGGCCTTCCCGCCGGTGCTGATGGAGTGGTTGGAGCGGACGCACGGGGTGCATTCCTTCCGACTGGTGCAGGTGCTTACGGGGCACGGGTGTTTTGCGAAGTACCTGCACAAGATTGTCAGGAGGGAGAGCACACCGTCCTGCCACCACTGCAGTTGCGACGAGAACACGGCGCAGCGCACGCTCGAGGAGTGTGCTGCATGGGAGGGGGAGCGCCGTGAACTCGTCGCGATTATCGGTGCCGACCAAGCGCTGCCGACCATCGCCAGGGAGATGCTCGACAGCGTCAGGAACTGGGACGCGGTCGCCGCCTTCTGTGAGGCCGTAATCTTTCGGAAGGAGGCGGCGGATCGTGTGCGAGTAGAGCTCCTATTCGGCGACACGTTCCGCCGCCGGCGACTCGGGTGGCGCAGGCGCGAGTATCTGCGCCTAATGCCGCCCTAGCGGAGGCCGCGGGTGATCACCCACAGAGAGGCTGACCGCGCGATGGCGACCGACGTCCCAGTACGTCGAGAGGTGAGGTTACCCGAAAGGGTATTCCGTCGGGCCGACCACTGATGACAAGTCACATCTGCTCCGGTGGTCGGCCCAACAACGAGGTGAAGTGAGTACGGGTGGGTTATGGGCCCGCGCGCCGTCCTTTCATCGCCCCGGACGGACAGGACCGCGCGTGCGCTTACCATAGCCCACCCATAAAAAAAAAAAAAATACCAACATGTTTGTCCAGCGTGGTATAGTAGGTCAAATTCCCTCCTAAAATGGAGGAGGACCGAGCCCAACGGGCTGAGATGAGAACATGCATTTCAAATATTCCAAACGATTTAGAATTATATGGTCATGTTGAAAGTAAATGTGAAATTTTCACACCATTCGAAATATTACATATGTGCTAGTTTAATGCTGAAATGAAAAACGTTCGTAGAGCTACACAGTGAGTCACTGCGTCAGACAAACTGACAAACGATTGTTACTGCAATTACCTAACGTAAGAAGAAAGTGGATTTATTGTACTAGGAAAAATATATTTGAAATATTTATGGAAAAAATATATTCTTGATTTTATATATCGTTTTTATTTTATATATCTCGATTATCAGTTTGGTGACGGAGTAAGAATATAATTGAATAAGAGAGTGTTCGGCGAGACGACTGCCTCACAGAAGGCGGCGACCGTGTCCCAGTTCTTGATGCTGCTGAGCATCTCCCTAGCGATGGTCAGTAGCCAGCATCCCAGGTCCGTCGGTCCGACCACTGACGTCAAGTCACCCTACTACGTTGGTCGGTCCAACGACGAAGGCAATGTGGTGTTCGGATGGGTTGCAGGTGTGCGTGCTTACGCCTGTCTATTGCTCCGGACGGAGTGGTGCGAGGAGTGCGCCGAGCGCAACCCAACCCCAAAAAGAAAAAAAAAGCGATGATCGGCAGTGTCAGGTCGGAATCGATGATTGCGACAGCCTGCACCTCGAGTGTGTGCTGCACCGTGTCCTCGTTGCAATCGTAGTGGTGGCAGGACGGTGTACTCTTCCTCCTCACGACAGTGTGCAGGTACTTGGCAAAGCAACCACTCCCCATCAAGACCTGCACTAGTCGAAAGGAAAGCACTCCGTGCGTCCCCGCTCCAACCACTCCATCAGTACCTATCCGAAAGCCTCAACGGTTGTGACACCGTACCGAGGCCTCTTCAGCCGGACCACCCAACGAGCAATGACGTCTCGGTATGAGATGCAAAATTATAATACTGGCACGGTAAGTCGGTATCTTAAGCTGTACATCATTTGTGCAATCATACACAATTTGACTCTTATATAGTGTTATAGATTTAAGCTGTAATATCTATATACTAAATACATTCAACTTTATTTGAATCCTCGATATTCTTTAGTAATTCGTGACAGATTTAAATTGAGAGTTGCAAGCGTAAAAATAGCGAATCGGCGCTTTCGTGGCTGATTGCATTGTCTCTATGTTACCTGTTGACCGAGCAACATCAACTGTTGTTGTAATATATTGTTGGTTTTTAAAAAAAATCATTAAGACTATAGAATTAAATAAAAATGATAATTGGTCTTATGCTATATGAGTAAAATACTTAAATAAAAATTATCTTTTTATAAAAAAAATCCGTGTGGTGACTGAGTAAGAATACAATTCACCACCCCCTCTCTTACCCGTGGGTGTCGTAAAAGACGACTAAGAGATATAACATGTATAATAACATTTATAAAAGTGAAGGAGAACTCGAAATAAAACCCTACCCGACCCTGTCTGATCAGCATGGCATAGTAAGGTAATTTCCCTCCTATTGTGCAAGAGGCCCGACCCCAACAGTAGGATGTATATGAGCTGAAATGATGATGATGAAAAAATTTCTGTGTGGTGATGGAGTATGAATACAATTCATCACCCCCTTGGGTGACCGTGGGTGTCGTAAAAAGTGATTAGGAGATTTTAATGGTAAATTACAGCGAGCATCTCCACGTCCATATCCCACGAAAGCGTACCGACCAATTCAAAGATGGCGTATTGGTTAAGATACAACGTACAGTACCAGTGTCAAGGGTTTAAATCTTACGTAGAATAACGCTTTGTGCATTCCACAAATTATTTTAAATAGAACGTTCGAAACGTTGGGCAATCAAAAATCAAATACAAACGTGAAAAAATTCTTAAAGTACTATTTACGATGTGAAATACTCGCGCAAACATTAGAAATCCGTCAGATTTGTTCGTAAAGTGCCTCGCAATACAAGGATTATTTTCTTACTGCACGGTGTAGTCTTTTCAAGAAAAAAAAACGGAGGTTAAAATAGCAGACACTGCTTCTGTTACCACTTTGCGGTAACCGTGAATGGACATGACTACCATGGCCCTCTGTGGCACCACAAGAGAACCCAAAGTAGGACATTAAATAGTCTATCTAATATTTATTCTAATTTATCTTTTGTTATGAACCATGGCCCTTTGGGGTCACCAAGCCCTAAGACGGACATTCAGAGGGCTTATATTTATTCTAATCTACATATCTTTTATTGTAGATACAGAACCGTTTTAAGATAATCTTATTTGAATGCCTATGCCCAATTGTCAAAGATATACTGATTGATTGATTGAAACTCAGCAAATTTCTACATTCAATACCTATTATGTACAATATTATATTTTGCAAGCAATCAAAAGCCAATTAAATTATATTTAATAAATTTAATTGATCGTTGAAACCTCATCTGTCATATTAATTTGCGAGGTTGAACATGTCCGCCATATTGGTATATGACGTAATGAATTATGGCGGCATCAGATGTCACATTTTATGACAGAGCTAAATGTGAAACTTTTGAGCGGTTAATTTTTTAAAATGCGATGTTGATCTGAATATGAAAAGTTATATTTGGTTTTTGAATACATATTTTTTGGCTTATTGAAATATTTATTCGATTCTTTTAAATGGCAATGTATAAAATGGTATTATTTTCTTCAAATCACGAGCCTTTTCTACACTCGAATGTAGTATCGAATCGAGTGTAGTATGTCATTTACAATTGAAAGGACCATCTATATTATGCTGGTCAATGATGTTCTTATTGTAGAGGAGGCTCAAGCCCAGCAGTGGGACGCATATGAGACAAGATGATAATCACGCTAGTAGACGTCTATAGAGTCATAGGTGGGTAGGTGGATGGGTTATGACTAGTTTGAAGAACAGCTCTTTCTTATCTTTAAGATTTTTGATCTCACATCGACTATGTATCCAATGACGCAGTATAATCCCTCTTCCTACCAGGAGGACCGAAGACCTAGTGGAAGTTGCTGGGAGTCGTTATATCCGGGCGGCATAATAGACCAGGGTCGATAATTTGTGAAACCAAAAAAAATAACAGTAGGATGAAACCCATTAGAAAAGGAGGGGAATATGATAAAAATGAAAGGAAAAATAAATTACGGGCGATCCGAGTTCGGGAAGTGGGAGGGGGTGGGTTTTTAAGGGTAAAAATGGTTTATCTCGATTTCCGCCAAAACTACAAGTCTTACGGAAAAAAGTTAAAGGACAAAGTTGTAGGTAATAAAAAGATCTACAACTTTTGTATTTACAATTTTTTCACATAACCTCAAAATTTAGGTGAAAAATTCAAATAACCAAGATTTTGGTTTTTTATTTTTTTCTCAAAAAAAAATTTTTTGCTATGAAATTTGGCGAAACCTTACTTTATTATGTCCCAAACACACTGTAATTTATTTGATTTAAAATATTTATTTTTTCGCCTTATTTTAGCTTAATATCAAAAAAGCACCCTAATTTTCGATCGAAAATTCTCATGTCAAAATATCAGCTTTTTTCAAAAAGTCGGGGGCTTTTTGTTCGTTGGAATCTCTACTTTCTGATGGTGTAAAAAAAAAATACATTGCTATAGTAAATGTTCTCAGAAAATGCAAAGATTTTAGTAGGTAGTAAGGCCTTGACCCGTATAGCCCCTTCCCCACTTCTCTATGAAATATCTTTTAATGGGCTACCCTCTCCTCACGACGTCCCCCCTCGGAGACCTCGGTCACCGTTATGCGGTCATCCTCTCTACGGGTGATGGACTAAATCACCGGTCCAGTCACCTGCGGTCTCGGCTAGGAGTTAATCGTATCCTTGTATGTTAGCGACTACGAATACTACCAACCCTTTCAATGCTCTTAATATCATAAAATACGACTAAGATCTTTACGACCTGGGACAACTCCAACTGATGCCGTCTGGTCAACAATTACATATCCAAGGATTGACGTAAGGCAGGCGGCCGATCATTAAACTATTGCCAATAACTTTTATCAATACCAATGGTGGAATATGAGTATATAATGCGTCGATGCTTTCCGTGTGGTGACGGAGTAAGAATACAATTCACCACTCCCTATCTTGCCCGTGGATGTCGTAAAATACGACTATGGGATATAATATGCACATAACATCTGTGCAAGAGAAGGAGAACTCGAAATGAATCTATATCAATGTTTAAGGCTTGATTACAAGGGAACGGCTCGTCCTACGTTAATTTATTAAGAGAGCTTTTTTGTAGGAATTTAATTTCCTTCAAAGATATGAAATGGAAAAATTTTTTAAATTCATAATGTCCGAATTTTGTGTGAAAAATTCAGTAGCTGTTCAAAAATCGATAATCATAATGATGCACCTCTTAATATTAATATTAAGGGCTCAAGTTTTCAGAATAATTTTCTTTTGTCATCATGAACAATATTTTCACAGTACCGTTAATAAAAAAAATTGTTCGTTTTTTTTGGCCCAGTCTAATGCGCATTCTTTGTCTTGAAGAGATATTTACAGAACTGCAATCATGGGGAAATTCATGTAAAGGATTATAATATTTTGCATGTAAAATCAGTATAAAATCGACTTAGAAATTGTGTCATTTCTACCTTTTCTAGAAATATTGTAAAAGAAACCAAAGGGACAAACCAAATAAACTTAATAATATTAAGCAAAAAATAATACAATTAAAAAATATGCCTGCATATTTATCGTTAGAATTGTACATGATTTAAGCTTACAAAGAAACTGTCTTATAGGTTTATTCGAATTAATAATTTCTATCGTAGTTGTCATAAAAGACGTCTAAGATTTAGCTTTAACGTCGAGCTGAACCTTAATATGTTGGTTTCTGGCCCACAAATATATTCCCAAGGAGAACTTATATTTGAACTTTGAGAATAAATTATTTCAGCTCATATACATTCCACAGTTGGGCTCGCGTCTCCTCTACACTAGAAGGGCATTTGACCTTACTCTACTATGTTGGTCAGACAGGTTGGTATAGGATTTTATTCCAAGTTTTTCTGTTTTGCATAGATGTTGTATGCGTATTATATCACTTAGTCGTCTTTTACGACATCCATGGGCAAGGTAGTGGTGAATTGTATTCTGACTCTATCCCTACACGGAAATGAATGAAAATAAATACTTATGGCTAATAAATCTTTCACTAAATATAGAGCTAAGTAATCTCTAAGTTCGATAAACTCATTCGCATAATTACACTACCAAATATCAAATTGAAATTACCAAACGTTTGCTATTTCAAAGTCATAGCAAACATAACTAAGGGTACTTTATCAGTCAAATTAATATCATAAGATTCAAATGCTATCTTGCCTTTAAGTGTAGTATTATAACGTAAGCTTTTGCTAAGAGTATATCATGTTACGTTAAATATAATATGAATATTACAAGTGTTAAAGTGATTGCTTCGTTAAGATGCATATCTATGTACGTTTTGATATAAATCAACTGCTATTGATTTTAATCAATATAATTCCAGCTCATATATACTTCACTGTTGGGCGTAAGCCTCCCTCACAATAGGAGGGAAATTATGCTATTTAACAATGTAGTAAAAATCATATCGAGGCGTGAAAGGCTATTTGGTTTAAGCGACATCTAGGGTGATATTGAGTTATATACATATTCGGAATCAGCGAATTTTTCTCCGTCGAATGATACTGGATTCATTAAAATCAGAGCACTTTTTTTTCATACGCTGAACTCTTTTACACTTTCCATACGCTGAAAAACGAGGGCTTAAGGCAAGGGTACGTTTTATTTAGTATTAGCATCAAGAATTCGATGTTTTTTAATTGAATTTTAATTAAATTTACGCCATTCAAATAGCTCAAGAAGTTTTTGTTATGTTTTTTTTTTCTAAAATTTTAAACTTTAGATGGCTCTCCTATAAAGTTACAAAAATGTCACTTATGCCAAATAGCCTTTCTCCCCTCGATATAAAAACGTGATAAAATTCGTAAAATTAATTTTTTTAATTACCGATCCATTATTTTTTTAATAATGACGCATTAAGGAAGGACGATGAGAGTAATTTTTATACGATATACGGGCACACCGTCACAAAAAACCGACACCCTAAAGTTAGCTGGTCAGCATTTTTTACGATGCGCGCACACACCTTCACAAATATCAACAAGATAAGGCCTTATAATAAAATTTTGAATGTATTAAATACCTTTTTTTATATTAAAAGTGTCGATTTTTTACAAATTATAATAATTTTTATTTTACAAAGATTTTTATCTTATTACGTCAAAAAATTTTACACAAAAGACATCATGCACATAAATAGACACATGATTTTTTTCAATAACAAGCACTAAGCAACATGTCACTTCGGACTTCAGCCAAAGTTTCTAGAGTACTTCGCCGAGGAACTTCGCGAGTAATGAGAGGAGGCATTAAATCTAATATGTAGTATATCGGATCACCTGATCGGAATGCAGCGACTCTGAGAAAGATCCGGTAAATGACAGCTTACTTTACCTTATATTCCGAGAACTTTACAAACATATAATTCATCATCATCATCATCTCAGCCCATATACGTTCCACTATTTGGTTTGGGCAGCGTTTTTTTTTTTTTATTGCAACCTGTGGCAAACGAGCAAACAGTACACCTGATGGTAAGTGTTGCTGCCGCTCATGGACCTTTACAAGGCCGCTGCCTACCGTGAAGAAAGTGAAGGGAGTGTGAATGCGTGCATTGAGGCTCGGTGATACCAAAGGCACTACCATAATCTTAACCTTTCACACGCAAACACCCTCAGAAAGTTGGGCTTCCGGCTCTCTCGATCACCGAACGAAGCGCAGTAACAAATTGCTACTACTCAGACGTCGATTTTCTGCAAGAGCGTGGTACTATCCCGGACGGACCGGCTCGCGGCTGTAGATAGATAACTGTCGACAGTGTGGTCCTACCACTACCAGCCTCAGCTATGGGAGGGCAATTGACCTACTATACCACGCTGGTAATATGTGTTGGTACATGATTTTCTTTTGAATTTTCCTTCTCTTGCACTTATTGTGTTTTATTTAATACCAGTATTTTTTAGTAAAATAACAAGCGCGCTCAGCAAAATATCCGTATATTCCGAGGACTTTACAAACACAATAATTAATGGACACAAAATACAGTTAAAATATATTACAATCATAATATAACGAATATAAGCAATGTTTGACAAATTGCTTTTCATCAAAACTTGGAAATTTTCAATGGCGTAAATTTGTGATGCGGTTTTAAAACTTTCTTGTAACACAAGAGTCGTCGTTTTGTGAATTGCTGCCATTTGTCAGTGGTTTTGTTTGATACTATGCAGAAACATACATATTTGGTACACGTATGTCGTCATATTCTGAACAAATATATCAACCATTCCGTGTGGTGTCGGAGTAAGAATACAATTCACCACCCCCTATCTTACCCGAGGGTGATCGTACGAGACGACTAAGGGATATAAAACGCATATAACATCTATGCGAGAGAAGGAAAACTCGAAATAAAAGCTATACCAACACATCTGACCAGTGTGATATAGTAGGTCAATTACCCTTCCATTATGGAGGAGGCCCGAGCCCAACAGTGGGACGTATATGGGCTGAGATTATGATGATGATGATATCAATATAATCCTGCCCTTATCACAATTACTTGGGATCGATTCAATATGTATTCTTTTACTATCATCGTCATCATCGCAGCCCACATACGTCCCACTGTTGAGCTCGGACCTCTTCTACAGTAGAAGGGAATTTAACCTACTATACCGTGCTGGTCAGACATGTTGGTATAGGGTTTCATTTCGAGTTTTCCTTCTCTTGCACAGATCTTATGTGCATATTATATCCCTTATATTATGTCGTCTTTTACGACATTCACGAGTAATGGATTAGTAGTATTCGTAGTCGCTACGATACAGCTACACAGACTCCATATATCGTCATGATAATTCTACAGCACTTTCGTTTTGCGTTAGTAAATCTATAACATAAAAATCCTTCTAATACTAGGCATGCCTTTTAAGTTCTATCGTTTCTATATTTCCTGGCAATTTTGAATTTGGAACTGTTCTATATTCGAATAAGTTTAAATTTTGAATCTCAAAACAGTTGAAAGTATTAGGATTATTGCTATTGTTTAGTCACAGCGTCGATTGGAATCCGTCAGGTTACGTACGAAAATGAATCTTTCTAAGGAAAATGTTCGTGCAATAATTTTCTACAACTTTAGATGAGACCTGACACGGCTTCAGTGTTTTGAAGAGCTAACATCTGTGTTCAGTGATGAAGCCCCATGTCTGCGGACTGTCGAACGCTGGTATTTAGAATTCCAGCGTAGACATACTAGTGTTAGTGACAAATCTCGCGAAGGACGCCCAAAATCCGCCTTCACTGAAGATAACATCATTGCTGTGAGACAACTAATTCTCCAAGATCGTCATGTGACGTATCCAGAGATAGACTCTCTATTAGGCATCTCAGGGACAACCATTCAGAAGATCTTGCATGAAGCGCTTGGTGTGAGAAAGCTAGTTTGCCGTTGCGTTACCGCATCTGCTTTCCGACGATCACAAGGCGGCTCGCGTCAGATGGTGTGAAAACTCTGCAAAGGTTCAACCAAGGAGAGTCAAATCACGTCTACGACATCATCAGTGGTCAAATCTTGGATCTACGCCTACGATCCTGATTCCAAACAACAATCTACAATCTGGGTCTTTCAAGACGAGCCAAAGCCGACTAAAGTTGTTCGTTTTCGAACCACTTCAAAGAAGATGGTGGCCACGTTCGTTGGAAAAACCGGCCATGTTGCGACTATTGCACTTGAAGATCGTAGAACGGTTAACGCAGAGTGGTATACCATAGTTAGTTTACCACAAGTCATCGCTGAACTTCGAAAATCTAATTTAAAGTGACGCATCATCCTGCACCATAACAACGCAAGCTCACACAGTGCTCGTCCAACGATTGAGTATTTGAAGCAGGAAAAAGTAGAAATTCTTGACCATCCTCCATACAGTCCTGACTTAAGCCCTAACGATTTCTTTACATTTCCTAAAATTAAGTATTGTCAACGAAGTTACATAAGTAAACCAAATTTTAATTTAATCTCTCGACAGGAAGTGGTTCTAATTTAACTCGCAAGATTTGCCCCATACTAATATACTAACAGGGCAAGTTAAATAAAAGCTTTTAAAAAAATGAGTTAAACGAATAATAAATTAAAAAAAATACTATTAGAAAATCCAAATAAATTGCTACATTAGTTGAGGCTATATTATTTATGTAATTGTAACCTAGTAGCGATATACTTATAACCTTTTTTTAATATTTTTTAATTCTAAACACACCCATCCGACACATCCGGGGCGACAGAAGGGCGAAGGGGTGGATTCGAACCGCTTTCTTGACCTCGATGGCCCCCAATCTCAATACCCCTTAGTAAATTTACGTTTTTAAAGGTTTCACTTAAGAGAATTAACTGATTATCTGAATGAAAATATTAATTTTAAATTATTTACCCATTTTTTCGCCGTTGGAGAAGGAAGTAATCTTCAAAATGGGGTATCAAGCTTTGAAAATATTTCAGTAAATATATTATATTTCATAAATTCATAATGACAGAAAGTAAATCTTTTAGAGAAAATCACATATAGCTTCCGTTTGGTGACGGAGTAAGAACTATATTCTTACTCCGTCACCACACTTTTTACTCATACTGATACGTCTGGCCAGCGAAGTGCAGTGTGTTAATTTTGTCGTCATTTCTTTTTCTGTCCGTGGAATAAACCAGAAGTAATTCTTTTCTGTGTGGTGACAGAGTAAGAATACGATTCACCACCCCCTCTTTTACCCATGGGTGTCGTAAAAAACGACTAAGGGATTAGATATGCATATAACATTTATGCAAAACTTGAAATGCAACCCTATACTAACACGTCTGACCAGCGTGGTACAGTAAGTCAATTTCTCTCCTATTATGGGGGAGGCTCGAGCCTAACAGTGGAACGTGTATGGGCTGAAATGTTAATGATTGTTCGTGTGGTGACAGAGTTTGTATACAATCCATCACTCCCTATCTTGCCCATGGATGTCGTAAAAGACGACTGAGGGATATATAATATGATGAATGATGAATTCTTTGATTTATCTATTCCGCCGGTTTTCCTGTCAGTAATCTTCTCTTGTTAATAACTTGGTAATAAAGCGCTAGGACTTCGTTTTTAACATATGAGTACCGAAGGAAGGAAGGGAGACCCACCACTTTCCCACGGTAATCAATATACCGCAAACCACAATAAAAGGAATACGGGATAAGATTGAGGTGGACTAGGAAAGGAACAAGGAAATCTTCCTCTCACGTAATTCGGCTTCATATGCAAGCCAAACCGTCCTGAGGATACTTCGTTTAGAGGCGAAACACGTGTCGAATGAATATTCAAAGTTCTGCGGTAAATTGCAAGTTCAAGTTCCGGAAGGTGCTCATCACGTGAGAGTAAGATTTCCTTATTTCCTAGTCCACCTTAATCCTATCCCGTATTTCTTCTATTGTGGTGTGCGGTATATTGATTACCGTGGGAAAGTGGTGGGCCTCCCTTCCTTCCTTCCATTTTAAAATAGAAATGGATTTCCGCTGTGTATCGTCTAATTCAATCAATTATACGAGTACTGCGTTATCTATGCAGTTAAAATGACAGCAAGAGAATATCTATCGAATTCGTTTTGGTTTTTATTAGTATATCAAGGAATAAATAAAACGCAAGCGTTACACAAATACCTTTTGTCTCATACACTGTATATTACAAACTGACAAGTCCATTGCGAAATGCCATCGTCGCTAAAATAACAAGCGCTTAGTTTACTCTCAAACCGGAAACGATAAGTGGAATAGATAGTAAATATTACTAGAAGAGACACGGATAAAAATCTTTCAATTTTCATATTTCAGTAAAAGAAATAGAGGCAGACAAACCAAGAGATGGGAAGATGATCAAAAACAAATAGCTGGTCCGATGTGGACCCGTTTAGCAAGAGACAAGAATACGTGGAAATCTTTAGAAGAGGCCTTTGTCGACAGACAAGTTGTTTCACACCAACATCCAGTTGCTGATCATTCATAAGCAAGTTAGAATTGATTAATTAAATTAAGTTTTAGTAAGTGGGCATGTATTAATTGTAAGGAAAGAAACAGCAATAAGGGCTATTTTATTTATTTATTATTACTAGAAGGGACACGGATAAAAACCTTTCAATTTTCACATATATAGCCAGTACTTGGGTGACCGACCTTAGTTGGGTATTTTGTTGAAGTGGAAAACTTCCATAGAAGGGTTTGGATGGAGAGTAAATTTATATAAGTCATTATTGAGACAGTCATGTGACGTATTAAACCTTAATCTATAGCTATGTCAAATGTTCAAGTCAGATAAAGTTAAAACAATAATTCACAAATTTTATTTTAAAATCAAACAATTAATTTAAATATCCAAAAACTAATAATAATATAATTATATAATAACAATAATTAAATAATAATATTTTCCGTTTAGGAACGGTGTAAGGATACGGATTCAACAACCCCTTTCTTGCCCGTGGGTGTCATAAAATACAACTAAGGGGTTAAATATTTATATAACATCTATGCAAGAGAAGGAAAACTTGAAATGAAACCCTATAAAACTAACACGTCTGACCAGCGTGGTGTAGTAGGTCAATATCCCTCCCATGGTGGAGAAGGTTTGAGCCCGATAGTGAGACATATATGAGCTGCAATAATAACGATAACGATCCAAAAATAACACCGTTTGATCATAGTTTTAAGTTTTCACTTTTGTAGTCAGTCCGTATGACTGCTTTCTGTTCTTTTTTTGTTAGTAATGAAATAATGACAAAAAAAAAATAATTTAAACAAGGGAAAATTATAAAATAAAGAAGAACCGGGGATTGGTTCGAGGCTATCTGGATTCAACGACTATTCAATTGCTTAGTTGAGACCTTGTTATTTTTGATGGCACTGTCTAAATTTACCTTCATAATCCGATCATATGTTGTTTTCATTGCTTGAAATAACTGACAACCGAGATCTGCTACAGATGAAATTACGCTAGATCGATTTAACGCTCTTGAAACCTCAAACTTATTAAATTTAATGGAAATAGTTTTAACAATTGTCAAAATTCTGAATATATGGAAATATGGTGGTCACAGGAAGACCTCCTGATCCAGGTCTTCACATAACAATGAACAATAAAATGTGTTTAAAACTTCGAGAAGCGTTTAAAAATTCGTTAAATGAAATCTGTAAAAATAGATTTATTTCAAATTTATATGGAGTGTATTCGAAATATATAAAATTTGGCACTTCTAGTATTCCTATTAATATGTTTTTAAACGTTTTTAAAATAAAATTTTCTTTGTAGTCCCACAGAGAGCTTTAGACAATAGAAAGAGCACAAAGCAGAGTCGCTGTGAGCCACTTTGTGGAGGCGGCTTTAACGCCAACTATGTAACTCTGTCAAAGTGTATCATATTTTTATATGCACTTGGCTTTTAACATTTTAAACGATTTTTTATTAGAAAAGTATGAAGGACGCTTCTTATTGAAAAATTCGTTAATAATTCGTCTGATGATAAGTGGTATTGTGTAGTGGTATGGTATGGTAATAAATATGATCATTATAATGTAAGCTCTGTATACAAGATTCGCTTTATCACCGGAAAGTCTGGGCCCCGTGATCGATCTCCCTAGTTCCTACCACCGAGAAAATGATAGCTGATATTTATGACCGCAAAACATATTTATACCGAAAAGAAAATTGGATAAAGCATAAATTTTGATTATATTATACTAACAAATTCCCTACAGTTTCATTATTCGCTTAGTTCCAGTTCCCGTGGGAATATGGGGAGAAATACTCTCTGATAATGAAGTTGAAATTTGAAAGTGTAAAAAACGAAAACTTACTTTCACTATTATAATATTAGCTCATGTATTAATTTCAAATAACTAAATAAATATAGAAGCTTGCTTGTACACTTTCTGTGTTTATTCTGGCAAATAGTAATCTATCAACTTCATAGGGATCATATTATTAGACAGCTGTTTTAAATTTGAACGTAATTAGTCTCTATTATTAATATTAATATCTGGTTGACCGAGCTTTGTTCGGTATATTTTTTTTTTTTCGTAAATTATAATTTTGACGAACTTATTTAGATATATATTAACAAAAAAATAAAAATGATAGCATAATGAAAAAAATATCAAAAATTACAAAATCAGAATAATAATAACACTGAGATTCAATCTCTCGCTGTATGAATGCGACTAGACAACTTCCCAACTGAGCTATTGTCACTCTTGACGACGACGGCTAAATTTAGATTCCTTTTCTATTGACATTTTTTAAATTGATGGACTTGAGGCTCCTCCACAATCGAAGGGAAATTGACATACTATACCGCGTTATTCAGATGGCTTGGATAGGGTTTTATTTCTAGTTTTTCTTTTCTTGCATACGTGTTGTATTCCCAAGCCGTCTTTTACGATAACCATGGAAATTGTAAAATAATGAATTGTATTCTTACTCCGTCATCACACGCAAAAGTTCTTACAATACAATAATTTATTTCTTGATAAGGGATATTGCCCTTAATCAAAATAGATAGATATAAGATATTTCTCATAGACTGAGTTATTTTTCAATATATTTCGATATTATATTTTCTTATACAGTTATTTGGATAATTTATTATTTATTGCTATACATTTTACAAGTAATGAAAGACGAAGATGATTTATTTACAATTCCATTACATGTATATTACAATTACATTACAGTATATTACAGTTACATTTAAGGTTCTAAGAGGAGGGCTGGAGATTTGTAATACAGGGCTCAAGCCTAGAACGGAATCCAGCTCTCATAAAGGAACAATTAATTTGTTATCTTGTTATTTTTTTATATCTCTAACAGTCTAATGTAACAACACATTGTACTTTGTGACAGCAATAAATATATATATTAATTTATATATAGAAGAAAAAGGAATACGGCGGGGTATGAGGGGACCCATACGCCACATTCAACACAAAAGGCGTGCATCCGTACTGCCTGCCAAAAACAAAAAAAAAGCTGTTTGCCCATGAAAATGAATTCCATCAAGTGTCCGAAACGTCGGGCTAGAGAAAATCAAATGTATAAGCGATAAAATCCGTAAAATAGTTTTGATTATAAACAATAAAGTTCTTTAAAATAAAATATACTCCAACCAAGACAAAATATTTTATGTAACTAACAAATATATTTCAAACAACACCGGTATACATTCTCTAAAAACATCGCACAAAA
This sequence comes from Lymantria dispar, assembly GCA_032191425.1. Classification (NCBI taxonomy): domain Eukaryota; kingdom Metazoa; phylum Arthropoda; class Insecta; order Lepidoptera; family Erebidae; genus Lymantria; species Lymantria dispar. Next base: position 8,826,742 of record CM063468.1, on the reverse strand, counting down.
CGTTTTGTATGAAAAGAAATAAGGAAATCCTTATAAAGGTATATGTGGATCTAATAGCTTCCGTGAATGGTAACGCTCTCGTAAAAACTCCTTATAAATATACTATAACATTAATGGCAATATCTGGTTCATATATTTGTTATGATAAAAAAACTATTTATGTTTTAAATAGTCTTACGTTTATTCATTTAGTGGCTACTTGAAAACAGTTCAACCGTTGGCTTTTCGAATGCAAACTCGTCAGCGAATAATCGTATAATAAGCGCATAATATTATATTGTTAGAAGTCACCACCAAGTCTATACCAACAAATAAAATTGGAGTGTCTGTTTGTAATGTCAAAATAATAGGCTTTTTTCATGCTCACACGGTTATTTGCACGACACCTATGCCTAAAATAGCAATTAAAAAATTTTTGTCTGTCTGTCTGTCTGTTTGTTCCGGGTAATCTTCAAAACGGCTGGACCGATTTAAAAAATTCTTTCACCAATGGAAAGCCATAATATCAGGGCGTAAACTAGGCTATATTTTATCCCGGTATTCCCACGGGAACGGGAACTACGCGGGTAAAACGACTATAACCTATAACCGAGGCGAAGTGAGGGCGGGTTGCTAGTTGTAAATAAAACTACTTTAAGGATTTCATCGCGTTTATATTTTAGTTTTTGATTGCCCAACGTTTCGAATACTTCACAACATTCATTGTCACAAGCGAACTAAGATGTCTGACGTCCAAATGAGTCATCGTTATTACAGATATTTATAATTATCTACCCGCTACAGAAATTAGTTATTCAATTTTGACCCGCATTTTTGGTATTTTATTGCATATTATTCAGTGTTCGAAACGTCAGGCAATCAAAAATCAAATACAAAGCGATAAAATCCGTAAAGCAGTTTTATTTACTATGCGTAATACGGGCGTAAACATCAGAAATCACTACCACCAGGTGTTTGAAAGGGGTTATGGTGAACTCTCAGTGCAAGCCTCCATCTATCTACATACATAGAACCCACGAGGTATCTTAGGTATACGAGATACATACTCTTCGTATTCATTCTTCCATCCTTAGACCATTTATTATTACGGAGTATATTCTTCTTTCATAACTAATCAGCTATATCTAATTCTACTATAGTATGCTGTTTATACTACCAATATCTGAGTTTATGTATGTCCGACTACCGGGCTAGATCCTCACCAATAATAGCAGGGAAATTGACCTAATACATCTTGCTGAACGGACATATTGGTGTTGTATTTTCCTTCGAGTTTTCTCTCTTATTAGGATTTCATCTGCATATTATTTACTTGCGTCCAATATTCCGCAGTTTTTTTTTTTTTGGGGTGGGCTGCGGTCGGCGCGCTCCTCGCACCACTCCGTCCGGGGCGACAGAGGGGCGTAAGTACGCAACACCCGCAACCCACCCGAAAACCACGTCGCCTTCGTCGTTGGGCCGACCACCGGAGCAGTGTTACTTGACATCAGTGGTCGGCCCGACGGAATACCCCCTACTGGGGTACCCTCCCATTGACCGACGTCCCCCCATCGGGGAGGACGTCGGTCTTTCCTCACGCGGTCGGCCTCTCGGCGGGTGATGGACTAATCCCCGGTCACGTCACCCGCGGCCTCGGCTAGGGCGGCATGAGGCGCAGGTAGTTGCGCCTACGCCACCCCAGTCCAATATTCCGCAGTATCTGAAACAAAAGTTTATAACCAGTGTGTGTTAATAGCGATGACTTATGGCTCTGAAAAATGGTTTCTAAATGTCGGTCTCATAAAAAAGCTCAAAGTATTTCGCTACGTGATAAAATCCGGAACACGGAAATCCGTGCAAGAACGGGTGTAACTGACATGGCCCACAGAATTAGCACGTTTAAATGGCACTGGGCATACCATATCGCTCGTCGAACGAACCGACATCCGTTGGGGAAAAAGTTCTTAAGTGGCGACCACGAATCGGACGACGCAGCGTAGGACGAGCTCCCCACTAGATGAGCTGACGACATTTTCAAAGTCGCAGGGAACCGTTGGATGCAAGTAGCGAAGGATCGTTCCGAGTGGCATTCTCGTGGAGAGGCCCATGTCCAGCAATAGACGTCTGTAGGCTGATGAATGGATTATTTACTTTAATTATCTATTACGACACCCAAGAGTCTGAAAATATATACTACTAGCTGATTCAACAGACGTTGTTCTGTTCATATAACACAGCAGCTCCACCTACCGGGTCTAATTGTGAATCTAAACTATTCTCAAATACCCTTGAACACACGGAGAAATTTTCGTCAACATCAGTCCAGCCGTTTAGGAGGAGTTCAGTGACACACACGTACATAAGAAATATATATAAAGACTAGCTGACCCAACAGACGTTGTTCTGTTCAAATAAAGCGCCACCTACCGGGTCCAATTGTGAATCTAAACCATCCTCGAATCCCCTTGAACATACACAAAAAATTTTGTCAACGTCGGTCCAGCTGTTTAGGAGGAGTTCAGTGACATACACACGAACGCTAGAAGTTTATATATAAGACTAGCCGACCCAACACACGTCCTTCGCGAGATTTGTCACTAACACTAGTATGTCCACGCTGGAATTCTAAATACCAGCGTTCGACAGTCCGCAGACATGGGGCTTCATCACTGAACACAGATGTTAGCTCCTCAAAACACTGAAGCCGTGCCAGGCCTCTTCTAAAGTTGTAGAAAATTATTGCACGAACATTTTCTTGAGAAAGATTCATTTTGGTACGTAACCTGGCAGATTCCAATCGACGCTGTGGCTAAACAATAACATTAATCCTAATACTTTTAAATGTTATGAGATTCAAAATTTAAACACATTCGAATATAGAACAGTGCCAAATTCAAAATTGCCAGGAAATTTGGAAACGACAGAACTTAAAAGGCATGCGTAGTACCTAAGCCCGTTTTTAGGCATAAGTAGGGCAAATAACGGAGAGCATGAAGAAAACGTATTCTTTTGACATAACAGACACTTCATTCATCATTTCAGCTCATATACGTCCCACTGTTGGGCTCGAGCCACCTCCATAATAGGAGGGAAACTGACCTTACCATACTGGTCAGACAGATTGATATAGGATTTTATTTCAAGTTTTCCGTCTCTTGCAAAAATATTGTATGCGTATTATATCCCTTAATCGTCTTTTACGACATCCACGGGCAAGATAGAGTAGGGTAATTGTGATTTGTATTCTTACTCCGTCATCACACGGATAGACAGACATTAAACTTTATTTATTTATATAATATGCACTGCACTAAAATCTAAAACACCATTCATAGGAATTGAATTGCCTCATATACACTGAAACGTAAGTTAATCTCATTCCTGGGAGTTTTCTCTCAGAATTATGCCTGTTTACTTAGGATCCGAGTGTTCTTCGCAAATCAATATGGGCGCCGAGATCAGGGCGCATAAACATAAAGTTTTCTATGAAACTTCAAATGTATTGAGTATGTTATTCAATATCTGGTAGCTATAAGTATTTATAACTATTAAGCGTAGATTTTTTATTATTTTAGTTATTGCGAATACATTATATTGCAGTAAGCTAATTGAAATTTACGTTCTTAGAAACAAAACTTAGATATAAATGATGTTTATATTGTACTAGCAACCCGCTCTCGCTTCGCTTCGGGTTCAGTCACCTTACCCACATAGTTCCCGTTCCCGTGGGAATACCGGGATAAAATATAGCATATGTTACTTCCTGATATTATAGCTTTCCATTGGTGAAAGAATTTTTGAAATCGGTTAGGTGGTTTAAGCGTGAGAGCGTTACAAACTTACCTTACTTTCGCATTTATAATATTAGTAAGGATTATTATTCTCCATGCGATGATGAAGTGAGAATACAATTCACCCACCCCCCTCTCTTGCCAATGGGTGTCATTTAAGACAACTAAGGGATATGATATGCAGATATAAATCCCTACATCTTAGAATAATAACGTATAGAAGGATAGTGTCAATACTTCGAAGGTTCGAAATTTGAATCTAAAAACACTATTGGCGCGCAGACGATTACAGTTAATAGCCTTTCAGGTCCAGACCCTTACGGATGGGTTTCCATAGAATATTGCCCGATCTACAGCCATATTGTTATGCGACTACATAATAATTAGGAGCTGTCTTTAAATGTTTGTATTGTATTAATAATTCGGGCCGACCACTGACGACAAGTCACCCTGCTCCAGTGGTCGGTCCAACAACGAGGTGTCGTGGGTACGGGTGGGTTATGGGCCCGCGCGCCGTCCTTTCATCGCCCCGGACGGAATGGACCGCGCCTGCGCTTAGCATACCCACCTATAACAAAAAAAAATTTTTGCATTAATGATGAAAACATAGTTCATTGTTTTTTTTTTTTTGTACATGTACAGACAACATCACTATTTTTTTTTTTAATTATAAACAATCATTTGAAAGTTAATTTCATACTTCATAATCCATTTGCTGCCATAAAATTAGTAATCATTATAATTATTGAGCAAAATTCTATCTTACATGTCTCTATTCGCATATAAGCTACACTATTAGCAATATTACATTATAAAATATTAAAAATGAAGATACCTTTAATACTAACAATAACTTTAATTTTATTGTGCGTTAAGGTAAGTATAAATAATGGCAATATATACGAAACTTTAGGTATTTGGATGATTATTAGTTAGAAAATTTTACGAAAAAATATAATTAGTCCACTGGTAAATTGCGGGGCGTCGTTGGATGCAGGCGGCATAGGACCACATTTGTGGTGAAACATGAGGAAGGCCTACGCCTAGCAATGAACGGCGATGGGCTAAATGATGATAATGATTTAAAAAATACCTAACTTACTTTTAAATTAACTATTGCATGTAGCCGTGTGATGACGGAGGAAAAATGTAACCCTGCTCCGGTGGTCGGCCCAACGACGAAGGCGACGTGGTGTTCGGGTGGGTTGCGGGTGTGCGTGCTTACGCCTTACGGAGTGGTGCGAGGAGTGCGCCGACCGCAACCCACCCCCAAAAAAAAAACGTGTCATTGTAGGTTACTTTCCCTTCTATTGTGGAGGAGCCTCGAGCTATAGGATGTATATAAGCTGAAACGATGATGATGATAATTCCATTTAAGTAAGATATACTATAACTTGCAACTAGCCCACGCTTCGCTTCGGTTTCAGTCGCCTTACTCGCATACTTCTCGTGGGAATACCAGGATAAAATATAGCCCTGATATTATAGCTTTCCATCGGTGAAAGAATTTTTGAAATCGGTCCAGTAGTTTCGGAGCCTATTCGTTACAAACATACAAACCTTTACTCTTTATAATATTAATATAGATTAGTATAGATATGAATTTCATTCTCAGACATCATAATCATTATTCAGCCAATATTCTTCCATTGCCATAAACGTCAAACTTGTCAAGAGATCTTGGTTTTATAGTTAGCTATTATACTTTGCCGGAAAACACTGAACCCAAACTTCGGGGTTGCGGGAATCGTATTTTTATTCCATCACCATGTCGCCAAGTCTTAGACGTCATTAGGTTCTAAGAGATATATTGGTTGAAATAATCATCATCTCAGCTCAAATACATTCCACTGCTGGGCCTATAGCGTGACGCATCATGGTATGTCGCCAAAAAAGGGGGGCTTAAGCCTCCTCCATAATGGCAGAAATATTTACACACAATACAACCTTGGTCAAGCGGGTTGATTTTTTTTTTATGTATTAAGCCCACACGCCGTCCATTCCGTCCGGGGCGACGAAAGGACGGCGCGCGGGCCCATAACCCACCCGTACCCACGTCGCCTTCATCGTTGGGCCGACCACCAGTGCCGAGTTCCATGTCCTCGGCTTGATATAGGGTTACATTTCGAGTTTGCTATCTTTTTCATGTTATATGCATATTATCCTGTAGTCGTTTTTTATAAAAAATATTAACGTAATAACATTTTAATTTTCTAGGCAAATGAAAATCCATTAAATGGATACAATAATTCAATCCATGTTAACAGCGAAGAAAGAAATATCGAGAAAATTAATTATTATCAACCATTAGTAAGTAACCGGACTAAAACGAAATTGGAAGTATGCGAAAGGCTTCAACAAGTATGTAATTCAGACTGTAATAAAAGGCGCTCTTGGTGCGATGAATGGCGTACAACTGTTCATATTTAAAGAAAATAACGACCATCCATCGCTTTGTTTCGGTTTTGTCAGCTCTGCCCTTTGAAGCAATTATAAAACTATATCAATTAGTTAAGTATCCTTGTATCAGACTTTAAATAAATTATTATTATCTTTTCTTGATCAATTTTTGTAAGACCACGCCCTTCAGTAAGGAAATAATCCTCGTACTGCGGGAGACTTTCCAAACATATAATTAATGGACACTAATTACATTCAGACTCAGAACAACAATTTGTGGATCGCTCAAAGTGTTGTCCTGCGTGGATTCGAACCTACGACACTGTCCCGGTAGGTCGGTATCTGAATCACTACACCATCTGTGCAATCAAATATATTTTTAAATATAATATATAAAAAAAAAAAAAAAAAAAAAAAAAAAAAAATTGTAAAAAGCATGTTGACCCATCGGCAGCGAATGCAAGGCCCATACTGCCAGCGGTTAGGGTTACAAAGAGAGGAACTTTCTCACAAAGCATGTTGACCCATCGGCAGCGAATGCAAGGCCCATACTGCCAGCGGTTAGGGTTACAAAGAGAGGAACTTTCTCACAATACGCGCCGTGTCCAGTAACACCGCCTTTTGCATCAGACCCGCACCCCAACTAACGCAAGCCTCTTTAGGTGTTGGTTGAGGCTCTTGGCTATTAAACCATTGATCGAAATGACTATCGGTACAATGATTACCATGTCCACATCCTACATGTTGACAATCTCGTGAGCTAAGTCTTGATATTTTATTTGCTTATCTTTCTCAGCGTTCACGAGATTCCCGTCATAGGAATAGTGATATCGACAATTATTATACAATGCTCTAGCCGATCTATCAACACGATGTCTGACTTATTGGCCCCAATAGTCCTATCAATGCTAATTATTATTATTATTTTAAATCTCTAATAACTTCTAAGATATTTATTTTGGTAATATGATGAAAGTATAATTTGATCTGCATTAAATGTACCACGAATATAATCTATTTATTGGATAAAGAATAATATTATTTTACTATTTTAATAATACTATTTAAATACTATTTTAAATAAAACTGTTTTACGGATTTTATCGCGTTTGTATTTGATTTTTGATTGCTCGGCCTGCTATGTTACTCCCTGATATTATAGTTTTCCATTGGTGAAATAATTTTTGAAATCAGTCCCGCTGTTTTGAAGATTACTCGGAACAAACAGCCAGACAGACAGACAAAAAAAATAAAGTAATTTTTAGGCATGGGTATCGTCCAAATAACCGTGTGAGCATGAAAAAAGGTTATTATTTTGCCATTACAAACAGACACTCCATTTTTATTTATTAGTATAGACTAGCCTCTGCCCGTGACTTTGTCCGCGTGAAACAGTTACTTTAGGCTAATGCTAACTTTAAGCCGCGACTTTGTTTACGTAGAAGGTAAAAATATTTTTAAATAATACAATTCTGTCACACATGATTTTTTCGAAACCTAACCGTTTATGTAATGCACGCAGCGGAAGCTCTCAAAAAAAAAACAAATTGTGCTCATATTGATCTTAGGGTGATGATATATAGCCAAGAGCCTTCCTCGATAAATGGGCTATCTAACACTGAAATAATTTTTCAAATCGGACCTGTAGTTCATGAGATTAGCGCGTTCAAACAAACAAACTCTTCCGCTTTTTATATTAGTATAGATATAGATTTACAATCTGGGGGTTACAAGGTTGGTCTGGGGGTTAGATAAAGTAAGAAATGAGTATATTAGGGGAAGTCTAAAAGTGGCACCAGTGATAGAGAAGATTAGGAGCGCGAGATTGTCATGGTATGGACATGTGATGAGGAGGGATGAAAGGCATGTGACAAGGAGGGTTGTCAATATGATTGTGGATGGACGAAAGAAGCGTGGGAGACCCAAAAAGAGATGGATGGACTGCGTGAATGAAGATATGCGTATGAAAGCAGTGAGTGCACATATGACGGTTGATAGGAGGCTATGGAAGGTAAAAATGTGTTATGCCGACCCCACTTAGCGTGGGATGAGGGCAGGAAAATGATGATGATGGATATAGGTTTACAATATTCGCGTATAAAGATTAGAAATCAATACTATTTTACTTAATACAGCTTTATAAACATCGCATTGTTTTTTGATAATACCTAAAAGATAACCATAGTTATTATGGGTTATCCTTAGGAGACAGATTTATAGTTCATAAAATATAGGATGATCTCTGTGACAGTTGTCCCTAGTGCTGTCACGCTTACGATAAAGTCCGTAGTTTTTTATCGATAAAACTCTTTATTTTTATAATTGTAATTTTCTATTATAATTAAAATACAATTAATGAAAATCTTTTTGAATTTATTTCAAATAAAACTGTTTTTTGACTGTTTTAATTATTCAAAAGGTCAAGACAATCAAGGTCTAGGTCACTATTATCGTCATTACTGGAGCGTTCCTGCTAGAACATTTATCATTCTTTGCCAAAATAGGAACAGTCGTTAGATCAATCCATCAATTACGACTGTTTTATAAATAAATATGTCTAGTTTATTGACAATAATGCGTACATAATATTATCATTTACTCTGAGACGAAAAGTAGTTTTTTAATGTTTGATGAATTAAATTTATGTATTTTATTATGTAACTGTCTGTTTTATTTGTAAAAATATGTTGAAAGTTTTAAATAGGTACTGTATTGGGTTTATTTCTTTTATGAATAATTTAATAAAGATCGGTTATTGATTTACCTATATCGACTGTCCCATCTCTTTTTTATTTTCAGTCCAGTATGACCTTGTACGTGCATAAGCATTATTTATGTATAAAATGTTTATTACTAGGTATTTCAGTACTTACGAGATACATTTTAGGCATGAATATTAATATTTTTATATTTAAAATATATTGCAATTCAGTTGCAATAAAACTGGCACGAAAAGAATTAAAATATATTTGATACAAAATGAAATTGTAAACATATCGCTCGTTCAAACTTACTTCATTTGATTCGTTGACATCTGTCACAGAGATCAAGCTATATTTTATGGACTATAAGTAGGTATTCGTATTTACTTAGTTTGAATTAAGTGCGCTAAAAAGAATAGTAAACTTTAACCTTAAGGGAGATTTTTGTGTAGATAGTCAAGTTAATTAAAAAACTTTATGTAATTGATTTTAATTATAACAATTTTTAAACTAAGTAAATACGGGTACTTAAATTGTATAATGACATCGCCAGTTAATAATAAAAGTTTTGAAGTTTATATTTGTCTTTTTAGAGCATTTAAATAAAAACTTGTTTTTAAAAAGTTTTTTTTTACTTTGATTTATTATGGATTCTATTGCGCACATATCTCCCCCTGACTATGAACGTTGAATAATCTTCGGCACATTAGGCATTTAAAAATCAAATATAAACACCATAAAATTCTTAAATATTGTTTTATTTCAAATGATTAATAATCGTGTATTTTCTGTGTGGTTACGGCGTAAAAATACAAAAATCACACTCTCTCTTGCCCATGTCAATTAGTCTGTCCGTAACCATGAACGCTGAAAAGTATTCGAAACGTCGGGCAATCAAAAAACAAATACAAACGCGATAAAGTCTGTATTTTTTATACAATTTAAAATGTTCTTCTTCTTAAATCGTTAAAAAAAAAATAACAAACGTTCGTCTTCTTAGGATTTTTGGTAAACGTAATGAAATACTTGAGTTCTCTACTGCAAAAAAAATGGACAGATTTATAAAGGCTTTTAAAACATTAAATGGGATCATTTAACTGCTGCTTATCTCAAATCTTAAGGTGTTAAGTTTACAAGGTGTCAAACTCGTAAACACTTAATAGATTTAAATCGATACAATTTATCATCGACAATCGGATTAAAGATTGCGTTGCCGTATCAAATATCGATTTAAGTTAATCGATTCTAAAATATTAACAAATAACTTTTGATTTTTATCTTCGAGTAATCGATACTTAATAATATTCTATTATGATATTGAATTAACAAGAAAAAAAATGTGAGTCATCGCTCAGGACGCCTGGCAGATGTAAAACATCGAAATTATTTTGTACAAGTATATATGCATAAAAGAACATATTACGACAGAAACTATGTCATAATGTATAATATTTTTTTTTCCAGAAAATTATGATTTTTATTCAATAAACAGATATTTTCATTAAATACAAGAATTAAAATTTCCAAAATATTTTAAATTGCGACAAATCAATTATTTTAATCAGTGATTTCAGTAATAATATAATAATTTTGAACTCACTAGATGACGTTGTACAACATTCTTAAACAGGTTATGGTTTCGTTACACAAATGTACGCATCCAAGTGTGGCGTTAACGCCACGCTAACGATCAGGTTCATCCTCGCCTATAGATATTTCACATCAAAAAACAATGTTTTATTGTTACTGCTTTACCAACTCTTTCACATGAAAATTTAGACACATCATTCGCCCCTGTTCTTATTCATCATCAACATCATAGCTCATATACCTTTCACTGTTGGGCTCGAGCTTCCTCCATATTGGAAGAAATACACCTTTTTTTTTTGTTAACGCTGTGGAAATGCAATTTACGCACAATCCCCCGCCAGTACCAGACGAGGGGGTGTGTGAGGCTCGCCGGTCGCCTATGCAACCGGAATACCCACTAAAACCAACAGCGGTCCCTTCCGCGCTTTTACGGAGTGCCGGAGAGATCGTCTAATGACATTCGATCCCTGACACTCCTACGCAAGGCTGTCGAGCTACGTCCCGTCGTCACTCAAGGCGGTGGGAGGAGATGCGCATATCGAGGCCTCCCCCTCCTTGGTCGCCGTCTACGGAGCGAGTTAGCGGACGCAATTGCCTCGCGTGCCCGCTCCGCGGCCTCCTTCCGAGCGATGACCTCCTCGCAGAAAGAGGCCACCGACGACCAGCACCAAGGGAAATACACCTAATATATCACACTGCTTCGTGTTGGTAGGAGATTTTATTCAGAGTTTGCCTTCTCTTACACAGGCATATCATACCCCTTAATCGTCTTTTGCGGCTTCCACAGGCAAAGTGGGGTATGGTGAATTGTATTCTTACTCCATCATCACACGGAAAATTCTTATTACAATTGACATAATATGTGTTCTTCTTCTTCTATTAGGTGGACTGATGATATCTTGAAAGTCGCAGGGAACCGTTGAATGCAAATGGCCTAGGACCATTCTGAGTGGTATTGTCGTGGGGAGGCCTATGTCCAAGAATGGACGTCTAATGGATGGATGATTTTCTTTTGGTAATAGTTTTATGACTGGCCACTTTTCTTTTTTTATTGTTGGTGACAAATGTGATAAAAAAGCAAACAGCATACCTGATGGTGAGTTATACTGCCGCTCAATAGACTTTTACTAGGTCTACAGTGCAGAAAGTGAAGGGAGTGTGAATCCGTGCAATAAGGTTTAGTGAAACTAAAGCCCCACCACAAACAAACACCCTCAAAAAGTTGGGCTTCCGGTTCTCTCATCATCATCATCATCATTTCAGCCCATATACGTCCCACTGTTGGGCTCGGGCCTCCTCCATAATGGAAGGGTAATTGACCTACTATACCACGCTGGTCAGACGTGTTGGTATAGGGTTTTATTTCGAGTTTTCCTTCTCTCGCATAGATGTTATATGCGTTTTATATCCCTTAGTCGTCTCGTACGATCACCCACGGGTAAGATAGGGGGTGGTGAATTGTATTCTTACTCCGTCACCACCGGTTCTCTCGCTCAGAGCGAATTGCAGTAACAAGTTTCCGATTTTCTGGAAGAGTGTGGTACTACCGGGGTAGTACTGGACCAGCCCTCAGCTGTAGAAAGACGACTATTGACAGTGTTGTCCTACCACAAACTCTTCAAACCTCCTTGGGCATATAACTGTTGATCAGGCGGCATCAGATATAGTTGGCTTCGGTAAATGTAAAGCTTTTAGTTATCTTTTACGACACCCACGAATAAGGTAAATAGTAAGGCTTTGGTATTATTCGTACCTGCATACACAAAAGATAAAAATTACCATCATCGCATCTCCTCAGCCCACTTAATTTCCACTGTTATGGGCTTGGGCCTCTGCTATAATGGGAAGGAAATTGCCCAACTATAGCACACCGGTCAGACTTATTGGTATAGGCTTAGAATAATAACGTATAGAAGGATAGTGTCGGTACTTCGAACGTTCGAAACATGAATCTAAAAATACTACATGCGCGCAGACAATTACACACGCACACCACTATACAAATTATGAAATCAAATTTTATTTTTATTAATATAAATCGTCGAAATACTTTTAAAAGTAATGTTAAAAACCTTTTTAAGTTTTTCAAACGTGTTATGACACCATTTGAATGCACAAACCGTCATAATTACCTACTTATTTTTTAAGAGTTGCGAACGTACGTGCAGTACAGTGACCTTGTACATTACGGAACGGTTCCGGCGTAAGCTGCATTAGGCTCCAAGTGAAATGCTTCACTTTTTGTGCGCGAACTTACCTTCTATACGTTATTATTCTAAGGGTATAAGGGTATAGGATAGTATATAGGATTTAATGTTGAACTTAGGTAAGCTGGACATTAAGAGAAAATTCGTATAAGTAAGAGAAGGTGCTTTTGTATAGATATTATCTACATATCATATCCCTTAGTTTAAAATGTCTAAGAAAAGTAGTGGGGAATTGTGCTCATCATCATCATCATCATCATGTTGTATTGTACATAATTAAACAAAATAATTAGAAGTCAGGATCTTATGAGCCAAAGAGGTAATCAAGTCTCTTTATTTTATCATTTAGCATAAAACTTAATAACAAGGTACTTTCAAATCAGTGCTATTCCTTTCAAAACCTGCTTGAATAATACAATAAAGGATAATAAACAGAGGGGGGGTAGCAACATTTGTTTTCGTTAAGATTAGCCTGTTAACGAAGTTGTTTGAAGTTATACCATTTCAGCTTTTCAAATGGAAATATATTTCAATGGGCGTTAAAGTATAAAATATCTTTTGAAACACGAGATCTAAGTATATTACAATTATTTTAAACTATAAGACCAGTTCTAATACTGCGTAATATTAGCGGAGTATTTATTATGTATTTATAAACATAATTAAATGTTAACAGCGTCCTTAAAAAACTTTGATAAACATTATGTTCTTCGCGAAATAATCAATTTTATAGTTTTTTAAATGACGAAAAATGATTTTAAATTGATTATCTATACCAATAAATAAAATTGGAGTGTCTGTTTGTAATATCAAAATAATTGGCTTTTTTCATGCTCACACGGTTATTTGCACGACACCTATGCTTAAAATAGCAATTAAAAAAGTTTTGTCTGTCTGTCTGTCTGTCTGTTTGTTCCGGGTAATCTTCAAAACGGCTAGACCGATTTCAAAAATTCTTTCACCAATGGAAAGCTATAATATCAGGGCGTAAACTAGGCTATATTTTATCCCGGTATTCCCACGGGAACGGGCACTACGCGGGTAAAACGACTATAACCTATAACCGAAGCGAAGCGAGGGCGGGTTACTAGTATAAAATAAAAAAAGATCAGTTGATTGTCTATTAGTAGTTCTATAAACCTACCTTCCTAAAAAACCTACCTTCGAAAAATTTGTCTATTTATCGAAAATACTGCGAAAAAGAAGGAAGAGTTAAGACGAGTTCATTCACTTACATACACACAGAAAATTATATAGGTATACAAAGGTGATATTTTATTTATTTATCTCAGCCTATATGAGTCCCGCTGTTGGGTTCACGCCTCCTTCACATTAAGAATTGACGTACTTTCATAGTGGTAGGACCACAGTATTAACAGTTGTCTGTCTACGTGGGCCCGTCCATCCAGTAGAACCACACTCTCGCAGAAAATCGACGTCTGAGTAGTAGCAATTTGTTACTCCGCTTCGTTTGGTGAACGAAGGAACCGGTAGCCCAACTTTCCGAAGGTATTTGCGTGTGGTGTATTTTATTGATGCCTTTAGTGTCACCGAACCTCGTTGCACGCATTCACTCTCCCTTCATTTCCTGCGCAGTAGGCAGCGGCCTTGCAAAGGGCCACGAGCGGCAGCAATACTTACCATCAGGTGTACTGTTTGCTCGAAATAAAAAAATGCAATAACAAAAAAAACTATTCCACGCTGGTAAGATATGTTAATTTTTTTTTTATTGCAAACGGTGGCAAACGAGCAAACAGTACACCTGATGGTAAGTGTTGCTGCCGCTCATAGACCTTTACAAGGCCGCTGCCTACCGCGAAGAAAGTGAAGGGAGTGTGAATGCGTGCATTGAGGCTCGGTGATACCAAGGGCACCATCAAAACCCTCCACACGCAAACACCCTCAGAAAGTTGGGCTGCCGGCTCTCTTGCTCACCGAACGAAGCGCGGTAACAAATTGCTACTACTCAGACGTTGATTTTCTGCAAGAACGTGGTACTACCCCGGACGGACCAGCCCGTGGCTGTAGACAGATAACTGTCGACAGTGTGATCCTACCACTCCTAAATAAATAGGGTTTTATATCGAGGTTTCCTTCTCTTGTTTCTATGTTACCTGCATATGTCTCATAGTCCTCTTTTACGAAGCCCAATGGCTAAACAGAGAACTGTTAATTATATTCTTACTTTATAACCGCACGGACAACACTGCGTAATGAATATGTTTATTTTCACTAAACTTTAGTACACAACGTTTCTTTAGAAGAACGCTTAAAAATTCTTCCAACGAACACTCAACTTCCATTTCCTAGAGACGTGGAGAGCTAAATCTACGTTTAAACCTTTTCAGGCAACTTGACCTAGATTTTAGAGGTTTGGTTTTAGATCTGAGAGAATATATTGTTAGTGTTTTTGGCCAAGCATTGATTGCAAGAAAAGGTTTAAATGAAGTATTTTTTAACGCCCAACGAAAAAAGAGAGGTGTTATATATTTGACGTCGATGTCTGTCTGTCTGTATTTGTCTGTCTGTGGCATCGTAGCTCTCAAACAGATGGACTGATTTCGATGCATTTTTTCCCTTTGAAATCCAGTTATTTGCGGTGATTCTTAGCTATGTTTTGTTATTATCGGTCCAGCAATGTAAGAATATAAGCTCCAAAATAATGTAATGGCGTATGATAATTCGATTAAGTGCTTCACGCGTGCCAGTATAATCGTTAAATGACAATTAATTCGCGTGAGGAAAGACCGACGTCCTCCCCGAGGGGGGGACGTCGGTCGATGGGAGGGTACCCCAATTAGGGGTATTCCGTCGGGCCCACCACCGACGACAAGTTAACGCTGCTCCAGTGGTCGGCCCAACGACGAAGGCGACGTGGTTTTTGGGTGGGTCGCGGGAGTTGCGTGCTTAAGCCCCTCTGTCGCCCCGGACGGAGTGGTGCGGAGGCGCGACGACCGCGACCCACCCACAAAAAAAAAAAAAAGAAATGACATTTAATTGATAATCTCTGTTGAAGAGAACGTAATACCTTTTAGAGTGCCGTACCCAAAGGTAAAAACGGGACCCTATTACTAAGACTTCGCTGTCTGTCAGTCCGACTCTCCGTCCGTCTATCCGTCCGCTGTCCGTCCGCCTGTCTGTCAACAGGCTGTATCTCAAGAACCGCAATAGCTAGATAGTTGAATTTTTTACATATTATGTATTTCTGTTGCCACTATAACAACAAATACTTAAAACAAAATAAAATAAAATTTTAGGGAGCTCTCATATAACAAACGCGATTTTTATAGATAACTAGCAATCCGCCTTCGCTTCGCTTCGGTTATAGGTTATAATCGTTTTACCCGCGTAGTTCCCGTTCCCGTGGGAATACCGGGATAAAATATAGCCTAGTTTACGCCCTGATATTATAGCTTTCCATTGGTGAAAGAATTTTTGAAATCGGTCCAGCCGTTTTGAAGATTACCCGGAACAGACAGACAGACAAAAATTTTTTAATTGCTATTTTAGGCATAGGTGTCGTGCAAATAACCGTGTGAGCATGAAAAAAACCTATTATTTTGACATTACAAACAGACACTCTAATTTTATTTATTGGTATAGATGGGTACGAAAGCCTACGTGCGTGACTCCGACTCGCACTTAATCGGTTTTATTTTTATTGTTTTAGTTGGTATCGGAGGTTATACAAAATTTTCAATATTATTGATGACAAAACATTTATTTCTCTTTATCATTATTAGAATGTATATGTAAATGTATTTATTTAGTTATTCATCAGCATCATTGTCGACATACTCCCAGCCCATATATGCTTGGGGCGGCGTAGGCGCGACTATCTGCGCCTCATGCCGCCCTAGCCGAGACCGCGGTTGACGTGACCGGGGAATTAGTCCGTCACCCGTCGAGAGGGTGACCGTGTGAGCGAAGACAGGCCGGGTACTCCTTAGGGGATATTCCGTCGGGCCGACCACTGACGATAAATAAGCCTGCTCCGGTGGTCGGTCCAACGACCAAGGCGACGTGGTGTTCGGGTGGATTGCGGTTGTGCGTGCTTACGCCCCTTTGTCGCCCCGGACGGAGTGGTGCGAGGAGTGCGCCGACCGTAACCCATTGCCAAAAAAAAAGCCCATATATGCTATGCTATACCATGCTCGTTAGACAGATTGGTATAGGGTTTTATTTCAAATTTTCCTTCTCTTGCATAGATTTTATATGCGTATCCTTTAGTCGTCTTTTACGACATCCATGGGCTAGATAGGGAGTGGAGACTTATATTCTGATTCCATTACTACACGAAAACTCACATTATAATATTAGTTAGGATTAGCATATCGGTTTCCTTAGATTTATTCGAGAACAATGTTGTAACTGTTACGATTGATAAGCAAATTGGCCATTACAGTAGAAGTTTCCACAAAGAACGGTGAATAACAGCAACGGTAGTAATCTTCTGGTGATTTTTAATATCGTCTGCCTGCGTTAACAGAGATTGGTATCCGAAAGAGTAATCAAAGAGAAGGATTCAATGCCAATAGTCCTTTTAAATCAGAGAGGTACAAGATGGGTGTTACTTTGTTTCTTCTATCGCCCCGGAGGTTTTGGACCTTTCAGAAAATAAAACCATTTTCCTAATTCTACAGATATGTAAGGCAAGTTCATATATTTTTTAAACGTCATCGATGTTATCACTAAAAAAAAGTTAAGAAAAATAATGCGAATGGTGTTAATAAGACCCCCAAGTCAATAACAATTCACGTATTTTATTAAAAATAAAAGTATTCAAATGAATACATGGCCAGAAATACGATACAAAATATATTTATCTTGATTTAAACGATGCGTTATTGTTATTCGATATTGGTAATTTTAAACTGTACTTACCGTTGTGCCATCTAGGGGCTCGAAAAAAAAACAGTTTTATTTAATATTATTCCAGTTTTATCAGACTCAATTATTTTTAAATGACTTCAAAAAAGGTGTTCCTCAATTCGACCGCGTATCTTTTACCTTTATATATATACTTCTTGTGTACGTGTGTACTCGTATGTCACTGAACTCCTCCTAAACGGCTGCACCGATGTTGACGAAATTTTTTGTGCGAGTTCAAGGGGATTCAAGAATGGTTTAGATTTGATTCACAATTTGACCCAATAGGTGGCGCTGCTGTCGATTTTAAGAACTCTTTTATTTCCTTTGATCAGAACAACGTCTGTTGAGTCAGCTAGTATGTTATATTATTTTATGTGTATTCGCCGATAACTTTGTTTATGAACCGATATCGATGAATCTTTTTTTATATGAAAGGGTATGCCGCCGAAGTGGTTCCATTGCCACCACGTCAGGATCTGATGATGGAAACTGTAAAAAAATTGGGGTAACTCTCGAAAATTGTAGGCATGCATCGAGTAAAAACTTGATATTAGTGTGTATACCGGGTCATACTTTAAAACAATGAAGGTTTGAATCAGAGTTGATGTTGGAGATGATAGAAAGTCAAGGAAAGCCTTGGCTTTCCGTGTGTGGTTCAGTTGAAGTCAGTTCTTTTTTATTAAAATTATTTTAGCTGCGACTTAGGAGTAACTTAGATTTTTTCGAACGGAAGTGACGTATAATACATAAATATCTGGTTGGTATATTTTTGTTGTATTTTTGTCGAATCTATTAGAATAAAAAATAAACATTAAATAATGACAAAAATATCAAAATTACAAAAAGAGAATAATAATAACACCGAGATTCGATCCCATGCTGTTGCCAAAACAAAACAAAAAAAAACTGGACAACTTCCCAACTGAGTTATTGTCACTCATGACAATGACGACTAAATTCGAATTCCTATTCAAAGAATGTCAATAACATTTTATGTCAATGTATTGATTATCTAAAACACCGACAAAACAACATTTTCTATAAATAAAACCTAGCTAGATTGATTTTTTGGCCCCGAAACCTCTAGTATGCCAAGTTTCATCAAAATCGTTGGAGCCGTTTCCGAGATCCTGAATATATATATACAAGAATTGCTCGTTTAAAGATATATTGCTCGTTTAAAGATATAAGATAAGATTTCAACGCCCTCTAATAAAAAGTATTTTTAAAATAGCTAGTTATCTTTTTAGTGGTAGTATTTTTATAGTGTTGACAGTTGTCTACAGCCGCGGGCCGGTCCGTTCGGGGTAGTTCCATACTCTTGTAGAAAATCGACGTCTGAGTTGTAGCAATTTGATACTGTGCTTCATTCGGTGAGCGAGAGAGTCGGAAGCTCAATTTTCTGAGGATGTTTGCATGTGGTGAGTTTTAGTATCACCGAACTTTTAGTATCACCGAACTTTTAATATCACCGAACTTTTAGTATCACCGAAGTTTTAGTATCACCGAACTTTTAGTATCACCGAACTTTTAGTATCACCGAACTTTTAGTATCACCGAACTTTTAGTATCACCGAACTTTTAGTATCACCGAACCTGATTGCATGCATTTACTCTCGCTTCACTTTCTTCGTGGTGGGCAGCGGCCTTGCGAAGTTCCATAAGCGGTAGAAACACTTACCATCAGGTATACTATTTGCCCGTTTGCCACCATTAGCAATTGTAAAAAAACCTTGTCGTCCCTTTTTTATATTGGTCTATGACCGCATTTTCTCCCCTTCCCCATAGGGCCGACCTCTGGCACTGAGTCCGTAGCCAGAACTCCGTCACTAAAAAGAATAGTTATTAAGTTAGCTGTACTATTTTTTAATAAGTATTTCATAGTTTTACAGATTTCAACAGTATTCATTAGTTTCTCCACATATCTTTTTTGCGTCATTTTTCCATTACTCCGTATGATTGGATAGGGGTATAGTGAGACCGTAACCAGTTCTAAAATTATAAGGATTTTAAACTTAGAATAATAATGTATAGAAGATAAATTCGCGCACATAAAGTGAAGCATTTCAATTGGAGCCTAATGGAGCTTACACCGGAAACATTCCGTAATGTACAAAGTCATTGTACTGCACGTACGTATGCAACTCTTAAAAAATAAATATGTAATTATGACGGCTTGTGCATTCAAATGGTGTCACAACAAATTTGAATAACATAAAAGATTTTTAACATTACTTGTAAAGTATTTTGACGATTTATGTTAATAAAAACATAATTTGATTTCATAATTTGTATAGTGATGTGCGTGTGTACGTGTGTAATCGCCCGCGCGCTTGTAATATTGTTTGCTTCATATTTTTGATGGCTTACGTATAGATACTATCCTTGTATGCGTTATTATTCTAAGATTTTAAATTAAATCTTGTTTCTGCTGAATAAAATCTATTTTAACATGAACTTGTCGGCCAAACCAATTGAGAATTAACAAGTGCTTTTCCAATAATGATTAGTCGAGGCATTTTAAATAAGAAAAAAATATATTCTTACAAGACGGGTTAGAACTAGATTTTTCATTACTTACAACCCTAATGAGTTTAACTTCAGAATTAATGAGTTTCTTTTTTTTAAAGTTAGTAGTAATTAAGTTCAACTAAAATTACTCCGTGTGGTGCCAAAATAAGAATACAATTCGGCGTCCCCTTTCTTGCTCGTGGGTGTCGTAAAAGATGACTAAGGGATATAATACGCATATAACATCTTTTTTTTATTGGGACTAATCCCACCACACATTCCCACCATTGTAACTCCTGTAAGCCAGGATCCACAATGGTCTCCATAAATGACACCGAGGTTTGACCCTCAGGCAGTCCCGGGATATGATTTTAATTGTCTTGGGACCCGCAACAAATTTAATTAGAAAAGATTAAAGAGGAGGAGTTGGAAAGAGAGATTCCATTTCCCTCCTAGGCAAAGCGGGAGACAGGAAAACAAAATGACTAGTCAGCCAATAAGTAAAAAGGTGTACAGCTATGATAGCGCAGCAGTACGGCACCACGGATACGGAAGAGCTTAACGGGGCCTATATGTGAGCGTTAAGATTGATTGCTACAGTAGGTATGGCAGAAACGCATGAACGCACGGAAATTTACGCATACAACATCTATGCAAGAGAAAAAAAACTCTCAATAAAACCAACATGACAGCGTAACATAGTAGGTCAATTTCTCTCCTATTGTGGAGGGTCGACCCCAGCAGTGGAACTTATATGAACCGACATGATGATGATGAAAAGGATATAGTACATATAATTTTGAAATCACAATATATATAACTTCCATGTGGTGACGGAATAAGAATACAATTCACCACTCTCTATCTTGCCGGTGGATGTCGTAAAATACGACTAAGGGACTATAATATGCATATAACATCTATGCAAGAGAAATAAAACTCGATACAACCTATACCAACCTGTCTAACCAGCATGGTACAGTAAGGTCAAGTTCCCTCCTATTGTGAAGGAGGCTGGAACCCATCAGCGGGATACACAACACTGAATATATATTACAAATAATGTTAAAATCACTATAAATAATTGATTCTGCGTGGTTTAGACATAATAAATAATTTTAAATTTAGTTTTGGAATATAATACGCAGATATCATCTAAGCAAGAAAAGGCAACTCGAAATTATTTAAACCCGTTTCAGCGTATTAGCGTCAGCGTATTATGGTATTTTTCCTCCTATTGTAGAGGAAGTTAAAGCCCAGCAGTGGAACGTGTAAAAGCCGGCATAATGAAGATAAGACGATTTTGAGTAATAAAATTTATATCCTCTATTTCTTTTCTTATTTACGAGTTTGAATACGTATATTTTTAATGTGAAACATCTATACACGAGTGAATGTATGAACCTTATCGTTGGCGTGGGGGTTTTTTTTTTTTGTGTGACTTAGTTGTTAGCCTCAGATGGCTGTGACAACTTTACCCGGACTGGTGGGTGAGCGCTGAGGGCTCTCAACCCGAGCGTGGGGTTAAACGCCACGCTTTGATATGTACATTTGTGTAAAGAAACTATAACCTGTTTTAGAATGTTGTACAACACCATCTAGTGAGCTCAAATTAAAATTTTAACCTAAACACATACCTATAGTATTTACTAATGAAAATAAATGTTTACTGAATAAAAATCATCATTTTCTGGAAAAAAAAATCGTATTATTTTATTAATACTTTATGCCATATTAGTTCCTGCCGTAATCTGTTCTTTTATGCATATGTACTTGTACAAAGAAATCCCTTCCCTTTTTCCATTATGAATATCGATTAGATAACGTGTACTGAAATTACCTATAACAATGAATCAATCAGCCATTCCATGTAATGTACACTTAGTTCGCTATCGACATATATATATGAATACATTTTATTTTCCGTGTGGTGACAGAGTAAGAAGAAATAAAAATACAATTCGTGATGAAAAACCCACGAAAGGACGATACGCGGGCCCATAACCCACCCGTACCAACGTCGCCTTCGTCGTTGGGCCGACCACCAATGCCGAGTTCCTTGTCCTCAGTGGTCTGCCCAACGGAATATCCTTTCGGGTACCCTCACCTTTCAACGTCCCGGGACGTCGGTTGCCGTCACGCGGTCAGCCTTTCTGCGGGTGCCGGACCAAAGTCCCCGGTCCGATCACCCGCGACCTCGGCTAAGGACCATACGATTGATAGTTGTTTGTCTACAGCCGTGGGCCAGTCCGTCCGGGGTAGTACCACACTCTCGAAGAAAATCATCGTCTGAGTAATAGCAATTTGTTGTTTGCATGTGATGGGTTTTAGTGATGCCTTTAGCATCACCGAACCTCAATGCACGCATTCACACTCCCTTCACTTTCTTCGCGGTAAACAGCGGCCTTGCAAAGGTCCATGAGCGACACCAACACTTACCATCAAGTGTACTGTTTGCCACCGTTTACAATAAAAAAAAAACAATTTACCACCCACTCTTACCCGTGGGTATCGTAAAGGACGATGTCTGACCAGTTGTACATCAATATTCCCACCCATTGAAAATAAGGCTAGAAGACAACAGTGGGATTTATGTAGGCTGAGATGACGATGGTAAGAGATGAATAAACATAATTTTTAACTAAACAATTTTCGAACAAAACAACGTTGCTAATATTTAAAGGACTCAAATTGAAACAATAAACAGTGTAACTTTTTTTTCTTATTCAAATTTATTGGTTTGCTTTGTTGTCTATTTGCCAATTAGAAATATACTCTGTGCAAAATAAAACCTATAGGTTATCCTACGCATATTTATTCTCCATTTCCAATTTATTTACTTTATAATAACCTTAATTTGAAAGCGAAAAGAGTAGTTATATCCGCAAATACAAGTTTGCAATGTCATATTTATAACAGACATTGACAATTTTTGTTTATATCGACAAGAAAACTAATAATAGTCCTTAGTGTCGTAACAATAAGACTTTTGTATTCATATTTAACTGTTAATACTTATGTTGGATTTTATTTTATAGGTTTACGGGAGTTTGTATGAACAAGATTTACGCATTCTAGGTGATTTTGTTTACGTTTGTGCCTATATTTTTTATACATTTTACTCTTTAGCCTACAAACTGTGTGTACAAGCGTTTGCAATTAAAATGTACGCCGAGAAAGAAATGCTATAAAATTTACTCTTTATGTCACATGATATTTTTTCTGCAAATGAGATTAAAAAAGAGTTAACATTGTGTTCTTTTGTGTATTTTTACTTTGAATCTACATTTTATGTTGACATGACATGCAAGGTAAGATAAGGTATAGGATTATTCTAGTTTAAACCTTAATTAATTATATTCAGTATTTTCAAAATTTTTTTATTGCCAACGGTGGCAAACGAGCAAGCAGCACACCTGATGGTAAGTGATAATTGCCGCACACGGACCTTTGCAATACCAGGGGCACAGCCAGGCCTTTGCCTTCCGTGAAGAAAATACTTTTCTTAAACTTCGTTCAAAGAAGGACATGTTATAGCTTATAGCGCTTGGAAAACACGGCAGGTAATTCATTTCAGAGCTTGCACGTACGTTCGAGAAATGATCGCTGGAAACGTACAGTTGAAGACCATAACGTTTCCGGGTGAAATGGATGAACTCTGCTACGATATCAAGTGGTACGTTGGTAGAATGGTAACGATAGTACCAACTCATTTTTTATCATTTCAGCTGATATACATCCCACTGCTGGGCTGGATCCTTCTCTAAAACAGGAGAATCGTAAAATACAGGCTGGTCAGACTTGTTGGTGTAATGTTTTGTTTCCAGTTTTCTAACTTTTGCATAGATGTTATATGCATATTTATATCTCTTTATCGTCTTTTACGACACCCATGGGTAAGGTGGTGGTGAATTGTATTCTTACTCCCTCACCACGCGGTATTTTATTTTTTTAGTATTTGACTACTAAAAGTAAAAGGACATTTCTCAGGGGTATGATTCCTAAACCCGCAAACAGAACACGACAACCTATCAAAAGTATTAAGATTTCTTGTAGCTATCTTTAGCAATTGAGCAGAAAGAGATGCGCTAGGTACAATTGGCACCGCCGCCGCAGCAGCGCCCTCTCATGCGCAGCGTACGCTTGCCGCCAGCTCTACTGCCTTTGCCAGCGTTAACACCTTTGGATCTTGAGCGAAAAAATTTTCTCGGTCACTATAGCAAATTTCTTTTTAATAATTATTTATTCAACATTATTTTCTTGATCCGTGTAGTGACGGAGTAAGAAAACAATTCACCTCCCCCTTGTTGCCGTCTGACCAGCATAGTATAATAGATCGATTCCCCTCCTATGATAAAGGAGGCTCAATCCCAACAGTGGGATTATATAAACTGAAATATATTAATATGAAGTATATCTATGCGTGTGTGTGTGTGTGTGTGTAAGAGTTATTAACGATAGTATGTGAACTTAATGTTTAATAATTTTTCATATTTTCATATTTTTTCATATAGAATCATTTTTTTTTCTACTGCCAATAAATTTGTACCAAAAATGTGGGTTAAAATTTCTGTAGCAGGTAGATAATTATAAATATCTGTAATAAGGATGACTTGTTTGGAGGTCAGCCATCTTAGTCAGCCCGTGACCATGAACGCTGTAAAGTGTTCGAAACGTTGGGCAATCAAAAATCAAATATAAACGCGATAAAATTTATAGTTTTATTTACAGTAAGTTGTGAAATGTTTACTTTATTTCATTTTTTTTTTTTTTTTCTTTTTTTTTTTTTTTTTTTATTTTCTAAGACAACACCCTGCACTAAGGAAATAATCCTTGTATTGCGGGGGACTTTACAAACATACAATTAACGAACACAAATTACATCCAGACTCAGAACAACAATTTGTGGATCGCACAAAGTGTTGTCCCGCGTGGGATTCGAACCCCTGACACTGGCAATGTAGGTCGCTATCTTAACCACTACGCCATCTGTGCAGTTTGTATCATCTCGACTCATAACGTGCCACAGCTGGTCTCCAATCTCCTATACAATAAGAGAGAAGTCTACTACACCTCACTGGTCCGACGGAGATAGTTTTTTAACAGTACACCTGATGGTAAGTGTTGCTGCCACTCTTGGACTTTTTCTAGGCCGCTGCCTACCGTGAAGAAAGTGAAGGGAGTGTGAATGCGTGCAATAAGATTCGCTGAAACTAAAGGCATCACCAAAACCCACCACACGCAAACACATTGGGGCGTGTGTGAGCTGAAATGCGGCTAGGATTTTGACCTTATTTTTATGTACGTAAAATTGAAATGTAGGTATACAATTTTCAAAGAAAATTGCGTGAACGGAAGTTTGTGTAATTTGTATAGTTAAAGTTTATCCGTGTGGTGATGCAGTAAGAATACAATTGTTATCATCATCATCTCATCATTTCAAAACTAGCTGACCCAACAGAAGTTGTTCTGTTTAAATCTAAAAAAATAGTAAAAGGAATTCTCCTAGAAATCGATTGCTGAGACAACAACCGGGTTCAATTATAAATCTAAATCATTCTCGAATCCTCTTGAACACACACTACAAATTTCATCAACATCAGTTCAGCAGTTTAGCAGGAGTTCAGTGACGTATACACGTACGCAAGAAATTTATATATAAAGATAAAACACCAGAACAGTTATTAAGTATAACCCCGCCTTTACTTTCATCTAAGTAGAAACTTTGACACTTGTCAGCAACGAACTTTCTTATTGGGGGTAAAATCTTAGTTCTAACGTCACTATGAGTAAAATATCCTCTATTCAGTAACATTGTATTTATTTTATTCCATTCATCCACTCACTTATATCCGTGACAGACTCGAGTCAGCTCTCTAAACGAACTGGAATTAAATGACTCGTCTTTAAACGTTACCACGGCATGTAAAATGTGAAAATTTATCGAACTTATTAATAATCTTTGGTTTTGAAAGGATAAAAATAATTTTGATAACCAATTTCTTGGATTTTTATATAAGAAAAGAAAATAACACTACTCAACATGTTTGGTATTAATAAACGAATATACTCACGGAGAGTCCCCAAACAAAATTTTCATAATGTGAATTGCTTTTAAAGTGGTGTGCGAAACGAGGATTAATTATTACCATGGCAAGTACTCCAAGGAACTGTTTGATTTGGTACCACCGTCACCATTTTACCAACGTACCACTCGACATCATCGCAAGGTTCATTCATTTCATCTGGAAGCGTTATGGTCCTCAATTGTTCGTTTCCAGCGATCATTTCTCCCACGTACGTGCAAGCTCTGGACTGAACTACCTACTGCTGTGTTTCCCAAGCGCTATGACATATCCTTCTTTAATCGAGGTTTAAGAAGAGTATTTTCTTCACGGTATGCAACGGCCTGGCTGGGCCCCTGGTATTGCAAAGATCCATGTGCAGCAGTATCACTTACCACCACGTATGCTGCTTGCTCGTTTGCCACCGTTGGCAATAAAAAAAATATATTATTAAGTTTAAAGATGCTGTCTTTAAAAAAAAAATCATTAATTACCATACGTGGTATATTTAAGAATAAAAAGAATATCTAGTTTAAGCTCCTCGAAGATATTTGAAGCATTATGTAATGTTGGAATTGTACCAAGCTGTCGATTTTGACAAATTGACATAAAACCTACACGGTCCACCGTGTTACATTAGGGAATTTCGCCAAAAAAAAATGTAATTTTCTTGTTAGAAAATCCATTGAAACGGTTCAATATAAGTAAAGATGGATAGGTCGTACTTGTCTATCGGTTAAAATAAGCTTTTTGCAGGTACGTTTCCTTTCACAAGTCACAGTTTTGCGGTAAAATAACGTTTTTATTGTATAAAAAATAAGCTGTATTAAAAATAAAGTTATCTACGTCAGGAACTTCAAGAAACGTAGCTGTGTCATCATTCATTATCATTATCATTTCAGCCTATATACATACGTCCCACTGTCGGGCTCGGGCCTCCTCCACAATAGGAGGGAGTTTGACCTTACTATACCATGCTATTCAAACGGGTTGGTATAGGGTTTTATTTAGAGTTTTCCTTGTCTTGCATAGATTTAATATGCGTATTACATCCCTTAATCATCTTTTACGACATCTACGGGCAAGATAGGTGATGAATTTTATTGTATTCTTACTCCGTCACTACTCGGAGTAACTGTGTATTATAGAAAAAAAAACTCGGTACAAGCATGTAAAATCTTTCCAATAGTGGATAGCTTTATCTCATATAAATCCCACTGTTGGGCTGGAGTCTTTCTTGCGTTTGGGTGTCGTAAAAAACGACTAAGGGATATGTAGGTAACATCGATACAAGAGAAGTAAAACTCGATATAAAACACTAGTCCAACACGTCTGAGCAGTATGGAATAGTAGGTTAATCCCCTTCCCATTGAGGAGGAAAGTTGAGCCGAACAGTGAGACTAGCTGAGATAATAATGATGAATGATTTAGAAATACTAATAGGCTACGTGGGTTTTATAGTTTACTAGCTGACCCGGCGAACTTCATACCGCCATAATTTTTTTCGTAAATATGTTTTCTAAATTTCTGAAAATATAGTCTCTAATAGAAGAACCATTACGGCTTTGTCGAGAAAGATTCGATCGTCTTGGTCGCGGCATTGTTAATAACGATTCAAAGAGAATAAAATTACTGATTATTAATGATTATTGATTTCTGACAAAATTATAATTATCAAATTTTCAACCATACTTAATCATAGACAAAATTACGTTTAGCTGTCATTTGCGTTTTGTTATTACATATCAAATGCGTTTTTGTTATACTACGTTTCCTAGCGACTTGTATTCTTTTTGGCGTTTTATGTCACGTCGCGTTCCCGTACGCGATCAAACGGGATAAAAAGTATCCTATGTCCGTTTCCTGGTTTTTAGCTACCTCCCCACTAATTTTCAGCCAAATCGGTATAGCCGTTCTTGAGTTATAAATAGTGTAACTAACACGACTTTCTTTTATATATATATATAGATTGCCTGTATTCCGTGTTTGTGACTTTTCTATACCTTGGCAATGTTGCCAGAGAATAGCCATGTAAAAATTAAACATTAATATGCTTTTAACTAATAATAAGCAAGCAGCTCATTTAATGGAGTACTTCAAGAATACCAGTAGACAGCATTAGTAATAACAGGGTGAAAGAGAATGGAGTGCAAAAAGAAAGGAGGTGGCCGAAACATTGCGAATCTGGATTTCTCACTCACTAAATTAAGTGTAGAAGCAAATACCCGGCCACCGGCCCACTACTATTTAATAACTACACGCATTCACACT
This sequence comes from Lymantria dispar, assembly GCA_032191425.1. NCBI lineage: Eukaryota > Metazoa > Arthropoda > Insecta > Lepidoptera > Erebidae > Lymantria > Lymantria dispar. Next base: position 8,798,354 of record CM063468.1, on the reverse strand, counting down.
TGCTTCACGTTCTTCACGATGGGCAGCGGCCTAACAAAGATCCACAAGTGACAGTCTCACTTCGATGGCTCCTACGAATAGTGAGTCATCTGAAAAAATTCAATTTTACAGGGGAGCGTGTCAAAGATAAAATGTTTATATTTTTTCAAATTCTTGTTCTAGTGGTCTAAGATCCCGCTATACAATGACCTTCACCGAGATGTTTGTTTGATGAAACTTATTTTTTATTTAATTTAATATGTCAATAAATATATTGCACCGGTTTGATTATTAGACAAATTCTATACCAATCGAAAGCATGAAGGCCATAGAATATGCAAACGTCGATCAGACTGGTGCAAAATGCTAGTATCGATTTATCTGTTTATATCTGGCTACCCGAGAGTTGTGACCGGAAAAGAATAGGTAATCTAACGTTTGCATATTTTATGGGCTTTATACTTTCGATTGGTATAGAATTTGTCTAATAATCAAACCGGTGCAATATAAAAAAAAAAAAATTATTTATTAATCATACTCTGGACTAAAATTTGATAGGCAACCCATATGCAATATATTTATTGACATATTAAATTAAATAAAAAATAAGTTTCATCAAATAAACATCTCGATGAAGGTCGTTGTATAGCGGGATCCTATACTATAGGAGGTTCTAAGTTTTTGTATTGATTACGACGTGATTCATTGGACATTTATATAGTTAACGAGATCAACATTCTTTATAGAGGTCAAACATCTTAGGAAACGACAAGGATCCATCCAAATATTTACGATTCGTATCTTTGTGGGTGCAATGAGCTTTCACGGGCGAAAAAGCTTCAATGATTTTTTTTAATTTTTATGACCAAGATTGATAAATAAGGTTATTTTTAGATCATTTCATCAAAATAGTTAAAATACCTAAAAATGTTAGTTGACGCACTATAATTAGGAGTCATCGACTTATCATTAAGTGTGCTGTTTGCTAGTTTACCAACAACGCTATAAAAAAAAGTAAAGCCCTCTTCAATTGAACCATAAATATAAACACTACGCTAATTATTACACTTTATTGGTTTCTTTTTAACTAATATTGACTCTAGACACAATAAAGATACAACAAAGATAAATAAACATCACAATATAAGATTAACTTTTCATTTTTTTTTTGTAGTCAATACGTTTTGCTCCTAGATAGTGGAATGACATTGACAAACGCGTTGACGTTCGTCGTCACACATCAATAAGTGGGGTTCTATGGAAAAGGTATTCCCTATACAGTTGCCGACTGTGATTTTGTTTTATTTTAATTTTAGACTTTGTAGTTATTTTTAACCCCCGATGTAAAAAGAGGGGTGAAATAAGTTTGACGTCAATATCTGTCTTTCAATGTGAGTGTGAGAGTGCGTGCGCGTGTGCGTGCGCGTGCGTGTGTGCGTGCATTTGTGCGTGCGTGTGTGCGTGCATGTGTGCGTGCGTGTGCGTGTGTGTGTGTGTGTATGTGTGTGTGTGTGTGTCTAGCTGTGCCATGGTAGCTCTCAAACGGATATACTGATTTCGATGCAGTTTTTTTTCATTCCTTACGGTGGTTCTTAGCTATGTTTGGTTAATATCGGTCCAGCAGTGAAAGACTAACAGTTTCAAAATGATGTAATAGCGTATAATTACTCGATTAAGTGCTTCACTTATGCCAGTATAATCGTAGGTAAATGACAATTAATTGATAACTCCTGTTTAAGAGAATATAATACTTTTTTTATTTTAGTTTGCTACGGGAGTTATCAAAATTTTTTAATTTATATTTCGTATTGAATAAATTAAAAGTAATAATTTCATTTTCGTGTGGTGAAGGGGTAAGAATACAATTCACCTTCCCCTATCTATGCAAGAGAAGGGAAGCTTGAAATAAAACACTATACCAACACGTCTGACCAGCGTTGTATAGTTGGTTATTTCCCTCATATTGTAAAGGAGGCTCGAACTCAACAGTGGGACGTATACGATCTGAAATCAAAGAAAAAGAAACAAAATAAAATGAATGATGTCTAGGTAATGTTTATGCAAGTAGTTTAAAGAGTATACATTATAAATAAAACTATATTTACGGATTTTATCGCCTTTGTATTTGATTTTTGATTGACTGATGTTTTGAACACTTAATAGCGTTCATGGAGACGGGCGGACTCAAAAATTAAACGCTATAAAATCCGTAAAAATAGTTTTATTTATGACTAAAAGTAATTTATAATGACACCGAAATTGCTAGAATTTTAACCTATATCTATCTATACCAATAAATAAAATTGGAGTGTCTGTTTGTAATGTCAAAATAATAGGCTTTTTTTATGCTCACACGGTTATTTGCACGACACCTATGCCTAAAATAGCAATTAAAAAATTTTTGTCTGTCTGTCTGTTTGTTCCGGGTAATCATCAAAACGGCTGGACCGATTTCAAAAATTCTTTCACCAATGGAAAGCTATAATATCAGGGCGTAAACTAGGCTATATTTTATCCCGGTATTCCCATGGGAACGGGAACTACGCGGGTAAAACGACTATAACCTATAACCGAAGCGAAGCGAGGGCGGATTGCTAGTCTATAAATAAAATTGGAGTGTCTGTTTGTAATGTCAAAACAATAGGCTTTCTTCATGCTCACACGGTTATTTGTACTATACATATGCCTAAAAATCACTATATTTTTTTGTCTGTCTGCCTATCTGTTAGTTCCGGGTAATCTTTAAAACGACTGGACTGATTTAAAAAATTCTCTCACCTATGGAAACTAAGCTAAGTAAGAGTAAACTAAGCTATATTTTATCCCCGTATTCCCACGGGAACTGGAACTACGGGAATAAGGCGATAGAAACCGAAGCGAAGCGAGGGCGGGTTGCTAGTTCTAAATATATTCCAATAAATTAAAACATTATAGTCAACATTATCACAGCTCATATATGGCCCACTGCTGGTCTCAAGTTTCCATCACAATGGGAGGGAAATTGACCTAATATTTCATGCAAATCAAACGTGTTGATACCAAATAGTCCTTCTCTTGCATATTATAATCCCTTAGTTGTATTTTACGATGCCTACAGGCAAGAAATGGAGTGATAAATATTATCCTTACTCCGTCACCACACGACAATCATAGATGGTACCTATCACTTCAAAAATAAACGTTATATTTCCAACATCTGTTCAAATCTTATAACAGCAACGAGACTATCCGCGTCTGTAGTCAGAAACTCCCTTGGGCGCTCTCAATATTATCATTGTCTTACCCTCTGAGGCGAATACGACGACATTTTCGAAAGTGACACTTCTCCAAAAAATATTTGCTACAGCCAGTCTACAAATACTTTCTTCTCAAGGATTTATGATTTATATAACACTAGTATACCGTTTATTTTTAGATTTCTCTATATATTATTTGTTTTGTTTGTTTTTATGTCACCATTTTCAGTATTATTTACATTTTGTGTCATTCCCCGTATTGTGAAGTAAGAATACAATTCGCCACCCTTTTTCTTATCCGTGGGTATCGTAAAAGACGACTAAGAGTTTTAATATGCATATAATAAATGTTAGTTATGCAAGAGAAGGCAATCTCGAAATAAAACCCTATAGCAATACGTCTGACCAGCGTGATTTAGTAAGTCAATTTACCTCCCATTGTGGAGGAGGCTCAAGCCCAATAGTGGGACATATATGAGCCCTGTGAGCCTTTTTAAAGTTTTACAGTTATAGGCTACGAATATTATAAGCCCTTACATTTCTTGTGGGTGTCCTAAAGGCATCTAAGAGCTTTATATATACCTGGATTAACTCCACCTGATGCTGTCTGGTCAGCAAAATGCGATAATATGCTACTCCTTCTTTCCCATCATTGTAACAGAGGCCCTTGTTCGATATTGGGACTCATCATGTCAGCTTATATATGTCCCACTGTTGGGCTCAGGCCTCCTTCATAATGGGAGGGTTATTGAACTACTATTTCACGCTGGTCAGTTGGAATCGGGTTTTGTTTCCGAGTTTTCCTTCTCTTGCACAGATCTTATATGCTTATTATATCCCTTAGTCGTCTTTTACGACATCCACAGGCAAGATAGTGAGTGGGGAATTGTATTCTTACTCCGTCACTATACAGAAGGGACATATTGGGGTATTTTTGGACCAAAAGAGATTAAATAAAGTATAAGTCTTTCAACCAATCGTAGCTAATACTAAAAATGCGAGAGTAAGTTCGTTAACTTATTTATTATGCTTTCACGCCTAAACCACTCAAGAGTTTTTAGAAATTCTTTCACCAATAGAAAGCTACATTATTTGGTATGACAAAATAGTTGCTGTTTTGAGCCTAATATGTAACCATCTATACTCTATACTAATATATAAAGCGGAAGAGATTGTTTGTTTGAACGCGCTAATCTCATGAACTATTGGTCTGATTTGATAAATTTGTGGCGTACTCACACACAGACACACTTACATTATTTATTTATATCATATATACTTATATGCATTACTACTACATACACAACACAAAACAGTTACATACAACATTATTCACAACATAAAACACAACACCATCTATTTTCAATAATCGGGAAACATACTCGTATAGCTGTGGACACACGCCAGCTAACGGGACCTCGATCGATCATACGATGTGCGCAGACGGCGGTGCCTGGCACTAGTCGGCACTGAGCTGTTGTTAAGGGCGCCTGTATCGCTATATCCATAAAATTCCTCACAGGCCATGGGAATTTTAGAAGTAAATTATTCTATTTTACACTAGTAGATTCACCATTTTGTCAATGTTCGACCTCAAACTCCGATTTTGAACAAACAGCTCATCACATCTTTTGGGAGTGCATTCTCTGGCACAACGAGCGGAATGTCATGTTAGATAATATGCATGTCACGTCTGGGGTAGTATACTATTCGGATCTTGTAGCAACTCGAGAAAATTTCCGTGCGTTTAGGCGCTTTTGCCATACCTATTACTGTAATCAAACCTAAAGCTCACAAATAGGTCCATTAAGCTTTGTCCAATCCATGGTGCTGTACCGCTGCGTTTCACGTAGTTATACAAACTCTTATTTACTGGCTTATCAGCCAACTTTGCTTCATGTCGCCCGCTTTGCATAGGAGGGAAGTGGAATCTTTCCAACTCCTACTGTTTTCTTTTCTAATTAAATTTGTTGCGGGTCCCAAGACAATTAAAAGCGATTCCCGGGACTTCCTGAGGGTCAAACCTTAGTGTCTTATACGGAGACCATTGTGGATCCTGGCTTACAGGAGTTACAGTGGTGGGAATGTGTGGTGAAATTAGTCCCAAAAAAAAAATAAATTCCGTAAAACTCACACGCTCCGAGTAGCGATCGCGCATACGCAAATTTTATATTTAAACTGTCGTCACTATCATTCTTTCACTGCTTCTATATTTCAATGTTCTAAGTGCTTGTCTATTCTGTGTAGAAACTATTCTTATTGTGCCGTGTTATAAACTGTTTCTTCGCATTATTATTTCAACTTTTCCTGCCTACACTTACTAGCCTTGCCGCCACATACACTTGTGAACAGCTATAAATTCTTTCAGTGTTTGATAGCCCATTTATCGAGGAAGGATATAATATAATATAATATATATCATCACGCTAGGACTAATAGAAGCGGTGCAGCAATGAAAAATGTTTTACAATCGGATTTTCTTCCGATGCACTACATAAACGGTTAGATTTCATAAAAATCATGTGCGACCGAATTGCATTATTTAAAAATATTTTCACCTACGTAAACAAATTGGCGGATTAAAGATAGCATTAGCCCAAAGTAGTTGGTTTTTTGCGTAGAACAGTTGTTCTACGCAAACGAAGTTGCGGGCATAAGCTAGTTAATTATAAAGTACTGGGTGATAAAAAAGTGTGTGTAAGCACTTAAGAAGTTATACGTTTTTGGTGTAATTAGATAAAAATATTCCAAATACCTTTCTAAAATTTTTATCCTTCTCGTTAGCGTTAAACGAAGGATACGTTTGTAGAAAATAAAAGACACTATTAATAAAAAAGGACATACATTGAAAGTTTTGTTTTTTACTAGTTGACATTTGTAACGGGGTTCGCGCGCATTGGTAAAAATCTTGACTAATTAACTTCAGGGTGTCGGTTTTTCATGACGGCGTGTGCGCGCATCGTAAAAAATCTTGACTAACTAACTTCAGGGAGTCTGTTTTTGTGACGGTGTATGTGTGCGCGTTAGAAAAAATCTTGACTAACTAACTTCAGAGTGTCGGTTTTTTATGTCGGTGTATGCACGCATCATAAAATTTTGTTTAACTAACTTCAGGGTGTCGGATTTTCATGACGGTGTGTATTATAAACAATTACTCTCATAATTTTCCCTAACGCGCTAAAAGAAGAATAAATTTAAAAAGAACTTATTTCTAAGCATTGAGTAGGTACCTATAACATTCAAATAAGTTAATATAATTTTATCTTTGATATAAAAAAAAAAAATTACAAGCCATTTAAATATACATAAAACACCAGTGATGTTTAATCTAACACGGAACCCATGCGTACAATTAATTAACCTGAAAAAAAAAACATTGCCTCGTATTCATCAAAAAATATCACAAAAAAATGTTTGCTTTCCTTAAAAAAAGGGTAGAAATGAAAGCAAACAGCGACCTACTCGGTCAGTTTTACCTGATAGAATAATTAAGTATACTGCGCGCCATGACGGATCGATATTTAACGTGACGATACCTTGAAAGGGTTGATGGAAACATACGGTAGGTTAATAGTTATAGGACCACACTGTTGACAGTTGTTTGTACAGCTGCGTGCTGGTCCGTCCGGGGTGGTACCACACTCTCGCAGCCAATCGACGTCTGAGTAGTAGCAATTTGTAACTGCATTTCATTCGGTGAGCGAGAGCCAAAAGCCCGACTTTCTGAGGGTGTTTGCGTATGGTGCCTTATCGTGATGTCTTTAGTATCACCAAACCTCATTGAACGCATTCACACTCCCTTTACTTTCTTCACGGTAATATGTTTTAACCAGACTTTAGGGCGCTTGTTTACAGGAGACTGAAAACTCATAATAAAACTCTATACCAACATGTCTGACCAGCATAGTATAGTAGAACAATTTTCCTCAGGCGGAAGTATACCGGTTCCGCGTCACAGCGCGAGTCAATGGCGAGCAAGTCTCCACAAGGGGATTATGCAGAGCTCAGGAAATGGCCCGAAGGGAAGTCATCCGGCAGTGGAGAGAAGATATAGAGTCCCCCATAGCAGGGCGGGGGACTGTGAAGACGGTTGCGCTGCATCTCTATCGCTGGCTCAGAAGAAGGCACGACAGCCTTACATTTAGGATAGTGCAGGTGTTTACCGGACATGGGATCTTCGGTAATTACCTGCACAAAATTGGAAGAGAACATGCCCCAGGATGCTATAAGTGTGGCGCGCTAATCGACGATGTGTGCCACACACTGGAAGATCGCCAAGCCCGGGCGCCTCATAGCCACGTCCTGTCAACGGAAATGGGAATAACGGACCTATCGTTGCCAACCATTATCTCCAAGATGCTCGGCAACGACAGCTGTTGTCGTTGGCCTTCTTTTGTGAGGGTGTCATGACAAGGAAGGAGGCCGCGGAGCGGAGGAAGAGGAGATGCTGGTATGCGCTTCTCCTCCTACCGCCCTGAATAAAGACAGAACGTGGCCAGACGACCAAGCTTTGGGGTATCGGGGATAGAATGTCGCGGACGAGGCGGCTGTGGCTTTAGTAGATATTTCGGTCACTTTTGTGGCTGGCGAGTCCCACACACACTCCCCCATCTGTAACCGGCGGGGGAATAGTGCGTAAATACATTTCCACAGCGTGAAAAAAAAGGTCAATTTACCTCCTATTGGAAAGGAGACTCGAGCCCAGGAGTGGGACGCTTATGAGTTAAGACAACGAAACAACGAATGATTATGAAATTTGTGGGACAGTGTTAATTATTAATCCGTATGTTTTTATCCCGGTATGTAAATGAAGGGTCAAACATAAACTTGTAATATTGACTAATTGTTTCCGAAATACGTGTCAGTGCCTTAAACCGTGTCGAACCCGCTGTCTCGTTTGTAATTTATCAAATACTTGTATTATATAAAGTTACATTGTAGAATAATTTATTGTGGAAACTTACAAGTAGTAACTACCAAAACTTTGTAAACAAACCGAGAACGGTTCTTACAGGCCGCTTGATCTGTTAAAATTATAGAATATTTGACAAGATGTCGCTGTAAACTAAGAAACAGATGCTTCTGTTAATACTAGATATATTCAGCAGATAAATTCTTTTATTATTGGAGAGGAAGCTTATACACGATCCTGAGGTGGATTGTTAGAAAGTAAAAAGAAGAAAGTGGTATTTATAAGACAGAATTTTATACTTAAAAATTTTATTGGAAAATTCTTCGAAGCCAACGACATATCTAACTTGTAATCCCATAATTTGGACTAGCATTAATCTATACTAATATATAAAGCTGAAAAGTTTGTATCATCACGTTAAGATCAACAGGAGCGGAGCACCAATGAAGAACATCCGAGCAAAAGAGCATCCGCTGCGTAAACGGCTAAATTTTCGCAAGAATCATGTGAGACTGAATCGTATTATTGATGTGAAACATCTATAGGCGAGGGTGACCGTGATCGTCGCGTGGCGTTTAACGCCACGCCTCGCGGTCCCCTATTAATTTTAATTAATTACTGAATAAATATTTGGATGCATATACCTATATTTTTGTAACGAAACCATAGTGCGATTTAAAATTTTGTACAACGCCATCTAGTGAACTCAAAGTAAATTGTTATTTATAATGTATATTAATGAAAATAAATGTTTATTGAATAAAAATCATCATTTTTTGGAAAAATCGCGATATTTTATTAATACTTTATGCTTTAGTTTTATCGTATTAGTTCTTGTCGTAATCTAATGTTCTTTTATGCATATATACTTGTTTTATAAATCAATGTAAAATTCTCTAACTTAGTAATATAAATATGCCAGTAGGTATGGTATTTAGTTTACTTTCAGCTACGAAAACTGGAGAACCGTTTTTTATAGGCTTTTATTAGTTTCAGGTGTATATATATATTTATTTCTTTGTATATACAAATATTACCGACTTCATAGGAATTGGATTTTGACTCACTTTAAACAGTCAAATTTCATTTAAAAGTTGAAAATTTAAGGAGGACCAATGACGTTAAAATTATTTAGATAGCTTGACTTATTATCATTACAGGATTAAAAATTTCTTTATTAAATATATTGAAGCTGAGAGTTGGTCATTAGCTCGATAAATGCTGCCATTTCTGTTTCCTAAATCACACTCTTCGTGCGGAAAAAATGTCTGTGAATGGATGAAAGCATTTCATTTTTTATAGGCTTTTATTAGTTTCAGCTGTGTATTTATTTGTTTGTATGTCACCAACTCCTTAAGAATTGGATTTTGACTCACTTTAAACAGCTTGTCTTATTATCATTACAGGATTAGAGAGTTCTTTATAAAATATATTGTAGCTTAGAGTTAGTCGTTTGCTCGATAGATGCCGCTATTTCTGGTTTATAAATCGCAAATTATTTCAAGCTACGTTTTAGAAGGTTCATTTCGTTTGTACTAAATGACGTTACCATAAATATGAGTCGTAAAGTCAATTTTCAAATGGATAATTTACTCGATACGATACCTACCATAAAATACTTATTGACTAAAATATCGAGTACAAAAGTATCGGTATCGAAAGAAAAGTACTCGATACCTAAAGAAAGTAAATAAAAGTACTCGATACTTTAAACAGTACGTTACTTATCTTTCGATACTATTCATGAGTTAAGTATCGATACTTTATATTCGATACCGTGTCTCTACTCGTACAAAATAGTTTCGATGTTTCATATCTGTCAGGCGTCCTGAGCGACGGCTCACTTTTTTAAAAACTATTTTCTACTTTTATGTAAACGAAGTTTTAGGTTAAAGTTAGCTCAAAGTATCTATACCACGCGCACGAAGTCGCGAATAGAAGCTACTGTTCTATAATATTAATATTATTACTAGTATATTGAGCCGTTTCCAAATTAGGTATATTTATATAATAAAAAGCTACAATATTATTTGATATTTTTTTATTACAAGCAACCCGCCCTCGCTTCGCTTTGGTTTCGCTCGTCTTACCCGCGTAGTTCCCGTTCCCGTGGGAATACCGGCATAAAATATAGACTATGTTACTCCCTGATATTATAGCTTTTTCATTTTTTTTTTTTTGTGGGTGGGCTGCGGTCGGCGCGCCTCCGCACCACTCCGTCCGGGGCGACAGAGGGGCTTAAGCACGCAACTCCCGCAACCCACCCGAAAACCACCTCGCCTTCGTCGTTGGGCCGACCACCGGAGCAGGTTTACTTGTCGTCAGTGGTCGGCCCGACGGAATACCCCCTACGTGGGGTACCCTCCCATCAACCGACGTCCCTCCCTCGGGGAGGACGACGGTCTTTCCTCACGCGGTCGGCCTCTCGGCGGGTGACGGACTAATCCCCGGTCACGTCACCCGCGGCCTCGGCTAGGGCGGCATGAGGCGCAGGTAGTTGCGCCTGCTCCGCCCCATTCGCCGGTGGCGGATCTCCTCATCGAGGCTGCGCTCCTCGCGCAGACGATCCGCCGCCTCCTTCTGCGAGATAACTGTCTCGCAGAAGGCTGCGACCGCGTCCCAATTCCCGGCGCTGTCGACCATCGCCCTAGCGATGGCCGGCAGCGTCAGGTCGGCACCGATGATTGCGACGAGTTCAAGGCGCTGCGTGGCCCAAACGGCGCAGGCCTCGAGCGTATGCTGCGCCGTGGCCTCGTCGCAATCGCAGTGGTGGCAGGACGGTGTACTCTCCCTCCTTACGACCTTGTGCAGGTATTTGGCGAAGCTCCCATGCCCCGTCAACACCTGCACTAGTCGGAAGGAGAGCACCCCGTGACGCCTTTCCAACCACTGCATCAGCACCGGCCGGAAGGCCTCCACGATTCGCACCCCGAACCGAGGCCTCTCCAGCCGGACTGCCCAACGGGCAATGACGTCTCGGCGGGCGTCGACGCGCCAGGCGGTGAGCTCCCTCAAGGAAACAACACCGCCCTCCCCGCGCACCCCCGACACCCGCCGATACAACTCGGCGAGCATTTCCACCTCCAGGTCCCACGGGGGAGTCCCGGCCAATAGGCACGCTGACTCCGTCGCCACCGTCCCTGATATTATAGCTTACCATTAGTGAAAGAATTTTTGAAATCGGTTCGTTGGTTTAAGCGTTAAAGCGTAACAAACAAACACTTTCGCATTTATAATATTAGTAAGGATTCCGTGTAGTGACGAAATAAGAATTTAATTCACGACCTCATATCTAGCGCATGGGTATCTCAAAAGACGACTGAAGAATATAACATGCGAAAAAAATCTATGAAAGCGAAGGAAAACTCGAAAAACCCTATATAGTATGTCAATTCCGCTATATTAGATCAAGATCCGTGTGGTGACGGAGTAAGAATACAATTCACCACTCCCTGTCTTGCCCGTGGATCTCTTAAAAAACGATTAAGGGATATAATATGCATATAACATCTATGCAAGAGAAGAAAAACTCGAAATAAAACCCTATATCAACCTGTCTGACCAACATGATATAGTAAGGTCAATTTTCCTCCTATTGCGGAGGAGGCTCGAGCTCAATATTGGGACGTACATGAGCCGAAATGATGATGAGATCAATATCGCTCCCATAGTGCTCGAGCCTAATGTATGGGTTGAAATGGTGATTATTTTAATTTTTTCACATTACACGAACAATTTGAACATTCTCGAAGTCTTTTGAGTAATTTGAGCTTTTGACATACTTTTAAGTTAGAATTTTCTAAGGTCTCATTTTAACTAATTATTTTGTATTAAAAAGCAATGGAAAAGTTTCAAAGGCTTCTTAAAATTTTTCCTTGTTATTAAACTTCCTTTGATACCTTTAATTAGTTTTTAATTACAACATTTACTTGCCTGTTTTATGGTTTATAGGAATGTTATGCCCGGATGCCCCTTAAATTTAAAGGAAAAATATATAAAAGCCTCATTAGACCTGCCGTTATGTATAGTTCTGTTGAAGATAATCAACCGAAAGGTGATTACTAGATCAGTATAGCGAAAAATGTGTATAAATAGACGGTCTCACATAAGACGGACTCGACAAGAGCAAGGAAGTAGTATAATAGTTGGATATTGTAAGTGCATATTAGGCTATACTATGTTAAGTCGTCTTACCTGCGTAGTTCCCGTTCCCATGGGAATACCGGGTTAAAATATAGCTTAATAAAACGGCCCAACCAGGAAGCTCGAGCCCGGTTTTTAAGTATACTCGTAAGTATCATACAAATAACCGAGTGAGCATGAAAGCAGCTCAAAATTTGGCATTACAAACAGATATTTCGACTTTATTTATTGGTATGGATACAGAGAAATATAGTGACAAATGTATGTGTGAATATATTATCTCATATACCTATCTTTTTTTAAGGACATAACCTTAGAATATGAGTCAGTATACCTACATAATTAATCTTGAATTTTTGAAGTGATAAAAACAGATGTAATACCGTAATTTTGCTCTTAAATCAACATGAAATAATAAATACGTAATTAGTTGATGGTCCAAGTTAAGAGAAATAACGAGAAAAATAATTATGCTCAAAAAGTATATATATATTGCAGAAAAACATATATATATATATATACAAGGTGTATCAGGTTATGGGACAACTGTTCGAGTATGTTGTAGTTTAACGGTCATAGATCGTAATTAGAATGTACATTACACAAAAAACAATATAACATAAAAGTTATAGTGATTTGCTTATGCGAACGTAATCATTGATTTATTCAATTTCTAATGAACATTTAACAAAGTGAATATGTTCCGTATTAAGTATTATTGATTTTATACGTTTCAATCGGATTTACACGAAAAAGCGATGACAAAATTGAAAACTTTACATGTCTCTAATTCCTTAACGAATCGATATTTTTCGTTAAAATTTTTTTCATGGGTTCCTACCACCATTGCCTCTTAACCAGTTGCCCCATAACCTGATACACCCTGTATATATAGGTTTTTCTGCAATATTATTATTTAGAAATTCAAAATACTAAATTACCGCACCATGTCTCCCAATCGTGAGTTAACGTAATTCCTGGAATATTTTGCGATGTCCCGCTTATCCCAATATTAACGAACGAGACGCCACTAGAAACGCTCACGCCGAAAGGCGGAGTTAAGTTTATCCTCAATCCATGCCTTGGCCTTGGCCTGTGGCTTTTTCCTCAGTCTAGTGGCATAGCCAAAATTCTATAGTCGTTTTTGATGATATACTTAGGACTTCGCGAAATACACTCCATACCGCATATATCTGGATGTGCTTATTACTTAAATCATCAGATCGAATATGGGCAAGTCCTGCACTTATTGGTAAATGTTGTTGCGCCAGTGAAAAACCCGCTCTGCTAAAGACTACAATATTATTTCTTTTCATAAGAGAGCTAGCCGATTATACGGAAGACATTTTCTCGCCCAATGTAATTTGAATAAGAGCAGAATGATGATGATGAGACTTAGCCAAACACTTTTATAATTAGAGATATTCATATGAGAGTTTGAGGGCGTTATTAGTGCAATGGTAGGGAAATAGGCACAGTATAATTAACTAGTCACCCTACGCCCTCCTAACCAGATCTGCAGATGCATAAGGTTTTATTTTGAATGTTCTTTCGATTGCTATATTATCTATATGGTCGACTCTTATAAACCACACGAATTTAAATAGTGTTATTACTACTTATTTTTTAATGTCCCCCTTATCCGTTACCACAACAATATAGTTATTTTAATTAAGTAATCACTATTTACTTCTGATATTTAAACAAGGAATACACATTTGACATATATTATGAATTTAAACATGTTTGTATTTGATTTTCCTTTCCCGACGTTTCTAACAGTGATCATAGTCTCGGGCGGACTATCGTCACGGTAACACGAAAGGTCCGAAGACCTCCAATAATATGGAAGAGGGTACCCAACTCCGTCGGGCCGACCACTGATGACAAGTAACCCTGCTCCGGTGGTCGGTCCAACGACGAAGGCGACGTGGTGTTCGGGTGGGTTGCGGGTGTGCGTGCTGCGTAAGCACCTGTCAGCCCTCTGTCACCCCGGATGGAGTGGTGTGAGGAGTGCGCCGACCGCGACCTAACCCAAAAAAAAGACCTCCAATAACACTAAAAAATGTTTGTAACTCTGGGAAATTAATAATCATACTTAATCGCTATTTCTTATCACTTACGCCAAAGTTGCTCAGTGCTAATATAATCTACGCAAAATCTTCATAATGAGATTATTACGGTATCCTTGCTTTATGCCCTTAATTTTCTGACGCCAATACTTGTTCACGAATTTCTTTGAATGTCTGATGTTATTTAATTATATGACTTTTTAGCTATATTTAGGAAACCATAATTAAATGTATAAAATTCTATGTACATACATAATACATGGAAATGAAGATCTTTCGGTGATAGACTCGGAATATAATTATATTTTGAATATTTTTATTTTACTCCATCCATCCATCAGCCTATAGACGTCCACTGCTGGACATAGGCCTCCCCACGAGGATGCCACTCGGAACGGTCCCGCGCCACTTGCATCCAGTTCCCAGCGGCTTTGAGAATGTCGTCAGTTCACCTAGTGGGGGGTCGTCTTACGCTGCGCCGTCCGATTCGTGGTCGTCACTCAAGAGCCTTTCTTCCCCAACGGTTGTCGGTTCGACGAGCGAGGTGGCCTGCCCATTGCCATTTCAACGTGCTAATTTAGCAGTCTATGTCGGTTACACCCGTTCTTCTACGGATTTCCATGTTCCGGATTTTATCACGTAGAGAAATACCGAGCATAGCCCTCTCCATAGCACGCTGAGCGACTTTGAGCTTTTTATGAGGCCGACATTTAGAGACCATGTTTCAGTGCCGTAAGTCATCGTTTTAATTCATATAATATAAGAAATATTATGTGATGACAGGTGTGAAATATCAATTATTATCCAGGTTTATTATCCTTTGAGGGTTGTAAATACTGTCTAAAAGAAAAGAGTGGGTATCTGCGCTCTCTTGAATAAACCACGCGTTCGCCAAATTGCCTATTAAAGGTAACAATTATTCGAATACATATGACAGTAACCCTTGGTAGAGCTGTTGGGATAATGATTTTTGATGTTTACTCCCTACTCTCGCCCCATGGCTGTGCTTCGTGCTATGTTCGCCTTTTCTCACTCTTTCTCAATCCGTCTCAATCGTTCTCTCCTTCTTTTTCGACAAAAACGCTGCACAACTTCATGACGCTAAATTGCCTTTCAACCGTAAAAAATTTACCCTCATGCGCGCAAAGAAGTTTCACTTCAAAAAAAACTTACTAATCTGTTGGCCGTCTTTTGCAACAATCCCAGGTAAGAAAGGGGGAGCTTCATTATATTCTTACCTAGTAGGATATAGTGAATATTATAACGACAAATTCTCATATTCAGAACTCAGGAACAAAGCTGATATCTGACATAAGTATGCGAATGATGGAATAGATGCATTGATATAGATTGCATTGATATCCGACATAAGTATGCGAATGATGGAATAGATGCATTGAATTCAATTAATTGGAATATGGAGTAATGAGAATTGATAACAATGCATGCAACGAATTGAATAGACGTGAATACGTTGCTATGTTCAAGAAAATGGTTCGATTCTGTAAATTTATAATTTAAATTAATAACTTCACAGTAATATGATTATGATCACATGTATATGTATGTATACTGATGATAAGTCTAGTATATCCATACTAATATTATAAATGGCGAAAGTAAGGATGTTTGTTTGTTTGTAACGCTTTCACGCTTAAACCACCGAACCGATTTCAAAAATTCTTTCACCAATGGAAGACTATAATATCAGGGAGTAACATAGGCTATATTTTATCCCGGTATTCCCACGGGAACTGGAACTACGCGGGTAAAATGACTAAAACCGAACCGAAGCGAAGGCGGGTTACTAGTTATATATATACTTTGGGACTTACTCTGACTGAGATTACGATAGACTTTATAAATATACAAGAAAGCGTTATACTGCCTGCATCAAACCTACGCTATTCGATATGGAATACCTCTATAAAGATTTCTACAACATGTTTGCAGTCAAAGTATTTCATAAGTATTTAAAAAAAGCAATCATCTCCAAGTTTCGACATCGTTCAAATATGAATTTGCTTTTTCTCTTTGCATTATTCTAAATACCCCAAGAATAATTCATTTCACGTACAAAAAGGAAAAATAAACAATATTGCCAAAAGATTCCGTTCGGAAGCCTCTGGAGAGAAAATAAAATATGCAAAAAAGTCAAAGGGTAAGTTTGTTTCTAAACGCCACCCCTGAGGCGGGCATAAAAGGGTCTCCGAGTGTTTAAGTGCCACTGTGGTTTGATCACAATATAGAGTCTCCATTATACTTGTTTACTTATAATTCATGGGTTTCAATGGGCGGGTTGAAATCGGTTAAGTGAAAAGAAAGGCTTATTTTCGTATTAAAATGTATGTGGAAAAGTCTTTGGAGAAATATGATAAAAGGTTCGAAAATTGTTTGACGGTTGAAATTTATTTAACACATAATACTTTTTCCGTGTGGTAATGGAGCAAAAATACAATTTACCACTCTCTATCTTGCTCGTGGAGGTCGTAAAAGACGACTAAGGGAAATAATACCGATATGACATCTGTGCAAGAGAAGGAAAACTCGAAATGAAACCCTATACCAACCTGTCAGACCAGCATGGTATAGTAAGGTCAATTGCCCTCCTGTTATGGATGAGGCTTTAGCCCAAGAGTGGGACATATATGAACTCAAATGATGATAATACTTTGATATATGAATCTTGCCGTGTATTTAAAAATACTAGTGGTCGCCGTGTGGTCGAAATTCGGCCATAATTCATTTTAATTAATTTTTCTGCTACACAATTTTCTATAATTTTATTTGTATATAATTGTAAATTGAGCAAGCTGTATTTCACTAATAACTAATATAGTAAGATCCCAGAGCGATAAGACACAACTTATTTTCTAAAGCATAGAACTTTCGGTTCTTAGTAGCCTCTCGTGTACTTTTTAATACCTGTACGTTTGTGGAGTTGGCTCGGTGACACCTGCGCAGGTACCAGGTGAGAAAGGTAACTAAAAATCAGAGTTACTTAACTTAAATTTTAATGACTGATTTTTATATATATATTGTAGAATATTACTCTGAAGTAATATCAAAAAAGTCAGACGTTTTCCATGGGCCAGAACTTTTGTCAGACGCTTTAAAGCTCTACAAAAAAAAATGAACTTAATTTATTTTTAAATTTCTGATTTTTATATATGTTATTAAGATAAATATTACAAAGTTATATTTAATCAGTCAGACAAATTGTAATGACCAAACATCCCCTAAACACAAAAATTACTCAACTATAAGTATGAGCGTGATAGATTAATGTTACATTATAGGCATCTTTATATTTTAAAATTCATAGTAAATTATGTTGTTATTTTTATATATATTTTTATAATTTTTAAATAAAAGCTAACATTGTACATTTTAAAAGTATTCGTTTTGACACAATTTGTAAATGTGGGTTGACGTGAGAGATCAACGTACTTCATGTAATTAGATCATTCACGTAGATGGTACTTCAGTAAACTATTAAGCGCTAGAGCACTATGGGCATGCGCTTCAGAGTAAAATATCTTAATATTTGAAAAATACTTACTGCTTTCAATTTCATATTTTTGCATATCTATTTAAATAAGATGAAATTTTTAATTAAAATAATAATCATTTTAAAAGTAATTATATATATTACAGATATATAGGGAAAAATGATTTTTTTCGGAGCAATTGTCTTTCAAAAAGAATCATTTTTATTTTATTTTAAAAATGATATCAATTGTAATAATTTTAGTAAAATTAAATTACAGCACAACAGGCTTATTTTGGAACATTTTTCTGAAACTGTTATTTCGCTAAAACTGAGACAGGTGAAACAGGTTTCACAATTTAGCTGTTTTAGAGCACCTCTACTAAGTTAGGGCCCTGAATATCGTGTAGTGTAATAAGCCTTTTACTGAGCTCTCGCTCGGCTTCAATTTTGCGACAACAGCTCATTCCAGGAATGAGCTCTGTCTGTGCATCTTGCAGCTAAAACAAAGAAAATAAAACCTTATGTCAAGTTTTAGTTTCAGATTTTAAACTGAACATTATTTATTGTATTGCTGGATATATCGTGAATGGGATGATTGACAAAATTTCTTGTACAAATTATCGTGTGGTGTTATTGGATCACAACACCATAGATCACAACTACCGTGTCGACATATCAAAATTTTCGGCATTTACTGCTTTTATTCATAGGGGAAAACTTAAGCATGTTTTCAGGTTTGTATTTGAAATTCTAAAGTACACTGAAAAACTGTTTATTACATTATCAAATCAATAATTAAAAAACTTACATAAAAATAAAATTATCATGTATGTTGTCCAAGAATTTTATAGCAAATTACATACATTGTTAGATCCACCACATCCTCCTCAATCTATACTTGAAGATCCATATGATATTCAATTGGTGAAGGCGTTAGCGAATTCATATCTCAATTTAGGTTTAACTCATAATGCAAAATTAGAATCAATGAAACATATGAGGAATAAGCTGGGTTTGCGACAGAAACTTCACAAGACTGTTTTATTTAGCAATGTCTGATTTAGAATTAAACTTAAATGTAAACTTAACTGTTTTTTTTTTTTGTTACCTAATTAATTAAATATACCACAATAGGTGTCCGTGTGGTGACGGAGTAAGAATACAATTCACCACTCCCTATCTTGCCCGTGGATGTCGTATAAGACGACTATGGGATATAATGTGCACATAACATCTGTGCAAGAGAAGGAAAACTCGAAATGAAACCCTATACCAACATGTCTGACCAGCATGGTATAGTAGGTTAAATTCCCTCCCATTGTGGAGGAGGCCCGAGCCCAACAGTGGGACGTATGTGGGCTGCGATGATGATGATGATGATGACCACAATAGGTAGTTTATCGTAATTTTATCTCAGTCCAGCTGCATGTCGTCTCTTGTCCCACAAGCACCAGTCGGTAAGTACCTACCTATAGGACGCGAGTGTGAAAAGCAAGCAAAAACAGCAAATGTTTAGTGCCGCAAAGGGCAAATTTATCATTAGCATCTTTGATTAAAATCCATCTGAAGCAATGATCTGCTGACGTCAGATTATAAATCATTTTTTTATATATTGTCCTTAAAACATATTTCAATATGGTCACCATCGCCAGAGAGGGATAAAAGGTACAGTTATTGAGCTCTCGCTCGGCTTCAATTTTGCGACAACAGCTCATTCCTGTTGTACGTAGTACTTATTACTTCCATGGGGGAAACCGATCTACCATGGATGTCTCACTCGCTCTGAAACGCATGTATAGTGCTCTCGCGCTCATACTCATAGTTGAGTAATTTTTGTGTTTAGGGGATGTTTGGTCATTATAATTTGTCTGACTGATTAAATATAACTTTGTAATATTACATAACATATATAAAAATCAGACATTTAAAAATAAATTAAGTTAATTTTTTTTAGCTTTAAAGCGTCTGACAAAAAATTCTGGTCCATGGAAAACGTCTGACTTTTTTGATATTACTTCAGAGTAATATTCTACAAAATAAATATAAAAATCAGTCATTAAAATTTAAGTTAAGTAACTCTGATTTTTAGTTACCTTTCTCACCTGGTACCTGCGCAGGTGTCACCGAGCCAACTCCACAAACGTACAGGTATTAAAAAGTACACGAGAGACTACTAAGAACCGAAAGTTCTATGCTTTAGAAAATAAGTTGTGTCTTATCGCTCTGAGATCTTGGACTATAATATATAAGCACAAATCTCTATTAGACATTCATCATAATTATTATGATTGTTTGACATTCAGTTCGACCAGAGATTTGAACCGTAAACAAAAGTGTATAAGCGTTGCTACGCAACACACTCACACAAACATGTGTGTGTGTGTGTAGCGATTGCGTTGTAGTATACGTAATGCCTTTTTTAATGAATTTAATGTATTTCTAATCCATTATTGTATAAAATTTCAGTTTTATGCACTTCTCCTCATTATATACTTCAACTATGCCAAATTTCATACTTGTCCATCCATGTATTTTTCTTAAAAAGGGGTACAAAGTTTTTGCTACACGTTTTAATATATAGATAATTACAATTCTTATATTAATTTTTATGATAATTACGGGCAAAGTTTTCCGTGTAATGATGTAATAAGAATACAATTCACCATCCCTTCTCTTGTCCGTGGTGTCGTACAAGACTGCGAGGGATATAATATGCATATAAAATCTGTCCAAGAGAAGAAAAGCTCGAAACAAAACTCTATGCCAACACATCTGGTTAGCATGATATAGTACGGCAATTTACTTCCTATAGTGGAGAAGGCCTGAGGCCAACAGTGGGACGTTCATGGCCTGAGATTACGGACAAGAAAAAGTGGCGGTATTTTATTCTTATTCCGCCATCATATAGAGTCTAGAAGAAAGAAATTTTCTCTTAAGTTTAAAGATGTTATCGAGCTACGTAACAGTTACCGAATCTATTGGATATCCGAAATGAAAATATGTTTATCCATAACCGTAATCAAATCTATACCAATAAATAAAATTGGAGTGTGTATTTGTAATGTCAAAACAATAGGCTTTTTACATGCTCACACGGTTATTTGCACTATACACATGCTTAAAAATCACTTTATATTTTTTTTGTCTGTCTGTCTGTTTGTTCCGGGTAATCTTCAAAACGGTTGGACTGATTTCAAAAATTCTGTCACCAATGGAAAGCTATAACATCAGGGCGTAAACGAGGCTATATTTTATCCCTGTATTCCCACAGGAACGGGAACTACGCGGGTAAAACGACTAAAACTAAACCAAAGCGAGGGCGGGTTGCTAGTCCTATATAAAGGTTTCAAATAATTTAAGATTGTTTGAGTATATTAATACACTATTCTATGTGGTGACGGAGTGAGAATACTATTCACCTGCTGCTATCTTGCCCGTGGGTGTCGTAAAAGACGACTAAGGGATATACATATATTATCCTATCAACACGTCTGACCAGCGTGACATAGTAGGTTAATTTCACTCTTATTCGGGAGGAGGGGCGAGCCCTGCAGTGAGACACATAATATGAGCTGAAATGATACGATGATACATTTTACGATATGTTTTTTTTTTTCACCACCTGAACAGATAGCCTAATCATATACTTCTCCAAAGACCGAACAAAAAGATAATCTTACTCCGTTACAACACGGATAAACTCATGAACTTGTACATATAAAACATAGCCGAGTTAGAATATTACAGTGCTTTTTATATTAGCGTACTGGCTGATTGCCAAATCGAACCTAACGTCGCCTCAATGTATCTACTTAGTACTGTAACATTGCAAAGAAGAATATTTGATTGAACCCACCTACCCTCGGGCAAACTCTTTATCCCTTATAGCTCATGTCCGTTTGAATAAATTTTTAGGCATTTAAAAGGTGTTAATAAGACGGGCCTATCACTACACTCTTGTAACGGATGATAGAGATTTCATAAGTGTAAGGGAGACAGGCGCTTCCCTGTCCAAGCTTACCATTTATATTGAAGTCACTTTTAAATAACTGTCTAGGTTTTGTCTGGGGTCTGAAAAGGTTATAGGTATCTATAGGTGATAGGTGGGGTTTAGTCTTTTTCTTTCTGTGTTGATTGCACAATGTCTTATCTTGCCTGGGATTCAAACGTATGATACTGGCACGATAGGTCGTTATCTTAACAACTATGCCATCAGTGCTACTGCTACCTGGGTTTGATGCAATACTTTGCATCAAACCCAGGTAAAGAACAAGTACAGGATGATAATAAACTGAAAATGCCAAATGAAGAGAAAGGTAAAAATAAATAATTAAAATTAATGAACGCAAAACAGAAGCCCGATGAATAGCTTTCAGTGGTTCGAAATGAACGAAATAATAAAAAAAAAACAAATCTCAGATTTATGTGAAAACAATAAAACAATGATAAATGCGCTGAATCTGCAGGCGACGCAATTTATGGAATATTCCACAGTCACCCCCATGGCTTAAAAGGGCTTATGACTCGGAGGAGGAAATTGTGGATATGTCTAGACATTGTACGGTATTAACGAGGATTTATAATTGAATTTCATTGAATAATATAATAACGAATAATAAAATCAATTTTCCGTGTCTTCGCAGAATTAGAATACAGTTTGCCACTCACTTTCTTGCCTATGGGTGTCGTAAAAGACGGCTAGGGGATACAATATGCATACAACATCTATTCAAGAGAAGGATAACTTGCAATAAAACCAACACGTCTGACCAGCGCGGTATAGTAGGTCAGTTTCCTTCCATTGTGGAGGAGGCTCGAGCCCAGCAGTGGGACGTATATGAGCTGTGATGATGATGATGACCAGCGTGGTTTATGCTACTCAAACGGGTTGATATTGGGTTTTATTTTTTTTATTATATCGCTTAGTTGTCTTTTACGATACCCACGGGCAAGAGAGGGGGTGATGAATTATATTCTTACTCCGCCACCGTACGGACAACCACGCTAGTAATATTCATTATTATCATATGGTCAATTACCTTCCTATCGTATAGAAGACTCGAGGCTCAGAGTGGGATATAGATGAGTTGAGATGATGGGTTCTGAATGTTGTATATTATTTTTCATATTTTAGGCGGCCTATGCTCTGGACGAATACCGTTCGTTCTGTTCAGGGTGACGAAAAGGCGGGGCGCGGCCCATGATCTACATAATTCCCTACCCTTCAAGATTAAGTCTGCCACTGGCGCTGAAATCTTGACGTCAAGTAATTTGACTGTTCAGAATGGAAATTAAAAATTTCTTCAATATTTTTTCAAGAAAACTAATTTGTGACGAGACACCTTTTTACACACTTACAGTTTGCTTAAATTTTACTCAAATCATTGAAACTCATTCCGTGTGTTGACGGAGTAAGAATACAATTCACCATTCCCTATCTAGCCTGTGGATGTCGTAAAAGACGACTAAGGCATATTCGTTCAATTACTCATTCATCTCAGCTTTACTTTCCACTGCTGGACTCGGGCCTATTTGTGGGAGGAAATTTGACCTACTGTATATACTCAGCTACATGATACTCAGACCTATTGCATTTTTTTTTTGGGTGGCCTATCGTAAGCGCACACGCGGCCCACTCCGTTCGGGGCGACGAACGGACGGCGCGCGGAACGTCGCCTTCGTCGTTGGGCCTATCACCAAACCTGTTAGTATACGATTTTCTAGACTTTGTGGCCCAATTTTTAACTGACCATGGCAACTTTAAAAGTAAATTATTTTCTTTTAAACTCGTACCTTCTCCGCTATCTCAATATTCCCCAACTGACCACGAGTATGAACAATCAGCACATCACATTCTCTGGGAGTGCGATCTCTGGCGAAACGAGCGTAACATTATGTTAAACAGTTTGCAAGTCACCTGTGGAGTAATATACTATACGGACCTTGTAGCAACTCGAGAAAATTTCCGTGCGTTCATGCGTTTCTGCCATACCTACTATAGCAATCAATCTTAACGCTCACATATAGGCCCCGTTAAGCTCTTCCGTATCCGTGGTGCCGTACTACTGCACTTATCGTAACTGTACACCTCTTTACTTATTGGCTGACTAGTTATTTTGTTTTCCTGTCTCCCGCTTTGCCTTGAAGGGAAGTGGAATCTCTCTTTCCAACTCCTCCTCTTTAATCTTTTCTAATTAAATTTGTTGCGGGTCCCAAGACAATTAAAATCATGTCCTGGGACTGCCTGAGGGTCAAACTTCGGTGTCATTTATGGCGACCATTGTGGATCCTGGTTTACAGGAGTTACAATGGTGGGGTGTGGTGGGATTAGTCCCAAAAACATACGATTTTCTTTGAAGTTTTCCTTCACTTGCATGGATTTTATCTGCATATTACATCCATTAGTCGTCTTACTACAGCAATGGTCAAGCGAATTGGTGAATTGTATTCTTATTCCATTACCGTCCAGAAAAGTAATATATTATGCAGATAACATCTATACAAGAGGAAACTCGACATACCCAATGTCAACACGTCTGACCAGTGTGGTATAGTAGGACAATTTTGCTCCCATTATAGAGTAGGCTCGAGCCTAATGAACTTATCTAGGCTGAGATAATAATGATTGAAAAGCTCAATAACTTTAAAATTCGACTACTCCATTCAAAACTAATCAACCAAACCAATCAACACAAAATTTACATTAAAATTCACAATAAAATCAAAGCACTTTTAACTAGAATATTATGTAGAGTGAAAACGATTCGTAAGAGCGACCGTGTCGACTATCAGTATTGAAATGAAATACATATGAATATGTCTATACTCGTGTACACAATTGAAAACAATCCAGGGTATATAGTTATAAAATGTAGGATTCTCCTCTTATTTCTATTATTACTACTACTTCTTTGTTATAGAAAATATTTTATAACGATAAATGCAACAATAAATTCCGTGCGGTGACGAAGTAAGAATACTATTCACCACTCCCTATCTTGCCCGTGGATGTCGTAGAAGACGACTATGGGATATTATATGCACATAACATCTGGGCAAGAGAAGGAAAACTCGAAATAAAACCCTATATCAACATTTCTGATTAGCATGGTATAGTGGGTCAAATGCCCTCCCATTGTGGAGGAGGCCCGAGCCCAACAGTGGGACGTATATGGGCTGCGATGATGATGATAAATGCATGCATTATATGTCTATAATATACTTTTTAGCCCCCGCTGCAAAAAGAGGGGTGTTATAAATTTAACGTCGTCGTCTGTCTGTGTGGGTGTGTGTGTATGTGTGCGTCTGTCTGTGGCATCCAAGCTCTTAAACGGATGGACCAAATTCGATGTGGTTTTTTCATTTGAAACCAGTTTCCTTGCTGTGGTTCTTAGCTGTTTAGTTAATATCGCTCTCACAGTGTAAGTGTATCAGCTCTTTTCCAAAATGATGTAATTCCGTATAATAACTCTATCAAGAGCTTCACGCGTGCAATTTTACTTATATAATAAAGTTGAATAGTTTTTTGTTTGTTTGAATATGCTAATAACCATGAATAATCCTACGAAGTATAAATACAATTCAACATACCCTTTCATGCCCGTGGGTGTCGTAAAAGACGATTAAAGGATTATTATTTGCAAATAATATCTAGAGAAGGAAAACTCATCGTAAACTCTATGTAAATACGTTTGACCAGCGTGGCATAGAAGGTTAATTTCCTATTATATCCCTTTGCATATTATCCTTTAGTCGTCTTTTGCGACCTCTATAAGCAAGATAGGGAGTGGCGGATTTTTTTTTTACTCCGTCATCACACGCAACCAAAAAAAAATTTAGTCACAAAAATATAAATAATAGACAAATCCACTGAGATTCTTAATAGATCTACTTACTAGCGATCAAAATCCGATCCGTTGGTAGTTTATTGGATTATTTATAAGTAAAAATATTGAAATTAACCACATGTAAATGCCCACGGTTATCTCACTTTGTACCCGTCCAACTACTAGACTTGAGCCTCCTCCCCATCAGGAGGGATATAGACTTGCTAGTCAAATATGTTGGTATAGGGTTTCTAGTTTTCCTTCTCTTGCACAGATGTTATATGCTTATTATATCCCTTAGTCGTCTTTTACGATATCCACTGGCAAGATAGGAGAGGTAAAATGTATTCTTAATCCATAACCGCAAGGAAGACCGCATTAACATCAGAAATCATTAAGAAAAAAACAAATTTAAGCCGGAATTTAATTATTTAGTTTAAAAACTTGCTCTAAGTAATACAAATTGTAAGCATTTAGCAATAGCACTTCCGTCGTTAATATTCAATAAACTAATATGGAGATTGCTATTAATATTGTATATACAATTTTCAACAAAACAGGTACGCACATTAAACTCGAAAACTTTCTATACACCGCTCCACCCTTAAACCCACGAGCCAATTATTTGCCTATAACTCGATTTGACCTAACCTAACCCTCACCCTCCCTGGATTAACCCGTTATAAGTCTTCATAACGCATTAATCCCCAATAATTTGGCGTGCATATTTCGAGTTTTTCAACCACAATTGGAGGGTGGCGAGTCCATGACCGCAACACAGTTTTGTTTGCGACCGACATATTCATGATCGGAAGCCTATCGACATGAGTTTGTTGGCGGTGATAAAATGCTGCTTAAAATATTTAAATTGTTATTTTATTTATTTTAGATATGATTGAAGTTTCTTTGTTTCACATCATCATCTACGATGTATTTGGTTTAATTGCTCATAAAAGCATTATTAAAAGTAAAAAGTCTCGAAGATTACTTCGAATACTATACATGAATATTTTATCGCAGAAATTGCCACACCAGCAATGAGTACCTAATTGTCATCAAATTGTCTTAAAAATATCTGTAAAAATCTCAGTAAAATTTGGCGCCATATGCAATTACAGTTGTTCCTGCTACATACAAGATCGGTAAACACTTTATTATGCGATTGAATAATAAAAGTGATATTAACACAAAATATTCCTCAAAAATATTTCAATATTACTCGTATGTTTTAAGTTTCTACGTCAGTTTACTACATATAATTGATAGATTATACATTCAGCAAATAATTTATTTCTCTATATGAAATACGGAATTTGATTTCTTTCAGAAAAATATAATTAAAAGAATTGAATTTAATTCAAAAAATAATAATTATATTTCTAAAATAAAATATTTTTTTATTACTTTTTAATTTCATTCATCATTTTATCTCAGCTGATTCATCCCACTGCTAAATTTGAGCCTCCTCTATAATGGAAGGGTAATTGATCTACTACAACACACTGATCCCTCACCCTTTAATCGTCTTATACGACACCCGTGGGTAAGAAAGGGGGTGGTGAATTGTAATCATCACACAAAAATTTAATTACGTTCAATAACTATAATTCTAATCTTTAAGAGTTCTGTCTTAAATTAATTACAATTGAAGCAAATTGGAGACTTCAAAACCATTAACAATGTATTCCTTTCCAACTATGCAGTCTCGTGTGGTGACAGAGTAAAAATTCACCACTCCCTATTTTGCCCGTAGGTGAAGTAATCCACGGCTAAGAGATATGATATATAGATACTTAACATCAATGAAAGAGAAAGAAAATTTAGCATGAAATCCTATGCCTATACGTCTGACTTGCATAGTAGGACAATTTCTCTCCCATTGTCTAGGAGACCCGTGCTCAACAATGGGACTTGTGAGGGCTGAGATGAGGCATTTCAAAACTAATAAGCTAAATATTTGTATCTAGCGCCATTTTATCACCACTGAAGCCTATCAGTACATAATAATATATGCGCATACATTTGTTTCGGATGTCGTGCCGAGGCCTATCACAACGCGTGTAGGAGGCCTAACGCCTATGAAAATGTTTTAAAAATATTACAATAAAGCCGACTACATGCCTACGACAATATTCATGTTGGTATGATTGAACGGATGTATTATTATACGATTAGGTTCGGTTTTTATCTAATGTTATTTGCCTAGAATTCTAAATAGTCTAGTTTTTTGTACTTATGTTAGATAGTTGGAATATTTTTTCTATTTTGGGCTTTTATTTTTGTTCATAAATGTTTAAGCCATTTTTTTTTCCAGCATGGCTATTCAGAGTAATAGTAAATCAATGAATGCCTTAAGTCTGACTTCTGTGCGATGATGCAAGAATACAATTCACCAGCCCGTATCTTATCTGTGGGTGTTGTTCACGCTGAAACCGTGACGTATCGTGTGGGTTCGGTTAATTCCGCCTATATTCGTTCGACAGTGTGCGCGCCGCCATTTTCTTGTTTTGACACATTCTGCTTTTGAGAATCGCGAAAGATTTTTGTGATATATTCGTTCGTCGGCCTGCGGTTACCGTTCCGCTTTAAAGACACGAAATAAGCTTACCACGCTGGTCAGCCCTTCCGCACGCGAGTGTATATATATACTGTAATACTGATCACATATTAAATAAACGATAAATTCAGTGCCCGCATTCAGCCTAACCTAGCTCATCGTGAACACCACCTTCAGCCCGGCAAGTCTGCAGCTCCACCAAAGCACAGGAAAGACGAGGTAAGTCCTCAAACTTACTCCCTTCTCCGCCCACCTTTCCCGAACAAACCCTCATTTTGTGGGAACCAGTCCCACTAGTAGGATTGGCTCCCGCTGGTCCTTCGCCTAGCCCACGTCGTTATGTTGCTGGCATAAACCACCCCATATAGTCCACTAAGCCACGACATAACAGGTGTCATAAATAATGACTAAGGGATATCTACGAATGAGAAAAAAAAACTCAAAATAAACCCTATACCAACTCGTCTGACCAGCGAGGTATAATAGGTCAATTTCCTGCCACTAAAACGTGGTCTCTTAATGTCGGCCTCATAAAAGGACTGAAAGTCGCTTAACATGCTATGAGGAGGGCTATACTCGGTATTTCTGTGCGTGATAAAATCCGAAATACGGCAATCCGTAAGAACAAGTATAAACGACTTAGTCCGAAGAATTAGCACGTTGAAATGGCAATGGCAGGCCACATAACTCGTCGAACAGAAACTTTGGGGAAGAAAGGTTCTCAAGTGACGACCAAGAATCAAACGACGCAGCGTTGTACGACCCCAAACTAGGTGGACTGATGACATCTTGAAATCATAGACTGACTGCACAGATGGCGTAGTGGTTAAGATAGCGACCTAGAGCGCCAGTGTCGGGGGTTCGAATCCCACGCGGGACAACACTTTGTACGAACCACAAATTGTTGTTCTGAGTCTGGATGTAATTTGTGTCCGTTAATTATATGTTTGTAAAGTCCCCCGCAATACAAGGATTATTTCCTTAGTGCAGGGTGTTGTCTTAAATAAATAAATAGAGAACCGTTGGTTGCAAGTGGCACACGTTGGTTTCTTGTCCATGGGTGTCATCAAAGACGACTCAGGGATATTGTTTGCAGACAAAGTTTATACAAGAGAAGGAAAACGCGAAATCATAATACTGTATCAACCTGTTTAAACAGCATGTTATAGTAGATTAACTTCTTTCCTGCTGAGCAGGAGGCTGGAGCCCAGCAACGGGACGTATATGGGCTAAGATAATAAGTTTTACTACTAAAACCGAATAAAGTTAAATTATCATCATCATCATCATCGCAGCCTAATACGTCCCACTGTTGGGCTTGGGCCTCTTCCGCGGAAAGAACTTGACCTACTATACCATGGTGGTCAGACATGTTGGTATAGGGTTTCATTTCGAGTTTTCCTTCTCTTGCACAGATGTTATGGGCATAGTGAATCCCATAGTCGTCTTTTACGATATCCATGGGCAAGAGTAATATTTTTTCTTACTTAAGCTCGACTCTCCTCCATAAATGGAGGGAAATCGACATATTAATCCACGGAATTCTACTTCATTATTCCCTTCTCTTAGATTGATAGTATTTGCTTGCCTCTTTTAAGGTTAATTGCCGTATACTGCAGCCGGGCGGAGTCACGGGCGATTAATCGCGTGCGACTGTGACCCGTTGTTAGAATATATATTAAAACAAATAGCGCAGCTAACGTCATTCGTTGCATGCGTTTGTCGATGATCTCGGCAACAACGCCATAAATTTTCATACCCTGACTGACGTATCAATCGCGCACATCATCAATCACGTGTGGCTTCAATCTGCCGTCATATACGAAAATTAAGCTTTAGTCTTCTTCTACGGTGACCCGCAAGAAAGAAATGTGGGAGGGGACAATTTTATTCCCGCTCTTTTACCACACGGGGTATAAAAATAAGTATGGTAATAGCCTCAACTTTTGCGAAAACCAACCTTAAAATATAATAATAAATGTAACCGGATTCAAATAACAGAAACTTATCTGTAACTTAGAGCATAGCAATTAAGTGATAATAAACTTAACGATGCCGCTGTACCGACTACCAGCAATTGCTAACTTCAATTGTTATGACCATACTTAAGTTTAATTGTTGACTTTTCTTCTCGTTATATAATATTTTTAAAAGTTTTGCTATAGTAATACGTTTTTATGCTTTCCTTGTTAATGGCAAAAGGTAGAACCATTTGTATCCTCATCCTATTGCCATACTGAAAATGGTCGATGTGGATATATGGATGGTTTAGATTAAAGCAGTATTTTTTTTTTCAAATGTTGGAAATTAAAGGCGTAAATCACCAGGGTGATAATAATCACAATTCATGGTGAGGACTATATGGACGATAATAAGCTGATTGATGGATGGATCGCTTGTTAAAGATTGATTAAAGAGAAAGAAATTAGAAAAAAAAAAATACTGTTTTGACTGCATATATGGCGGCGCAGTGATGAAGATTTGGCTTTTTTTGTGGCAGACTGTAGTCTAGACATACCCTGCTCGATCCGTCTGAGGTGATGTAATCGAGAGAGGCAATTAGGACGTATATAAGCTGTAATGATGTTACGTAGTAAAAATATGATTAACCATTCCCTCCCCTGTGCGTATTGTAAAAGACGACTAAAGGATATATGCAGGTAACATCGACGGAAGAGAGGGAAATCTCGATTTAAATTTCTATTACAACACGTCTGACCAGCTTGAAATAGTAGGTGAATTCTTCTCCCACTGTGGAAGAGATCTGAGCCTAACAGTAAGACTTATAGAGAGTGAGTAATCAAAGTTCTTAATCATCATATTCAGTCCAAATACGTCCCACTGTTGGGTTCGAGCCTCCCCCACAATGGGAGGGAATTTGACCTACTATACCATGCTAGTCAGACATGTTGGTACAGGGTTTCATTTCGAGTTTCCCTTCTCTTGCACAGATGTTATGTGTATATTATATCTCTTAATCGTCTTTTAAGACATCAACGAGCAAGATAGGGAGTGGTGAATTGTATTCTTACTCCGTCACCACACGGGAAAGAAAGTCCTTAATATTAGTTCCTTAATGGAAAAGTGTAGTCATTTAAAAAAAAAATACAACGTTATTCAATATTAATATATCAAAAAGCTCTATATAAAGATCATAACGAAACTTGTGTAAGCTTACTGAAAGTTAATTTACGAAACAGGAAGGAAAATACGTACATTTCAACATGGTATACTTCCGAGCGTTAGTAGGATGAAATGAAGCGTAGAGAACTAGCGAGTGAAAAGAATAATAAATAAATAAAATAATATAATTCTGATGTTTACACGAGTATTAAAAGAAAAGTATTACGTTCTCTTCAAAAGCAATTATCAATTCATTTTCATTTATCGATTATACTGGCGCGCGTGAAGCACTTAATCGAGTAAATATACACCATTACATTATTTTGGAAAAGAGCTAATACTCTTACACTGCTGGACCGATATTAACTAAAGATAACTAAAAAATACGACCCCAAGGAAACTGGCTTTTAAATGAAAAATCCGAATCGAAATCAGTCCATCCGTTTGAGAGCTACGATTCCACACAAAGACACACACACAAATAGACAGACATCGATGTCAAATTTATAACACCCCGCCGCCTCCCATTGTGGAGGAGGGCCGAGCCCAACAGTGGGACGTATGTGGGCTGCGATGATGATGATTTATTTAAATGATTAAATTGAAAGTCTATTTTTTGTCTATTTTTATATTGATTTAATAACCCGTAGTGGATATTTCCCGCGTGGCGATGGGTTAGAATACAATTTTCGCCACTCCTTACCCGTGGAAGTCGTAGAAATCTGCTAAGACTCGCACCAAGAGAGTGGGCAGCAGCCATCTTCTGGGCAAACTTATAACATCTACTGTGATTACCGACCCGTTTGCTAAGCGTAGTGATTATGGTATTATTTCCCCAAAATATGAATGCAAAAAAGAAACAGCAGTTTCGCATTTCCACGGCTCATATTTTGAAAGTCTCAGGGCTCCTTTGAATGCGAGTGGCACAGGACCACTTGGAGCCGCATTCTCGGGGGAGGCCTATGTCCAACGGTGGATATCTATGGATGGATATTTGATTCAAGACATACTTAATTATAAGTTTAATATTTACGTACCATTATTGGCGCTATACAATTTGATTTACGATCAACATATAAACCACCACACTTTGAATAGGTGATTCAGTATCAGCTCTCTCCAGGGAACAACTTAAAACTTACTGCAATTGCTAACCTGTTTATTAATCATCATTTCAGCTTATATATGTCCCACTATTGGGCTCAAACCTCTTCCACAATAGGAAGGAAATTGTCCGACTATACCACTCTGGTCAGACGTGTTGGTATAGGATTTTATTTCAAGTTTGCCTTCTCTTGCAGAGATATAATATGCGTATTTAATCTCTTAATTTTCTTTTACGACACCCCCGGCCACCCGCTCATCAATAAGCCTACCAAATAATAACCGCGCTATGTAGCATTCTATGCAGGTCTACGTCTGACAGTGGATAGCGAAAGGTTGTATTCGGATGATGATGATAAATCTTGTTTGTATAAATAACTTATCAATAACTTTTTCTAAATGATTTAGGAATAAATCACTGAGACAATTGCCTAAAGAATTATCTGAAGATTTGTGAAAATCAGTCTGAACGCCTTACATTAATTAACCTAATTCCAGTAATAGCGATTTATCTGTAACCTAGAGCGTAGCAATTTACTGAAAGTGTCTGAATAAATTTCATAGTATTTATACAAAATACCAGACATTATTCTTACACAAAAGTCGACGAATGTTTTGTGAAAATTGCCAAAATAAATATTTAGTTATAACTTATTTTATTCATAACTAACAATCCACTTTCTTGAGAGGAAAAATAGCCCAAGTTACTTCTTATATAGACAGTTATCTAGTAGTAAAATATTATTTCAATCGGTCCAGCCGTTTAGAAAATTACATGGAACATGGAGAAAAAGACAGAAAAAATTAAGTGGCTTTTAGGAATAGGTATAGTGAAAAACATATTCTTTTGACTTTACGAACAGAAACTTCAATTTTATTTATTTGTATAGATATTTCTAATATAAAGAAAGCCAAAAGTTTGACGGGCTACTTAAAGGTCGTCATTACCGGAGATTTTCTTCACGCCATCTATGCCGGCGAGAATTTGGTTGTCACACGTAAGCACGCGCTAGTCTAGTTAGCATTTGGAACAGATTGGCGATTGGAACGGATTACCAATAGGTGTCGATTGAAATTTTTAAAAACACGCTATTAGTTTTGCATTTTTCTAATGATATGTTATCAAGTAGTACTTCCGGCCTCACATGTACGGCTAATTTGGGTACATCTTAATTATTAACAGACTTGATTGTAGTTTTATAATTTAATTGGTAGAAATAGTATTAGCTCATGCCATGTGAATGTATAAATACCGCCACTTAGAATATCTAAGTGCGTCTCCACATCGACTTGCACTTGCCGACCATCAGGCAATATATGAAACAGTGTGCCCGTAGATATTTTGATTCTGCCACAACACACCCCAACCCCTTAGTGGTCGCTGCGACCAACTATATCCCGTCCCGCATCTCGAAGGTCACTCGACCGAGACTTGCTCTCGACGAGCCCGACGACGAGATCACGATAGCTCAGAATACAGCATATACGGCCCGCGAAGCCGCAACAAAGAAAAGACCACGGTTCCGTCCTCGCCGTCGAGGTGCGAAACCGTGCCGCGTAAAAATAATCTAAAGTGGGACCTCCCACATTGCCCTCAGCAACGCTCCAAGCCGAGGTTCGTACCCCACAGGGGGTGCCCTTGGGCCCCGTTGCTTAAATTTTTGGGTTGAGATCCCTCAGCGCTCACCACTAGTCCGCGTAAGGGTGTAACAGCCATCTGAGGCTAACACTCCTTGTCAGAACAAAAAAAAAAAAAAAAATATCTAAGTGCATTCTTATTGTAACCGCCGTAAGGAGAAGTACAAATTGGAAAGTACAACGTGTCTCTTAATTATCTTCGCCGCCGTCCTCGCCGCCTTCATTCTACAGGTGATAAAAATATAATTACTATGTTATCTACATTTTTCTTTTAGGGGATCTTTCTATAGGGAATATATCCAGTTTATTAACCAGCTTACGAAGCATCATATATCTAACATGCTGAAGCCTTTTGAGAAAATTAATCTAAAAATGAGATGGAACCTTAAGATTAATTTCAAACTATAGCCTGTCTTTAATAGCGAATTATTTTTATAATTTTGTGTATATATTTTTCATTTATTTGTTTGTTTCTCACGTTATATCTTTGAAGGCCTAAATTGACATCTACACATACATACATTCCATCACACCTCAATATTTAAATTTAAGAACTAAATTTATTGCCACTAATAGCGCACAATTGCAATCTTCAAGATGTCTGCTTAACGTCTGTTCCCTGGGAAAATCCACAAAAAATTAAAAAAATCCCAAAAACATCTTTTGATTGACTCAGGATTCG
Organism: Lymantria dispar; assembly: GCA_032191425.1. NCBI lineage: Eukaryota > Metazoa > Arthropoda > Insecta > Lepidoptera > Erebidae > Lymantria > Lymantria dispar. Next base: position 8,763,589 of record CM063468.1, on the reverse strand, counting down.
AACTTCAATATTACAATAGCATACTTATGCGACTCCTCAAGCGACATTTCAAGATTTTATCCAACAAAATATCGCATTAATAAACCTCTCGTTTGAAACTGTATAAAATAACTTACGTCATTTTAATCTACTCAATATTATGCTCGAGATTCCAGAAACCTCTCGAATACCCAGATTGTGGTCGGTGGATCGCTTTATTAGATGCCAGAATCTTGCCTGAACGCTGTCAGAAATTTAGTTCACGGTTCTATTGCTTAACCGCTGGACTTTGAAAATCAAATTTTTGTTATTTAATTCTGTTTCTAGGCATGCGATGATTATAAACATTTATTGGAAAATCTAAATAAATGTAACAAATTACGTCTAATGATTTTTAATGTTTACGCGATTACACATTGTAAATGAAACTATTTTACGGATTTTATCGCTTTTTTTTATTATTTTTGATTGCCCGGTGTTTTGAACTGTTTACAGCATTCATGGTCACGGGCGGACTAAGATATTTCACGTCCATCAATATACTTGTTTTCATATAGAATCATTTTCTTCTTATGGAGAAAGTACGGACCCAGTAGTTGGACGTATATAATAATAATAATAATTTTTATTTCGGACAAATATCATCCATAGAAGGTTAGTAAATGCAATCTTAAAATTATGTTAGTAGGTATATAATATTTATTTAGAAACGAGTTTAGTGTTCGTCTGGCATCGACGAATAATATTGTATATAAGCTGAAAAGATGATGAATAAGCCTTAGCTTATTACTTATATATATAATACTTATATTATTGTTTACATTAGCCTATTAGTGAAGTGTCTTCTCATCGCCATTATAATGACAGCTCATATACGTGCCATTACTAGGCTCGAGCCTTCTCTACAACGAAAGGGAAATTGACCTACTATACGCTGGTCAGATGGGTTGGTATAGGGTTTTATATCGGGTTTTCCTTCTCTTGCAATGCTGTTTTCTGTATATGCTGTCCCTTATTCGTCTTTAACAACACACACGGGTAAGATAGGAGACTTAGAATAATAACATATAGAAGGTAAGTCCACGCATAAAAAGTGAGGCATTTCAATTGGAGCCTAATGGAGCCTACGCCGGAACAGTCCCGTAATGTACAAGTCATTACACTGCACGAACGTACGCAACTCTTAAAAAATAAATAGGTAATTATGACGGCTTGTGCATTCAAATGGTGCCACAACACATTTGAAAAATATAAAAAGGTTTTTAACATTACTTTTAAAAGTATTTCGACGATTTATGTTAATAAAATCAAAATTTGATTTCATAATTTGTATAGTGGTTTCCGTGTGTACGTGTGTAATCGTCTGCCCGCCATTAATATTTTTAGATTCAAATTTTTAAAGTTCAAAGTACTGACACTATCCTTTTATACGTTATTATTCTAAGATAGGGGATGGTTATTTAATTTTTAGTCTATCACTATATGGAAAGGTTCTCATATTCGATCAAAACCTTATTCAACTAAATATTGAAATATAAACGAGAATATAAAAACTTTATTCTAAATTTTCGTGGCTCCAAGCCTACAATCCCTACTTCAAATTCTTGTACAGTAATAAAAGTAAACAACACAACATTGCTTTAATTTCCTCTCTGCCATTACGCAACGTACGTTATCTCGAGACCAATTGTGGGGCCATAAAATTAGAGTAATCTAGTTCGACTTTTTCTTTTATGTATATCTTAGTAATCTTTTGGACTGAACAAGATGTCAATGAATTTGAAATACTGAAGTTGCTGTGCTAAATCAGTGTTAATGGCATAATAATTTTATTTATATAGTTGCTTCGCTGGTGACAAGTAAGAATACAATTTATCACCCGTGGGTATCGTAAAAAATGACTAAGGATTTAATGTTCAGATGCAAGACATCATCATCGATGCAAGAGAGGGGAAGCCCGAAAGGAAACCAACACATCTTTTTTTTTTCGGTTCGCGACATTTAACCAATAAACCCAAAAAATGTATATGTTCGGACTGGTATCAACCAGAATGAGATGGCGAGAAGTGACGTACTAGGAACGCCCCCGCATTTGTGATTAAATAACAAAGCTTACTTTAAGTAGTAATATTATTAAACATTACGCAGTGCATTCAAATTTAAAATATAATGAAATTCAGATCTGCTCTCATAGGAATATCATCAATTTAAATATTTGGCCTTAGTTGATCATTTCTTTTTGTCATCATCATCATCGCAGCCCACATACGTCTCACTGTTGGGCTAAGGCCTCCTCCACAATGGGAGGGAACTTGACCTACAATACCATGCTGGTCAGACATGTTGGTATAGAGTTTCGTTTCGAGTTTTCCTTCTTTTGCACAGATGTGATGTGCGTATTATATCCCAGAGTCGTCTTTTACGACATCCACGGGCAAGATAGGGAGTGGTGAATTGTATTATTACTACTTCACCACACGAAAAACTACTTTTGTGGTTATTATTATAGATGTCACAAAATAAAAGGCCCGTTTTGACAGATCACGCCCAAGAAGTTTTCTATTTTTTACCGATCGAAATGTTTTGACGGTAATTACATTTTTCATTGACGGGTACCGCCCACTGGGCTAAGTGCTGTAGCATAACGATTTTTTTCATATTGTCCACAGACTATTAATAATCGGTTAAGGAAAAATAAATCGATCAAGATATATTTTTTTAAGGCGGACACGAGTCCGCCTTAAAAGTAAGCAAAGTATCTACAATATCACAGTTTAAGAAAAATTTTCAAACCAGAACTTTAATCCAATGCCCTTTACAATACATATTCAAATCGATTATATACTCATATAAACTTGATTCGATTTATCGTGAGTATCGAGTACTCGTATGGTACATCACTAAATACATCGGTAAGACCAAGTGTCAAAACGGGCCTCTTATTTTGTGACAACTATAATTTATATAAACTGAAATGCCCGCATATTTCGTTTCGTGTGGGGTTAAATATACGACAAATTATACTTTCTATTCCGTTCCATTCCATTCCGTTCCATTCCATTCCGTTCCTTTCCTTTCCATTCCATTTCATTCCATCCCATTCCATTGCATTCCACTCGACTCGACTCCACTCCACTCTATTCTACTCTATTATATTCTACTCTATTCTATTCATTAATCGCTTAATGAACTCGCTTACCGCGTTGCCCCACACAACGCGTGTAGAACAATCATTCGCGAAATGAAGTTATCGCGCCGCAACTCCCGATGTTCTGTCCCTTACAATAAACGTTATGAGCATACGCTTACAAAACGTAACTGTGATTACCATTACTAAGAATACATATGGGATATTCTTGCTTATAAAACTGTTTTAATAACTATAAATAACCATATTTGTTTATAATAAACTACTTGACCCACAGACGTTGTTCTGTTCAAATCTAAAAAAATAGTAAAGGAAATCGCCTTGAAATCGATCTCAGCGCCACCTACCGGATCCAATTATTAATCTAAACCATTCTCAAATCTATAGGAACTGTCATAAAAAATCCTCAAAATCGGTCTAGCCCTTTAGAACGAGTTGAATTACAAACACACGAACATAAGATTTATATATACATACCTACTAGCTGACCCAACAGATGTTGTTTTGTTCAAATGTTCAAATAAACGCCACCTACCGGGTCCAATTGTAAATCTAAACCATTCTCGATCCCTTTGAACATGCACAAAAAAATTGATCAACGTCGCTCCAGCCGTTTAGGAGGAGTTCAGTGGCATACACACGTACACAAGAAATTTATATATAAAGACTAGCTGCCCCAACAGACTTTGTTCTGTTCAAATAAAATAAAAGGAATTCTCCTTGAAATCGACTGCAGCGCCACCTACCGGGTCCAATTGTGAATCTAAACCATTTTCGAATCCCCTTGAATATACACAAAAAATTTCATCAACATCGGTCCAGCGGTTTAGAAGGAGTTTATTTACAAACACATGAACATAAGATTTATATATATAAAGATCCTTTCCGTGTGGTGACAGAATAAGAATGCGAATCACCACCTCTTTTCTTATCTGTGGGTGTAGTAAGAGCTTGGTAAGTAATATTATGTATATTATTTATTATAGATAAATCATAATTATTTTTTTATTCATCATCATCATCATTTCAGCTGATGTGCGTCCCACTGCTGGATGCGATCCTCCTCCACAAGGGAATTTGACCTACTATACCACGCTGCGCTCGTCAGATGTGTTGGTGTAGGGTTTGGTTTCGAGTTTTCCTTTTTCGTTTCTTTTTTATTATTACCATTTATTGACATTCTGATCATGCCAAAGACATACAATAAAATTGATTAGTTTCATATCCGTGAGGGTATAGGGTTTCTCTAAAGATCAGCACTAGCATTTTAACTGGCAAACGCTAAGTAAGATCTTTTTAGATCAGCTGCGGGACGCACGAATTCTATATTACGTATTAGTTCATTTCATTTCTTTATTTAATCTTCTTGTTTATTCTCATTTCTTTTTTGATATTTAAAAGAAGAATTTATTCTTGCATTTTTTTATAGGTGAAGGTAAACATGATCGTCGGCGTGGCGTAAAGCGACGCATGCTGTGGCGACGCCTCGCCACGCTCTATGATAGTAAGTGTAGCTCCAACCAATTGTCACAATAATATCGTCAGAGGCATCGAATATACAAGGAATTCGGTATCGGTGGTCGGCCCAATAATAAAGGAGAGGAAATACGATGGGTTATGGGGCCACGTGGCTCCCTTTCGTCACCCCGAACGGAGCGGATGGCGTGTAGGCTGATCATAGCCCACCCCAAAAAAGAAAAGGGTCGCTGTAAGTGGATAACCCACTGGATAGGTTACAGAAGTCAAATACTCATCGTACTAATGGTCCACTTGGAAAGAGTAGTCATTAGTTGGATTGAGAGGTCCATATTATCACGCTATTATATCAGAAAATCCAAGAGAATACGCTCAGAACTTATCATTTCAGCAAAACAAAAGACTTGGTTCCAGTCTATCAACCTCTAAAGTTGTACTCCCAAGGGATATTATAAACACCATGCGTGTTAGCGATCTCAGTTGATGTTATATTTTCCTGGTAATCACTACTATATTCTCCTAGTGATTCATCTGCAGAATTTTATAAATCACACGGGAAAGCAAAGGGTGAGCATTAAATTCTGATACCGCCAATACACTACAAAAAATTCAACAAAAAATAATTTATTCATAGATATTTTATGAAATTTGATCTCGAAAGCCACCAAATTGAAAAGCTATTCCCCAATGTAGATATATGTACGTTTTATAGAACCGCACAACTTTTTTTTTCGACGAAATGGATTCTCTGTGTTGACGGAGTAAGAATATAATTCACCACCCCCTTTCTTGCTCGTCGGTCTCGTAAAAGACGATTAAGGGACCAACCTGTCTAACCAGCATGGTATAGTAAGGTCAATTTCCTTCCTATTGTGGAGGAAGCTCGAGCCCAAGAGTGGGACGTAAATAAGCTGAAATGATGATGATGATGATGAGGCAGTAAGTAAGTCTAATAGTCGGATATTGTAAGTGCATATTAAGCTTATGTTACAAAGTTATATGTATTTAGGTACTAGCAGACCCGACCACGCGTTGCTGTGGCTAATGTTTTTGTTATATTACATTTTATTAAACTATTTAAGTGGAACTGTAGGAGAACATCAGTCACGGGGACCACCATGCTTTTTTACATAGATGCCATTTGTAAAAAAATATGACGACCTCCATGACAGATTTAAAATAAATTTTACTTATACTTTAGCCTCAACAATACGTGGTGGTTATGCTATTGAACTGTAGCTTATATGACACGTTTGTAGGTTTGACATAGCAGCGCCATCTATTAATTAATTACTCAATCCAGTCAACAGATATCACCATCTGTTAAAATCGTTTTGAGTTAACAGATAATTGTGAATGTCAAATACCTAATAGACAAATAATTTGCAATAAAATAATATTACGACTATAAATTAAGTGGTAGCTATCCTATCTTTCAAGTTGGATCAAACTGCACACGGTGTGAAAATTTGATTAAAATCGGTTAAGTAGTTTAGGAGTCCATCACGGACAAACAACGTGACACGTAATTTATATATATTAAAATGAAAATGCAATCATGAAGACATACGTATCATCATTAGACGTCCCTGATCTCACGCTAAGTGGAGTCGATAAAACATGTTCTTACCTTCCATAGAGCCCTGTCAGTCGATATTTTTGAACTCACTGCTTTAAAACGCATATTCACCCAATTCATTCATCTCTATTTGGGTCTCTTACTATTCTTACGTCCATCCATAATCATATTGATAACACTCCTTGTTAGCTTTCATCCCTCCTCATTAGATATCCATATCAAGACAATCTCGGGCACCTAATCAATCTCTATCACTGGAGCTATGTGAAGATAGGTATATCTATATATTACGAATTATATATATTTTAATGGGTTGATGGATTGTTTATAAAAACCATAAAATAATAACATATAGAAGGATAGTGTCGGTAATTAGGTGATTAAAAACGTTAAGCCAAAAATACTACACGATTTCACACGAGTTGTCTTGTACGCAGTGACCACTACGTTACGATCCGGCGTAGAGAGCAATTTATGGCTCCAATTTAAATGCCTCAAATTTTGTGGACTAATTGATCTTCTATGAGTTATTATTCTAAGATAGAAAAGTAAATAGTATTAGTTACTTATTGTTAAAAGAACAGCATTAATAATAAAGACTTAACACAATATATTCAAGCAAGTAATACGCGATGCTCATATAAATTGCTTATTAACGTTCCTGGTCCTGGCACTTAATCGTATCCATTTAAATATTAACATATTGGCATAATCTCTGTGGGGTTATTTCGGTATTACTTCCTTACGCTGTGGGGTTATAATAGGGAAGGAAATTATAGAACCGAGTTACAGCAATAATATAAATCGATGAAAGCGAATTGTTATTGAAGTTATGTTAATAAATGTTCATGTTATTTATCCTACTGACATAATAAACCCAGAAGTTTGTGGAGTATGTATGTGAGGATGTTTGTTGCTCTTTCACGCAAAAACTACTAGATGGATTTTGATGAAGTTTCACAATAATATAACATACATATCAGAATAACACATAGACTATAAATTATCCCGATATTCTCATGGGAAGGGGAACTATACGAGTAAACACACAGGGCGCTGTTGTTGTAAATAAACTTATTTTACGGATTTTATCGCGTTTTGTATTTGATTTTTGATTACCCAACGTTTCGAACACCTTACAGCGTTCATTATTACGGGCGGACAAAGCAGTAGTTTTATTTACAATGTGTAACGCTCTCGTAAACATCAGAAATGATTATGTTATTTATGTTAAGGTTCAGTCGTTTCTTTTACTAAGAGAGCTTAATTATTAAAACTATTTTTACGGATTTTATTGCGTTTCACTTTGTTTTATTTGACGCTTTACAGCGTTCACCGTGACCATGAACGCTGTAAAATGTTTGAAACATCGGGTAATCCAAAATCAAATACCAACGCGATAAAATCTGTAACAATAGTTTTATTTACAATGTGTGATACTCGTAGTAAATGCCATATATGTATGGAGTATTTACTTTGAGAACGCTTATACGAAGGTATCATCATTAACATAAGTCATATACGTCCTACTGCTGGACTCAATGCTCCTCCAGAATGTGAGGAAAATTCACTTAATATACCACGCTGAATAGACGTGTTGGTATAGACCATAGGGTTTAATTTTTCGTGATCGGGTAATTAGTCCGTTACCCGCCGAGAGGCCGACCGCGTGAAGAAAGACCGACGTCCTCCCCGAGGGGGGGACGTCGGTCAATGGGAGGGTACCCCGCGTAGGGGGTATTCCGTCGGGCCGACCACTGACGACAAGTAAACCTGCTCCGGTGGTCGGCCCAATGACGAAGGCGAGGTGGTTTTCGGGTGGGTTGCGGGAGTTGCGTGCTTAAGCCCCTCTGTCGCCCCGGACGGAGTGGTGCGGAGGCGCGCCGACCGCAGCCCACCCACAAAAAAAAAAAAAACAAAAAAAAAAAAAAAAGGGTTTAATTTTTCGTGATCGGGTAATTAGTCCGTTACCCGCCGAGAGGCCGACTGCGTGAGGAAAGACCGACTTCCTCCCCGAGGAGGGGATGTCGGTCGATGGGGGGGGGACCCCAAATAGAGGGTATTCCGTCGGGCCGACCACTGACGTCAAGTCACCCTGCTCCTGGTCGGCCCAACGACGAAGGCGACATGCTACGCGGGTGGGTTGCGGATGTGTATGCTTACGCCCCTCTGTCGCCCAGGACGGAGTGGTGCGAAGAGTGCGAAAAATAAATGGGGTTTAATTTTAAATTTTCCTTTTCTTGCATAGCTGTTATATGCTTATTAATCCCTTAGTCGTCTTTTACGATACTCACGGGGGCGAAAGGGGTAGTGAAATGTATTCTTACTCCATCATTACACAAAAAAGTATAAATACACGTGAATATAATATAAGCGAACTATAAAGGAGAATAAATAAACCTTATAGTTAGCATAATGTAATTCAGTACGAACGATTACATTAAGCGTTACTAATTTAAATAATTGTTAACAAGCACTTAACGGATTTAATAATTAATTATTACTAAAATATTCTACTTTTTCATTTATCAGTATGATATTTAAAACTACATTAGTTAAGTAAAGAATTTAGAATATTTAATATTTTCGGCCCTAACAAGAAAGTGAGCCGTCGCTCAGCCCGCCTGACAGATGTGAAGCATCGAAATTATTTTGTACAAGTATATTCATAAAAGAATAGATTATGACAGGAACTAAGATGACATAACTTTACATATAATTTGAATTTTTTGTACATTTATTGACATGCTATGAGTAATTGCGTTTTTAATATATTAATGATTGTAACAAATAAAATTTATTTAAATAATTAATTACAACGACTAGATATCGCTAATAAGCTGTATCAATAAAAAAGACACTGTTTTAAACATTTCCACGCCATACATATATGGTAGAATATGCTGGATCATGTTATATAATTAAGACCTACTATAACCATATTTTTGGAAATAAAGATTATTATTATTATTATAATATATATGTTGCAGCGTCACCTCTGGCGCCATATCTTGATAGTTTTTAAGAGTCAATCGATTACGGAAACGTCAAGTATTAAACTTGGGTGTTTTTGATACAACGTTGGCAATGATTTTTGATGTTTGTCGTTTGACCGTTAACGTTTGAAATAATACCGAGCTTTTTTTATTGAGAGCGGTCCGTTGAATATTCAGTTGAGTGCGAGACATGAGAGCGATCGGTCGTTGTTGCTGCCGTGTTGTATCAAATTCACCGCGTTTCCCTAACTTGTAAGTTAGCTGTCGGTATCCGTGTAATTAGTGGTTATGATAGAAAAGTGTTAACGCTAATTGTTGAATACAGTTTGAAAGTAGCCACCCAAAGTATTATTTTATCCCATTACGATGTGTGAGCGACCTGATAGTGATACAGCACGACCACGCCACCCCCAACCCTCGATATATAAATAAAAAATGTTGCAATTGTTTTTTCAGAAAATGTTTTTTGTTCAATAAAAATTTAAATTCATTAAATACAAAAATTAAAAATTCAAATATATTTTAAATTGTGACAGCCACGCGTAGCTAGCTTCACGCCACGCGTAGCTAGCTTTACGCCACGCGTAGCTAGCTTTACGCCACGCGTAGCTAGCTTTACGCCACGCGTAGCGTCACGCCACGCCTAGCTTTACGCCACGCGTAGCTTCACGCCACATGTAGCTTCACGCTATGCCAACGATGAGGTTTAACTTCGCCTATAGATGTTTCACATCAAAAATTATGACATAGGCTACTGTAATTTCTTTTTCGCGTCGCCACTATCGCGCGAAGCATTAGAGTTATACAGACTTGCTATAAGATAGTATAGCGATTTAGCCGCTAAGCGACAAAGCCCTTTCTATTTTAACAAAAAGAAGTAAATAATTTAGTAATTTATCAAAACAATATTTTATTTAACGATAGAAACCAGCAAACACATAGTTTGTATATCATCAGATAATTCTTTATTTGTACCTACATATATTACAAGAAAATTTGTATACTAGTATAGCCCAGAATGTACAAAGGTCGGTTTTATCGCTATAAGTGATCACTTTTAGGTAACCTTATCATCATCATGACTGCTCATCTACGTCCCATTACTGGGCACGAGCCTCCTCCGTAATGGGAGGGACATTGACTTACTATACCACATTGATCATAGGGGTTCGTACAGGGTTTTTCTTCTCTTGCAAAGCTCATCCATCCATCATTCTATAGACGTACTTTTAACTTTTATTGTAAAGTGTAGCGTGTTTTGCCTAACGAATTTTTGTACTTTCAGCGTTTGTAACATATTGTGGTGTTGGTCATGCTCACATAAGGATCTACTTGCGGTAGCTGCGTGGAGCGGGTCTCTCCCTTCCCTCCATATTGGTTGAGGGGAGTGATGGCTGCTCTAGTAGTTAACTCGTGATTGGGTGCCGCTTGTGGGATCTGATCCAGCCATAATCGTTTAAATTATATTAAGTGGCTTGCGGTTCGAAGGGCATCACACTGGAGCTTGTTCTTACAAAACATGTACACAATTGTATAACTAGTAAGAAGAAAAAAAAAAAAAATTAAAAATAATGACAAGCCCGCCGAGTTTCTTGCCGGATCTTCTCAGTAGCGGTCGCGTTCCGATCCGGTGGTAGTATATTTTTTTTGGAAATTGTAAACCTGACAATATGTAAGTGCCCTCTCAGGGTTTATGCATAATAAAATAATTTGAATTTGAATTTGTTCACTATTGGACAGAGACCTCCCCATGAGAATGCTACTCGGAACGATCCTCCGTCACTTGTATCTTACGGGTCCCTGACACTTTTAAGATGTTATCAGTCCACCTAGTAGGGGGTCGTCCTATACTGTTTCGTCCGATCGTGGTCGCCACTCGAGAACCTTTGCAAAGATGGTATATGCATATTATAATCCCTTAGTTCGTCTTTTACGATACCCACGGGCAAGGAATAGAGTAATGAATTGTGTCCTTATTCCGCCCCCACACGGCAACTACGACAAAAGGTATTACTATACTGCAATACCACAATATTATTAAAAACTTCATCATCACAGCTCATATATGTCCCACTTTTGGGCCCCGGTCTCCTCCACAATAGGAGGGAAATTGACCTTAGTATGATCATGCGGGTTGGTACAGGGTTTTCTTTTCTTGCGTAGATGCTATTATCCCTCTTAGATTATAATCCCCCAGTCGTCTTTTACGATACCCACGGGCAAGAGAGGAGGTGGTGAATTGTATTTTTATTCCATTACCACACGGATAGGTATATATAAATTATTATTATTATACAAATTGAAAACAGTATAGAAGATATATGAGTCTGTGCAAAAGAAGGAGGAAAATTGACCTTTCTATAACATGCTGGTTAAACGAGTTGGTATAGAGTTTTATTCCCAGCTTTTTTTCTCATATATAGATTTTGTATGCGTATTTATATCCCTTAGTCATCTTTTACGACACCCATAGCCAGAAAGGGGTAGGTGAATTATGTTCTCACTCCATCACTACACGGAATATCGTCTCACAGCAAGGTTGTCATCTCGCGGAAGGAGGCGTCGGACCGTGTGCGTGAGGAACGCTTCCACGCGGGCACGGTCCTCCACCAGCGACTATGGCGACGCAAGCACGAGTACCTGCGCCTGATGCCGCCCTAGCCGAGGTTGCGAGTGACCGGACCATGGATTTTGTGCGCCACCCGCGGAGAGGCTGACCTTGCGACGGCGACAAACGTCCCGGGAAGGGAGGGTCGATGTGAAAGGTTACTCACTCAGGGCATTCCCTCTGGCCGACCACTGAAGTCAAGGAACTCTGGACCGGTGGTTGGCCCAACGACGAAGGCGACGTACTATCGGGTGGGTTAACCGTAACCTCTGTCGCCCCGGACGAAGCCGGGTGGCGGGTGTGCTGACCGAGCCCACACCAAAAAAAAAAAACACTACACGGAATATATAGTACATTCCTGCAGCGACCAGCAAAAGAGGCATTGATGGACGAGCGTGTAAATGTGGGCCGAGGCGAAGTCGAGGCACACATACGTAAGTCCATCAATGCCTAGTTGTGGCCAAGGCTTGTATAGTAGTTTTCTCAAATAATGCACGGACATTAATACTAAGTAGTACTAAGTAGAAGATTTGAAGTAAAACTTCTTTACAATCGTTATGATTTCAAACCCGTTGAAACGAAAAAACGAGTCCATAGAGACATAAACACGTAAATGTATAGGATTCGGCCGGCGATAGAATGAGATAAAGGATAATAAAAAAGTGTTCTATCATTACATTCAGCCGAAAACCTCATGTCATTAAAATGGATTACTTTTTGAAAGGACAGAAGATTCAGAGGTGTGACAACATACGTGACCTCGGTATCACGCATGACTCCAAATTACTCTTTGACAGACATTTTGATAATATTGTGTCAAAAGCATCTCAATCATTGGGATTTATAATGCGTATGTCGAACTCTTTTAATGATGCAAAAACATTTAAGATTTTGTACTGCATATTTGCACTAGAGTACGCCAGTCAAGTATGGAGTCCGCGTTACGAAATATATGCTTCGCGACTTGAAAATATACAGCGTAAATTTATTAAATACCTGTGCTATCGTTTAAAAATTGATTATAAAGCCGAGGATTATCTAAGATTGTGTGCTAGATTCCACATCTTACCTTTAGTCACAAGACGAGATATAGCTGATGTCACGTACTTATTAAAAATAATCAATGGATCTGTTGACTGTCCTACACTATTATCAAAAATAAGTTTTAATATACCAATTAGAGCTTCGAGACATCACACCCCCTGCCATCTCCCATTAGTATCTACTAATTACCGACAGAATGCGTTTTTATGGCGAGCAAGCAATACACTTAAATCGATATAAAAAACATAAATTCGATATATTCAACGCTAATACGTATGCGATAAAACGGACACTCAGTCTCGATTTTTTCACAATACATCAATAGGCTAATTTAATGTTCTCCGTTGTATTGTTTTATGTGAAGCATAGTAGTGAAGACCTGTTATTGGCTTTCATCATCATCATCTTGCTCTTATCCCAATTACTTGGGGTCGACGCAATATATCATCTGTTTTGACATATTGCAAAAAGTTTCGGCAATGACTTTTATGACCGGCCACCTGCCTGACGTCAACCCTCCTTGGGAATGTAATCGTTGACCCAAATGGTACCAGATGGAGTTGGTCCGGGTCAATCTAGGGCTCTTAGTCGTCTTTTACGACACCCACGAGCAAAGCAAGGGTTGGTAGTATTCGAAGCCGCTACCACACAGCAGGCTTTATGTATCTTAAATATGTTTTTCTAGTTTTTTATTACTTTTTAGCTGTTGGTCTCCCGATAAATAAATAAAGGATGGAAAAGGATGATGAAGGATGATAAATGATGATAAAGTCATCTTTATCATCATTTATCATCCTTCATCATCCTTTTTCATCCTTTATTTATTATTTTTATCCTTTATTTATTTAAAGGATGATATAGGATGATAAAGGATAGTTTTGTTTCAAACCAGTTCGAAATTTAAATAAAACTGATTGATAAGTTGCCTCCTTGGTTGCCATTTGTTGGAATAACAAATCGTTTCATTTTTAAAATACAGAATAGATATGAATTTACATATATATATTTATTTGGCCGCTAAAACACGACAAATATGGATTTTCATACATTTTTTGCCGGCCGCTGTTCGGGCAGTACGGCATCTGCGATTAATCTCAAAGAAAGTTGTCAAAATAATGCTCAAATTTTAAAGCATGTTTGAGAAAAAATATTAACGTATTCAATATTTTTCTACGGAACAAAATGAAGAAAATAGTATCAAATAAAATTCCATGGTAAGTTGGGTATCATCTAAGTATAAAGGATCTAAGAAGCTCTTTCTTTTGCATTAACACCTTAAATGTACATAACAACAGTAATATCTAAGTAATCCATCTGCGGCGTACAAACCCCTCCACACAAGTGCTTCTGCTAGAAAATTCCATTTCGCACAGTCTTTGTCCGCGCCACTCACGCCGACTGTCCGATTGTACGATACCTGACGGATTACATGAATAATACGGTGAGCGTACTTTTTTGTATACATTTTCAACGTTTTATTGTGTATTCTGTTAGGTGCGAATATGAAATTGTGATGTGTTGAACTGTAATTGTATATAAGGTTGAATAAAATATCTGTTATTTCCTGTTTTTCAACCCCCAACGCAAAAAGAGGGGTGTTATATGTTTGACGTCGATGTTTGTCTGCTTGTTTCTCTGTATGTGTTTGTTATAAAATGACAACTAATTGATAATACCTATTGAAGAGAACGTAAAACTTTTTTTATTATTTTAGCATGTGTCGGGGGTTATTCAATTTGGAATTTAATAATTATTCTAATTGGAAAGATACTCAGCCCTTTGGAAGGCTTAGGTACATGATATCAGTCCAAAACGCAGAGGCCTTTGGACAAATTTACACTGAAACTGGAATAAGACCAGTTTCACTCAAAACTTGCACATAACACCCGCCGAAAGGCCGACCGCGTGAGGAAAGACAGACGTCCTCCCCGAGGGGGGGACGTCGGTCGATGGGAGGGTACCCCAAATAGGGGGTATTCCGTCGGGCCGACCACTGATGACAAGTAACCCTGCTCCGGTGGTCGGCCCAACGACGAAGGCGACGTGGTGTTCGGGTGGGTTGCGGGTGTGCGTGCTTACGCCCCTCTGTCGCCCCGGACGGAGTGGTGCGAGGAGCACGCCGACCGCAGCCCACCCCAAAAAAAAGGTGTAAAACTATTGTGTAATTATGGTATCTATTATCTGATTATGGGGTTGGAGGCTTGACTGGTTTACCATCATATCAGTTAGTAACTACTATGTATCTCCATTTGGTTCACGGATATTTACCAAGGGAAAACCCGGTCCTTTGTTTGTTATTGTTACTATTATTAATATTCTTGATTGAGTACAATACTTGTTAAATGAACCTCTTCGAATTATATTCAAAATGCATCCGTTCTGTTTTTTTTAGGAGGGCTAGGGTCTTGCACGCCGTTCGGGGTGACGAAAGAGCGGTGCGCGGCCTCATAACTCATCTAGTTTATCCCCTTCGCTATTATCAGATCGCCACCGGTGATCACCGATCAAATCACTCCATTAGTACCAGCCGGAAGACATCAACGGTCCGATCACCTACCGAGGCCTCTCTAGCCGGATTGCTCAACGGGCAAAGATGTCACGGCGGGCGTCCCCCATCATGCAGCCGTCTCGCTGAGGAAGATTTTGTAATTGATTATGTGCAATAGCCCTGCGAGCATCTCCCAGATGAGCCAGGTCCCAGTGCATTTGATCTCCGCCTTCAGATCCCAGAGTGTTTGTAGTATTGTGGTAACTACTGTTTGCTCTTACATAAATAAAGATGAGTTATGAATAGATTTTCAAAACTATACTTAAGTTAAACTTCATAGTATCGACAAACATTTTATGAGTTAATATTCGCTTACTATATAACTTTGTTTTATTACTTCTGAAGTAATTATCTATGTTTATTTAACTTTGCTTTATAAAGCCGTTAAAATAGTTTACCATAATATATTGCGTGTATTTAAATAAGCACAAAAGTTATTTCATTTGAATTTCTAAAGTTTGTCTTCTAACATAAAGTGGATAGAATACTACGTTAATATGAAATAGTCTTGAAATTGGTTTAGTTTTTATTTATGAACTAAATATTGTCAGTTTTATTATTTAAGGTCTAGTTATTTTTTACGGAATTTATAGCGATTGTTTTTGGTTTTTGATTGCTTGATGTTTATAGCGTTCATGGTTACGAACGGAATAAAATATCTCACGTCCAACAAGTCATCGTCATTACAAGATTTATATCTAAAGTAATACCCTGCTTTACGCGATGGATTCGTTCCGTAAAATATTGGGGATTTATGATTTAATACAAAAAATACAAATCATTTGAATCGATCAATATAATTTTAAAAACACTTTTTGTTTTTTTTTTTACGGAAAAATACATCTATTTTCTTTTGGGTAGCGCTTCTTTTACGATCTTGTAAAATACGTTCCTAACAACCAACGCTGTTTTTAATTGTTTGATATATGGTCAAAACACGATTATTTACATACATATTCATGTTTACCTATGAATATCTACGTACATAACTGGATTGAATTCGCGTAATTCGAGGCATTTTAACACGAAACATGAAATTCGCGTAAAAGCAAAACCGCGCATAATGGGCTGGCGTAAAGGAGGGTATTATTGTAACCGCTATAAAATTGGTTATTAAATTTTGACGCAAATTTGACTACTTTATTGGCGATACAAAAAAAAAATGATTCTATATGAAATTTAAAAAAATATTTTTCACATCAACCCTTATTCAGAGGCATAGATATGTATTATAAAGGTGTATCTACATTAAAGCTGCGCGCTATTATGTATTCCGTGTCGTCTCAGTGCATACGGTCTTATTCTTGACTTATGAATGAATGTGATGTCATGTGGAAATACTATCTTTTTAAAACTACATTAAAAAAAATCCCCACTTCTCTGTCAAATGTTATAAAGTATCTTTTTTTTTTTGGGATAGGCTACGGTCGGCGCACTCCTCGCCTGCTCCGTCAGGGGCGACAGAGGGACGTAAGCACGTACACCCGTAACCCACCCGCACGACACGTCGCCTTCGTAGTTGAGCCGACCACGGGAGCAGGTGACTTGACGTCAATGCTCGGCCCGACGGAATATCCCCAGAGGAGTACCCTCTCTTCGACCGACGTAATATCCCCGGAGGAGTACCCTCTCTTCTACCGACGTCCCACCCTCGGGGAGGACATCAGTCTTTCCTCACGCGGTCGGCCTCTCGGCGGGTGACGGACTAATTCCCCGATGCAGTCACCCACGGCCTCATCTAGGGCGGCATGAGGCGCAGCAGCCAGAAGATTATAAAATATCTTTAAAAAAATTCCATATGGTGACGGAGTAAGAATACAATTCATCAACTCCTGTCTTGACCGTGGGTGTCGTACACAACGACTGAGGAATTACTGCTAATAATATATATGTAAGAGAAGGAAAACTCGAAATGAAACTCTATACCAATCCGTTTGAACAGCTTGGTATAGTAGGTCAATTTCACTCCCACTTTGCGGGAGTCTCGAGTCTCTTAATGTTGATGATATGTTTCAGATGAGAACCCTACGGCCCATATAAAGTAGTCACTATTTTTTGGGGTTGGGTTACGGTCGGCGCACTCCTCGCACCACTCCATCTGGGATGACAGAGGGGTCTAAGAACGCACACCCGTGACCCACCCGTACAGCACGTCGCCTTCGTCGTTGGGTCGACCACCGGTGCAGAGTTCCTTGAGTTCAGTGGTCGACCCGACGGAATATCCCCAGGGAGTACCCTCTCCCGTCGACGTCCCCTACTGGGACGCCGAACACTGTCGCGAGGCTAACCTTTCCGCGAGTGCCCGGAATAAATCCCCGGTCCGGTCACCCGCAACCTCTGCTCTCGTGGAATCTCTCCCGTCCGCATGGAGACTCTCCTCCTGCACACGCTTCGCCGCCTCCTTCCGCGAGATGATAAAGTATTCACTTAGTCGATTTTTACGTCTTCCACTAAATGGTATTGGATAGCAATACATTTTCAAACAGTTTGTCTTTAACTCGAAATCAAATAACAAATAGTTTTGACAAACTGAAGCTCAAAATAAACAACATCCTATTTAGTATTCCGCGCCATGGCTGTTCTTGTATGCAGTTTACTCAATACTTAAACTGTACAGAATAAATATGTAGATACTGCGTTTAGTATTTGAATGTGAAACTTGTTTTCAAATTCAAATCATTTATTATGTATAAACCCCGCGGGGGCACTTACATATTGTAATTTTTTTTACAATTTTCTTAAAGTTATAATTACCGCCGGATCGGAACGCGACCGCACTGAGAAGATCCGGCAAGAAACTCAGCGGGATTGTCTATTTTTCATTTATTTTTTTTAAATTTCTTTTATATAAAATTACATCTTACAACATGCTTAGTAATAGTTCCAGTGTAATGCCATTCGAAGCCATTTTGAAGTTTCAAAAGGTATAAATAAAAGTATAATAGGTTTGCTGGATTAGAATACGTTTCATTACTCCCTATCTTTCGCGTGGATGTCGTAAAAGACGACTACGGGATATAATATGCATACTACATTTATACAAGAGAAGAAAAATTCGAAATTTATTTAGTGGTAGGACCACACTGTCGACAGTTATCTGTCTACAGCCGCGGGCCGGTCCGTCCGGGGTAGTACCACGCTCTCGCAGAAAATCAACGTCTGAGTAGTAGCAATTTGTTACTGCGCTTCGTTCGGTGAGCAAGAGAGCCGGAAGCCCAACTTTCTGAGGGTGTTTGCATGTGGAGGGTTATGGTGGTACCTTTGGTGTCACCGAGCCTCAATGCACGCATTCACACTCCCTTCACTTTCTTCGCGGTAGGCAACGGCCTTGAAAAGGTCCATGAGCGGCGGCGACGCTTACCATCAGGTGTACTGTTTGCTCGTTTGCCACTGCTTGCAATAAAAAAAAAAATTAAACCTTACTAACCCGTTTGACTAGCGTGGTATAGTAGGTCAATTTTCCTCCCTTGCAGAGGAGGCTTAAGCCCACTAACACTGGGTACGTACATAAATTGTACAAGTGAAGAAATCTCGAAATATAACCATATACAAACATGTCTGACCAACATGGTATAGTAAGTCGATAGGAAGGAGGCGCTCGAGCCCAGCAGTGGGACGTGTATGAGTTGAGACAAAATAAAAGTGTCTATCTGATACATGATACATTGGTACTGTAACTTGTTAGACCTAAGTACAGTACTTTTTGTGTGGATTTTTTTAGTAGTTCTAATTTTAATTTTCATTAATAATTTCTAAAAATTCATTATCATAATCACCATCATAATTTAGTAGCTCATGTAAGTCCCACTGCTAGGCTCCAGCCTCCTCTGTAATGGGTGAGAAATTGACCTACTATTCCACGCTTGTCAGGCGAGTTAGTACGCAATTTTATATCGAATTTTACTTATCTTGCATAGATGTTGCATGCATATTATAAACTCTTCGTAGTCTTTTACCACGGGCATGAAGGTGTTGAATTGTATTCTTACTCCGTCACCACATGCAATCCATTTAGTACCAATAAAATCAAGATACCAATTTCCGTGTGATAACGAATTAATAATACAATTCACTTTCCGTGTGGTGACGGAGTAAGAATACAATTCACCACTCCCTATCTTGCCCGTGGATATCGTATAAGACGACTATGGGATATAATATGCACATAACATCTGTGCAAGAGAAGGAAAACTCGAAATGAAACCCTATACCAACATGTCTGACCAGCATGATATAGTAGGTCAAATTCCCTCCCATTGTGGAGGAGGCCCGAGCCCAACAGTGGGACGTATGTGCGCTGCAATGATGATGATGATGAATACAATTCACCACTCCCTATCTTGTTCGTAAAATATGACTAAGGGATATAATATGCATATAACATCTATGCAAGAGATGGAAAACTCGAAATGAAACCCTATACCAACCTTTCTGACCAGTATGGTCTAGTAAGGTCGATTTCCCTCCTATTGTGGAGTAGGCTCGAGCCCAGCAATGGGATATATATGAGCCGAAATAAAAATAAAAAGGAAAACGTTATAAATAAAACGTCTATATAAATCGAAGCTACTTCTAAATTTGTATTCGTACGTATACTATCACATAGATTGTTAAGTTAGCTTATAGCATACTGAAAGATTTGTTCACATTGTAAAACAGTGCGCTTCACCCCACTTGGACTATTCAACGTGTGTTGACATGTTCCTGTATTGTACAATCGGTGAGAAAAGTAATAACGAAAATTATCTTTTATATAAATGAATAAAAATGTGTGTTTGTAATGTCAAAATAATAGATTATTTTTATGCTAACACGGTTATTTTCACGATATCTATGCCTAAAAACCAGTTTAAAAATGTTTTGTCTATCTATATGTTTCTTTTGGGAAATCTTCAAAACGGCTTGACTGATTTCGATTATATTTTACAACCAGGTTGCGGTCTGTATAAGGAGTAACTTAGGTTATATTTTATGCCGGTATTCTCACAAAAACGTGAACTATGCTTATAAAATCACGAAAATTCGCTAGTTTTAAATAAAAGTATTTTTCCATCATGCCTCATAATCATTTTATGGTTACTGTCGGTCACATGAACGCTGAAAAATATCTAAAATAGCTGAAAATCATAAATCAAATTCAAACGCGATTAAATATAAGCGAAAAAATACAATAAAAATAATTTTATCTAAGTTCAAAAATCACTGACGAAAATGGTTTCTGTTAAATTAAGTATGATGTGAGTGACGGTGTGTTTGGTGACGGAATAAGAATATTATTATGTATTCGTAGCCCCACCACAGTAAATAAGATATTTATCTCAGCTGATAGGTATACGTCCCACTATTGGGCTCGAGCCTCCTCCATCATAGGAGCGGAATTGACCTATTATATCCTGCTGGTTAGACGTATTATATTGATTGGGACTAATCCCGCCACACTTTTCCATCATTGTAATGCCTGTAAGCCAGGAGCCACTATGGTCTCCATAGATCACACCGAAGTTTCACCCTGAATCAGTCCTGGGAAACGATTTTAATTGTTTTTGATCGACAACAAATTTAATTAGAAAAGTTAAACAGTAGAAGTTGGAAGAGATTGATTCCATTTAGTTGGTGAGACGTGTTGTTGATAGACTTTATATGCAATCCCTTAGTCGCCTTTTACGATATCCACTGGTAAGAAATGGGGTGGTGAATTTTTACTCGGTTCCAACATTTTTATTATTTACTTATAACTATCGTACGTATGGTGACGGAATAAAAATACCATTTATCACCCCCTCTCTCGCCCGCAGGTGTCGATCACCACGGCAAGATAAAAAAATAGCGTGAATTAATCTTATATCTTTAAACGAGCAATTCTTGTATATATATATATATATATATTCAGGATCTCGGAAACGGCTCCAACGATTTTGTTGAAACTTGGCATACTAGACGTTTCGAGTCCAAAAAATCGATCTAGCTAGGTTTTATTTATAGAAAATGTTATTTTGTCCGTGTTTTTAGCAAAACAAACAATGATATTAAATTTTAAAAGAATATGAATTCAAATTTCGTTGTCAACGTCATGAGTTCCGATAGCTCAGGTGGGGAGGCGGGCGGTTTTAATTTTGGATTATGTGACATTTAAACAGCGTCGGTTCGAATCTCGGTGTTATTATTATCCTCTTTTTGTAGTTTTTTATATAATTTTCATTATTTATTTTTTATTTTTTATTAATATATCTATACTAATATTATAAAGAGGTAAAATTTGTAAGTTTGTATGCAGGGGGTAATCTCTGGAACTCATAATCTAATTCTAATTTTATTTTAACTGGCAGAAAGCTACATTATTCCTGAGTGCTATAGGCTATAAATTGTTTCTATAACATGTATATTAACCGAGCTATCACAACTTTTGTCTGGCAAGTCGGAAAAAAATACCTCGTAAAACAGAATTATTTGCGTGCGCTGCCTAAACAGTTGCTTAAAATTAAAAAGAATGTATGGCTACCTGGTTCATCTTAATTATTTCTACAAAAAAGTCAGCGATACCATATCTCTATCTTTTATATTTTATCTTTTATACTTCTATTATTGCATTAAAAAATTTTTTTTTCGGCATTGTTACGTTTGGTTGATTATTTGAGCAACAAAATATTAATTCTTATGACAATAAATTATTTCAGTATCACAGGAACATCATACAGATAAGATTTGCCATTTACAGTATATCAATTGGTCATACAGTTTCGGAGATAATATAAAATTACTAAAACGCAAAATGACCCTAGCATAACTTTCATTGTGCAGACGTTTTACCTATTTGCCCATAGATGGCGTTCTGCAATGACGTCATTTTTCTGAATCGCGGTGTTAAGACTTTCCGTGGATTGATGACCCTCTCGAATTATTATGCCCACGTTGTCGTTAGTTGGAGTTCTAAAAATTACATGTCAGTTGGTTATTGGTTTCGGTTGTTTCGTTCGCATGGTTGTTGTTGTTGATAGATACCTCATAATCGAAAATATCGTAATAATCTATTATAAAGAGGTAAAATTTGTAAGTTTGTATGTAACGAATAAACTCAAAAAGTACTGGACCGATTTTAAAAATTCTTTCACCATTGGAAAGCTATAATATCAGGGAGTAACATAGGCTATATTTTATCCCGGTATTCCCACGGGAACGGGAACTACGCGCGTAAGGCGACTGAATCCGAAGCGAAGCGAGGGCGGATTGCTAGTATCTAAATAAATTCGACAAAAATATTCCGAGCGAAGCTCGGTCAACCAGATATTCTATATTAATTCACGCTATTATTGTTATTATTATTATTTTATATTCATGTTATTATTATTATTTTATAGAACCTAGAACGCGAATGGCCTGTTTATTAATAATTTGTAATTCCTATGAATTACAAATTATTAAACAGGCCATTCGTCTTCTATAGTATAAATTTAAAAATGGGACTTGATTCTTAGATGACTGTTTTTTTACGACGTAAATTCTGTACCTTCGTCCGCTCTCAACCAATAAGATTAAATTATTCCCGTCGACCGTACAGCCAATTTAGTTGAAGCCTACCAAAATAATATTACTTTTCATTGCTCGTACTATGATTGGCGGAAAACGTATTTTATTCAATTTCCATAGTCAAATGAGGGATATAGACTTTTTGAGACCCAATTTAAGGTTTCCTCTTGTCCGTAGCTTGAAATATGATTAGTGTATTCGATGTAAGAAACACTTATTGCTTATTTTACAAGATATAATATTGCTGTAGCTGTAGATAGAATTAAAAACGGAGCGATTAGGGAACGTTGTGGAATGAATGTAGATGTAGTGACAAGGATTGAGAAAGATATGTTAAGTTGGTTCGGCCATATAGAGAGAATAAATGAAAGGAGACTAACAAGGAGAATTTATAAGGCGAATGTGAATGGAAGTGTTGGAAGGGGAAGACCGAGGCGGACGTTCCACAATCAAATCGGGAACGTTCTTAAGAAAGGCCAGGTTAGGAGTACCTTGAACCGAAGAACATGTATGAGGAGATTAATGAATGTGGAGGAGGCGAAAGTGGTGTGTCAAAATCGTAGCAAGTGGAAGGAAGTGGTCTCTGCCTACCCCTATGGGAAAGAGACGTGACTATATGTATGTATGTAGCTAACGTTACTGTATGATTAATTTTATTATTTTTTATTTTACCTTTTCCAATGTAAATTGTCAATGTAGTAACAGAGTAAGAATATAATTCATCACATCTATCTTGCCTGTGGGTGTTGTAAAAGTACCTTAAAAGATCTGGCAAGAATCACTCAGAGGGCTTAAAACTGGTTATTGATTTTTAAGAGGTGGTCTTTTCTTACTAAATATTGAATCAAACTCGCATAACTCCATCCGGGGCGACAGAGGGGTGTAAACACGCACACCCGTAACCTACCCGTGACACGTCGCCTTCGTCGTTGGACCGACCACTGGAGCAGGGTGACTTGACATCAGTGGTCGGCCCGGCGGAATACGCCCTAGTGGGGTACCCGCCCATCGACCGACGTCCCCCTCGGAGAGGATGTCGGTCGTTCCGACGCGGTCGGCCTCTCGGCGGGTGACGGACTAATTCCCTGGTCACGTCCCTCGCGGCCTTGGATATTGCTGTAGCTGTCATTACGTTGTGATTTCTTATGCTTACCAATATAACGATTACTTGTCCGTGTGTTGACAGAGTAAGAATGAAATTCATCAGCCCTATCTTGTCCGTGGGTATCGTAAAAAACAGCTAAAGGATATGTATATAACATCTACACAAGACAAGGGAAACTAGAAGTAAAACCCTATACCAACACATCTCACCAGCGTGATAGTAAGCTTAAGCCCAGCTGTGAGAAGTGATGATGACTAATCTTTAGATGTTACTTATTAACCTATTAGTTGAATTGGTCATTTCAAAAACCTCAAAATCATTCTTGGAATGTTTAAGGAATTAATTAAAACTGTTTATTTTAAAAACTTTGATTATAAGAACTTTTATATATAGAATTTGGGTTTTAAAATATCAAAAGGCCTTTAAAATATTAAATAATAACTATTAATAATGAATAAAAAAAACATTGAATGACTGTTCTTGACTTACGGTTGTTTTAACAAGAAACAGGTTATCAATTATTGTACAGTACTATCATTATTACCACTGCCTTAAACCACCGAACTGCTTTCAAAAATTCTTTCACTAATGGAAGGCTATAATATCAGGGAGGCTATATATATATATAACATAGGCTATATTTCATCTCGGGAACGAGAACTACAGGGATAAGGCGACTGAAACCGAAGCGAAGCGAGGGCGGGTTGCTAGTACCTAAATAAATTTCAATAAGAAATAATATATTTTTTAATATTGTCATACAGCCATCCATCCATCAGCTTACAGACGTCCAATGCTGGACATAGGTCTCCCCACGAGAATGCCACTCTGAACGGTCCTGCGCCCCTTGCATCCAACGGTTCCCTGCGACTTTGAGAATGTCGTCAGTCCACCTAGTGGGGGGTCATCCTACACTGCGCCGTCCGATTCGTGGTCGCCACTCAAGAACCTTTCTTCCCCAACGGTTGTCGATTCTACCAGCGATGTGGCCCATTGCCATTTCAAGGTGCTAATTCTGCGGGTTATAGCTATTCTTCTACGAATTGCCGTGTTTTAGATTTTATTCAAGTAGAGAAATACCAAGCATAGCCCTCAAGCCTGAGCCTGCTTCTTTTAATATTTAATTTTCACAATAGCAGACACTTTTCATTTTAACTGTACTTCATATACACGATGTTTACTCTTCAAACGCTCAGAGAATTGAGTCCCACAATACAAAACCGAGACTAGACTGCGTCTTTGCTCTTCACTGCTGTATTTTTTTCGCACTACTAGCTGTCTGTCACGGCATAACGACGTGTTTATCGTACGTAAACTACTGATAAATAGCTTTCTTTATATAGGAAATAAAACAAAGATGCGTGTGAAAGTTCAATAAAATGGAATGTAAATATTGTTTAGACGTAGAAAATTTGTGAATAGTTGGATTAGCTGTATAAATATAAATTATGTCTGATGTTTATGCAAGTATTATATTCTATATAAAACTCTTTTCACGAGTTTTATTGTGTTTTCCGTATGGTGTTAGAGTAAAAATACAATTCTCCACTCTCTATCTTGCCCATGTATGTCGTATAACACGACTAAGGGATATAATACGCATATAACATCTGTGCAAGAAAAGTAAAACTCGAAACAAACCCTATTCCATAATGTCTGACCAACGAGGAACAGAAGGTCAATTCCTCTCCCTTTATGAAGGAGGCCTGAATCCGACATATATAGGCCGCTGGAAACAAGATTGTCGGCAGTGTGGTCTTACTACATAACAATTTGATTTTTAATTTCCAGATATTTCGAAACTCTGTAGAGTATAAAGTTTACTCTATGAAATGGGTCTCCTCGACGATACGAGCCGCCACCGGCGACTGGGGCGGCGTAGGCGCGATTACCTGCGCCTAATGCCGCCCTAGCCGAGGCCGCGGGTGCCCGGACCGGAGACTTTAGTCCGGCACCCGCGGAGGGGCTGACCGCGTGACGTCAACCGGTGTCCCGGTACAGGGATGTCGAGAGGTGAGGGTACCCGAAAGGGTATTCCACCGGGCCGACCACTGACGACAAGTCACCCTGCTCTGGTGGTCGGCCCAACGACGAAGGCGATGTGGGTACGGGTGGGTTATGAGCCCGCGCGCCGTCCTTTCGTCGCCCCGGACGGAATGGACGGCGTGTGCGCTTACCATAGCCCACCCATAAAAAAAAATATCAACACGTCTGACCAGCATGGTGTAATAGGTCAATTGTCCTCATATTGTGAAGGAGACTCGAACCCAAGAGTGGACCTCGAAACCAACGTATATGAGCTGTGATAATGACGATAATGATGTTGATAATTATCCTCACTGAATAGATAAAAAAAAACTTATATGCCCGATCTAGGATTCAATCTCAGAAACTTATAATAACAATATTATACCGACCAACAAACAAGTCAATTTTTACCCGACTACGGAGGGTTATGATTTTGACAGGCTATCTATGTATGTTCATCTGTTCCTTCATAGCTCCTCAACTACTTATTAGAACTGGACAAATGAGGTATCGTTAGAAGTGTCTTGATCGTTCACTAGTTATACGCCATATGATGTGTCACTGAATCTAATATAATGCCCTCTATAAGTCTTAAAGTACTGTGTTACAAAACAAATTTGAAACAAATATGACGTGTTTCATATTATTGAAAAGGGCATTATTTGCACATTTCAAAAATATATATATTATTAGTATTTGCTTGTGATTTTATCCGTATTTATCCGATAACTCGTATTTTCTCGTAGTTTTACTTTTTATTACTTTTATTTTGTTATAAAACTAAATAGTAATTCTTAAACAGAAAAACATGACCCAAATACCATCAAAAAGAAAAAGAAGCATTTTAAAAAGCAAAGTGTTACGAAAACAACCCCAAGTAATAAATACACAGGTTTATATATCACCTTATTTCTATGCAAATTTCTTTTTATCACGACGTAGCAAAATTCTCGTCACCTACAACGTTATAAGCTTTTGCATGATAATTTGGTTTAATTATACTACTATTATTTAGTTAAGGAATTACTTATTATCTGGATCTGCAGCGCAAAGAAGGGTATTGTGTTTATAAGCCTATTTATCTATATTTGTGCCTTCGTTATTCCCAAATGCGTAGGTCAATTCTGGTGATGTTTAAGTCAATCTATTTGTTTTAATCGTACAAGAACTACTAACGACTTGGAGGTGATGAAAAAAATTACACTAACTAGATACCTAAATGTGATTTTAAAATGGAGGAACGGAAGGGTGACCTACCAATTTCCTACAGTTAATCAATATACTTCACACTGCAAAAAAGCAACGACTACGTGAAAGAATGAAGGTGGAATAAGATATATGGAAATCTTACTTCTGTACACATTTGAGACAAACCGTAAGGCGAATTATTTCGCTAGCTGAGGCCGCGGGTGATCGGACCTAGGAGTTTAGTCCGTCACCTGCAGAGAGGCTAACCGCGTGACGGCGACCGATGATAGGACAGGAACGTCGAGAGGAGAGGACATCTCCTCAGGGTATTCCGTAGGGTCAACCACTGAAGACAAGGAACTCAGCTCCGGTGATCGGCCCAACGACAAAGGCGACATGCTATGGGTGGGATACGGGGTCGCGCGTCGCCCCTATGTCGCCCCGGATGGAGCCGGGCGGTGGGTGCGCTAATCGTAGACCACAAAAAAAGCTGAATCATTTACTGTAAATAAATATGTATTGTTAGGATCTTAGAAGACGAAGTATTTTTTTTCCACAAGGCTACACAAATAGCGTAGTCATTAAGATATCGACTTAAAATATCAGGTATTGCGGGTTCAATTCCCATGCAGAACAACACTTTGTGCGATCCACAAATTGTAGCTCTATGTCTGGGTGTAATTTATGTCCTTTAAATTATATGTTTGTAAAGCCTTGGTAGGTGGGTAGATGATCGCAGTTAGTATTATG
Source organism: Lymantria dispar (assembly GCA_032191425.1). Taxonomy (NCBI): domain Eukaryota; kingdom Metazoa; phylum Arthropoda; class Insecta; order Lepidoptera; family Erebidae; genus Lymantria; species Lymantria dispar. The sequence continues at coordinate 8,735,616 of CM063468.1, read as the reverse complement.
ATTGTCCCAGGAAAGTGCTGCTGCCCATTTTCCTGATAGTTCAATTGCCAATTATTGTTTTTTAAAACTTCTATGTGAAAATGAAGAGTAGTGACGCATTTTTCTTTTTCGGTTGGGCTGCGGTCGGCGCGCTCCTCGCACCACTCCGTCCGGGGCGACAGAGGGGTGTAAGCACGCAACATCCGCAACCCACCCGAACACCACGTCGCCTTCGTCGTTGGGCCGACCACCGGAGCAGGGTTACTTGACATCAGTGGTCAACCCGCATTGCATTTATTAACGGTTACTATTCGGATAATTCTCTATATAATATACTTATATATTTTAGGATATTTGTACTAATTAATTAATCCCTGTATAGCGGGGAACTACGAGCGACTACTTCGGCGCGCGTATTCTGTGACGTCAGAGTACTCGACACTCGTACAAGTTGCTAAGGCTGCCAACTAGGGCTGTTGATATTTTTATAAATATCGTTTTTCGACATATCGATATTTTACAATGTATCAATATCTGGGTTCGCTATATCGGAAAAATATCGATATATCGATAAAAATATCGATTTTTTTTATTATTATTACGATTATTAAATATATTATATCTTATTTACCTTGCAGCTTTTATTCCTCCGAGCTTAACAGACATTAAATCTGAATTAGACGCGAAATATGTTGTCATCATATACACGTCTATTTTAGGATGATTATTTATCTGACTATTCTTTGACGAAACCGGTTTCAGTCATTGCAATAAGACTTATTCACAAGATTAATACTTGAACACAGAAAACTAATAACTTATTATGAAATAACTGGGTAACAATACAAAATAATTAGGGATGTGATTTGGAAGGAAAAAATCGATTTTGTAATTATAGATTTTTTTTCTTTAAAATAAACCTTTATATACTCGATTATAAAATAATCGACTAATTTAAAAAAAATCGATTGTAAAATAATCGATTAATAAAAAAAAATCGATTTTAAAATAATCGATTTTTTGTTCTTTAAAATAAATCGATGATAAAATAATCGATTAATTAAAAAAAATTGATTATAAAATAATCGATTAATTTAAAAAAGTCGATTATAAAATAATCGATTAATTAAAAAAAAATCGATGATAAAATAATCGATTTTTTCTCCCAACAGGATTATGATGACTTTTTTTTTAGGAAATGTGAGCTTTATTTTCTAACATAGTATGATGAATTTTGATCGAATTTTGAATAATAAAAAATCGATTAATAATCAACTTTTATTATTTTGATAATCGATTGTAAAATCAATTATTAATCGATTATTTTTTTGTAAAAATCGATTTTTATAAAAATCGATTATTTTTTCATATCCCTAAAAATAATCACTAGAAACATACAAACAGCAACTTGATATCACAAGGTTCTCCTCCTATGCAAGATTCAAGGAGGGCTGTTGATAAAATATCGATATGTCAAAATATAGATCTTATTATTTAAAAATATCGATACTTAATACTGAAGTTTTTTTGGACGATAATAAAAAGTACGTATCGAGGGTCGATATTTATTTGAATAAATTTGGTGTTTTATCTTTTCTTCTAAAGTATTTATTCTACAAAATCACCGTAAACTTAATCTACTGTAGAAGCGCTAGCATGAAACTGATGATCAGTTATCACTTACTCCTAGAATTTGATAAAAAAAAGCTCGGCACGGCAACCCCGCAATGAACCAAGTTAAAGAGTGGTCATGGGAAAAATATCGAAATATCGATATATTTAAAAATATCGATATATCGAAAAACTATTTCTTTTTAATATAGACAGCCCTAACTAGAAGACTCGGGTGTCACGTGTTCAAAACGTGACATCATAGTACTCCAACCAATGCGGTGCGTTTTTGAAATTTTGCGCGCGAATCTCAAAAAAGGCACTTTTTAATAATTAAATTTAATTATTAAATAATGATAAAATTAAAAAATAATTGTATAGGTACGAACTTTTTTAAGCAATAAAGATTACAAATAAAAATAATTTGTTCATTTTGGAGTTTCGTGCATATTCCCTATTAACAAATCCAGATTACACTCCCTCTGAATAACAATTTGTGATTTTTACATAATTCTATCATCATCATCATTTCAGCTTATCGCCTTCCACTGCAGGACGTAGGTCTCCCTCATATTACGCCACAAAGTGCGGTCCTGTACCGCCTGTATTCAACGACGCCCAGCAACTTTCATCAGGTCTTCGGCCCATCTAGTGAGGAGGCGTCCTACACTGAGTCATCCGATACGTGGTCGCCACTCGAGAACCTTTCTTCCCTAGCGGTTGTCGGTTCATCGAGCGATGTGGCCTGCCCATTGCCACTTCAGTGTCCTAATTTTTTGTGCTATGTCAGCTACACCCGTTCTTCTGCAGATTCTATCTCGATGAGAAATGTCAAGCATAGCGCGCTCCATAGCACGCTGAGCGACTTTGAGCCTTGTTATGAGGCCTTCATTTAGAGACCACGTTTTCGTGCTGTAAGTCATCACTAGTTACACACACTGGTCTTAGACCTGTGTTTTATGTTGGACGAGAAGATCCTCTTAAGTTTGCCGAACGCTGCTCAACCGAGTTGGATTCGTCGCCTGATCTCTTTCTTGAAATAATATTCTATATGGGAATTAAACCCGTGACACTTGGTACAGTACGTCGATGTTTTAACCATTACGTCATCCGTGCAGTCGTATGTGATGTAGTCAAAATTAAACCTTCTCGTACTACATGACCTATTAAACTGGGTCGAAATTTGCATGTGTATGAATACACTAATACGCTTTTGTTAGTTAGATCCCTTTTGTTAATCAAGAGTTTTCAAATCGTAGTCTTTTGTTAACTATATAGATAGTTTTCAACTTGATTGATTAATCGATTCTGACTTGACACTTTTTTTGTGTTAGTAAATAAGTAATTAGATTTTTTTCAGCAATATTTACAAATTATTAGGCAATATTCTATGTGATAACAGAGTAAAAATGCAATTCACCGCCCCCTCTCCTGCCCTTGGGTGTCGTAATAGATCATTCAGGGAGTAAATGTGTTTATAACATCTATGCAAGAGAAGGAAAACTCAAAATTCTATACCAACACAAGATGTGTGACCAGCGTGGTATAGTAGTGAAATTGCCCACCTATTGTGGAGGAGGTTCGGGCCCAACAGTGGGACATATATGAGTTGAAATAATAACGAACTATTGGTTGGTTTCTTTGCTGTATTATTGTGGAGTATGAATCTAAATTAGTTTCAGGTGTTTTTTGGAAAATTTGTTTATATAACAAAATTTGTTACCTAGTTTTGGAGTATAATATTTAGATAAATTACACACTAGTGAGAATTAAAAATATAATAATATATTTCATCGACATAGTAAGGATATAAGCTGGTTATGTGATTAATAAAAACATAACAAATTGATAAAATAATAAAAAAAATAATAATAAATAAAAAAAAAGATAAAAAATATTTCTATAACGGCTTCGTCATCCCGCTCAGAGCACGTGGAATTTGTTGTCATCTAAATGAAAAAAGACAATCTCATTACAAACATCTTAGTAATTAAAATAACCAGACCAGTGGACATAATAAGCCTATAATTGTTAAGATGTTTAATATTGCTATCACTAATTGTAAAACGTAACAAGGGTGCCGCCTGAAGTCCTCCCATTACCCTTGACGGCCAAGGCGATGTATGTCCTCTAACCTCTAAAAGAAGCAATTAAAAAAATACCGCTTGCAAGTTGCACTTATGTTCTTTTTTACGAGAATTTATATAATAAACGGGTGTAACCGACATAGCCCACAAAATTAGCATATTGAAATGGCAATGCGTAGGTCACATCGCTCGTCGAACCGACAACCGTTGGGGAAGAAAGGTTCTTGACTGGCGACCACGAATCGGACGACGCAGCGTAGTACGACCCCCCTACTAGGTGGACTAACGACATTCTCAAAGTCGCAGGGAACCGTTGGATGTAAGTGGAGCAGGACCGTTCCGAGTGGCATTCTTGTGGCCTATGTCGTCTGTATGTGATGGTCAGTGGACGTCTGTAGGCTGATGGATGTAATAAATTTAAAATATCTAAAAATATGTAATTATAACTAATATTATAAGTGCGAAAGTGAGTTTCTTTAATCATTATAATGTATACATTGACGATCGAACTATAAATCTGATCTTTGTGAATTTTTGCATAAACGTTATCGGGTCAAAAATATGTAATAAAAGTTATTTTATAAGTAACTTTTATCTAAGCAAAATTCTGTTCCGATAAGTGCATATAATACCAAAAGAAAATATTAGATTATGAGAAACCAATTCTAAATCAACGAGCTGACCTGCGGGGCAAAACTGGTAACATATAAAATTTTATTTTTGAATGAATACCAAATATGGCATTTCAGCTTAGCTGTAACACGTAACGAAATATAAAATAAACGCCATAAAATAAATAGATTTATGGTTGTCATAAAATGCCGAATGAATTTCCAACGAACTTTTACAACCGTATGAGTTATTAAATATTGGGGAAAAGTATGATCGCAACGAGTTAGGTGAAATTTTTCTAATAATTTCACAGATAGTCAGCAAAAAAGTTTTGTGTTCAATATAATATTATTAACATTAGATAAAATTCTAAATTAATTATAATCCAATCCACAATTCACTACTCCCAATCTTGCCTATAGATGACGTAAAAGATGATTAAGGGATATAATACGCATGTAACATCAATGCAAGAGAAGGCAAACTCAAAATAAAACCCTATACCAACTTGTTTGACCAGCATGATATAGTAAGGTCAAATTCCCTCCCTTTGTGGAGGAAGCTCGAGCCCATCAGCGAGACGTATACGCCGAGATTATGTGAATTATAATTCAAGCGGCCAATTGATACAATCTTGACATGTCTATTATATACCTATTCATACTCCTCAAAGTCTTTGCTTGCTTTTGTCTTGTCTAGTTTGCTTTTGATTATGGCTTGTATGGTAGGACCACACTGTCAACTGTGTTCTATCTACAACCACGGACCGTTCTGTCCAGGGTTGTAGCACATCCTCGCAGAAAATCGATGTTTGAGTAGAAGAAATTTCTTACTGCATTTCGTTCGGTATCATGTTCGGTACATCTAATACATTATCATCACCATCTTGCTCTTATCCGAATTACTACAACTCAATCCAATTGCTTGGGATCAACTCTATATATATTGATAACCTCACGCTTCTGCAGATTGTCCAATAAACCAATTAGAAATCAAGAAGGGAGTACAATCGACCCCCGTATATAGCATTTGTGGACTATGAGACCTTTGATGCAGTCGAAACTTGGGCGATTGGGCGATACTGCAGTTCCTTCAGCGGTAACAAATCGACCACCGTTATATCGATGTTCTGAAGTGTTTGTATAAGAATGCCACAATGTCAATCCGTATCCGACATAAGAATACAAAAAAGCGTGAGATAAGGAGATGTCATCTCTCTGAAACTGTTTACCACTGCACTGGAAGATGTGACACCGCACTTTGTGGCGAAACATGAGGGATTTAAATGATGAATTTAAATTCCAAGGAGAGTAATATTGCCTTTTTCCTGATGATCCCTGTGCCAATTTTTACTAGCAAACAGAAGGTGGTAATACATTGTATTCTTAATCCGTTACCACACATGGATAAAGGAAAAATGCTTATAGTCAAATACATATCGTTCACATAACGAGGTAGAAATAAACAAATAATGTAATCTTACATATCTTAATGGTTCCATACTATTCCCATAAATAAAGTTAGGCCATAATTCTAAAGAAAAATATTCATACCTACCCCACGTGGTGCAATTATTAAAACGGAAAGTGCCAAGAAACAAGTCGCATTAATTTAAAAAGTTGTTAGTACTGGCCCCCGCGCCCTTACATTACAGCCATAAAGAAGGAGAGAAAAAAAAAACTCGGATATTTTATGTAATTTGCAAGGATTTTCACGGTAAGATGTTGAGGGATGCATAACATTTTGTAAGAAATTTTGCCACATTGTTTTTTATACCGTCAGAATATGTTTGGTGGGGAATATGAATACTGCGAACCATTAAATTGCTCGAGGGTGTTGTAAAAGACGATTAAAAGCATTATATAGACCTGGGTTCCTGATATCGTCTAGTCCACAATTTCATTAAGGAGGGTTGATGTCAAGCCGAAGCACGAAGAATTAACACGCTGAAGTGGCAATGGGCAGGCCACATCGCTCGAAGAACTGACAACCGCTGGGGAAGAAAGGTTCTCGAGTGGCGACCACGTATTGGACAACAGTGTAGGACGCCCCCCACTAGGTGGACCGACGACCTGGTGAAAGTTGCTGGGCGTCGTTGGATGCAGGCAGCACAGGACCGCAATTTGTGGCGTAGCATGAGGGAGGCCTACGTCCAGCAGTGGACGGCGATAGGCTGAAATAATGATGTCAAGCTGGCGGCCGGTCATAAAACCATTGCCAACAACTTTTACGAAACATACTTTGAGCTAAGAGTATATTATATTGCTTTCATCATTCATCATTCAGACTTTCGCAGTTCACTACTGGACGTAGGCCTCCCTCATATTCCACCACAAAATGCTGTCTTGTTCCGCCTGCATCCAATGACAGCCAGCAACTTTCCACCTGATGTAGGTCATCTATACGTGATCACCATTTAAAAACCTTTGTCCCCATTGGTTGTCGGTTCGTCGAGCGATATGGCAGGTCACATTACCACTTCAACGTGCTAATTATTCGTGCGATGTCGGTTACACCCCTTTTCCTACAGATTTCTGTAATTTGGATTATATTTTGTTGACAAATCCGTTGCATGACCCACTTAATAGCATATTGAGCGACTTTGAGCTTTGTTATAGCGTGTCTTTATAAGGAACTAGCAACCAGCCCTCGCTTCGTTTCGGTTTCAGTCGTTTTGCCCGCATAGTTCCTGTTCCCGTTCGAATACCGGAATAAAATATAGCCTATGTTACTACCTGCTATTATAGCTTTCCATTAGGGAATTTTTTAAATCAGTTCCGTAGTTTTGGAGCCTATTCAATACAAACAAACAAATCTTTCCTCTTTATAATATTAGTATAGATAAATAAAATTAACTCGTTTCCCACTTTCGTATGTCAGTCTATATATGCCTATACAACAGCCAAAACTTATATGGCAATCTTCAAAGCTTTTAACCCCGCATTACCCACTAACCGACCAAGTTCTCAGTCTTCACAAAACGAGCCGCCTCGTACGCTTAACAAAGCAATTTTAAATGCAGCTATCATTGAATCTACGTTCTGGAAACTTTACGTTTTCTAATTACAAGGCAGTACGGGTTAGTTCCCTTATCTTTTTATGTTGCATTTAAACTCAGTTTAATGGTTGGAACTCTACTTGTTATGTAGAATAATTCATAATACATATATGTCGAATATAGGACTAGCATACTGGTTAGGATACCTCTGAGTTTGGTCCTTTTGTTTGTAAATAAAATCAAAATCTTCTGTGGCGAATTTTTATGGTTTTATTTTCTAATCTCCACCATCCATGTTTGGATTGATAAAGAATGGCTAAAGAAGAAAAGAAAAATTATATTTTTAATTAAATTACTTCAAAAGGAGCTTATCCTTTTTAACATGCTTTTATTAGCTTCATACGTATGTTAGTATATGGCTATGTAACGGAAACTTTGAACAAAATTATGACCCGCTTCAAAACGTCGGATTGGCTTCAAATTTGGCACATCTATCCAGGACCACTATGTGAAACAAGGATGATAATTAAATTTTTCAAAAAGTCCGTCCTTACCAGGTTTTTCAGGATTAGCGATTTTTTTAGTAGGTATCTTATTTAACAATAATACTTTTTTCTTATTTTTTCGTTCTTATTTTGTTCCTATATTAAAAATGATTTTTATTTAGATGTATCATTAAAGGATGTTTTTAGTTTTTAACCCCCGACGCTAAAAGAGGGGTATTATAAATTTGACGTCGATGTCTGTCTGTCTGTGTGTGTGTCTGCTGTAGCATTGTAGCTCTCAAACGGATAGACCGATTTAATTGCGGTTTTTTTTCATTTGAAATGCAGTTTCCTTGTGGTAGTTTATAACTATGTTTGGTTAATATCGCTCCAGCAGTATCGGCTCTTTTCTGAAATGATATAAAGGCATATGATTACTCGATTAAGTGCTTCAGGCGTGAGTGCTTCATTATCATCATCATTTCAGTCGCCCACTGCTGGACGTAGGCCTCCCTCATGTTACGCCACAGAGTGCGGTCCTATGCCACCTGTATCCAACGATGCCCAGCAACTTTCACCAGGTCGTCGGTCCACCTAGTTGGGGGCATCCCCCCTACACTGATACGTGAAGAACCTTTCTTACCCACCGGTTGTTGGCTTGTCGAGGTGTCGATGTGGCCTGCCCATTGCCACTTCAGAATGCTAATTCTTCGTATATAACTGTTAAATGATAATTGATAATTCCTGTTGAAGAGAACATACAACTTTTTTTTATTTAGTTTAGTTTGTATCAGGGGTTTTACAAAATTTTCAATTTTTCTTATTAGTTCTTTAAACTATTATTTGTATGGCTCTAATATTCATGCAAGTAAATAAACTTATCTTCACTAATGGTATGACCTATTAATATACTCGAAACCACTAAGGTTAAATGTTTGACATTTGGAATATGGGTCCCTTTTGTGATGTTGACATTTAGTATAAAGGGTTATTGGAAATTTCATTAATGTGTCTTAGTTTGTTATTGAAAATATATCGTGCTATGGTGGGTTAAGTAAACTATGCACCGCTTTTCTTTACTTTCTAGTAAGACTCAGGTATTGACTGAGAGATTGTCTAAATACTTCGCTATTAAAAATAAATTATTATAAAAAATCACGCATTACAGAGATACACACACATAAGTACATACTCAAACATCAGTATTTTTTTTAATAATTATGTTTAAAATGTGCTCAGGTGCTCCCTATCTTGCCCGTGGATGTCATAAAATACGATTAAGGGATATAATATGCATATAAAATCTATACAAGGAAAACTCGAAATAAAACCCTATACCAACCTGTCTGACCAACAAGGTATAGTAAGGTCAATTGCCCTCCTATTGTGGAGGAGACTCGAGCCCAACAGTGGGACGTATATGAGCTGAAATGATGATGAATGATGATACCAGGTGTTGGCAGAATATCAGTGCTTTTTCTTTAAAGAGAAGTAGCCGAGTGCGCCTTTTTGTTCCTCGTTAAAATTATTTTTCGTTTTTCGTAAGAAGTTCTTTTCTTTAGTTATGCTTTTGTTGTTTTTTTATTATATTTAACGTGAAAAGAACAAATGTTTTCCTTTCTCTCATTCCTTTTATTTTCTCATGGGGAACAAATAACAACCGTTACAATCAGCATAGTAGGCGGCTTAGTCCGCTAACGTAGTAATTAAGGATGTTCTGTACATATAATTTCGAAACCGGATATGGATATTAAAATAACATATTATTGGCTTCGGTTATAATTACGGATGTGACATTCAGCTTTGCATAGTTTTATTATAAATATTGAATTTTTAGGTAATTGTAAAAGGTAAATGGTAATTACGAGGGTAAATATTCGTATTTCTATTTCATTTTTTTTTTTTGCTACTTTTACAATAGTCTTACAAATAGTGTATATTTTTTTAAATATTCCAAGGTCAATAAAAATGTTAATATTATTTGCTAAATTAAATGTTTTACGGAAGCCATTTTCGTCAAATATATTAAGGAAATGTATTTTTTTTTTAGTTTTAAATGGAAGAAATTATGAATTTCATTTTATACAAAAACAAGAACGGTAATTTTACTAACATATACAATTTTTTTCGACCTGTCGCTACTTATGGTTTATCCGTACCTGACTTCAAATCTCAGCGTTTTCGTAAAATCTCATAAACTTAAGTTCAAAATATCCTTGCATTTTAATAAATTAGTTACAATATTGAGTAATAATTCTATACAAATACAATATAAAGATGTATTTAATGTAGTGGTTATATTAGTTTTTAGTAAATTATTATCATTAACGAGTAACCAGTCCTCAAAAAACCACATTTTTTTATTTACGGCTGCTTATTACCGATAATGCTCTTAAGTGTATTAATTGTGGTATTATTCCTTTGTGGTGAGAGTAATGTTTAGGCTACCAGTTCGGCTGGTTGAAAGATAAGCCACCGTAAAGTTTTCCGTGTGGTGATGGAGTAAGAATACGATTCACCACTCCCTATTTTGCCCGTGGATGTCGTAAAAGACGCCTGGGGGATATAATATGCACATAACATCTGTGCAAGAGAAGGAAACTCGAAATAAAACCCTATACCAACATGTCTGACCAGCGTGATATAGTAGGTCTAATTCCCTTCCATTGTGGAGGAGGCCCGAGGCCAATAGTGGGACGTATGTGGGCTGCGATGATGAAATAGGATTAAAAGTGAGGTAATGGTAATCATATATTGTAGATACCTATAGATTATAGAATTTGAAGAAGTAACAAGACAGCTTTTAGCAAGACAACAATCCGTGACGAGAGATATTCTTGTATCGAAGTTAATTTCATAAACATACAAATTAATTCATTGTTAATAAAACTTCTTTACGGATTTTATCGCATTTGTATTTGATTTTTGATTGCCAAACGTTTTCAACACTGCACGGTTCATGGCCAAAAAAAAACGCGATAATATCCGTAAAGTAGTTTTATTTACAACGTGTAATACTCAAGTTAAGATCAGAATCACCTTTGATAGATGGGGTATGCCGGACTCAACGTCAATTTATTAACAGCGCCACTACCAGCTAAAAACCACACGCTGTTTCTGTCCCTCCACTACGATGAAGTCATGGGACTGTTTTCACATGCACCACAACTCCGCCAGAGAGCCTATTTAATACCTTGCTTAACCCTTTTGTCCAAAAAAAAAAAATGTAAAACAATGACATGTTAACACGCGGTACTAAATTATTCATATCGCATCGCAGGGTTGAACTGAGGTGAGTGTTGAAAAAAGTATTTGATATAAAGTCATGTTTTGGGTCTTTTTTTTTTTGAGACCAAAACCTATTTTGTTGTATTATTTCATCATCATTATTGCAGCCCACATACGTCCCACTGTTGGGCCCGGCCTACTACACAATGGGAAGTTGATCTACTATACCAGGCTGGTCAGACATGTTGGTACAGGGTTTCATTTCGAGTTTTCTTTCTCTTGCACAGATGTTATGTGCATAGCTTTAATTTGTGTATGTTACTGAACTCCTAAACGACTGGACCGATGTTGACGAATTTTTTTGTGTGTGCAAAGGCATTCGAGAATGGTTTAGATTCCCAATTAGACCCGGTGGCGCTTTATTTAAACAGAACAACGTCTGTTGGGCCAGCTATTCTTTATATATTATACTAGCAAACCTCCCTCGCTTCGCTTCGGTTATATTCGTTTTACCCGCTTAGTTCCCGTTCCCGTGGGAATAACGGGATAAAATATAGCCTAGTTTACGCCCTGATATTATAGCTTTCCATTGGTGAAAGAATTTTTGAAATCGGTCCAGCCGTTTTGAAGATTACCCGGAACAAACAGACAGACAGACAGACAAAAATTTTTAATTGCTATTTTAGGCATAGCTGTCGTGCAAATAACCGTGTGAGCATGAAAAAAGCCTATTATTTTGACATTACAAACAGACACTCCAATTTTTTTTATTGGTATAGATATAGATTTCTTGTGTACATGTGTTTGCCAATGAACTCCTCCTAATCGGCTGGACTGATGTTGATGATTTTTTGTGTGTGTTCAAGGTTATTCGAGAATGGTTTAGATTCACAATTGGAGCTGTTAGGTGACGCTGCGGTCGATTTCAAGGAGAATTCCTTTTACTATTTTTTTAGATTTAAACAGAACAACATCTGTTGAGTCAGCTAGTTATACTTATAAATGTGATATTTATAATTTCTTTACATGTGGTGACAGACTTAGAATACAATTTACTACCATCTCTTTTATCCATAGCTGTCGTAAACGAAGAAATGATTAAATATGCTTATAACACTAACACTACACAAGAAAAAGAGAACTCGAAATAAAAGTCTACAGCAACAGGTCTGACCAATGAGGTGTAGTAGATTAATTTCTTTCCTATTGTGGTGGAGGCTCTAGTCCTACAGTGGGCCGTATATGAGATGAAATGATGATGGTAATATTTGTAAATGTACTAAGCTGCTACTAGCTTTGGCCAGCGATTTTGTCCGCATAAGAATCTCGTTTGACAACCCCTTTATAACGTGATTGTCATTTATTTAATATCATTTTTAAAATTTACTTCCTAGTTCCTCCTCTCCCCCCTTAGAGGGTAATGTGAATACATGTTTTTATTTATTTTTACTCTAAATTATTTGTGTGTAAACGTATTATCATATATATTTTTTTTAACACTGTATTTCACCCTTTTTGAGATTAAATTGCATAAAATCTCTAAGTGTATAATGGTCCCAACGTCCTCTCCGAGGGGGAACGTCGGTCGATGGGAGGGTACCCCATTAGGGGGTATTCCGTTGGGCCGATCACTGACGATAAGTAACCCTGCGCCGGTGGTCGGTCCAACAACGAAGGCGACGTGGTGTTCGGGTGGGTTGCGGGTGTGCGTGCTTACGCCCCACTGACGCCCCGGACGGAGTGGTGCGAGGAGTGCGCCAACCGCGACTCAAACCAAAAAAAAAAAGTGTGTAATGGTCGCTAACACGAACACTATCAACTCTTATATCGCTTATGGATATCACAAAAGACAACCCCAACATACAGTATTCCGTCAGAGAGGCACTTTATGTTGTCTGGATCTCGAAGAAACTTCACCATGAGACGTTTTTCCAACGGCGCCTCAAAAGGCGCTGCCACATTAGACATCTCGGTGGACGGACCAGAGAGCTTTCCGCCACCCGCAAAGGGGTTAACCTCAGCGATACTGTGGTTATTGCCGGAGTGTTCACAGGTAAGGACAATGGCTAACCTGTAGCTCTAACCATCGAGGCCAAAGAATCGGTATTAGAAGCCAATTCAAGGCAATAGAGAAGGGATAGCCCCACGCCACCCTTTCATCGCCTCGGATGGATTGGGCAGAGTGTATTCACACCATCATTTCAGCCTATTGCCGTCCACTGCTGGACGTAGGCCTCCCTCATATTGCGCCACAATGTGCGGTCCTGTGCCGCCTGCATCCAACGACGCCCAGCAACTTTCACTAGGTCGTCGGTCCACCTAGTGGGGGGGCGTCCTACACTGCGTCGTCTGATGCGTGGTCGCCACTCGAGAACCTTTCTTCCCCAGCGGTTGTCGGTTCGTCGAGCGATGTGGCCTGCCCATTGCCACTTCAGCGTGCTAATTCTTCGTGCTATGTCGGTTACACCCGTTCTTCTGCGGATTTCTGTATTCCGGATTCTATCTCGCAGAGAAATCCCGAGCATAGCCCGTTCCATAGCATGCTGAGCGACTTTGAGTCTTGATATGACTTGATACATTTAGGGACCATGTTTCCGTGCCGTAAGTCATCACTGGTAACACACACTGGTCGTAGACCTGTGTTTTCAAACACTGAGGTATGTTGGACGAGAAGATCCTCTTAAGTTTCCCGAACGCTGCCCAACCGAGTTGGATTCATCGGCTGATCTCTTTCTCGAAATTGGATCTACCTAACTGGACTGTTTGTCCTAGGTAAACATAGTGATTGACAACTTCGAGAATCGCATTGCCAACTAGGACCGGTACAGGAATGACATGGGTATTTGACATGACTTTCGTCTTGTCCATGTTCATTCGTAGACCCACTAGTTGGGATACCCTGCCGAGATCATTGAGCATAGTGCCAAGGTCCTCCATGGATTCTGCCATAACGACGATATCGTCTGCGAATCGAAGGTGAGTGATGTATTCGCCGTTAATGTTGATGCCGAGTCCAGTCCAGTCTAAGAGCTTGAAGACATCTTCCAGTGCAGTGGTGAACAGTTTCGGAGAGATGACATCTCCCTGTCTCACGCCTTTCTGCAACTGGATCGGTTTCGTACTCTTATCCCGGATACGGACTGACATTGTGGCGTTCCTATACAAACACTTCAGCACTTCGATATAGCGATGGTCGATTTGGCACCGCTGAAGGGACTGCAGCACTGCCCAAGTTTCGACTGAATCAAAGGCTTTCTCATAGTCCACAAACGCTAAGCACAGGGGCCAATTATACTCCTCGGTCTTTTGTATAATCTGCCGAAGCGTGAGAATATGGTCTATGGTGCTATAGCCTTTTCGGAAGCCGGCTTGTTCAGGCGGCTGGAAGTCATCGAGCTTGCGCGTGAGTCGATTGGTAATGACCCTCGAAAACAACTTATAAACATGGGTCTGTAGTTCTTTAAAAGAGCTTTGTCACCCTTCTTGAAGAACAGCACCACCACACTCCTGGTCCACGACTCTGGAACTTCGCCCCCGAGGATAACGGAATTAAATAGCTTCTGAAGGGCTATTAAGACCGGCTTGCCGCCCGACTTCAAGAGCTCTGCCGTAATTCCGTCATCTCCCGGTGCCTTACCGTTACGTAGTTGTTTGAGAGCCATTCTGATCTCGTACAAGCTGATATCCGGGATTTCTTCGGTATAGTGCCGAGTTAGCTTGGATCTGAGATCTTGGACCAAGCCGACAGGATTTCGGGATGATTTGTATAACTGTCCATAGAACCTTTCGACCTCTCCCAAGATCTCACTTTGGGATGAAATGACAGTGCCGTCATCGGTCTTCAGCTTAGTCATTTGGCTTTTCCCAATAGACAGATCTTGTGCGAATACTTTCGAGCCACGATTCCGCTCTATCGCTTCTTAAATACGGAGCGTATTAAATCGGCGAATATCGCGACGCACAGACCTGGAGATCTGCCTATTTAGCTGCCTATGTTTGGACCAATCGGCTGCAGACTGCACCGTCATCTCTTTTCTCCGCTCCATGAGCTCGAGAGTCTGGTCAGAAAGTTTTTTAGGTCTATTAACACGGTGAGCCTTGAAAAATTTCGACCCAACCGCGTGGACAGTTTCCACGAACCTGTTGTTTATATCGTTCGGAGATTCGCACTCGTCCAGACATTGGAAGCGATTCACACCATACCCTGACATAAAAAAATGAAAGGAGGAAGTTGATAGCTTTATAATGTTGTCATTCAATTTCAATAAAACAACGCATTTTTCCGTGCGTTGATGGAGTAAGAATACAATTCATCACCCCATCCCTTGTTCATGGGTGTTGTAAAAGACGACTGAGGGATATAATATGCATATATCATAGATACGAAAGGTGAACACTCAAATTAAAGTCGTCTGCCAGCGTGGTATAATAGGTCAGTTGCGCTCCCATCGAGGAGTAGGTTCGATCCCGACAGTTCCGTATATGATCTGTATTGAGGATAACTAATACATTAAATATCTCCTATTACAATATAAATTCAATAATTTATTCATGGTCATAAACATTTCAACAAGTTTTCTTTTTATATGACATTCAATAAACATTTATTCAAGCAGGTTTTGTAACAGTTAAAACATTAATAAATTTTAATATTAATACATTAAATCGATTTTGCTTGAACAATGAAATGGTTTTTAAGTTAGTCCAGGAGTCAGTACAATAATTCAAAAATATATATGACGAAGAAGGCACCTCCGTGGTATTTTTAAATAGGGTGACGTCATCATTGCTGACGTCAGTATTGTTTATTCCACGAGGTCTTATATTTGGTTCTTCAAAAGAAAACTACAAGTACTGGATAATAACTTCGTCTATTCTACGAACAGCGTAACAATTTAACAGAAAGGTCCTTATTGTATGTCGACTTGAGCACGAAGCACGAATGACCAAGCGTCTTTTTTTTTCTTTTTTTTTTTTTTTTTTTTTTTTGTGTGTGTACAGCTGTTGGCCGCAGATGGCCTTGACAGCTTGACGCGGACTATTGACCAAGCGTCGACAGTGCGGCTGTATTTGTAGACCACATGCACGTGTACGAAACGCGTGAAATACGATACACATTCGTTGTACACGTGAGCAATGCACGTTTCGATGCACGCTCACAATTCACGTGCGCCCGACACGTGTGTTAAGTAACCGGCATACTGTTGTACGCCGATATATATGTTAAAATCCTTGCACTAAGAAATAAATTATTGTGTCACTAGGATCTTACATGTAAACAATTAACTAACATAAATAATACTCAGAGTACAGTCATTTGTGTAATACAAAACTCTGTCTTACGTGTGTTTAGAATTCACAACACTCTTAGATTAACTCATAGATTGTAACTATTTTCACCTAGTGGTCAGTAGTGATCTCCTCGTGGAGACCTGCGTAAACTAATAATAATAAAACTATTTTTATGTCTCTTAATAATAGCTATCATTTTTATATTAATATTAGAATTGGTAGTACAAATAGCCACTAATATACGAAATTTTTACATCGGAATATGACGGTTATAAATAATATCACTATTACCTACTTACTCTAGGGAGTCATAAAAATCGACTTATAATCATCAAAACAAAGGACATCAACATTTTTGTGGTAGCTATAACATTTTTTTTCGTGTGGTGTAAGAATACAATTCACCACTCCCCTTCTTCCCCGTGGTTGTTATAAAAAACGACTAAGGGATATGATATGTTAAAGATATATATGTGCAAGATAAGGCAAACTCAAAATAAAATTCTATGCCAACCCTCTGATCAGTGTGATATATAAAATTTATAACAAGATAAATTTACGGTCTCCCAGACTACAATCGACCAAAAAAAAATGCTCATAATAATAATTGGCTTAATTTCCACAAACATTAATCACGGTTGAACGTTTTATAATGAATCATTTACACCCGGTTGGAACAAAAGAACTAAATTGGAACATTTTACACTGCAATTAACGGCCGCCGGAACGAGTAAGGTGAACCGGAGAGTTTAAATTTTTTTCTTCCTCTTTTGATACTTTTATTAGCTTCAGTTGTATATTCATTTAAATCTACGACACTAAGAAACTATTTAAACAAATTTACTTGGTTAATATTAATTAACATCTTACTGTTAATTGACGCGACCAATCAACTTAACATATATAATTTTTTTGTTTCAAACTATGTTTTCTTATAAGTAAAATTTAAAATTTTGAATAACCTCTATACAAACTAACATAATAAAAAAAGTATTATATTTTCTTCAACAAGAATTCTCAATTAATCGTCACTTAATGATTATACTGGCACAGGTGAAGCACTTAATTGAGTAATGTGATTATTCCATTACATCATTTTGGAAGAGAGCTGATACTCTCTTTCCGTGTGGTGACGGAGTAAGAATACAATTCACCACTCCCTATCTTGCCCGTGAATGTCGTAAGAGACGACTAAGGAACATAATATGCACATAACATCTGTGCAAGAGAAGGAAGACTCGAAAGAAAACCTTATACCAACATGTCTGACCAGCAGGTATGGAGGAGGCCCGAGCCACAACAGTGAGACGTATGTAGGCTGCGATGATGATGATGATGATACTCTTACATGCTAGACTGATATTATAATAATAATAATAATAAAAAAATAATAAAACCTCTAATATAAATCTTTAATAAAACCTCTGGGCCAGTCGTTATCTCACCATGAGACTAATGCAAACCTCGGAGGAACATTATATGGCTCTCAAGTTCTTTTGATATAAAAGAAAAATGTATCACAAGATGTATAGAAAAGCCAATAAACCGCAGGGCAGCTTGTGGCGTGCTGAATGTGAGTGGCGACACTGCGGTCCTGAAAACCCCAGAGAGTCGGCCAGGGCCTCGTATCCAGCTCGCCTTTAATGGCTGGCTGGAGTAGAAACCGAAGAGTGCCCGCAGGATTCTCAACTCTGGCTTGCCTTAAACAGCTGATCAGAGAGGGGTCGCCAGAGCTATATGCTCGGGGGTGGAAGTGTCATTTTCAAGGGCATAACTACGGGGAAACCACTGCGATGGTGAATCCGGCGCCGCACCGCTCGACACCCCAAGCTACTTGCACCAATGTTGCCCTCCTTTTGCCCGTATGGCCTACGTGTCGGTGGCGACCGTTTAGGGGGGCCCATTCAGTGAGTTGGCGAGTCACCGTCTGCCAAAGTTCAAGACGATAAAGGTATTGAAGGCAGATGACAGTTTTTAAACATTAAGTTAGACCAGTCCATCGAACCTCCAACCCCATAATCATATATTAGATACCATAATTAACAATAGTTTTACACCTACCGTTGGCAGTCCACGTGTGTTATGTGCAGACGTGGAGTGTCATCGGTAGACGTCCCATCCCATTTTTAGATTAAATTTTTCCAAAGGCCTCTGCGTGTTGGATCCATATCCCCATGTAAGCCTTTCAAAGGACCGGGTATCTTCCCTAGGAAGATCCCGTGAACAAGGAGATACATTATAATAATAATAATTTATTGTTATCTTCCACAAAGGTATCTTATTACTAATGTTTACATTTAACCAAACATAGCTAAGAACTGGCTTTCAAATGAATCGGTCCATCTGTTTGAGAGCTACAATACCACAGACACACACACGCACGCACGCGCACACACACACACATAGACAGACAGAAATCGACGTCATACTTATAACACTCATCTTTTTGCGTCAGGAGTTAATAAAAGAAATGCTTCTGGATGGTAGTCGCCACGAATACTATCAACTCTTACATTGCTCCCGGGTGTAAAAGATGATTAAAAACTTTACATCAGCCCGGCCCAACTGAATCTCATACCGTCAGGTCAACAACTAGATGGCCAAGGAGAGTTGATTTCAAACAGGCGGTCATAAAAATATTTCCAATATCTTTTGAGATGCAACGATGGAAGATGAATACATATTGTGTCGTTCCCAAGTAATTGAGATGAGAGCAGTATAATGATAATGTTTTCGTATATCTATATCTATACCAGTGGTTCTCAAACTTTTTAAATGACGGAACCCTTTTGGGAAGCAAAATACTTGATGGAACCCTACAATAAAACAATTATTTTTATAAGTGTATTCTATATTAATCAGCATAATAAAAGTACAATGTATCAGTTACTAATTATTATTTACTTCACCACTTGGTAAGGACAATAATAGAAAACATTAAAAAAGAAAAAATCTAACTAGTGGGAGGTATGAAACTGTTTTTTATTTTTCATCAATTGCTTTATATCAGGTTTGATGGAAGAAAGTTGGAGTCTCATATCAGCTTCGGCGTCCAATCTATTGCGATATTTTGTTTTCGTGGCTGCGTAGGTAGAGAATCCTGTTTCGCACAAATATGTAGTTGGGAACGGGAGAAGAATATCCAGAGCCATTTGGCCAAGCATTGCATATTCATCTTGGATTCTGCACCAAAAATCATTAAGAGGCGTCGTTTTGAACAATGACTCCATACTTGTGTCTGATGACATTTCTAAAAGAGATTCATATATCTCATTTGACATGTTTTCAGGCTTTTCCAAGTTGGGTAAAAAAGGATTATGAATCCAGGAGTTCACTTTAATTTTTGTATTGTGTTCTTCGGGAAAATACTTTTCAAAAGATGCGCGCATCGAACTGAGATATTGGACCAATTCTTCAAACACATTATCTTCAAACATTTCTGAGTCGTTTTCGCTAACAAACTCACTGAGTAACGTAAAACTTTCTATTTCTTTCTTACCAATGCAAATGATCCAAAAATCTAATTTTCTTTTAAAAGCAGTTATTTTATTATAGGCCTGAAACACTGTTGTCTGTTTACCTTGCAACGATAAATTTAATTCGTTAAGTTTTTGAAAGATATCCGCCATAAAAGACAATCGGAACAACCAAGTTTTATCATACAAACGGTCCTTCAAATTAAAAGAAGTATCTGCTGAAAGAAACATTTGTAACTCGGCTCTAAGTTCAAATAGCCTTGTTAAAGTTTTTCCCCGAGACAGCCATCGCACTTCTGTATGGAGCAGCAGTGTTTTATGTTTGCTGCCATAATCTTCACACAATAATGAGAACAATCGGGATTGTAGTGGTCGTGATTTGATAAAATTAATTATTTTTACCGCTTCATCCATAACTAATTTTAGATTAGACGGCATTTGCTTCATCGCAAGTGCTTGTCTATGCAGAATACAATGACTGGAACTACAATTAGGCGCTTTATTTTTCATTCGTGACACTGCTCCTGCTGTTTTACCTGTCATCGCCTTGGCCCCATCTGTACAAATGTCAATGCAATTGTTCCAACTGAGATTATGTTCTTCAAAAAATATATTTATTTTATTAAAAATTTCTTCCCCGGTAGTGTTTGTAAGCAGCGATGAACACATAAGCATGTCTTCTTCAAAAGAACTTTTATATGGATATCTCACAATAACCAGCAGGATAGCCAAACCAGCGACATCAGTCGACTCGTCCATTTGCAAAGCGAATCGTGTATTTTGTAGACGTGTAACTAGTTCTTGTTTGACGTAGCTTGCCAGATCATGGATTCGTCGTGAAACAGTATCGTTTGATAGCGGAACAGTAGAAAGATGCTTTGCAGATTTTTCATCAAGCATACATTTTGTTATGTCTAATACACATGGTTTTATTAATTTCTCAGCGATAGTGTGCGCTTCACCTGCTTGTGCAATGCGATAGCTAACTAAGTATGATGCCTCCGTGGCCTTTTCGTTGGTAGTTTGTGTTACATGCATCATATTTTTTTGACTTTCTAATAACTGATCTTTTTTGCGAACAAAAAATTCTTTATTCTTGTCTTTAGTCTCGGGGTGTACGGTTTCTAAATGTCGACGCAATTTGGCAGGTGCCATGGAACTATTAGGAAGCAGTTTACTACAGAGCATGCAGAGAGGTGAGCCGTTGGAATCAACAAATCCGAAACTGATATAAGATTCATCATACTTCCTTTTTTTCGTCTTTGAAACCGTCGAGCTTGACGTCGTGGCACTCGTGGCATCATCTTCTGGATCGGTGATTGCTAAATTCTCCGCGCGCATTGCTTTTGAACATTCAGCGTCATTAGAAGATGTTGTTGGAACACGTTTAACACCTTTAAGCCAACGTTCCATTCTTCTTTATTTATAATGTTACAAGTCAGGATAGTGGGGTTTAAATAATGCACAATCGTTACTGCGTATAAGAGACTAAATTTAGAACCTACAGGGAAGAAATGTATAAAACTGAGACAACAGAATACAGCAGGCAGTAAAACAATGAACACTAGTTTCTCGCTAGCGAGCTTGTAAGTAGGTAGTAACTTATCGCTCCGAACGCTAATCATCAACTGACGACGCCAATTTTTTTTTTTTTTTTTTTTTTTTTTGTGTGACTTAGTTGTTAGCCTCAGATGGCTGTGACAACTTTACCCGGACTGGTGGGTGAGCGCTGAGGGCTCTCAACCCGCAAACGACGCCAACGCGCGATCGCCGCTTTTATACTTAGTCCTAGACTCGATCTCAAATATTCTCGAAAATACTCGAGTCGGCACCTTTGATAAACAAAAAGCAAAAATAAAAACAGAAATTTAAAAATAGCGTTGTAAACAATATCGACTTTATCCTTTGAAGTTAGAGACGAAAGTCGCTAGTTGACAACTATAGCGTCTAATTCAGAGGCGGCTTTTATCAAAGAGACTGAGCGCTTACAAGTATACTACCCGCTCGTTTTAAGTTTGCCGCTGGCGATAGGTATGAGTGTATGACGTTCGAAATTTTTTATTTAATTGTAACAATAAAAATTGTGTACGTTAGATATTTGGGTAAAACTATGACACATTATAAGTTTTGTTGTCACGTGGGGGAGGGAACGCGCATTCCACAGACCGGCAAATTTAGAGCGAACGCGTTGTACAAGTATAAAATTGTTGAGACCAAACTTATGAGATATTGTACCAGCTAATGTAACACAAGCTTATACAAATACAAATAAATAAATAAATAACATTCATAGCGTTTTGTCTCCGCGCGGCCGCGGAGTCCGCACAGCCGCGGAGCGACCAGAGAGAGGTGTTTTGATTTTTTTATTTCTAAATTCTTGCGGAACCCCGACAGAGGTATCACGGAACCCTAGGGTTCCGCGGAACACACTTAGAGTATAGCTGATCTATACCAATAAATAAAATTTGAGTGTCTGTTTGTAATGTCAAAATAATAGGCTTTTTTCATGCTCACACGGTTATTTGCACGACACCTATGCCTAAAATAGCAATAAAAAAAATTTTGTCTGTCTGTCTGTCTGTTTGTTCCGGGTAATCTTCAAAACGGCTGGACCGATTTCAAAAATTCTTTCACCAATGGAAAGCTATAATATCAGGGCGTAAACTAGGCTATATTTTATCCCGGTATTCCCACGAGAACGGAAACTACGCGGATAAAACGACTATAACCTATAACCGAAGCGAAGCGAGGGCGGGTTGCTAGTAAAGAATAAATTGGTAAGTAGTGGGCAACTTAGAAAATTGATAAATACAAGTGAGATTTCTTTCAGTGTGTGGCACATACCCTAACTAAGGGATTAGGCGCGACTACCTGCGCCTCATGCCGCCCTAGCCGAGGCCGCGGGTGACGCGACTGGGGAGTTAGTTCGTCACCCGCCGAGAGGCCGACCGCGTGAGGAAAGACCGGCGTCCTCCGTCGGGGATGTCGGTCGATGGGAGGGTACCCCAATAGGGGGTATTCCGTCGGGCCGACCACTGATGTCAAGTAACCCTGCTCCGGCGGTCATCGCGGTAAGGGCTATTAGGGGCTACAGTACTGTGTCCTGGACTGCGGCAACACTGCTGGCGGGTGACCCCCCTTGGGCACTGGTGGCGGAAGCGTTGGCAGAAATATACCGGTTCCGCGCCACATCGCGAGTCAACGGCGAGCGAGTCTCCACAAGGGGATTGGGCAGAGTTCAGGAAGTGGCCCAAAGGGAAGTCATCCGGCGGTGGAGGGAGGATCTAGAGTCCCCCGTAGCAGGGCGGGGGACTGTGGAGGCGGTTGCGCCGCATCTCCACCGCTGGCTCAGGAGAAGGCACGGCAGCCTTACATTTAGGATGGTGCAGGTGCTTACCGGACATGGGGTCTTCGGTAAGTACCTGCACAGAATTGGAAGAGAAGAGGCCCCAGGATGTCATGAGTGTCGCGCTAATCTACGATGCGCGCCACACACTAGAAGTATGCCCCGCCTGGGGGCCTCAGCGCCACGTCCTGTCAACGGACATGGGAACAGCGGACCTGTCGTTGTCGACCATCATCTCGAAGATGCTCGGCAGCGACAGCTTTTGGTCGTCGATGGCCTCCTTCTGTGAGGCTGTCATTACAAGGGAGGAGGCCGCGGAGCGGGCACGCGAGGCACTTGCGTCCGCAGACTCGCTCCGCCGGCGGCGACTAGGGAGGAGGAGACGCCGTTATGCGCTCCTCCTTCCACCGCCCTGAATGATGACAGGACGTGGCCAGACGGCCAAGCGTTGGGGTGTCGGGGATAGAATGTCATCAGACGATCTCTCCGGCACCTCGTAAAAGCGCGGAAGGGGCCGCTGTGGTTTTAGTGGGTATTTCGGTCACTTCTGTGGCCGGCGAGTCCCACACACACTCCCCTGTCTGTAACCGGCGGGGGATAGTGCGTAAATGCATTTCCACAGCGTGAAAAAAAAAAAAAAAAAATAAAAGTAACCCTGCTCCGGTGGTCGGCCCAACGACGAAGGCGACGTGGTTTTTGGGTTGCAGGAGTTGCGTGCTTAAGCCCCTCTGTCGCCCCGGACGGAGTAATGCGGAGGCGCGCCGATCGCAGCCCAACAAAAAAAAAAAAAAAAACTAAGGGATCTTATTACGTGTCGGTATATAAGATTTCCGTGGGGTGATGGAGTAAGAATATAATTCCCCACTTACGGAGTGGTGAATTGTATCTTGCCCGTGGATGTCGTAAAAGGCGACTATGGGATATAATATGCACAGAACATCTGTGCAATAAAAAGAAAACTCGAAAATAAAGCCTATAGCAACATGTCTGACCAGCATGCTATAGTCGGTCAAATTCCCTCCCATTGTGGAGGAGGCCCCGAGTCCAACAGTGCGACGTAAACTATTAAAAGTTTAATAAAATCGAGTGCAAAATAGACAATCTCGTTAACAATGAAATTCTAAGTTGCAAATCTATAACTGCTACTACTTCCTAGTTACAACCATCAGGGGACACACAAGATCCACTTTGACAACTTAAAACGCACTTAAAAGACGGTCCGAGCTTACGCCCAGTATTCGCACCTGGGACCTTATCGCGGACCCTTTTCAGAGCAAGATTAATATCTGTAGTGATAGGTTTATTTGTGGTTTGGTCGAATGGATAGTAATTGTACTAGATAAGACTTGACGGAACGTAGTGAACACATCTAGTATACGAAAGGTGGTCTTAGGAGATAAAATAATGAGGATAGAAATAAATCTTTATACATATACTAACTGACCCAACAAACGTTATTCTATTCCAATAAAATAAAAGGTATTCTCATTGAAATCGACAGCAGCGCCACCTACCTAAACCATTCTCAAATCTCCTTGAACACACAAAAAATTTCATCAACATCGGACCAGCCCTTTAGGAGTTCAGTGACATACACACGCACACAAGAAATCTTTATATATATATATATATATATATTTCTGGTTTAGATTCACAATTAGACCCGGTACGTGGCGCAGCCGTCGATTTCAAAGAGAATTCCTTTTATTTTATTTGAACAGAATAACGTCTGTTGGATCAGCTAGTATGTATATAAAAATAAATCTTCTGTTCGTGTGTTTGTAATGGAACTCCTTCTAAACGGCTGGACCGATTATGAATAAAAAAACATAAACAGAACAACGTCTGTTGGGTCAGGTAGTATTTCGTATACTTAAATTGTTTTGTATTTGTATTTTCCGTGTGGTGACGGAGTAAGAATACAATTCACCACCCTCTCTTGCTTAGGAGTGTTGTAAAAGACGACTAATTTAATATGCATATAACATTTATGTAAGAGAAATAAAACTCGATATAAAACCCTATACCAACCCAGCGTGGTATAAAAGGCCAATATCCCTTCCATTGTAGAGGAAGCCCGAGACCAGCAGTGGCACGTATATGGGCTGTGATGATGATGATAATGGTGATATATGATTAACGTATACAGTATTAGTGGTGGTCATGTATATTACTAATTTTTACATTGCTCTTGAGTGCCGTAAGAGACGACTGGGACCTTATATAGCCCTTTTTTTAGAGGTGGGCTATGGTTAGCGCCGTTCGCCGTGCGGGGTGGTGAAAGGCGTGCGGCCCCATAACCCACCGTATCTCTTTTCCTTCGCTATTGGGCCGATCACAACTGTACATAGACTGTACATTTAGGGCGTCTTCAAATTTGCCGCAAAGTGCCGCGCGGTGGCAGCGCGTTTGCAGCGCTGCAGCCGCGCTGCTGTCGCTAGGTTTGAGAATCTTAGTGTAGTACATAGTTTCACGATGGACTCTGACGAAGAAACTCTGCTCTACTTGTACAAAAAAATACGTGCGCGCATCACTAGTCGAACGATGAACTGATACGTAGCTGCAGCGCGGGTGCAGCGCTGCAACCGCGCGTTGTTTATTTATATAGATTTATAAAGTAGCGCAGCCGCAGCGCTGCAGACGCGCTGCCGCCGCGCAGTACTCTGCGGGAAATTTGAAGGCGCCCTTAATGCACAATTAGTTGTTGCTTAACAACAAGGTGGATAATCCATTGGTACAGGAATGCATTTACTTTTATGTACCAGATCAATATATGAGTGCGGCTGGGCGACGACAGCATCAGCTTTTTAGTTGTCCACCATCATGGCGCCAGCCGCAAGCCGCTAGTACTCCTACAGGAAGAGCCTTGGAACTCATCAATGATTTCCTCCAGACAAATAGGGATGCAGACATATTCTTTGATGGGGTAGATCAAATGATGCAAAATCTATCACTGTATCTAAATAATTACTTTTTTAAATTATCAGTCACCTGAAATTGTATATATAATGCTGTGCATATTTAGTTCATTTTAAGATTTAATATCTTATATATAAATTTCTAGCGTATGTGTGTATGTCACTGAACTCCTTGTTTGAACGGCTGGACCGATGTTAACGAAATTTTTTGTGCGTGTTCAAGGGGATTCGAGGATGGTTTAGATTTAGAATTGGACCCGGTAGGTGGCGCTATTCGAGTAGGACAATGACATAACTTGAGAATGACTTTACCGATTTCATTCATCTTTTTTAAGTTGTCTAATATATAGTTTTCTAATGTAACCTTTTTTCGACCTTATAAACCTTTCTATATATATATATATATATATAAAACTTCTGTTCGTTTCGTGTGTTTGTAATTGAACTCCTTCTAAACAGCTAGACCAATTTTGATGATTTTTTTGTGGCCATTCCGAGGGATATGAATCCTCATATTCGTTGGAATATTGGCATTCAGAACATCCAAACCATTCGGTTTAGATTAATAGTTGGAACCGGTAGGTGGCACTGCGATCGATTTCAAGGAGAATTCAATTTTCTATTTTTACAGATTTGAACAAAACAGCATCTGTTGGGTCAGCTAGTTTATTATAAATTGTTATAATTAAACTTTAACCTTGAATAACTCTGGAAGGATTCAATTTATGGAAAAATTTTAAGAGACCTTTTTTGTAGAGCATTAAATTTCCTATAAGAATCTGAGTTGGTCATTGCCATAAGTTCATTCAATCCAGAGGTATAAAATTCTAAATTTAAAAGCATTTATTTCTTGTTATTTAAATGGGAAATAGAAAGTTGCGAACCGCGACCACTAAATCTTTAAATTAAGAGCTCAAATTTTGACGAGGTCTTTATTTTAGCATTCTCTGACAGAATTTGCCGACCATTTGAAAAAAAAAAATATTCGATTTTTTTGAAACACCCTAATATATATATATACAAGAATTGCTCGTTTAAAGATATAAGATATTTTATCCCTTAATCGTCTTTTACGATATCCACGGGCAAGATAGGGAGTGGTGAATTGTATTCTTACTCCGTCACCACACACGTCACAACACGTCATCACATATCATTTAGATAAATGCAACTCGCACTGTTGTTACACGAATAATTTCGTGCTACTTCTTTTGCTAGCGATCGACTCCTTCTCTCTCTTCGCCTAGTCTTACTCCATTGCATTTGGGATCAGGTCTCCTCGTCATTGTTCGCCAGACTTTTCGATTCTGGGTCGTTGAATTGCTTATTTGGGCTTTCTTTATTACATCGCTTATTTGGACATCCAAGATAAAAGGGGTCTACCACGCTGTTTTGGTCCAGCGGTCATTTGTCTCTTTGGGTTTTCTCGTTGCATGGCCATACCACTTGAGACGTATTTCGCTAAGTTTGTCTACGATTGACTCCTTACATATAAAAAATAATTCAATCCGAAAATCTAAAATCCACAGGAGAACTGGTGTAACCGGCTGAAAGAGCAATAGGCAAGCCACATCGCTCGACAAACCGACAACCGCTGGGGAAGAAAGGTTCTCGAATGGCGACCACGTATCGAACGACGCAGTGTAGGACGTCAAACCAGGTGGACCGACGACCTGGTGAAAGATTCTGGGCGTCGTTGGATGCAGGCGGCACTAGACCGCACTCAGCGGCGTAACATGGACGTCGATAGACTGAAATAATGATGATGATATAAAAATTAAAAGTAATTT
Source organism: Lymantria dispar (assembly GCA_032191425.1). NCBI lineage: Eukaryota > Metazoa > Arthropoda > Insecta > Lepidoptera > Erebidae > Lymantria > Lymantria dispar. The sequence goes on along the minus strand of CM063468.1, from coordinate 8,707,794 downwards.
AATTAAATAAGTAATTTAATAGTTCTTGTGGTTGTTACATGAATATAGTTTAGATTACATTTGTTTTGGGTTTCCAAGATAGTTTAACTTTTCTTAAGGGCAGACTGAGAGTGTAATATTCGGCGCTTCGTGGCTAACCGCCGTTGACCCAAACTCGTAGAATCAAAGTGCTGTTAGTAGGGATTAATTCCATTAATAATGCTATCAAGAGCATAGTGTAGTGAACTGTATATAATTTCGCTTAGCCCTTTAAGACCCGATTTTTCTTTTCAGAGTTTGTTCTTCTACTCGTCGAAAGTATCAAACTCCTGCAAACGTAGCAACAAATGGTGCATTAATGATTTTTTAGTAACTTTATAATGTTTTCGATCGATGACAATGAGTTCTAGTTAAGTAAAACTATATTTTAATAGCATAAATAACAAAATAATTTTTGTCCTCCATTATGCACAGAGGGTCTGAAAAATAGAAAATTACGTAGGAACGTGACCAGCTTCAAAAGATTGATAGTTCTTTAAAAATACGCGAGGTAGTTTTTAGGTTAAATTAATAAATGCCCATGTGGTAACCGAATAAGATGACAATTCACCACTCCCTATCGGGTCAGCCATCCTACTGAACCACAATGCCATCTTTACAGTCGAATTGACTGAAGACGGATATGCTCGCCGGTTTGTATCGGCGGGTGTCGGAGTTGGAACGGGGGGCGGTGTGGTCTCGTTGAGGGAGCTTACCGCCTGGCGCGTCGACGCCCGCCGGGACGTCATTGCCCGTTGGGCAGTCCCGCTGGAGAGGCCTCGGTTTGGAGTGCGAATCATGGAGGCCTTCCAGCCGGTGCTGATGCAATGGTTGGAAAGGCGGCACGGGGTGCTCTCCTTCCGACTAGAGCAGGTGTTGACGGGGCATGGGTCCATCGCCAAATACCTGCACAAGGTCTTTAGGAGGGAGAGTACACCGTCCTGCCACCACTGCGATTGCGACGAGGACATGGCGCAGCATACGCTCGAGGTCTGTGCCACTTGGGCAGAGCAGCGTGGTGAACTCGTCGCAATTATCGGTGCTGACCTGACGCTGCCGCCTATCGCCAGGGTGATGGGTGATGGTCGGCAGCGTCAGGAATTGGAACGTGGTCGCAGCATTCTGCGAGGCAGTGATCTCGCAGAAGGAGGCAGCGGATCGCCTGCGCTAGGAGCGCAGCCTCGATGAGGCGATCCGCCGCCGGCGACTGGGGCGGCGTAGGCGCGAATACCTGCGCCTCATGCCGCCCTAGCTGAGCCCGCAGGTGACGTGACCACCGGGGAATTAGTCCGTCACCCGCTGAGAGGCCGACCGCGTGAGGAAAGACCAACGTCCTCTCCGAGGGGGGGACGTCGGTCGATGGGAGGGTACCCCAAATAAGGGGTATTCCGTCGGGCCGACCACTGATGTCAAGTCACCCTGCTTCGGTGGTCGGCCCAACGACGAAGGCGACGTGCATCGTGGGTGGGTTGCGGGTGTGCGAGCTTGCGCCCCTCGGTCGCCCCGGACGGAGTGATACGAGGAGCGCGCCGACCGCAAAAAAAAAAAACAGCCGAATTGACTAATACAAAGATCGTAGTTGTCTTTTACGACACTCATAAATAATGTAAAAGTTAATTTTAATTCACAGCTGATAAACATCCCACTGTTGGACTTCAGCCTGCTCCAGAATAAGAGGGAAATTGACCTACTATACTAAGCCGGTCAAACTTGTGGATATAGGATTATATTTTTAGTTTTCTTCCATAGATGTTATATACATATTCGTCTTTTATAACACCCACGGCTATATCATCAAAAATATCATCAAAAAATATCTTCAATATCGGTCCAGCCGTTTTGAAGCTTACCTCAAATAAACAGACGGACAGATCGACAAAAAATTTTAAACTATATTTTAGGCATAGGTGTCGTTCAAATAACCGTGTGAGAATGAAAAAAGCCCGGTATTTTGACATTACAAATACAAATACACTTCAATTTTACGCATTTGTATAGATGCATATTTGATCCTTTAGTCGTCTTTTAGGACACCCATCGGTAAGAAAAGGGTTGGTGAATTATATTCTTACTCTGTCACAACGCGGCGATCATAATTGCGCCATAAAGCATTTATACTTAACATTTCAATAGATTGACGTATCAATTTCTCACTCCACTCTACTGAGTCGTAACTACGATTATATATGCTAACCGCTATGGGCTCATCAATTATTGCTACAATTGGAGTGCCTTTAAAATAACTCGATTTAACCATTCTATTTAACTTGTTTAATGATTAAACAAAACATTTACTGAAATATATTAACATAATCCATAATTCATCATAGCTCATAAAAGTCTCACTACTGGGCTCTTGCCTTCTTCGTATTAGGGGGAAAATCGACTTAATATACCACGCTGGTCAGGCGGATTTTTTTAGGTTTTATTTTTTTTCTCTAGCCCTGTTTTTATATGCACAAGATATCCCTAAGTCACCTTTTACGGCACTACGCACCAAATTCAATCACAATCAATATGGTTGAACCAGATCCCACAACCAAATTTTAACCCTAATTCATAATTTTGTATATAAAAAATATGGGGGCAAACTTGACCTACTATACCGGACTGGTCAGATGGGTTGGTATAGGGTTTTATTTTGTATTACTTTTTTTGTATAGATGTTATCTGCCTAGTATAATCCCTTTACGACACCCACGCGCTAGGAAGAGAGTAGTGATGTTCTTACTCCGACTCCATACGGAGAATAGCTAATTCTTACTAAATATGTTGTAAACCGTGTGGTGTCTTCCGTGTGGTGACGGAGTAAGAATACAATTCACCACCCTCTATCTTACCCGTGGGTGATCGTACGAGACGGCTAAGGGATATAAAACGCATATAACATCTATGCGAGAGAAGGAAAACTTGAAATAACACCCTATACCAACACGTCTGACCAGCGTGGTATAGTAGGTCAATGATCCTTCCATTATGGAGGAGGCCCGAGCCCAACAGTGGGACGTATATGGGCTGAGATGATGAGATGATGATGTTGTAAACAATTTTATAGAAAAGGTAAAAGAAAAACATGGAATTGAGAAAACCCGCTGAATTTCCGAAGTTTCGAATACTTAATTGGACTATTTTAAGTGAAAATGATATATTTGATAGTATGTAAGTACGCGTGGTAGTACATCCTGATTAAAATTATAAATGTGAATGAGAGTTTTGATACGACTTCACAGCTGAACCATTAAAACGATAATGATTTCTGATGTTTACGCGAGTATTATACATCTATACCAATAAATAAAATTGGAGTGTCTGTTTGTAATGTCAAAATAATAGGCTTTTTTCATGCTCACACGGTTATTTGCACGACACCTATGCCTAAAATAGCAATAAAAAAATTTTTGTCTGTATGTCTGTCTGTTTGTTCCAGGTAATCTTCAAAACGGCTAGACCGATTTCAAAAATTCTTTCACCAATGGAAAGCTATAATATCAGGGCGTAAACTAGGCTATATTTTATCCCGGTATTCCCACGGCAACGGGAACTACGCGGGTAAAACGACTATAACCTATAACCGAAGCGAAGCGAGGGCGGGTTGCTAGTTTTAAATAAAACTACTTTACGGATTTTATCGCGTTTGTATTTGATTTTTGATTACCCGGCGTTTCGAACACTTTACAGCGTTCATGGTCACGGGTGGACTAAGATGTCTCACGTTCAACAAGTCATCGTTACTGCAGAAAATTTTCAAATACAAACGCGATAAAATCCGTAAAGTAGTTTTATTTTAAACATTAAAACGATTTTAAAAATTTTCTTATCAATTGGATATATGAATTATTTTATTTTTGTAATAAATGGAAAGATCATATTTAAGTTTTATAACAAAACTATTTTTTTTTTATTTACGTTTCACAATAATTCAAAAGTTATATCAAAATAAAAATATTTTTTTGAATCCAGTGACGAAAACACGCCGACAGCGCCCGAACAAATCCAAACGCGTGTGACGTCATAATGTTAGTTTTCACTCATTGCAATTTAGACAGAGATAATAAGTACAATGTTTTGATCTATTTAATCCTGCTGTCATTGTTAAATAATTAAATATAAGTAAGATATTAGGCAATAACATTAGGTAATAACAACAAATCGTTTTTTAACAGTAAATTACCAATATTCTTGTCAACTCACGGGTAATAGCTGTAAACACTGTACTGTTATAAAATAGCTATAACATTATGATGTCACAATTGTGCTAACCAGTCTTAGCGCGTTCATTTTGGTTCATTTTGGTCGTTCATTTTGGGCGTTCATTTTGGTCGCGTGGTTTTTATTCAAATTTTGATAATTTTTGTCTATAATTCATTGAAATAACCTTTTTTAAAGTTTTCCGCATTAAATATCAATATTATTATTAATAAAGTTTTAAAATACATAGAGATTTTTTTTTTCAAAAGCCCAATGAAAGCCACTTTGTCAGCTAGTAAAATCGGCTATATTTTATCCCAATTTTTGCTCGAAATCGGGCATTAAGCAAATAAAAGCGCGGGTATTTGATAGTAATATATTGTTTTGAATTTGAATTGTAAAGATGTAAAATTACAAATTTATTAAATGAAACGTGTGTTAAAATATTTCACAAAGTATGCGGTCACTTTAAAACAATAAAACTATGTAGTCAAAAACACATTCAAAGGCATAATAAATTTAAACATAATCCCCCACATAATCTTCAAAGTAATTAAGAAACACACATAACGATTAACAAGAAAGTTAAAATAGGTTTTAGATGTAAAATTAACCATTCAAAGCACGAATTTTTAGTCGCAAGACCTTTGGCAAATTAACCCGAAAGCTGTCGGGTTAAGGGGCATTATAAGAATAAATAATGAGGTACCCCTCTGCAGGATCACAAGAATTCAACGTGCCCTCTCAATTAACGTGGAGATGAAATTAATTTATTCTAACTAGGGGATTTTTGGGCGTCACACTGTTTGTAAGCAGTGTATGTTTTTGTAAAGCCAGTTAAATTTTTATATAAGCTTCTTTAGTGATGAAGGGAAAATAATGAAAGTAAATTTTTACGCGTTCGTGTGAAGAGAATAAGGATATAATTCACCACGCCATATCTTGCCTGTGACTATAGTAAAAGACGACTAAGGCAAGAGAACAAAAGCTTGAAACAAATCCCGATACGTTTGACCAGTGCGGTATAGCAGGTCAATAATAATAGTCAATAGGGAGAGCACTCCCATAATGGAGGAGGCCCGAGCCCAATAGTGGGACGTATATGGGCTGAGATGATGGTGATGAAATTTTTACAATGAGAGCGACACCGTAACGAAAAATCGACACCCTGAAGTTAGCTAATCAACATTGTTTATCATGCGCGCGCCACATATTTCAAATAGATAATGTTATAATAAAACTTTTAAGGTATTAAATACCTTTTAGAAGTGAAAACTTCATTGGCCGCGTTGGCGCTTTTTGGTAGGGTCTTATGGGTTCGCATCACCGACATGCTCGTGACTGACGCACGCGCAATATGCTGTGTGCCTTAAACACTTTTTGCATCGTGCTGGCCACGGACGATAAGGAACTCGGTCCTGGAGTTCAGGCCTTTGGCGTAGGAGAGGGAATACGGTGGTTTATGGAGTCGTGCGCTGCCCTTTTATCACCCTATCTTACCTGTAGGTATGCTAATAGGTGAGCAAGACATATAATGCGTAAATAACATTTATGGAAAAGAAAGAAATCTCAAAATAAAACCCTAAACCATCATGTCTAATCAGTGTGGTTATAGCGATTGCCCTCCTTTTGTAGAGGAGCATAATAATAATAATAAATATTTATTGGATCGAGTAACAATGACTCATTATGTGTTAGTACGACTTACAACTAGGTTAGTAAAGATACAAAAACATTCAAACACATAAAAATAATACACATACAGAAAATAAACAAGTACACACACTACATTTTACATTTGTCACCGCTGCGACATCCCATGGGAGACGGCACTACTACTACTACACTAAAGCCCAACAGTGAGACGTACTCTATGAGCCGACGACGACGATGAGCGCATAATTCCTGAAATAGTTTTACTTTGGGTATAAAAATTTCTTTTTGTCCATTCGCAATTGATTGTTCTAAGCCTGAATTCTAATTTGTGTCTATTTAGTCTAAATCTATTGTACATTTGTGAAATCTCTTACAACAAAGGATTTATTCCTTAGTACGATATCTTTAAAAAAAAATAAAAATGTTGATATTATTTCTCAATTTGTTGATTGCAAACGCGACCTTTTAGAGAACTAAACGTTATAAATATTGATTATCAAGTCTCAGAGGCCTTTGATGTTCTTAGAAGAGCTAACTATAGAATCTATTCCGGATTGTTTTAAATAAACTAGCTGTCCGTGTCTATTTTGCGTAGCATATTGTACGAAAATATAAAGCGCGTTTATCAACATAGTGACAGTTATGAAAATAATAACCGATTGACAGCACCGCTGTCTATGATGAACAAAATCTGGGAACACGACAATGCTCCCGCCAAGTCGAGCAAAAACTAAAACAATTTAATGTCTATAATATAATCGTATTACTTGTGAAGTACATTGTGTTTTCATGCGACAGCCAAGTCAATCTATTTATTTAAAACATAAAACATCTTCAATATTTACATAGTCAATATAAGAAGTTCTTAGGTCAGCTAATTACGTAATAACTTAAGACAAAAGGACCCTTAAGTAGCATCTCATAAGATTTTATATTAGAAGAACTGAGTTGCGAGACTTTATTTTTTTACAAGTTATGTTATTGATGATATTTTACATTGATTTGAGCGCTACCAATTCGAAGGATTACTCTAGAGATTAATCTATGGATTTGCCAAAAATTTGCTCATAATCGGTCTAACCGTTTTAGAATGACACAAGATAGAGACAAGTGGCAAAATTTTTAGGAATTATAATCTACAACAAACTAAGATGGAATTCACACGTTGTAGTAGTATATAATAAATTAAGCTCATCAGCATATATTCTATTCAATTTATCAAAAAAGGTAAACTTCGAAACTGTATTACTTGCTTACCACAGCTTCGTAGCATCAGTTTTGAGATATGGTATCATCATTTGGGGCAATTCTAGTTTAAGGGATCAAGTGTTCAAGATTCAAAAACGTTGCATACGAGCAATGTGCAGAATGCAATGCACTGACAGCTGTGTAACTAAATTTGAAACTCTCAAAATTCTAACATTTCCCTCATTGTACTGTATTGGAAGTAGGCTTATTTATACCAATAAATAAAATTGGAGTGTCTGTTTGTAATGTCAAAATAATAGGCTTTTTTCATGCTCACACGGTTATTTGTACGACACCTATGCCTAAAATAGCAATTAAAAAATTTTTGTCTGTCTGTCTGTCTGTTTGTTCTGGGTAATCTTCAAAACGGCTGGACCGATTTCAAAAATTCTTTCACCAATGGAAAGCTATAATATCAAAGCGTAAACTAGGCTATATTTTATCCCGGTATTCCCACGGGAACGGGAACTACGCGGGTAAAACGACTATAACCTATAACCGAAGCGAAGCGAGGGCGAGTTGCTAGTATACAATAAAATACCTAATGTTGTTAAAGATAATTTTAAAAGAAAACTGACATCATTACTAATTGAAAAATGCTATTATACAATATATGACTTTTTAAATGACAAATAAACAATGATGAATGACATATTTTAAAAGCAATCTAGAATTTGACATTATTATAATTATTATTATTTTTTTTGCTTAACTATTAAAGCTGACATTCATAATTCACATTTAAAACATGACATTTCATTGTTTTCTTAAATATAGTTATCATAATTCTCTATAACTTTAGCCAAACTTATATACATAACGTATTTTTATAGATGTATTTATTTAGAAAAATATTCAAAATACAGTTTAAAGGAATACGGAGCAGGTCCTAGTTTCAAATCTAAACTCGGAGATTCATTTGTAATTGAAAATAGTTCATACAGAGGTGAGCTGTATAAAGCCTACATTGGATACAACTTAAACTTCTTTGTGGTTTGAAGAGCAATTTAAGCTATCACACCTATTACCAAAGACCATTTGTGTAGCGTTTCTAGGGATGCAAACGATACATCGATGTTTTTGAAACATCGATGATGCAATAATAAAACATCGGTGTTTGCCATCGATGTTCATTATTGAAAAAAATCGATGCGCCGATGTTATTTTATACGATGTTTTGACATCGATGTTTTGCCTGCATGATTTAGAATGTATGGTACTTTTAGCAGAGGCTGAAAAAAAAAATCCTCACATCACGCAAATGTTGGTGTTTCACGTAAAAATATGCTTGATTTAACTAAAAAAACACCTCATCGCTCATTTCTAGAAAACATCGATGTTTCGATACAACGAAGTTTTCAAAGCAATATTTTATGTATATTGATGTTTGTTATCAAACATCGATGTATCGATACGTCGATGGTTTTGGTTTCAATATTTGCATCCCTTTTTTTTTGGGGGGTGGGTTGGGGTCGGCGCGCTCTTCGCACCACTGTGTCCGGGGCGACAGAGCGGCGTAAGCACGCACACCCGCAACCCACGCGAACACCACGTCGCCTTCGTTGTTGGGCCGACCACCGGAGCAGGGTTACTTGTCATCAGTGGTCGGCCCGACGGAATACTCCCTATTTGGGGTACCCTCTCATCGACCGACGTCCCCTCCCTCGGGGAGGACGTCGGTCTTTCCTCACATGGTTGGCCTCTCGGCGGGTGACGAACTAACTCCCCGGTCACGTCACCCGCGGCCTCGGTTAGGGCGGCATGACGCGCAGGTAGTCGCGCCTGCGCCGCCCCAGTCGCCGGCGGCGGGTCGCTTCGTCGAGGCTGAGCTCCTCGCGCGTGCAACCCGCCGCCTCCTTCTGCAAGATCACTACCTCGCAGAAGGCTGCAACCGCGTTCCAATTCCTGACGCTGTCGAGCATCGCCCTAGCGATGGTCGGCAGCGTCAGTATTTGCATCCCTAAGCATTTCTTTTATAGTATCCTGCCAGCCAAACCGCCTGTTCTAATCAATACATTTTATAACTAAACATACTTTGATCATCATCATCACTGCTCATAAAAGTCCCACTGCTAGGCTTGAACGGAGGAGGTTCAAGCCTAGCAGGGAATGAAAGGCAAATTGACATACTATATCACGCTGGCCAAACGTGTTGGTATAGGGTTTTATTTCCAATTTTCCTTATCTTTCATAGATGTTATCTGCATATTATAATCCCTTAGTCGTCTTTTACGACACCCACGGACAATAAATGACGTGAGTGATGTACCCTTACTACATAACCATACGGAAAATATATTTTCATTAAACATCATCATTACTGCCCACTATTACCATTGCCATTACTGCCCCTAGATTGACCCAGACCAACTCCATCTGGTACCATTTGGGTCAACGATTACATTCCCAAGGAGGGTTGACGTCAGGCAGGCGGCCGGTCATAAAAGTCATTGCCGAAACTTTTTGCAATATGTCAAAGAACGAAATGATGAAAGAAGATGAGATATTGCGTCGACCCCAAGTAATTGGGATAAGAGCAAGATGATGATGAAGATTACTGCCCACATATGTCCCACTGTTGGGCCTGAGCCTCCTCCACAATAGGAGGGAAATTAACCTTACTATATGCTGGTCAGGTCGGTTGGTATAGGGTTTTATTTCGAGTTTTCCTTTTCTTACATAGATTTTATATGCGTTTCCCTTAGTAGTCGACACACATACATGACATACGACAACCACAGGCAAGATAGGGAGTGGTGAATTGTATTTTTACTCCGTAACCATACGGCAAATATATTTTCATTAAAGCAATATTTTTATAGTGAAGTTCATTAAGTAATTAAAATTCTTAAAAAGAACTTTTTCCCGAGTTTGATACGTAAGAGGTCTCTACTTACTAAAAATAAAAATGTCAGCAATTAATTTAATGAACTCAAATTAATCTGACTTGACAAGATAACAGCGGAATTATGGAGCTTTTTAGGCTTTTAATAAATTTTATACATTGTTTTTATTATTTTTATACTTAATCTGATATCTTTAATCGGGCAATTCTTGTATATGTGTATATATATATATATGTATATATATATATATATTCAGGATCTCGGCAACGGCTCCAACGATTTTGATGAAATTTGCCATACTAGAGGTTTCGGGGTCAAAAAATCGATCTAGCTAGGTTTTATTTATAGAAAATGTTGTTTTGTCTGTGTTTTTAGCAAATCAATACAATGATATTAAATTTTAAAAGAATAAGAATACACACTTCGCTATCCCCGGCAATAGCTCGGTTGGGAGGTTGTCCGGTTTTTTTTTTGTTTTGTTTTGGCGTTCAAACAGCATGGGATCGAATCTCGGTGTTATTATTATTCTCTTTTTGTAATATTTGATATTTTTTCATTATTTCATCATTTTATTAATATTTATATCTAAATAAGTTCGGCAAAAATACAAAAAAAAAATATACCGAGCGAAGCTCTATCCACCAGATATTTCTATTAAATAGTGAATACAGTACTTATATATATGAAGCAGCGAATTAATATATTACATGTTATCTGTATTATTTAGTCATCATTCTCATCACAGGTCACTGCTGGACTCGAGGTGAAGTAAGAGGTATGTTGGGAGGTAAATTGATCCACTAAACTACGCTGTTTCCGTGTGGTAATGGAGTAAGAATATTAATCACCACTCCCTTGCCGCCTGTGAATGTCGTAAATGACGACTAAGGTATATGATACGCATATAACATATATGTGAGAGAAGGAAAACTCGAAATAAAACCCTATACCAACTCGCCTCACCAGCGTAGTATCATTATCATCACTTCACCTCATATACGTGTCACTATTGATCTCCTTTACGATAGGAGGGAATTTGACCATGCTGGTCAGACCAAAAGAGAGAAAAGATTCTATGACATAAAGAATCTTTCCTCTCTTTTGGACTGACCAGAAGTCTAATCCCACCAACGGACTTCTATAAGCTAGGATCCACAATGGTCTCCATAATCGAGATTTGACAATCAGGAAGTGCCCGTAGTAAAGGTAATTAGAATAGAAAAATATACACTCCTATGCAAAGCGGGAGACAAAATTGTCCATTAAATAAGACACATAGTATTTTTTTGGGGTAGGCTACGGTCAACTCGCCCACCGCTCGACTCCGTCTAGGGCGACAGAGGAGTGCGCGATAGCACGTCGCCTTTGTCGTTGGGCCGACCACCAGTGCAGAGTTCCTTGACTTCAGTGATGGGCCCGACGGAATACACCGAAGAAGTACCCTCTCCCATCGATATCCCCTTCCCGGGACGTCGGTCGCCATCGCAAGGTCAGCCTCTTCGCGGGTGATGGACTAAATCCGCGGTCCGGTCACCCGCAGCTTCTGCTAAGGCAGCATCAGTCGTAAAGACACATAGCTACGAGAAGCGTAGCAGTATTTAACTCTTACTTAAAACAGTTCACCATCACCATTCTGCTTGTATACCAATTACAGGGTTCGAAACAATATGTACTCCTCTCCTATTTTATATATTGCAAAAGTTATTGGAGACAGTTTTATGACCGGCATGCCTAAGGCCAACCCTCCTTGGGAACATAATTGTTGTCTAGACCAAGGGTTCATAAACATTAAAGATAACGGAACCCCAGCCGAATATCTTTTATTTTATGGAACACCATATCAAATGATATCAAGTACAGAGCAGTTCTGTGTCATAGTTCAGTCCTAATTCTTGCTATCTGTCTTATTACATAGCAGTAAAAGTTCTTCTCGTCACAAATTTTGCGCTAATATAAGTGGTTTTGTTTCACAGCCAAATTACTACAATTAAAAGCTGTTTAATTTTTGGTGGAACCCTGGCGACTATTCTGCGGAACCCCTAGGTTCCGCGGCACACACTTTGGGAATCCTTGGCCTAGACAGCATCAGATGGAATTGGCTCAGATTGTTGTAAAACCGTTTTCCGTGTAGTAATGGAGTAAAAATATAATTCACCACCTTGGATTGAATATGCCCATAACATCTATACAAGAAAAGAAAAACTTGATGCAAAGCCCTATAGCAACATGTCTGAGTTGATATAGTAGGTTAATTACCCTCCTATTGTGGAGGAGCCTCAAGCCCAACAGTGAGGACATATATGAGCTGAAAAGATGATGATATTTTAAAGCTCTTAATCGTCTTTTACAATAACTACGAGCAAGGTAAGGCTTGGTAGTTTTCGCAGCTGCCACCACACCGCAGAGAATGCTTATTTAAATCAATTATTACCACAAATTTATCTGATTCATCGTCATAGTCGTCTCAGCCCATATAAATCCCAGTGTTAAGTTCGGGCCTTCTTTACAGCGCAACTGAATTTGACCTACTATACCACGCTGATTAAACGTGTTGGCATACAGTTTCATGGGATCGTGTTCTTACTTCGTCACCACATTTTAGCTCATATAAATCCCACTCTTGGGTTCGAGCCTCCTTCACAAAAGGAAGGAAATGTACCTACTATACCAGGCTGGTCAGACGTGTTGGCATAGAGTTTTATGGGGAGTTACCTTTTCTTGCATCAATGTTATCTGCATATCATATCCCTAAGGCGGCTTCTACGATACCCATTTTTTTCGGCCATGGTCAGCACACCCGCCGCCCGACTCCGTCCGGGGCGGGATGGAGGGACGGCGCGCGGCCCCATGGACCCATGGCACTTCGCCTTCGTTGTTGGGCTGACCACCGGTGCAGACTTGTCTTCAGTGGCCGGCCCGACGGAATACCCTGGTTGCGGGGTATCCTCTCCTTTTCTTTCTCTTGCACAAATGTTATATACGTATCCCTTAGTCGTCTTTTACGATACCCAGGGCCAAGAGATGGGAGTGGTGAATCGTATTCTTACTCCGTCACCACACGAAAGGCTTATTCGGTTATAACAAGCAATCTATTACTGAATAGCGAAACACATTTATTTCGTAAATGCCTACTCCCTTTACGGTAAAGAAATTACATAAATCAGGGTTGATCACGATAACGTTATCTAAAGGCACGTTGCTTTTTGTTTTACCCGACATTTCGATCGAATTACCCTCACGTAATAATTTATGAGTTTTAGTCGCGAACGTTTAAAACACAAAAACTATATCATAGACGCTAGAGGCACACATAATCTTTAAAATATTGATATCTAATCTTTTAAGGTACATATGTATATACAGGTATGTATATACTCGTAATATATATAGATATAAAAAAGGGAGCCGTCACTCAGGACGCCTGGCAGATGTGAAATAATTTATTTATTGTTAATAATTTATTTTAAGCTCACTAGATGGCGTTGTACAAAATTCTAAACCAGATTATGACTTCGTTACATAAATGTACATATCCAAGCGTGGCGTTAACGCTACGCCATACGGGTTGAGAGCCCTCAGCGCTCACCCACCAGTCCGGGTAAAGTTGTCACAGCCATCTGAGGCTAACAACTAAGTCACACAAAAAAAAAAAAAAACGCTACGCCATCTTTGGGTTGAGAGCCCTCAGCACTCACCACTAGTAGTTCAAACAAAAAAGAAAAAAAAACGCTACGCCATCGATCAGATTCACCCTCGCCTATAGATGTTTTACCTCAAAAAGTGAAAGCTGATAAATAGTTGCTGATAACGAGCAAACAGTACGTCTGATGGTAAGTGTCGCTGCCGCTCATGGACATTTACAAGGCCGCTGCCTACCACGAAAAAAGTGAAGGGAGTGTGAATGCGTGCATTGAAGCTCGGTGATACCGAGGGCACCACCAAAACCCTCCACACGCAAACACCCTCAGAAAGTTGGGCTGCCGGCTCTCTCGCTCACCGAACGAAGCGCAATAACAAATCGCTACTACTCAGACGTCGATTTTCTGCGAGAGTGTGGTACTGCCCCGGACGGACCGGCCCGCGGCTGTAGACTGTCGACAATGTGGTCCTACCACTATCTAAATCATCATCATCATCATTAAAGCTGATATACGTTCCACTGCTGAGCTCAAGCCTCTTCCATAATAGGAGAGAAACTGGCCTTACTATACCATTCTGGTCAGACAGATTGGTATAGGGTTTTATTTCGAGTTTGCCTTCTCTTGTATACATGTTATGCGTATTACATCCCTTAGTCGTTTTTTACGACATCCACGGGCAAGACAAGGAGTGGTGATGGTGATGTATTCTTACTCCGTCACCACACGGAACTCCATCACCACACGGAAAGAAAAGCGTGGTATAGTAGGTCAATTTCCCTCCTATTGTGAAGGAGGCTTGAGCCCAGCAGTGGGACATATATAAGCTGTGATGAGTTACTATTAAGGTTTAAAACCACATTTACTTATCATGATCATTAAAACGCTGTTTTAATACCGCACTCCATTTTCGCTAACCTAATCTAAAGGAGTCTAGATGATATAGTATGAATGGTTTCAACCACGCAAGCTTACTAAATGCTTAACTTTCATAAGATATTCATATTTACGCGAGCACGGCACATCATAAATAAAACAATTTTTACGGATTTTATCGCGTTTGTATTTGATTTTTGATTGTCCGGCGTTTCGAACACTTTTTAGCGTTCAAACAGTGTTTGAAACTATCACTCTCAAAAACTTCAAATACAAATGCGATTAAATCCATGAAAATAGTTTAATTTATGAAACTTTCATAACGTTAAGCGTCTAAACAACAGATTTAGTCAAAATAGTTTTTAACCCCAATTCAAATTATTAACTCCACGAAAAAAACCCCGCGGAGGTTATAGTATAGGTACAAAATTTACAACAAAAAACCCCGCAGAGGCCTACCTCTGCGGGGTTTTTTGTTGTAAATTTTCTCCATTTTACCTTAAATTAATTAAAATACCACTACCATCGAAATAAACTAATTCAAATACTACTACTATCGAATCGGTACGCAACTGCATTGAGAGGATTTGGCAAGAAACTCAAAGGGGTCGGTTATTTATTTTTTACTGACTTCTAAACTCAATTGCATACCATGTATTTAGTAATAGTTCCAGTTTTACGGCTATCAAACCACAATCTTCTTTATAAATATATATTTTTTTGTGTATACGTGTATGTCACTGGACTCCTCCTAAACGGCTAGACCAATATTTTTGTGCATGTTCAAGGGGATTCAAGAATTGTTTAGGTTCACAAAAGTTTTTCACAAAGGTTTTTTTTTTTATTGCAAGCAGAGGCAAACGAGCAAACAGTACACTTGATGATAAGTGTTGCTGCCGCTCATGGACCTTTACAAGGCCGCTGCCTACCGCGAAGAAAGTGAAGGGAGTGTGAATGCGTGCATTGAGGCTCGGTGATACTAAAGGCACCATCAAAACCCTCCACACGCAAACACCCTCAGAAAGTTGGGTTTCCGGCTCTCTCGCTCACCGAACGAAGCGCAGTAACAAATTGCTACTACTCAGACGTCGATTTTCTGCGAGAGCGTGGTACTGCCCCGGACGGACCGGCCCGCGACTGTAGACAGATAACTGTCGACAGTGTGGTCCTACCACTCCAACTCCACTCCACTGCGATCGATTTCAAAGCGAATTCCTTTCGCTGATTTTTCTTTTTTGGATTTGAATAGAACAACGTCTATTGGGTCATCTAGTATAATATAAGTCTCAAATATAATGCGAATGATTGGAGCTGGAACAGATCTTATAAACGTCATCTGATCACGAGGTATCTACTCATCAGAGGTGATACCCACATCAAAATAAACCGAACTATCGCATTTAAATATCTCACACGAATACGATGCAATTGAACAGGAAATTAAAAAGTTAGACACTGCACAGCTTCAGTTTGTGGAGTTTGTACTTTGATTTTTGTTACGTGGCACCAGATGTAGAGCATATACGAAAATATAGGTCAGATAAATCCAACTATTGATCTCTTTACTTTTAGAAAAATTCACCCTTAATGAAATTAATAGTAATAATATTCTAATAGATCCAGATTCTACCCTTATTTTAACCACGCCGCTTATATTGCAGTCTACTATTTCTTAATTCTTACCTGGCAAAACGGATAACTGTTGCGCCAACATAATTATATTAAGATAAATTCCAGAATAGAATAGGAATATAGTATCCGAAATAGGGCAATCCGCAGAAGAAAGGGTGCAACCAACATAGCACGAAGAATTAGCACGCTAAAGTGGCAATGGGCAGGCCACATCGCTCAACGAACCGACAACCACTGGGGAAGAAAGGTTCTCGAGTGGCGACCACGTATCCGACGACGCAGTGTGGAGGTGGACCAACGGCGCGGTGAAAGTTGCTGGGCATCGTTGGACGCAGGCAGCACAGAACCGTACAGGACCGCACTTTGTGGCGTAACATAAGGGAGGCCTACAACCGAGGAAATCCCGGACGTCAGCTTGTACTAGATCAGAATGGCTCTGAAACAATTAAAGAACGGGAAGGCACCAGGAGATGACGGAATTACCACAGAACTCCTGAGGGCAGGCAGCAGGCCAGTTCTAAAAGCCCTACAGAAGTTGTTTAATTCTGTCATTCTCGGGGGCGACGTTCCAGAGTCGTGGACCAGGAGTGTAGTGGTACTGTTTTTCAAGAAGGGCGATAAAACGCTCTTAAGGAATTACAGACCCATCTCACTCTTGAGCCACGTCTATAAATTGTTCTCAAGAGTCAGTACGAACCGACTCGCGTGCAAGCTCGACGACTTCCAGCCGCCCGAACAAGCCGACTTCCGAATAGGTTATAGTACCATAGACCACATCCACACGCTACGCCAGATTATACAGACGACCGAGGAGTATAATCGGCCTCTGTGTCTAGCGTTTGTGGACTATGAGAAAACCTTTGATTCTGTCGAAACTTGGGCAGTGCTGCAGTCCCCTCAGCGGTGCCAAATTGACTATCGATACATCGAAGTGCTGAAATGTTTGTATAGAAACGTCACTATGTCAGTCCGCATCCAGAATAAGAGTATGAAACCGATCCAGTTGCAGAAAAGTGTGAGAAAGGGAGACGTCATCTCACCGAAACTGTTCACCACTGCGCTGGAAGCTGTCTTCAAGCTCTTAGACTGGATGGGACTCGGCATCAACATCAACGGCGAATACATCACTCACCTTCGAATTGCTGACGATATCGTAGTCATGGCAGAATCCATGAAGGACCTTGGCACTATGCTCAATGACCTCAGCAGGGTATCTCAACTAGTGGGTCCATGTCATTCTTGTACCGGTCCTAGTTGGGAATGCGATCCTCGATATTGTGGATGTTTACCTAAAACAAGCAGTCCAGTTAGGTAGATCCAATTTCGAGAAAGAGGTCATCCGACGAATCCAACTCGGCTGGGCAGCGTTCGGGAAACTTAAGAGGATCCTCTCGTCCAATATTCCACAGTGTTTGAAAACAAAGGTTTATAACCAGTGTGTGTTACCAGCGATAACTTACGGCACTGAAACGTGGTCTCTAAATGTCGGCCTCATAAAAAAGCTCAAAGTCGCTCAGCGTGCTATGGGACGGGATATGCTCGGTATTTCTCTACGTGATAAAATCCGGAACACGGAAATCCCTAGAAGAACGGGTGTAACCGATATAGCCCGCAGAATTAGCACGTTGAAATGGCAATGGGCAGGCCACATCGCTCGTCGAACCGACAACCATTGGGGAAGAAAGGTTCTCGAGTGGCGACCACGAATCGGACGGCGCAGCGTAGGACGACCCCACCACTAGGTGGACTGACGACATTCTCAAAGTCGCAGCGAACCTTTGGATGCAAGTGGCGCAGGACCGTTCCGAGTGGCATTCTCATGGGGAGGCCTATGTCTAGCAGTGGACATCTGTAGGCTGATGGATGGATGGATGGACATCCAGCAGTGGACGGCGATAGGCTGAAATGATGATGATGATGATGAAATTCAAGAATTTAATGAAGTACAAATAAATTAAAAGATTTTAAAACAAATTATATCGCCTGATTATTCTATTTGATAGCAAAACAAATAATCTCGTTTCTTCCAAAGACCTCTGTCAAAATACGATAGTACAAAATACCGTAGTACAATTTGACATGAGCTATTTCTCCGACCATATAAGCATACAAGTTTGTTTACACACAAGCCGTAAATAAGGGATACGTATCACCACTCATAAATTCAATGAATTGTTGCCAAAATATATGCCTGTTTTTCTAGATATTATGAGCCTATTTTTCTTCTGAAGTAATGCGCCGTGTTTGGGGAATTTATTTTTGTTAACAGTCATTAAGTGGGTGAAAATGTGATTTTGGAACATATCGGGTAGATTGCGTAGCGTTATATCAAGTAAGTATATATAAAATGTCTAGTTATTTTTTGATTTTTGTTCATTTAACATTTGACGTGGAAGATATTTAAAATAATTGTTTATGTACTTATTTATTTATTTTTATTTATTTAAAACTTTTGCACATAAAAAAGGTACAAGGCGGACTTAATGCCTTAGGCATTTTCTGCCAGTCGACCTAGGGTGGAGCAGAAATAAATTAGGCAGGTGCAATGCAATGTGAGCAATAATTTCTGGGATTTGGTTATATAAATATATATATATATATATATATATATACATAAATACATACTAGGTATAGGCGTTTGACCATAGCCTTAAAACTATCACGACTAGCGGCCATTTTGATCTCTATGTACGCGCGTAAAAAATTCTAAAAGTCTTTCTTAAAGTTCTATTGTTTGCGTTAACCTACGTTTTTTTTATAAAAATACGACACTATTAATAAAAAAAAGGTATTTAATACGTTGAAAGTTTTATTATAACGCATTATCTAGTTGACATTTGTGACGGTGTGCGCGCGCATTATAAAAATTGTTGTCTAGCTAACTTGAGGGTGACGGTTTTTTTTTTTGGAGCGACCACTGACTACAAGGCACCCTGCGGCGGTGGTCGCTCCAACGACGAAGGCGACGTGTCGCGGGTGGTTTACGGGTGTGCGTGCTTACGCCCCTCTGCCGCTCCGGACGCAGTGGAGCGAGGAGCGCGCCGACCGTAACCTACCCCCAAAAAAAAGGGTGACGGTTTTTCGTGACGTATCGTATAAATTTACTCTTATCCTTTTCCTTAACGCGACAAAAGACGTATAACTTCAATAGCTCATCTGAATTTACACAAGCATGTAATGTTGCGATAAGAATATATTTTCAGCCACTCCTTGCATGCATCTTATGGGTGGGCTATGGTAAGCGCACACGCGGTCCATTCCATCCGGGGCGACGAAAGGACGGCGCTCGGGCCCATAACCCACCCGTACCCACGTCGCCTTCGTCGTTGGGCCGACCACCAGTGCCGAGTTCCTTGTCCTCAGTGGTCAGCCCGACGGAATACCCTTTCGGGTACCCTCACCTCTCGACGTCCCTGTCCTGAGACGTCGGTCGCCGTCGCGCGGTCAGCCTCTCTGCGGGTGCTGGTTTAAAGTATCTGGTCCGGTCACCCGTGGCCATGAAAATCAGCTTGGGGTAGGTCTACGTCCAGCAGGGGACCGTAATTTTCTAAATGATAATCATCATCATGATCCTGTTCTTAGCACGACTATTTGAGGTCGATTTAATATGTAGGTACTTTTCTTTCAAAATAGATAAATTAAAAAATATTGGCAATAGTTTCACCAACTGCCTGAAGACAACCCTCTTTGGGAATGTAATATTTCACCAGATAACATGAGATGGAGCTGACTCTGATCTATGTAAAGCTCTTAATATTATACTAAACCCACAAGCAATGTAAGGGCTGGAATGCTGAATGATAATGATGATCAAGAAATCATAAGGTATTCATATTTTGTCTATGGTATCGCCCTATCCATAGATAGAACGTAAAACCAATTCAATTATGACTGCACAGATGGCGTCAGGTTAAGATACTGATCTAGTGACAGTATCGTGGGTTCGAAACCCACGCAAGACAACACTTTGTGCGATTAGGGATGCAAACGATACATCGATGTTTGAAAAACATCGATGCTTCAATAAAAAAACATCGATGTTCATTATTGTAAAACATCGATGTATCGATGTTAATTTATGTTAGAACATCGATGTTTTGCCTGCAAGATTTAAAATGTATGTTACTTTTGGCAGAGCCTGCAAAGAAAGGCCCTCACATCACGCAAATGTGGGAGTTTCATGTAAAAATATGCTTTTTGTACATTGATGTTTGCTATCAAACATCAATATATCGATACATCGATGGTTTTTTTTTTGCTTTCAATATTTGCATCCCTATGTACGATCCACAAATTATTGTTTTGAGTCCGGATATGATTTGTGTCCATTAATTGTATGTTTGTAAAGTCTCAAGCATGTAACATCCTTGTAAAAGAATTGTAAACTGTGTGGTAGCGGCTAAGAATATTATCAACCATTCCTGGGCCAACTCCAGCTGTAGGGACACGAAAAGAAAGTATCGATACTACAGTATCGATACTTTCTTTTGACCATAGATACCCATGAGTAGTATCAAAAGAAAAGTAACGTTCTCACAAAAGTATCGAAACAAAAGTATCGAAACTTCAAAGTATCGAGTACTGAGTACTTTTCATAGAACCAATGCCCATGATGAGCTTTTTCTTTTTGAAATGAACGACTGCGAACAGATAAAAATATTTCGAGCCACGTTTTGGAAGGTTCATTACGTTTGCACTAGTTGGCGTTACCATAAATATGAGCCGTAAAGTCGATTTTTAAAATGGATAATTTTAAAATTTATTTGCTACGATACCTGTCAAAAAGCACTCATTGAGTAAAAGTAACGAATACAATGGATTGAGTACAAAAGTATCGGTATCGAAAGGAAGCTACTCGATATCTAAAGTATCGATACTTTTGTCCCTATCCATCTGATGCCGTTATACCAATAATTAGAGGTTTTGGCGGGAATCTGGAAGTGTCATGTGGTGTTCTTGTATTATATTCAATATCTTATTGCTTTTACGTGTTATATCAAATAATTTTGGAAGGCATTTTATGTAATATAAAGCGGCAGAACTGCTGAGGTATAGTGAACATGATATAGAACTGCTATACAAATAAGTATCTATTTGTTTCCAAAATCCTCAGAAGATATCCTTAACAGTGTCCGTAACACTATTGAAGGCGACACTTTGACTTACTGACGGACCATTACTGACATGAAGAGACTGATAATTTGAAAAGAAAATTATAACTCGACATTGGCAAAAATGGCTCGTATTAGTAGTTGATTGTCAAGAAAAAAAATAGAAAAAGATACCAATAATTATAATAATCTTTTACGTCGGTAATATTCGCAACTGGCATCACACGGCTTTATTCCACCTTGGTAATACTTATATCTTAGACTAATAACGTATAGAAGGTAATTTCGCACACAAAAAGTGAAGCATTTCAATTGGAGCCTAATGGAGCTTACGCTGGAACCGTTCCATGATGTACAATACAAGGTCACTGTACTGCACGTACGTACGCAACTCTTAAAAAATAAATAGGTAATTAAGACGGCTTCTGCGTTCAAATGGTGTCACAACACATTTGAAAAAATAAAAAGGTTTTTACATTACTTTTAAAAGTATTTCGACCATTTATGTTAATAAAAACAAAATTTGATTACATAATTTGTATAGTGGCGTACGTGTGTAATCGCCCGCGCGCATGTAGTATTGTTTGCTTCATGTTTTTGATGGCTTACGTATGGACACTATCCTTCTGTACATTATTATTCTAAGACTTATATCCAAAAAGTGAACCACAATAGGCTGATAAATGAATGTTTTGATTACCATTATTTTAAATAAGGACGCCATTTTACCAAAAATACGCATTTATCCTCGCCAATAATGTTGTATGTACTGTATAAATAACATCGCATTCATTTTTCCTGTTCTTGCCATATAAAAAGGTAATTTTATATATACCTACTTGTACGTCTGTTTTTATTTTATTGTTATTGGTACAATAACAATATATTACCTGCGGGATTAACCGTCTGTCCACTAATTGTGGCCCTTTTTATTGGTACGTGAATGAGGATTGGTTTATCGATTGGTTTTCGTATACTTGGTATTGGAAATAGAGCGATTATTATAGAATTGATAGATATAAAGGTATTTATAAGAATTTATGTATATGTACACATAAGCTGTAAGGTCATAATAATTTCAGCTCGTTCGCGTCCCACTGTTGGGCTCAAGCCTATTTATTATATAATAGGAGGGTTTTCTTAAAGACAACTCCCTGCACTAAGTAAATAATCCTTGTATTGCGGGGGACATAAAAACATATAATTAACGGACACAAATTATATCCAGGATTAGAACAACAATTTATGAATCGCACAAAATTTTGTCCTGGATGGGATTCGAACCCACGACACTGGCACGGTGGTCGATATCTTAAACACTAAGCCATCTGTGCAGTCATTGATCTAACTATATGCGTGGTAAGACGTGTTGGTTTAATTTCAAGTTTTCCTTCTCTTTCAAAGATGTTATGTGCATATTTAATCCCTTAGTCTTCTGTTACGACACCCACGGACAAAAGAGGGGATAGTAAAATGTAATCTTACTCCATTACCATACCGTATGGTGACGGAGTAAGAATACAATTCACCACTCCCTATCTTGCCCGTGGATGTCGTAAGTCCCTTAATTACTTGCTCATAAATCTGACTAGCGTGGTATTAGTATACCATGATGATCAGAGAGAGAGACGAGTTTGTACAGGGTATTTCGAATTGTCCTTTTCTTGCATAGCTGTCACATTCACAATACATCCTTTTGTCGTTTTTTACAACACCCAAATGCAAGATAGGGGTAGGTAAATTGTGTTCCTACTCCATAGGGAAAGTTTCATTTCATATCAGCTTATATAAGTCCCATTATTGAACTCGAACCTTCTTCACAATAGGAGATAAATTGATCTTACTATACCATGCTGGTCAGACAGGTTGATATAGGGTTTTATTTCGAGTTTTCCTTCTCTTTAATAGATGTTATATGCGTATTATATCCCTTAGTCGTCTTTTACGACATCCACGGGCAAGATACGAGGAGGTAAATAGTATTCCTACTCTACAGGGTAAGTTTCATAGTTATTATAATTTATTTTACAAGAAATCTAATATTATCTGCGCAACATCTTCTGAATAGTTGTATCTCATTTGTACTGTGACATCACGAGTTCTTTCGTAAAGAAATTCAATTTGTACTCCATCAACGCGATACACCTAGTCTGAATTCTAACGCGTATTTGCATGTTAAAATGAGTTCACCTTACTTAGTAAGGGCCGTGGAAATGGAACGGAGACTCGAGACATCTTTGTAGGTTTCATAAAAATATGTAATATAATATTTTATGCGTCTGAAGAGCGAGTATCTCTCTCAAGATACTTGAAATATGAGTGTTATAGATCATTTTGGTTATAAGCACATATATATCTTAGACTATTGAAGGTTATTCTTTATGTAGTAGGAACATACAGTTGTCAGCCGCGGGCCGACCTGTCTGGGGTAGAACCACACTCTCGTAAAAAATCGATGTCTGATTAGTAGCAATTTAAAGATAGATAAAGTTAAAAGATAAAACTGTTTTATTGACACTTAGGTTAAATTTAGATATTACAGTAAGTCGAATGAAATATAAAGGTTTTATAAGAAAATTAAAATAATAGCCAAACTTAACTGTAAATACAACACAAAGAAGAAAAACAAAATATGATAAGTGTCAATGAGGTTCCCATTCAGCAATAATGCTACAGTGCAATATGCTACACTGCAACGCTGATTTTCAATGGGTACCTTAATGACGTACGAATTAATCAAACGAACAAAAAGCCTAAGCGACAAGATAGCAGTTACATAAATATACAGATACATAATAAGAATTTAATAAATAAGAAGTATATTTTAATAACAATTTAATACAAAAGAAGAATGTAATTATAAGAATTAGGTATATTGATTAGTTTTAGCCAAAAGTATTACTATGTTGAACATCATTCATAGTTATGATATAGCATTTAGTTAATCACCGAGTCCCGAACATAAGTCGAAACGTGTAGCCACAATTTTATAGATATATGTCACATGTTTTGCTGCTTTTGTTACGTTAATTTGTTACTGCTCTTCGTTCGGTGAGCAAGAGAAACCCGACTTTCTGAAGATGTTTGTGTGTAGTGGATTTTGGTGATGTCTTTCGTATCACCAATCCTCATTACATGCATTCACACTCCTTTTCACTTTGTTCATGGTTGATAGCCACCTAGTAAAGATCCACGAGCAGAAGTATCGCTTACAATCAAGCGTGCTGTTTGCTCGTTTGCCAACAACAGCAATAAAAAAAATATCTTTTTACGAATTAATTACAATTATTTAAAAATTATCTTTTTACGAATTAATTACAATCATTTAAAAATTATCTTTTTACGAATTAATTACAATTATTTTAAAATTATCTTTTTACGAATTAATTACAATTATTTGGCTACTAGCAATTCTTATGATTATATGTTATTTAATGATTATTATTAATAGATATTTAATTGTGTTACCTTATACATTATTATTATCGACGTCCTCCCCGAGGGGGGGACGTCTGTCAATGGGAGGGTACCCCAATAGGGGGTATCCCAATAGGAGGTATTCCGTCGGGCCGACCACTGACGACAAGTTAACGCTGCTCCAGTGGTCGGAGTGGTCAAAAAAAAAATACATTATTATTATAAGTCTGCAAGTCTTCTAATGGACAGAACATGTTGTTTTTATAAATTATGTAACATCTTATTGTACACATCTAGAGATAAATAAATAAAGTTATCAAGTTACGATTTAATCATCGCATTCAATTGTTATGCATTAGTAGAGTAATTGGTTTGGCTAGCGAGATCAAGGAATTAGATAGTAGTTGTCTTTTACTATCGACTATACCTTAGGTGTCTTCGACTAGGGTCTTAGTCTTAGTGCAAATGCAAGAAAGTAGGTGGTGAATTATATTCATACTCCGTCACCACGTGGAAACTGTATCACATTGATACATTAATCTTGTTATTGTAATACTAGCAAACCGCCGTCGCTTTGGTTTCAGTCACTTTAACCCCGCATTTTAAGTCTCCAATATCTTCTAAAATATTACGATCCGCGACTTCAGTTCATGGGGCGTCGGGTTTGATGTCCGAACCGAGCATAATTTTATAGGGGATTCTTGCGAGCAAAAATAGCCCAAGTTACTTCTTATACAGACCTAGTAATAAAATATAATTAAAATCGGTCCAGCCGCTTGGAAGATTACCCATAACAAACAGACGGGCAGATATACAAAAACTATTTGAACTGGTTTTTAGGCATAGGTATCGTCTAAATAGCTATGTTAGTATAAAAAGACCTTATTATTGTGGAATTACAAACAGACACTTAAATTTTATTTATTTGTATAGATTACTAGCAACCCGCCCTCGCTTCGTTTCGGGTTCAGTCCCTTTACGCGCGTAGCTCCGGTTCCCGTAGGAATACCGGGATAAAATATAGCCTATGTTACTACTCCCTGATATTACAGCTTTCCATTGGTGAAAGAATTTCTGAAATCAGTTCGGTGGCTTAATCGTGAAAGCGTAACAAACAAACAAACTTACTTTCGTATTTATAATATTGGTAACGATGTATTTTCTAAAAACCGTCAACGTACCTAAAGAAATTTTCACTTTAAAAAATCGTACATTACATTCACTTTTTATAAGCTTTTTCTGGTCACGACCACATCACTTAAAATGCAGAACAGCAAACATGAATAAACCCCGCGTATTTACTCGTACGCGGTGTTTCGAGTGACCTAATTGTGAATACCTCCAAGTTAACCAAACGAACCGGCTTATATTTATACTATAATACGGTAATTTATTAGTGCGTTTTATTTCATAAATAAATCTCTGTAAATATACGAGAAGGTGAATTAAATAATGGTTTTAATCAGCGGTTTCGTGTGGTGACGGAGTAAGAATACAATTCACCACCGTTATTATTATTTATCTTATCCGTGGGTATCATAAAAGACTACCAAGGACTTATAATACACAGATAACATCTATTCATAAGATAAAAGTAAAAACTAAAACGCAACTATGACAAAAAATGAGTTATCGGATAAATATGGATAAAGTCACCAGTAAATGCTAATAATCTTAAATATAAATTTCTAGCGTACGTGTGTATGTCACTGAAATCCTCCTAAACGGCTGGACCGATGTTAACGAATATTTTGTGTGTGTTCAAGGGGATTCGAGGATGGTTTAGATTCATAATTGGTCCCGGTAGGTGGAGCTACGATCAATTTCAAGAGGAATTCTTTTACTATTTTTTTAGATTTAAACATAACAACATCTGCTGGGTCAGCTAGTATATATAACTATATATTTAAAATGTACAAATAACGCTCGTTACAACATATGAAACACAACATATTTATCTCAAATGTATTTTTTACTACAGTTCTTTAAAACCTCTAGAGGGTGCCATATCAGATTCAATGACACATCATATAGCCTGTAACCAGCAAACGATCAAGACGCTTCTGATGATACCTCATTCGTCTAGTTCTAATAAGGAGTTGATGAGCTATGAGGGAACATATGAACATATAGTATACATATATACATAGTGTGTCAAATTCATAACCTTCCGTAGTCGGGTGAAAAAGAAGGAAACTTGAACGATGATGATGATTATGATGATTTAAACAGATTATGATGATTTATCGTCAATTGCTGGCTACCCTCATAGTATCCTGGAGCCTCATCCCTTCCAATTTTATAAAGGTTAAGCTGCCGTGCCTACTCGTGAGCCAGCGGTGGAGATGCGGTGCAACCGCCTCCACAGACCCCCGCTCTGCCACGGAGCACTCCAGATCTTCATTCTACCGCCGGATGACTTCCCTTTGGGCTACATCTTGTGCTCTGCCTAGTCGCTCTGCGGAATTGCTCGCCGTTGACCCGCAGTGTGGCGCGGAGCCTGTAAAATTCAGCGACAAGTAGCCAAGGTGAATCGCCTGCTAGCCACGTTACCCCAGTCCAGGAGACTGTACGGTAACCCCTATGTCCCCGGCCTCTCTACGGTCGTCCTGTTGCGGGCAGTAAGGGACTCCGATTATATAAGGGCACTGCACAGCGCCATGGACCACACGATTCCGCTGTAGAAACGCCGACAGGACGACCTAGGGCCACCAGTGTTTGGCAGAAGCCTTCTCAGTGCCGCGGCCGACTTGGTGAGCATCAAGACGAGCTGGGCAAAATATAGACCGATTGATGTGCAGGCACAGGTACGGCAACTCCAGACACACTCATATGTGCTCTTTGGGAGGGACCTCGACGTGGGCCAGGGAATAAGAGGGCCTCAGTTTTGTTCAAAGACACCCTTAGACCCAGCATTCCTTCCAATTCGGTCTACGACGCGCAATGGATGTCCCACGGCCCATACCCTCTTTTGGCAATCGGGAGGCCTCCTGGAAGTCAGCCCTCTTCACCATGACGAGGGTATCCGCGTAGCAAATAACTCCTATACACTTATGATACCTAATTCGCAATTCCATTTCCTTTTTCTCCTGTTCCGTATTGTATTAAGTAACTGAATATTTTAAAAATCATAAACAATTAGAGTAAAGATTTTCACAAGCCTAAACGCCTCCGGTGTTAATCCATATTACCCCTTTTACACTCGAGTTGAATATCATTTGAATAAAAACTCAGTTATAATATCACTTATTATTCATTTCAAATCATAACATTACCCATTTTAACCTAAAATAATTTTAATTAACTGTCATTGAATATAACAAAGCTAACGTGAAATAATTTCATAGACGCTAAAAAACATATAAAATTTCTTCATAGTCGTCCATTAAAATTGAGCTTTCAGGTTAATTAAAATTGTTTATTAATTTCTGCAATGCGAACGGACTTAATTAATTAAAGTAAGAATTTAATTAAATTAATCATCACTTCTTCGTGTGGTGAGGTAGTAAGAATGAAATTCCCCCACCTCTTTTCTTGCCAGTGGATGCCGTAAAAGACAACTAAAGGAAATGACATGCGGATTACATCTTATCTGTGGCACTACTGGGCTCGAGCCTCCTTTACATTGGGGGTGAAATTGACCTACTATTGAAATTGACCTAAATTGACCACGCTGGTCAGGCGGATTGTTATAGTGTTTTTTTTTTTTCAAGTTTGCCTTATGTGTCATAGTTTTTATATGCACAAAATATCCCTTAGTCGCTTTTACGACACCCACAAGCAGGTGAAGGGGTGGAAAATTATATTTTTACTCCGTCACCACATGGAAATATGAGAAGGAAAACTCGATATAAAACCCTGTATCTACACGTTTGACCAGCATGCTATAGTAGGACAATTTTCCCTCAAATTGTGGAGGAGGTTCGAGCCCAATAGTGGGAATTATGTGGGCTAAGATG
Source organism: Lymantria dispar (assembly GCA_032191425.1). Lineage (NCBI taxonomy): Eukaryota > Metazoa > Arthropoda > Insecta > Lepidoptera > Erebidae > Lymantria > Lymantria dispar. Next base: position 8,679,205 of record CM063468.1, on the reverse strand, counting down.
ATGAATATCATCACCATTGTGCTCTTATCCTGATTACTTGAGGTCGTCGCAATATGAACTGCGGTATCCTACTAAAATTATAAACGCAAAAGTTTGCGAGTATGTGAGGATGTGAAGATGTTTGTTGCTCTTTCACGCAAAAGCTATTGAATGGATTTTGATAAAGCTTCACAATAATATAGCTTACATATCAGAATAACACATAGGCTATAATTTAGCTCGATATTCTACTGGGAAGAGGAACTGTGGGTGAAACCGCAGGGCGCTTCTAGTGTGTACATAAAACTATTTTACGGATTTCATCGCGTTTGTATTTGATTACGTATCACTTGTAAGTAGCGGCTCAAAATGCGTCAGTCTTCCAGACTGCACAGTTGAGTTCTTGGCAGGTTGTGGCGTGGCTCACGGTCCTATTTGTTGCCCCGGATAAAGCAGAGCGTGACCGACAGAAAAACTGTATAATTAAAAAGAAAATACATTTCCGTGTGGTAACGGAGTAAGAATCCATCACCCCTTTTCTTGCCCGTGGGTGTCGTAAAATATGACTAAGGGATATAATATGCATATAGCATCTGTGCAAGAGAAGGAAAATTCGAAATAAACGCTATGCCAACATGTCTGACCAGACATGTTGGCATAGCGATTATATTAGTTAAATTTCCCTTCTATTGGAGAGGGGGCTTGAACCCAGCAGTGGGACGTATATGAGCTATGATTATGAGGAAAAAGAAATGCAAATTACATTGCAAAACGTATAGTGATTCAACCTCTACATATCCTTTAAGGGATTAAGGCTGAAACAAAAACAACAGCGAGTATTATCCCTAAAAACTATTCTCTGCAGAGATATATTTACACCCCAATACTGATTCTAACAAGGTACTCCTCGTCAAACTATCCATAATTCTTATATATACATTTTCCCTGAAAGGGTTCCCTATAAGGGCGACCTATATTTCACAGGAGCCGATAGCAAAGTAATAGCCAAGGCTGTCTGTGGAACCACAATAGAAATTTCTTACCTTTTTTCCAAACCAGTAGTTTTTTAAGCGCAGTGTTACACTACATTTGGTACGAAGTTGAAAAAGAGAAAGATTAGTGGTTTTTTTTTATATCCAAGTTATAAATGTATCATAGAGTTACGTTTTATATTTTATACTTTGAAGGTTGGCTTGAGAAAAGGCATGCGAATTTATTGTGTGCCCTATAATACAGTTTTTACAACTAATGGTCACCTGTACCCTAGTAAGGGTGACCTTTTCCAACAATACAAAAAATAATTCTTTATGTAATCTTAGTTTATATATTAATACTGAAAAATAAATGTAACCTATTTTTTGAGACCTATAAAATTTATTGTCATAATTTTATGTATAGTATGTATCCTTATTCTGTATGGTGACGCGTTAAAAATACAATTCATTACCCCCTCTCTTGTCTATGGGTGCTATTAAAATCGACTAAGGGATAATATGCAGGTTACATTGATGCAAGAGAAAGAAAACTAGAAAAAAAACCCCTATGCCAAGACGTTTTTTTTAGTGTAAGTATAGTTGTTAGCCACAAATGGCTTTCATACACTTTTAGCGAACTATAAGCTCCGCTGAACTCTGTAGTGTCAACACGCTTGAGCAGCGTGGTATATTTATTAAGTAAAATTCTCTCTCACGAACGGGGAGGCCCAAGACGGTCAATAGGGCGTATATGGGCTGAGATGAGATAATATGTATTCTTATGTCTATCCGTGTGGTGATAATACAATACAATACAATTCGCCACTAACTTTCCCATGGATGTCGTAAAGGACGACTAAACAAAATTTGCATATTATCTATGAAATTGATAGAAAACTCGAAATAAAGCGGTATATCAACTTGTCTGATCAGCATGGTATAGCAGATCAATTGTCTTTTTATTATGAAGGAGACATGAGTTCAGGAGTGTAAACATATATGAGCTGTGGTTATGATTATGATGATTATGATGGGTACCCTCTCCTCTCGACGTCCCTCCTCGGGAACGTCGGTCGGTCAGCCTCTCTGCGGGTGACTGACTAATCCGCGGCCCATTCACCCGCGGCCTCAGCTAGGGCGGCATCAGGCGCAATGATTTCTATCCTTGAAATTCATAGTAGTACCCAAGTAATAAAAGTACCATTGCTGAGCTGAAACCGCCTTCGTAATGTAAGAAAAAAAATACTTATTATCAGAAGAGTTGCTATAGTGAATTCTGATGTTTACGCGAGTATTATACATTGTAAATAAAACTATTTTACAGATTTTATCGCGTTTGTATTTGATTTTTAATTGCCCAACGTTTCGAACACTTTACAGCGTTCCAGATTACGGACAATCAAAAATCAAATTAGGGATGTGACTTGGAGGGAATATAATCGATTAATAAATAATCGTTTTTTTTCTTTAAAATAAATCGATTATAAAATAATCGATTAATTAGAAATAAATAATCGATCATTAAAATAACCAATTTTTCTCCCACCAGGATTATGATATCTTTTTTTTTTTGGAAAATGTGTGCTTTATTTTCTAATACAGTTTGAAACACTGCACGCGGTATCGTGATGACCTTTTTTTGGAAATCTGACAGTAAAAGAATCGATTAATTTTAATGTAAAAAAAAAAATGATTTTTTATTATTTTAATAGTCGATTATAAAAATCGATATAGAAAATTATCGTTTAATAATCGATTATTATAAAAATCGATTATTTTTCACATCCTTAAATCAAATACAAACGCGATAAAATTCGTAAAATAGTTTTATTATAGATTATTTTTTCGAAAGTTCTTTCTCTTGTATCAAATGTTACCTGTATCAATTAGTTCTCTCTTGCGATCTCCCATGGGAAGGGAATGAATGGTGCTACATTATATTTTTACTCAGTTATTACATGGAAATTTAGGTCTTCATTGTCATTATCTCAGCTCATATACTCGCTGGGCTCGAGCCTCCTCCACAATAGTAGGGAAATTGAACTTCTATAACCACACTGGTCAGACGAGTTAGTATAAGATTATATTTCGAGTTTTTTTTCTGTTTCACAGATATTATTTTCATATTATATCCCGTAGTCGTGTTTTACAATACCCGTAAGAAAATAAATATTGTATTTTTACTCCGTAACTACACGGAAATTGAGAACTTAATTGGCTTTAATAATACTCTCAAGTTATATTAAATATTAAGTTTCCCATAATTGCACTAAGGGAAGTTATAATTGCCACGTCTTGTAGTCGAGTTAGCGATCGAATTTGATATTATAATTATGTTTACCAGGACTCGTTTCAGTTCATACACGTCCCACTGCTGGGCTCGAGCCTTGTCTCCAATAAGAGGGATATTAACTAATATTATTATAACGGTCAAATATGTTGGCGTTTTATGACGAGTTTTACTTCTCTTGCAACTCTAATATCTATTGGTATATGCATATTAGGTCCTTTAGTCGTCTTTTACGATATCCAAGGGCTAAATAGGGGATGTTAAATTGTATTCTTAGGGCAAGGCCACACGGTTCAGCCCCGCATCGCACCGCATTACTCGGCACCGCACTGGCAGCAGAGCATGAGCATTGCGGCGTCGTAATGTTCCTACGACGGGGCGCCAGCGCCGCTGCACCACCTCAACAGGGTTAGCTTCGCTTATTGGTAAAAGTACAAACAACTGAGCGGCGCCGCACTACTTGCACCCCTCCCCGCCTCGTCTTCCTCACGCCGTTGTCCGGTACACCTGCGGTGCGGCGCCGGCACCGGATACGCCGTGTGGAATATCATACATTTTTATATGTAGAAAACCGTTGCGGTACTGCTCAGGGGTTGTGCTGCAGAACCACACCGTGTGGCTCGGCCCTTACTCCGTTACAATACGGAGGACTGCAGATTAAATAATTTTTCCGACTTTATGGCGATAGTTGATTGTATGGAGCGGCACTTAATACGCTACTATAGTTTGACTTAAATAATTTCATCTTGGCAAAGTAATATATTCCTATATCAACACGTCTGACTAGCATGGTATAGCAGGTCAATTGCCCTTCTATTGTGGCTGGATTCAAGCTGAATAGTGGGATGTTTATGAGCGATAATGTTGACAGTAATAAGTTCAAATATCTAATTCTTTAAGATAAAGGTAAATCCGTCTTTTTATTAACCCTTTATAAATAGCCTTTAAATACCTCAAAATAGATTCGCTTAGAGTTTTGTTGTACTTCCGATTCGGTACAATAAAAGTAAAGGCAGTTCTCAATATTGTCAGCAGTAAAATATTTGAACACTAGTGTTTACTGTGATTTTGTTCGAGCGGAAAACTGTACGTTATTTTCCTTATAAATACAAAGTCCTTTTCTTTGGAATTTTCAACGTGAAATTTGTTCAGAACATGCGGAATTCTCTGGCGTTTACCTGCTGACGGTTATCTTGTGATATCAAAATTCAAAATGAGATTTCGCAAACGTAAAAAGTATGTTTTCGTTAAGTTTTACGTCAGTCACTCGTTATAGAGCGAGCTATGCTCGGAAGTTTCCGAGCATTCCTTCTAACGGAAATTAGAATCGAAAATACAGAAATCCTTAGAAGAACTAATGTAAAGGACATAGCAGAATTAGCACGCTGAGTGGGACTTGCGGTGGTTATGTTATTATCACCTTTTGGTAAGGCTTATGTTTAACAGCAAATACTGATGAAATCGGTGTTGGAAAATGCGTTAATTCTCTTCAAGGAGGCAAGTTACGTTTGTTAGTGCTCAATAAGTACTAAATAAATCGAATTATATAATTAAAGAACTTGATGGTATAGTTGGCTTATATACCGATGCCACTGTATCAAGTGTCTCAGATTTGATTCCTGTGCAGAATAATATTCTATCTTTATTATCATTATCTCAGCCCATACGCGTCCCACTGTAGGACTCGGGCCTCCACTCCTATAGGAGGGCAATTGACCCACTATACCGCGCTGGTCAGACGTGTTGGTATAGGGTTTTGTTTAGAGTTTTCCTTCTCTTGCATAGATATTATGTGCATATTATATACCTTAATCGTCTTTTACGACACCCACGGGCAAGAGAGGGGGTGGGGAATAGTACTCTTACTCCGCTACCACACGGATAATATTCTATATACCTCTTGCTGTGTGGTAGCGGCTTCGAATACTACCAACCCTTGCTTTGCTCGTGGGTGTCGTAAAAGACGACTAAGAGCCCTAGATTGACCCGGACCAACTCCATCTGGTACCATTTGGGTCAACGATTACATTCCCAAGGAGGGTTGACGTCAGGCAGGCGGCCGGTCATAAAAGTCATTGCCGAAACTTTTTGCAATATGTCAAAACAGATGACATATTGCGTCGACCCTAAGTAATTGGGATAAGAGCAAAATGATGATGATGATGATACCTCACGGCTTGTAACTCTGCAACTAGCTGTAATTTATTGTACGTTAGTAGGATTTTGATTAAATATCTCAGTCCATTCTTAGCTGCCCTAAAGAAGGGGGAAAACGTACTTCATTCCTGCTATTGAAGTGGCTCGCACTTAATACTGATATCATGGACTTAACTATTGCCAAGTGTGTCTACCGCTGCTTTTGGGCCTTCAACTATCTTGCTCACCAAAAAAAATACAATAAGCAATTGCTATGAACTACACATATGTATATTTTATACAATAGCATCATACAATTCAGGATACATACATATACTCACGCTTGTTTCTCATAAGGGTAGGCAGAAACCACTTACCTCCACTTGCTACGATTTTAACGTACCACTTTCGCCTGCATAGTCTAACCAAAAAAGGGGTACTTCTAGGCCTGTCTTAAGAACGTACCCAAATTAAACGTGAAACGTCTGACTTATTTTGCTCTTTCCAATACTTTCGTTCACTTTTACGATCCATTAATGATTATACCACAGAAAACTGAATTTTGCCTTATTTTCTGCCTGATTTACAGTGGTATTAGTTCCACCAGTATCAAGCGGTTCTACCACATCTTAGTTATTCTTCAATTTTCAAAATACCAGCTTGGTTGTAAAAACAAGAAATCGATAAACATAATCTATTAAGTGCCTACTTATTACTCTATTGAAGCGTGAAGGTAAAGGTTTAACAACCATAATATACAAACATGTATTTGGAATGGAAAATTTCAATGTACGAACACTTGACACAGTTCGGGCCGAGATATATTTCTAATTGGCACTTAACTGTACAATTTCTGTAGCATACGATTTCGTATTCGATCAATTATTAAAAAATATTGAGTTTTAACTTTTAATAAGATTAATAAAATAAAACTTGTACTGTATAATCTTTATATAATTCTTCTTATCGTATATCTGTAACTGAACTCCTCTTAAATGGTTGGATCGATTTGGGTGATTTTGTTTTGTGTGTGGGTGGATTTGAGAATGATTTAGAATTATAATTGGACTCGGTAGGTAGCTCCTTAACCGTATTCAAGAAGAATAACTGTTTTTTATTTAACCAGAATAACATCTTTGGGTTGAGCTAGTAAAACACAAAAATTATCTACTTAAATGTGTTATAAATAAAATTAATTTTACTGTTTTTATTTCGTTTGTATTTGATTGCCTGACATTTCGAACACTTATCAGCATTCATGTTCACGCATCGAAAATCTCCGTTATAACGATGACTTGTTGCACGTGAGACATCTTAATCCGTCCGTAACCATGAACGCTGAAAATACTCAAAACATTTGAAATAAAAACTCAAATACAGACGTGATAAAATCAGTTAAAATAGCTTTATTTAAAATGTGTAATATACGCGCAAACATTATAAATAATCATTATTTATATCTATTATAGACTTTAAAACTATTCAACCGATAGGCATTAAATCGGTTTCATTATAAAGCTAATATTGCGAATATAGATTTAGACGTTTGGTAACGATGTATCATCATCTCAGCCCATATATGTCCCACTGTTGGGCTCGGACCTCCTCCACTATGGGAGAGCAAATTTACCTACTATACAACGCTGGTCAGAAATATTGGCAAAGGCTTTTGTTTCGAATTTTCCTTCTCTTGCATAGATGTTGTATGCGTATTATAATCGCTTAGTCGTCTTTTACGATAGTCACGGCTAAGAGAGGGGTTGGTGAATTGTATTTTTACTCCGTCACCACAGGGAAACGATGTATAAATATGACAATATATAAGTAGGTACCCTTAAGAGGCTCATGCAGAATAAATGGTTTGATTTAATTTAACACCACTGAAACAATATATTATGACCTACAATGGCAATATGATCCATTGAAGAAATTCTTCTGTTTTTTTTTTTTATCTTATACAGAGCAGCCTCTATTGCGTAACCTAGTAGATTATAAGAGATACGTAAGTTGCACTCACATTAATGATAATAATAATGATATTATTCTAGCTTATATACCTATTTCTCAGTACTGGACTCAAGTACCGGATTGAGCCATATTCGGGTTAGCTATATCACCCATAGTCCGGGCTAAGCTGTGAAAGCCATCTCTGGCTAACAGCTATAGACACACAAAAAAAACTAGACTCGAGCCTTCTACATAACGGAGAGAAAATAACTTACTATACCACGCTGGTCAAACGGATGGGTAATAGGGTTATATTTCGAGTTTTATACCTCTTGCATAGGTCATTATCATCATCATCATTTCAGCTCGTATATGTCCCACTGTTGGACTCGAGCCTCCTCCATAATAGGAGGGAAATTACACCTTACCATTCTGGTCAGACGGATTGGTATAGGGTTTTATTTCAAGTTTTCCTTCTCTTGCATAGATGTTATATGCATATTATATCCGTTATTCGTCTTATACGACATCCACGGGTAAGATAGGGTGTGGTGAATTGTATTCCTACTCCGTCACCACACAGTAAATAAGACACAGACAACGCAGATGGCGTAGTGGTTAAGATAACGACCTACTGTGCCAGTGTCGCGGATTCGAATCCCACTTAGGAAAACACTTTGTGCGATCCACAAATTGTTCTCAGTCTGGTTGTAATTTGTGTCCGTTAATTATATGTTGGTAAAGTCCCCCGCAACACAAAGATTATTGCCTTAGTACATTCTTATTCTTTACTAAAAAATAAATAAGGCATAACTAAGAACTATGATATCAAAACAAATCCTTACTAATATTATAAATGCGAAAGTAACTTTGTTTGTTTGTTACGCTTTCACACTTAAACCACCAAACCGATTTAAAAAATTCTTTCATCAATAGAAAGCTATAATATCAGGGAGTAACATATGCTATATTTGATCCCAGTATTCCCACGGGAACGGAAACTACGGGTAAGGCGACTGAAACCGAAGCGAAGCGAGGGCGCATTGCTAGTAAATAATAAATACGATTAAACAAAACAACGCTGACCGTGCTACGTCTTTTCGTAGCAAAACTGAGGCTTTTCGTAGCAAAATAAAAGTTTTCATTTCGAGTTATATACACGTATTTGTGCATACTTTGGCACATGCTCCAGTTGATGTTTCAGCAACATCTTACTTCATGTAATTCCCACTGCTGGAGTTGAGCCTCATTAATAATGTAAGGTAAATTGACATACTATATAACGAACATCTAACAAGTGGAATATGGCCTTCGTTCTTTAGAGTGAGAAGTGAACAAAAAATTTGATCATTCGTTCATCATTCGGTCTGTCAACAATTATGTCGATCCCAAGTCATTGGGATATGGGCAGGGTGATAATGATACCTAACCCGGTGACCGGATCGGGGATTAGTTCGTCACCCGCACAGAGGCTGACCGTGCGACGGCGATCGACGTCCCGAGAAAGGAACGTCGTAAGAGGAGGGTACCCCACAGGGTTTGCGCCGGGATGGCCACGGAGTACAAGGAACTCGGTACCGGTTATCGACGCAACAGCGAAGGAAAGTGGGTACGGTGGGTTATGGGACAGCGCGCGGCCCCTTTAATGCCACGGACGGGCCTGGATGACCTGTGGGCTGACAATAACCCATCCTAAAAAAGGGGGATAATGATGATGAGTATTCGTAATGCCACATAGCACGGCATTTAAAATCTTATATCTTTAAACGAGCAATGCTTGTGTATATATATATATATATATATCGGAAACGGCTCTAGCTAGGTTTTATTTATAGAAAATGTTGTTTTGTCCGTGTTTTTAGCAAAACAATACATGACATTAAATTTTAAAAGAATATTGAATTCAAATTTCGTTGTCAACGTCATGAGTTACGCTAGCTCAGTTGAGAAGTTGACAGGTTCTAATTTTGGTTTTTTTGGCATTCAAACAGCGTCGGTTCGAATCTCGGTGTTATTATTATTCTCTTTTTGTATATTTTTTATATATTTTTCATTATTTATTTTTTATTAATATATATCTAAATAAATTCGACACAAATATTCCGAGCGAAGCTCGGTCAACCAGATATTGTTTTATAAATGTTACTAAGGTTCTATATATATTTTTGTAATGCCACATCTGTAATCCCATAGGAGCAATTACAGCAAGTAATTTTTAAACCCACGTAATTAAGAGCGGCCTATAATTGCGAAAACGGTGTATACAGGTACAGATGCAGAAATTGTGGATCTTATTAGATTTTTTTTAGAGAAAACTTGAAATAATGGGGCATATCATTATTCATTAGGGCATAGGGTGGTAGTGGAAATAAGAGTAAAATCCACCATAACTTTTTCAATCACCCATCCACCAATCCTTCTCACCAGCGTGGTATAGTAGGTTAAACTTTCCTATTATGATGCAAGCTCGATTCTAACTATGGGCGGTATATGAAGCGAGATAATGATAATAGTAGCTTTTCATTGGTGAAAAAAGGGAGCCGTCGCTCACGACGCTTGACAGATATTTAACATCAAAATTATTTTGTACAAGTATATATGCATAAATGAATAGGAACTAATATGGCATAAAGTATTAATAAATTATTACGATTGCTTTGCCAGAAAATGATGATTTTTATTCAATAAACCTTTATTTTCATTAGTATATATGTTTTCATTAGTATATATGTGTAATATATATGTATTCATTTATTTTATTCATTTTATTTTCATTAGTAAATATGTTTTTGTATTCTATAGGTATGCGAGCTCAGTGCGGCGAGAGAGATAGCGCATCAGCTCTTGCGCACAACATCGCGTCGCTCCGTCTCGCTCATACACTACGTATAGACTATGTACGTACATATATATAGCGTAGCGTTAACTCCACGCAACAACTCCATCCGACGTCCTCGTCACGTCCTCGACGAAGAGGACGACAATATCACACTCGCTCAACAAAGAGCCTACACGGCCCGCGAGGCCTTAACAAATAAATATCCGCGGTTCCGTCCTCGCCGTCGAGGTGCAAAACCGCGCCGCGCAAAAGTCACGACTAAAAACGTGGGCACGCCCACTTTGCCTCCAGCGACGCCCCAAGCCGTGAGGTCCGTTACCCACAGGGGGAGCCCTTGGGCGATGTCGCTTAGCATACTTTTCTCCGGGTTGAGAGCCCTCAGCGCTCATCCATAGTCCGCGTCAAGCTGTCAAGGCCATCTGCGGCCAACAGCTGTACACACAAAAGAAAAAAAAAATCCACGCAACAACCGGGTTGAGAGCCTTCCGCTCGCCCATTGACCGCGTTAAGTGCGACCAACAGCTACACACAAAAAAAAATCCACGCAACAATAATCAGGTTTACCCTTGCAAATTCCATCGCATAGCGTGACGTTGTAACGCCACGAGCTGTTTACGCTACGCCAACGATCAGGTTCACCCTTGCCTATAAATGTTTCACATTAAAAATTTTAAAATCGGTTTAATATTTTAGCCATGAATTTTTAACGAACAAATAAACAAGCTCACGTTTACATTTGTAATATTGGTTAGGATATGTTAATACATAGGAAATAATTAATCAAATACGTATTCAAAGTGTTATATATTCAAGGCTCAAAGGTGTGAAATTTAACCGTAAATTACAAACTCTAGACGGCTTTACGTCATAGTTATTACGTCACATCACTAGAAGGCTGACTTATGATACATAATTCATATCAGCGCCAAGAAATCAGGAATAATATGACATTGAAAAGAATTACACATTACGAATAAGAAACTTTACTATATTTTATCTTTAGCCTTGAAAAGAAAGCAAATTATCTTTATTATCTTAATGATTTCTGATGTTTACGCGAGTATTACACATTTTAAATAAAACTACTTTACGGATTTATCGCCTTTGTATTTGATTTTTAAATGCCCGACGTTTCGAATACTATAGCATTCATGGTCACGGGCGGACTAAGATGTCTTACGTCCAACAAGTCAGTTATTACAGACATTTATAAATTATCTACCCGCTACAGAAAATTAGTAATTAAATTTTGACCCACATATTTGTACAAATTTATTGCCAGTATAAGAAGAAAATGATTGAATATGAAAAGAATATATTGTTTATGGTTAGTAATTATTAATTATTTAATTTGTAAAAAAAAATATTTGTAATTAATAAATTGTCATAATAATTGCTACAAATTATGTTTGCTTTATTCTTTCTTTCTTTCTTTAAATTATAATAAAAAAAAAATACAAATTATATTATAGAATCATTTTCTTCTTATACTGGCAATAAATTTGTACAAAAATGTGGGTTAAAATTTAATAAATTTTATAACTAATTTTCTGTATCGGGTAGATAGTTATAAATGTCTATAATAATGATGACTTGTTTGACGTGAGGCATCTTAGTCCGCCCGTGACCATGAATGCTGCAGAGTGTTCGAGACGTCGGGCAATCATAAATCAAATACAAATGCGATTAAATCCATAACGAATCGGACGGCGTAGCGTAGGACGACCCCCCACTAGGTGGACTGACGATATTCTCAAAGTCGCAGGGAACCGTTGGATGAAAGTGGCGCAGGAGCGTACCGAGTGGCATTCTCGTGGGGAGGCTTATGTGCAGTAGTGGACGTCTGTAGGCTGATGGATGGATGCATGGAAAATCCATAGTTTTATTTACAACTAGCAACCCACCCTCGCTTCGCTTCGGTTTCAGTCGCTTTACCCGCGGCGTAGTTCCTGTTCCTGTGGGAATACCGGGATAAAATATAGCCTATGTTACTCCCTAATATTATAGCTTTCCATTAGTGAAAGAATTTTTGAAATTGGTTCGGTGGTTCAAGCGTGAAAGCGTTACAAACAAACAAACAAATATCCTTACTTTCGCATTTATAATATTAGTATGGATGTAGGTATTGAGATAAATTATATTGTAAATTCCACAAAAATCTGTCTTATGTAGAAATAGTTACCACTACATAATATAAGAAAGTCATAATACAACGTCAGCTTTGCATTACTTGAATTCTAATTAGTGTGTTTTTATCATATAAATAAAAAAAAAATAAAAAAAAAACACGTTCTAACTTACGCTATTAGCTTAAGTAAAGCAACGGAATTGTGTTATGACATTACGGAAGTAGGGCTTCCCGGGCGTGAAAAATTACTATCGAATGGTATCGAATTTTTCACCTTTGCTTGTAGGAAATTTGCGAGGTTATAATGACATATAGAACTGGAAATGACATTTTTAAAAATTTAAATATTACTCCTCTAAACAATGTACCTGTCTTTTTTATGTAATGACGGAGTCACCGAAGTACCTTTAGCCTAGGTACTTTAGGCTTATATTTTTTTTTTTTTTGGGGTGGGCTGCGGTTGGCGCACTTCCGCACCACTCCGTCCGGGGCGACAGAGGGGCTTAAGCACGCAACTCCCGCAACCCACCCGAACACCACGTCGCCTTCGTCGTTGGGCCGATCACTGGAGCAGGGTTACTTGTCATCAGTGGCCGGCCCGACGGAATACCCCCTACCCGGGGTACCCTCCCATCGACCGACGTCCTCCCTCGGGGAGGACGTCGGTCTTTCCTCACGCGGTCGGCCTCTCGGCGGGTGTCGGACTAATCCCCGGTCACGTCACCCGCAAGTACTTTACGCAGGTACTTTAGGCTTAGGTTACCTAAAGGTACTTTGGTTACGTAAGCCTTATAACCATTTGTTTGCGCCGCATTAAATAATGACGAAAAATAAATTAGGAAGCTACTGAAAACCGCGAAGTCGCAGTGTTGATATTTTTTTAGAAAACAACGTTTTAATGGTTTATCGGTCTGAGAGACCAACGCGCAAGTATTAAAATTATTTATTATGGTTAAAATAATTTATTATGGTTAAAATAATTTATTATGCATAGACCCCGAGAGTTCACTTACATATTTTCAAGTTTATAAAATTAAAATAAATTATCCAAAAAAATAAACTACCACCGGATCGGAACGCGACCGCTACTGAGAGGATCCGGCAAGAAACTGTGCGGGCTTGTTTATTATTTATCATTTTTCACTTTGTTTTTCTTCTTACTAGATATAAAATTGTGTACACTATGTTTTGTAAGAACTAACTCCACCATCCTTCGAACCACAAGATACGTAATATAATTCAAACGATTATGGCTGGACCAGATCCCACAAGCCAGAGAAAAATTTTGGTTCAATGAATGATTGGTGAAAATAATTCCATTCACAAATCTCTTTATATCCATGTAACAACCATGATTTATGAAATTCACGCCCCAAACATTTCAGTTAGAAGTTTGACAAGTCACTCCGTGCGCTTGTTATTGATTTATTTCAACCAATCGACTTCTTATTTAGTAGAAAATATAGGAAAACTTGCCGACGCGATTTATTATTTCATTCGGCGATACAAACAGGACGTGTTTATTTGAATGAAAGTGTAACATCTTGGAGCGACGTTATTATATTTTGTTTTTTTAATGAAAACTCTATGTCATAACGTAATATATACATATAAAATGCTTTTATCTGAATGACAGACTGACTGACGAATCAACGCACAGCCTAAATCTGAAATTTATAGAGTGAGAGAGATCTGACACTTAGACGGTGTATTCTTTGTATTATGTAGGCATTCGTTAAGAAAGGATTTTCTAAAATTCTGCCCATAATGGGGTGAAAAGGGGGGTGCAATTTTGGATTTTTGGTTGCATTTACTATTGCAGTCATATTGTATTTATTGGCCCCATCTACATCTAATTTTGCATAAATAGTCTGTAGCGGATATAATGGTAGACGTGTTTTGTATTTCATCGAAATTCATTTTACAAAATATAACAAAAAAATATTTTATTTTTATTATTTATCCTTTAAATCCCTACACTATATTAAAGATTTTTATATTTTACTAGCAACCCGCCCTCACTTCGCTTCGGTTATAGTCGTTTTACCCGCGTAGTTCCCGTTCCCGTGGGAATACCGAGATAAAATATAGCCTAGTTTACGCCCTGATATTATAGCTTTCCATTGGTGAAAGAATTTTTGAAATCGGTGCAGCCGTTTTGAAGATTACCTGGAACAAACAGACAGACAAACAGCCAGACAGACAAAAATTTTTTAATCCCTATTTTAGGCATAGGTGTCGTGCAAATAACCGTGTGAGCATGAAAAAAGCCTATTATTTTGACATTACAAACAGACACTCCAATTTTATTTATTGGTATAGATAAGTACTGAAAGATTTAAAGGATTAATAACGTAAATTTTATGTTTATAAAGCATTATTTCTTATATAAACTTTCAGTTTACTTATAATGAGGTACAAAACTAATAATCTAAACTAATAAAAAAATATCATAATGTAATTTATCATAGTCTGTATTTACAATTATCCCCCCTCTATCTTTACCGTGAATATCGTAAAAGACGACTAACTGCATGAGAAATAATATCTTTCAAAATAAAACAACATGAATCCGTTCGGGAAACTTAAGAGGATCTTCTCGTCCAACATACCTCAGTGTCTGAAAACACAGGTATACGACCAGTGTGTGTTACCAGTGATGACTTACGGCACGGAAACGTGGTCCCTAAATGTAGGCCTCATAACAAGGCTCAAAGTCGCTCAGCGTGCTATGGAGCGGGCTATGCTTGGGATTTCTCTGCGAAATAGAATCCGAAATATGGAAATCCGCAGAAAAACGGGTGTAACCGACATAGCACGAAGAATTAGCGCGCTGAAGTGGCAATGGGCAGGCCACATCGCTCGACGAACCGACAACCGCTGGGGAAGAAAAGTTCTCGAGTGGCGATTACATATTGGACGACGCAGTGTAGGATGCCCCACCACTAGGTGGACCGACGACATGGTGAAAGTTGATGGGCATCGTCGGATGCAGGCGGCACAGGACCGCACTTTGTGGCGTAACACGAGGGAGGCCTACGTCCATTAGTGGACGGCGATAGGCTGAAATGATGATGATGATGAATCCGTCTGATCAGTCTGATGTAGTAGGTCAATTCCCCTCCTATTTTGAAGGAGACTGGAAAGCGTACATTGAATGAAAAGATAATAATGAATGCATAATAACATTTACTATTCGTTAGCATTCTGCTCATTATCAATCACTTGGACTCGACGTAGTATATATTGCACAAATTACAAACGTTATTGGCATTTTGATCGGCCGCCAGTCTGACCTTAACCCTCCTTTTAAATGTAATAATTGACTACATGGCATCAAATGGGTTTAGCCCAGGTTCTTTTATTACACCTAGGGACATGAATAAAGTATTGATACTTTTACGTATCGAGTACTTTTCTTTCGATACTGTTACTCAATGAGTACTTTTTGGCAGGTATTGTATCGAATAAACTGTAGAAATAATTCATATTAAAATTGACATATTTATAGTTACGCCATCTAGTTCAAACGTAATGAACCTTTCAAAACGTGGCTCGCAACATTTTTCAATCGTTCACAGACGTTCATTTCCTAAAAAAAAAGCTCATCGCGGACATAGGTTCTATGAAAAGTACTCGGTACTCGAATACTTTGAAGTATCGATACTTTTGTTTCGATACTACTCATGAGTACAGTATCGATACTATCTATTCGATACCCCCTATTTACACCCACGAGGAATATCATCATCATCACTGTTGTCCACGTACACTGTTTTTTTTTTCACGCTGTGAAAATACATTACGCACTAGCGTAAATGCACATTGGAAATCCCTCCCCCACCGGTTACAGACGAGGGGGTGTGTGTGCGATTGCGACGAGGACACGGCGCAGCATACGCTCGAGGCTTGTGCCGCCTGGGCAGAGCAGCGTCGTGAACTCGTCACAATCATCAGTGCCGACCTGACGCTGTTGACCATCGCTAGGGTGATGCTCGACAGCGTCAGGAACTGGGACGCGGTTGCAACCTTCTGCGAGGTAGTGATCTTGCAGAAGGAGGCGGCGGGTCGCGCGCGCGAGGAGCTCAGCCTCGAAGAAGCGACCCGCCGCCGGCAACTGGGGCGGCGCAGGCGCAACCTGCGCGTCATGCCGCCCTAGCCGAGGCCGCGGGTGACGTGACCGGGAAGTTAATACCGCGTGAGAAAAGACCGACGTCCTACCCGAGGGGGGGACGTCGGTCGATGAGAGGGTACCCCAAATAGGGGGTATTCCCTCAGGCCGACCACTGATGACAAGTAACCCTGCTCCGGTGGTTGGCCCAACGACGAAGGCGACGTGGTGTTCGGCTGGGTTGCGGGTGTGCGTGCTTACGCCCCTCTGTCGCCCCGGATGGCGTGGTGCAAGGAGAGCGCCGACCGCAGCCCACCTCAAAAAAAAAGGGAGTGTGTGTGGGACTCGCCGGTCATAAAAGTGACCGAAATACCCACTAAAACCACAGCGGCCTCTTCCGCGCTTTTACGGGGTGCCGGAGAGATCGTCTGATGACATTCTATCCCCGACACTCTAGGCCACGTCCACTGCTGGACGTAGGCCTTCCTCATGTTTAACCATAAAGTGCAGTCCTGTGACGCATTCAATATTGTAACATAAATTAATCCAATAAACTACCACCGGATTGGAAAATGACCGCTACTAAGAAGTAAATCAGCGGGCTTGTCTATTATTTTTATATATTTTTTTTCAGACTTATATAAAAATTTATATAACATGTCTAGTAAGTACCAGCACCAGTATGAATATCTTCGAATCACAAGCTATTTATGTACAGGTATAATTGAAATCACCAACCAAATCCCATAAGCGGCACCCAACCACGATTTAACTACTAGTGCAGCCATCCCTCTATTATAACTGTAATACATGCATTATATACCCACGAGAAAAATATGGGATCGTGAATTGTATTCTTACTTCGTCGGCAATGAAAATAAAAAATAGCCATCATCATCATTAACATCTCCTATAAGTCTCACTGCTGTGCTCGAGATTCCTTCACAATGGGAGTGTAATTGACCTCGTGCACCACGCTGGTCAGGTTGGTATAAGATTTTAATTTGAGTTTTGTTTCTTTTGCACAGTTGTAATATATCCATGATATATCTCTTAGTCGTCTTTTATGACACCCATGGGTAAGAGAGGGGGTGGTGAATTGTATTTTTACTCCATCACCACACGGATATAGTCATTATTATCATCATTTCAGCTTATTTACGTCCAATAGAAGGGATAATGACCTTACCATGCTGCTCAGACCGGTTGGTAAAGGGTTTTGTTTCGAGTTACCCCTCTCTTACATAGATACCATATGCATATCTAATTCCCCAGTCGTCCCTTACGACACCCACGGGTGTACTCTTACTCCGTCACCACATGGAAGGCTACATTAGATATAAATTGATAAAAATTCTTGTGTACGTCTGTATGTTACTGAACTCCTAAACGGCTGGACCAATGTTAATGACATTTTTTGTGTATATTCAAGGGGATTCGAGAATGATTTAGATTCACAAATTTTATTTTATTTGAACACAACAACGTTTGTGGGATCAGCTAGTTTTATATAAAACAGCATTCTTTTTTTTTTTACAATGTCCGAATAGTTCCGTTATAATATGGCTTAGATAAGTACATTGCCGTGTGGTAAGCTGATTATGAATAAAGTAATGGCCGACTAACAATACATTTTACACAGAAATACTACATATGATAAAATAGGTATATAATATCTTATTAAATATGTAAGTGCTAAAACTAGCTGCAGAATACGCGAACAAAGTACGATGGAAACGACAGATTTACGCTACCCAACGTCGTGAGAAAGTAGACATTAAGTGTGATAAATTTTAAGTTAACTTACAGCAACGCCTGATTATTAGATTGCGGTTTAAATTTACGCTCGATAAATTGTTTTACTTTCGTGTGATGACGGAGTAAGAATATAATTCGCCACCTGCCAATCTTGCCTGTGTGTATCGTAAATAATTTTTAAATTAAAAAACGGTTTGATATTTGACGTGCCCCACGCCCCATAAAACCGTTTAATTTAAAAATTATTTTTTTCCTTTTTTTACTTTCACTTTTTTAGTTTTTATATTGATTTTGTATAGAGCACTGTATTTTACTTGTCAAGCCCTTTCATTTAATACCCATATTAATGGGATTGAAAAACAAATAGGTTGTCCGCCATTCTGTAGCGGCGGCTATCTTAGATTTTGAATTTGTATAGTACATTGTATTCTACTTGTCAAACCCTTTCATTTAATACCCATATTGATGGGATTTAAAAAAAAATAGGTTATCTGCCATTTTATAACGGCGGCCATCTAGAATTTACAAAAATATTGACTATACATAATTGTATTGTCACCAAAACCAAAGGCGTATACCAAATTTCAGATCAATCGGTTAACAGGAAGAGGGTGAAATTTCAATTACTACATTTGACCCAACAAAGAAAAAATAAACAAACGGGGTAAGCTAAATAAAACCGTTTAGAAAGACGACTAAGTGATATTATGTAGACAACATTAATGCAATTTTGCGTGTGATGACGGAGTAAGATTCATCACCTCCTCTCTTATCCATGGGTACCGTAAAAAACAATTAAGGGATCTTATACAGAAAACATTGCAATTTTCTGTGTGATGACGAAGTAAGAATACAATTCACCACCCCCTTTCTTATCCTTGGGTACCGTAAAAGACGACTAAGGGACTAAAATATACATATAACATCAATGCAAGAGAAAAAAAACTCGAAATAAAATCCTGTAGCAACACGTTTGACCAGCACGGTAATTTTTTTTTTTTTTTGGGTGGGCTATAGGAAGCGCACATGCGGTCTATTCCGTCCGGGACGACGAAACGACGGCGCACAGGCCCACAACCCACCAATACCCACGTCGCCTTCATCGTTGGACCGGCCACCGGAGCAGGGTGGCTTGTCGTCAGTGGTCGGCCCGACGGAATGCCCTTTCGGGTACCCTCACCTCTCGATGTCCCTGTCCCGGGACGTTTGTCGCCGTCACGCGGTCAGCCTCCTGCGGGTGACGGACTAAATTCCCCGGTCCGGTCACCCACGGCCTCGGCTAGGGCGGCATCAGGCCAGCAGTGTATAGCATTCATTGTTTCTCTAAAATTGCTTAAAAACTATGACATAGGATTGAATAGATTACGAGAATTTACTAACACGCCAGCGAAAGGCTCTTATTATGATAAATAGGGAATCAAGGAATCAATTTATTCAATTTTGAAGTACACTTGGATAATTATTAGGAATACTGTTTCTTAGTAATAAGCAAAGTAGCAACCCTATTAATTTTATCGTGTAACACTAAGG
Source organism: Lymantria dispar (assembly GCA_032191425.1). Classification (NCBI taxonomy): domain Eukaryota; kingdom Metazoa; phylum Arthropoda; class Insecta; order Lepidoptera; family Erebidae; genus Lymantria; species Lymantria dispar. The sequence continues at coordinate 8,659,513 of CM063468.1, read as the reverse complement.
AAATGAGCGAGAATATTCAACAAGGGTTAAAATAATTAAATATTGCTGCTCTCAAACGAACATCTCGTTGTGTTTTCATTAAAATTGTGAAAGGGTTAATTTCGTAATATAATTTTAAGTTTATTTTTTTTCTCTTTGGTAGCCATTCTATGAAGTAAATAGGGATTTTTAATGAAAATCATAAAACAAAATGAACACAAAACAGTTATGATGACTGCCGACAGAGGTGAAAACTTAAAACTATGAACCGTTCAATCTTTTTTGCATTTATCATCTTCTTGTTTAATGGCAATAAGCTAGAATAATATGAGCCATTAGTGCTAGTGTTGAGTTTAAATATTGATTATTCACGTCTTTAGTCTTCATATTTTAGTCGGTCGTTAGCATTGATTTGGCGCTGACAGCCAAATCATGCTTCCTCTGAGAATTTTCGCAAAATGTGAAAATGCACGCAAATCGCTATTATATCATATTTACTATATTTCAGCATTTTATTTGCATTATTAAAATAATGCAAATAAAATGCTGAAGTATAGCTATGTAATCATAAAATATCAGCAAAATTATTCAATATATATTACTACAAAACACTAAAATCCTTACTAATATTATAAATGTGAAAGTAAGTTTGTTTGTTTGTTACGCTTTCACGCTTAAACGAGTTATGGGGAAGTGCGCCGCCCTTTCTTCACCCCGGACGGAACGGACGGTGTACCGGTAACCACAGCTTGCCAAAAAAAAAGAAAATATAAATTTTTAATTAGGCGTTTTTTTTTTCTATGGTCAGCGCCCGCCGCCCGGCTTGATTCGGAGCGAGAGAGGGGCGGCGCGTGGCACGGTAATCCACCCACAGCACGTCGCCTTCGTCGTTGGGCCGACCACCAGAGCCGAGTTCCTTGTCTTCAGTGGTCGACCCAACGGAATACCCTCGACGCTTCTTTCCCGGGACGTCGGTCGCCGTCGCGCGGTCAACCTCTCTGCGGGTAACGAACTAATCCCCGGTCCCGTCACCCCCAATTAGGCGTACCACTATTTCTAATTTTTTTCTCAGCTCATATCTGTCCTACTATTGAATACAGTTCTGCATTTGAAGAAAATTAATAAAGGCTAATAAAACAACTGGATTAAACGCATGGGTAGAGTTTCATTTCGAATTCTCCTTCTCTTTCACAGATGTTAAAAGCATCACTTATTATTTTTAACGACATAAACAAGATAAGGGGTGAATAGAATTCTTCATCATCATCATTTCAGCCTATCGCGGTCCACTGCTGGACGTAGGCCTCCCTCATGTTACGTCACAAAGTGCGGTCCTGTGCCGCCTGCATCCAACGATGCCCAGCAATTTTCACCAGGTCGTCGGTTCACCTAGTGGGGGGGGCGCCCTACACTACGTCGTCGGATACGTGGTCGCCACTCGAGAACCTTACTTCCCCAGCGTTTGTTGGTTCTTCGAGCGATGGCCCCATCGCTGCCCATTACCACTTCAGCGTGCTAATTCTTCGTGCTATGTCGGTTACATCCGTTCTTCTGCGAATTTCCGTATTTTAGATTCTATCTGATATATTCTATCGCATATATACTATTGAATATAGTTCTGCATTTGAAGAAAATTAATAAAGCCTTTTTTTTTGTGGGTGGGCTGCGGTCGACGCACCTCCGCACCACTCCGTCCGGGGCGACAGAGGGGCTTAAGCACGCAACTCCCGCAACCCACCCGAAAACCACGTCGCCTTCGTCGTTGGGCCGACCACTCGAGCAGGGTTACTTGACATCAGTGGTCAGCCCGACGGAATACCCCCTATTGGGGTACCCTCCCATCGACGGACGTCGGTCTTTCCTCACGCGGTCAGCCTCTCGGCAGGTGACGGACTAATCCCCGGTCACGTCACCCGCGGCCTCGGCTAGGGCGGCATTAGGCGCAGGTAGTTGCGCCTACGCCGCCCCAGTCGCTGGCGGCGGATCTCCTCATCGAGGCTGCGCTCCTTGCGCAGGCGATCCGCCGCCTCCTTCCGCGAGATCACTGTCTCGCAGAAAGCTGCGACCGCGTCCCAATTCCCGACGCTGAAAATTAATAAAGCCTAATAAAACAACTTGATTAAACGGATGGATAGGGTTTCATTACGAATTCTCCTTCTCTTTCACAGATGTTAGAAGCATCACTTATTATTTTTAACGACATAAGCAAGATAAGGGGTGAATATAATTCTTACTCCGTCACAACAAGGAAAAATGTATGAATGATAAACGAAAACCAAAATAAAACTATTCGAAATATTACATATATTTTACATTGCCTCATATTAGTTGAATGGGCGTATAGACGTACGTTATAGGATATAAACGTGCCTTGAATATTATACTCTTTGAGTTACTAGTTGAGGGAATAAAATGTATTGAACTTACATACTGTGTAGGTTATGTACGTGAGTGGAGGGTAGAAAAGAGTTATTTGAGAATTTTCTTGTATTCTTTATTGTTACCTTATTATATATCTTTTTAGAAATATAATTTTTAATTGTATTAATATTTCTTTGGTGATAGAATAAGAATATAATTCATTACCCGATATCTTACCCGTGGATGTCGTAAAAGGCGACTATGAGATATAATATGCACATATCATCTGTGCAAGAGAAGGAAAATTCGAAATGAAACTTTATACCAACATGCCTAAATAGCATGGTATAATAGGTCAAATTTCCTCCCATTGTGTAGGAGGCCCGAGCCCAACAGTGGAACGTACGTGGGCTGTGATGCGATGATGCCTAAAAACCACCCTAATTTTTTTTGGTCGTTCACCAGACAGACAAAAATGTTTGTTCTGGGTAATCTTCCAAGCGGCTGGACCGATTTTCATAATATTTTACAACCACGTACCTAGCTGTAAAGAGTGACTTAAAACAACTGATGACTAAACACTCATAAAATTTTGCCCGGTCCGAGAATCAAACTCGAAAAAGGTACTTAATGTAATTAATAAATATGCTCAGTAAATATGGTAAAATACAGAAAAAATTGATTGTGTGGTTTTATGAAACCACGGTATGAGTGAAACTTGCGGTGACGATGACGATGATGACGATGATGCTGATGATGATGATTCTCTCCTGACGCCGACGATGCTCTTGATTATAAACTAGTGCCAATACTACCTTATGCTGCACTAGCTACCTACCCTCGCTTTGCTTCGATTTCAATCACCCTACTCGCATAGTTCATGTTCCCGTGGGAATACCTAGATGAAATATTGTTAGGAGTAACTTAACTCCTTATATAGACAGCTACATCATCATCATCATCATCATCATCATCTTGCTCTTATCCCAATTACTTGGGGTCGACGCAATATGTCATCTGTTTTGACATATTGCAAAAAGTTTCGGCAATGACTTTTAAGACCGGCCACCTGTCTGACGTCAAACCTCCTTGGGAATGTAATCGTTGACCCAAATGTTACCAGATGGAGTTGGTCCGGGTCAATCTAGGGCTCTTAGTCGTCTTTTACGACACCCACGAGCAAAGCAAGGGTTGGTAGTATTCGAAGCCGCTACCACACAGCAATAGTAGTAGTAAAATATTATCAATATCGGTTCAGCTGTTTTGAAGATTACCTCGAACACACAGACAGACAACATTTTTTAAACTGTATTTTAGGCATAGGTGTACAAATAACCGTGTAAGCATGAAAGAAGCCCAGTATTTTGACATTCAACACTTCAATTTTATTTATTTGTATAGATATTGGTCCATATAGTAAATACCTGAATTCTGTTGTCACACGAAACTATACTGAAATTGGTACATTGCAGTGCCTTTCGTCATAAGCATTCCGAGTACGAACACCTCACGATTGGTATTAAATAAGGATATTTTCTTCAATTTTCTTTAATCATCCCATCCATATAATTGATTGGCTCAAACCTCCTCCGTAATGGAAGAAAACTGAATTTACCTTAGAATAATAACGTATAGAAGGTTAGTCCGCGCACAAAAAATGAAGCATATCAATTGGAGCCTAATGGAGCTTACGCCGGAACTGTTCCGTAATGTACAAGGTCACTGTACTGCACTTACGTACGCAAGTCTTTAAAAATAAATAGGTAATTATGACGGTTTGTGCATTCAAATGGTGTTAAAAATCATTCATCAATCATTTGAAAATCATAAAAAGATTTTTAACATTACTTTTAAAAATATTACGACGATTTATGTTAATAAAAACAATATTTGATTTCATAATTTGTATAATGGTGTGCGTGTGTCGTGTGTAATCGTCTGCGCGCATGTAGTATTTTTGGCGTCATGTTTTCGATCGCTCGAAGTACGGACACTATCCTTCTATACGTCATTATTCTAAGAAATTGACCCAATATATTTATCACGTTAGTCAGACATATTGGCATAATATTTTATTTTCAGCTTTCCATCGCTTTCAGTGAGTTTATTTGCTTAAATGCCTTACTCGTCTTTGACGATATCCTAAAGTAAGAATACAATTCACCACCCTATCTGTACCATGGGTGTCGTAAAATTTGACTAAGGAGTATAATAAGCATATAACATTTATACAAGAGATGGAAATCTCAAAATTAAACCCTATGCCTATTTAATGATCTGATGTTTACGCGAGTATTACACATTTTAAATAAAACTACTTTACGGATTTTATCGCGTTTGTATTTGATTTTTGATTGCCCGACGTTTCAAACACTTTGCAGAGTTCATGGTCACCTAAACGAATTAAACCCTATGCCTATTGGCATAGAGTTTAATTCGTTTGGGTTCTGGTGTGAAATAAACAGGCCCAGCAGTAGGACGTAAATGCACTGCGATAATGATGAAAAAAAGAAAGGGAATAAGGGATTCCTAATATTTACCTGAGTGTTATAACGGTTAAAATAAATCAAATTTTACGACTTATAATGTCTGTACTTGATTTTTATTTGCGCGACTTTTCGAACACTTTTCAGCGTTCATATGGAGGACATGAAAGGACAAGTCTAAGAAAGGAAATTATTGATTAAAAGGAATTAGATTAGACATGTAAGGAATTATTTTTCACTACTATATATATATATATATACTTTTCGTGTGGTGATGGAGTAAGAATACAATTCACCACTCCCTATCTTGCTCGTGGGTGTCGTAAAAGACGACTGAGGGATATAATACACATAATAACATCTATGTAAGAGAAGAAAAATTCGAAACAAATCTCTATACCAATCTGTCTGACCAGCATGGTATAGTAAGGTCAATTTCCTTCCTATTGTGGAGGAGGCTCAAGCCCAACAATGGGACGTATATGGGCTGAAATGATGATGATTACGACTATCTTATATCTTTAAACGAGCAATTCTTGTATATATATATATATATATTCAGGATCTCGGAAACCGCTCCAACGATTTTGTTGAAACTTGGCATACTAGAGTATTCGGGTCCAAAAAATCGATCTAGCTAGGTTTTATTTATAGAAAATGTTCTTTTGTCGGTGTTTTTAGCATAACAATAAATGACATTAAATTTTAAAAGAATATGAATTTAAATTTCGTTGTAAATGTCAAGAGTTCCGGTAGCTCAGTTGGGGGACGGCCGGTTTTAATTTTGAGTTTTGTAGCATCCAAACAGCGTCGGTTCGAATCTCGGTGTTATTATTATTCTCTTTTTGTAATTTTTTTATATAATTTTTAGCCAGGTCAACCTGATATTATAGAGTAATACGCTATTGAAATATTGGTTATAATTTATTCAACGTCAGTCTTGAACTTTAGAACCTTGACATTTGTACGATAGCTTTTATTAAGTCTATATTAATTACAGCGTAATTATATTGTAGTCAGTATTTATGGTGATGGATTAAGAATACAATACACCGCCCCCTTTTCTTTCCCGTGGGTATCATAAAAGACGACTAAGGCATTATAATATTAGCATTACAAAATGTATACAAGAAAAAGAAAACTCGAAATAAAGCCCTGTAACTAACCATAGGTTAGTAGGTCAATTTCCCTCTGAGCTGTGATAATGATAATATACAGTTATTTTAACGATTCGTAAAATAATATACAACTTTATATTATTCACGTCTATCTTAAATCCAGCTTTTCTACGTCTTTTCATCCAAACGCGTATTTCACTGCATAACCAGACCACACAAGAATTGTGAAGAACGGCTGTTATCCCTTACTAAAAATATACCTACGTTTTCTTCAGTCGACGTACCACAGAAGATTATCCGGCCTTATTAAGCAATTGAGACAAATGAATAACTGACCCCATTCATTCTAAGAGTCAAGTCAAAACTCGAAGACTGCATTCGATAAGGGGGTACGAACTCTCTCTACTTAAGAACTCTTTGAACTTGTCTAGGAGGACAAGAAGACACAAATTATCGAACATAATCAGAATATCCAATTTCTGTCTTGCCTTATGGTTCCTGTACAGGACATACGCAGGTAATCCTAATTGCATAGATTGCGAGCTGGCGAGAGCCCAACTGTCGTCAACTACCGCATTCATTATTGACAATGCACTATTACAAACGACTGTTCTATAAGATTTTAGTACAGTTCGGAACTTGCAGAACACCCGAAATTTAGAAATCCAATTTAATTATGAGTACTAAAGTACTTTTGATATGAAACATCTATAGGCGAGGGTAAACCTGATAACTGACGTGGCGTAAAACTACGCGTGGCGCAAAGCTACGCGTGGTGCAAAGCTATGCGTGGCCTGAAGCTACGCGTGGCGTAAAGCTACGCGTGGTTATCTCAATTTTAAATAAGTTTGAATTTATACTTGTATTTAATTAATATAAATGTTTATTGAATAAAAATCATCATTATCTGGCAAAAATCATAATATTTTTATTTATAAATTATTCCATATTAGATTTTATCGTAATCTATTCTTTTATGCATATATACTTGTACAAAATTATCTCAATGTTTCACATCCGCCAGGTGTACTGAGCAACGGCTCACTGTTTCCTTAGCTTGTTTAGTAGAGTCTTGATTTAAATAAACTATTTGATTTAAGATCACCGAAATTTTCTTATCAACATTCCTCTTTCTACGTGGTTTCCTAATTGGAGATAATACCACGCTGAAGGCTGAAGGATTACCGGTCCCAATTGTTATTATGTTTCCCAGGAGAGTTAATTTGCTTACCCCCTTGGTGCTTAGCCAGGTCTTATGACTCCCTCGAGAAATTAAGTGTAAGTAGTAAATTGTATACTTAATTCATCATACAGGGAATTTTAAGTATACGTATTTGCATTTTATTATTGCTTTGTTCAAGTTACCCAAAACGTAAACCTATACTACTAAACTTAAAACTACATAAAAAAATAGCGTACGTACAAAATACGCATGTCAGAAGTGAAACTTCTTTGGTGCCACTTGTTTTTGTCAATATAAAAAAGATAAAAAAAATAAAAAATGAAAAAAATATTGCACGCTAGGTACTCGTTGCTAACGCTCGCGCTGGCCTGTAACAGGTATTCTCCGCGCATACGTTCGAGTGCCACGCATTCATTCATTCCCGTAGCGTTAAACGTTTTACGCAACGCGTTAAACGTTTTAGGCAACGCGTTAAACGTTTAGCGTAATCTTGTTGGAAGTCGCATAAGAAGTTTCTCTTCAATAATATGATAAAATGTGTAAATGGATAAAATAACTAATTAACGCATAACAGTAAATTTAAAAGTTGCACCACTGACGGAAAAGTCTAAGAGGGAAAGCCTGATGTAGTATGGATATGTAATGAAACGTGATGAAAAAATTATTGTGAAGAAAGTTTTACGTATGAATATTGAAGATATTAGTGGTAAAAGAAGACCGAAAAAAAGATGAATGGATTGAATGAAATAACATGGATAGAATTGAAGTGAAGACAGAGATGATATCTGAGAGAATTTCGTGGAAGAAGAAGACATAACTGGAATACTTAATAATGATGATGATATATATAAAATGCAATCATGAAAATAAAATAATAATACGATTAAAAATTCCTCACCTCAATTTAATGCCGTGAGATATAATACTATAGTTGTGATCATATTCGGAATGCTGCTAGCTTACGCCTCAAACTCTTGCGCATGGTAGCTTAAAAGCAGTTTAATTTGGTATTTGCAAATATTTTTGATGAACTGCTGATATAAAGCGATACTAAATCTGCCTAATCACCATAATTCAACTCTTGCTCAAGTTTTAAATCAAAAACGGTTCGGTTGTCAATTGTTTGCTAAGAAATGAAACTAAAGACTCGGTTTCATTTGCCGTAATTCTGGTAAGTCTCACTTAACAATGAAGTTATCCAAAACTATTACACCTACATTCAGGTAATTCTAATTGCCTGGATTTCGACCTGGCATTAGTCCAAATGTCTACGCGGAGTGCCTACGAGATTAATTACGTAGATTTACGGTTATAGTTCTATGTTGGCAAACGTTCTTATTTATTGTTCCCATGATTTGTTTCGGAATTTTGGTAGGCTTTTGAATAATTTGATATATTGTGTAGTTTACACGTTCTTGGCATTTTAGTTAGTATTTAGTTTTGAAGGTTTCAAATATGGCTTTCAAATAGTCTTATTATGTTGCACCTTGAACTTTTTAATAATAATTAAAACTATATTAGTACTTAGGGTCAGTTTATTCGTATATGTTACCGGGGAATGTTCTGTGACCGTTCCGGCACTGAATTCTAGTTGTGACCTCTAAAATGCCAGGAAAACATTCGTTTTTCGTTTTTTTTTTTCGCCTCCGGCAGCCTTCGTCTTTGGTATTAAATGACAAAAAAAAAAGAACTCCGCAGCAAATTGGTAGATTGACTTTTTTCAACTGAGTTATTACTTTACGCTATTTGATACATTCATAGCTGCTAGTAGGTAACTAATATGATTGTTTTTCTAGTGCATCTCATAAGTTTTGATGTAGTCTTAAGTGAGCTTTTTTGTGTTAAGTTTCTATACGGACGTTCGAGGCGCTCGCATGTGAGTGCTAGCCGCACGGCCACTCCATCCTTGCTAAGTGTCAGATTTATTACTGTTATCCGAGAGTGTCAGTTTAATACTATTACGCAATATATGTATTTATATAGACATACAGAGTAGCAGCTGCGGCGCGTGCATCAGTACGTTAACGCTGACTACTAACCTCAGTGTCCGTGACCTTATGTCTCTCTTATTTTAGTCGGGGTGGTTGTGTTGGTACGTGGCTCATGTGAGTGTGCGTGATTGGCATGGCTTTCTATCTCTATCCTGCGCATCCACGCCATTTTTCTTCCTCACATCGTTTTTTGTTTCATTTTTTTTACGTATGTTCATATTCTTCATACTAGCAACACGCCCTCGCTTTGCTTCGGTTTTAGTCGTTTTACCCGCTTAGTTCCCGTTCCCGCGGGAATATCAGGATAAAATATAGCCTAGCTTACACGCTGATATTATAGCTTTCCACTGCTGAAAGAATTTTTGAAATCGGTCCAACCGTTTTGAAAATTACCCGGAACAAACAGACAGACAGACAAAAAATTTTTAATCAGTATTTTAGCCATGTGTATAGTGCAAATAACCACGTGAGCATGAAAAAAGCCTATTAGTTTGACATTACAAACAGACACTCCAATTTTATTTATTGGTATGGATTCGCTTCGCTACGTTTGGCCTTCCTCGATGGCACTATTTTTTTTTTATTAGGCTATGCGTTGGCCACACAGCAGCCAATCCGTTCTCGGTATGAGAAGAGCGGCGCGCGGCCAAACTTAACGTATACCTTCCCCATCCTCATTAGAGTGAACACGTCCTAATTCCTTGACCTCGGTGACTAGTCAGATGCCTTTAATAACTATATACTTAATACAACGGTAAAATAATAAATCTTTATAATGAATTTGCACTATAGTTCATAATCCGCAAAAAATCTAAAACCATTTCAGCATACCATTGTTCAAACTCAGCTAATTCAATTTCCTTTGGCGTAAGCTACAATGAAACCTACGTATTAACACATTTGAATTATTTACAAGAAAACGGTTCGGTTGTCCGTCCGTCCGACATAACTTCAATTAACGCCACATAAAGGATGGGTTTATGCAAGGAATATTAATCTGATATAAACGGATTTAGGAATATACCCTTGAATATTACTTGCATGGATGCCTCCGACGATATTTGGTTTATGCCGTAGTGTGCATCCGAGCATATAAGCCGTTTGAATGAAAATGCTGTCGTAATTCAAAAGCAATTTATTGTTAAAAGGACCAGAAAATATGCAATACTTCATAATCTACCCCTATAAAGATGGTTTTATAGGATGTTTAATTTCAGATTCCATATAATTTAATCTATCTTATCTAATCAACGTGATATGGTAGGTTAATATCTCTCATATTGTGGAGGGGAGTCGAGCCCAGCAATAGGAGGTATTACTTACGCTGAGATGCTGATATTTGTTTTTAAATAAGCTGAAAGCAATATTAGTAATGGCAATAAGCAGAAATAAAATAATCCTGATACAGATGATTTATATCATGTTGTCTGTAATCAATAAAAGAACTCTCGAGGAATAAGTAATGACTAATTGAACGAACGACGAATTGAATACGAACGAATAAAACACAGGTCAAGAGCATAGGTCTATGACAAGTATGTATTATCAGTGATGGCTTACGGGACGAAAACCTGATTTCCTGCGAGATAGAATTTCTAATACGGAAAGTCGTAGACTATGTGTAACTGACATAACACGAAGAATTAGCACGCGAAAGTGACAATTAGCAGGCCACATCGACAGAGTAAAAAAACTATTCAACACTCCCAATCTTGCTCATGGATGTCGTAAAAGACGACTAAGGGATATAATATGCATATAAAATCTATACAACCGAAGGAAAACTTGAAATAAAACCCTATACCAACACGTCTGACTCGCGTAGTAAGTAAGTCAATTTCCCTCTTATGCCGCGACTCGAGCCTAACGACGTATATGAGTTAAGATGATACATTATGCTGTCAGCTTTATAATATACTAGCTGACCCAACAGACATTGTTTTGTTCAAATAAGCGCCACCTACTGGGTTTAATTGTGAATGTAAACCATTCTCATATCCATCGGAACAGCCACAAAAAAATCATCAATATCGGTCCAGCCTTTTAGAAGGTTTTCAGTGACATACATACTTACACAAGAAATATATATATCTTATATCTTTAAACGAGTAATTCTTGTATATATATCCGAGAACCTATATATATATATATATATAGGATCTCGGAAACCGCTCCAACGATTTTGATGAAATTTTGATTACTAGAGGTTTCGAGGCCAAAAAATCGATCTAGCTATGTTTTATTTATAGAAAATGTTGTTTTGTCCGTGTTTTTAGTAAAACAATATAATGACATTAAATTTTAAGAATATAAATTCAAATTTCGTTGTCAACATCATGAGTTACGATAGCTCAGTTGGGGACACGGCTTTTCATTATTTATTTTTTATTAATATATACCTATCTAAATAAATTCGATAAAAATATTCCGAGCGAAGCTCGGTCAACCAGATATTTATTATATAAAGATAAGATAAATAATAATTATAGCTTGGTTCTCTCTTAAATAAAACAATCTCAATTAACGCTATGGTGACAAATTAATGTGTTAAATGTATACCAAGGGCGCGGCGACCCCTAGCTGTGCCCGTCATAGACTCTGTTGTACGACATTGATATACCTATACTGTTAAAATAAAGGTACTTTATCATAATACAAGAGTTTATTATTTGCCGTATTTTGAAGGAGTAAGAATACAATTCACCACTCCCTATGTAGCCTGTGGATATCGTAAAAGACGATTGAGGGATATAATACTAGAGATGTGTCTTGGAGGCAAAATAATCGATTTTTTAAATAATCGATTTTTTGATCTTTAAAATAAATCGATTATAAAATAATCGATTAATTAAAAATAAATAATCGATTATAAAATAATCGATCTTTTCTCCCAACAGGATTATGATGACCTTTTTTTTTAGGATTTTAGGAAATGTGAGCTTTATTTGCTAATCCATACTAATATTATAAATGCGAAAGTAAGGATGTTTGTTTGTTTGTAACGCTTTCACGCTTAAACCACCGAACCGATTTCAAAAATTCTTTCACCGATGGAAAGCTATAATATCAGGGAGTAACATAGGCTATATTTTATCCCGGTATTCCCACAGGAACGGGAACTACGCCGCGAGTAAAGCGACTGAAACCGAAGCGAAGCGAGGGCGGGTTGCTAGTATAGTATAAAACTGCAAGTAGTATCGTGATGACCTTTTTTAGGAAATCTGGCAGTGAAATAATAGATTAATTTCGATCGAATTTCGAATAATAAAAATCGATTATTAATCGATTATTTGTTATTTTCATAATCGATTGTAAAAATCGATTATTACAAAAAAATAATCGATTAATAATCGATTATTATAAAAATCGATTATTTTTTCATATCCCTATATAATACGTATGTAATAATCTATACAAGGGAAGAAAAACCCAAAATCTTACCAGCGTGGCATAGTAATTTCAGTCCTGTCATAAAGGAGATTCGAGCCCAGCAGTGGGACGTAGTTATATGAGCTGTGATAAAAGAATACAATTCACCACCCTATATGTTTCGCCCTTGGATGTCTTAAAAAACCACTAAGGGATATAATACGCATATAATATCTATGCAAGAGAAGAAAAACCGATATAAAATTCTATACCAACCTGTCCGACCAACGTGGTAAAGTAGGTCAATTTCAGTACTATCACAAAGGCGATTCGTGCCCAACAGTGGGATGTATATGAGCTGAAATGAATGAATATATACATCCCACTGTTAGACTTAAGCTTCTTTCACAATAGGAAAGAAATTGAACTACTATGCCAGACTGGTCAGATGTATTGGCATAAGGTTTTATTTCGAGTTGTACGTCTATTGCATATATGTTATATGCATATTGGATGTCTCAGTCGTCTTTTACGACACCCACGAGAAAGAGAGGGGGTGGTGAATGTATTCTTACTCCTTCACCATGTGGACAGTAAGTGGAAGCAAGTAAACTCTACTAAAAAGATATTCAAATATGCTGATGTGAGGGATGTTTTCCCTCACATCAATTTAAAAAAGAATTGATACTCTTCAAAATCCTAGATGCAATTTTACTAAATACACTCCGAAACTCGCTATCGCGTAAAAAATGCATCGTAATGGTAGCATCCGTTCGAGAGCTACGATAATACAGATAAACACACAAACATGGCCATCAAACTTATGATACATCTGTTTTCGATCCTAGAGTTAAAGATCTACTCACAGCAATTATGCTTTTCGTGGTAGGTACTAGCGTGAGTAAAGTAAATTTAATAAAAAAAGGGAGCCGTTGCTCAGGATGCCGAGCAGATGTGAAACATCGAAATTATTTTGTACAAGTATATACAGGCTGTCCCTAAATTAAACGTCCAACAGAAAGTGGGTGGTAGATGACTTTATGACAGCTATGAAAAAAAAAAACCAAGTCACTTTTTTTTTTGTATGAGCAATGAGCATATTACTAAAAACGGCGAAAAATCAGACCTTGTACGATATTTTCAAGTACAATAACGACAAATAGGCTAGTTTTGGCATCGGATATTTCTTGTTGGAAGCGCAGATAACTGCACTATCGACCACAAGTACAATTAAAACTAGACATGTTACAATGACATAAAAACGCCATTTATTTGCATAAAGTAGATAGTACTAGTATAGAAAGAGTGACATTAAAAATAAAAAGTGACTTGTGTGATTACGATGCCGTCTTCTTATACAATGTTAGAATCCCCTAATATGCATTTGATCTATGGAGAGTACAGATGCAATGATCATGCTGCAAATAGATTGTATCGTGAGCGATATCCGAATACTGAACGCTATCCAGACCATAGAGTGTTCATTCATGTTCCTCGAGCATATTCGGAGGGATATTTACCTAGTGCCCAATAAAATACAATAGGCGTCACTCTCTCTTTCACACACGCAATAAGATTTTTTATCATCATCATCATCTTGCTCTTATCCCAATTACTTGGGGTCGACGCAATATGTCATCTGTTTTGACATATTGCAAAAAGTTTCGGCACTGACTTTTATGACAGGCCGCCTGCCTGACGTCAACCCTCCTTGGGAATGTAATAGTTGACCCAAATGGTACAAAATATGGCAATAAGATTTTTTATATGAGGTCTAATAAAATAGAACAAAAAAATATACCTAATAATTTTTCATAAACTTCGTTGTCTGTCACAAAAACATTTTTTTTTCTAAAAGTTACGATAAAATTTAGAAGGTATTATACCATTTTGGAATAATGAATAATGTGGCTAACTTTTAAAATTACTTGCCACTATGGTTACGGTACATTTTTTTTACAGGGTGGTGTGTTAAAGTCAAATGATTAACGTTTTCTGCGAAAAAATTAAGGAATAGCCATAACAAATGTATATTTTTTTTATGTTATTGTAACATGTCTAGTTTTAATTGTACTTGTGGTCGATAGTGCAGTTATCTGCGTTTCCAAGAAGAAATATCCGATGCCAACACTAGCCTATTTGTCGTTATAGTACTTGAACATATCGTACAAGGCCTGATTTTTCACCGTTTTTAATAATATGCTCATATCAAAAAAAAAAGTGACTTGGATTTTTTTTTTTCATAGCTATCATAAAGTCATCTACCACCCACTTTCCGTTGGACGTTTAATTTAGGGACACCCTGTATATGTATGCATAAAAGAACAGATTACGACAGGAACTAATCCTTACTTCCTTACTAATATTATAAATGCGAAAGTAACTCTGTCTATCTGTCTGTCTTTCTGTCTGTCTGTTTGTCTGTCTGCTACGCTTTCACGTCTAAACCACTGAGCCGAATTTCATAAAATTTGGTACAGAGATGGAATAAAGCTTGAGAAAGGACACAGGCTACTTTTTATCGCGAAAAAATGGGTATAAGGGGTTGAAATAGGGGATGACATTTTGTATGGAAATTTGTCATTTTTGATGATAGCACCATGAATCTTTATATTAAGGCACTCTATAATAAATAAATAAATATTCGTGCTAGCGTTTTGGAAATTTCATTTATATGGGGATGAAATTCAACCCCTAAAACACCAAAAAGCATACAGCCAAAACCACTGAGCCTAGAAACGTATTTTTTACACCGTCGTATTTCTTGGAGTACACGAGCACTAGCAAAGGTTTTTTGGTAAATCACCCCCTTAAGGGGTGAAAACCCCATAATCTTTCACATCTAAATTACTGAATCGATTTTAATGAAATTTGATACAGAGATGAACTAAAGCTTAAGATAGGACATAAGCTACTTTTATCCCAAAACATTGGGTGTAAGGGGTAGAAATAGGGGATGACATTTTGTATGGAAATTTATCATTTTCGATGATAGAACCATGAATCTTTGTATTAAGGCACTTGATAATAAACAAATAAATATTCGTTCTAGCGTTTTGAAAAATTCGCTTACGTGGGGATGAAATTCAACCCCTAAAACACAAAAAGGATACAAGCGAAACCACTGGGCCTAAAAACGTATTTTTTTTTACACCGTCGTATTTCTTAGGGTACACGAACACTAGCAAAGAATTTTTGGAAAATCACCCCCTAAGGGGGTGAAAAGCGTATAGACGAAACTATTGGGGCCAGGCACGTAAAACTTTGTATGCGATTCACTTTCTTTTGTTATATGTGAGCTCTAAGAAAAAATTTTTTGAACCTCAACCCCTAAGGGGGTGAAAATATATAGCTGAAATCATTAGGCCTAGAAACGTAACATTTTGTATGAAGTTGTCTTTCTTGGGGAAAGTGTTCACTAAAAAAGAGTTTTTTTGCAATTTTACCCCTAAGGGGGTGAAAAGCGTTTATCCGAAATCAGTGAGCCGAGGAACGGTCATTTTAGTACACGGTCGGCTCTCTTGGATTACCCCAAGATTTTTTTCTTAGTGCTCGCTTACCAAGCACTATGAAAGAACTTCTGGCAGTCTCACCCCTAAGGGCATGAAAAGTGTATAACCTAAAATAATGGTCCTAGGAACGTGAAAGTTCTGTTTTGGGATAGGCGAGTACTAACATTAACCGCGTGGTGACGGAGTAAGAATACAATTCACCATCCCCTATCTTACCCGTGGGTGATCGTACGAGACGACTAAGGGATTTAAAACGCATATAACATCTATGCGAGAGAAGGATAACTCAAAATAAAATCCTATACCAACACGTCTGACCAGCGTGGTCAATTACCCTTCCATTATGGAGGAGGCCCGAGCCCAACAGCGGGACGTATATGGGCTGAGATGATGATGATGATGAGTACTAACAAAGAATTTTTGGAAATTCAACCCCTAAGAGGGTGAAAAGTGCATAGCCAAAGATGTGTGAAATTTTGTATACCGATCTGTTTTTTGAGGTAAGCGCACTAAGGAATAATTTTAGGCAGCCCTAAAAGGACGCATATAGTCGAAGACACCCAGCCTACATATCATCATTATTTTGCTCTTATCCTAATTACTTTGGATCGACGCAATATATAGGTACTCTTCTCGCATCGTAGATATATCGCAAAGGTTCTAGCAACATTTTATGACCGGCTGCCTGACGGACGACATTATTGGCCAGACGGCATCAAGCCAATTGGTCCAGATCGATCGGTAAATCTTTGTCTTAGTAGTATTTTGGGACACCCCATAAAAAACGGTTCAAATTTTTTTGTTTATATGTTGTGAGTCACATAGGCATTTTTTACCTCGACATTCGCATGGGAATGAGGTCTACGTAGGTGAAACTGCGGGAATTTAATCGATACTTATATTTTTTTTTTTTCACCAATGGAAAGCTACATTATCAGGGACTAAGGAAAGACATACTTATCATCGTATTTCCACGGGAAACTGAACTACAAGTCTGGAAGTAATATTCAAATGTGAAAGTTTGTGAAGATATTTGGATGTTTGTTACTTAATCACGCGTAAACTGTCGAGATTTGGATGAACATGGACACATAGATAGAGTATTTTTTAAATTAAGAAATAGAATACTTTTTATGACGATAATATTCTTTGCGATAACAGTTCAATATGCAAGTTAATTTTAACGCGGGCGAAGCCGCGGGCAAAAGCTAGTAATAAAGTATTAAAATAAATGTGGTGTCGTGGGACACCAGGTAGGAACGAAGTTCCTTCGGCTAATGTAGAATCGACACAATTTGCAAAAAAAATCAAAATTTAGGGCTCTTTTATTTGGTGTCCTTGTTCCGAACATTGTTAGTTTCTAATTATAAAATTTATTGTGACTAAACTATTGGGTATAGGCTCTTGAAATTTAGGTTTTTTAGTATTAAATCGGTTCTACTGGAAATTCTATAAGGTTTGTCAAAAATCCGGAATTCCTGCGGTCAAAATATAAAAAAGAAGACAAGCCCACTGAGTTTCTTGCCGGATCTTCTCAGTGCGGTCGCGTTCCGATCCGGTAGTAGTATAAGGTAAAATGTAAAAAAGTGACCATATGTAAGTGTCCCCGCGGGGTTTATGCATAATAAAGTATTTGAATTGAATTGAATTTGAATTGAATTGAATTGAAAAGATGACTGATTTATGGCAGTTTGGGGTTTGAACGATGTTTCACATCAAAAAAGGGGGAGAGGGAAGTTTCTAATGGGGGGTAGAGGTAGTCCGGGCGGCAATGTAGATTGCAAGGGGGGTCAAAATTTCTATCAAAAATGGTCTAGCACTTATAGTTTTTGAGATACGGCGGTCAAAACAATTGTAGGTTTAACGATGTTTCACATCAAAATACTATCACATTATTCTTCGTACTTCGTCTCATTTAACGGTTTTATTCCACGCACTTTTTCTTACGGCTCATTTTCTTACGGTTTTACTATCACATTTTTTTCAGTTCGGTCGCGCAGCAAAATCCCTATCTCCTCCAAGCCTGCCGTAAGGAACTTCGTTCCAATAAAATATTACGATTTTTTTTCTAGAAAATGATGACTTTTATTTAATAAATATTTGTTTTCATTAGTATAATTAGTACACTATTACCAATAGTCTATAAGTTAATAATTTTTAGGTTAATCATTTATTTTGAGCTCACTAGATAGCGTGGTACAAAATTCTAAAACCAGTTATGGTTTCGTTACACTAATGTATATACACACCAGGCACGCTTGTCATTGGGGTGACGTTAACGCCACGCCAACGATAAAGTTCACCTTCGCCTATAGATTTTTAACATCAAAAGTAATATAGTTTCTTAAAAGTGAAGTAAGTAATCGTGTTACCCTACCTGTGTGACCAGCATGGTATAGTAAAGTCAATTTCCCTCCTATTATGGAGGAGGCTCGAGCCCAGCCCAGCAGTGGGACGTATACGAGCCGAAATAATGAAAAGTAAGTAAATTGATACAAATTTTTTTTTCACATCAATACATTTGTTATTACACCTAATATCGACGCCATCAACACCAATAAACTCCATCAGTCATAACCTCAAAAAACATTCGTTCGATATCCTGTATTATGAAAAATAATAAGCTTTTACTACCCTATAATTTCCACGCCCTATTTGACGTCAGGGTTGGTAACACTTGTATTATTTTCTTTACAAAAGCTTTTTGATCTCAGCTTTTATGCATTCCACTGCTAAGCTCTCGAGCCTCCTTCATAATAGGAGGGAAATTGACCTATCACACTGGTCAGACGCGCTGATATAGATTTTAGGGATGTGACTTGGAGGGAAAATAATCGTTTTTTAAATAATCGATTTTGTGTTATTAAAATAAATCGATTATAAAATAATCGATTATAAAATAATCGATTATAAAATAATCGATTATAAAATAATCGATTATAAAATAATCGATTACTTAAAAATAAATAATCGATGTTTTCTTCCAATAGGATTATGATGACTTCTTTTTTAGGAAATGTGAACTTTATTTTCTAATATATTATGGAACAATCGTGATGACCTTTTTTTAGGAAATCTGGCAGTGAATAATCGTTTAATTTCGATCGAATTTCGAATAATAAAAAATCGATTAATAATCGATTTTTATTATTTTGATAATCGATTGTAAAAATCGATTATTAATCAATTATTTTGTTGTAATAATCGATTATTATAAAAATCAATTATTTTTTCACATCCCTAATAGATTTTCATTTCGTTTTTTTTTTGTGTGTGTATAGCTGTTGGTCGCAGATGACCTTAACAGCTTAGCCCGGACTATGGGTGAGCGCTGATGGCTCTCAACCCGGTATTTTCATTTTGATTTTTCTTAGTCTTTTTATACGATAACCACGGGTAAGAGAGGGGGTGGTGAATTGTTTTCTTTCTCCTTAACTACACGGGAAGCCGATTAGCTTCTATAATATACAAAATAGATCACTAATATTAAACAATTTGAGTTCAAATTTATGTGTGGTGATGGAGTAAAAATACAAGTCACTACCCCTTATGTTCCTCGTGAATGTCGCAAATGATGACTAAAGAATATCATTATATATAAGCATTCTTATAACATACGAGTAATATGCTTATAACATACAAGCGAAGGAGAACTTGACGTAAACCTGTATATTAATACGTCTTGGTCAGACTTAAATTACACTAGAGTTGTGGAGGAGATTGAGGCCCAGCTAGAGACACGAAAAAAGGATCGATACTTTTAGGTATCGAGTACTTTTCTTTCGATATCGATACTTTTGTACTCGATACTTTTACTCAATGAGTACTTTATCGCAGGTATCGTATCGAATAAATTATAGAAATTATTCACGTTAAACTTGATCTTACGACTCATGTATATGCTAACGCCATCTAGTACAAATATAATGAACCTTCTAAAACGTGGCCTGAAATATTTGCAGACGGTCAAATTTCTAGAAAAAAAAGTTCATCGAAAAAAATCTCACGACATAGTTTCTGGGAAAAGTACTCAGTACTCGGATACTTTGAAGTATCGATACTTTTGTTTTGATACTTTATTGAGTACGATACTTTTTCTTCGATACTACTCATGAGTACAGTATCGATACTTTCTGTTATACACGTGTTATACACGATATCGTGTCCCTAGGCCCAGCAGTGAGAAATATATAAACTGAAAAATGATTATGATGACAAAATATCGTCATCGTTTCAACCCATATACTGCCCAATCCTAGGCTCGGACTTGCTCTTCAATAGGAGAGAAGTTAACCTACTATGTATGTCACGCGGGTCAAATGGATTGACGTAAAGTTTTATGTCAACTTTTCCTGCTGTTTCATAGACTATCATCATCATCATCGCAGTCCATATACGTCCCACTGTTAGGCTCGGACCTCCTCCACTGTGAGAGGGAAAGTTACCTATTATATCACGCTGGTCAGATGTGTTGGCATAGGGTTTTGTTTCGACTTTTCCTTCTCTTGCATAGATTTTTTTATGCATATTATTATACCTTAGTTTTCTTTTACGACATCCACGGGCAAGAGAGATTGTATTCTTACTCCGTCACCACACGGAATTCATGGATTATATTTGCGTATTATATCCTTCAGTCGTCTTTACGACACCCATAGGCAAAACAGGGTAAATTGTGTTCTTACTCCGTCACCATATGGAAAGAAAATATATATAAAGAAATATTATTCAATAAAATCAACATATTTATCGAATAATTTAGATCCGTCAGCCCTATTTGATATTATAAGGCCGTTCATGGCTAGTAAAATAATAACATTACGTTGAGTATAAAACGTTATGAAGAACAAATATTTGTTGATATGGCTCTTTCCACGGCCATTGAATAATAAAAAAAAAAAAAAAAACTTGGTGAAAGGAATCTGGATTTCATATCCATCATCATCCTCTCAGCTCATATAGGTCCCACTGTTGAGGTAGAGCCTATTCCGTAATAGGAAGGAAATTGGTCTACTACATCACGCTGGTCAAACGAGCTGGTATATGGTTATGTTTCGAGTTTTCTTTTCTTGTTTAGATTTATTTTTGTAGAACTAATCTCACCACACATTCCCACCACTACAACTCCTGTAAGCCAGGATCCACAGTGGTCTCCGTATAAAACACTAAGTTTTGGCCTTCAGGGTCAAAATTTAGGCGGCGGATCGCCTGCGCGAGGAGCGCAGCCTCGATGAGGAGATCCACCGCCGGCGACTGGGGCAGCGTAGGCGCAACTACTTGCGCCTCATGCCGCCCTAGCCGAGACCGCGGGTGACGTGACCGGGGATTAGTCCGTCACCAGCCGAGAGGCCAACCGCGTGAGGAAAGACCGACGTCCTCCCCGAGGGGGGGACGTCGGTCGATGGGAGGGTACCCCAAGTAGGGGGGTATTCCGTCGGGCCGACCACTGATGACAAGTTAACCCTACTCCGGTGGTCAGCCCAACGACGAAGGCGACGTGGTTTTCGGGTGGGTTGCGGGAGTTGCGTGCTTAAGCCCCTCCGTCGCCCCGGACGGAGTGGTGCGGAGGCGCGCCGACCGCAGCCCACCCACAAAAAAAAAAGGGTCATAACTTAGTGTCGTAGTCCCGGGCAACAATTTTAAATATCTTGGGTCCCGCAACAAATTTGATTCATCTCAGCCCATATACGTCCCACTGTTGGGCTCGGGCCTCCTCCATAATGGAAGGGTAATTGACCTACCCCACGCTGGTCAGAAGTGTTGTTATAGGGTTTTATTTCGAGATTTCCTTCTCTCGCATAGATGTTATATGCGTTTTATATCCCTTAGTCGTCTCGTACGATCACCCACGGGTAAGATAGGGGTTGGCGAATTGTATTCTTACTCCGTCACCACACGGACATTTTTGATGATGACAAATTTGATTAGATAAAATAAAATAGGAGAAGTTGGAAAGATTTCACTTAACTCCTATGCAAAGCGGGAGACTATACAAAGGTTATACAACTACATGAAGCATAGCTACGGCACTTCAAGCGCAACCGAGTTTAAAGGTCCTATATGTGAGCTTTAGGATTAGTTGAAATAGTAGAAATCGGAAAATTCGAAATAAAACCCTATATAAACATGTCTTACGAGCATGGTATAGTAGGTCAAATTCCCTCCCATTGTGGAGGAGTCCCGAGCCCAACAGTGGGACGTATGTGGGCTGCGATGATGATGATGATGAATCACGTTTTTAACCCACGACGGAAAAAGAGGGATGTTGTAAGTTAGACGTCGATATTTGTCTGTCTGTGTGTGTGTATGTCTGTCTGTGGAATCGTAGCTCTCAAATGGATGGACCGATTTCGATGCGATTTTTTTCATTTGAAAGCCAGTTTTCTTACGGTGGTTCTTAGCTATATTTGGTTAATATCAGTCCAGTATTGTAAAAGTATCAGCTCTTTTATAAAATGATGTAATGGCGTATGATTAGTCGCTTAAGTGCTCCACGCGCTTTTTTTTTTGGGTGTGGGTTACGGTCGGCGCACTCCTCGCCCGGCTGCGTCCGGGGCGACAGAGGGGCGTTAGCACGCACACTCGTAACCCACCCGTATAGCACGTCGCCGTCGTCGTTGGGCCGACCACCGGTGCAGAGTTCCTTGACTTCAGTGGTCGACCCGACAAGTGCTTCACGCGTGCCAGTACAATCGTTTAATGACAATTAATTGACAATTCGTATTGAAGAAAACGTAGTATACTTTTTTATTATTTTATTTTGTGTCGGAGGTTCTTCAAAATTTTCAATTCTACTTATTACTAGTAACCCGCCCTCGCTTCGCTTCGGTTTTAGTCGCTTTACCCGCGTAGTTCCCGTTCCCGTGGGAATACCGGGATAAAATATAGCCTAGTTTACGCCCTGGTATTATAACTTTCCATTGGTGAAAGAATTTTTGTAATCGGTCCAGCCGCTTTGAAGATTACCCGGAACAAACAGACAGACAGACAAAAAAAGTATAAAGTGATTTTTAGGCATGTGTATAGTGCAAATAACCGCGTGAGCATGAAAAAAGCCTATTATTTTGACATTACAAACAGACACTCCAATTTTATTTATTGGTATAGATTTAAATGTATTTGAAGCTTTCATAATCACGCCGTAAACGCTGTAACATATTCGAAACATCGAGAAATCCAAATACCAAATACGATTAAATTCGTATAAATAGTGTTATATGAAAACCTTAGCGATAAAGTTGTAAGATTAAAATTCACTTTAATTTAACTTTAATTAATATCTCTCTAGAAAGCTACAAAGGCATACAACTCTAACCGTTAGCAGTAATAATAATCAGACGAGACTTACTCCTATAACAGTAACTTATAGGAACCCCTTGGGAGTTACTTCTGTAATGTGTCTGGCCATTGCATTGCTTGAACTCATACGAGAATTATACTTTAAGTGAATGGATTACTGTTAGTATTTGCCTCGATGTATAAGCGAATAAGCCTCGATACTATAAGCAAAATACTTTTTTTCATCATGCTCATTATCATCGCAGCTCTTATAAGTCCTACTGCTGGGCTAGAACCTTCTCAATGATAATGAGGAGGTTCGAGGATGGATAATGACATGCACTACCACGCTGGTCAGACGAGTTGGTATATTTTGGTTTTAGTTCGAATTTTTCCTTTTCTTGTATATTATATATATTAACATCTGGTTGAACGAGCTTCGCTCGGAATATTTTTGTTGTATTTTTGTCGAATTTATTTAGTTACTAGCTACCCGCCCTCGCTTCGCTTCGGTTATAGGTTATAGTCGTTTTACCCGCGTAGTTCCCGTTCCCGTGGGAATACCGGGATAAAATTTACTAGTTTACGCCCTGATATTATAGCTGTCCATTGGTGAAAGAATTTTTGAAATCGGTCCAGCCGTTTTGAAGATTACCCGGAACAAACAGACAGACAGACAGACAAAATTTTTTTAATTGCTATTTTAGGCATAGGTGTCATGCAAATAACCGTATGAGCATGAAAAAAGCCTATTATTTTGACATTACAAACAGACTTATTTATTGGTATAGATATATTATATATTAATAAAAAATAAAAATTTAACAATGAAAAAAATTCAAAAAAATACAAAAAGAGAATAATAATAACACCGAGATTCGATCCGACGCCGTTTGAATGCCAAAACAATACTAAAAGGAAACTGCATTACTTCCCAACTGAGCTATCGTAACTCATGACGTTGACGGCAAAATTTGAATTCATATTCTTTCAAAATTTAATGTCATTATATTGTTTTGCTAAAAACACTGACAAAACAACATTTTCTATAAATAAAACCTAGCTAGATCGATTATTTGGCCTCGAAACCTCTAGTATGCCAAGTTTCATCAAAATCGTTGGAGCCGTTTCCGAGATCCTGAATATATATATATACAAGAATTGCTCGTTTAAAGATATAACATATGCATATTATATTATTTAAACGATACATACGGGCAAGATAGGTAGCGAATTGTATTTTTACACCATCACCATACTGAAAGTACGGCATTATTTGCCAGCAAATCTAACTCCAAGAGATTCAAAAATTTTTAGAATAATAGAAAATTCTCCTAGTATCGATAATATAGATTAAATATTTTATAAGAATAAATATTTCTATATCTATACTAATATTAAAAATCTGAAGAATTTGGTTAAAATTATAATCTCGGGAACTACTGGTTCAAGTTTACAAAATATTTTAATGTTGGATAGTCCATTAAATAAGGAAGGCTATATAACATCAAGCTACGGGCAATGGGCGCTAGAAAATGTTGAAAAAGAGAAGAATCTATTCCTTTTATGAGCTTCCACTATGTGCTGTATCTTATATGAGCTTACTACCCTCTCTCTAACTTTCTTTCTCTCTTATTTACGCAAAGCTGCGTAGGTCAACTAATAATTTAAAAAAAAATTGCTAAAATATTCATCATCTCAGCTCATATTCAGCCCACTGTTGGGCTTGCACCTGCTGCGCTATTGGAGGGAAATTGACCTACCATACCACGCTAGCCAGACGTATTGGTATAGGGTTTCTTTTTCGAGTTGTCCTTCTCTTTCATAGATGTTATATGCTTATTATATCCCTTAGTCATATTTTACGACGTCCACGGGCAAGATAAGGAGTGGTGAATTGTATTCTAGCTCTGTCACCACACGGAAAATTATTTCATTATCATATTATGGGGTTAATATTAATTGATGTGTTTTGATTTTCTTTGAAGTGAAAACTTGATCGCTAATCTTCTTATAGGATGGATAAGATAAAAATGATTTCCTAAACAAACAACTTGCCGTCAATTTCGTCAACACAAGGACGAAATATTAGTCAACACACTATACCAACTTGTCTGACCAGCATGGTATAGTAAAGTCAATTTCTCTCTTATTCTGGAGGAGGTTCGGACCTTACAATGGGACTTATATCAACTGAGATGATTAGTCAACAAGAAAACAGTAAGGAATGACGCGTAACTGGAATCATAACTGGAATAAAGATCTTTGATATCAGCTTCAAACCACCGATTCGTGGCGTCGTTGCGGTCGACATACTGAACAGAAATGCTGACAGACTGGTTCACTTATACTTTTGCGGTGAAAATATATGTCTGCCCACATCTATATTAACCACAGAGTACAGATGATATGAATTAAATAACTATGAATAAAGTAGTGACAAAGAAGAAAAGGTATGTTGAGATTTGGACATGTAGAAAGAATAAGTGAAGGGAGAATGACGAAACAAGTATACAAAGCAAATGTAAGTGGGACTATTGCAAGAGGAAGACCACGCCGTACGTTTCTGGATCAAATTGGAAATGTACTGGTGAAAGGTCATGTTAAGAGTATGCGTAACCTTAGAGAATGCATGAAGACTTTGATGACTGTGAGTGAAGCGATGAAAGTATGTCAGGATCGTGGCTTGTCGCAATCCGTGGTCTCTGCCTACTCCTCTGGGCAACAAGCGTGAGTATATGTATGTATGTTAAATGATTATAGTTCTCAGTGTATTGACGGAATAAGAATACAATTCAGCACTAACAAATTTTATAGGTGTGGGTTATGGGGCCGCGCTTCGCCCCGCTATCGCCCCGCCCCCAAGAAAAAGAATACCAACCTATCTGACCAACATGATATAGCAGGTCAATTTCTCGTTTTATTTCGAATTCTCCTTCTCCTGTACAATTGTTATATGCATTATATATTCATTAGTCATATTTTACGACATCCACAGGCAAGATAGGGAGGGCTGATTTGTATTCTTACTCCGTCACCATGCGTATTTAACGTTAATTAACTATCAAGTTTATTAACTACTTAGTAAGAAAAATTTCAACGGTTTGACATCCATTAATTTAAATTAGTTAAATGAAATTGTAAATATCTTTATAACAAACTAATAGCGAGGTCAGAGATAATAATTCCTAACTTTTAATCCTTACTAATATTATAAATGCGAAAGTAAGTTTGTTTGTTACGCTTTCACGCTTAAACTACGGAACAGATTTTAAACAATTTTTTAACCAATGGAAAGCTATAATATCAGAGGGTAACATAGGCTATATTTTATCCCGGTATTCCCACAGGAACAGGAACTACGGCGGCAAGACAGCTGAAACCGTAGCGAAGCGAGAGCTTGTTCGAATTAAAGAAAACTTATTTCTCATCTCAGCTCGTATAAGTCTTACCACTGGCCTTTTTCACAGTGGAAGAAAAGTTTACCTACTGTAACATGATGGTAAGGCTGGTTGATATTAGGGTTTATTATAAATTTTCTCCCTAAGTCGTCTTTTACAACATTTACGAGTAAGGTATTTTAGATTAGAATAGTATTCTTAGTCTATTACTACACAGAATCCTTTCTATATATAATTCATCATCATCATCATCATCGTCGTTCAGCCTAGTGTCCTCCACTGCTAGACGTAGGCCTCCTACAAGTTTCTGTCTGTGCCGCCTGTATCCAACGACGTCCAGGTCCACCTAGTTTGGCGTCATACACTGTGTCGTCTGATACATAGTCGCCACTCGAGAACATTTCTTCGCCAGCGTTATAGGTTCCTCGAACCATGTGCCCTGCCCATGGCCATTTCAGCGTGCTAATTCTTCGTGCTATGAGGGTTACGCTAAGGGACTTTGATCATGAGGCCCACATTTATATGGATAAAATAAAATTCCAATTTTAGAATTAATAATGGATAAAATAAAACACATAAATTATAATAAAATCAAAGTTTTATTACGATAGACGTACTATCAATAATAAATTAAAAATAATGACAAATAATAATCACATGCAAAAAACAAAACGCAGTTCATGCAATTTTTTTATACTTTTTGTATATTTATTTGACAAAACGGCAAATTATAAATTTGACATAGATATATATATCCATATAAAGATTTTATTGTAAAGCTTTTTCCGTAACATATTTCTTTATATTTACATTATTTAATGAAATATAAAATTAAGTGGCACACGAAAACTATATTAAAAAAAAAACTATTTCCAACTTGTGAAACAATTTCGGTATCTTAATAATATGGAACTATTAATGCAATCTTAATTTCTTTATAATATAAATTATCACAGAAAATATGATTTTTTTTTCTACATAATCAATATTTTAGCTAACATTTTATTTATTCTATCTAATTATTATAAACTGTCATATAAAAAAATCCAAATAATCAAGTAATAAAATTTTATAGAATAATTTAATAGTCCAAATATAAATTTAATCCATTTTAATTGAATTTCTACAAAAATCAATATATTTATATTTCAGTCTGGATATATAAATTTTATATTATATGGAAATAAATGGAATTATATATAATCGACTGTAAATCGATCAAATATCTTGAGCAAATGCTATGCCATCAGATAAATAAAAATCTTAAATAAAATAAAATAAGGCAATTCTGATATATTTTATATATATAAAATAAAAATATGTTCGCTACAAAAATTATAGGTGTTATATTTCATGCATTTTATTTACAAAAATATATTTTTATACAAAACACCTAAATAAAAAAAATAGACTATAGTCTATAATTGAATTTATGATTTTAGTCAAATTTATAGCTGCTCAAGAGTCCAAGTAGACTTTTCAATATTTAATCATTTATCCGCATAAAAATTCTCTTTGCCATGAAGAGAAAAAAACAAGTCCTCATATATGTATTTTATTTACGAGATAGATATAAATGATATAAATTTATGAGCTTTTAATAAAGCACTTTTGAAAAAATCTATAATAATTAACATGTTTTACTTATTCGTTCAGTAAAATGTGGCACAAATACTTTATTTTCCTTTATTTAATAAAAAAAAAATAATAATCTACAAGTCAACAGACAGTCAGATTAATCCTATTGTATATACACGTCAGTCATGAAACTTATAGGAACATAGTATATTACATAATTATACAGTAATAACTGTATTTGAAGAAAATGTTCGTGAGGCCCAATAACCGCTAAAGCGTTGCGCACTAACAGAGCGGAGGATGTAGCGATTGTGTCAAATACGCGTCTATAATCCCCGCTAATCGCTATGCTTACTGCTCCGCTCGTCACTAAGTTATACACTTTTAATTTGCACATTACACAAGTTTGGTATCATCTTGCCTTCGCTACACGTGGGTGGCTTGCGCCTGGCCGTTACCTGTGAAAAATTACACCAATTAACTTAAGTGATATTGAGAAAAAAAAGCGTTCTAGTTAGTCAGAAGAGCTCATTTATTATTTTTAATACGGGATACAAATTGGGCGAGATATTTTATGTAACTGGTATCTTCCGTAAGTAAAAAAAATCTTTTAATAACATGACACGCTCCGCCGAATAATGGTTTTTGAAAATAAATTGCTCGGTAAATATTAGGATAAAAAGTTCAATTTATCTAGAAATTAGAAAAAAATCTTGATAGAGGAGGTTGATATATTACTTTTGCGGGAAATAAGTTATTAAAATCTGTTACATGCAATACCTATCTCACGATGTTTATAAGAATAAAATGAATAATAAGAATAAGCCCTATAATTTGTAACTCAAATACGAAATAATGGATAAGATTTTCGTATAAAATAAACTTTGGTACGAGCAAAAAAATATTGATATCCTTAAAACAGACATTATTTACCGATGAGGGTTTACTACCAATCATATCTCATACTGTTTTTGTACTAAAATAAAGAAGAAGATTACATAATTATAAGAACAGGCGAATTCGTAATTAATATTATGCCACTTTATACGCCCTGAGTGTAATTTATTTTACTACTAAAGTCACTGCGTTTTACCGTTATAACCTTCATCTTGATTTATATACATCCTAGTGGTGGGCTCGAGCGTCCCCCGTACTAGGAGGGATAATTATCTATCTACTACACCAGTCAGTATAGAGTTTTATTTCCAGTTTGCCTTGTCTTGTATAGACGTTAAATTCATCCCCCAGTCGTCTTTTACGACATCCACGGGCAAGGGAGTGGTGAATTGTAATCTTAATCCGTTACCATGCGGATTATAACGTTATGAGCTATAACAAAACATGTTTAGACATATCATGCGAGTCAAACTGGGTGCAAACATTTTGTAATAAGTGAACACACTATTAATTAACGTTAATAAAGGTAGCAATCCTAATTAGTATTTCTAAAATAGAACTAAATAATATGCCTCCTAGATTCTATTCAAATTAAAAAGATTAGTAAGTTAGTACAAAGCTGTGTAGTGTTTGATGGCTACGAAAAAACCACCCTTACATTGATCATAGGTGAGATAAAAGACGATTAAGATTTTTCCTTTTTTTTTGATATGGGCCATGGTCAGCGCACCTATCCGGCTCCGTCTTGGGCAACAGAGGGGTGGCGCCCCATGACCCATTCCACTTGGGGACATCGGTCGCCGTCGCACGGTCAGCCTCTCTGCGGGTAACGGACTGACCCCCGGTCCCGTCACCCACAGTCTCGGCTAGGGCTTCATAGGGGGCCTAGGCCAACAACATGCGATGCCAAGGAACAATTACATTCCCAAGAATAGTTTAGATCAGACAGGTGGCTGGTCCCAAAACTATTGCCAATAACTTTTGCGATAAATACTATGAAGGAATAATACATATTATGTCATTCCCGAGTAATTAGTCTAAGTGAAGAGTGATGATAAGATAAAGTTGGTTGAAAATTGATTATTATTTAAAAATGGAGGGCATGAAAGACATTCTTGTATTCTATTTTATCTTGATTCTATCCTCTATTTCGTCCTTTCTCAAGGTGTGCGGGGCATTTCCCTTCTCTTCATTTCGAAAATAATAACAACTTTACCCTATTAATGATTATTATTACACATCGGTTTTATTATTAAAAGATTAAATTTAAAAAGTAAATAGACATTACTCAAAACTGTACTTTAAATTTTCATAATGGTCTAAGATCCCGCTATACCACGACCTTCACCGAGACGCTTATTTGATGAAACTTATTTTTTATGTAATTTAATATGTCAATAAATATATTGCATATGGGTTGCCTAACAAATTTTAGTCCAGAGTATGATTCATTATTTTTTTTTTATGTAGGTACATTGCACCGGTTTGATTATTAGACAAATTCTATACCAATCGATGAATGGTATGAAGCCCATAGAAAATGCAAACTTCAATCAGACCGGTGTAAAATGCTAGTATCGATTTATCTGTTTATACCTGGCTACCCGAGAGTTGTGATTGGAGAAGAATAGGCAGTCTAACGTTTGCATATTCTATGGGCTTCATACTTTCGATTGGTATAGAATTTGTCTAATAATCAAACCGGTGCATGTTCAAAAAACATTTTTTTTTTAATTATTAATTAATCATTGACATATTAAATTACATAAAAAATAAGTTTCATCAAATAAGCATCTCGGTGAAGGTCGTTGTATGGCGGGATCCTATACTATAAGGTAATTCTTTTATAGAATAACCTAAGCTTGGTGACGGCGTTAGAATACAATTCACCAACGCCTTATTCTACCCGTGGGTGTCATGAAAGACGACTAAGGGATATAATATGCATATAACATCTATGTAAGTGATGGAAAATTCAAAATGAACCTCATACCAACACATCAGGCCAGCAATTTCTGTCCTACAGTGGGGGAGGCCCGTGGCCTCGTGCATAATTATTATATGCACAATATACCCCTTTGTTGTCTTTTACGACACCCACGGGGAAAGATAGGGTAGTGATTTAAATTATTCCAGAGTCACCATAAGGAATATCTGTTAAATGCAACAATAAATTGTATTCACAAAATAAAAATACACAGTAACAATAAATTATTCAACCGAAATGCAATCAGATTTATGAGGAGACTTCGAAACCCATTGTGGGCAAGTTCGATCGTAATTTGCAAGTAACTTCTAAACACAAACAATTGGTTGGTAATTTATATGGAACTTGGTTCTATAACTTCGTAGACAGACTAGATATTATTACGAAGAGTACTTAGTGTAAACTTAATAAGTTGTTGGTTATATTTCTTCTATAACTATTGTAGAATTATTTATATAGTCGTCGCCGCAGCTCATACACGTTCTACTGTTGAGCTTGAGCCTCCTCCACAATAGAAGGGAAATTGACCTTACTATACCTTGTTGGTCAGACAGGTTAGTTTTTTTTATTGCAAACGGTGGCAAACGAGCAAATAGTACACTTGATGGTAAGTGTTGTGCCGCTTATGTACCTTTGCTAGGCTGCTGTCTACCGTGAAAAAAGTGAAAGGAGTGTGAATGCGTGCAATAAGGTTCGGTGAAACTAAAGACATCACCAAAACCCACCACACGCAAACATCCTCGGCAAGTTGGGCTTTTTTTTTTTTTTTGGGGTGGGCTGCGGTCGGCGCGCCTCCGCACCACTCCGTCCGGGGCGACAGAGGGGCTTAAGCACGCATCACCCGCAACCCACTCGAACACCACGTCGCCTTCGTCGTTGGACCGACCACTGGAGCAGGGTTACTTGTCATCAGTGGCCTGTCCGACGGAATACCCCCTACCCGGGGTACCCTCCCATCGACCGAAGTCCCCCCCCTCGGGGAGGACGTCGGTCTTTCCTCACGCGGTCGGCCTCTCGACGGGTGACGGACTAATCCCCGGTCACGTCACCCGCGGCCTCGGCTAGGGCGGCATTGCATGCAGGTAATCCCGCCTGCGCCGGCAAGTTGGGCTTACGGCTTTCTCGCTCACCGAACGAAGCGCAATAACAAATTGCTACTACTCAAACGTCAATTTTTTGCAGAGTTTGGTACTAACCTGAACGGACCGGGTTGTATCACACTCTCGCAAAGAGTAAGAATTGAGTTGAGTAAGAATACAATTTATCACCCTCCTATCTTGCCCGTCATCATCATCATCATCGCAGCCCACATACGTCTCGCTGTTGGGTTCGGGCCTCCTTCACAATGGGAAAAAATTTGACCTACTATACCATGCTGGTCAGGCATGTTGGTATTTTTTTTTTTATTATGGGTGGGCTATGGTATGCGTTCGCGCGGTCCAGTGCGTCCGTGGCGATGAAAGGACGGCGCGCGGAGACGTCACCTCGTTGTTGGGCCGACCACCGGAGCAGATGTGACTTGTCGTCAGTGGTCGGCCTGACGGAATACGCTTTCGGGTAACCTCATCTCTCGACATCCTGGAACGTCGGTCGCCGTTGCAGGCATGTTGGTATAGAGTTTCATTTCGAGTTTTCCTTCTCTTGCATAGATGTTATACGCATATTATATCCCTTAGTCGTCTTTTATGACATTCACGAACAAGATGGGGGTGATTTGTATTCTTACACCGTCACCATTCGGTAAATCCTTACTAATATTATAAATGCGAAAGTAACTCTGTCTGTCTGTCTGTCTGTCTGTCTGTCTGTCTGCTACGCTTTCACGTCTAAACCACTGGACCGATTTTGATGAAATTTGGTACAGAGATGGAATAAAGCTTGAGAAAGGACATAGGCTACTTTTTATCGCGAAAAAATGGGTATAAGGGGTTGAAATAGGGGATGACATTTTGTATGGAAATTCGTCATTTTCGATGATAGAACCACGAATCTTTGTATTAAGGCACCTGACAATAAATAAATAAATATTCGTTCAAGCGTTTTGGAAATTTCATTTACATGGGGATGAAATTCAACCCCTAAAATATCAAAAAGCATACAGCCGAAACCACTGGGCCTAGAAACGTATTTTTTTTTTACACCATCGTATTTCTTGGGGTACACGAGCACTAGCAAAGGATTTTTGGAAATTCACCCCCTTAAGGGGGTGAAAAACATATAGTCTTTCACGTCTAAACCGATTTTGATGAAATTTGGTACAGAGATGGACTAAAGCTTGAGAAAGGACATAGGCTACTTTTTATCGCGAAAAAATGGGTATAAGGGGTTGAAATAGGGGATGACATTTTGTATGGAAATTCGTCATTTTCGATGATAGAACCACGAATCTTTGTATTAAGGCACCTGATAATAAATAAATATTCGTTCTAGCGTTTTGGTAGTTTCACTTACATGGGGATGAAATTCAACCCCTAAAATACCAAAAGCATACAGCCGAAACCACTGGGCCTAGAAACGTATTTCTTTTACACCATCGTATTTCTTGGGGTGCTTGAGTACTAGCAAAGGATTTTTGGAAATTCACCCCTTTAAGGGGTTGAAAAGCAAAAAGCCTTTCACGTCGAAACCGATTTTGATGAAATTTGGTACAGAGATGGACTAAAGCTTGAGAAAGGACATGGGCTACTTTTTATCGCGAAAAAATGGGTATAAGGGGTTGAAATAGGGGATGACATTTTGTATGGAAATTCGTCATTTTCGATGATAGAACCACGAATCTTTGTATTAAGGCACCTGACAATAAATAAATAAATATTCGTTCAAGCGTTTTGAAATTTCATTTACATGGGGATGAAATTCAACCCCTAAAATACCAAAAAGCATACAGCCGAAACCACTATGCCTAGAAACGTATTTTTTTTACACCATCGTATTTCTTGGGGTGCACGAGTACTAGCAAAGGATTTTTGGAAATTCACCCCTTTAAGGGGTTGAAAAGCATATAGCCTTTCACGTCGAAACCGATTTTGATGAAATTTGGTATAAAGATGGACTAAAGCTTGAGAAAGGATATAGGCTACTTTTTATCGCAAAAAAATGGGTATAAGGGGTTGAAATAGGGGATGACATTTTGTATGGAAATTCGTCATTTTCGATGATCGAACCACGAATCTTTGTATTGAGGCACCTAATAATAAATAAATAATTATTCGCTCAAGCGTTTTGGAAATTCCATTTACATGGGGATGAAATTCAACCCCTAAAATACCAAAAAGCATACAGCCGAAACCACTGGGCATGGAAACGTAGTTTTTTTTTACACCATCGTATTTCTTGGGGTGCACGAGCACTAGCAAAGGATTTTTGGAAATTCACCCCCTTAAGGGGGTGAAAAGCATATAGCCTCTTACGTCTAAGCCGATTTTGATGAAATTTAATACAGAGATGGACTGAAGCTTGAGAAAGGATATAGGCTACTTTTTATTGGGAAAAATGGGTACAAGGGGTTGAAATAGGAGATGATATTTTGTATGGAAATTCGTCATTTTCGATGATAGAACCGTGAATCTTTGTATGAAGGCACCTGATAATAAATAAATAAATATTCGTTCTAGCGTTTTGATAGTTTCACTTACATAGGGATGAAATTCAACCCCTAAAATACCAAAAAGCATACAGCCGAAACCACTGGGCCTAGAAACGTACTTTTTTTACACCATCGTATTTCTTGGGGTGCATGAGTACTAGCAAAGGATTTTTGGTAATTCACCTCCTTAAGGAGTTGAAAAGCACAAGTAACCCTGCTCCGGTGGTCGGTCCAACGACGAAGGCGACTTGGTGTTCGGGTGGGTTGCGGGTGTTGCGTGCTTACGCCCCTCTGTCGCCCCGGACGGAGTGGTGCGAGGAACGCGCTGACCGCAGTTCACCCCAAAAAAAAGGGGATTCAAAAGCATATAGTCTTTCACGTCGAAACCACTTAACCGATTTTGATGAAATTTGGTACAAAGATGAACTAAAGCTTGAGAAAGTATATAAGGCTACTTTTTATTGCGAAAAAATAGGTATAAGGGGTTGAAATAGGGGAAAGTATTTTCTTTTTACATCGTCTTATTTCTTGGGGTACACGAGCACTAGCAAAGGATTTTTGGAAAATCACCCCCTTAAGTGAGTGAAAAGCGTATAGACGAAACTCTTGGAGCTAGGAACGTAAAACTTTCTATGCAATTCTCTTTCCTTTGTTTTAAGTGAGCTCTAAGAAATTATTTTATTAAAATCAACTCCTAAAGGGGTGCAAAATATATAGCCGAAATCATTAGGCCTAGAAACATGGAATTTTGTATAAAGTTGCCTTTCTTGGGGGAAGAGAGATTTTTGCAATTTTAGCCCTAAGGGGGTGAAAAGCGTTTAACCGAAATCACTGAGCCTAGGAAGGATCATTTTAGTACACGGTTGGCTTTCTTGGATTACCCCCAGATTTTCTTAGTGCTCACTTACCAAGCACTATAAAAAAAATTTTGGCAAGGATAAGCGAGCTCTAACAAAGAATTTATATTTATTTATAACTAAGAATGTGAAATTTTGTATACCGATTTCGGTTATTTGGGGTAAGCACGCACTAAGAAACAATTTTGGGCTGCCCCAAAAGGATAAAACGCATATAGTCGAAGACACCCAGCCAATGATATATCATCATTATCTTGCTCTTATCCTAATTACTTTGGATCGACGCGATATGTAGGTAGGGTACCTACTACTGCCATCGTAGATATATTGCAAAGGTTCTAGCAACATTTTATGACCTGGCCGACATTGTTGGCCAGACGGCATCACCAATTGGTCCAGGTCGATGTAAATCTTTGTCTTAGTAGTATTTTGCGACACCCACGAACAATGAAAACGTGGTAATATTTCTAGCAGCTACCAGACAGTAAGTTACAATCAAAATATTATTACAATTTTCTATCTCTACAAATAAATAAATTTGAAGCGTCTGTTTGTCTATCAAAATAATAGGTTTTATTTATGCTCACACAATACGGTCCAATTTTTTTTGTCTGTCTGTCTATTCGTTACAAGTAATCTTCAAAATGGCTGGACCGATATTGATTATATTTTACCATCAGGTCTACCAGTCGTACATAAGGAATAACTTAGACTATTTTATCTCAGGCTATATTTTATCCCGGTGTGGATGAATTAAGTCGATTTTAAAATTATTTCACTAATGGAAAGCTATTTTTAAGCGAGTAACATATTTAAGCTATTTTTATCCCGATATTCCTACGGGATCGGGTACAATGCCGGTGAAATCACGGGAATATAATGGTTTAAAAAATTAATTCACTAATGAAAAGCTATATTATCAGTGAATACCATCTAAAGGCTATTTTCATCCCGGTATTTGCCCAGGAACGACAACTATACCGGGGGTTGTTGACCAATTTTTAAAATTCTTTCACCAATGGAAAGCTACCTATGTTGTCAGCGAGTAGCATAGGCAATTTATATCTCTGATATTTCTGGGATTTATATATTTTTTTTTTACCCATGTAAATTTATAATATCAGCAAGTTACATAGGCATTTTTTATCTCGGTATTGGCATGGGAATGGGGTCTACGTGAATGAAACTGCGGGTGTTTGATTGATATAATTTTTTTTTCACCAATGGAAAAGTACGTTATCAGAGACTAAGGAAAGGCCACAATACCATCGTATTTGCACGGCAATCTGAACTACAAGGCTGGAAGTAATATTCAAATGTGAAAGTTTGTGAAGATATTTGGATGTTTGTTACTCAATCACGCTTAAACTGTTGAGCAGATTTGGATGAAAATTGACACGTAGATAGAGTATTTCTTAAATTAAGAAATGTAATACTTTTTATGTCGATAATATTCTTTGCGATAATAGTTCAATATGCAAGTAAATTTTTACGCGGGCGAAGCCGCGGGCAAAAGCTAGTATACTATATAATGATATATTTGTTAGATATAAGAGAAATAACTAATCGTCGAGTTAGAGCAACATGACCGTTCTCCAAGGAAACCTTGTACAGAAGGATATTACACGCCAAAGCTTTGCCGCTGAGTTATATAATAGGTATACGTACGGTCTAGTGCAGCTTATTGGTTGCTTTGCCTCGAGCGAAATACGTCATTGCAAAATAAATACTGTTGGAAAGTTTGTTTTGTGAAAATTAACTCTATCATCTCTTTCTTACACAGGGGAACCGTATGAAACGACAATGGAATGTGAGGAAGAAATAATCACTATGAGAGAAACAAACATCTTATCTGTTCGTGTGTTTGTAATTGAACTCTTTCTAAACGGTTGGACCGATTTTGATGATTTTTTGTGTGTGTTCAAGTCGGTTCGAGCACGGTTTAGATTTTCAATTAGACCCGGTAGGTGCCGCTTATTTGAACAGGACAACGTCTGTTGGGTCAGCTAGTATATATATTACTAGCAACCCGCCCTCGCTTCGATTCGGTTTTAGTCGTTTTACCCGCGTAGTTCCCATTCCCGTGGGAATATCGGGATAAAATATAGCCTAAGTTACTCCCTGATATTATAGCTTTCTAGTGGTGAAAGAATTTTTGAAATCAGTCCAGTCGTTTTGAAGATACCCGGAACAAACAGACAGAGATTTTTTTTTTAATCTGTATTTTAGGCATAGGTGTCGTGCAAATAACCGTGTGAGCATGAAAAAAACCTATTATTTTGACATTACAAACAGACACTCCAATTTTATTTATTGGTATAAATATAAATGTTCTGTTCGTGTGTTTTTAATTGAACTGCTTCTAAACTTCTGGCCCGATTTTGATGAAATTGTTGTGTGTATTCAAGTGGGTTCGAGAATGGTTTAGATTGATATTTGTAAACGGTAGGTGGCGCTGCGATCAATTCCAAAAGGAATTCCTTTTTTTTTAATTTGAACATAACTGAGCATTTGTTCGGTCAGATATTCAGGTCATATCGACTACGTCCCACAGCTGGGCTCGAGCCTGCTCCACAATAGAAGGGAAATTGACCTTACTATACCACGCTCGTCAGACGTGTTGGCATTGGGTTTTGGGGATCCAATATGAATATTGTATCTCTTAGTCGTCTTTTGCGATACCCACGATCAAGAAATTGGGTGGTGAATTGTATTATTACTCCGTCACCACGCGGATCAGCTAAAAAAAAAAGTGTTATGATAAAATTGGAATATCACAAAAAATACTATACCAACTTCTTTGATCATCGTCATATAATCTATTATCCTTACTAATAGACTACAAGCCCATGGAAGAAAACCTGTGAAATGAACCAACGTGAATAACGCTTAGAAGGCTGTTACTATATCATAAAATAACTCTGAGCGCTATGCCGTCATTTCTGAGCGGTACAGGTGAGTACGTGAATAAAGAATTTTAAAGAATTTCTCAGGTACAAGTGAGGAATTACAACTAATTATTAATGTACGGCTTTTTTATAGCTTATAGATGATTAAAAATAAATGTCGAAAAACCTAGTGCAATTACCGGCGAATTAAAAATTTGCACTAACTTCCGGCACCACCATTTTAGTACGGCACTAGGTTTTTCTACATTTATTTTTAATCATCTATAAGCTATAAAAAAGCCGAAGGTGTAGGTATTTTTTTCGTGACAATGTGCACGCGCATTGTAAAAATTTATTCTCATCATTTTTCTCTAAAGCGCCAAGAGAATTCCAACTTCAAAAGATTTTATGTAATAATTTAAAGACAATTTTTAGTGTACATAACTTATATTACGTATCCTAAACTTAGAAGTTAAACTTTTAAATGAAAATCAAAGCCAAGATTAGTAATAAGAAATTCAAACCATTCTATCAGGCACAGCATTCTCAGTAACCAAGTAATGCTTACCCCCATAACAGCGGACGATTGCTAGCTTGCTAATTACCTGTGGGTATGACCACGGAACTCCGTACAGCGGAGTAAGGCGGTGGAGCTGGCGTTGCGGCCGGCTTAGCGGTATGAACTTGGCTGCCATAACCTGTTAAATATTAAAAGAGGTAATTATAATATTTCTTAATTTATACACATAATTATAATTCCTAATCCAATTATATTCTTATTGTGATAGAATATTTTTAAGCTATATTCTTGTAAATTAGATTGCATCTTTTCTTCCTGTTGTGGAGGAGGCTTGACCCCAATAGTGGGACAAGCCACCTCCATAATAAAAAGGATATTGACCTACTTTACCACGCTACTTAGACATGTTGGTATAGGATTTTGTTTCGAGTTTTCCTTCTCTTGCATAGATATTATATGCATATTATATCCCTTAGTCCTCTTTTACGTCAACCACGGGCAAGAAGAGGGTTGGTCAATTGTATTTTTACTCTGTCACCACACGGAAAATCGACTCTACAATGTAAAATAATACTTGACTGCACAGATGGTGTGGTGATTAAGATACCAACCTACAGTTCCAGTGTCGGCTGTTCGAATCCCACGCAGGGCAACCCTATGTGCGATCCATAAATTGTTAATATCGGGTTGACCGAGCTTCGCTCGGAATATTTTTGGTGTATTTTTGTCGAATTTATTTAGATATATATTAATAAAAAATAAAAATTAAATAATG
The DNA here is from genome assembly GCA_032191425.1 of Lymantria dispar. NCBI lineage: Eukaryota > Metazoa > Arthropoda > Insecta > Lepidoptera > Erebidae > Lymantria > Lymantria dispar. Next base: position 8,619,747 of record CM063468.1, on the reverse strand, counting down.
AAAAAAAATGTAAAAAAAATACAAAAAGAGAATAATAATAACACCGAGATTCGATCCGACGCTGTTTGAATGCCAAAACAATACCTACTAAAAGAAAACTGGGCGACTTCCCAACTGAGCTATCGTAACTCATGACGTTGACAGCGAAATTTGAATTCATATTGTTTTAAAATTTAATGTCCTTGTTATTGTTTTGCTAAAAACACCGACAAAACAACATTTTCTATAAATAAAACTTAGCTAGATCGATTTTTCGGCCTCGAAACCGCTAGTATGACAAGTTTCATCAAAATCGTTGGAGCCGTTTCCGAGATCCTGAATATATATATACAAGAATTGCTCGTTTAAAGATATAAGATTCTAAGTCTGAATGTAATTTTTATCCGTTAGTTATATGTTTGTAAAGTCCCCCGCAACACAAGGATTACATCCTTAGTGCAGGGTGTTGTCTATAAAGACAAAATACTTTTCCTTATCTCTATAGAAATCAATATATATACAAATTAGTAAATAATCTATAGGCATATCAGGGGCGACTAAATTCAAAAGGTTCAAGGCTACAACAACACAACACAACAAACAACATCCTTACTAATATTATAAATGCTAAAGTAAGTTTGTTTGTTTGTTATGCTTTCACGCTTAAACCACTGAATCAATTTCAAAAATTCCTTCACCAATGGCAAGCTATAATATCAGGGCGTAACATAGGCTATATTTTATCCGGTATTCCCACGGGAACGGGCACTACGCGGGTAAGGCGACTGAAACCGAAGCGAAGCGAGGGCGGGTTGCTAGTCACTCATACACCTATGTCATAATGCTGGGCTTCAAATCTTTTCCACAACGAGTGAGAGAGAATAAGAGAGGGAATAAGGGAGGGGAATTGACCTAGTATATTATACTAGTCAGATAGGTTGGTAAGATTGTTCTTAAAAAAAATTGTTATTGAATTTCATTGAGAGTTTTTCTTCTCTTGCATGATGTTAGATGTTACTTGCTTTAGTCGTCTTTTACGATACCCATGAATAAGATAGGCGATAATGAATTGTATCATTATCTCAATTCAAATAAGTCCCACTGTTAGGCTCGGACCTAGGGACACAATATCGGACAGAAAGTATCGATACTCTACTTATATCGAAGAAAAAGTATCGAAACAAAAGTATCGATACTTCAAAGTTTCGAGTACCGAGTACTTTTCTTAGAATCCATGTCGTGATGAGCTTTTTTTAGGAATTAGACCATCTTTGACAAATTAAAATATTTCGAGTCACATTTTAGAAAGTTCGTTAACTAGCTGACGTTAAGATAAACATGAGCCGTAAGATCGAGTTCAACATGGATAATTTCTACTATTTATTCGATACGATACCTGCCAAAAAGTACTCATTGGGTAAAAATATCGAATGTAAAGTATCGAGTACAAAAATTATCGGTATCGAAAGAAAAGTACTCGATACCTAAAAGTATCGATACTTTTTTCGTGTCCTAACTCGGACCACCTCCAAAATGGGAGGGAAACTGCCCTACTATATCGCGCTGTAGATATAAGGTGTTAATATCATGTTATATGTCGAGTAATCCATCTCTTGCATTGATATTATCTGCATATCATATCCCTTAGTCGTCTTTAGGATCCCCACGGGCGTCTGTCTGTCTGTCATCACACGGAAATTATTATTTATTTACCAATATTACACTATTTTTCCGTGTGCTGACGGAGTAAGAATACAATTCACCATTCCCTATCTTACTCTTGGATGTCGTAAAAGATGACTAAGGTTTTAAATATCGGGTGACGTGACCGGGGAATTAGTCCGTCACCCGCCAAGAGGCCGATCGCGTGAGGAAAGACTGACGTCCTCCCCGAGGGGCGGACGTCGGTCGATGGGCGGGTACTCCTCAGGGAGTATTCCGTCAGGCCGACCACTAACATCGAGTCACCCTGCTCCGGTGGTCAGTCCAACGACGAAAATGTTCGGGTGGGTTGCGGGTGTGCGTGCTTACACCCGGGGCGGAGTGGTGCGAGGAATGCGCCGACCGCAACCCACCCCAAAAAAAAAAGAGATGTTAAATATGGACATAAAACCTAAGCAAAAGACAGAAAATTCAAATTCGAAATTGAACCCTATAGCAGTCTGACTGGCGTGTACCTCAATTTCCCTCCTATTGTGGAGGACATTCGTGCCAAACAGTGCGACGTATATTGAGCTGAAATGATGATGATGATGATGAATACAGTATTGTTTACTTACCAATATTACTATTCCTTAAGTAAGGGTTCCCATATGTGGCTGCGTATCTTAAATCCACATTTGGTTGTGGTTTAATATTTGGCTGAGCGTATATAGGCGTTGATGATGGAGCTAAAATATTAATTTAAACATTTTATATTAATCTATACCAATAAATAAAATTGGAGTGTCTGTTTGTAATGTCAAAATAATAGACTTTTTTCATGCTCACACGGTTATTTGCACTATACATATGCCTAAAACTCATTTTATATTTTTTTTTTGTCTGTCTGTTTATTCCGGGTAATCATCAAAACGGCTTAACCGATTTCAAAAATTGTTTCACCAATGCAAAGCTATAATATCAGGGAGTAACTTAGGCTATATTTTATCCCGGTATTTTCACGAGATTGGGAATCACGCGGGTAAGGCCACTGAAACCGAAGCGAAGCGAGGGCGGGTTGCTAGTCCATACTAATATTATAAAGAGGCAAGATTTGTTTGTTTGTTTGTATTGAATAGGCTCCGAAACTACAGTACCGATTTCAAAAATTCTTTCATCAATGGAAGGCTGTAATATCAGGGAGTAACATAAGCTATATTTTATCCCGCTATTCCTACGGGAACGGGCACTACGTGGGTAAGACAACTGAAATCGAAAGACGGCGAGGGAGAGTTGCTAGTGTAAAATAAGTATATAACTTATTTCTACTATATTTTTTTTAATGACGATTAGCTACAAATATGAGCTACTAGCAACCCGCCCTCGCTTCGCTTCGGTTATAGGTTATAGTCGTTTTACCCGCGTAGTTCCCGTCCCCGTGGGAATACCGGGATAAAATATAGCCTAGTTTACGCCCTGATATTATAACTTTCCATTGATGAAAGAATTTTTGAAATCGGTCCAGCGGTTTTGAAGTTTACCCGGAACAAACAGACAGACAGACAGACAAAAATTTTTTAATTGCTATTTTAGGCATAGGTGTCATGCAAATAACCGTGTGAGCATGTAAAAAGCCTATTATTTTGACATTACAAACTGACACTCCAATTTATTTATTGGTATAGATTAATGCCACTGTTAAGTTATAAATTTCTTCATAAATTGTTAGCCTTTTCACGTCTTTAATATTTTCATATTAGTCAGAGTAATTACTATTGCTTGGATGCTGACAACCAAACCAATTAGTCCTCTGGGAATGTTGACAGAACATGAAAATTCACGCAATTTACTATTAAATCATATTTCACTGAATTTTACCATTTTTTGCATTGTATTACATAAAATACCAACAAAATTATTCAATATAGGACCGTAAAATACTAAAATAATGAATAGAATTAGTACTAGGATGTAAATGAGACTTAATGAAGAAAATATTAAAATTTAACCATAAATAAATGTATTTAAAGAACTCTTTAAAGCTAACTAGCTTAAGAAAGTATTGGTATTTTAATTAAAAACTAAGTAAGGTTTCATTTTAAGATATAGAATTAAGTAAAATGCGACCAACTTCCTCTAAAGTAATTCAAAATACTAGTTTCAAGACAGCTTTATACTACACTTACCATCTCCGCCGACTGGGAGCCCAAGATTATTAATAGCGTCTGTTTCGTCTGGAGACTTGTTCGTTCGTTGTAAAGTGTTGTTTTGCGATCCATTTCCGGCTGACAACGGTAATGTGGAAGCTGTGTCGATGCTACGCGTCAATGAACCTTGAAGTGATCTGTTGACGAAATGAAATTGATGCAGATATTAATAAAAGACTTTAGGATTTTAAGAAAGATCATTCAAAAACTGTTCTTAAATTAAACTATTTTCCGGATTTTATCGCGTTTGTATTTGATTTTCCCACGCTTCGAACACTTTACAGCGTTCATGGTCACAGGCGGACTGTGCGCCTTAAACTGTCCGCTCAAATACAAACGCGATAAAATCCGGAAAATAGTTTTATTTACAATATGACGCATCTTTAATCTAATACCGTCACTAAACGAATTTTTTCGAAAAACTGTTTTTAATGCCATCTATTTGCTGAACATCGAATTTATACATTGCTTCAATTTATATATTTTAATTTCACTTAACCTTTTAAATTTTATCGAAAATGTGTGCGTTACCAATATTTTAAATTATTTATATCCACTAATTAATAATAATTAATATAAAAAAAAATGTTTTAATAGCAATATCAGTTGTTAATAAAATTAAAATAAAAGACAATTATTCCTGAAACGCTAATATACTCTTATTTCTATTAGTTAATACTTGTCATAAATCCTTAAATAACTCTCCTGTATAATTTGCTTATTTAGGATAGTGACGGTAGGGGAATAAAGGTGCGATGTAATTCTCGCGTAAACATTAGGAATCAACTGTTCTTAAATTAAAGTATTCTAACCTATTTTTTTTTTCGGTTTCGTTCGTGTAACAATTACCCTTAGAAGACGTAACATATTTACTTGAAATTACAAAGGGAAAGAGGTATCTCCGTGTGGTGACGAAATAATTATACCACCATTCCCTATCTTGCCCGTGGATGTCGTAGAATGCAACTAAAGGATCTAATATAAGGCGGTGAATTGTATTCTAATTCCGTCACTGCACCAAAAAATATATTCATTACTAGCAACCCGCCCTCGCTTCGCTTCGGTTTTAGTCGTTTTACCCGCGTAGTTCCCGTTCCCGTGGGAATACCGGGATAAAATATAGCCTAGTTTGGGCATAAACTATATTAATTAATATTATAGCTTTCTATTGGTGAAAGAATTTTTGAAATCGGTCCAGCCGTTTTGAAGATTACCCGGAACAAACAGACAGACAGATACAAAAAAAATATAAAGTGTATTTTAGGTATATGTATAGTGCAAATAACCGTGTGAGCATGAAAAAAGCCTATTATTTTGACATTACAAACAGACACTCCAATTTTATTTATTGATATAGATAAATATACACGCGTATGAAAATCTAATTATATGTAAAAAAAATACAACAATCGGCAAAGAGATTTATGATTTTGAACGAACAAATATTATTTATATAATAAAAATAGATTCTGATTATACATTAAATACGTAGAAAAACATCTGATAACAAAGATAAAAGAAAACTTACGAAATATTTCTGTTAATTGCTTACCTTGGTGGAGGGACATCAAGGCCAGGTGACTGTACTCTTAGATGTGGAGGAGGGGCGTATCCTTGTGGGTAGTCGTAAACATAGCCTGCGGGATTCTGTAGGACAAAAAAAATCGTTACAATAATTGAGACTACATTTACCAATTGTACAGAAAACATGTCCTTAGATCAAAAGAAATATAATTAATTGAGATTCGAAATTCTTTGATCAGTTTGTTAATATTATGTTCAATGTCATCTTTGAGATCAAATATGGAAAAACAGATAAATTTATCTAAATTAGGTTTTATTTATTGGACTAGCGACCTGCCCCCGCTCCACCGTTTTGCCTCTGCATTTTAAATTAGCAAAATAGACTAGATCCCTCGGGTTCGTAGTTCGTAGAGTTTTTTTCAGCTACAGCTACCTGGTAGTGAAATATTATCAAAATCGAGCCAGCTGTTTTGAAGATTAACCGGAACATACATACAAACAGACAAAACATTTTAAACTACTTTTAGGCATAGTTATCGTGCAAATAACCACGTGAGCATGGAAGCCTATTATTTTGATATTACAAACAGATACTTCAATTTTATTTATCTGTATAGATTTTCTTTTGAAAATAACTATTAATTTCATAACACAAATTCAAAATAAATGAGGTATAAGTTGGAGAAACCTATCGAGTCTTTGGTTGCATAAAGATTTGGTATGTCGTACATTTTGACCACAGATTACGTTGCCTTATCTTCTTAGTTCATAATTTCATATACGCTGTAATATTGTTTTTTAGTTGTAGTTATTTGCTCAATTTACAAATATCACGTAGGTATTTTTTAATTATAAAAATCAGACCGCTTATCAGGATATGTCAACAGATGGCGGTATTTATTTATTACCGGGTATTTTTTCTTAAAATTGCTGATAACAGTTAAAGTGAATAAATCAATAAAACGTAGTGTTTTATACTGTCTGAAGTTAACGCCAGATAGATTAAAAGGAGTATTTTGAGGATAAAATGTATTTTGATATTTGTAGCCGTCATTAGAGAGAAAAATAATCATGCAAGAAATATAACAAGAAGATAACAATAAGAACCCTTTCAGAAATAATACGTATAAAGGTACTATATTTTTATTAAACATAATTACTACCTTATAACAAATTATATAATTCGAAATATAACGAAGGTATGCTAAACAAAATAAAGCAGAAAGCAACACGGTTTTCGTTTCACATTTACGACTCCCAAAGATATTTAAATGAGGGTTTGACATTAAAATTACAAAACATCGCAATTACACAAGGAATACATTACGTTTGTAAAATGACGACAACATCGTATGTTTTCAATTTGTGACATTATAAGGCTTTGGCCCATAGCGTGTAATCTACCATTCATATACAAGGTTGCCATATAGAATTATATGTAAGGCTTACAAGAAATTTCGCTTTAGAAAATATATTTGCCCTTATCATTACGAAGTAATTAACTTTACATTTTGACGCATAGAAAATTATATGAAAAGAAATTAGCTCGGCAATACTTTCTTGTTTTTTACCAGTTATAGAGAAGATTAGGAGCGCCACTTACATATTATCAAGTTTACAAAATTAAATTAAATAATCAATAGGCAAGAAACTCAGCGGGCTTGTCTATTATTTTAATTATTTTTTTTTCTTACAGGATATAAAATTGTGTACATGTTTTGTAAGAACTAGCTTCAGTGTGATGCCCTTCGAACCACAAGATACGTAATATAATTCAAACGATTATGGCTAGACCAGATCCCACAAACGGCACCCGATCACGAGTTAACTACTAGAGCAGCCATCACTCCCCTCAACCACTATGGAGGGAAGAGAGAGACCCGCTCCACGCAGCTACCGCATGTAGATTCTTCTGTGAGCATGACCAACACCAAATGTTACAAACGGTGAAAATACAAAATTTCGTTAGGCAAAACACGCTACGCTTTACAATAAAAGTTAAAATAAATATAGTTTAAAAAACTAAAAAACACGCTTTCACGTTCGACTTACGAAAATGTGGCACAAAACGCTCCACGCTTTTTCCACAATGATATTAATTCAATTCAATAATAGGAGATGACACTAATGATTTTGTAATCTGTACAGCCACATTTGTGAAATGGGTTTCAAATTCAGTCGCCACTTCTTTACCTACTTTCACATTCAACAATACAAGTCATTTTAATTATAACCCATGACTTTTTAATTTTATTTCTCAGATAAATAGATTTTGCACAGGAACATGCACGTTTAAATATTTTGGAATAGTTCTTTACATATTCTAAAAATACTGGATGATGGTCATAAGATTTTTCATGATAAAGATCATATTATTACCTATGAAATTGCCGTTATGTATGAAAAAAATTTAACGATTTTTTTCATGTATTTTTCATTTGTATTAATAGAAGTAATCACCCATGCAATCAATGCATCTTTGACAACGCAGCGACAGTTTATTGATGCCCTTCTTAAAGAAATCAGCTGGATGCGAGGCAACAAATTCTTCAAAGGCATTTTGTACTGCCTCTCGGGTATTGAATTTCTTTCCCGCCAAAAAGTTATCCAAATTCTGGAAAAAGAAGTAATCTGTAGGCGCAAGGTCTGGTGAGTATAGCGGATGACGGAGAGCTTCCAACCCCAGTTCTTGCAACTTAGAGACCGTCTGCTGTGCAGTATAAGGTCGCGCATTGTCGTGCAGGAGCAGCGGAGACGAGCGATTGACCAATGCTGGTTGGAGATGTGCCAGCTTCTCCATCATTGTGTTCAGCTCTTCATAGTACACATCTGCAGTAATGCTCACCCCGTTTGGTAAGAAGCTGTAATGAATCACACCGGCGCTAGACCACCAAACAGTGACCATCACTTTTCTAGGAGTAAGTGTTCGTTTAGGGCACTGTTTAAGTGCTGAACCAGGATCCAACCAACTTGCTGAGCGCTTGCGGTTATCAAACAGAATCCATTTTTCCATTTTTCATCGCAAGTAACAATGCGTTTCAAAATTCCATCATTTGTGTGTCTGTTGAGCAATGCAAGGCATGTCTCGACGCGTACTTCGCGCTGGCGATCATTGAGTTCGTGGGGCACCCATTTGTCAAGCTTTCTTATCTTTCCAATTTGACGCAAATGGACCGATATTGTTTTGACGCTAACGTCGAAAGCTGCTATTAATTCAGCCGTAGATTGTGTATCATCGGCTTCCACAATCCTTAATTCGTCATTGTCGACCAAAGTCTTCGGACGACCGCGAGGGTCAGGTTTTTCAGGTCGAAATTTCCAGAACGGAAGCAAGCAAACCAATAACAGGCGGTGCATTGGTTTGTAGTGTTAGCTCCGAAAACGTCGTTGATGTTGCGTGCCGCTTGTGCCGCGTTGCTGCCACGACGATACATACATTCCATAATTACTCGAATTTTTAACGTATCCATGATGACGAAAAAGATTGAAATGCGATGAAAACGTAACACTAATCAATAAACAAATTACTACTTTTGGAAAATAAATTCCATGTTTTAAAATAAAATTAATTTGAAATTAGAATTCTTAGCCAAACAAAAATTATTTTGATTTGAAATGGCCAGTACTGTAGAACGGCAATTACATAGGTAAAGACCTATTATTATCATAATACATTTCGTTCATTATTATTTTCTGCCTATATTGAAAATTATTTTACACTTTTTAGTTCAAAGGGTGTTTTTTAGTTTTATTAAACTATATTTATTTTTCACTTTTTAGTGAATAGCCTTGTCGCCCCAGACGGAGCGGGCGAAGAGTGCGCAGACCGTGACCCACCTCCAAAAAACCAACCCCAAAAATACAAAAAGAAAAGCGGATTATTGCATTCTCATTGGTCTTTGATAGGTGTGTAAAGTTTAAAGAAAATCTGATCGCTCAAAGTAGGGCAAAATCGAGCTCAAAGGTGGACGTTACAAACAAACCTACAGGTGAAGCTAATAAAAGCGTGCTTAAAAAAACAGTTTATTTAAAATATGCGTATGAAAGCAGTGAGTGATGACGGCTGATAGGAGTCTATGAAAGGTAAGAACACGTTGTGCCGATCCTACTTGGCGTGGGATTAGGGCAGGCAAATGATGATTAATTTCTTTGTTTTATCATCATAGCTTATAAGTCCCACTCCTGAGCTCGAGTCCCCTCCACAATGGGAAGGACATTGATCTACTATAGGTGGTCAGATCGGCGGTTCGGGCGTGCGAAGAGCACAGCCTCGACGAGGCGACCCGCCGCCGGCGACTGGCGCGGCGTAGGCGCGACTTCCTGCGCCTCATGCCGCCCTAGCCGAGGCCGCGGGTGACGTGAGCGGGAAATTAGTCCGTCACCCGCCGAGAGGCCGACCGCGTGAGGAAATACCGACATCCTCCCTGAGAAGGGACGTCGGTCGATGGGGGTGTACCCCACTAGGGGGTATTCCGTCGGGCCGATCACTAATGACAAGTAACCCTGCTCCGGTGGTCGGTCCAACGACGAAGGCGACGTGGTGTTCGGGTGGGTTGCGGGTTGTGCGTGGTTATGCCCCTCTGTCGCCCCAGACGGAGTGGTGCGAGGAGGGCGCCGACCGCAGCTCACCCAAAAAAAAAAATAGGGGATCATATGGATTGGTTTAAGGTTCTTACGATTTTACCTTCTCTTGCATACATGCTATCTGAAATAATTCCTTAGTCGTCTTTTACAACACCCACGGGCAAGAAAGGGAGTGGTGAATTATATTACTACTCCGTCACCACACGGAAACTTGTTTGTTTAGGTAATCGTTTTAATCTTATCCATCCTGATCAGCGATCAAGTTTTCACTTCAAAGAAAATCAAAATACATCAATTAATATTAACCCCATAATATGATAATGAAATCTCTTTCCGTATGGTGACAGAGTAAGAATAAAAATTCACCACCCCCTCTCTTGCTCGTGGATGTCGTAAAAGACGACTAAGGGATATAAAATGCATATAATATCTATGCAAGAGAAGGCAAACTCGAAACAAACCTCTATACCAACACAGTAGGTCAATTTATCTCTCATAACGGAGGAGGCCCGAGCCCAGCAGTGGGACGTGTGTGGGCTGAGATGTAAAATAATATCATTAGAGGGAAAATTCCTCAATCTATTCTTCGTCATTTTTGCGAATGCTATTAAATAAAATTACACATTAAGATTATGAAGAATTTAATAAATTACTTACTTTAAAATAAGGGTCACTATATGTTGGATCAGAGTAATCATTGCTATAGCGGAATTGCATCAAAGGGTCATCATGACGCATAGCTGGTAACGCCACCGGACCAGCCAGCGGTAGTCCTGCGTGAATCTTGCTATCTGACCTGTCGGAGCTGGTGTACTCCTAAAAAAAATTTTAATCTGTAAACTCGGTTTACGGATGATAATTTTAAGGGTTAACATCGAAAATATTATAATTTTATTAATTCAATTGAATTACTATCTTTACCTATCTTGCCCGTGGATGTCGTTAAAATCGACTGAGGGATACAATGTGCATATAACATCTATGCAAGAGAAGGAGAACTCGAAATAAAACTCTATACTAACCAGTTTGACCAGCATGGTATAGTAAGGTCAATTTCCCTCCTATTGTGGAAAAGGCGAGTCCAATAGTTGGACGTATGTGAGCTAAAATGATGATGATTAGATATTATTATCATTATTTTATATAATACAAAGTAGTTAAGTTTTTCTATAAATTAACCTTTATAAGCACACATTAATACAAATATTTTTATTAAACATTAAATTAGAGATAGATGCATCACAAGCCAACTGTGGCTCTATATGTCTCGCTTGCACGATCAGCTCTGGTGACAATCATGCTTTTTCGATTTATATAACGTCACCTCAAAAAGTATTAACCCATACCGATTATTGTCTATGACATCTCTTTTATTCCATATGGTTACAGCTTAGAATAATAGTATAGAAGTATAGACGTATAGAAGGATAGTGTCAGTACTTCGAACGTTCAAAACATGAATCTAAAAATATGCGCACAGACGATTACACACGTACACACGCACACCACTATACAATTTATGAAATCAAATTTTGTTTTTATTAACATAAATCGTCGAGTACTTTTAAAAGTAATGTTAAGAACCTTTTTAAGTTTTTCAAATTTGTTATGACACCTTTTGAATGCACAAACCGTCATAATTACCTATTTATTTTTTAAGAGTTGCGTACGTATGTGCAGTACAGTGACCTTGTACATTACGAAACGTTTCCAGCGTAAGCTCCATTAGGTTTCAATTTAAATGCTTCACTTTTTGTGCGCGAACTTACATTCTATACGTTATTAATCTAAGGGTTACAGTCTAAAAGCTACGATAGAAATAAACCTTGCGTCGAGAGCGATTTTACAATCAACATTGTCGTCATCACAGCTCATATACGTCCCACTATTGGGCTCAAACCTCCTCCACAATTGGGAATTAACCTACTATACCGCGCTTGTCAGACACGATGGTACGGCGTTTAATTTCGGGTTTTTCTTTCTTTGCATAGATGTTGTATGGATAATATAATCCCTTAGTCGTATTTTACGACACCCACGGCCTAGAAAGAGGTTGGTGAAGTGTATTCTTACACCGTCACCGGAAAAGACGTAACTTTACAAAACAACAGCTCATCATATTAAACTTACCAGTTCATAACTCCCGTCGCTATGCGGTAGATGTGGTTTTAAATCGCTAATATTAGAACTTCTATCAGATTCTTTATACATATCACCCGTGGTCACTGTTACATCTGGTTTCTCATTCATTTGACTCTTCTTACGTCTACGACGATGGCAGACAACGAGAAGAATGATAAAACCAGAGAACAGAATAATGCCAGAGGTCACGCCTATTAAAATTATGTACAGAGGCAAGGTTTCTGAAAGAAAAATTATTTGTTACAAAACATATTTTAATACATCTAATAAATGATGATTATTAATTTTTTTTAATACGCTTTTATTAGCTTCAGACGTATCTATGTTAGTATGTAACGGAATCTTTAAACATGATTTTCACCCCCTTCAAAACGTCGGATTAACTCGAAATTTGGCATACTTATTAAGGACCGACGACAATTCAATATTTTAAACAGTTTGACCCGTTATCCTTACTAGGATAATCAGGATTAGCGATTTAAGCGTATTTTGTTAGTTTTTTTAATTATTATATTTATATCTACACTAATGCAACTGCTGGGTCGAATTTAAAAAATCTTTTAGTGTTGAATAGCCTGTTTACCGATGAAGGTTATAGGCTATTAAATATTACGCTACAAACAATGGGAATGGTACATTCATGAAAAGTGTCGCAAAAGCTATAAAAATTTATTCTTTTTGAGAGCTTGTGCGTAACCGCCTTCACAGGCTTTAGTACGCAGTACCAGTCTAGACATAACTTGTTAAATAATTCTTATTAGTAATTATGATTAAAGCAAGGTCAAGTAAAATTTAAAAACTTCTTAGAATAATTCCAAACTTTAAAAGCACCCTTATACTAGGATAATAATTATATTGTCCGATAGAGGCGCTGCTCATGATCCCATACAAATTGGTTTCGATAAGATTGTGAATACTTTGATAGAAATATTCATGCTAAGCTCACAGTTTATCTTTTTTAAAAGACAAATCATGAATGTTTTGTATATGACTTACTCAAATATAAATTTTTATATAACTTACTCAAATAAATTTTTATATGACTTACTTAAATGTATATGACTTATTCCAATGTATATTTGTATATCACTTATTGAAATTGGTTTCGATAACGTTGTGAATATTTTAATGCAAATATTCGTGTTACAGTTTATCTTTGGTAAGAGACAAATCATGAATATAAATTTGTATATGACTTACTCAAAGGCTTCAACATTATGGCGGCATTTGCATTGCCGTATTCGTTCGTTACACTACAGTTATACTGTCCGTAATGTTTTGATTGACTCGCTCTGATTACAAGACTTGATTTTATAATACCGTCTTGCAGACTTTCTTCTAAAGTTGCATAATCCTGTAGTAAAACAAAATTATTTGAATATGTATTATACTTAATTATGGGCAACCAAAAATCAAGTACAAACGTGACAAAATCCGTAAAAATAGTTTTATTTATCATGTGTAATACTCGCGTAAACATCAGAAATTAACTTATAATCAAGTTAGACTTACCGGGTCCTGGATTATACTAATCTCTCTATTCTCAAAATACCATCTTATATCATCAGGCTTAGGCACTGACTGTGCACTGCATTCTATAGTCACGTATTCTCCTTCCATGCCAAATTGTGTTCGATTTGACAGAATTTTCGGAGCACCTAAAAAAAGGTTAGCATAAATCACGATACTTTTAAAGTTTAATAATGAGTGCATCAAAAAGAATATATTGAAAGGGTTTTAACTAAATTATTAAACTTTCCGTGAAGTAACGGAGTAAGAATAAATTTCACCATTCCCTCTCATCCATGTGTGTTGTACAAATCAACTAAAGGATATGATGATATGCAAAAAATAGAGATTTAAAATAAACTGACAGACCGATGAGAGTGTCTTGCTGGATCTTCTCAGTTTGTGGCCGCATTCCAATCCTGTGGTAGATTATTGGATTGTTTTCCAATGATGTATAAATTTGACAATATGTAATGTATGGGGACTTGTGCACAATAAATGATTTGATTTAATATCCATTTAAAGAAAGGATAATTCGATATAGGATCCTATCCCAACATGTCTGATCAGATTTTAAATAAAACTACTTTACGGATTTTATGGCTTGTATTTGATTTTTGATTGTCCGACGTTTCGAACACTTTGCAGCGTTCTTGGTCAGGGGTGGACTAACATGTCTTACGTCCAACAAGTCATCGTTATTGCAGAAAATTTATAATTATCTACCCGATACAGAAAATAGTTATTAAATATTGACCCTCATTTTGATACAAATTAATTACCAGTGTAAGAAGAAAATGATTTTTGGACGTGAGACATCTTAGTCCACCCGTGGCCATGAACGCTGCAAAGTGTTCGAAACGTCGGACAATCAAAAATCAAGTAGAAACGCGATAAAATCCGTAAAGTAGTTTTATTTAAAATGTGTAATACTCGCGTAAACATCAGAAATCATTATGTCTGGTCAGCTCGGTATAGGTTAATTTCCCTTTTTGTGGGAGAGGCCTGAGACCAGTGGGACTTTTATGAGTTAAAATGATGATAATTAAACAACATTCCCGGTTAATAGTAATGTCTTTACATTACAAAGGCCTTTGCCTTTGGTCGTGGGTTCATACACGTCCATTAACCCGGCTCCTGGGAGAGTAGAGTCACCTTCTCTGCTCTCCACTTGAGCAATACCTGTCTGGCGCGTCCTTGTCGCGGGGGTGGGCATCTTACACTTCAGTAGGCCGGAGTGTGTAGATGGTAAAGTTCAGCAGGGACCCAGTTCTGCGGGGTATATCGCGGAGCCCGTGCCCAGGGTTACGGGTGAAGACCTTAACGGTGGGGTAGAGCGGAGACAACAGCTGTCAGTACGGTCTAACCAGCGGAGGAGGCGAGCCACAGGGGCGTTGTACCTGGATCCTGGTGGAGGGCAGCGGTAACCATCAGTACTGGGGTGAGGCACATGAACCATATGTTCGGCATTGGTTCACCAACAGAATTCTACGGACACTGAGTCTGTAGTACCGCGATGTAGAAAGCAACGGGATACTACTACATTACTAATGCCCACGAGAGTTGATTCATGAAAATGCAACAAAATATTAATGTACGTTTGCCTGACAATCCGCATAGCGACCGGCGCTCTGGGTTTTCCGGGACTCACAGTGTGAAATTGGCTACCGGCCGAGGGAATGTAGGCAACCAGGCATTCCCCGGAACCGCGACTGGAAGGAAAAAATTCCAATTGCGCAAGAATACCCGTATAGGCACTTGGAACGTACGAGGACTCCGTAATGAGGGTAAACTACACATCTTGGATAATGAGCTTCAGCGATGCAACACCACTATTACTGGTCTAAGCGAGACTCACTGGAAAACTAGTGGCCACCAAGACTTGGAAAAACATACCATATATTATTCCGGAAACAACTCCTGTAGTTACGCTGGAGTAGCCATTGCAATCCCCAAACAATGGACTGAGGCGGTCTTAGGCTATAACCCTGTCAGCGACAGAATTATTACAATGAAGCTCGATGCGTCTCCCACCCCGCTGAACGTTATACAGGTATATGCCCCCACTAGCGCGGCGAAAGATGAAGACGAAGAAAATTTCTACAATGACATTGAGTCTTCAATAGCAACAATACCACGCAGAGAACTGTTGATTATACTTGGCGATTTCAATGCAAAAGTGGGTGACACGCGGATGGATGTGGGCTTGCGGAATATTGTAGGCAATTATGGTCTCGGCCAACGGAATGATCGAGGAGAGAGATTGCTCCAGTTTGCAGCCGACAACAACCTAACCATTATGAATACAGTGTTCCAGCAACACCACAGAAGGCTATACACCTGGACATCCCCTGATGGAAAACACCGAAATCAGATTGACTACATACTTATAAGATCTAGATGGCGAAGTTCAATCATGAACGCACACACATTGCCCGGGGCTGATTGTCAATCTGACCACCAACTGCTAGTGTGCAGCCTCAAACTAAAATTACGCAATTCTGTACCTCGTAAAACTAACAAGAGGCTAGAAGTGGTAGATAATGCCTCTTTTAGGCACCAATTAGCGGTCGACAACAGCACATGGAGGTCAAAAGCCCTTGATGACGATCCTAACTCACTCTGGCAGTGTGCAAAAGAACATATAAAAAACGCTTTACGCTCGTCACAACCTACTCGGACCAAAGTTAAACATCAACACTGGATGTCAGACGACACCTGGCGTCAAGTAGAACACCGTCGTGAGATGAAAGCTAGGGGAACATCTGTACAGGAACTGAATTCGATGGGTGCACAAATCCAATCGTCTACTCGCAGAGATCTTAATGACCATCTCAAGAATATATGCATGGAGTTGGAAAAAAACGCAGAACGCCACGAAACTAAAGACTTGTTTAAGAAGATTCGAACCATAACCCGTCAATTCAAACCAAAAACCTGAGCTATAGAGGATTCGAATGGTGTGACTGTGACGGAGATCAGGGATATTGTAGGCGTTTGGAAAGAATATTGCGAACAACTTTTTAGCGATAGCAGCTTAGCAACGTCATATGCCGATGGCACCTTGCCACGGGATGCTATGGAACCATCAATCCTGAAGAGTGAGGTGCGGGCCGCTATTGATCGCCTGAAGAAGGATAAAGCTATTGGAGCTGACGCTATTCCAATAGAGATAATTAAAGCTATGGGGGAATACGGAGTTGACATAATGCATGTTATCTGCAGTCGCGTCTGGGAGACAGAGAAGTGGCCTCAAGACTGGGCACACTCCGTATTCATACCACTACACAAAAAGGGATCAACGAAGAAGTGCGGCAACTACAGGCTCATAGCGTTAATTACACATGCCAGCAAAGTGCTCCTTCATATTGTCAACACCAGACTGCAAGCTTTTCTGAAACCCGAAATAGCTATTGAGCAAGCGGGATTTGTCAAGGGTCGGGGAACAAGAGAGCAGATCCTAATTCTTCGACAAATAATCGAAAAGTCTAGAGAGTTTAACATTCCACTCTACATCTGCTTTATAGACTTTCGCAAGGCCTTTGATACCGTAAAATGGCATATGTTATGGGACGTACTCCTTCAAATGGGAGTACCTGTTCATCTAGTCCGTCTCATACGCAGACTTTACGAAGACGGAACTGCAACTGTTCGAATAGACGACATTGACTCGGAAAGCTTTCACACAAAAGCTGGTGTCCGACAGGGGTGTATACTCTCTCCGCTTCTGTTCAACATTTACACAGAATGTATCATGAGAATTATTCTGGAACGGTGGGACAAAGGCATTTCAGTGGGAGGTCGGAAGATATGCAACTTGAGGTATGCTGACGACACTACTCTTCTCACACAAACAAAAGAAGACATGGAACACCTGCTTACACTCTTAGAAGAAACAAGCCTCTCCTTCGGTCTTGCGGTCAATAGAGACAAGACTAAGATGATGATAGTGGACCGAGTTGAACTTAACCATCCTGACATTTCCAGAATTGGCAACTGTGAGGTTGTTCAATCATATGTGTACCTCGGTTCCACTATCACGAAGACTGGAGGATGTGAAGAGGAAATTCGAAGGAGATGCGCTATCACACGATCTGCTGTTGATAGGCTGAAAAGAGTATGGTGCAACCGCAGTATCACCAAAGCCACAAAAGTCCGCCTAATGAGAAGCTTGGTCTTCCCAATATTTCTGTATGGCGCAGAAGCGTGGACGGTTCGCCTCAAAGACCGACGCAAAATCGATGCACTCGAGATGTGGTGCTGGCGACGACTGTTGCAGATTCCTTGGACAGCGTTTAGAACCAACGTCTCAATTCTGACTGAGCTAAAAATCCAACAAAGATTATCGTCGACTGTGCAAACACGAATCTTGAAATATTTTGGACATATTGTTCGGAACGAGCATTCCATGGAACGGCTGGTTGTCCAAGGACATGTAGAAGGCAAGCGGTCACGCGGTCGATCACCTGCGCGTTGGACGGATCTGATTAAAGCTGCGACACAAACCTCCGTAGTCCAGTGTTCCCGAGACGCTGAGGACCGGAACAAGTGGAGGCGCGTCGCGAGAGCTGCTCTATCCAATAATGACCCATCATCAACCACGACCACTCCGTCAGGAGTGAACGACTAAGGAGGAGGAGTAATGTAAAGTCCCAGTTATGTAAAAGTATTTTTTCACATCCTCTTCGTTTATATACGTCTCGCTCACTGGTCTTTTTTTTTTGGGGGTGGGTTGCGGTCGGCGCGCTCCTCGCACCACTCCGTCTGGGGCGACAAAGGGGCGTAAGCACGCACACCCGCAACTCACCCGAACACCACGTCGCCTTCGTTGTTGGGCCGACCACCGGAGCAGGGTTACTTGTCATCAGTGGTCGGTCCGACGGAATACCCCCTATTTGGGGTACCCTCTCATCGACCGACGTCCCCTCCTCAGGGAGGACGTCGGTCTTTCCTCACGCGGCCGGCCTCTCGGCGGGTGACGGACTAACTCCCTGGTCTCGTCACCCGCGGCCTCGGCTAGGTCACTCACTGGTCTCGGGCCTCTTCCACAATGGAATTTGCCCTACTATATCACGCTGGTCTCTCTTGCATAGATGTTATCTGCATATTACAATCCATTAGTTGCCTTTTATGATACCCATGCGCAAGAACTATGGATTAAAGTCTTATGCCGTCATCATCATCATCAGAGTTCACATACGTTTCACTGTTGGGCTCCGGCCTCCTCCCTAATAGGACGGATATTGACCTACTATATTGACCTATGCTGGTCAGATGTGTTGGTATAGGGTTTTAGTTCGACTTTTCCTTGTCTTGCATAGATGTTATATACATATTAAATCTCTTAGTCGTCTTTTAGGACATCCATGAGCAAGAAAAGGGGTAGTGAATTGTATTCTTACACCGTCACCACTCGAAAAATAATATACATCAATATTTTAAGACTTCATACAGCATCAAAAGGACTACATTTTTAATATTTAAAGGTCATAAAAATATAGTTAAAAATTACTTACTTTTAATGAAAACTGTAGCCTCACTCTCGATCTCAGGGTAACCATCAACACTGGCTTTACAAATATACCGTCCCGCAGTCTTTTTGCTCACCTGCACCTTCAAGTTTGGAGCCCTCCCTCGGAGCTGCTGAAAAGACAATAGGTTCACGTAACACTGTCTATAATATATCTATCTATAAAATTAGATAGAGGACAAAGTATGTTCTTATAGAGAAAATAACCATATCAATATTCCGTGTGGTGACAGTGTAAGAATACAACTCACAGCCCCTTTTCTTGCCTATGGGAGTCGTAAAAGACTACTAGAAGACTTCAATGAACAGATAAGATTTTTGCGAAGAGAAGGAAAATTAAAAATTAAACCATTTACCATCCCGTTTGACCAGCGTGGTATAGTGAGTCAATTTCACTCCAATTGTGGAGGAGGCCTGATCCCCCATCCGTGGGACGTATATGAGAGGTGATAAAGATATCATCATAACCCTACTCCCAATTATTAAGGGTCGGCTCAATATGTACTTACTCTTCTTTCATAGTACATATTGGCAAATAAAAATAATAATGAATACCTAAACTCTTTTTTTTTTCTCTTTTCTTCTTTTTTTTCGGCGCACTCCTCGCTCCACTCTGTCCGGGGCGACAGAGGGGCGTAACCCACCCGTGACACGTCGCCTTCATCGTTGGGCCGACCATCGGAGCAGGGTGACTTGTTGTCAGTGGTCGGCCCGACGAAATACCCCTGAGGAGTACCCTCTCCCCAACCGACGTCCCCCTCGGGGAGGGTGTCGGTCTTTCCTCGCGCGGTCGACCTCTCAGCGGGTGACGGACTAATTCCGCGGTCCAGTCACTCGCGGCCTCGGCTAGGGCGGCATCAGGCGCAACAATAATTAAATAAACCCTATGCCAACACGGCTGACCAGCGTAGTATAGTGGGTCAATTACCCTCTCACCCTCCCCACTTCTCACCTCTTAAAAGAGGCGCGAGCCCAATAGTGGGAAGTCAATAGATTGAGACGATGATGAAGATAAATAGGTTTTATGTCACGATAATCCATACATCAGCCTACGGACGTCTACTGCTGGACATAGGCCTCCCCATGAGAATGCCACTCGGAACGGTCCTACGGCACTTACATCCAACGGTTCCCTGCGACTTTGAGAATGTCGTCAGTCCACCTAGTGGGGGGTCGTCCCACGCTGCGCCGTCTGATTCGTGGTCGCTACTCAAGAACCTTGCTTCCCCAACGGTTGTCAGTTCGACGAGTCATGTGGCCTGCCCATTGCCATTTCAACGTGCTAATTCTGCAGGCTATGTCGGTTGCACTCGTTCTTCGACGGAGTTCCGTGTTCCGGTTTTTATCAGGTAGAGAAATACCGAGCATAGCCCTCTCCATAGTACGCTGAGCGATTTTAAGCTTTTTTATGAAGCCGACATTTAGGGACTACGTTTCAGTGCCGTACGTCATCGCTGGTAACACACACTGGTTATAAATCTATTATATCACGATAAAGTTATTAAAAATCAATATATAATATATAAAATCGCTTGAAGATATTACTTGAAATGCTTTTGCATTTCAATACTATAATATTGTTAAACTGCAGATATACGTGTATATTGGTAACTATATCAAGTTTATTGCCTTCATTTAACTGATTTTCATGATGGCAGACGATAATACAATAAATTATCTATTAATATTTCGATTTAGTGCAAAAATGAAACTGAAGTATTTCAAGCTTTTGATGGAATAAAATTGGACAATTAACGTAGTGCTTTAAATAACCACATGCAACGTCAACTTTTATAAATTTAATTTTATATGTTAATGACTATGGTATTTATTATCTTCCGTGTGGTGACGAAGTAAGAATACAATTCACCACTCCCTATCAAGCCCGTGGATGTCGTAACAGATGACTATGGGACTATATGCACATAACATCTGTGCAAGAGAAGAAAAACTCGAAATGAAACCCTATACCAACATGCCTATACCAAGGTACGTAGACATAACGTAGACGTGCGATAAGAAATTGTGAAAAACATATGTTATTTATCTTATCTAACGTAAGGAACAATTATTTTCTATATTTGCATATTCTCTCTCCTTATCTTGCCCGTGGATATCGTAAAAGACAACAACAGGATACTATGAGCATATAACATCTATGCAAGAGAAGGTAAATTAGAAATAAGACAACTTCTCTGACCAGCATGGTATACTAGGTCAAATTCCCTCCCATTGTGGAGGAGGCCCGACCCCAATAGTGGGACGTATGTGGGCTGCGATGATGATGATGATGATGATGACTATAGTATGACATAAAACAACTGCAAGATGTGAGCTTAAGATAAGAAATATCGTGTCGTTGTGTACAATCCATTAATTGTTATTCTAAGCTAAAACGTAAACATCGTCCTCGTTAACATGTTAATACAGTCCTTTACTAAGCAAGGAATAGCTCCTTACTGGGTGAGGTTTTTCTTTAAAAAAAATAACGATAGATATTTTTTGTGCGACGTTTTTTTTTTTTGGGGGAGTTGGTTATACTCGCACCACTCTGTCCGGGGCGACAGAGGGGCGTAAGCACGCACACCCGCAACCCACCCGTATAGCACGTCGCCGTCGTCGTTGGGTCGACCACCAGTGAAGGGTTCCTTAACTTCAGTGGTCGACCCGACGGAATAACCCGAGGGAGTACCCTCTTCCGTCGACGCGGGTCTCCGTGGGTGCCCGGACTAAATCCCCGGTCTGGTCACCCGCAGCCTCTGCTAGGGTGGCATCAGGCGCAGGTACTCGCGCCTGCACCACCCCAGTCGCCGGCGGAGGACCGTGTCCGCGTGGAGTCTTTCCTTTCGCACACGGTCCACCACCTCTGTCTTGCCCGTGGTTATCGTAAGAGACGAATTTTATTTTTTCTCTGTCACTATACTGAAACGTCTTCAATAGTTATTCTTTCTAAAATGAATTATAAAAATAATATCCTCATGAATCGACGAAATTTATATCCCCATCATAGTATTCACTCACCTCTATCCGACCTGGTTCATGGAATAACCATTTCAGTTCCGGTTGTGGTTGTCCATCTACATCACAGCTCAAAACTACAGATGAGCCTATTTCAGTCGCTACATCTTCAGGTCTCGTTCTAAACATCGGTGGATCTGTTACAGAAAGAAGATTTTCTTGAAGATATATATATATATATATAAGAGTCTTCTGATTTGTAATGTGGTAAAGTAAAAATATAATTCACCGTCCAGACCCTGGGTTTCGTAAAGTCGACCAAGGGATATAATATGCAGATAGAGAAAAATTATACGTTACGTTAAATAAAAGCAATTACATAGGTTTATCGTAATTTCTTATTGCGCGTCTACATTGCTAAGGTGTAGCTTTTTTCCCTCCGTATTCCTATCCCTTCACCGTTGGGCCACTGGTATAGAATCCTTGACTTCCATGGCCAGCCTGGCAGGATATCCTTTCGGATACCCTACCTCCCCGGGCGTCGTTCTCACACGGTCAGCCTCACTGCAGGTGCCGGACTATTCCACGGTCCCCATGGCCTCGTCTAGAGTATGAAGTATGCAAAATTTGGAAAAATAATACCTATAGTTTCGGATCCGTGTGGTTACGGAGTAAGAATACAATTCCACACTCCATATCTTGCCCGTGGATGTCATAAAAAACAACTAAGGGATATATCCCTTATAAGCATAAAACATCTATGCAAGAGAAGGAAACCTTGAAACAAAACCCTATACCAATACGTCTGATCAGCGTGGAATAGTAGGTCAATTCCCCTCCCATTATGGAGGAGGCCTAAGCCCAACAGTGGGACATATATAGGCTGAGATACGGATGATGGTTTCGGAGATTTCGTGATGAATTAGTCAGTCAATGTTTCGTTTATATAGATATAGCCTCATTATCACATGGGTTGAAGACGATTTTTCGCTTCTAAAGTACGCTGGATACATCAAAAAGTTCGCCGTAAAAGTTCGAAGCAAACAAAAATACTTTAGTCATTACAATGAATTACGTTCAACGTTACAGACTCATAATGTGGGCGATGATGTTACAAATTTGGCATGTACCGTCATAAACAGTGGCTATTTCCTATACCGATCTAAAAATTACATAGTCACGTGTATATTCTGTGTGGTGACGGACTAAGGATTCTTTTTTTTTTTTATTGCAAGCAATGGCAAACGAGCAAAGAGTACACCTGATGGTAAGTGTTGCTGCCGCTCATGGACCTTTATAAGGCCGCTGCCTACCGATAAGAAGGTGAAGGGAGTGTGAATGGGTGCAATGAGGCTCGGTGATACCAAAGGTACCACCAAAGCCCTCCACACGCAAACACCCTCAGAAAGTTGGGCTTCTGGCTCTCTCGCTCACCGAACGAAGCGCAGTAACAAATTGCTACTACTCAGACGTCGATTTTCTGCGAGAGCGTGGTACTACCCCGGACGGACCGGCCCGCGGCTGTAGACAGATAACTGTCGACAGTGTGATCCTACTACTATTGCATACAATTCACCACTGCCTATCTTGCCCGTGAGTATTGTAAAAGACGACTCGACGACGACGAAGGGTCAAAATATACATTTAACATCCATGCAAGAGGAGGGAGCCTGGAAATAAGAGCAACATATGTGACTAGTGTGATATAGTAGGTCAATTTCCCTCCTACTGTGGAGGAGACTTGACCTGGACCCCAATAGTGAGATGTATATGACCTTAAATGATAATGATGAATAATGAATATGTATAGAATGTCTAGAAGTTTATTTTTAAGCAATTAATACAAGGAATTTTTAGTACGAGTTTCTGTATTACTAACTTTTATCCGCGATTTCGTTTGCGTAGAAACCCTGTATGACATAAGCGAAGAGGATTATCAAGGTCTTTGAACTATATCGTTATGAGTTAGTACATATTATCTCATCAGAGGCCATATACACTCCATTGCTGACCTTGGTGGAAGGAAATTTGACCATCGCGCTAGTCAGCCGTGTTAGCGTAGGGTTAGATTTCAAG
This sequence comes from Lymantria dispar, assembly GCA_032191425.1. Taxonomy (NCBI): domain Eukaryota; kingdom Metazoa; phylum Arthropoda; class Insecta; order Lepidoptera; family Erebidae; genus Lymantria; species Lymantria dispar. The sequence continues at coordinate 8,595,597 of CM063468.1, read as the reverse complement.
TTTTTCTTCTCTTACATAGAGATTTTCTGCATATTATAATCCCTGAGTCGTCTTTTATGACACCTTTTATGACAGTAATAGTGGTAGAACCACAACGTAGACAGTTTATCTACAGCCGCGGGACGGTCCGTCCAGGGTAGCATAAAATTGACGTACGAGTAGTAGCAATTTGTTACTGCGCTTCGTTTGGTGAGCGATTTGAGTGATGCCTTTAGTATTGTCGAACCTCATTGTACGCTTTCACACTCCCTTCAGTTTCTTCGCGGTAGCAAGCGGCCTTGCAAAGGTGCATGAGCTGCAGCAACACTTACCATCAGGTGTACTGTTTGCTCGTTTGCCACCGTATGCAATAAAAAAACGACGAGTTTGAAAGAAAGGGGGGTAATGCATTGTATTCTTACTAGTTTAACCCACGGAAGTGATGTATATACATACAATTATAAAGATTTTAAAGACTATAATTATCAATTTTAATTCTCAATTATGTTTATTTTTTTGGACCAATCACCGCTTTAGCTCACCTGGCTACCTAGGCTGACAAAAAAGTAACTTGAACATTGTAAACTATAGATTATACGATTTCTACCTTTTGAGCAGGATATGGAAACCCTTGCCTCGACTTGGATGGCTCACTATTGACAACACATTCGATCACATATCGACCTCATTATGCTGAATTTATAACTGTCTCAGCCAATTATGGCCTTCATTAAAATAGTATCAAGTGCAGATACTCTCAATTAAGCGTGGGAAATTTCGTTTTATTAAAATAAAAACCTTGATAAATAAGTGTATACTTACATGTAACTTGTAAAACTGTAGTCCCTTCACTTTTCCCTACGGAGTTGCTAACCTCGCATTTAACAACAGCCTTATGGTGTTTACGAGTTACGTTGAAAATTATCTATAACAAAGAAATAGTATTAAAAATATTAATTATACATTCAAAGCTAAAATATTACATCTTTTTTTTTTTTTTTTTTTGTGTGGGCTGCGGTCGGCGCGCCTACGCACCACTCCGTCCGGGGCGACAGAGGGGCTCAAGCCCGCAACTCCCGCAACCCACCCGAACACCACGTCGCCCTCGTCGCTGGGCCGACCACTGGAGCAGGGTTACTTGTCATCAGTGGTCAGCCCGACGAAATACCCTCTACCCGGGGTACCCTCCCATCGACCGACGTCCCCCCCTCGGGGAGGACGTCGGTCTTTCCTCACGCGGTCGGCCTCTCGGCGGGTGACGGACTAATCCCCGGTCACGTCACCCGCGGCCTCGGCTAGGGCGGCATTGCACGCAGGTACTCCCGCCTGCGCCGCCCCAGTCGCCGACGGCGGGTCGCATCATCGAGGCTGTGCTCCTCGCGCTCGCGACCCGCCGCCTCCTTCTGCGAGATAACTGCCTCGCAGAAGGCTGCGACCGCGTCCCAATTCCTGATGCTGCCGAGCATCTCCCTAGCGATGGTCGGCAGCGTCAGGTCTGCACCGATGATTGCGACGAGTTCACGACGCGGCTCTGCCCAAGCGGCACAGACCTCGAGCGTGTGCTGCGCCGTGTCCTCGTCGCAATCGCAGTGGTGGCAGGACGGAGTTCTCTCCCTCCTAGCGACCCTGTACAGGTACTTGCCGAAGCATCCATGCCCCGTCAAGACCTGCACGAGTCGGAAGGAGAGCACCCCGTGCCGCCTTTCTAACCACTGCATCAGCACCGGCCGGAAGGCCTCCACGGTCCAAACACCGTATCGAGGCCTCTCCAGCCGGTCTGCCCAACGGGCGATGACGTCCCGGCGGGCGTCGACGCGCCAGGCGGTGAGCTCCTTCAAGGAAACAACACCACCCCCCCCGCGCACCCCCGACACCCGCCGATACAAGTCGGCGAGCATTTCCGCCTCCAGGTCCCACGGGGGAGTCCCGGCCAATAGGCACGCCGCCTCCGTCGCCACCGTGCGGTACCCGCGGATGATCCTGACCGCCATGACCTTCTGTGGACGCCACAGAAGGGCCCTAAGTCGGGCGGTCATGGATCCCGCCCACACCGGTGCGCCGTACAGGGCCATCGACCGGATGACCCCCGCGTACAGCTGTCGACATGCCGCGCTCGGTCCGCCCACATTCGGCATCAGCCATTGTAGGGCGGACGCCACGCCGACGAGCCGCGGGACGAGCCTGCGGAAATGCTCCCGAAACCACCATCGCCCGTCGAGCACCAGGCCCAAGTACTTCATATGGGCCTGGATGCTGATCCCAACCGAATTGACGGTGATCGAGACGCCGATGGGAGGGTCCATACGGGGCCCATGGAACAAGAGGGCCTCCGTCTTGTCCAGGGCCACCCTCAACCCCAGCGCCTCGATCCGCCTGACGACCTCTTCGGTGCCTGAGGTCGCCAGGCTTACCGCCTCTTGTAGCGTCCCACCGCGGGCTGTGACGAGCGTGTCGTCGGCGTAACAAATCACGCCCAGCCCGGGTGGGAGGCTCCCCCGCAACGCCCAGTCGTAGCCGATGTTCCACAGGGTGGGTCCGAGGACCGACCCCTGTGGAACACCGCACGTCATGGGCGTTCGCACAACGTCCCCTACTCGGTTGGCGTAGAGGACGCTGCGCTCCTCTAAATAGTCTGCCACCAGCCGCCTCAGGTATGCTGGCACTCCGTGGTAACGGAGCGCCTCCCTGACGCAGCTGAATGGCAGACTATTGAATGCGTTGGCGATGTCTAGGGACACCACCAACAGCACTCCCCCGCCGGTGACGGCCTCAGTCGCCACGGCCCTCAGGCGCAACAGGGCCTCGATCGTCGAACGACCTCTCCTAAACCCAAACTGGGCGTCCGACAGATCGGGCCCCGTGCCGACAAGGTGCCGCTCGATGCGGGCAGCTACTATCCTCTCCAGTAGCTTGCCCATATCATCGAGCAGCACGATAGGCCTGTAGGCCGATGGCGACTCCGGAGGCCGTCCCGGCTTCGGCAGGAGAACCAGCCTCCCCTCCTTCCAGCACCCAGGGAACCGCCCGGACGCTAAACACGCGTCGAACAGCTCCCTGAGGCGGGGACCCAGATGGTCGAGGACCAGGGCCAACACACGGTTTGGAATACCGTCGGGCCCGGGGGCGGTAGATTTACCGCGCATGCGCGCCACCGACGCCCTCATCTCCGGTTCCGTGATGAGCGGAACACTGCCACCATCGCCCTCCCGGTCATTGTCTGGCGGCGCCATGACCGGGGGCGTGTGTTCCGCCCGTCGTGGGAACAGGTCCTCGACGACCCGGGTAAGGAGGCTGGGTTGGAGAGTCTCGGTGAGGGGCGGGCCCCGTGCGCGGAGCTTACTCAGCGCCGCACCATAGGGGCGACCCCAGGGGTCACGGTCGAGACTCTCCAGCATCTCCCGCCGACTGGCGTCCTTGGCGGAACGGACGGCCAGCCTGAAGGCCGACCGCGCATTGCGGTAGCCCTCGTAAAGCTGGCCCTCCAGTTCCGCGCTGCGATTGCGCCGCCGGCTGCGGGTGTAGGCCCTCCGGGCGCGAATACACGCGGCCCGGAGATCTGCCAGCTCCCGGGACCACCAGTGGACAGCCCTCCTCGGGGGCAGACGCCGTACCCGGGGCATGGCCGCATCGCAGATCTGCGTCAACGCACTGCGGATGCGGCCAGCCTCGGCGTCCACCCCGTCCAACTGGTTGGCAGAGGACAGCCACGAATGAACGATGGCTGCCTCCGCCAGCAGATCCCGGTCTAGGCGACCCACAGCCCATCGCGGAAACGCAGGACGCCCTACCACCCCCCTGTGACCCCTGCCGGGCGCCGGGATTGTCAGGGAGACCTCCATCCGGATATACCGGTGGTCCGACAAGGTCTCAACCTCCTCCTCGACGCACCAGCTCCCCACGCGTGCAGCGACCTCAGGGCTAGCGAACGAAAGGTCCACTATCGACCTGCCCTGAGGTCGCACGCACGTATGCACCGAGCCTCTGTTCAGCAAACAGAGGCCCAGAGCCGCCGCCCAATCCTCGACCGCCCGTCCTCGGTCGTCCGTACGGGAGGACCCCCACGCCACGGACTTGGCGTTGAAGTCCCCCAATACGATCACCTGGCGCGGTGCCAATCGCCGTAACGAGGCTCCCAAGATGGTAAGGGAGACCCCGAAATCAGCCGCTCTCCAGGCAGGGGAGAGATATACTCCGAGGAGCGTAATCTCTCCCCAGTCCGCCGCGACGTATCCGACGCCCCTGTCCCTAAGGATCAGAGGCGACGAAGGCCACGACGTGGAAGCGATGATTGCCACGGTACCGTCGGTGCTGCCCAGCCAATTTGGCCGGTCGGGCACCGCGTACGGCTCCGCGGCTACGGCTACTCCTATCAACCACTCCGCCATGGCTTGCAGGAAAACGTCCTGCGCACCGGCGGAGTGATTGAGATTGGCTTGGAGGAGACGGATGGATACGGGGTCCATTAACGGTCCGTATCCATCGTCACCTCCTCCGCGCTAACGGGCGATCGGGTCGCGCTCGGAGCGGGGCCTGGCCCGGTCGATAGGCCGCCCCGCCCCTTTGGGGCCGATGCCGGGGGTCTGCAGTCCCCAGAGCCCATGCGATGTTTGGCAGGCCTATTGCCTGCCGCACACGCGGGGCAGTGGGGCACCGCAGAGCACGATGCCGCCTGGTGTCCGGTCAGACCGCAACGGAAACATAGCCCGCTGCAGTCAAAGCAGTTTTTGCATGTCGGTCGGGTATGCCCGACCGCCATGCATTTATAACACCTCGCGGGCCGGGGCTCTAGCACGGTTACCCGCGCCGAGCTCCAGCCCACGAGGAGTCTGCCTGAGTCGGCCAATTGCTTGACCGACTCCACCGGACACTGCACCCAGGCAGCACCGACGCCGCCTGGACCAGGGCGGATGGTGCCAATCCGGACGGTGTCCGAGGCACATCCGGTACGCGCCATAATGGCCTCTCGGACGTCCTCCACCGTCACGGAATCGTCCAAGCCCGTCAGGCGCATCTCTGCGCACTTGACAGGCCTGGCGATTCGGACACCATCCTCTGGCCCGAACAGCCCCCGCAGCTTCGAAGCCACACTATCGGCCGTCTTCGCGCCCTCGGCCCCAGGGAACTCGAGAATTCGAGCCCCTGTCCGGGCCTTGCGGGTCCTAGCCTCGACGCCTCCGATGTCGGAGACGTCCAGCTCCCGCCGGGCGCGTTTTAGGACGGCCTCATAGTTGAGGCCCCTCTCAGCCGCCTCAGGCAGCACGGTGATGACCACCGCGGCCGTCTTCGGCGACTTGAGGCCCCTGCGCGACCTTTTCCCCTTTCTGCCGACTCCCGCCTGGGGAGCGGCGGCCACGGCGGCACCCTTGGCCGCCGCTCTCCGCTTCTGGCCGCGTGCCTTCCTGCTCCGCTCAGCCACCTGCCAGCCCTGTTCGAGCCTGGCAGCAGCGCTGAGCGCAGCAGGAGCGGTCGCGGGTGCGTTGGCCGGCGCCTGCGGTGCAGCCGCTGGCGCCGGCCGCGGCCCGGCCTTGGCGGGAGCCGGCACCTTGCCAGCCTTCTTGGCCCCCTTGGGCCCAGCGGCGGCCGCAGCGTAGCTCACCACGCGGCCACCCTGACAGGGCAGCGGGGTGGGAGCCAACGCTTGCGGCCGCCTCGCTCTATCCGTGGCGAGCGGTGGCCGGAGGGGTGGCTCGGGCGGAAGGCGATCCACCAAGGCCTTGATGCGCGCATCCAGCATAAGCTCAAGCTTAGCAAAGATGACGCGTATCGACCCCTCCGGCACGCCGTGCACCACGGGCAGCGGCTCTGCCTCCTTTCGGGGCCCGCCGCGCTTCTTGGCGGCGCCAACGGCCGGCGCGGTGGGCGCAACCGGCGCGGCAGGCACCACAGGCGCAGGCGGCGCCACGGGCGCAGTCGACGGGCCCGCCCTCTCCGGCGCAGCCCGTTTCGGCGGCGAGGCCGGCGTCGGCGGTGCGGCTGGCACTAAGAGTGCGACTTGAGACCGCAGGTCAGCCACGTCTTTGGCCAACCCGCGGTTCTCCTTCCGCACCGCCGACAGCTCCGACTCGAGCTTCCGGTTGCGCTCCCGCAGGCCGGAAACCTCCTTACTGAGGCGGGCATTCGCGGCCTGCAGGGCCGCAACCTCCCCGCTCTGGTAGGCCGGACCTGAAAATATTACATCTAGTTGTCTATCGTCAAGTTTTACAATGAAGCCTGTAGGCTTCAGAAGGAGGTATAATTATCGATGTCGTGAAGGAGCAAGGAGACAATTCACCACTATCTCTTACTTGTAGCTATTGGGAAAGACAACTAAGAGATAATTTTTCGTGTGGTGACGGAATCCCTATCTTGTCGTTGGGTGTCGTAAAAGACGACTAAGGAATATAACATGCATATAACATCTATGCAAGAGAAAGAAAACTCGAAACTAAACCCTACACCAAGCTGTTTGAGCAGCGTATAGTAAGGTCAATTTCCCTCCTATTGTGGAGGAGGTTTGGGCCCAGCAGTGGGACATATATGAGCTAACAATATATTATTAACTCGACATCACACAGGAGACCATCTAAAAAGGCTCTGTAATAACAATGCTATATATATTTTTTAATGTCCGCGGTGCAAAGAACCGTAAACCATTAGGACTGACAGACCTTTTAGGATGAGACCTCGTACAATTCTTATTTATTTCAAAGAATTGAATTCTTTAATTTATATTATTTTTGCTCATATTAGCTTTTATAGTCATTAGGCTACCTAGAATTGCACTAATGACATGGATAGCTATTACCCACCCAAATAGCGTAGGAGAGCTACATGTACCACAGGTTATGGGATCCCGCATCGTCCTTTACGTCAACCGAGACGGATCGAGTGGGTTGTAGAAATATCATAGTTGGTCCTCAAACAAAAGGGTACCTAGAACTTTCAGTGGTGATATATCTATTACTAATTTAATAATTATTTATTCTGTTATTGTTTATATTATTCATTGATTAATTAAGATGCCCGGCCTTTCATAAAGTGATTTGTAAATGGCATTTCTTCATTCAATTTATCTGTAATTCCTTGCATTTCACCTATCGAACTTGCGAAAAGCTTAAGAACTTAATATACAAATGAAACACGAAATTATATAAAAAAAATAACTCTAAAAATAAAACTGCAAATAATTAAATGAAGATACAACAACTGCAGCAACCAGCAATTGTAGCAACAGACTCAAATATTCCAACTTTAATGTCGTTAATTAAGCAACAGAGTGCAATAAACGAGAAGTTAGCAATTCAACTGAATTTTACGGCATACGAGACCCAACCATGCATTAGGTATATGAGCGTATGTTCAAAAATTTATAATGATGCCTTTCTGCAGTCATAAGCGTGTGAATTCTCATTGAGACTAGGTACTTTATTCACGGGAATTGCTTACAGTATAACTTTTATACTACATACGGCATTCGTATTGTAACTTTTAATAAACATACTCAAATGTGTACATGTTTTTAACTTTTTATATTATACAGAATATGATGCTGTAAAGCCAATTCATTCGGTACATTAAAAACAGTATAGTGCCTATTTTTTAATTTTTCGTCTTTTTATATTTTATTTTTAATGACGGATTGGTAAAAGAACTTCACATGGTATTGACATGGGACAAGGCAGGATGAAAGTTATGACATAAGCTAGGGCGACATTATCACCCGACATTAGCTTATAGCTTTCGAATATGATATTAGATTATCAGAGTAATTAAAAAAGCAAAATACGTAAATTAGTGCCCTTATAAAGTTTATACATAGTAAATAATTTAATTTCATTTGTTTAAAAGGAAATCTCGACATAAAATTCTAAACCTGTCTTATAGGAATAATAGCGAATTTCCCTCCACTGAAAGAGGCCCACAACTGCGTGGTCATACATGTGTGGAGAAGAAGAAGAAGAAGATAGCATCTTACCATTTCCTCTGTATAATCTCCAATAACAGGATTATTGTTGATGTACCATCTATACATCTGCGCTTGAGGATTCGCGTCGACATCACAACGTATTCTCAGCTCTGATCCTTCAGGTATCAGGCTTTTTTTCACACCAGATATTACGGTAACATTCACTTTTGGTGCGTATTTTACCTGTAAAGACAATTTAAACATTAGTTTTGACTTTAACTGCACTAAATTGAAATCAAACCACACAGAAACACCAGCTTTCAAATAAAATAATCTTCAATATCGTTTCACTCAGTCGATAGTTCTGATGTAGCAAGTAATCCTTGAAAATTTTGAATACCCCTGACAAAAAGTAAAATAATAAAAAAAACTTAATCGAGTAAACGCCATTAAACGGCATTACATCATTTTGGAAAAAAAATTGATACTCTTTCACTGCTAGACCGATCTTAACCAAACATAGCTAAGAACAAGGAAGGAACAAGCAAGGAAACTGACTATCGAATAAAAAACCGCATTCAAATAAAACCTTTAACATTTTTTTTTTCTTGTCAGTGTTTAAACAGAAAACGTAAATCAACCTGAAAAAATTAATACATTTGCTATATTGACGTTTTAGATGTTTTACTGAATACATGATTACCGTGAAGCTCTCAGCCATCTTTTAAGACACAAACAAGTAATATAATTGGTAGTATTCGTAGAGAGATACTACACAGCTCAATTAAAATTAACTACTCCTATTCACGTTTTTAAATTTAATCAAAAATGGCATTTCCATTACAATTCGTACGTCGCCATTTCCTTATCATATTTAACTATTTTCAGTTAGCTTACAGAACGAACCACTTTTGAAATGAAATTTAAACTATTGTAAACAATTTCCATAAAGGATTTAGTTTTAAACTTTTTCATATATGCGGCAACATGTTTGAATTCTTTGTCGGTTACCGCATTTACAAATAAATATATTATGAATGATATACATCGCTTATAAATATGTATTAATAAGTAAAATTAAAATGTAGGTCAATTTAATAACTAAATTTTTGTATCGGGTAGATAATTATAAATTATCTGTATTAATGATGACTTGTTGGACGTGTGACATCTTAGTTCGCCCGTGATCATGGACCCTGCAGTGTTCGAAACGTCGGGCAACCAAAAAATACAGATAAAAAATGTTTGTCTGTCTGTCTGTCTGTTTGTTCCGGGTAATCTTCAAAACGGCTGAACCGATTTCAAAAATTCTTTCACCAATCGAAAGCTATAATATCAGGGCGTAAACTAGGCTATAATTTATTCCGGTATTCCCACGGGAACGGGAACTACGCGGGTCAAACTACTAAAACGAAGCGAAGCGAGAGCGGGTTGCTAGTTTAAGATAAAATTTAAAAATGGACAATACATAAGTGCCTCTGTTGAATTTATACACAAATGTGTTGAATTTGAATTAAATTCTGGCATTATATTATAGATTTCTAAACCATATGTCCTAATTATGCGATACATTATTATTGTGTTACCTCAATATACACTGTTGCCATCCTCGGCGCTCGGTCGGCTGTATTCTGAGCTTGACAAGTAATTGTCTGGTTATGGTGGCTCTTGGTAGGTGTTAACCGCAATACAGACCTGTTATTGACAATTTGTTACATTATACACTTATATGCTAAGCCATATACATAGGAAAATATACAATGGAAGTGGTGTTGGGCCAGGTAATTTTTAAAGGGAATCTTCTTTAGAATCGTTGTGATTTCAAACCCGATGAAACGAAAAGCGTCTCCATACAGACACAAACACGTAAATGTATAGAATTGAGCCGGCAAGAGAATGAGGTAAAGGATAGAGGATGAAGGATGACGAATGAAGGACGAAGGATCATGAACGAAAGACGAAGGATGAAGGATGATGGATAATGGGTAAAGAAGTTTCACTTCTGATATGCGTACTCTGTACACACGCTGTTATTTTTAATATGCTTTTATTAGCTTCAGACGTATCTATGTTAGTATGTTGGTATGTAACGGAATCTTTGAACATGATTTTGACCCCCTTCAAAACGTCAGATTAACTCGAAATTTGGCATACTTATTAAGGACCGATGACAATTCCATATTTTAAACAGTTTGATCCGTTATCCTTACTAGGATAATCAGGATTAGCGATTTAAGCGTATTTTTTTAGTTTTTGAACTACACTCATTTGCAAAAAAAACGGGCACCTAAGCAATGAACCATTTCAAATGTTAATATTTCTTTGTTTGATAATTATAGGTAGTTTTATCCACACAATTTGCTAAATTAATAAGAAAATAATCGTTTTCATCAGTATTTCATAAAATTTAGATACAATTTATGGGAAATAATGCTAAACCTCGCTAGTAGTGTATATTCGCTAGTAGTGCATATGCTCATGAAGTAAAAATAAAAAAGTTTTTTTGTTTGTTTTTCTTTAATAAAGTAAAAGCAGATAAATGTTTAGTATCGAGTGTGACCCCCTCTAGCTAAAATCACAGCTTGAATTCGTCTGGGCATGCTAGCGAGTATATCCCGGATACTTGCTTGCGGAATACGTTCCCACTCCGCAGTAATCACATTCTTCAGCTCTCTGATGGTCTGCGGAGCCGGGTGTACTGATCTCACACGCCGTTTCAGAACGTCCCAGACATGCTCTATGGGATTGAGGTCGGGACTTCGAGCTGGCCAATCCAAACGACGAATGCCGACCTCTTGCACATACGCATTAACATCGCGGGATCGGTGGGCGCGAGCATTGTCGTCCATAAAAATCGAGTCTTCACCTAGAGCGGCCAATGCGGGTTGTGCATGAGAAATTAGAACTTCCGTTATGTATCGATGCCCAGTCAGTGAGCCGTTTTCAATGAAGACTAACTCTGTACGATCCATTGAATTTATTCCTGCCCAAAACATAACAGAGCCCCCACCATAAGGTGTGATTTCTTCGAAACATGCCTCTGCAAAGCGTTCTCCTTGTCTTCTTAGCACTCGCCGACGTCGATCTTCACCGAACAGAGATATCCTGGCTTCATCAGAGAACAAAACCCTATTCCAATCGTCTTGAGTCCATGATTCACAATTTCTAGCGAACCTAAGCCTGTGAACTCTGTACTCACGGAGTAATTTGGGGCCGCGGGCCGGGCGGTGACTGCGTATATTGGCAGCGAGAAGCCTCCTCCTGACCGTCCATAGACTAATATGCACATTTCTTACTTCTTGGAGGTTGTTCTTAAGATCCACATACGAAGATTTGCGATTTCTCAATGCGCGACTCACAAGAAAACGATCATCCCGTGGTTGGGTACATGGTTTTCTTCCAGAACCAGGCCTTCTCTCGACGGAACCAGTCTCCTGATATCGCTGCCAGGTCCTTTGGACTGTCGAGCGACTAACATTTAGCCTCCTAGCCACGAAACATTGGCTGCAACCCTCTTCAAGCAGCGCGATAATTTTGGTAGCTTTTACCACTTTATCTACCATTTTTGATACAGCCAAACAGCATTAAATAAAGCTTTGACAGTCAAGGATATGAAATTAATCGATAAAAATTGAATAAAAGTTATGAAAGTCGATGTTAACTTCTGGAACTTCGCGCCAAAAATGTAGGATAAAAAGGGGTTTTCTGTAAAAATGAACATCAAATGAAAAATTGAATTTAGAACGTACTTTTTTAAATACCACAGCATTTTTAAAACCGGCCAGTAACGTGTACAAACGATTGAAACCTTTTTGGTATTGTATCTTTTTAAATATGAATGAAAATCAAAACCGCCCGTTTTTTTTGCAAATGAGTTTATTATATTTATTTTTAAAGACCCTCCCTCTCCCTGCACTAAGGAACTAATCGTTGTATTGCGGGCGATTTTACAAACATATAATTCTTCGTTCATTTCAGCTCATATACGTTCCACTGTTGGGCATGAGCCTCCTCCACAATAGGAGAGAAATTGATCTTACTATACCATGCTGGTCAGAGTGATTGGTATAGAGCTTTTTTCGAGTTTTCGAATACAATTCACCACTCCCTTTCTTGGCCGTGGATATCGTTAAAGACGAATAAGGGATATAATACGCATATATCATCTATGCAAGAGAAGGTAAACTTGAAACAGAACCCTATACAAACCTGTCTGACCAGCATGGTATAGTAGGTCAAATTCCCTCCCATTGTGGAAAAGGACCGGACCCAACAGTGGGACGTAGGTAGATTGTGATGATGATGATGATACCATGCTGGTCAGACTGACCTGGTATAGGGTTTTATTTCAAGTTTTCCTTCTCTTGCATAGATGTTATATGGGTATTATATCCCTTAGTCGTCTTTTACGACACCCATGGGTATGAGAGTTTTACTTTAGTTGACATAATTATTATCATCATCATCTCTCTTATTCTAATTTATAGGGAGTCTATGAAACATGTCTTCATTCTCTAAAATATAATAAAAACATGATATACTGTAAAGGATAATAATACCGAGAGGCCGACCGCGTGAGGAAAGACCGACGTCCTCCCCGAGGGGGGGACGTCGGTCGACGGGAGGGTACCCCGCGTAGGGGGTATTCCGTCGGGCCGACCACTGACGACAAGTAAACCTGCTCCGGTGGTCGGCCCAATGACGAAGGCGAGGTGGTTTTCGGGTGGGTTGCGGGAGTTGCGTGCTTAAGCCCCTCTGTCGCCCCGGACGGAGTGGTGCGGAGGCGCGCCGACAGCGGCCCGCCCACAAAAAAAAAAAAAAGGATAATAATATGAATGAATGAACAATACCTTGTTTGAAATCTCTGTTCATCTGCTAATTTTTCAACAGTATTTTTCACTGATTTTGTAATAACAGCTTGATTACCGTCGAGCCAAGTTATCTGTATGAAGCAAAGTTAAAATAATGTAATTATTTATAATTGTTTTATGCATATTGTGTCTATGAACTGAAATCGTATCTTATCTAATTGAAATATTAAGAACAAAAGTAAATAAGATAAAATCTCCAACATTATTTTCATTTTATTAATTTTGTTTGTTAATCTAGTATAAATGGAGAATAATTTTGTAAAAATCAAGAAAAATAAAAATACTGGATCTCAATCGCAATGCCATCTACCGGATTTTAAAATGGTGATATTGAATCTATTTACTGCGATGGTTACTGAGCGAATACGTACTTTAAGCGTGGTTTGAAAACAGCACTTTTCTTATAACGAACCTGCGGGCGGTCTGGTTATCGTATGGCCGAAGTCCAGGAGCCGTAATTATTAATAACATTTTTATTTTATAACATATTATATTACGTAATGTCTTTTTGCAATAGGGGGAAGGAAGGGAGATTCTTTGCTTTCCAACGCTTAATCTACATATATATCGAGACTAAAATGCAATGAAAAACAGGAGGAGGATTTGATGCCGAATCGTTGTGAGGATGCTTCGTTTAGAGATTCGGGAATTCTGCAGTAATTTGTAACTTGAAGTTCAGGAGGTTACGGATCTCGTAAGAGTAAGAAGATATCTCCAATTCCACCTTCATCCTATTCAGTATTCCTTTCATTCTATTGTGGTATACGGTATATTGATTTAGCCGTGGGAAAGTGGGGGTTCTCCTTTCTCTACCTCTGCTTTAAAATAATAATAGGTTTCTCCCATACATCGCCTATTTCAAACAATTATCTAATAAAGATATTATAAAAATCATACCTCAGAAGCTGGCTTTCCGCCAGTAGACACGCATTCAATATCCACAGTCTGGTTCTCTGTTGCATCAATAAAGGCACCTCTTAATATCCGAGGAGCTTCAGGTGCTACCAGAACCGTCAGCTGTGCGTACCGGGATCGAATTGCTGGCTCACCTGGAATATAGTTTTGGTTTAGTGACAAGGTAGTTGACAATTCGAAAAACAAACTACAATCAAATACCGTCCAAAATTTTAACGAAGTACATTAACAAAATGCTACTATTTAGACGTCTATTTCCTGCGAGAGTGTTACTATACTACCCCGAAATGGACCGGCCCGCGACTGGAGACAAACGACTTTCGATAGAGTGCTCCTACCACATAAAATACCATATTTTGCATTATTTTCGTAAAGTCTTAAACAGAAAAAAGTATAACTTACCATGCAGCCCTGAACTAACTTGACATTGGTATAGGCCATCATCATCTAGAGTCACGTCTTTTATATCCAGCGAGTAGTCCCCTAAAACAAATAAAGAATTTTAGTCTTTTTAATGTTGTTGAATAAACCCGAAGTAGACTTTCGGGCAGAATTGCCTTAAAAAGTATTGTTATACGTTAACATTCCGTCTGGGACGCGGTCACCGCCTTCTGTGAGGCCGTAATCTCACGGAAGGAGGCGGCGGATCGTGTGCGAGTAGAGCTCCTATTCGGCGACACGTTCCGCCGCCGGCGACTCGGGCGGCGCAGGCGCGAGTATCTGCGCCTAATGCCGCCCTAGCCGAGGCCGCGGGTGATCGGACCGGGGAATTGTCCGTCACCCGCAGAGAGGCTGACCGCGCGATGGCGACCGACGTCCCAGTACGTCGAGAGGTGAGGTTACCCGAAAGGGTATTCCGTCGGGCCGACCACTGATGACAAGTCACATCTGCTCCGGTGGTCGGCCCAACAACGAGGTGAAGTGAGTACGGGTGGGTTATGGGCCCGCGCGCCGTCCTTTCATCGCCCCGGACGGACAGGACCGCGCGTGCGCTTACCATAGCCCACCTATAAAAAAAAAAAAAAAAAATACGTTAACATTCCGTGTGGTGACGGAGCACGAAGAGAATTGACTACCTATCTTGCCCTTGGATATCGTAAAATATAACTAAGGGTTGTCCTATATACTAATAATGTCTATGCTAGGAATAGAAAGCTCGATTGGTTGTGAATAAGATTTTTACTCGTCACTACGCAGACGGTGTATGACTGACTCCATCAATCCATCATCCTTTAGACATCCACTGCTGGATATAGGCCTCACCGTGACTGCACAGATGGCGTAGTGGTTAAGATAGCGACCTACAGCGCCAGTGTCGGGGGTTCGAAATTTCGAATCCCACGCGGGACAACACTTTGTGCGATCCACAAATTGTTGGTCTGAGTCTGGATGTAATTTGTGTCCATTAATTGTATGTTTGTAAAGTACCCCGCAATACAAGGATTATTTCCTTAGTGCAGGGTGTTACATAAATAAATAAAAAAAAAAAAAATGCCACTCCGAATGGTCCTATGCCACTTGCATCCATCGGCTCCCTGAGACTTTCAAGATATCGTCAATCCACCTAATTGACGGTCGTTGTACTCTGCGTTTTCCTGTTTGTGGTCGCCACTCGAGAAACTTAGTCCCCAACAATTATCGGTTCGACAAGCGATGTAGCTTGACCATTGCTATTTGAACATGCTAATTCTTCAGGCTATTTCGGTTACACCCGTTTTTCTAAGGATTTCCTCACGTATAGAAATACCAAGCATAGCCCTGTTCATAGCAAGTTAAGTGATTTTGAGCCTTCTTTGCGCCCGATATTTAGAGATCATTATTTTACCACTATCTATGTCTAAATACGGCTGGCATCATTATCATCTTAGCTCAAATAAGTCCCACTGCTGGACTCGATCCACCTCCGCAATAAGAGGGAAATTGGCTTACTATACCAAGCGGATTAAAAACATGTTGGCATAGGGTTTTATGTTGAATTTTACTGGCCAATAAAAAAATAGTACACGATTAAATTTAAATATCAATCTCAACTCAAAACTGCGGTAACAAAAATAATTTTCACAATGGATTCTCTTTAATAAGCTGACTGGCATTTTGTTCGTTCCAATAAAAATGCTCTCGGCAAGGATTAGTGCTTTTCAATTGAATAATTAAGTCACGCTGGAGAGTTCATTATTGGAGATAGTGCTGCAAATCTATTCATTTTTTTTATTATATTTTTTAAATATCTATTACATCAAAAGATACTGTGACTACTTTTATTGTTAGTTATATTTTTACAACGAATTCATATCTTGAAGTAAATCAACGTAATGTTGAAACAAAGGAAAGAAAAACCTTAGAAAATTTAAATTAAAAGAAAACCGTTATAAAAGGATAGCAGATCCCGACCGTATGGTGATGGAGTAAGAATTCACCACTCTCTCTCTTACCCTTGGGTTTCGTAAGAGACGACTAAAATATATGATTTGCAGGTAACGTCAATAAAAGGAAATGAAAACTCGATTCGATCGAATCTATACCAATAAATAAAATTTGAGTGTCTGTTTGTAATGTCAAAATAATAGGCTTTTTTCATGCTCACACGGTTATTTGGACGATACCTATGCCTAAAAATCACTTTATATTTTTTTTGTCTGTCTGTCTGTCTGTTTGTTCCGGGTAATCTTCAAAACGGCTGGACCGATTTCAAAAATTCTTTCACCAATGGAAAGCTATAATATCAGGGCGTAAACTAGGCTATATTTTATCCCGGTATTCCCACGGAAACGGGAACTACGCGGGTAAAACGACTATAACCTATAACCGAAGCGAAGCGAGGGCGGGTTGCTAGTTATAATATACTATTATAGACATCACTGATTAAAAAAATTAATTTGTCACAATTTGAAATATTTTTGAATTCTTAATTCTTATATTTAATGAAAATAAATATTTATTGAATAAAAATCATCATTGTCCTGAAAAAAAAATAGTAATATTTTATTTATACATATATGCCATATTAGTTCCTTTTGTAATCTGTTCTTTTATGCATATACTAGCAACCCGCCCTCGCTTCGCGTCGGTTTCAGTCGCTTTACCCGCGGTGTAGTGCCCGTTCCTGTGGGAATACCGGGGTAAAATATAGCCTATGGTACTCCCTGATATTATAGCTTTCTATTGGTGAAAGAATTTTTGAAATGGGTTCGGTGGTTTAAGCGTGAAAGCGTTACAAACTAACAAACAAACAAACAGACATCCTTACTTTCGCATTTATAATATTAGTAAGTAAGAGTAAGTATGGATACTTGTATAAAATATAATAATTTCGATATTTCACATCTGCCAAGCGTCCTGAGCGACAGCGCACTTTTCTATCAATTCTCATCACATACATGGTAAATACATGTAATTATAATAAAATTTATATTACTAATATACATATATCATTAAAAGTAGGAAACATATTTTTCCACCGCTAGTAAAACCTGAGAACTTTAAGATTTCTTAAGCTAAGATTAGCAAGCACCCTTTTAAAGAGATCACGACCCCTTTTTTTATTATAAAAGCATTTTTTATTCCCTCGTTCTTATTCTAAAGGTTATTTTGAGGCGAATAAGCTTCAATTTAAAGGGGATAATCCATTTGTACGGCATCAACGTTAAAAACCCTTTTTTGAACCACTGTTAAGAGCCCTGTATTGTCCCACTACTGACCCTAAAATTATAATTTATAGTCTATAAACCAACTATATTATGAACTATAAGGTTCATAATCTTGAGCAGACCATGAACGTTCAATTATTGCAGAAGTAAAAATCAAACTTATAACCAGTGTGTGTTACCAGCGATGACTTACGGCACTGAAACGTGGTCTCTAAATGTCGGCCTCATAAAAAAGCTCAATCGCTCAACACGCTACGAAGGGGCCTATGTTCAGTATTTCTCTACGTGATAAACACCAGAATACGGCAATCCGTTGAAGAACGGGTGTAACCCACATAGCTCGCAGAATTAGCACGTTGAAAGGGCAATGGGCAGGCCACATCGCTCGTCGAACCGACAACCGTTGGGGAAGAAGGGTTCTCGAGTGGCGACCACGAATCGAACGACACAGCGTAGGATGATCCCCCACTAGGTTGACTGACGACATTCTCAAAGTCGTAGGGAACCGTTGGATGCAAGTGGCGCAGGACCGTTCCGAGTCGCATTTTCTTGGGGGACTTATGTCCAGGAGTGGACGTCTGTAGGCTGATGAATGAAAAATCCATTACATATGCGATAAAATCCGTAAAAATAGCTTATTTCAAATGTGTAATACTCGCGTAAACATGCTTTCTGCTTAGCCTTATCCCATTTCATTTGAGTCGGCTCTTCTAATCATTTTTCGTCAGAATTTCGTCAGGTTCTGTTCAGTCATATACTTGAGCTTTCTTTAAGTCATCCACTACAGAAAACCAAGTAAGAAGGGATCTACCAAGTTTTTTAAACCTAGTAGTCACATATAAGACTTTTCTGGGCCTGTGCTCATCGGGTCTTCTCATTACATGGCCAACCAACTTTTTTTTTGGTAGTTTATGGTCTGGACAGGCCCTGCCCAATCTGGTCAGGGCGACGGATAGGCGGCGTGCGGCCCCATAACGAACTACATATATTCCCTTCCTATCGCCATTGGGCCGATCACTGTTACCGATTCTTTGACATCCGTGGTTCGCCAATATGGCCATACCATCTGCGACGTATAACGTTTAGTTTATCAACGTTTGAGCAGATTTAAAAACTTCCACCGACATGATTTTGTTATTTAAATAACAATAATAATTATTCTTCCAATAATTACCAGAATAAAATATATAGATTCTAACAAACTTAGCAACATGAAACTCATTCAGAATCACGAAATAATTTCATCTGTAACAAGACAACTCTCAAACTCCGTAATTATTAGAACAAAATAATTAATTACAAGCGACTTACAAATGTTAACAAACAATTAAAATTGCGGTACACTTAACGAAAAGTTAAAAACTCGTTATCTTGTCATCATTAACTTAATCTTAACGCGCAGATGGTGGTGTATAAATAAAAAAAAAGTTAAAAAAAATATTATACTGGGAGTATTAACAGCGGTGGTAAATGTTTATGAAGAAAGGTAAAAGGGTACCCAGTTCTCCGTGTGGCGACGGAGTAAGAATACAATTCATCCTCTCTTGCCCGTGGGTGTCGTAAAAGACGACTAAGGAATATCATCATCACAGCTCACATACGTCCCATTATTGGGCTTGAGCCTCCTCCATAATGAGAGAGAAAATGACCTACTACACCACGCTGGACCGAGGTGTTGGTATCGGGGTATAGTTCGAGTATTCCTTCTTTTGCATAGATATTTTATGCATATTTAATCCCTTAATTGTCTTTTACGACACCCACGGGTAAGATAGAATGGTACTTTTTTTTTTTATTGCAAACGGTGGCAAGCGAGCAAACAGTACACCTGATGATAAGTGTTGCTGCCGCTCATGGACCCTTACAGGCCGCTGCCTACCGCGAAGAAAGTGAAGGGAGTGTGAATGCGTGCATTGAGGTTCGGTGATACCAAGGGCACCACCAAAACCCTCCACACGCAAACACCCTCAGAAAGTTGGGCTTCCGGCTCTCTCGCTCACCGAAAGAAGCGCAGTAACAAATTGCTACTACTCAGACGTCGATTTTCTGCGAGTGTGTACTACCCCGGACGGAGCGGCCCGCGGCTGTAGACAGATAACTGTCGACAGTGTGATCCTACCACTGGATGGTACCTGCGCCTGATGCCGCCCTAGCCGAGGCCGCGGGTGACCGGATCGGGGAATTCAGGCCGTCACCCGCAGAGAGGCTGACCGCGCGACGGCGACCGACGTCTTGGAACAGGGACGTCGAGAAGTGAGGGTACCCGAAAGGGTATTCCGTCGGGCCGACCATTGACGACAAGTCACCCTGCTCCCATGGTCGGCCCAACGACGAAGGCGACGTGGGTACGGGCGAGTTATGTGCCCGCGCGCCATCCTTTCGTCGCCCCGGACGGAATGGACCGCGTGAGCGCTTACCATAGCCCACCCATAAAGAAAAAATGGTAGAGAGTGGTGAATTGTATTATTACTCCGTCACGAAGTTCCTTAGTCCAGGTTTTAAAATAAAACTTTTTTTGGTAAGGAAGCTCCTTTTCCGGGCGGGTAGAAGGGTTACACGAGACACCCAATGGAACACACCGCCTAAGTACTAAAACCTCACTGTGTTCCTCCACTTGCATCTCATTCTATCTTCTACCTTTGGCAGGTCTAGGATTCTATTTCTGATAGTCCTATTTCACTTTAGAAGGCCTGACTCTCACTTTACGAGAGGCACATGCTGAATATGTGCAACCTATGGTGATCTTAAAATCATTTGTGGTATGGTATTGTAAAGTCAATTTCACTCCTATTGTGGAAGACACTCTGTGACCATGACCGTAACTCCGTGACCATGAATGCTGTAAAATATTCGAAACGTCGGGCAATCATAAATCAAATATAAACGCGTAACAGTCCATAAAGTAGTTTTACTTAAAATACTTGCGTAAACATCAGCAATCATTATCATACAATCAATTGACACTTAAGACTCGGAGCAATAGTTTGTGGATCGCACAAAATATTGTCAAAGGAATCGAACCTGCGACACTTAGCATGGTAGTCTACTTTAACCACTAAACCATTAGTGCAATCATACATATATTATAATGTATGTACAGCGCTCCAGGTATAAGATAAATTAATATTTAACAGAGTAAGAACACTCCGGCCCACTTAACGCAATCTTTCAACGTGCATTAAAATGTTGAAACATACTTTTCATCGCCGTTGCAAAAGTGTTGTAATATTTGATATTTTTTATAACGCCGTTTTATTATTTTCAAAGAAATAATTGTGAGTTACGTAGTTTAGTTAAATATTTTTTATGGCCTTCTACTGTAAATGTATAAAAGCTTTTTTAGGAGTTATTGAAAGAATTTAAACGTGGTCTTATAAATCGATGAACACCGGCTGCACGTGCGAAAAAGCATGACTTTTGTCACATGCCGCCTGAGCCAAACGCGCAAGCGAGATCGACCTAAGCGTTCGGCTTGTGACGCATCTATCTCTCAAAAAATATTTGAATTAACGAGTGCAAATAAATAATAATCTATGGAAAAAATAAATAATTTTTAAATAGCTCCTTCTTTGTATTATAAAAAATAATGATAATTCAGTGATAAGAATTAAATTCACTTCATAAAAAATATGCAATATTTTATGAATATTTTATCACGTAAATTAGTCGTCCGCAAACCGACTTTACATGCCACCAACTTTTTTAAAATAATTTCTTGAAGTACGCTAGGTATTTAATAATCTATATCTATACTAATATATAAAGCGGAAGGTTTATTGTTTGAATGCCCTAATATCATGAACGATTTGAAAAATTCTTTCACTGTTAGATAGTCCATTTATCAAGGAAGGCTATAGGCTATCATCATGCTAAGACCAATAGAAGCGGAGCCACAATGGAAAAAGGTTTCGTAATCTTTTTTTTTCTTTTTTTTATTACATAAACGGTTAGGTTTCGCAAAAATCATGTGTGACAGAATTATATTATTTAAAAATATGTTCACCTTCTACGTAAACAAAGTCGCGGGTTAAAGTTAACATTAGCCCAAACTAACTGTTCCACGTGGATGAAGTCGCGGGCATAAGCTAGTTAAGAATAAGTGTTTACGTATAATTTTTCCATTTGGTGACTGAGTAGGAATTTATCAACTCTTAATTTGTCTGTGTGTATCTTAAAGAGGGATATAATAAGATGTATACTTATTCAAACTTCTTCAGTGGTATATTAATACTACGCCGGATAGACAGATTGAAATAGAGTTTGTGTCACAAATCACGGCGTTTTGAGGCTTAAAATTCTAAAATCATAAAAAAAAAAAATATTATACTATAGTCATCATCATCATCATCGCAGCCCACATACGTCCCACTGTTGGGCTCGAGCCTCCTCCACAATGGAGGTAATTTGACCTACCATGTTAGTATAGGATTTCATTTCAAGTTTTCCTTCTCTTGCACAGATGCCATGTGCTTATTATATCCCTTAATCATTTTTTAGGATATTCACAGGTAAGATAGTGGTGAATTGTATTCTTACTCCGTCACCACACGGAAATCTCCTGCACTTTACTTCCTTCCAATTACTTGAGGTCCATGCAAAACATACTTTTTCCATCATACGTCTCGCAAGTGATTGGCTAGTGGCCTGCCTGACGACAATCCTTCTTGCAAATTAATTGCGAAATGACAGCATCAGGTGAAATTGAGCCAAGACCATAAAAAGCTCTTAGTCGATTTTTAAGACACCCACAAGTGATTCAAGTATTGGTAGTATACATAGAACACAATAATAATGTTCTAATAATAATAATTAGGAAGTTGGAGGTCTGATGCAGCAATATAATGGCGCGCATCGAAAGAAATTCTCTTCGTCCTTGAAAGTCGAAAGTCCTTGTATTCGCTGTCGGTGGGTCAACAAGCTTTATATATTTTATGTTAGATATATTTAAAAATGGATTGCATAAAAATAATAATTATTATCGTCTGTCTTTTTTTTTTTTTTGGGGTGGGCTACGATCAGCGCACCCGCTGCCCGGCTGAGGCGACAGAGGGGCGGCGCGCGGCCTCGTAACCCACCCATGTAGCACGTCGCCTTCGTCGTTGGGTCGACCACCGGTGCAAAGTTCCTTGACTTCAGTGATCGGCCCAAAATTTTTGTGTATCTGGAGAAATCTCCGTCACAAAAATAGGTACCAATTATACAGCTCAGACAGCACTCCTTTACTGGCGTCTTTAATAGGGAACCGTATGCCACAAATGAATGAGCACTCAGACTTACGAATTGAAATGCATTAAAAAAAACTGAAAATACCAAAAAGAAAATATTCAAAACATTACAATTGTTTTCAACAGCCAAATATATCTAAAAACCTTGAATCTATTCGACGTCCAAATAATATTTAATACTTCCACGAGCCAACAAAGTTCGATGACCCATTGCGTAAAACTTCTAATAATACATCTGATGCAAATGTATGAAATAAAAAGCGAATGGTATTATTGAAATCAAAATTTATTGACGCTTTATGCTGTTGGTCAGTTGGGTTTTTCTATTGCTTTTTTTTACAGGGTAGCTACCTGATTTTGGAAGATTACTAAGAACCAGCTGCAAACGCCTATGTTACTTTCATCTTATTTTTTTTTTTTATTTTATTGTCTTCTGGTTCTAGATGAGCGAGCAGCCTACAAGTGACAACTGCCGCCTATGGACCTCAATAATACCAAATTATAGCCAAGTCGTATCGCCATCGAGCATTACATGATGTATATTTTATTTCAGAAAATCTCTAGGAGTAGACCTGACGCGGTCTGGTGATGTGATTAGACGGGAAAAAAGCAACATTATGAGGAAAGTTTTAAGTATAAACATTGCAGAATTTTTTTCGTGTGATGTGGTGACGGAGTAAGAATATAATTCATCAACCCCTTTCTTGGCTATGGGTGTTCGAGCAAAACTGTGAAAGCCATCTGCGGCTAACAGCTATACATAATTATATTTTTGTCAAATTGTTGTTCTTATTCTGGATGTGAGTTCGTTAATTATATTTTTGTAAAGTCCCCACAATACAAGGATTGTTTCCTTAATGCAAGATATTGTCTTTAAAGAAATAAAAAAACAATAAATATCATCCGGCTTTTAGTGATTTTATATTTGTTCATTTGTTAACCTGTATACTCTAACTATAACCTCCATACTAGGACAACTTTTCTTTCCGCTAGATTTTGTAAAAGATGACTAAAAATGTAAATATATAAGGTCACAGTAAGATAAGTAAACTTGATATAAAAGCCTATGCCAGTCAACTTGCATGATAGGTCAACTGTCTTCTTTATCACGGAGAAGTACAGACCAATAAGTACGTACCTAGTGGCGGAAGAAATCTGTTTAGTCAACAAATAATTTTATAAAGAGGCCAAGTCTTCTGTAGATATTTATTAACTGTGAATGAAATTATATAGTTCCACATCATCAAAGGAATAAATAAAACTTTTCTTTTAAGAAACATTAGAGGATCAGAACAATATAATATTTGATTAAGTATCGGGCGATGCTGCTTGAAAGCTTTTAATAAAGTTATATTTTGTGGTATCTCTTACGCGCAGCTTATTTAACTAAAATAACTTAAAAAGTATGTTTCCACCGTGAACGTTTCGCAACGTTGCAATTTTTTCCTTTACTATTTTCACTGTATGTTTATTATGTTAGTTTTGGTGAAAATCAAAAACGTTTATTGGGATTGGCCAACAGATGGCATGCACATTTGTTTTATTATTTAAACGTTTATTGGGAACGGCTAACAGATGGCGATTATTGCAATATTATGTTTTAGTTAATATTATCTGCTTCCGTGTGGTGACGGAGTAAGAATACAATTCACCACCCCCTATCTTACCCGTGGGTGATCGTACGAGACGACTAAGGGATATAAAACACATATAACATATATGCGAAAGAAAGAAAACTGGAAATAAAACCCTATACCAACACGCCTGACCAACGTGGTATAGTAGGTCAATTACCCTTCCGTTATGGAGGAGGCCCGAGCCCAACAGTGGGACGTATATGGGCTGAGATGAATATTATCTACAATAATCCAAGTGTACATATTGTCGCCAAGTAGAGAGTGTTAGTTTTAAATTGTATTTGTATTTTAATGAAAATATTCATTTTGATACACTTACTTATTTTCGATAAGTTGAGAAGGAAATAATCTTCAGAATGGTATATTAAGAATTAATGTGGAAATTGTTCAGAAATCTATAATATTCGAAAACCTCCTTTCTAGATTTATAAATATCATAATTATCATTGTAGCGTATGAGTTATGGTCATAATTATTATGTATTCTGATAAACAGTTCTACACGTTTTGTTTTATTTAGTACAACAGCTCTTTATATCAGCACGCAATTCTCAATTCTATATAATAAGGAGCGAGACCTGTCAAAAAGTTTTTCTTTAGGAATGACTCAATAATCATCGGTTTCAATAGGGTTTGGTACACGAAACGATCCTCTGAATCAATCGTGACGGCATGCTCGATTATTTTTTAAAGATATCTCTCGACAATAAGGAATATATCATAATTGCAGTTGACTTTAAAAATATACAAGCGGATAACACTCAGACCCAGAACAATAATTTGTGGGTCATACAAAAACTGTCCTTCGTTAGGTGAAGATTCAACTCAGAACACTCTTTATGACAGCCTAGTATATACTATATCTATATCTTGGCTCAAATACGTCTCATTGATGGACTTGAATATCCTCAACAATAGAAGTGAAATTGAGCTACTATACCATGCTGGTCAGACAATTTGGTATAGAGTATTATTTTTGACCGCGCGACGGCAACCGATATTCCCGAGGGGGGACGTCATGAGGAGAGGGTACCCCGCGACCAGGTTATTCCGTCTGGCCGACTAATGACGACAAGGAACATGCACCGGTGGTCAGCTCAATGATGAAGGCGACCGGCTACGGATGCGTCATGGGGCCGCACGGTGCCCCTCTCGTAGCCACGGACGGAGCCGGGTGGGAAGTGCATTGACCATGGCCCATCCCTAAAAAAAAAGATCCAGAACAATTTTTTGGTCGTACAAAAATTGTGCTCCGTTAAGTGGAAATTCAACTCAGAACACTCTTCACAACAGCCTAGTATATTATGGACTTAAGTACCCTCAATAATAGAAGAGTAATTGAGCTACTATACCATGCTGGTCAGACAGTTCGACATAGGGTATTAATTTTAGTATTCGTATCTTGCATATATGTTATATATATATATATGTCACCGTAAAATTGTACGAACCGTTAGTTTATAAACTTTCTAGTGAGATTATAAACTATCGACAGAGTGTGAACGGACACAAAAATTTACAACCTAACGCTTATATTTTCGTAAGATTATAAACTGACTATGTTCAACCGTCAAATTGTGAACAAAATACAAAGTGCACGCTGATTGGTTCAACGAATCATTGTTTTCACACGCTGTCCCGCCGCCATATTATTTTAGCGACATTACTACATTACATCAATTTAAAGATATTAAAAACAGTTTTTTGGGGTATTTAATAATGTACGTTAATATTTGCTGACAATAAGCTTTTTGATTGCTGATAATTGTTTGTAACTTTATGCACACGAACACGTGCTATCTATAACGCCAACCAATCAGAGGACGGTTCACAAATTGGCAGGCGAGAAATTGTAAGACAGTGCTGTGATTGGGGCGTTTCTTTTTGAACTGATGATTAAAAGTATTAAAATCACAATTTGACTGTTGAACATAGTTTATAATCTTACGAAAATATAAGCGTTAGATTGTAAATTTTTGTGTCCGTTCACAATCTGTCGATAGTTTATAATCTCACATAGTTTATATACTAACGGTTCGTACAATTTTAGGGAGACATATACATACATATAGCTCTTACTCATATTTTACAACATTCATGGGCAAGATAGGATATGGTAAATTGTATTCTTACTCCCTCAATACACGGAATAGTAGTACCTACCATCATCTCAGTCCATATAAGTTCCACTAGTGGGCTCGGATCTCCTTCAAAATGGAAGGGAAATAGACTTACTGTATTGCGCTGGTCATACGTATCAGCATAGGGTTGGTATGTCAAGTTTTCCTTTTCTTGTACAAATATTATCTGCGTATATCCGTTAGTCGCTTTTTACGATACCCATGGGTAAGAGAGGGGGTGGCGAATTGTATTCTTACTCCGTCAACACACGGAATAGTTTAATTACGTATCTTTATATACATATTTCTTGTGTACGTGTGTTGTTCACTGAACTACTAAACAGCTCGACCGATGTTGCTGAAATTTTATGTGTGTATTCAAGGGGATTCGAGAATGGTTTAGATTCACAATTGGATCCGGTAGGTGGCACTGCTTTCGATTTAAAAGAGAGTTCCTTTTACTTTATTTGAATAGAACAACGTCTGTTGGGTCAGCTAGTATAGATATACATTCAAAGAAAGTAAATTCATAGGAAACTATAAACATTTCAACGTAT
The DNA here is from genome assembly GCA_032191425.1 of Lymantria dispar. Lineage (NCBI taxonomy): Eukaryota > Metazoa > Arthropoda > Insecta > Lepidoptera > Erebidae > Lymantria > Lymantria dispar. Next base: position 8,568,762 of record CM063468.1, on the reverse strand, counting down.
CTATTACATAAAATACGACTTCCTCGATACTATCGCAATTACTAAGATTTCCTTAGGACACAACAATAAACTGTAATCACAGTTTTAAGTACCGATTTCAAATTAAACTATTTAAATATTTAAAACCTAACCGTTTAAATGGATAATTGAAATGGGTAGTTTGTCATTACTTAGATTTTAAATAAAGGACTTTTCACTTATAGATTAACTGCACCAATGGCGTGGTGGTTAAGGTCCCACAACCTGCTATGCCAGTATTAGGGTTATATTCCCATAAGATACCGACCTACCGTTCCAGTGTCGCGGGTTCGAATCATACAAAGGAAAACACTTTCTGCAGTCCACAAATAATTGTTCCGAGTCTGGATGTAATTTGTGTCCTTTAGCTACCTATATATTTGTGAAGTCCACCGCAATACAAAGATTATTGGTTTAACGCAGGGTATTTTCTTTAAAAAAATAAATATATAAACCAGCTATTTCTTTAAAGAAAATACCCTGCGTACTGGATTACAGGGGTGGAACTCCATTACAGGGGTTTTCTGAATAGTCTGTCAAATGGCCTATGAAAGTGCGTTAACCTGTCAAATATTACCCAATATTAAGACAAATATTTGTTTATTTTAACTATCTAAATTATTGTTGTATTTTACGTAATTTTTATTTTTTATTCTGCTCAGATAATTGCTTTCTGTGTGGTGACGGAGTATGAATATTAGTCACCAGCTTCCATCTCCGCAGTGAGCGTCGCCTAAAAGACGCCTAAAGGTTTAAAGAAAAGGCAACCTCTGACTAGCGATAATAGGTAAATTTCCCTCCTATTGTAGTCCTTCATATTGAGATCATCGTCTCAGCTAACATACGTCGCACTGCTGGGCTCCTGCCTTATCCCACAAGGGATATTGAGGGATACCAGTGAAACGGTTTAATATAGTGTTTAAATTAGAATTTTCCTTCCCTTGCATAGATGCATCCATGCATCTCAGCCCATAACGTACCACTATACCACGTGGGTCAGACGTGTTGGCCTATGCCTATGAAACAAAACCCTATGGTTTTGTTTCGAGTTTTCTTTCTCTTATATTTTCATTCTCTTACATTACTTCCCTTAGTCGTCTTTTACGACACGTATGAGTAAGGATATGTATTCTTACTCCGGCACCACACATAGATATTATATGCATATTATATTGGTCGTCTTTTACGACATTCACGGACAGGATAAAGGCCTTTGTATTCTTATTCTTTTACCAAACGGAATATGGTATTTATCGTGACGTAAATTTATCCGACCTTGTATTAACAACCAAACCAAAATCTGGGCAACAGGTGTGCGCTTAACCTTATTCTGTAGCCCAAATAACATTTACCTAAATGTCTAGCAATGTTGTTATTACGCCTTACCTCGTGCCAATTTTTGTTTTTATATATTCCGTAAAACGAGTTTTTGTTAATCGGTTCTTTTAGACAATTCTTTGATTATTAAACTGCATTATATTTAGGCGATACATGACAGAAATCCATTATTATTATAAAGCGCATTTGAAGCCGAACTATCCTTAGAATACCTAATTCACAAACATCTGTCGAATAAATATTCGACGATAACTGACATATTGGAGGGTTTCTTTTTTATTAGGAGATACCACCGTAACATTATTTCGTATTCCTTCCATTCAATCGTGGTGTGCGGTACATTGATTAACTGTGGAAAAGTGGTGCGTCGCCCTTCTTTCCTTCTTTTGGAAAATAGCTTATCCTTACTAATATTATAAATGTGAAAGTAAGGATGTTTGTTTGTTTGTTACGCTGTCACGCTTAAACCACCGAACCGATTTCAAAAATTCTTTCATCAATGGAAAGCTATAATATCAGGGAGTAACATAGGCTATATTTTATCCCGATATTCCCACGGGAACGGGAACCACGCGGGTAAAGCGTCTGAAACCGAAGCGAAGCGAGGGCATGTTGCTAGTATTTAATAAATGTACACCTATATGGCTTTTCAGTGTAGTTACGGATTAAGAATACAATTCACCAACCAATTTCTTTGCCTTGGGTGTCGTAAAAGATGACTAAGAGATTATAATGCGGCGATAATATCAGTGCTACAGAAGAAAACTCGAATTAAAACTCAAATCATCCCGTCTGACCAGCGTGGCATAGTAGGTTAATTTCTCCCTTTGAGGAGGAGTATCTAGCCCAACAGTGGGACGTATATAAGCTGATGATGGTTTAATACAATGTTGAATGAAATATTTAACAAAGTATTAAACTATGTTCTCGTAGGCGAAATACGTATATCTCATAACTAGGAATAGACTTTCTTCAAACGAGCACAGTAAGCTATTTGTACTAAGCTAATTTCCATGTGGTGTCGGAATATAATTTACGTTATTGCCCATGTTATTCGTAAAAGGTGGCTAAGGGATCTCATAAGCAGATTACATATATGAAAGAGAAGGTAAACTCAAAGTAAAACTCTATACCAACCTGTCTGACCAGCGTGATATCGCAGGTCAATATCTCTAATATTGTGGAGGAGGCTGGAGACCAGTAGTAGAACGTATGTAAGCTGAGATGATAATAGAAGTCCTCTGTGATACATAGATTTATTCCTAAGTGCAGGATATTTTCGTAAAAGAAATATCATCTATCTTGACCTATCTTGTTTATTTCAATACCTCTCCACTAATCACAATAGAAACCTGCGTTCCGCCAACAATCTGCTGCTACTTTGTCCATCTCACCATTCCGATCGTGTTCATTCTTCCTTTCTTGTCCAGGCGGTTCTCCTCTAGAATTCGCTACCTCTGGACATCAGAATGTCTACTAGCCGTTACATATTCAAGAAAAGAGTTCGTTTTAAGGCTCGACCGAGAATCTCGGTCTCGGTCTCGGCATTCTCGGCTACAAATCCAACCGAGAAATTTGTCTCGGTTCTCGGCTAATTATAGCCGAGATTCTCGGTCATGACCGAGATTGGAACTTTGTTTGAATCGCCATTCAAATTTTACTGCGCGTGGCCACGCGCCGCAGTACGAAGTCGATTGGTGAGTGCGTGAGAGAGCTAAATTGTGATTGGTTGAAGTCCTGGCTGGCGAACTGCGGCCGGCCGTCTTCGCTACGTTCGAGCAGTATTTGTAATGTTCGAGTAGTATTTGTAATGTTCGAGTTGTATTTGTAACTGAAAGCGAAGTTAACTCAGCCAAGCTTCATATTATCGAGGCTCTCACTCTCAATGAAAATGTAGGATTCTCGTAAGACGACATGGGCATCTTCAACTAACTCGTCAAACATGGCTGCTACAAATCAATCCAACTTATGGGCAGCTCATGATTCGATAGAGTTGGAAGACAAGTCAATGCCCAATAACGAATACAGTTCAAGCTCTGTGATCGAAATAGCGCTAGAAAGCTTCCTTAGAGACCCAAGACTGCAAAGAAATGCTAATATTTATGAATATTGGTGTTCGTCACCTTCTGAGGTGCTTAAGCCTGCAGCAAATAAATTTTAATCTGCACCGCCTACTAGCGTAGCAAGTGAACAATTGTTTAGCAAAGCTGAACAATTGTATGACGAGAGGCGACATTCTTTGAAGGGCGAAAATGCTGAAAAATTGCTTTTTATGTGTTATAATATAATGTTATTTAACTTTGATTATTAAAACAGTTAATTTTGTTAAACAATTAGTAGTGTATTAAAAAGTTTACAGTATTAAAATTTATTTTTTCATGCTTTGTCTATTCTCGGTCTCGGCGGAGATATTATTTTATTCTCGGTCTCGGTCTCGGCCGAGAACGAAAAACCCATCTCGGTCGAGCCTTAGTTCGTTTACATCTCCTAAATGAATTAGCAGAATCATCGCAACTTATATAATATAACATTCGTATAATTATGTATATATTTATATATATATATCGTATTTATGTGTTTTTATCTATGTATATTTGGTATGTATTATGTATTCTTGTATATTCCTATGTATTCTCTTCTCTTTTTTAATCATATGACTTTGTTTCTCGACACATGTACCTACCAATTATTATCTCTGCACTGCCTATGGTTGACTGGTAGAGAATGCCTTTGGCATTAAGTCCGCTATTGTATTCAATACATGAAGTTTAATAAATAAAATAAAGAAATAAAAATATCAAAAGTGGCTTAGCTCAAGAAAAAGAGGACTTATTACTTTATTACGTCTACGCAGTTTGGTATAGTAGGTCAATTTTCCTTCTGTAGAATAAACAAGCGCCCAATTATGTAAAATATACGGACTGTTGAGAATAATTTAAAAAGGTTTTTACGGTCCGCTATTCAATATTCGCTGTTACACTTAACATTAGACTTTATTACCTTAAAATAAGACATAAAATAAATATATTACCGCAGTTGCTGTGTGTAAAAGTGCGTTTTTATTTACAACTGACTCACAAATAATTTACGTAACGATGACCGACACGAATATTTTCTTTTATTGCTATATAGAATACTTTTTTGTATTTTTATACGATAAAGCGTGACGGAGTAAGATTACAATCCACACTAAGGGATATAATAATTAATATGCACTTAACATCTGTGCAAGAGAAAGAAATCTCGAAATGAAACCCTATACCAACATGTCTTCGGGCCGACCACTGACGACAAGTCACCCTGCTCCAGTGGTCGGCCCAAGGACGAAGGTGACGTGGATACGGGTGGGTTATGGGCCCGCGCGCCGTCCTTTCATCGCCCCGGACGGAATGGACCGCGTGTACGCTTACCATAGCCCATCCATAAAAAAAAACACCAACATGTCTGACCTAGCATGACATTGTCGGTCAAATTCCCTCCCATTGTGGCAGAAACCCAAGCCCAGCAGTGGGACGTTTGTGAGCCGCGAAGATGATAAGAAAAACAACGCTATTCTGTGAGATGGTGTCTACAAATACCACTAACCCTTACTTTACTCGTGGGTGTCATAAAAGACGACTAAGAATTTTGATCAACTTTGGCCAACTCCATCTGATGCCATCAGGTCAACAGTTACATTCCTATGACGGGTTGACGTCAAACAGGCGGCTGATCATAAAACTATTGCTATTAACTTTTATTTTTGCCGATGGTGGCAAACGAGCAGGCAGCACACCTTATGATAAATGATACTGCCGCACATGGACCTTTGCAATACCAGAGGCACAGCCAGGCCGTTGCCTACCGTGAAGTAAATACTCTTCTAAAACCTCGTTTAAAGAAGGACATGTCATAGCGCTCGGGAAATACAGCAGCAGGTATTTCATTCCAGAGCCTGCACGTACGTGGGAGAAATGATCGCTGGAAACGTACAGTTGAAGACCATAACGTATCCAAGTGAAATGGATGAACCTTGCAGCGGTGTCGAGTGGTACGTTGGTAAAACTGTGACCGTGGTATTTTCCAATATATACTATGAAAGAAGAGTACATTTTGAGTCGACCACAAGTAATTTGGATAAAAGTAGTATCATCATCATCATCAGCTCATAAACGTCCCACTGTTGGGCTCGAGCCTCCTCCACATTACGAGGGAAATTGACCTTACCTTATACTATCTGAGAGGTTGGTATAGGGTTTTGTTTCGAGTTTTCCATTTCCTGCATAGACGTTAAATGCGTATTATATCCCTTAGTCGTCTTTTACGACATCCATGGACAAGAAAAAAGGATGACGATGACAATAATTTATGTATTTTATATTTAAAAATGCTTGAATATATTCTCGAAATTTCTAGAGATTTTTTAATGGCGTTATCAATTTTGTTTAGTGAAGACTTTTATACTATATTGTAGCTAGAGTAATAAAACTTAGGAATAACTTTTTGAACTTTGAAAAAACTTTATGAATAATCTAGCTTGTTCGCGTTCGTTGAATATCGCTTGAACGAAATTAAGTCAAGAAGACCTAAAGTTGATTCAAGATTAGTAATTATAGCTTCATACTAAGTTTATTATTGAACTAAGTTAATGATTACATCCTTAGTAATATTATAAATGCGAAAGTATGTTTGTTTATTACGCTTTCACGCTTAAACCGCCGAACCGATTTTAAAATTCTTTCACCAATGGCAAGCTATAATATCAGGGAGTAACATAGATTATATTTTATCCCGGTATTCCCACGAGAACTAAGGTAAGGCGACTGAAACCGAAGTGAAGCGAGTTAGTTAGGTTGCTAGTTATAAATATATCTATTTCTCAACCCATAAAAGTCCCAGTATTAGGCTTTTTATTTTTGGGTTGGGTTGCGGTCGGCGCACTCCTAGCACACCCGCAACCCACCCGAATGCCACATCGCCTTTGTCGTTGGGCCGACCACCGGAGCAGGGTTACTTGTCATCAGTGGTTGGCCCAACGTAATACTCCCTAGTGGAGTACCCTCCCATCGACCGACGTCCCCAGGGGGGAGGACGTTGGTCTTTCCTCACGCGGTCGGCCTCTCGGCGGGTGACAGACTAACTCCCCGGTCACGTCACCCACGGCCTCGGCTAGGGCGGCATGATGCGCAGTATATAGCTTGGCGTCTACAACATTATCGTTCTGTAAATCTACATCTAACATTGAATACAGTTAGACTAGAATGAATAAAAACACAAATAAAATATCGAATACGACAGATAAAGATCTATTTTATAAGTTACCATTCTTAACTTGAGATAAAAAAAAGTGTATTAGATTTACTTCGAAGATTATATAGATAAGTAAGTGTAGTTTTGATTGCCATTAAAAAAAAATCTATACCGTATGTATATCTTGTAGTCAATAATCCGATTTTTATAATACTTTAAGTGCCTTTTTGTCAATACCATATATAGAATATCAATATACTTTTTAAGATTAAGTAGTGTTTTATGTCATTATTATTTTAAACAAACCGGTCTCTATGTATAGTACCTCGTCCCAGCTTATACAAGTGCCACTGCTGGGCGCGAGCCGTCTCAATGGGAGGAAAATGGACTTACTATGACATGCTGGTCAGGCATATTGATATAGGATTTTATTTCGCGTTTTCCTGCTCCTACACAGTGTTATATGCATATTATATACCCTAGTTATCTTTTACGACTTCCACGAGCAAGATTAGAAATAGTGAATCTCCGTCACCTCACCGAATAGTACTTACATATGATTAAGATCAATCAGTGTCTCTGCTTGTTAAAATAGTTCTAACGTGCAATTAATTTTTGGATTTATAATTTATTAAACGACTTCAGAAAAGAAGGAAATTGTTAATTTTTCTGTATTTTTTGTGTCTTAAAGTTTTTTCTACGTGAATCGATTTTAATCTGTTTAGTATTTTTTAAGTTATCCTCAATAATGCTTTCTCGATTTCAACATCGTCACCAGACTAACTGAACACATCAGGAGTATGAAGAGCATGGATACGACACAATCAGCAATAGCAGAGCATGCCGGTCTCGCGAATACAAGGCACTACATTCGGTTCGACAAAGCCTCCGTATTAGCCACAGAGAGACGTTACAGACCGCGGAAAATACGTGAGGCCATAGAGATAAACCGACATCGGACCTTCAACAGAGACGGTGGATGGAAGCTGTCGTCAGCATGGTTACCAGCTCTTAATACTGCCGTGAGTCGTAAGGTGATGGTGTGCGTGGAGAGTGACGTGACCAGCGTGGTATGTGATGGTGACGACACACGGAGTGACATACCAACAACGCCGCTTAACTCCGGGTGTGAAGTTTCGTCCGACGTTTCCGCCGAGAACTATCAAGAGGCGAACACCTCCCCCGCACCCCTCATGGCTGTGTCGAGGCGCGCTGCTCGATATGCATCGCGCAGTGCACGCCGGGGCCTCGCAGACGCTGCGCACTCGCCCTGATGATGAGCATCGGACATGCTCGAAACCCGGGTCGACGTAATCAATCTCAGCACGTGAGTGTTTTGCCGTTTTAGATATTATAGAATGCACCAGTATTGAATTTATTTTTGTTACTTTAATAAGTAAATTAGTTGAGAATTAGTTGTTCTTAGGTATATTTGATGAAAATCAGTCCAAGATGACTGCTGCCATAAAATGGCGGTTTATATATTTTTTCACAACCCCCTTAATATGGGTATCAAATTAAAGGGCTCGAGTAGTAGAGTACTTTAACGCTGTGATTAATTTCAAATCCAAGATGGCCGTCACCGCAAAGTGACATATCAAATTTGTTAAAGTTTTTGTTTTTTTGTCAGGGATCAATAAAAACTTTTAATTTTACTTATAGCAATATTTGTATTATCTACATCCTACTTACGTTTAGGTAGGCTGCTTGCTTCTCTGCTATAAAAATTATAAAAAAAGGCTCTTATATTCTTACCTTCCTCGTCGCTCCCAATCATGGCATATCTTTCGTATCCGCTGAGGTTGCGATGCGTACCAAGTCCGAAATCGTCTTTTGTCCACTGCAGTGTACCAACTTTGTTCTCTACGCGACAAGGTAGTGTCACTCTTGAGCCAACAATGGCACTCTGTGAACAAAAAAATACTATACTTTTGATGTGAAACATCTATTGGTGAGGAACGCCACGCTACCGTTCAGATACACTCTGAATGGTAGCGTGGCGTTAACGCCACGCTTGGATATTTATGTAACGAAACCTTAACTTGTTTTAGAATTTTGTACGACGCCATCTAGTGAGCTCAAAATTAATTATTAACCTTAACACATACCTATAATACTAATGAAAATAAATGTTTATTGAATAAAAATTATCATTTGCTAGAAATAAAAATCGTCATATTTTATTAATACTTTACGCCATATTAGTTCCTGGCGTAATCTGTTCTTTTATGCATATATACTTGTATAAAAATAATTTCGATATTTCACATCTGCCAGGCGTTCTGAGCTACGGCTCCTTTTTTATATTTTTTATAGTTCTAGTAACTTCATTTTTGTCAACTCGGCTCATATACCTTGAGCGGGAAAATTGACTTGCTACTGTAGCACGCCGGTCCGACGTGCTGACGTAGCTCCCTTCTTTTGCATAGTTGCATATGCAAAACCCTTAGTCGTTTCGTCGTCTTTCACGACACCCACGGGCAAGAGGGTGTTGAATTGTATTTTTACTCCGTCACCACTCGGATGAAAGAAATAGGCAATATTTATATAAAATTTTGACAGTCACTTCGTGGCAAATTGTTTTATCGAAATTATTTAGACTAACTATATATGTATACTAGCCGACCCAACAGATAATCTGTTTAAATAAAATAAAACAAAACAATCTAAACCAGCCTCGAATCCCCTTAAATACGCACAAAAAATTTCATCAACATCGGTCCAGCCGTTTAGGAGCTCAATGACATATACACGTACACAATAAATATATATATATATATATAAAGACTAGCTGACCCAACAGACGTTGTCCTGCTCAAATAAGCGCCACCTACCGGGTTCAATTCTGAATCAAAATCAATCTCGAATCCCCTTGAATACACACAAAAAATTTCATCAACGTCGGTCTAGCCGTTTAGGAGGAATTCAGTGACATATATACGTACGTATTTATATTTATTTATTTATAAATATATAGACATTAATATTGACTAATCTTAGAGCCAACGTGTGTTATGAACACTATTACGTGAAAACTTTCGTTATTATAACTGGTATTACGAAAATTAACAAAATGACAGCAACTTACCAATTATGATACTTAAATTAATATTGGTCAGATTAAATTCTGTTATTACCAATATAATTATATTATCATATATCATATAATAACGGTTAGATTTTATTTATTAAGCTCATAATTTGCTGTAATACAGTTGCGTAATTTCATTGGAATTATATTTTGTATTATGAAACTGGTCTATGTCAAATACGACATCTATTTCTGACATGATATGTAATCTAACTTCTTCTACACTGACTTTCTCTATATTCAATGATCCTACTAATATTTAAACGCGAAAGTTTGTATTTGAGGATATTTGTTGCTCTTTTACGCAAAAACTACTGAATGGATTTTGATGAAACACAATAATATAGCTTACATATCAGAATAACACATAGGCTACAATTTATCTCGATATTCCCACGGGAAGGGGAACTATACGGGTAAAACCGCAGAACGCTGCTAGTATGATATATATTTGATCCGTGCGGTGACGGAATAAGAATACAATTCACTACCCCCTTGCCACCTTGCTCGTGGGTGTCATAAAAGACGACTAGGAATATAATACGCATATAATATCTATGCAAGAGAAAGAAAACTCGAAGTAAAACCCTATACCAACCTGTCTGACCAGCATGGTATAGTAAGGTTAATTTCCCTCCCAATTTGGAGGAGGCTGGAGCCTAATAGTGGGACGTATATGAGCCGTGTGGTATAGCGTTATATATTGATTTTTGAAGTACTAGAAGATTCTATCTTGTTTCCCCAAAGAAGTATACTAATACTTCTTTGGGGAAACAAGATAGAATCTTTCTAAAAATTTTATCCTTCCCGGTACATTTGTAGAAAAACGACAATAAGATTAGTAAGAAAGTTATTTAATACATTGAATGTCTTGTTATAACGCAATGGTTGATATTTGTGAAGGTGTGCGCGCGCTTCGTAAAAAATGTTGACTAGCTAACTTCAGGGCGACGGTTTTTTTTTTGTCGGGAGAGTCGAACTGAAGTCAAGGAACTCCGCGCCGGTGGTCGGTTGCGGGTGTGCGTATGCCCCTCTGTCGCCCCGGACGGAGTGGTGCGAGGAGAGCGCTGACCGTAACCCACCCCCAAAAAAAAGGGGGTGTCGGTTTTTCGTAACGGTGTGCGTATCGTAAAAATTTCATCATTCATCATTTCAGCTCATATACATACATATCAATGTTGCGCTCGAGCCTCCTCCACAATAGGAGCGAAATTGATCTATAATACCACGCTGATCAGACGGTTTTGTTGCGAGTTTTCCTTCTCTTGCATAGATGTTACTTGCATATTTTATCCCTTAGTCGTCTTTTTTGACACCTAAGGGCAAGAGAGGGGTTAGAGGGGGTGGTGAATTGTATTCTTATTCCGCCACCACACGGATAGAAAAATTTATTCTCATCATTTCTCCCTCACACCAAAAGAATAACTTCAAACAGAAAGAAAACAAACATCGTACTGTTTGTTTTATTGTTTTTAAAGACAAAGTATGCTAATGATATCTGATCTTTACGCGAGTATTACACATTTTAATTAAAACTACTTTACGGATTTTATCGCGTTTGTATTTGATTTTTGATTACCCGACGTTTCGAACACTTTACAGCGTTCATGGTCACGGGTGGACTAAGATGTCTCACGTCCAACAAGTCATCGTTATTACAGAAAGTATGTTTCTGTAATCTAAAATCCGTAGTTTTATTTAAAACAAAGTAAGCTATTATTTTCACTGCATTTTAAGTAATATTAAATAGATAGTCAACTCAAGAGCACCATTTCACTACTTACTTTTACGACTCATAGTTTCTCGTTGAAATTTTACATGCAACTAACTTGTAGCCATATTTCTCGTACTTATACCTACATCATTACTTAGTGTGCAAAATGTTATCTTTTGAAAGCGACGTGTTATACAGTTTTAAGCGATAGCTAGCGAGGTATAGTTTTGTCCCCTTTTAAGTAGAATTTGCGGTCTCCTGACGCGACATGTTGAGTATTTTTATTTTTAGTACATAATGTTAGCAAGTTTTGTTTGTGTGTTGATGGATTTACACGTATTTAAATGCGTTCTTTTCTTGTTGAACTAGTGAGATTTTTTTAAAATAATAATCATTTTAATCTATCCGTGTGGTGACGGAGTAAAAATACAATTCATCACTCCCTATCTTGCCCCTGGGTATTGTAAAAGACGACTAAGACAGAAAGAAAGAAAACATTTATTCTATTCTTGTTAGGTCTTATAAAAACACAAATAACTAAAAAAATAGCTTCTTACATAAAATGTAACAATTCTAACGAGTAATAAAAAAGGCTATTGGTAAGCCAATAGCACAAGCTAAGAGCTTGTGCTACTTCTACTTAACGAAATAGCGCTGGTATTCTGCCAATACCTGGACTAAGGGATATAATATGAATATAACATCTCTGCAAGTGAAGGAGTACTCGAAATAAAACCCTATACCAACCCGTTTGACCAGCATGGTATAGTAAAGTCAATTTTCCTCCTATTGCGGAGGAGGCTCAAACTCAACAGTGGGACATGTATGGGCTGAAATGATGATGAAATGATGAATCATTTTAATGAAAGTTTTCTTATTATTTTAGTGGAATGATGTTTTTTATAGTTTATGTTTATTATAGTTATAGACAAAATAATACACATGATGGTATGTCATAACTGCCTCTAGTGGACATTTTTAGTACTAGGGGCAAAAGCAATTCACTGTTTTTTTTTTTTGGGAGGTGGGTTGCGGTCTGCGCGCTCCTCGCACCACTCCGTCCGGTGCGACAGAGGGGCGTAAGCACGCACTCCCGCAAACCACCCGACGTCAGTGGTCGACTCGACGGAATACCCCCTATTTGGGGTACCCTTCCATTGACCGACGTCCCACACTCTGGGAGGACGTCGTAAATCGCTGCTTAAGGATCATCAGAACTTTATATAAATTATTTGTGATCAAAGTGATTGCTATTGCAAAAAATATTTTGAAACATTTTCTTTTCAGTTTTTTTATGTGTAATCCCGAGACTTCATGGATAACATCCGAACCCTATAACAAATTATATTAACTATAGAAACGATTGTTATATGAACAAAAGACAAGCTTTACAGACAACTAGCAACCCACTCTCACTTTGCTTCGGTTTCAGTTGCCTTACCCGCGTAGTTCCCGCTCCTATGGGAATACCGGGATAAAATATAGGCTATGTTACTCCTTTATATTATAGCTTTCTATTAGTGAAAAAATTTCTGAAATCGGTGGTTTAAGCATGGAAGCTTACAACGAAACAAATGAACACATTCGCATCCATACTAATATTATAAATGTGAAAGTTAGGATGTTTGTTTGTTTGTTTGTAAAGCTTTCACGCTTAAACCACCGAACCGATTTCAAAAATTCTTTCACCAATGGAAAGCTATTATATCACGGAGTAACATAGGCTATATTTTATCCCGGTATTCCCACAGGAACGGGAACTACGCCGCGGGTAAAGCGACTGAAACCGAAGCGAAGCGAGGGCGGGTTGCTAGTTTATAATATCAGTAAGGCTTTCTATTCCTTAATGATTAAGTGTGTGGTAGCGAATATGAATATTAGCAACCCCTACATTGCTCGTGGGTGTCGTAAAAGACGACTAATAGCTTTACACCTGGGCGAATACCATCTGATACCGTCTGTTCAACAATTGCATTCTCAAAAAAGTTTGATATCAGGCAGATGGAGAGTTATAAAACTATTGCCAAAGACTTTTGCGATATTTTTTTTATTGCCGATGGTGGCAAATGAGCAAGCACACTTGATGGTAAGTGATACTGCCGCACATGGGTCTTTCCAATACCAGGGGCACAACTAGAGCGTTGCCTACCGTGAGGAAAATGCTCTTCTTAAACCTTGTTTAAAGAAGGACATGCCATAGCACTCGGGAAACACAGCAGCAGGTAGTTCATTCTAGAACCTGCACATACATGTGTGAAATAATCGCTGGAAATGTACAGTTGGAGACCATAACGTTTCCAGGTGAAATGGATGAACCCTGCTGCGGTATCGAGTGGTACGTTTGTTAAAATGGTGTCGGTGGTACCAAGTCAAAGAGTTCCTCAGAGCACTCCCCATGAAAGAACTGGTAGATTACACAGAGTGGCTCAAAGTATGTATGTTGCAATATGTATGGACCCTAAGTAATTGGGATAAGATCAGGACAATGATGATATCGATTACTAAGCGTTGTATTATTTAGATTCCTTTAATGCAGGCGCTACTAAAGATCGGACGATAGTATTAACGGGGTTGGCTAACAAAATGCCTATGGAAATGTGACAATTATAAATTTAAATCTATTTTGTGGTATAAGTTAAGAGCGAGGAGAGTTTAAAATAACCGTATAAAATGAATATAAAATGATTTCTGATGTTTGAGCTAGTATTGCACATTGTGAAAACTATTTTACGGACTTTAATATTAAGTGTTCCAAACGTTGGGCAATGAAATATGAAATGCAAACACGATAAAATCTGTAAAATAGTTTTATCTACAATGTATATTATAATTTCCATGAGTTTTTTTGAGGAAGGAATATCTGCATTGCCGCGTACTTTAAAAATCTTGCCAATTCATTTATCACTTATATCGCCTATATGAGACCCAATGTTTGGCTCAAGCCTCCTCCATAGTGGGCAAAGAATTGATTGACTATTACACGCTGATCAAACATGTTGGAATAGGGTTTGTTATCGAGTTTACCATCTCTTGCTCGATGTTACCCGTATATATCGTATTTTATGACATCCACGAGCAAGACAGGAGGTAGTTAAGTATATTTTTACTCCGTAACCACCCGGAGAACATGCAAATAACGGAAATTTTAATCAGACTGAGGACAACCGTTTGTGCATCGTACAGATTATTATCCTGGGTGGAAATCGAAGGTGCGACACTTGATACGCTAAATAGATATTTTAACTACTACATCAACTGTGAATTTAAAGCCAATATAAGTCGTCTCAACTTCTCACTACCGGACAAGCCTCGTACGTAATATGAATTAATTTCTAAATTATATCTTAGAATATCCCAAAGAACGAATAGAGAATGATCATATTATTTCAATTCACTAAAAAAATATATAAATAGTCATTCGAAAATAATACTCAACTAGGGTGGAGAGATAAATAGGGTAAGCACCCCAGACAAATGTCTTCTTAAGCTAAATTTTATTTCTATTTATTTTTAGATAATCTGCCCTTTCAAATGATTGACTTATTTTCTTATGTTTAATTTTGATATTTCGTTTTGAGCGAAACAGTTATAAATTATTATATATAACTAGCTGACCCAACAGACGTTGTTCTGTTGAAATATGCGCCACCTACCGGATCCAATTGTGAATCTAAACCATTCTTGAATCCCCTTGAAAACACAAAAAATTCATCAAGATTAGTCCAGCCATTTAGAAGGAGTTCAGTAACATACACACGTACACAAGAAATATATATATAAAGATAACATTGTGACAGGCAGTTGCATGTAGATATTGAAAAAATAACCTCACTATCTCCATCCTGCCCGTGGGTATCAGAAAAGATGATTGAGGCATATGATGCATATGCAGGTGAAGGAAATTTCGAAATTAAACACTATACCAACCTGTCTGACCAGAATGGTTAATTCACTTGAATTCAGAAGTGGAACGTATATAACCTAAGATAATAATGACTGTACGTGGAGCTATTAGAACTTTAATAAAAAAATCTTCCATAAAATTAACATAATTACATTAAATAAATATGTATTATGCATTTTTCGTTTATAACTTGGACCATTCAGAAAACACTTTGTCTATAGACACAAACTATTTGAAAATTTGTTGCCTCCACGCATTAACAACGATTTAAACATACCACGCTTTATAAATATGTATTAGAAGCGTAAAGTCTTTGGTCCTTCAACTGATCCATAATCTAGATATATCAGATCGATTTTCCATTTATCAGAATCAGAGAATAGAGAAGCGACTTAGGGCTATACTTTTTGCAGTCCTACAAATAATTTCTGATGTTGACGCGACCATTACTGTTGGACTTTTTTTTGTATTTTTTTGGGGGTGGGCTACGATCAGCACTCCCATCGCGCGGCTCCTTCCGGGGCGACAGAAGGGGGGCGCAGGCGGCCCCAAAACCCACCCGCGACGCGTCGCCTTCTTCGTTGGGCCATCCACCAGAGCAGGGTGACTCGTCATCAGTGATCGGCCCAGCCGTTCTGTCGGCTGTCCGTCTGTTGGGCTTGGGCCTCCTCCTTTATAAGAGGGAATTGGACTTACTATAAAACTTGATCAGACGTGTTGGCACAGGATTTTATTTCGAATTTACCTTCTCCTGCTGATCCTCCTCCTGGTGTTATCTTTGTATTAAATCCTTCGTCGTCTTTTTCACCCACGAGCAAGAGAGAGAGTGGTAAATTGTATTCTTATTCCGTCACCACACGGAAATGTTTCTAAATAGTTGTATAAATTGTACATAAGTCTACAACTTTGCTCCCGCCGTTTTCCAAAAGATGGCGGTAGTAGTCGGTAGTAGTTGAAATATATTAATCACAGATGTCCAACACTTTGTTTTGACATTTGTAAATATAACTCTACTTTGATATAACTTAATTTGTGATTGCATCATAATAAATTTTTTAATTAAATACATATGTCCGAATTTAAACCGAATTCTCATTTGCGGGAAGTGTTGCTTTTTTATTTCAATATGAAAAAATCTGCGGCTGAGGCTCACCAGATTATCTCAGATACTTATAGTAAAACGGCTATTAGTGACAGAACGTGTCGGGAATGGTTTCAATGTTTTAAGAGTGGTTATTTTGCTGTCGAAGACCGGCATAGTGGTGGACGGGAAAAAGTTGTTGAAGATGCAGAATTGGAGGCGATTCTTAGTGAAGACTCGTGTCAAACTCAAGAAGAATTATCAGAATTATTGGGTATCAGTAAGCAAGCAATTTCAAAACGCCTGAAACAGTTGGGAATGATTCAAAAAGAAGGATATTGGGTACCCCACGAGTTGAAACCAAGAGATGTCGAGCGACGTTTGTTTGCTTGTGAACAGCTGCTGGAAAGACAAACGCGAAAGGGATTTCTCCATCGTATTGTTATTGGGGACGAACAATGGGTACATTACAATAAACCCAAGCGCAGAAAATCATGGGGATTGCCCGGTTATACTGCTACGTCAACACCTCGGCCGAATATCCGTGGCTCAAAAGTCATGCTTTGCGTTTGGTGGGACCAGCTTGGCGTAATTTATTATGAGCTTCTGAAACCGTCTGAAACCATCACAGGTGAGCATTATAGAACGCAATTGATGCGGCTGAGCCGTGCCTTAAAGAAAAACGGCCACAGTACAACGAAAGACACGATAAGGTTATTTTACAGCATGATAATGCTAGACCTCGCGTTGCCAAAGTGGTGAAAAAATATCTCGAAACGTTGAAATGGGCAATTTTACCTCACCTACCGTACTCTCCTGATGTTGTTCCGTCTGATTTTCACCTATTTCGCTCCATGGCACACGGCCTGGCTAACCAGCACTTCAGCTCTTATGAAAAAGTGAAAAATTGGATCGACTCATGGATCTTATCGAAAGATGAAGAATTTTTTCGCCGCGGGATTCGCCTGCTGCCCGAGAGATGGGCCAAAGTGGTAGCTAACGATAGACAATACTTTGAAACTTAATGTATGTAATCGTTTTGTTGTAATAAAGCCTCAAATTAAAAAAGAACGGTGGGTGTAAAGTTGTAGACCAATAAATAAAACTACTTTACGGATTTCATCGCATTTATATTAATAAATTGTCATAATAATTACTGCAAATTTAATGTTTAATAATTACTAACCATAAATAATATAATTTTTTTTTATACTGAATCATTTTATTCTTGTACGGGCAATAAATTTATAGCAAAATGTAGGTCAAAATTTAATAATTAATTTCTGTAGCGGATAAATATCTGTAATAACGATGACTTATTGGACGTGAGACATCTTAGTCCACCCGTGACCATGAACCCTGTAAAGTGTTCGAAACGTCAGGCAATCAAAAATCAAAGACAAACGCGATAAAATTTGTAAAGTAGTTTTATTTACAATCGCGTATATATCAGAAATCATTAGTTGTATGAAAATAACTACTAGAACACCGATGAAATACCCATAGACAACTATGGAACCGCATGAAATAAAAGCAAATACGAGCAAATATTTGTCCGACGTTTATTCAAATAACTGAACTAGTTCGTTACTGTTTGTTTTATTAGTATCAGTAACAATCAAATGTATTTTTTTTTTATATTTGTTGTCTATTGTTTTCTTTTGTTTTAAAAAAATACTTTCTAACCAATAACAGACTATTGTTATATTTTTATATCATTTTAATCTTTTTATTAGTTTTATTTTTATTAGTAGTAGTTTAATAGTATTAATTAATAGTACACATTTAAAAAAAATAATGTACCATCATCATTCAACTCTTGTTACCAACTTGGAGTACATGGATATTTGAAGGGGCTGTGACGACAAATAGGGGGTATTCCGTCGAGCTGACCACTGATGACAAGTAACCCTGCTCCGGTGGTCGGCCCAACGACGAAGGCAAGGTGGTGTTCGGGTGGGTTGCGGGTGTTGCGTACTATACGACCCTCTGTCGCCCCGGACAGAGTGGTGCGTAGAGCGCGGCGACCGCAGCCCATCCCAAAACAAAAAAAAGGGGGCTGTGACGAAGGATATAAGCAGATTACTCTCCTTCTCCCACCAGCCTGAATGATGAAAGAACGTTGCCAGACGATCTCGCTAGCATCTCGTAAAAGCGTGGAAGGGGCCGCTGTGGTTTTCAGTGAGTATTATATCGCCAGCTAGCCGGTGACTACCAAAAGAATAAGAATATTACAAGAAAATATTTACAAAAATTTTTTATTTTAATTTTAGACCTTAATCTTAATTATTACTGAATTAAATTGTTCAATTATTTATATACTTCAAGTATAACTCTCCGAGTTAATTAGTTCAATAACCTGGTAATAAAATTAAAATTGATAACCGCTCCGAAGTAGTTAAGAGGCTCTTAAACACCGGTTAATGCGACACTGGTGCATAAACGATTGATTAAATCAAAATAACATGATCTTTTAAATAAAGCCGACGTTTTACTAAAAACTAATTTTAATGTTGTTCTACTAAAAACTAATCATTCCCTCGGGTATCGTAAACGACAACTAAGGGATATAATATGCATATAACATCTATGCAAGAGAAAGAAAATCTCAAATCAAAACCCTAAATCAACCCGACTGACTAGCATGGTATATGCCCAGCAGTGGGACGTATATGAGCGAAGATAAATCCCGAGGATGGTTGACGTAAGGCAGGCGACCAGTCATAAAATTATTGAATAACTTTTGAAATATATACAATGGTATACGGGTAAATATTGCATCTACCCTAAGTAATTCGGATAACACGAAGTTGATTTCATAATCAACTTCGTGTTATCTTCGTGTGATGATGATTTTATGCAATTCATTGTCCCGCGTAGGAATCGAATCCAATCGTAGCATTTAACACGGTACATTAACCACTACACTATTGAGTCATTGGTTAATTTTTGTTTATCATTTTTGTTGATAAAATATAATAAATATTTGGAAAAAACTCGCTTAATGAAGCTGTTAAAACATTCCTCCATTTGTCATTGCGAAACTTTTTTACACGAACCCTTTTCCCTTCTTAAAATTTATTTAAGACGACCTTCCCAGAATTATAAACAAAATTTAGACTAAACATTAAATAAAAATCAACACAAACCTGATCCTGCGGCTCCATGGCAAACCTTTGGTCTTGGTAACCATGACAACTGGCAGCCAAGACGATCAACAGCAGGAACTGCACCCTGACATCCGGTCGAGCCCATTTCCGGCGCCTTTCCGTTCTAAATTTAAATTCGAATCTGCGCCCGCGCAGCCCTATAAACGGCGTTCCATTTTCGAATGTCTCTTCGAGTCGAACCGCCATCTTTTATATATAAGCATATTGATGACACTTAATTTGTTTTTGTCTCATTTGTGTGGATTTCCTTCAGGATATATGAATCAACATAGCTGTAACAAAAAATAAATATTATTATTAGCAAATTTACACATAAGCATACAATTCAGCAGCCCTGATCTTGCCCGTGGATGTCGTTGAAGACGACCAAGGGATTGTAATACGTATGTAAAACCTATGCAAGAGAAGGAAACCTCGAAATAAAACCCTACACCGACGTGTTTGACCAGCATAATATAGTAAGGTCAATTTCCCTCCTATTGTGGAAGAGCCTCGCTCCAGTGGTATCTATATGAGCTGAGATGATGATGATGAAAAGTCATAATTAGTCATGGATAATCATCTATTTGCCGAATCCTTGAGACTTGGCCTCAAAAATCTCTATTTGTATCACTACGCCATATTTATATTCAATCAATAGTTTCTATATTTATACTACCAATGAATCAGTCTAATATTTCTATAACGATTCTTCCCAATCGGGTTCTGAAGATTCTACAATCAGCAATTAAGAACACTATTTGAACCATTACACCATTATTATCGTATCTCCTTAAGATTCACGGGATCTTCCTAGGGAAGATACCCGGTCCTTTGACAGGTTTACATGGGGATATGGATCCAACACGCAGAGGCCTTTGGAGAAATTTAATGTTAAAGTGGGATGGGACATCTACCGATGACACTTCACGTTTGCACACAACACTCGTGGACTGCCAACGGTAGGTGTAAAACTATTGAGCAATTATGATATCTAAAACCTGATTATGAAGTTGTGAGGTTTGATGGACTGGTTAACTTAAGACTATTGATTTAAAAACAGTCGTCTGCCTTCAATACCTTTATCGTCTTAATTTTGGCAGACGGTGACTCGCCAACTCACTGAATGGGCCCCCCTAAACGGTCGCCACAGACACACAGGCCATACAGGCAACAGGGGGGCAACATTGGTGCAAGTGGCTTGGGGTGTCGAGCGCTGCGGCGCCGGTTTCACCATCGCAAGTCCCCGATAAACGGAGACCCGTAGAGGTTTCCCCGTAGTCATGCTCTTGAAAATAACACTTCCACCCCCGAGCATATAGCTCTAGCGACCCCTCTCTGACCAGCATTTAAGGCAAGCCAGATATGAGAATCCTGCGGGCACTCTTCGGTTTCCACTCTAGCCAGCCAATAAAGGCGAGCTGGATACGAGGCCTTGGATACGAGGCCCTGGCTGACTCTCTGGGGCTATCATCATTATTATCTAGCCTTTTGGCGTCCACTGCTGGATGTAGGCCTCTATACAAAGTGCGGTCATATGCCGCCTGCAAAGACGCATCCTACACTATGCGTCCGATACGTGAACGCCACTCGAGAACCTTTCTTCAAGCTCTCCCATATCCTTGGTGCTGTGGCGCTGCGCTTATCGTAACTGCAGGTCTCCTTATTTATTAAATAACTAGTCAATTTGGCTTCATGTCCCCTGAATTGCATAGAAGGGAAGTGGAATCAAACCCTTCCAACTCCTTCTGTTTAACTTTTTTTAATTAAATTTGTTGCGGGTCTCAAGACAATTAAAATCATTCCGCTGGAATACCTGAGGGTCAAACTTCGGTGTCTATGGAGACTATTGTGGATCCTGGCTTACAGGAGTTACAATGGTGGGAATGTGTGGCTGGATTAGTCCTAAAAAAAATCTGCCGCATTTATCGGTTCGTCGAGCAATGTGGGCCTATCCATTGTAGCTAATCATCTTCATATTTATTTTACTAATGAATCACTCCATATTTTTATAATGATATCTTTAATTAAGTTAAACAGCTAACCGTATAAAATTATTAAATCAGTATATCACCACCTACATTAAGAACCCATAATCATATGTTAAGTTATATCTCTTTTTATTTGTATAATTAATACTATTTAAATGAAATTTGCATATATTTGAAATAAATTAAATAAAATACATGCAAGTAGTATTATACTACATATCGTATTTAACTATCATCTTAACTTATATACGTTCTACTGTTCTGGCTCAAGTTTACTTCACAATGAGAGCGAAATTAACCTACTATACCACGCAGGTCAGACTTTTTGGTATACGGTGTATTCGAGTGTATTTCGAGTTTTTGTTCTCGTGCACAGATGTTATACACATATCATATCCTTTAGTTGCAATAACAATACAATCAACTACCTCCTTTCTTGACCGTGAGTCTTGTAAAAGACGACTAAGGGATATAATATGCATACAATATCTATGCCAGAGAAGGCAAAATTGAAATGAAACACTATACCAACACGTCTGACCATCGTAGTATTATAGGTTTAAGCTCTATAGTGGGACGTATTTAGGTTGGGCTGAAAAGGGACAATGTCATAATTATCATCATGGTAAGCAGATTAGCGACAGAAGCGAGTATATTAAAAGCTTTTATTTAACTTGCAATTTATGTATGTATGTAAGTATGCATGTTTGAGTGGTATCTTTGAACTCAATTTTGAAGTAAATATCTTCATCCGACTGAGCTGAAATTTTGTATACACGTTTAGTTTGGATGACAATGCACGATACAGTGTGTGACATCATTCTAAATCCAATATCATGGACCATCCAAGATGGCGGAATAGATATTTTTAATGTATTTCTACAATATGGATATCATATGAAAGGCCTTGTTGAGAGTAACTCGAAAAATAATGTGGCGTCATTCTAAATTCAATATGGCGGACCATTCAAGATGGCGGCGTAGATATTTTTAATGCATATCTACAATATAGGTATCAAATGAAAGGGCTTGTTGAGAGTAACTCGAAAAATAATATGACGTCATTCTAAATCCAATATGGCGGATCATCCAAGATAGAGGAATAGTTATTTATAATGCACTTCTGCAATATGGGTATCAAATGAAAGGGCTCATTGCGAATAAATTGAAAAGAGAGCTCCAAGCTGAAATAAGTTTGACTGGTGCAATCTGGCGAGATGAGCGTCATCAGCATTGGTTTGCAACCTGTCTACGAGAAGGACAACTGCAAAATCAAACTCGGGACTGTGTTTTGTCATGCACAAGTAAGCTCCAAACTGAAATAAATTTGACTTGTGTAATATGGTGATATGGGCATCATCAGCGTTGGTCTGCAACCTGTCTAGGAGAAGGACAACTCAAAAAATCAAACTCGGAACTGTGTATCGTCAGCCACAATTAAGCTCTAAACTGAAATAAGTTTGACTTATGTAATTTGGCGAGATGGGTATCATCAGCATTGGTCTGCAGCTTGTCTAGGAGGACAACTCAAAAAATCAAACTCAGAACTGTGTATCGTCAGCCACAAGTAAGCTCCAAACTGAAATAAGTGGATCATTCTCTTAAACACCCCAGTCAAGGTGTTGCCGTGCCGATGACTTAGTAGCATTGGGGTGTAATATGATGTCGTGAACGTACCACCTTAGGGCACCTGGGCGAACCCTGTTGTAAATAATATTATACCAGCCGATATAAACAAGACAGGAGGGCTACCTAAGGAGGTATAAATATTTACTGGGGCCAAGGTGATGTTGCGTTACAATGTAGATGTCTCCAAAGGTCTGGTGAATGGTGCTATTGGACATATTACAGAAATTATTATGGTCCTGTTTTCGAGGAGCGCAAATGTATGACACTGATATACCATCCGTCCGTATAGACTTTGGTAAAGACGCCGTTCACCTAATTCAGCCCAAATCTGTGCAATTTCCAGCTAAATATAGTAACGGAATCGCAGAACGGAGAACGCTGCCAATTGTATTATGTAGGGCTTGTACATTAGTTTACAGTAGACAAAATGCAAGGTAGCACTGTCAACTACGTCATTCTTTACTTAGGCTCGAAGCTCTTTGCTGCTGGTCAAGCATAGGTGGCCTTAAGTAGGGTAAAAACATTAGAAGGTTTCCCTATTGAAGAGCTGGACTGTTCGAAATTAACCGGCAAACGGCCTTGCAACAATGATGCGTTGAATGAGATGACCAGACTGAGACCCCTAGCCAGCGACAACTAAAAAATTAAAAATAAATTAAAAGCGAAAAATCTCTTTTAAAAAAGCTTTTATTTAAACGCCCTAAAGAGAAGAAAATAATTTTATCCTTAAAAATTTTAACTATGAACTTATAACCTCATTATATATAATTTATATGATAATAAAAGCTTGTCGCGTGGTTTAATTACCTATCAGTAGTTAATTAAATTGGTACTAGTTTATATACAAATCGCGCGACAAGCTTTTATTATCATATAAATTGTATGTAATGAGGTTATAAGTTCATAGTTAAAATTTATAAGGATAAAATTATTTTCATCTCTTTAGGGCGTTTAAATAAAAGCTTTTTTAAAAAAGATTTTTTGCTTTTAATTTATTTAATAATTATTTAAGAACATGTTTCAAATACGTAAGGTATTTGAAACGATTTGTTATCAGATTTTTCGATTGATTATCAGCATTTCACACGAGAATAATATTTATTCATACCATGTGGAATAAAATCTAGACAATCACACTCATTTATATATTTATCATATTTTTTTTTATATTTTAGCTTACAGAAGTGCCACTAAACTATGCTAATAAACGTTAAAAAAACTTACACTAATTGTAAAATGTGAAAAAGCAAGTATACCTACTTCTATTTTAATAATGTTCTATTAATTTATTTACTAACAAGTCAAATTTTGATATATCTATTACTTCGTAACATATATCGAAGATTAGAAAGCGGGAGTGTAAGATAAGCAATCAGCTTCTTATTCCAATAAGCCAATTAGATATATTCTACATCTACTAGACTGTCAAAACAGAATAATGTATTAATTTACCGTGTGGTTTTTTTATGGTGTTAATGGCAAACGAGCAAACAACACACCTGATGTTAAATAACGCTGGTACTGCCGCTCATAGACCTTTGCTAGATCACTATCGTGAAGAAAGTGAAGGGAATGTGAATCCGAGCAAAGAGATTCGGTGATACTAAAGATATCACCAATACCAATCAGACGCAAACATTCTCAGAAAGTTGGGCTTTCAGCTCTCTCGCCCACCAAAATGCTGTAACAAATTACAAGTACTCAGAGGTCGATTTTCTGCGAGAGTTTGGTACTACCTTGCACGGGCCGGCCCGCGAGTGTAGACAGACAGACTGTCGACAATATAGTCCTACCATCTCCGTGAAAGAATAGCGACTAAAGTGGGAATTAATTAAGAAAACAAGAAAAATAATCTATCACAAAAGCTACTTTTCCCGTGGAAGGTATTGAAACTGGTTAAAGGATTATCAAGATAATGGAGGAGCAGTACTCTCTACCCAAAATCTTATAATACTTACTGCGACTACCCATCAATGATTTAATGAATGAATAAATGAACTAAGATAAAGAGTAAATAGAATATTTTAACAATGAACTTACATTAAATTTACCCTTCATTCATCGAATGAACACAGGATGAACACAAAAATACATCAATGTGTCCACATTAGGCGACAATCATTTCACATGACGGCCATGTGTGTCAGATACCAAAGAAATATGATACATAGATACGATTCACAATAATCTGTTGTCAAATGTTATTGACACGTATTTTGGGCTACATTTTTGTGTATTCGCAAAGGGTAGGATGAATATTGAAATGATTCGGATGACATCATCATGAGGTTTTACTTATGTCAATTCCCGATGTAGATTATAATTAAATCTGTCATGGATTTAGGCAAATAAATATTTAATTATTTGTGTTTACTGAATCGCAAAATATTGCTTTTGTTTTTCGTTCTGACAAAAATTGGATATGTTCTCCTTGAAAAGGAATCATATACTTCTAAGTTTTAACCATATTTCGGCTACTACTGATATAACAAGAATCAACCGCGCACAACCTGACATGAGGCATTTACCTTCTTGTTTTTTTTTGCAAGATGTCGGCAGAACGGCGTTCTACTCCGTAATCTGTCGTATTACCTCTACATCCATGTTTGGGCTGACTAAAAATAAATGAAATGATCTTTTTTGATAGGCTACTTTGCGGACGCATGCTTTACGTCCCCTCCGGGGTGACGAGACGGTGGCGCGCAACCCCATAATCCGCTGCATTCCTTCACCTTCGACATTGGACCGACCACTGGTACTGAATCCTTGACTTCTGCGGCGAACTGATCGTAACGATTACTTACCATTGCTGGTAATTGATTATCTGCTTAATAATCACTCACAATCATCTCAGTGCATATAAGTCTCACTATTGGGTAATCACGTCAAGAGAACGAATTAGCAGTCACTCTCTTGGAAATCCATTAGTATGTAATTACCTACTATCTAATTCATTATTATCTCTATTTTTCTTATAATAGAAAAGTGGAAATAAATAATTTATACAGTATATATCATTAAATATCAACTAATAAGTAAAAAAAAATACACTAAGTAATTTCTCATGTAACTAACTACTAACATTCATTCTTCATTTATATTACAAGTACCAAGCACTACTATTAATTATTGTCTTATTATTACACTCAATTAAATTCGTAATATAAATGATATTCATAACGAAAAGCACTTCAATTTAAGTACGCTCAAATCATACACAAGTTAACACCCTTGACACTTCCATTAAAACGACATCCTCGATCTTAACCACATGGCCATTACAAATATTATTTTAACGCCTACTTTTTATAATTATGTGTACTTTAGTTAATTATCCACTGTGTTACCAACGTGGTTATTTCTACTTTTTTTTGTCTTTTTTACGATGCAAGACTTTATAGTATTCTTTTTATTTCCATTTGGTAAATTTTATTGTTAGTCGCGAGTATAAACCTGAAAGGACTTGGCTACTTTTATGACTGTAAGTATGAATCGGCGACAGCATTGTTTTACTTAAGTGTATGACAATTAAAGTGAACGAAATGGGTACTATTATTTTTTTATGTAGAGTCAGAATAAGAATGCCATTTACCCCCTATCTTGTCCGTGGGTATCGTGTAAAACAACTAAATTATGTGCTATGTACTTAAATATGTGCAAAATAAGGAAAACTCGGTATAAAAACCGTTAGTAACCCATCTAACCAGCATGGTACAGTAGGTCAATTTCCCCCCAATTGTGGTGGAGGTATATATGTATAGTATACATGGATCAATGTGTATATATACATACTAGCAACCTGCCCTCGCTTCGGTTTCAGTCGCCTTACCCGCGTAGTTCCCATTCCCGTGGGAATACCGGAACAAAATATAGGCTATATTACTCCCCGATATTATAGCTTACCATTAGTGAAAGAATTTTTGGAACCGGTTCTGTGGTTTAAGCGTGAAAGTGTAACAAACAAACAAACTTACTTTCGCATCTATACCAATAAATAAAATTGGAGTGTCTGTTTGTAATGTCAAAATAATTGGCTTTTTTCATGCTCACACGGTTATTTGGACGATACCTATGCCTAAAAATCACTTTATATTTTTTTTGTCTGTCTGTCTGTCTGTTTGTTCCGGGTAATCTTCAAAACGGCTGGACCGATTTCAAAAATCTTTCACCAATGGAAAGCTATAATATCAGGGCGTAAACTAGACTATATTTTATCCCGGTATTCCCACGGGAACGGGAACTATGTGGGTAAACGACTAAAACCGAAGCGAAGCGAGGGCGGGTTGCTAGTTTATAATATTAGTATACTAACAACCCGCCCTCGCTTCGCTTCGGTTTCAGTCGCCTTACCCGCGTAGTTTACGTATATGAGCCCAGATGATGATGATGATGATGATGATGATGATGATGATGATGAAGGTAAAACATCACTTCTTTTTACGATTCCATATCCTCAATCAATTAGCAGACCAATTTTATAATATGTTACTATCCCTTATTTTGCCGCGGGTGTCGTAAAATCCTACTAACAAAACGTCAAGTTTACCTGCAAAATACCTAAATACAATCTGAGGTTGCCTGGTCAGGCGTGTTGATATAAGGTTTTATTTCGAGTTTTCCTTCTCATGCATAGATATTGTACGCATATTATAATCCTTTAGTCGTTTTTAACAAAGCCCAAGTACTAAAAAAGGGTTGTGAATTGTATTCCTACTCTGTCAGAACACAAAAAAAATAGAGGCAAATATCGGGTCAACTAAAAACACATGTAGCTTTGTCCTTTTAATGTCATTTTTGGAAATGTATACGGAAAGTTCTAAATAATTTCTGATGTCGCAAGCATTACACATCCTTGATAATATTATAAATGCGAAAGTAAGTTTGTTACACTTTCATGCTTAAACCACAGAACCGATTTCAAAAATTCTTTCACCAATGGAAAGCTATAATATCAAGGAGTAACGTAGCCAATATATTGTCCCGGTATTCCCACGGCAACGGCAACTACGCGGGTAAGGTGACTGAAACTGAAGCGAAGTAAGGTTGCTTGCTAGTTTTAAATAAAATTTCTTTACGCATTTTATCCCATTTGTATTTGATTTTGGATTGCCCGACGTTTCGAACACTTTGCGGCGTTCATGGTCACTGGCGGTTCATGGTCCGCCATTATTTACAAGGACAAGTTCCAACTTGAAATGTGGAATGCTTTAACCGCCGTATAAATATATAAGATTCATATAAAGACATTGACGGAAATAAACTGTTACTTCGAAAGTTATTTTCATTTTAATAGTATATTTTATCATTCTTCTGTAAAACGATTCTGGTAGCCCAATTAACTCAATAAAGAAATCAATTATTATTATCGATTTCTTCATTAAATATATCTTGATATAATTATAAAAGCGCACATTATCTAAAAAATTAATGTGGTTTTGAAGACGCCGTTAGATAAAGTTTAAGAACGGTTATCATTTATAGACTAAGATTATAAGTATGTTATATTATCTTGTTTTAAATCAACGCGTGCATCTTAAAGTTCAAAACCAACTATCATCTATGATACGAAAGTCACTGCTATGATTTTTAAAATAGACAAATATATATGTACCAGCAGCGCCCTGCGCTTTTACCCGCATAGTTCCCCTTCCCGTGGGAAGGGATAAATTATTAGCCTATGTGTTATATGTAAGCTGTATAATTGTGAAACTTCATCAAAATACATTTAGTCGTTTTTGCGTGAAAGAGCAACCAAGCATCCTCACATACAAACTTTTGCGTTTATAATATTAGTAGGATTATCTTGTTTTAAATCAACGCCTGCGTCTTAAAGGTAATAAAACCTTAATTAAAAAAAAAAAATATGCTTTTATATAAATGCTCTAAACAAAAGAAGACCTACCGACACCATCTTGAGATCCTGGCTGTCATGTTGTAGCACAAGAGTGCTTGTCAAGACTATTCAAACGATTCCAAACTCGACAGTTTCATCTTGTTTAGTTTAGGAATTCCTATAACCACCTTTCGACGCCATCTTGATACCAGCTTCATGGTACCATATTATTGCGTTAACACCGAAGTTACGTAAGTAAACCAAATTTCAATCTAATTTAACGGCAGGAAGTGGTTCTAATTTAACTCGCAAGATTTGTCCCATACTAATGTACTAACAGGGTAAGCTTTTAAAAATCAACTATCATCCATGATACGAAAGTCACTACTGTGGTTTTTAAAATAGACAAATATATACGTATTTATATGTATTAAGAATCGTGAGTGATAATGGAGTAAGAATGGAACATTCTACATCCTTCTTTGTGATCTAAAAATATATTAAAAGTTGTAACTAGCTAATACACTGCATGGAACAGCAGACAAATAAACTGTTTCATTATTATCATCGCCTTCCTTTTATCCCAATTACTTAGGGTCAGGTTATTCTTTCATAGCAAATCAAAAGTTATTGGCAATAGTTTAATGACCAGCCACTATGGTACGGCTTCTGCTAACCACACTGATAACACAGTACACATTTGATAACATATTTGATTACGACATGATTTAAGGAAAATATTCCAAATTAAATAAAGTTTTAAAAGTTTTTAATCAATTTTAAACCAGTGATAAGTTTTTACTACTAACGTGTTATACCTAATAAAGTTGTCTAACATCATTCTTTCCTGGGAATGTAATAGTTGGTCTGACGGCTCAGTTGGAGTTAACCCAGATCGATGAAAATCTCCTAATTGTTTTGATCGGTCATTATTTGATTTTTTGTATTCCACACGCAGATTACTGATCAATTACAGCGTGGAAACATTGTTCCTAAATGTAGGCATAATCAAACTTAAAGTCGCTCAGCGTGCTATGGAGCAGACTATGCTCGGGATTTTTCTCCGAGATAGAATATGAAATACGGAAATCTGTAGAAAAACAGGTGTAACCGACATAGCACGAAGAATTAACACGCTGAAGTGGACCAATAGGCCATTTGTGCAATCAAATTCTATATGACTACTACCTAACCCAACAGACGTTCTGTTCAAATTTATAAAATCCTTACTAATATTATAAATGCGAAAGTAACTATGTCTGTCTGTCTGTCTGTCTGCTACGCTTTCACGTCTAAACCACTGGACCGATTTTGATGAAATTTGGTACAGAGATGGACTAATGCTTGAGAAAGGACATAGGCTACTTTTTATCGTGAAAAAATGAGTATAAGGAGTTGAAATAGGGGATGACATTTTGTATGGAAATTCGTCATTTTCGATGATAGAACCACGACTCTTTGTATTAAGGCACCTGATAATAAATAAATAAATATTCGTTCAAGCGTTTTGGAAATTTCATTTACATGGGGATGAAATTCAACCCCTAAAATACCAAAAAGCATGCAGCCGAAACCACTGGGCCTAGAAACGTATTTTTTTTACATAGTCGTATTTCTTGAGGTGCACGAGCACTAGCAAAGGATTTTTGGAAATTCACGCTTTTAAGGGGGTGAAAAGCATATAGCCTCTCACGTCTAAATCACTTAACCCATTTTGATGAAATTTGGTACAGAGATGGACTACAACTTGAAAAAGGACATAGGCTACTTTTTATCGCGAAAAAATGGGTATAAGGGGTTGTAATAGGGGAACGTATTTTTTTTCATCGTTTTATTGCTTGGGGTATACGAGTACTAGCAAAGGAATTTTGGAAAATCACCCCCTTAAGGGGGTGAAAAGCGTATAGACGAAACTATTTGGGCTAGGAACATAAAACTTTCTATGCAATTCTCTTTCTTTTGTTGTAAGTGAGCTTTAAGGAATTATTTTATTAAAATCAATTCCTAAAGGGGTGCAAAATATATAGCCGAAATCATTAGGCCTAGAAACATGAAATTTTGTATAAAGTTGCCTTTCTTGGGGAAAGTGCTCACTAAAAAAGAGCTTTTTTGCAATTTTAGCCCTAAGGTGGTGAAAAGCGTTTAACCGAAATCACCGAGCCTAGGAAGGATCATTTTAGTACATGGTCGGCTTTCTTGGAATATGCCAAGATTTTCTTAATGCTCACTTACCAAGGACTATGAAAAAATTTTTGGCAAGGATAAGCGAGCTCTAACACAGAATTTTTGGAAATTCAACCCCTAAGAGGGTGAAAGTGTATAGCTAAAGATACCGGGGCCTAAGAATGTGAAATTTTGTATACCGATCGGTTATTTGAGGTAAGCACGCACTAAGAAACAATTTTGGGCTGCCCCAAAAGGGTCAATTTTGGGCTGCCCCAAAAGGGTAAAACGCATTTAGTCGACGACACCCAGCCAATGATATATCATCATTATCTTGCTCTTATCCTAATTACTTTCGATCGACGCGATATGTAAGTACTCTTCTGCCATCGTAGATATATTGTAAAGGTTCTAGCAACATTTTATGACCGGCTGCCTGGCGGACGACATTGTTGGCCAGACGGCATCACCAATTGGTCCAGGTCGATATAAATCTTTGTCTTAGTAGTATTTTGCGACACCTACGAACAATGAAAGTGGTAATATTTCTAGCAGCTACCAGATAATAAGTTACAATCAAGATATTATTCCAATTTTCTATCTTTACAAATAAATAAATTTGAAGCGTCTGTTTGTCTATCAAAATAATAGGTTTTATTTATGCTCACACAATACGGTCCCGCACAGGTAATCTTCAAAACGGCTGGACCGATATTGATTATATTTTACCATCAGGTCTACCAGGGGTACATAAGGAATAACTTAGACTATATTTTATCCCAGGCTATATTTTATCTCAGTGTGGCTGGAGCAACCTTGAGAATTAAATCGATTTTAAAATTATTTCACTAATGGAAAGCTATTTTTAAGCGAGTAACATATTTAAGCTATTTTTATCCTGATATTCCTACGGGACCGGGTACAATGCCGGTGAAATCACGGGAATTTAATGGTTTTAAAAATTAATTCACTAATGAAAAGCTATATTATCAGTGAATAACATATAAAGGCTATTTTCATCCCGGTATTTGCCCAGGAACTAGAACTAAACTGGGGGATGTCGACCAATTTTTAAAATTCTTTCACTAATGGAAAGCTACCTATATTATCAGCGATTAACATAGGCAATTTTTATCTCTGATATTTCTGGTATTTATATTTTTTTTTTCACCCATGTAAATTTATAATATCAGCGAGTAACATAGGCATTTTTTATCGCGGCATTGGCATGGGAACGGGGTCTACTGCGTGAATGAAACTGCGGGTGTTTGATTGATATAATTTTTTTTCACCAATGGAAAAGTACGTTATCAAAGACTAAGGAAAGGCATATTTATCATCGTATTTGCACGGGAATCTGAACTACAAGGCTGGAAGTAATATTCAAATATGAAAGTTTGTGAAGATATTTGGATGTTTGTTAATCAATCACGCGTAAACTGTTCAGCAGATTTGGATGAAAATTGACACGCAGATAGAGTATTTCTTAAATTAAGAAATGTAATACTTTTTATGTCGATAATATTCTTTGCGATAATAGTTCAATATGCAAGTAAATTTTTACGCGGGCGAAGCCGCGGGCAAAAGCTAGTAGTAATATAAATTCGCCTTGAAATCGATCGCAGGGCCACTAACCGGTTTCCTTCTCATATCCATCGGAGCAGCCACAAAAAAAATCAACAAAATCGGTCCAGCC
This sequence comes from Lymantria dispar, assembly GCA_032191425.1. NCBI lineage: Eukaryota > Metazoa > Arthropoda > Insecta > Lepidoptera > Erebidae > Lymantria > Lymantria dispar. Next base: position 8,535,926 of record CM063468.1, on the reverse strand, counting down.
GTTTAGAAGGAGTTTAATTACAAATACACGACCTGAAGATTTATATATATAAAGATATATTCAAGTATAGATAACGTTTGCGTCGTTATATCCTTCTAAATATCTTTATCAAAGGTCTCTTTTCTTCAGTATTTTCAAAGATTGTACCTACGTGTGTGGTACATCGCGGGTGGTCGGTATCTGCCTCTGATTCCGAAGATAAAGATATACAAACAGATTTTCGGAGGAACAGGAGCTTTGAGACATGTTTATCTTAAATCGACATTAGTGTTACGTTTTACACATGCCGACTTATATAACTGCAAGATAAAATAATTAACAAAACATGATTATAAAAACTATATTTTTCGTAATAAGTTGTCATTACGTAATAATATGCATATAACAAATACGCAAGATAAGGAAAACTCAATATAAACCCTATATCAATCCGTGGTATAGTAGATCAATAACCCTCCCATAATGAAGCAGATCTGAGCCCAACAGTGGGACGTATATGAACTGTGATGAAAAGCGAATATTATCATCATTATCATCGCAGCCCACATACGTCCCATTATTGGGGGCTGGCTTCCTTCACATGGAAGGGCATTTGACCTACTAGAGCCTGCTGGTCAGACATGTTGGTATAGGGTTTCATTTCGAGTTTCATTTCTCTCCTTTCCTTCTCTTGCACAGATGTTATGTACATATTGTATTCCTTAGTCGTCTTTTACGACATCCACGGGCAAGATATGGTGAATCATATTCTTATTCCGTCACCACACAGAGAGCGAATATAGTTGTAGGATATTTTTGAGTACACGATTATGTGTCTTTGAGAAACCGTCTTTGCGATAATTTCATAATCGTGCCACTTATTAGATGGGTTGTCAATCTCCTTAAAGTTATTGTCCATTGGTAACTGCTACCCATATTCCATCGGCAATCTTCTACAGCTTTTAACATACTGCCATAGGGATATCCAGTTTATATTGATAGGCATTATTACAGTCTACATACGTCCCACTACTGACTTTGAGCCTACTTCATAATGGGAGGATAAATACCTCAGTCATACGGGTTGGCATAGGGTTTTATTTCAAACTACCAACCCGCCTTGGCTTCGGTTTCAGTCGCCTTACCCGCATAGTTCCCATTTCCGTGGGCATACCGGGATAAAATATAGCCAATGTTACTCCTTATATCGACAATTATCGGTCCAGCCGTTAGCCGCAAATAACCGTATCATAAAAAATTTCGACATTACAAACAGACACTTAAATTTTATTTATTTGTATAGAATATAGATTTTTTTCTCATACTAACTGCATATTATATCCCTTAATCGTCTTCTACATTACTCACGTGTAAGAAGGGGGGTAGATCGATAGGTTACTATAATAAAGTATCTAAAACATCGCGATAATAATCAAAATTGAACGCGATAACATCCGTAAAATGTATTTCATGTCATACGTCTAATAATCGTGTAAACATCAGAATTCAATATATTTATGGTTAAGATTGAAAGTGTTGACAGTTTAAGAATTCATATATTAACATCCCACACACAACACATATTTGACCTGCCATAGATTGATATGGAGAAATATCTTAGTGTACGGCAAATATCTGGTTGACCGAGCTTCGCTCGGAATATTTTTATCGAATTTATTTAGATATATATTAATAAAAAATAAATAATGAAAAATATATAAAAAATTACAATAAGAGAATAATAATAACACCGAGATTCGAACCGACGCTGTTTGAATGCCAAAAAAACTAAAATTAGAATCTGTTAACTCCCCATCTGATCTACCGTAACTCATGACGTTGACAACGAAATTTGAATTCATATTCTTTTAAAATTTAATGTCATTGTTTGTTTTGCTAAAAACACGGACAAAACAACTTTTTCTATAAATAAAACCTAGCTAGATCGATTTTTTGGACCCGAAACCTCTAGTAAGCCAAGTTTCAACAAAATCGTTGGAGCTGTTTCCGATATCTTGAATATATATATATATATATATATATATATATATATATATATATATATATATATATATGCGTATATATAGACAAGAATTGCTCGTTTAAAGATATAAGATTATTTCTAGGGCAATAATTATTTAGGGTGGCTGGACCGGGGATTTAGTCCGTCACCCGCCGAGAGTCTGACCGCGCGATGGTGGCCGACGTCCCCGAGTGAGGACGTCGAGAGGAGAGGGTATTCCGTCGGAGTGACCACTGAATTCAAGGCACTCTGCACCGGTAGTTGGCTCAACGACGAATGCGACGTGCTACGGGTGAATCATGGGGCCGCGCGGCGTCTCTCTGTCGCCTGGACGGAGCCGGACGGCAAGTGCACTGACCATAAGCCCAGCCCCCAAAAAAGAAAATATTTAAAAAGACGAAATTGCTTTATAATACTACTCATAATTACACTACATGTTCAATGCTGCACAGATGGCGTAGTGGTTAAGATAGCGACCTACAGCGCCAGTGTCGGGAGTTCGAATCCCACGCGGGACAACACTTTGTGCGATCCACAAATTGTTGTGCTGAGTCTGGATGTAATTTGTGTCCGTTAATTGTATGTTTGTAAAGTACCCCGCAATACAAGGATTATTTCCTTAGTGCAGGGTGTTGTCTTAAACAAACAAAAAAAAAATTATGTCTGGTGTTTTGCGTAAAATGATGTGATCTGCATAGTAACAGGCACAAGTTACCCAAGTGGTGACGGAGTAAGAATAGAATACACCGCTACCTGTCCTACTCGTGGCATCTCAGTGTCTGAATACACAGGTCGTGATGACTTATGGTACAAAAAAAAACGTAGTCATCAAAAAAGGTAGGTATATTTTTTTTTTTTTAGAACTCAGAACAACTATTTGTAGATCGCACAGTGTTATCCCGCGTGGGATTCGAACCCCCGACACTGGCGCTGTAAGTCGCTATCTTAACCACTACGCCATCTGTGCAGTTATAAATAAAATAAACATAGCCTTTATTGCCTTTGACCTTGATTATACATACTTTTTTTAACTTTTTTAACTATACATAGAATGAAACTAAAGCTATTTCTAGGCTAAATTTAAGTCCGGGTGACGTGACCGGGGATTAGTCCGTCACCCGCCGAGAGGCCGACCGCGTGAGGAAAGACCGACGTCCTCCCCGAGGGGGGGACGTCGGTCGATGGGAGGGTACCCCAATAGGGGGTATTCCGTCGGGCCGACCACTGACGACAAGTTAACGCTGCTCCAGTGGTCGGCCCAACGACGAAGGCGACGTGGTTTTCGGGTGGGTCGCGGGAGTTGCGTGCTTAAGCCCCTCTGTCGCCCCGGACGGAGTGGTGCGGAGGCGCGCCGACCGCGGCCCACCCACAAAAAAAAAAAAAGGCTAAATTTAAGTATCTGATATTCTTGTTCCATCAGCAATCGGGTCAGGCTGTCTTACGACATAGGCCTCCTCTAGTACCCTCCATTTATTGCGGTCTAGCATCGTCCTTCTCCACCCTTTAGATATATCGTCTTCTCATCTTTTTGCGGTCTTCCTCTCTTCGTCAAAAAAGGTATATCTTAATATATATAAATTACGTGTCACGTTGTTTGTCCGCGATGGACTCCTAAACTACTTAACCGATTTTAATCAAATTTGCACACCGTGTGCAGTTTGATCCAACTTGAAAGATAGGATAGCTTACATCTTAATTTATAGTCGCAATATTATTTTATTGCAAATTATTTGTCTATTACTTGACATTCACAATTATCTGTTAACTCCAAACTATTTTAACAGATGGCGATATCTGTTGACTGGATTGAGTAATTAATTAATAGATGGCGCTGCTATGCCAAACCTACAAACGTGTCATATACGATTTTAACTTGCTTTTTTACATAGATGCCATTTGTAAAAAAATATGATGATCTCCATGACAGATGTTCTCCAACAGTTCCACTTAAATAGTTTAATGAAATGTAATATAACAAAAACATTAGCCACAGTAACGCGTGGCCGGGTCTGCTAGTGTAGTTGTAATTCTTCATGTGGTAATAATGTTTTCCATTTCATTTCAAAACTTAATCATCATTTCAAAATTTTGTAAAATGGACATACTATAATTATCATCATCATTTCAGCTTATACACATCCCAGTATTGAGCTCAAACCTCCTCCACAATAGGAGGGACTACTATACTTTGCTATGCTGGTCAGACATGTTGGTATAGGGTTTTATTTCTTTTATCTCTTTACCTTCTCTTGCATAGATGTTATATGCATATTATATTCCTTAGTCGTCTTTTACGACATCCACGGGCAAGATAGGGAGTGGTGAATTGCATTCTTATTCTGCCTCCACACGGACCAAATAACGTAACGTAAAATATAAATCATTATGCATCTACAAATTCAGATATTTTTAATGAGAGGAATTTATAGGAAAAATTTATTCGTTTTATAAATGTGCACATTCACTATAAAACATTTCAATATGAAACAGTTATAAAAGAAACATTCGTGGTAATATACTGAATGCACACATATTTTATTATTTATTTATCTTATTTATTCTAGGAAAATGTACAGTTCTTTATATATAAGTTATGAAAAGAAATATATTACATTGAGTTCAAATAAAAATATAATTGGATTTTTTATATCCAGTAAATATTTTTAATGATCACAATGATTTCTGATGTTTACGCGAGTATTACACATTTAAAATAAAATTGTTTTACAGGTTTTGTCGCGTTTCTATTAGTTTTTTTTTTAATTTCATACCCCCTAGAGTCATTGCGTGACAATAAACACTGAAAAGTTTTTAAAACTTCGGGCAATTAAAAATCAAATACAAAAGCGATAACCTCCATGACAATATATGCTTTTTAATTACTAAAGGCATTACTAAAATTTAGTAAGGGAATACAATATGCAGACAATACATACATTATGCAGATAACATCTATACAAGAACAGGAAAACTCGGAATAATACCCTATGCCAACACGTCTGACCTGACTAAAGTCAATTAGTATGGTATACAGTTTTACTTCAAGTTTGTCCCTCTTTTGCTTAAATATTATATGCATATTTAATCACTTAGTCGTCTTTGACGACACCCACGGGCAGAAGAGAGGATGGTAATTTTTATTCTTATCGTTCAAAATACGAAGATACAAATATTACTAATAATATATTAATTTTAGAGGTAATAAGTATCCACTAAAGTTAATGGGCAACCTATCAACGACCAGTGTCTCATATCTCATATGCCTCTTTATGGTGGTTATAATGATAATAAACGGTGTTGATAAACGTATTAACGATGTCAGTTGGAGTTTGAAATTTCCAAGAGAATCCCAGAGACAATGATTTGGTCATCAGCTCTAAATCATTGCTAACGACTGACTAAAAGACGAAGACTAAAGACGTGATTAATCAATATAATAACTCGACACTGGCACCAATAGATCATATTATTGTAGCTCATTGCCATTAAACAAGAAAAAGAAGATAATCCTACTGTACATTCTCTTAGCAATATCTTAGACGATTTTTATAATATCCGCGTCAAAATAGGAGATGAGTATTAATTTAAGTAAAACAGAAAGTCAGCAATAATATTAAAAATATGTGGCGCCACAATCTGCAAGCGGCTTACGACAATATTTAATATAAAATGTCTTCTATAAATATACTAGACAGCTCTTAGGGATAAGCAGTGAGATCTAGGCAAAAAATAGATTAGTTTATCATCCTCCGTGGGTGTTACATCGTCAAAGATTAGGATTCTTGAAAGGTCAGACAATTAATCACGTGATATTTTCTATTTTTAAAAATTCTAATCAGAATGGAAATAAAATGAAACTGTTTTAATGGAGATATTTTAATAATGGTAGGACCCCATTGTTGACAGTTGTCTATCTACAGCCGCGGACCGGTTCGTCCGGGGTAGTACCACACTGAGCAGAAAGTTGACGTCCGTGTAATAGCAATTTGTTACTGCGCTTCGTTTGGTCATCGAGGGAGCCGAAAGCCCAACTTTCTGAGGGTGTTTGCGTATGGGCTTTGGTGACTTTAGTTTCACCGAACCTCATTGCACACTTTCTTTATGATAGACTGCGGCTTAGTAAATAGCGGCCTATAAATAGGTCCATGAGTGGCAACAATACTTACAATCAGCTGTACTGTTAGCTCGTTTGCCACCGTATGCAATAAAAAAAAGAGAGAAATAAATGGATTAGAAATTAGCCTAATCGAACCGTTCCTAGTATCTGGAATATTGTATGTTATAAAACAGAATCATCATCATCATCATTATAGCCCATATACGTCCCACTGTTGGGCTCGGACCTCTTCCGCTACGACAGGGAAATTACCTACTATACCGCAATTATCAGACGTATTGGAATAGGGTTTTCTTTGTATGGAGTTTTCCTTCACTTACATAGATGTTATATGCATTGTAAAAGGCGATTAAGGGACACAATATGCTTATAAAATAAATCTTATACCTTACAAGAGAAGGTTAACTTGATGATAAAACCCTCGACTAACACGATCAGCGTGTAGTAGGTCAATTTCTCTTCAATGGGCTTACCTTTGAAATCAATTCTAATATCTAATCCGATTCAATTCCAATCTCACCAAACTTATATTTGGTACTAAACTAAAATCGAGAATGAATTCTTCATGTTTGCCGTTATTTTCAGCAAATGTACCGCATTTTATTATTTTAAATTAATAACGTTACCGAACTCGATCATCACAAAGACGCTTTCTTGATATTGTGCAACATTAACGTTATTAAACTCGAATGTATATGTCGCTTTCAAGAGTACCAAATTGCTTAAATTCGATCTGCGATTGGATTTAGGATTGGAATTGAGATTCAAGAGTAAGAACACTGTTATAGAGGAGAATCAGCCCAATAATGGGGACATTTATAAGCTGAAATGACTATATCATATTTCATATTTTTGGCGAGCAATAATTTGTCTACATCTCTCAGAGCTTCTGAAAAACACTGCAATATATGTATAATGTATCTTGTCACTAGGTAAGTCGACATCTTGAAATATTTACAGGATAACTAATGAAAAAATAATACCCTAAAGCAAGCTTAATTCATGGATAAAGTTTAAAAACAAAAGGAATTGTAAATGACTACTATAAATTTACTAACTCCCCGAAACCCGAGTAACGTAAAAACATACTCGACTTTGGGGCAGTTTACTAAATAAGTTAAATTTTGTAACATGTTTAGACTGGGCCTGAAAGTTTAGGATTTGTTTGTCCTCAAACTTTCAGGTTAATGAAGGAAAGCTAAGCCATAATGGCTGAGTTGATACCATACATTATATTGGAAAACAATTTAAACAAATGCATAATATAAACGTGTGGTGACGGAGCAAGAATACAATTCACCACTCCCCATCTTGCCCGAGGATGTCGTAAAAGACGACTGAGGGATATAATATGCATATAACATCTATGCAAGAGAACTCTCGAAACAAAACCTTATACCAACTTGTCTAACCAGCATGGTTTAATATGGTTGATTTCTTTTCTATTGTGGAGGAGGTTCGAGCTCACCAGTGGGACGTATATGAGCTGAAATGATGATGATGATAATATTGTTTAATCGTTCCGTGTGTTGAAGTAGTAATAAATCAAATTCCTTTATATTATGGAGGAGGTTCGAGCCCAAGAGTAGAAATTTTACGTGCTGAAATGAGATGAGAGCAATAAATGGAAGGAAAGATTAACCATAATAGCTAAGTACAATGCACTCCATTGTAGAACAATTTAAAAAAGTGCATTTTAATTGACAAATGGTGTGATGATGGTGTAAGAATACAATTCACCACTCCCTATCTTACCTGCAGTTTTCATAATAACGGACTAAGGAATATAATACGCATATATTGCAAAAGACGGCTAAGAAATGATAATATGCAGATAACTTATATGCAAGTGAAGGAAAACTCGAAACAAAACCCTATACCAACCTGTCTGACTAACATAATATAGGCAAGATCAATTTCCCTACTATTGTGGAAGAGGCTCGAGCCCGTCGCTTCGGGTTTCATTCGCCTTATCCGCGTAGTTTCCGTTCACGTGGGAATACCACCACAAAATATAGCTTAAGTTACTCCTTATATAGACAGCTACCTGGTGATAAAATATTATCAAAATCGGTCCAACCGTTTTGAAGATTACCCAAAACAAACAGACAGATAGGCAAATAATTTTTAAACTGGGTTATAGGCATAGGTATCGTGGAAATAACCGTGTGAGCATGAAAAAAGCCCAGTATTTTGACATTACAAACGGACACTTCAATTTTATTTATTTATATAGAGACTATTTTATTATCGTTTTAGTTTTTTTTTTAATAAATAGCGTTGATATATATTCTATGCCGTTAACTTCAAATGACATGGATTTTCACTCAAACTAATACTTAAATGGCTTTTGAATATTTTACCATTTGACTTCTAAACCACGTGGATTCCAATCACTCATACCCCTCAGTCGTTAAGTAAAGAAACCTTTTTGTTTTAGAATCATTAGCAAAGATACAGGTTGATTACATTTTACACAGTACTTAAATTATTTGTAAACTGCTAAAAAATTTTTGACAAATATTTAATGAATGAAACTAATATATTTAGATATATTTTACAATATTCTAAAACCGATTTTGGATAACAGAATTCTTTTTTATGTGATTCTTTATTTTTATGTGTTTACAAAAATATTTCTAGCATATGTCATTTTACTAATTATTAACAGCTTTAATTATTAATAAAAATCAATCGTTACAAAATATAATTATACACATAGATGAAATTAGTTTATTAATTACTATGCAAAATCATCTTAGCAGACGGATTTACAGTTGGTGCTATAAATTACCCTAGAAAGTTCTACTTATTTGCTCATTTCTCGTCACTGCCCAAGATACTATGCAACAAAATGATAGTTTATTTTTATACGTTTGCAGTTCCAATCACTTTGTTATTATATTTTCAGCAATCAATCTCCGTCATGATTAGTCAAAAATTATTTTACGTCTGCAAAGCATTTCATGTAGGCAAAACCATTCCTTATTAAAATAAAATCGCATAAATAAATGTACACTAAGATTAACATTGCTGTTGAAATGTTGCTTCCGGACACATTACTGATAGACAGTAACGAGGAGGATTTTTTTGACACCATAATAAAAAAGTTATCATTATCTCATCATTTCAGCTCATATACGGCCCACCGTTGGGAACTAGCCTCTACTACAATAGAAGGAAAATTCACCTAATATGTAACGCTGATTTTGATCCGAGTTTGCCTTCTCTGTCATGGATGTTGTATGTCTATTACGTCTCTTAGTGGTTTTTACGATACCTATACGCAAGATAGAGGGTGGTGAATTGTATTCTTAATGTCAACACACGGTATATTTTAAATAACACATCATAATTTGTATATCAAATCTTAAAAACAAAATCAGCCTGTATATTTAGTTCATTTTGTTGTACGTTCCATCTATATTTGTACGATCATTGAACTTTCTATGGTTGGTCTCTTGTTCTCGAATTATCTATACAACATGGTGGTTTTATTCTGTTAGGTTTGAAGTAGTAACCTATTCTTGTCTGAAATTCCGCCGTCATTTCAGACTCACTAAAATCAAAAGTCTGTTCTGGCATTTTTACGAATGACGATATCAGCATTATTTCGGGTCATATACGTCCCACTTCTGGGCTCGAGCCTCCTCCACAATAAAAGGAAAATTGACCTTACGTCGTTCAGGTCAGACTAGTTGGTATAGAGTTTTGTTTCGCGATTTCCTTCTCTTACATAGATGTTAAATGTGCATTATACCCTCAGTCATCCTTTAAAACATCCACGAGCAAGTTATAAAGTGGTAAATTGATTAAATTATGGAAAATAAGGTTCTTATTTTGTGTGTGGTGACAGAGTAAGAATACAATTCATCGCCCCCTATCTTGACCGAAGGTATCGTAAAGAACGACTTAGAGATATAATACACATTTCACATCTATGCAAAAGATGGGCAACTCGAAATGAAACCCTATACCAATAGGTCTCCTAGCCGACGCCGCGGGTGACCGGACCGGGGACTTTAGTTCGGCACCCGCAGAGAGGCTGACCGCGCGACGACGACCGTCCCGGGACAGGGACGTCGAGAGGTGAGGGTACACGAAAGGGTATTCCGTCGGGCCGACCACTGAGGACAAAGAACTCGGCACTGGTAGTCGGTCCAACGATGAAGGGGACGTGGGTACGGCTGGGTCATGGGCCCGCTCGCTGTCCTTTCGTCGCCCCGGACGGAATGGACCGCGTGTGCGCCTACCATAACTCAACCATAAAAAAGAAGAAGGTCTGACCACCGTGGTATAATAAGTTAATTTTCCTTCTTATTGAGAAGAAGGTTGAATTCCAGCCGTAGGGTGTTAATGAGCTGTGATGATAATGATGAAGAGGGTCATTTTAGATTAGTTTATAGTACTTTTTGACTTAAGGCTCTTAGCTTGATAGAAAATTAATCTACTGCAGTAACAAAACTTAATAACCCCCCCAGCCTGGAAAAATCTTTTTTCAGAGGACCTTTTCTTGTAGTGATGTTAACCGTTTACATTTTTAGTAATTGAAAGAGAATAAAACAAACTCCAGAATTATTTGGTGCTTATTAGTTACATATAGCATCAATAGATGGCGCTATTTTTAAAATAACAGTAGTGTTGATACGTTTCTCCAAAGTTACTGTGTAAAAATAATATGGACTCAGCTGTGAGCTGAACTAATAACATAAAAAAGATATTTATATATACGTATTAAATTAGAATTAGGGCCAGATATTATAAACTAAAGCAAAACAATGTGAAATTTACACCAAGTTCGGCCATAAATTATTCAACACACATCAACATTCGTAGAGTTTCTAAGATAAACAGTAGACGTTAAGAATTCAACGTTTTACTCAATATCGTATACTATGTAGACTGGACATGATTTCATTGTATAACAAGTATCATAATCATTATTATTTCAGCTAGTATAAGTGACTGTTGGGCTTGAGCCTCCTCCATAATAGGAATGAAATGACCTATTGTACCACGCAGGTCTGACGTGTTGGTATAGAGTAGGGCTTCCAATATAATACCGGGATCCAATATAATATATAAAATACCGGGATCCCGGTATTGCGGGATCCCGCGCCATTTTACAATCCCGCATGATGCGGGATTACGAACGCGGGATCCGCGGGATTTGCGGGACTGAAAAAAAGCGTGCAGTAACCACCAACTTAATAAACTCCCCGACTCAACAATAACATATCCTATATAAATTTACAGTTTAAAAACGCGTTTTTTGTTATTGATTTAATTAATTTTCTTTGTGTAATTTTTGATGATTTGTTTTGATTTGTTTTTTATGCAGCATTTGTTACTGTTTTTTTGTGAAAAAACGGTGTAATTTGATTGACCTCATACTAGTAGTAATACTTAAATATGGAGTTAAGTTAATAATTCATAGGGTTTTTGTGATAAATAAACAGAGTAATTTCATTAATCTCATACTAATAGTAATACTTTAATAAATGTATAGTTGGTTGATGAACTAATTCATTTTTGTTACAAATAAACGGTGTAATTTGATTGATCACATATTAATAGTAATATATACGTAAATAAATGTGGAGATGATTAATTCATTGTTTTATTTGCTTTATATAAATGTGGATATTTCCAATATGCAAATATCGAGATCCCGCGGGATTGAAAATTCGTAATCCCGCTAATACCGGGATTGAATTCAGGCTGCGGGATAGTAAGCCCTAGTATAGAGTTTTATTTTCGCGAGGGCGATCGGCGTCCCGAGGGAACGTCGATGGGAGAGGGTACTCCCTCGGGGTATTCCGTGGGGCCAACGACTGAAGTCAAGGAACTCTGCACCGGTGGTTGGCCCAAAGACGAAGGCGACGTGCTACATGGGTGGGTTACGGGGCCGTGCGCCGCCACGAACAGAGCCGGGCGGCGGGTGCACTGACCGTAGCCCAACCCAAAGAAAATAGGGTTTTATTTCGAATTTTCTTTCTCTTGCATAGATATTATATGCATTTTCAATTCCTTAGTCGTCTTTTACGATCAAATTAACCTAACAAAAATTAACGAATAGGATTTTATAAATTTCTCAGTGTGGCCGCGTTCCGATCTAGTGGTGGTATATTAGTTATGTTAGGTTTAAATCAACAAATTGTAACAATAATTGCTGCAAATTTAATAATTACTAACCATATAATTTTTTACTAACAATATATTTTTTTCAAATAGAATCATTTTCTTCTTACACTGGCAATAAATTTGTACTAAAATGTGGGTCAAAATTTAATAAATTTAATAACTAATTTTCTGTATCGGGTAGATAATTATAAATGTCTGTAATAACGATGACTTGTTGGACGTGAGACACCTTAGTCCGCCCGTGAGCATGAACGCTGCAAAGTGTTCGAAACGTCGGGCAATCATAAATCAAAAACAAACGCGATATAATATAACTAAACTCGTTGCCAAATAAATATTATACATTGTTCTAACATAGTTTTTAAGATTGTATTTACTAACCTTCTATGGATATTACTTGTCCGAAATAAAAATGATTATTATTATTATTATAATCCGTAAAAATAGTTTTATTTACAATGTGTAGTGCTCGTGTAAGCATCAGATATCAATATTTATAGTCATCGTCTCGACTCACATACGTCCAACTGTTGGGCTCGAGGCTCTTCCACAAAGGGAGGGAATTTGACCTTACTACACCATGCTGGTAAGCAGGTTGGTATTAGGTATATGGTTTTATTTCGAGTTTTACTTGATGTTACATGCGTATATACCTTTACCGTACTTTACCGTATATATACCTTTTTTTTTTTTTTTTTAGTCGTCTTTTACGCCATCTATGGGCAAGATTGGGAGTGGTGAATTGTATTCTTAGTCTGTCACCACACAAAGAATATTTATATTATGATGAATAAAATTAATAATATTTGATGGCATTAGAAGTAAAAAAATAAATATTGAAAAAAAATATGTAAAATAATACTTAGCAGGTGTATCAGTAAATACTTCTCAGAGTAATAAGCTTTAAAATACCAGTTTTTAGTTCTAGTTTTAACGGGAAGTAAATTCAATAAAAAATAAACAAATATTTTTAATTACTCGTTTGGTAACGGAAACGGCTATACATTCCATACTATTTTACTATAAGTTATGATTTAAAAAATAAGCATAAATTGAAGAAATATAATTATTTATGATGTTTACGCGAGTATTACACGTTTTAAATAAAACTACTTTACGGATTTTATCGCGTTTGTATTTGATTTTTGATTATCCGACGTTTTGAACACTTTGCAGCGTTCATGGTCACGGGCGGACTAAGATGTCTCACGTCCAACAAGTCATCGTTACTGCAGAAAATTTATAATTATCTACCCGATACAGAAATTAGTTATTAAATATTGACTCACATTTTGATACAAATTTATTGCCAGTGTAAGAAGAAAATTATTCTATATGAAGAAATTTATATTGTTTATGGTTAGTAATTATTTAACATTAAAATTAATAGTAATTATATTTAAAAACCTAACAATCTAGTATACTACCAGCGGATCGGAACACGGCCACACTGAGAAAGATCCGGCAAGAAAACTCAGGTGACATGATGCTAAATTAATATTAATTTTGAAGGCGGCTTACTTTATGTTACTAAGAGGTTTTAATTTATAAAAATATCTTTAGTTATTATTATTAGTTTAATTATTATTATGGGTCAAATCTCTACAATATGAGCTCACAGTGTCTTAAAGAAATATTATAATAATTAATATTTCAATCCATTTTCAAGAACGAATTCTTCTTCTTTTTTTATAAACTAATAAGTACTTTTTGTGTGGTTACTAGGAAAGAATACAATTAACCACCCCCTTTCTTAGATATAAAACCCTATTCCAATACGTCTGACCAGCGTGGAATAATAGTTCAATTTCCCTCCCATCGTGGAAGGCGCCCGAGCCCAACAGTGGGACTTATATAGGATGAGATGATGAGGATGAAGTATGTTTCACAAACAGGAACTTGCTCAATAGGATAATAAGTGGCAAATTGGCGTAATATGATGATCCGCGTAGTGACAGAGTAGGAATACAGTTCACAACCCTCTATCTTATCTGTGGTAGGGGTGTGACTTGGAGGGAAATTATTTCGAATGGTAAAAAATCGATTAATAATCGATTATTTACCATTCGAAATTAATCGAAAAATCGATTATAATAATCGATTTCTATAAAAATCGATTATTTTTTCACATCCCTAGTCTGTGGGTGTCGTAAAAGACTACTAAGAAATATAATATACATACCATTAAAGTATGCAAGAAATGGCTCAAAATAAGATCTTGCCCGTGGACACCTACGGCACCGTAAAGGATGACTAAGGGATTAAAAAAAAATTGCGCCTGATGCCGCCCTAGCAGAGGCTGCGGGTGACCGGACCAGGGATTTAGTCCGGCATCCGCGGAGAGGTTAGTCGATGGTGATAGGTGTCCCGGGAGGACGTCGATGGGAGTGGGTACTCCCTCAGGGTATTCCGTCGGGTTGACCACTGAAGTCAAGGAACTCTGTACCGAGAGGGAAGACTTGGAAATTAAACCCTATACCAATACGTCTGATCCGCGTGGTACAGCTGGTCAATTTCCCTTTAATTTTAGAGGAGGCTTATGCCCAACAGGGCGACGTGTATGAGGTGAGACTTATGAAAAAAAAATATTTATACGAATTTTATTACGTTTCTCCATACATATTTTTTCCTTTATGATATTTTAAACACTCTTCAGTCTTAAACACAGCCATAATAAAAATTGGCCAAGTGCGAGTCGGACTAGCGCAAGAAGGATTCCGTACCATTGAGCCAAAACGGGGCAAAAAAAGCGTTTGTTGTATGGGAGCCCCCTTAAATAGTAATTTTATTTTGTTTTTAGTATTTGTTGTTATAACGGCAACAGAAATACATAATTTGTAAAAATTTCAACTGTCTAGCTATCGCCGTTCTTGAGATACAGCCTGGTGATAGACAGACGGATGGACAGACAGCGAAGTCTTAGTAATGGGATCCCGTTTTTACCCTTAGGTATGGAACCCTAAAAATGAATACTTATAGAAATTTATTCTTATGACATCCATACTAATATTATAAATGCGAAAGTAAGGATGTTTTTTGTTTGTTTGTAACGCTTTCACGCTTAAACCAACAAACCGATTTCAAAAATTCTTTCACCAATGGAAAGCTATTATATCAGGGAGTAACATAAGCTATATTTTATCCCAGTATTCCTATAGGAACGGGCACTACGCCGCGGGTAAAGCGACTGAAACCGAAGCGAAGCGAGGGCGGCTTGCTAGTATTTATATAAAAGGTAGAAATCGCTTGCATGGTAGCTTCTAGAACTTTATTCCTAGGCCTTCCATTGTCTCAATAAAAAGCATCGGAAGATAAGGCGGGTTACCACGGACACCAAGGACTAGGTACCAGTAGTCAGCCTAATGGCGAAGGGTAAGGAATACGGTGAGTTATCGGCAGCACGCCACCCTTTCGTCACCCCAGATGGAACAGCCAGTATGCGTCTAGACTATAACTCGCTCGTATAACGTATATGAGCTAAAATGACAACAATGATAATGTCACGAACATCAAAATCTTTATCCATATATTTCTTGTATACATTTTGCATGTCACTGAACTCCTAAAAGGCTGGACCGAGGTTGATGATTTTTTTTTGTGTATTCATGGGGATTCAAAAATGGTTTAGATTCACAATTGGACCCGGTAGGTGGCGCTGCTATCGATTTCAAGGAGAATTTCTTTTATTTTATTTGAACAGAACAACGTCTATCGGGTCAGCTAGTATATTATAATTATCAAGAGCACTTATTTCCATATCAATTAGTATGTGTTATAGCTATTGTACATCATGATAATATGACGCAACATATGGACAATATAAATTAGTCATGACATATCGCTTATTAGAATAAACAATACGCTAATAAGCCTGTGACTAAAACAAGTCTTCAATACCTCTAAAACAAATATAATTGTAAATAAGAAGTCTTGGATTTATTAGCAAACAAATTTCCCCATTTGTTTACGGGATATTACATACTTAAGCCCAGTCCTTCGAAAGGTTTATATAGAGACAATGCTTTGTTTATTATTAATTTTGTTAACACAACACTTAATTTGACTTGATTGTTTTCATAGAAGGATCTATCATCATATCAGCGCTAGGGAAACAATATTCCGACCGCGCGACCCAAACCGACGTCCTCACCGAGGGAGGGACGTCGGTCGAGGGGAGGGTACTCTTCAAGGGTATTCCATCGGGCCGACCACTGACGACAAGTCATCCTGCACCGGTGGTCGGCCTAACGACGAAGACGACGTGTCACTGGTGGGTTACGGGGCTGCGCGTGTCGCCCCACTGTCGCCCCGGACTACTTCTACTAACTACTTTCACAAATTTCTTAACAAACATACCACTAATAAATAGTCAATAAGAAAATCAATAGTAAACTTAAAAACCCAACTCATAACACTTAACTAGGAATTTCGCTACTTAAACTATTCATAATCAGTTCGTACATTTCCCACTGTTGGGCTTGAGCCTCATCCATATTGGGAGGGAATTGACCTACTATACCATGCTAGTCAGGCGGGTTGATATAGGGTTCATTTCGAATGTTCCTTCTCATGCATAGTTGTTATATGCACAAGATACCCCTTAGTTACCTTCTATGATCACCCACGGGCAAGAGAAGGAGTGGTGACTTGTATTCTTACTCCGTCATTACACAGAAAACTTAAAACTATTTTGTTATCTGTATTCTTGTAATTTTCATAGCCAAAAGATCACAAGACCCAACGCTATTACATTCTCGTATACAACGCATTCACATAACCCGAAATATAAAGCTGAAAATATTACGCATTACACGCCCTACATTTACATAATTCATAGTCAAACTTCGTAATTATTTCATCAAAACTCTTTATGCAGACGTCAAAACCTCATCAAAACGAATATAAACTTTTCCGAGATTCATATTTTATAGGCAACCGTAAAAAAAAAAAGAAAAAAGAAGGCGCGAAACACTTTACCCATTCTAGCCATTCTGCCGAGGGAAAGCATTAAAACAACGTTTGTTCGAAGAATTTCCGTACAGTACACGGTAATAGTTTATTTGTATGTATTTAGAATTTAAAGAGGTCGCCCGGATTTTTCAAACTTACATAAATAACACAGCGAAGCGAGCTTTTCGTAGTTTATTTACATTTTTCTTTACGCACTTTTTTATTTTTGAAACATATTTCGTTACTATTTACAGCACTAATAAAAAAAAAATAGAGCTCACCTTTAGAAAAAAAATCACTCTGTCACATTTAAATTTGAAATTCGAATTTTCACACACTGTAAAGCATTATCTTCGAACAAAAGACTACGGACTTCGGAACTGAGGGTTTTTGGTACGGCGTATTGTAGCCGTGGTGTTCGCGACGTGACTAACCAATACGCGTATGCGTTTGATTCTGTGGCGTATTTTTAGAAAACGCCCCCTTAGAAAATGCGTGTGCGCAGGGTAACACGTGGACTGTATCCGGCCGAAGGGTTTTAAAATATGTTTATTCTAACAAAACTATTGAAATGCTTTTAAGTAGATTCTCGGTTGGCGCCGCTTTGACGATTGATCGTCATTATCACAGCCTTGTCTATGTCATATTATTAATTTTTGTTGTTTATATACTCGAATCTACTTACAATCGAAATAATGGCCACAGAATAACGATACATTGATAAGATTTTGGTTATAATTGGGAATGAAAATAAGTTATTACCTTTTATATTCCCGTGGGGATGATAAAACGAAGTAAGGGATCACAAGGAGGTAACACCAACTCCCCATCTCGCCTGTATATATCATGATATATCTATATATATAGGCTGATGTACGGAGACAAGCAGTGGTTTCCCCGTAGTTGTGTCCTTGAAAATGAGACTTCTACCCCCCAGCAAATAGCACTAGCGACCCCTCTCTAACCAGCCGTTTAAGGCAAGCCAGAGTTGAGAATCCTGCCGGCACTCTTCGGTTTCCACTCCAGCTAGCCAATAAAGACGAGCTGGATACGAGGCCCTGGCCGACTCTCTATGTCATTCAGGACCGCAGTATCGCCACTCACATTCAGCACGCCATATGCTGCCATGAAGTTTATTAATTTTATCTGGTGATACATTTATTCTTTTTATATCAAAAGAACTTAGAGACCCATATAACGTTCCTCCGAGGTTTGCGTTAGTCTCGTAGTAAGATAACGGCAGGCACAGAGGTTACTTTATTTTTATTAACCTACACATTACATACCTACACTGTAAATCAATCCTTACTAATATTATAAATGCGAAAGTAACTCTGTCTGTCTGTCTGTCTGTCTGTCTGTCTGTCTGTCTGTCTGTCTGTCTGTCTGTCTGCTACGCTTTCACGTCTAAACCACTGGACCGATTTTGATGAAATTTGGTACAGAGATGGACTAAAGCTTGACAAAGGACATAGGCTACTTTTTATTGTGAAAAAATGAGTATAAGGGGTTGAAATAGGGGATGACATTTTGTATGGAAATTCGTCATTTTTGATGATAGAACCACGAATCTTTGTATTAAGGTACCTGATAATAAATAAATATTGGTTCAAGCGTTTTGGAAATTTTATTTACATGGGGATGAAATTCAACCCCTAAAATACCAATAAGCATACAGCCGAAACCACTGGGCCTAGAAACGTATTTTTTTTTTCACCATCGTATTTCTTGGGGTGCACCAGCACTAGCAAAGGATTTTTGGAAATTCACCCCCTTAAGGGGGTGAAAAGCATATAGTCTTTCACGTCTAAACCGATTTTGATGAAATTTGGTACAGAGATGGACTAAAGCTTGAGAAAGGACATAGGCTACTTTTTATTGCGAAAAAATGAGTATAAGGGGTTGAAATAGGGGATGACATTTTGTATGGAAATTCGTCATTTTCGATGATAGAACCACGAATTTTTGTATTAAGGTACCTGATAATAAATAAATAAATATTCGTTCAAGCGTTTTGGAAATTTCATTTACATGGGGATGAAATTCAACCCCTAAAATACCAAAAAGCATACAGGCGAAACCACTGGGCCTAGAAACGCATTTTTTTTACACCATCGTATTTCTTGGGGTGCACGAGCACTAGCAAAGGATTTTTGGAAATTCACCCCCTTAAGGGGGTGAAAAGCATATAGTCTTTCACGTCTAAACCGATTTTGATGAAATTTGGTACAGAGATGGACTAAAGCTTGAGAAAGAACATAGGCTACTTTTTATTGCGAAAAAATAGGTATAAGGGCTTGAAATAGGGGATGACATTTTGTATGGAAATTCGTCATTTTCGATGATAGAACCACGAATCTTTGTATTAAGGTACCTGATAATAAATAAATATTGGTTCAAGCTTTTTGGAAATTTTATTTACATGGGGATGAAATTCAACCCCTAAAATACCAATAAGCATACAGCCGAAACCACTGGGCCTAGAAACGTATTTTTTTACACCATCGTATTTCTTGGGGTTCACGAGCACTAGCAAAGGATTTTTGGAAATTCACCCCCTTAAGGGGTTGAAAAGCATATAGCCTTTCACGTCGAAACCACTTAACCAATTTTGATTAAATTTGGTACAGATATGTACTAAAGCTTGAGAAAGGATATAAGGCTACTTTTTATCGCGAAAAAATAGGTATAAGGGGTTGAAATAGGGGAAAGTATTTTCTTTTTACATCGTCTTATTTCTTGGGGTATACGAGCACTAGCAAAGGATTTTTGGAAAATCACCCCCTGAAGGGGGTGAAAAGCGTATAGACTAAACTATTAGTGCTAGGAACGTAAAATTTTCTATGCAATTCTCTTTCTTTTGTTGTAAGTGAGCTCTAAGAAATTATTTTATTAAAATCAACTCCTAAAGGGGTGCAAAATATATAGCCGAAATCATTAGGCCTAGAAACATGGAATTTTGTATAAAGTGGCTTTTCTTGGGGAAAGAGAGATTTTTGCAATTTTAGCCCTAAGGGGGTGAATAGCGTTTAACCGAAATCACTGAGCCTACGAAGGATCATTTTAGTACACGGTCGGCTTTCTTGGATTACCCCAAGATTTTCTTAGTGCTCACTTACCAAGCACTATGAAAAATTTTTTGGCAAGGATAAGCGAGCTCTAACAAAGAATTTTTGGAAATTCAACCCCTAAGAGGGTGAAAGTGTATAGCCAAAGATACTGGGCCTAAGAATGTGAAATTTTGTATACCGATCGGTTATTTGGGGTAAGCACTCACTAAGAAACAATTTTGGGCTGCCCCAAAGGGATAAAACGCATATAGTCGAAGACACCCAGCCAATGATATATCATCATTATTTTGCGCTTATCCTAATTACTTTGGATCGACGCGATATGAAGGCACTCTTCTGCCATCGTAGATATATTGCAAAGGTTCTAGCAACATTTTATGACCTAGCAGACGACATTGTTGGCCAGACGGCATCACCAATTGGTCCAGGTTGATGTAAATCTTTGTCTTAGTAGTATTTTGCGACACCCACGAACAATGAAAGCGTGGTAATATTTCTAGCAGCTACCAGACAGTAAGTTACAATCAAGATATTATTCCAATTTTCTATGTCTACAAATAAATAAATTTGAAGCGTCTGTTTGTCTATCAAAATAATAAGTTTTATTTATGCTCACATAATACGATCCAAATTTTTTTGTCTGTCTGTCTATTCGTTACAGTTAATCTTCAAAATGGCTGGACCCATATTGATTACATTTTACCATCAGGTATACATAAGGCATACATAAGGAATAACTTAAGACTATACTTTATCCCAGGCTATATTTTATCCCGGTGTGGCTGGAGCAACCTTGAGAATTAGGTCGATTTTAAAATTATTTCACTAATGGAAAGCTATTTTTAAGCCAGTAACATATTTAAGCTATTTTTATCCTGATATTCCTACGGGGTCGGGTACAATGGCGGTGAAATCACGGGAAAAAAAAAAATTTTTAAAAATTAATTCACTAATGAAAAGCTATATTATCAGTGAATACCATATAAAGGCTATTTTCATCCCAATATTTGCCCGGGAACGAGAACTAAACCGGGGAAAACGACCAATTTTTAAAATTCTTTCACCAATGGAATGCTACCGATGTTATCAGCGAGTAACATAGGCAATTTTTATCTCTGATATTTCTGGGATTTATATTTTTTTTTTTCACCCATGTAAATTTATAATATCAGCGAGTAACATAGGCATTTTTTATCTCGGTCTTGGCATGAAAATGGGGTCTACGTGAATGAAACTGCGGGTGTTTGATTGATATAATTTTTTTTCACCAATGGAAAATTACGTTATCAGAGACTAAGGAAAGGCATATTTATCATCGTATTTCCACGGGAATCTGAACTATAAGGCTGGAAGTAATATTCAAATGTGAAAGTTTGTGAAGATATTTGGATGTTTGTTACTCAATCACGCTTAAACTGTTGAGCAGATTTGGATGAAAATTGACACGTAGATAGAGTATTTCTTAAATTAAGAAATGTAATACTTTTTATGCCGATAATATTCTTTGCGATAATAGTTCAATATTCAAGTAAATTTTACGCGGGCGAAGCCGCGGGCAAAAGCTAGTAAAATATATTCTTTCATTTTCTTATTCTTATTCATCTCAAAAACAAATAACTACTTTTGATGGAATATCTGCATAGATGTTATCTGCAAATAATCCCTTAGTCGTCATTTACAAGAGCTGCGTGTAAGAAAAATGGTGGTAAATCCTAATCTTACTCCGTCACCATGCGGAATACTATATTATCACAGCTCAAAAAAATCCCACTGTTGGGCTCGGGCCTCCTCCATAATGGAAGGGAAATTGTCCTACTATACCGCGCTGGTCAGACATGTTGGTATAGGGAATTAAGTCGAGTTTTGCTTCTCCTGCATAGACTTCATATGCGTTTTATATCCATTAGTCGTGTTTTACTAGATCCACGGGTAAGATAGGGGGTGTTGAATTGTATTCTTACTCCGTCACCACACGGAATATAATAAAGCTCTATTGATTACATAGTTATTTCGTAACAAAAGCAACCAACAATGCTATAGCGGTTTGCGTAAGAATTTTCCTATCATCCAGTAAACAATACAACCGCCTTATCACCTTGAAGGAACACATGCGGGCGATAACAAACTAAGAAGCATGTTCTAACCTGAAACTATTGCAAAATATATTCAGAGTATGACGCCATACCTATTAATTTATCCCGCAATAGCTGTCAAAACAACCCATATGTTTGATATTCGGTTCCCACAGTTGAGTCATAATATTGGTTAAATTTTTTTATAAAGAATTACTCCCGTTGTGTTGGACCCTTGTGGTGACGGAGTAAGAATTTACCACCCTCTTATCCTGCCCGTGGGTGTCGTAAAAGAGGACTAAGGGATTAATATGCAGATATCATCTATGCAAGAGAAGAAAACTTGAAACAAAAACCTATACGAACCCGTTTACGAACCAGCGTGGTATAGTAGGTCGATTTTTCGCCCAATGCGGAAGATAGTAATGTGACTCCCTTTTTTTTCTGACCAACGTGATATATATAGTAAGTCAATTGAAACCCAACATTGGGACGTGTATGTGCCCAGATGAACGTAAAAGTTCATTAAATATATACAAGAGAAAGAAACACACCGGTGGGGAAGAAAGGTTCTCAAGTGGCGACCAGCCGACCACGTATTGAACGACGCTGTGTCGGATGCCCGACCGACAGGTGGACCGACGACCTGGTGATTGTTGCTGTGCGTCGTTAGATGCAAGCGATACTCACCAGGTCGCAGGACCACAGGCATAACGTGAAGGAGCCTTACGTCTGGCAGTGGACGGCAATAGGCTGATATGATGAAGAGGTTAATAGTAGACCACAGTGACAGTTGTCTGTCTACAGCCACTGCCCGGTCCATCTGTGGTAGTACAACCCTATTCGTTTGTTACTGTGCTTCGTTCAGGGAACGAGTGAGCCCAACTTTCTGAGGGTGTTCTCATTGCACGCATTTACACTCCCTTTACTTTCTTCGCGTTAGGCAGTAACACTTACCCTGGTGTACTGTTTGCTCGTTTGCCACCGCATAAAAAAAGAAGAAAAAGAAAACAAGAAATGGAATAATATCCTGCTGTTATATTATAAATAAGATATATTTATGAATATATTAATAGAAACTCATGCTTATAATTTAATCATAGTGCTGTAGATGTTAATCTTTACCATATGTGAAGAATTTTATTACTTTTTTATTGTGTTGTTGTGGCTACATTATTATAGTTATTAAAGTGCTAATATCGCAAATATTTTATGTATTAATTAGCTTCGCTTCGTAATTCCCTATTTGTTCAATGTTAAAATGTCTTTTTATATTTTTATTAACTCTATTATACAAATATGTATTCTTGTTTAACTTAATCTCATCAAACATTTAAAAAATTAATAATATCTGTCCGTGTGATTACAGAGTAAGAATATAATTAACCATACCCCGTGGGTGTCGTGGAAGGGCGACTAAGGGATATATACAGATAACATCGATGCAAAATAAGGTAAATTCGAAATGAAATCCTATTCCAACACGTCTGACCAGCGTGGAATAGTAGGTCAATTACTCTCCTATTGTGAAGAAGGTCTAAGCCCAATAGTGGCACGTATGTGCGCCGAGATGATGATGATAAATAATTTAGCATCACGCCCTCAGAATTATCTTGATCTTTCTCATTGTGGCAGCATCCCTAATCGATGGTAGTATATTAGATTTGTTAGGTTAAATTAATAGTTATAATAATTACTGTAGAAATGTGTACTGACCAAAAACAATATAAATATTTTCAAACAGATTTTTTTTTTACTGGCAATAAATTTGCATAAAAATGTGGGTAAAATTTCAATAACTAATTTCTGTTACGGGTAGTTATAAATCTTTGTAATAACGATGACTTGTTGGATGTGAGACACCTTAGTCCGCTCGTGACCATTAACGCTGTAAAGTGTTCGAAATGTCAGACAATCAAAAATCAAATACAAACGCGATAAAATCAGTAAAAAAAGTTTTATTTATAATCTCCTCAATGCTGGTAGATATTACTAAAAATACTGAATCGATTTTTATTAGGATTTAATAACGAAGTTATAAACTCGAAAGCCTTCAAGATAAACGTTTGAGTTAAAATAAAATAACAAACGTTTTGCCCGATTTGTTTTAATTTTTTTAAGTTTCAAGGTTTTAAAATTACACCTATTGCAAAGCAAATCTCTTTTTCTTCTCCACAATCTCTCACCCAAGCTTTCTTTAGCTATGATTTAAATTAAACTTACTATCATCATTTCAGCCTATCACCGTCCACTGCTTACTATGTCGTCATAAATAAAATTTTGTTTAAACAAAATGTACAATGTGATACTAACATAAGTATGAATGTTTATAATCTTAGCTCATATCTGGTATGTCTCACGGTCAGCTCCAGTTCGACATACATGCATTATTATATCCCTTAGTCGACTTTAAGGACACCCTCCTCTCTTCTCAGCTCATATACGTCCCACTGCTAGGCTCGAGCCTCCTCCGCAATTGGACGGATATTGATCCTACTATACCACGGTGGTCAGACATGTTGTTATAGAATTTTATTTCATGTTTTCCTTCTCTTGCATAGATGTTATATGCATATTATATCCCTTAGTCGTCTTTTACAACATCCATGGACAAGAAAGTGAAAACTTGTCGATAAACAACTAAGGGATATAATATGCATATAACATCTATTCAAGAGTAGGCAAACTCTAAACAAAACCCTATACCAATCTGTCTGACCAGCATGGTATAGTAAGGTAAATTTCGCTCCTATTGAGGAGGAGGCTCAAGCCCAGTAGTGGGACGTATATGAGCTGAAATTATGATGATTCTTTGGCTTACATCTTAAACACTTTAAAAAACTATAAGCATTTAACGGTAAATGAGGATATCATACATCGTTATATAAAAATTACAAGACGCTATCTCAACAAATCAATCTACAAAATATTTAAATATATTATAATAATGAATAGATTTATCTCAAAAATGTTCATATCATTAAAAAATTGGCGCAGTATTAACGTCGTTATTTTTAACAGATGACATAAAGAACCGTCTGCCCAGCACGGGCCTACACAAATTGTATGGTAATTGACCTGCTATGGGCCTATTACACTGATCAAATGTGTTTGGAACGTATGAATAATAATTTATTTACATAATTATGTAAAAAAGGTCACCCACAATACAGTTATGTGTTACTGCTATTTTTAGGTATCTAAGGCTCTTTATTTTTGGGGACTGATTTTTTTAAAGAGCTCTGCACTAAGGAAATATAACCCTTGCATTGCGGAGGACCGGACAGACCGGCCCACGGCTCTTTTTAGGACTAATCCCACCACACATTCCCACCATTATAACTCCTGTAAGTTAGGATCCACAATGGTCTGCATAAATGACACCGAGACTTGCCCCTCAGGCAATCCCGGGATATGATTTTAATTGTCTTGGGACCCGCAACAAATTTAATTAGAAAATATTAAAGAGGAGGAGTTGGAAAGAGAGATTACACTTTCCTCCTAGGCAAAGCGGGCAACAGGAAAACAAAATGACTAGTCAGCCAATAAGTAAAGAGGTGTACAGCTATGATAAGCGCAGTAGTACGGCACCACGGATACGGAAGAGCTTAACCTAGGGCCTATATGTGAGCGTTAAGATTGATTGCTACAGTACGTATGGCAAAAACGCATGAACGCACGGCAATTTTCTCGAGTTGCTACAAGGTCCGTATAGTATACTACCCCACAGGTGACTTGCAAACTGTTTAACATAAGGTTACGCTCGTTTCACGGCTCAGCCCACGACTATATACACATAACAGTGTGGTCCTACCACTATTAATCTCTTCATCATTTCCTCCCTCATGTTACGCATGCTTCGTCATATGCGTCGATTTTCTGTGAGAATGATTACCCTCGATGGACTTACCAGTGGCTGTCTTCAGCGTGCTCCTACCACATAATGTATTCTTATATCGTTGTATATTTCTTGACGCAATACTGTTCGATACAGTTTCCATAGCCACAATTTTCCTACACATAAAGCAAGATAGTTTACACAATCTATTTCTTACATATTAATCATCGGTTCTACACATCAGCTTGCGTGGGATGTACGAATAGAAAGATAGTTCGTTAAATGTAGAACATGAAGCAATGTGTTCTTTGAAGAAACGTTTTCATACTATTTTTTATTGGTGAACTATTATCTGAGTGGACTCTAAATTTGTGATGCACGGATGCCTCATTAAGTTGAAAAAAAATGTACAAGAGTGTCATGAGACCTGTCATTATGTATGAGCATTGTAAAAGACGGATGAGAGTAGACTGCATTCTACTGAGAGGCGTATGCCAAGAAGGATATGTGGAATTAAGTATATTAGGGAAAATCTGAAATTAGCACCAATGATAAAGAAGATTAGGAGCACGAGATTGTCTTGGGATGAATATGTGATGAAGAGGGATGAAAGGCATGTGAGAAGGATCAATATGGTTGTGGATGGACGTTAGAATCTTGGGAAACCCAAAAAGGGATGGATGGGTTATGTGAACAAGAATATGCGTATGAAAGCAGTCACACTGCTGTCTAGATATGACAGCTGTTAGGAAAGTCTACTTCAATCTGTCCATAAGATTGGCACCATCGCCCAGCGCGATCGACCAGCATTATCGATCAGCGAAATCAATCAGCTTTTCAGAGAACCTTCTATTGAAGAGTCCACTCCAATTCATCCATAAAATTGGCACCATCGACTAGCGTGATCGACCAGCATCATCGACCAGCGCATTTAAACAGCTTTTCAGAGCAGCCCCTATTAACGAATCTACTTCAATCCATCCATAAGACTGGCACCATCGACTAGCGATTAACCATCATTATCGACGAATGCATCGACCACCGTAATGAAGCGGCGTGGCTTGAACCTAATAGGAACTGGTGATGAGATATGGTATTTTTAATCCGTCACCACACAGAGAATACCTCAGAATATCAATTTAGGATTAAACACTATTGAATGAGTTAAATTTATAAAAATATTAATGAATCAAGCTAATGATATTAACAGTAAGTTGTCGACCAGATGGTCTTGGTATGACCTCATACTAAATAACGCACTAGTCTTGTAATGGTTTAAATATTTTATCCGTACATTACCCTATCGACGTGGACATTGAACATAAACCACCCTCTGATCGAGCATGGGCGCAGCTACCCATTCTTCCAAAGGTTTCTTAATCCCTAGTAAACTAAAAGCGTAGAGAAGTTTTTTATATATAACCTACCCCGCTTATTGTGACTCCAGGTGGAATAGCAATTTGTCAAGCTGAGCAGGCTGACATAGCCAAGGTCGCAGGTGGATAGACCAGGGTATAGTCTGCCAATCGCTGAGAGAACAACGCGTGAGGGCGCCGTGCTGGCAATACTAATTGGTTACCGGGCCATCGAAGGCAACGATACCCGAAAAGGTTATCCGTTATGCCGGCCGCGGATGTCAAGAAATCGGTATCAGTGGGCGGTCCAATAGCGATGAGGAGGAAATACGGTAGGTTATGAAGCCGGACGCCGCGCTTCCGTCGTCCCAAACAGATTTGGCGGGGTATCCAGACCATAGCATATCAAGATAAAATATGGGCCAAGTTACTCCTTATATAGACAGCTACCTGGTAGTAAAATATTGTCAAAACCCGTCCAGCCGTTTTGAAGATTATCCAAAACAAACAGACAGACAGACAATTTTTTTAATTCGGTGTTTAGCCATAGTTATCATGCAAATAACCGTATCAACATGAAAAATGCTCAATATTTTGACATTATAAACACACACTTTAATTTTATTTATTTGTATAGATTAGATTTTTCCGTCGCATCTTACGAGACTTAAACCAAGGGATCATTTTTATTAAAGAAATCATTGTCAAAATGTCGGCGGCTACACACATAGTAACCTGTCTTTGTTTTATGTTTTTAAATAAGATATAAAAATAGAAAAAGACAAAGCTTTCCTCCGTCCCTTTCTAACGTACCTAAATTTAGAAGACACAATGTTTAATTGTTTCAAGATTTCAAACATTTCCTACTACTTCAACTAATGAGATCAGAAACGTTTAATTAAAAGTAAGGGATTATGATTTTTAAGATTATGATGTTAAAGCTCTTTATAGTCTGTCGGTTACTGTATAATTAATCTCGGGTCAAACGAGAGTTGTCTTGAAATAATGATTAGTAATTAGAAATTCCATTTATGCTATTTTTGTACATCAAAAGTGAAATGTTAAGTTACTTAATTTTATAAATAAATCTATTTTTAGATTTAAAAGGGTAAGAAATTGATTGTACAAAATAAATAAAATATGAATTGTTTTGAATATTTTTGATGAGAAGCCGCCATATTTTAAAAATATAGCTAGCTCTTACCGCCTCTCGTACCGCTCGTACCGCCGAGCCTCCCGCCGGCGCTTCGATCACCGTGAAGTCGGTTACCATCAGCATCCAGGCCCACATGAAGTACTTGGGCCTGGTGCTCGACGGGCGTTTTTGGTTCCGGGAGCATCTCTATCGACTTGTTCCCCGGCTTGTCGGCGCGGCGTCCGCCCTTTCGCGGCTGATGCCGAATGTAGGCTGACCCAGCGCTACATGCCGACAGCTGTACGTGGGGGTGATCCGGTCGATGGCCCTGTACGGCGCACCGATGTGGGCGGGGTCCCTGACCGTCCGGCTGAGGGCCCTCTTAAGGCGACCACAGAGGGTCATGGCGATCAGGGCCATACGTGGTTACCGCACGGTGGCGACAGAGGCAGCGTGCCTCCTGGCCGGCACTCCCCGTGGGACCTGGAGGTGGAGATGCTCGCCGATATTTATCGGCGGGTGTCGGAGACGCGCACCCGCGGCGGTATGGTCTCCATCAAAGAGATCACCGCCTGGCGGGTCGACGCTCGCCGCGAAGTCATTGCCAGTTGGGCAGTCCGGCTGGAGAGTCCTCGGTACGGTGTCAGGACGAGTCGTCGACGTCGAGGCCTTCCAGCCGGTGCTGATGGAGTGGTTGGAGCGGATGCACGGGGTGCTTTCCTTCCGACTGGTGCAGGTGCTTACGGGACACGGTTGCTTCGCAAAGTACCTGCACATGATTGTCAGGAGGGAGAGCACACCGTCCTGCCACCACTGCAATTGCGACGAGGACACGGCGCAGCACACGCTCGAGGTGTGTGCTGCGTGGGAGGGGGAGCGCCGTGAACTCGTCGCGATTATCGGTGCCGACCTGACGCTGCCGACCATCACCAGGGAGATGCTCGACAGTGTCAGGAACTGGGACGCGGTCACCGCCTTCTGTGAGGCCGTAATCTCACGGAAGGAGGCGGCGGATCGTGTGCGAGTAGAGCTCCTATTCGGCGACACGTTTCGCCGCCGGCGACTCGGGCGGCGCAGACGCGAATATCATGCGCCTAATGCCGCCCTAACCGAGGCCGCGGGTGATAGGACCGGAGAATTATCCGTCACCCGCAGAGAGGCTGACCGCGCGACGGCGACCGACGTCCCAGGACGTCGAGAGGTGAGGTTACCCGAAAGGGTATTCCGTCGGGCCGATCACTGGCGACAAGTCACATCTGCTCCGGTGGTCGGCCCAACAACGAGGTGACGTGGGTACGGGTGGGTTATGGGTCCGCGCGCTGTCCTTT
This sequence comes from Lymantria dispar, assembly GCA_032191425.1. NCBI lineage: Eukaryota > Metazoa > Arthropoda > Insecta > Lepidoptera > Erebidae > Lymantria > Lymantria dispar. The sequence continues at coordinate 8,505,914 of CM063468.1, read as the reverse complement.
CATCGCCCCGGACGGATTGGACTACGCGTGCGCTTACCATAGCCCACCCAAAAAAAAAAAAAGAAAGCTCTTAGAAATATATTTTTAAATACAAGATTTAATTGCGTAAAAAAATATCTGACTTTAGATAATTATATATATTATATTTAATTATATGTATTTAAAATTTTAAATATTAAAATAACTTATCGAAAACAATTACCCAAATGAAAAAAAAAAAAATTTTGGCAGTAACGTGAAAGCCTCATTAAGAGCATATCTTATGTTACATTTAATATTTTAGTATTTTTTTAACGTGCCACATATTAAATGATTTTGATAACATTTTATGTGATACAATGTACAAGAACTTCTAGGGCGTATTTCCAGGTTGAGAGGCCTAGTCCGCGTCAAGCTGTCAAAGCCATCTACGGCTAACAACAAAAAAAATAGGGCGTAGTGAATAGCCGAGGTCGCGGGTGAGTGGATCGGGTAAAAGCCCGTCTCCCGGAGTGAAGCTAGAGAAGGAGAAAGAAGAGTACATATTGTGTCGACTCCTATTAATTGGGATAAGTAATAACGATGATAGTCTGTTTGAGATAGAACCCGCACCGTTCGTCTGAAGCGATGGAATGGCGGCCTTATAACTTTCCATATTATTTCCCATTGCCATTTGAGTTTAATAACGTTAGCGATGAGCGGGTCACTCCCTTCCCTCCATTGTGGTTGAGAGTGGTGGCTGCTCTAGTAGTTCTCTCTCGTGATCGGGTGCCGCTTGCAGGACGTGGTCCAGCTATGATAATTTTTCATTATATTTAACAACTATATCATGGTTCGAAAGGCATCACACTGCAGCTATTAATAGGCATGTTGTTGTATGTAATTTTATTAAAAAAAACTAGTAAATGAATTCAAAAAAGACAACTGAGTTTCTTGCCGGATCTTCTCAGTGCGGTCACATTCCGATCCGGTGGTAATTTAAGTTAAAATTTAAAAAAAAAATATAAGATGTAAGTGCTCCCGCGCGGTTTATACATAATAAATGATTTGAATTTGAATTTGTTACCAATCCTAGATGTCAATGTCATGACTTTTAATTCTATTCTATCTCTAACTATTGTACACAACTACTATTGTACAACTATGTTACAACATACATTCAGTTATAGTAAAGAAAATAACAGGAATCGAATATTGCAGTCGAAATAATGTTTATTATGTTTGCGCTGTCACAAATATTTGAATAATTTATACTTTAGTTGGCGCCGGAACTGTTATTTATGCGGTATTATAACATATTATTCATAAAATATCTTAGTATTAAAAGATCTAAATTATACTGAGTATAAAATCTATAGATTTTAGGTCAGACATTGAGGGTGATTGATTTATTTGAAACAAAGGATTTCAAGTCGTTGTTCTTAGACTGTGTTTAGATTTTTTAAAAAATTGTATTGTTTGGTTTGCCGATTGTTTTGTTTCTGATATTTTAATATTTCTTTGATCTGTTAAAGAAAATATTTTTGTATTGAAGAATGTTAGAAGCAAAAATAAATAAATATATTTATTTTAATGTAAATACAATTTAATTGAGTTATTATTGATTCTACTCCCTCTTGGGCATATCCATTAGTCATCCTTTACGATATCCACGGGGGGTATCGTAAAAGATGACTAATGGATATGCATATAAGATGCAGGATATGGCAAACATGACACAAAATCCTAAGCCAACACATCTAAGCAGCGTGGTATAGTAGGTCAATATCGCTCCGATAATGGAAAAGGTCAGAGTTGAACAGTGGGTGGTATATGGATGTCCTCCCCGAGGGGGGGATGTCGGTCGACGAGAGGGTACCCCAAGTAGGGGGTATTCCGTCGGGCCGACCACTGATGACAAGTAACCCTGCTCCGGTGGTCGGCCCAACGACGAAGGCGACGTGGTGTTCGGGTGGGTTGCGGTTGTGCGTGCTTACGCCCCTCTGTCGCCCCGGACGAAGTGGTGCGAGGAGCGCGCTGATCGCAACTCACCCCCAAAAAAAAAGAAAAAGCATGAACGTGTCTGAAATGGAACGTCTCGTCCGCGCCCCGCGAAAACGCTGCCATACTTTTCATTATTGTTTTAGTTAGTAGCATGCCTCGCGGGATATGTATTCGTCTTTTAATAAACGCATAAAATTATGTCCATGCTACATATGCACAAAACCGAAGGAGGTTTTTCATACATTCGATTATCCGGATTTCCGTTTATCCAAATGCCTACCGACAATAATTAGTGCGGTTAATCAAGTTTCTACTGTAGTACATGTATGCCATATATTTTGCCATACCTACTATTGTAACCAAACCTAAAGCTCACAAATAGGTCCATTAAGCTCTTGTCAATCCGTGGTGCTGTACCGCTGCGTTTCACGTAGTTGTACAAATACTTATTTACTGGCTTATTAGCCAACTTTGCTTCATGTCTCCCGCTTTGCATAGGAGGGAAGTAGAATCTTTCCAACTCCTCCTGTTTTTCTTTTCTATTTAGATTTGTTGTGGGTCCCAAGACAATTAAAAGCGATTCCCGGGACTTCTCGAGGTTCAAACCTCAGTGTCTTATACGGAGACTATTGTGGATCCTGGCTTACAGGAGTTGCAGTGGTGGGAATATGTGGTGGGATTATGTAGTACATGTAATCCGCTAACGAAACTTCTTCGTTTCAGGTTGCGTAAAATGCACGCTTCTTTGACTGTTTTTTTTACAAGTCATATTTTCAAATTGATTTTGTAAACAGGTGCGATAATTATGACAGTTTTGACGTTTGGGCAAAATCAAATAGTGGTCTTTTATGACATCCATGAGCCAGATAATTGAAGAGTTGATTGAATAATCCGATAATTAATTGTAATATAATAATAATCTATATCTATACTCTATACTAATATATAAAGCTGAAGAGTTTGTTTGTTTGAACGCGCTAATCTCAGGCACTACTGGTCCGATTTGAAAAATTCTTTCAGTGTTACATAACCCATTTATTGAGGAAGCTATATATCATCACGCTATGACCAACAGGAGCGGAACACCAATGAATAATGTTTCAAAATCGGGTTTTTTTTTTCCTTTTTAGAACTTCCGCTGCGTAAACGGCTAAATTTTCGCAAAAATCATGTGTGATAGAATCGTCTTATTAAAAATATTTTCATCTAAGTAAAGTCTTAGTTTAAAGTTAGCGTTAGCCCTAAGTATCTATACCATGCGAACGAAGTCGCGAGCAGAAGCTAGTTAAATAAATAATCGTATCCTATTTCAGTGTAGTGTATCACTAAAAGAAGCCGCCATTTATACAGAACTATAACACCAGTAAAGTTAGCCCATAAATATTGATATACAGTTCAACAATTCGTTTGTTTGTTTGTTCAAAATACAACATCCTGTACGGACTTGTGAATAACAAATAAAATAACTAATATTAGCAGCTTTTAGGTACAAAAATAATCATTGCATGACGAATCAATATGGCGGATGCATTGGTTCAAAATCGTTTATTTGTATAAGTTTTTTAGTCGTCATCCTCACAGCTCATATACATTTCACTGGGCTCGAGCTTCCTCCATATTGGGTGAGAAATTGACCTACTATACCACACTGGTCAGGCGTATTGGCATAAGGTTGGCATAAGGTTGGCATAAGGTTTTATTTCGATTTTTCCTACTCTCGCATAGATTTTAAATGCTTTTCTATCCCTCAGTCGTCTTTTACAACATCCATTTGCATAGATGTTATCTGCATATTGTAATCATTTAGTCATCTTTTACGACACCCACGGGCAGGAAAGGGAGTGGTGAATTGTATTCACCATTCCGTCACCACACGGACTTATATATTAGAATTAATTATTAATTTTACTATCTAAAAGCAACACGAATTTTCACAAAAATATGATTTAAATAAATCTATTATTTGTTTTAATTAACCTTGTACTCAGTAAATTTAACTTGAAAAAAGGACGAAGACATCTAAGCATACTTTTTGTACCATCAGAACCGCCTCACGCTAAATTTGTCTGCAGTGCAACACTGTTTTTTTATTCCTGGCAACTTGCACCAGGCGAACGAAAATTGCCTCTATATTCTAGGGTTATAGTCTAAATGCCAAATGAATTTTCAATGTCAAGATATTTTGATCTTTAATTTGAGGTTGATAAGGTTTCTTTCTTATTTCGTTATATGTTAAGGATAGTTACATAGCCACAGTTTATTTTGGTTAACTTTGGATAGAAACTTGTATGTCTTAATTGGACTAAGGTTACTTTTAAGCTCTAATATAATTTAGTGACATAATTCACATCACTCTTTTCATTGCAGTATTATATTCCGTTTTGTGACGGAGAAAGAATACAATTCACCACTCACTCTCTTATCCGTGGATGTCGTAAAAGACGACTAAGAGATGAAATATGTATATAAAATTTATGCAAGAGAAGAAAAACTCGAGAGCCTAGCAGTGGGATGTTTATGAACTGAGTCGAGGTTTCATACGTGGCAACTAAGCTGATAATATTACTACAAAAGAAGGAAAACTGAAATTAAAATTTTATGAGAATCCATCTGCACTTAGAATGGCATAGTAAGCCAGTTTCCCTCCCACATAATAAGGAAAAAGCGCTTGCCTAATTAAAGGAAATAAATGGGCTGGCAAATAAAAGAAAATAATTATAGAAAAGATTTTTGCTTCTGTTTCAGCAATTGTGGAAGTTAGGAAAGTTTTTGACGTGATAACGTTCTTATAAATCGATAAATACCGGTTGCACGCAGGAAAAATTGTCACGTTCCGCCTGAGGCCAGCGAGTAAGCGACAGCGCGGTACAGCACAGGTCTAAGCGGTCGGCGTGTGACGCATTTATTTCTCTTCAAAAAAATATATTAACTTTCAAGAGCAAATAAATGTTAATTTAATGGAATTCTTGTAATTTTCAAAAAACTCATTCTTTGTATTATACAGAATAATAATAATTCAGGGATATTCAATTCATAAAAGTATGAAATTTTTCATCAATGTTTTCTTATGATCTGATCACGTTGTTACGGGATTTAGTCCGGCACCCGGGGAGAGGCTAGTCTCGCGACGGCGATCGGCGTCCCGGGAAGAGGACGTCGATGGGAGAGGGTATTCCCTCAGGGTATTCCGTCGGGCTGACCACTGAAGTTAAGAAATGGCACCGGTGGTCGGCCCAACGACGAAGGCGACGAGCTATAGGGTGGGTTACGGAGCCGCGTGCCGCTCCTCTGTCGTCCCAAACGGAGCCGGGCAGCGGCGGCGCTGACCATGGCCCACCCCCCAAAAAAAACAGACCAGACAATTAATTTTTTGACGTCTATTTTTGTTTCCGTCCCCACATCATCATATCACCACATTTGAATGGAGAAGTCTAATCTACGTCATCACCAATGATGAATTCCTCACTATAAATAAAATCTGACAATATTTAAGAATAGATTAAAATCATGGCTTATTGAAAATGCTTTCTATCGCGTTGAGGATTTCGTGCCTAAATTAAAATAATTAGTATAAATTTTTCAATTTATTTATTATTATAATATTATTAAGTAGTCGAAATCAATTTATTTATTATTATGATTTATTATTATTTTTTTAAATAAAACTACTTTACGGATTTTATCGCGTTTGTATTTGATTTTTGATTACCCGACGTTTCGAACACTTTACAGCGTTCATGATCACGGGTGGACTAAGATGTCTCACGTCCAACAAGTCATCGTTACTGCAGAAAATTTATAATTATCTACCCGATACAGAAATTAGTTATTAAGTATTGACCCACATTTTGATACAAAATTTATTGCCAGTGTAAGAAGAAAATGATTCTATATGAAAAAATTATATTGTTTATGGTTAGTAATAATTAAACATTAAAATTAATAGTAATTATATTTAAAAACTAACTAATAATCTAGTATACTACCACCGGATCGGAACACGGTTACACTGAGAAAGATCCGGCAAGAAAACTCAGGTAACATGATGCTAAATTAAAGTTAATTTTGAAAGCGGCTTACTTTGTTACTAAAAGGTTTTAATTTATAAAATTATCTTTAGTTATTATTATTGTGGGTCAAATCTATACAATATGAGCTCACGGTGTCTTGCAGTCTTGTGGTGGTCTTTTTGGATTTGTTTTTAATAATGTTTATATCAGGATCCCAGCTTGATGGTAACACCCAGCCATTCTCTCTATTGAAATTTTTGTGTTTTTTTATCTCAATAGCCTCGCGTACCATTCTAGGCAGGTATCGGTGTTCTTTTGCGAGGATTTGTGGTTTATCAAACCTGATGTTATGGTGGGCGCGGTCCTGACTATGTTCACAGACTGCAGAACTAGTGTCCCGGCGGTGCTTCACATCGGCTATGTGTTCTTTGATCCGAGTTCTTATGGGATCTCTTTTTTTGTCCAATGTAAGAGAGACCACAGTCACAGTCAAGTTTATATACTCCTGCATCTTGTAAAGGGATCTGAACGCTGTAAAGTGTTCGAAACGTCGGGTAATCAAAAATCAAATACAAACGCGATAAAATCCGTAAAGTAGTTTTATTTAAAATGTTATAATACTCGCGTAAACATCAGAAATCATTATTATTATTGTTTTTTAACAATTTACCACAATTAGATTTAATATACTAGATGTTATATGTAATTATCTATTGTAAATGAAATGATTGACTGTGTGTTTGACAATATATATACACTCATTTGCAAAAAAAACGGGCACCTAAGCAATGAACCATTTCAAATGTTAATATTTCTTTGTTTGATAATTATAGGTAGTTTTATCCACACAATTTGCTAAATTAATAAGAAAATAATCGTTTTCATCAGTATTTCATAAAATTTAGATACAATTTATGGGAAATAATGCTAAACCTCGCTAGTAGTGTATATTCGCTAGTAGTGCATATGCTCATGAAGTAAAAATAAAAAAGTTTTTTTGTTTGTTTTTCTTTAATAAAGTAAAAGCAGATAAATGTTTAGTATCGAGTGTGACCCCCTCTAGCTAAAATCACAGCTTGAATTCGTCTGGGCATGCTAGCGAGTATATCCCGGATACTTGCTTGCGGAATACGTTCCCACTCCGCAGTAATCACATTCTTCAGCTCTCTGATGGTCTGCGGAGCCGGGTGTACTGATCTCATACGCCGTTTCAGAACGTCCCAGACATGCTCTATGGGATTGAGGTCGGGACTTCGAGCTGGCCAATCCAAACGACGAATGCCGACCTCTTGCACATACGCATTAACATCGCGGGATCGGTGGGCGCGAGCATTGTCGTCCATAAAAATCGAGTCTTCACCTAGAACGGCCAATGCGGGTTGTGCATGAGAAATTAGAACTTCCGTTATGTATCGATGCCCAGTCAGTGAGCCGTTTTCAATGAAGACTAACTCTGTACGATCCATTGAATTTATTCCTGCCCAAAACATAACAGAGCCCCCACCATAAGGTGTGATTTCTTCGAAACATGCCTCTGCAAAGCGTTCTCCTTGTCTTCTTAGCACTCGCCGACGTCGATCTTCACCGAACAGAGATATCCTGGCTTCATCAGAGAACAAAACCCTATTCCAATCGTCTTGAGTCCATGATTCACAATTTCTAGCGAACCTAAGCCTGTGAACTCTGTGCTCACGGAGTAATTTGGGGCCGCGGGCCGGGCGATGACTGCGTATATTGGCAGCGAGAAGCCTCCTCCTGACCGTCCATAGACTAATATGCACATTTCTTACTTCTTGGAGGTTGTTCTTAAGATCCACATACGAAGATTTGCGATTTCTCAATGCGCGACTCACAAGAAAACGATCATCCCGTGGTTGGGTACATGGTTTTCTTCCAGAACCAGGCCTTCTCTCGACGGAACCAGTCTCCTGATATCGCTGCCAGGTCCTTTGGACTGTCGAGCGACTAACATTTAGCCTCCTAGCCACGAAACATTGGCTGCAACTCTCTTCAAGCAGCGCGATAATTTTGGTAGCTTTTACCACTTTATCTACCATTTTTGATACAGCCAAACAGCATTAAATAAAGCTTTGACAGTCAAGGATATGAAATTAATCGATAAAAATTGAATAAAAGTTATGAAAGTCGATGTTAACTTCTGGAACTTCGCGCCAAAAATGTAGGATAAAAAGGGGTTTTCTGTAAAAATGAACATCAAATGAAAAATTGAATTTAGAACGTACTTTTTTAAATACCACAGCATTTTTAAAACCGGCCAGTAACGTGTACAAACGGTTGAAACCTTTTTGGTATTGTATCTTTTTAAATATGAATGAAAATCAAAACCGCCCGTTTTTTTTTGCAAATGAGTTTATTTGATTTGTAAATAACATCTATACCAATAAATTGATTATTCTGATTATTCTGATAAATATTAGAATCCAAAATCCAGATTGGTACGTATAAATATGGACAAATTATTTTTTCATTACATTGACATACTTCCGCTTCGGCTTCCGTTTACGATTCTATTTCCGCTAAAATGTACTTTATAAATCTGTTTTCATTTTTGTTGGCATTATGACACTTCCGTTGCAACACTACTATGCAATGACATCTAATTATTGTTTTTGTTCGTTGAAAGCTAATTTTCTTTATCGAAAATGAAATACCGTAATTAAAATTATACGCACTGATAATACAATCTTACATATATAGTAAATCTTAATACTAGTTTCAAAGGACTTGTCATTACCCTGCTCTCCTAATCACTTAGGATCGGCTCAATATATACTCTTCTTTCATAATACATATTACAATAAATTCTAGCATTAGTTTTATGACCGGCATCCAACCAAACCTTTCTTGGGAATATAATTTTTAATCTGACGGTATCAGATGTTAGCCCAGGTCGATGGAAAAACTCTCAAGAATTGGCAGTATTCGTAGCCACGATGCAGCTTAACTTCAGATGATCTATGTATCATAAGAGAATATTATCTAGGTCATATGAAGGCGTAACATAATTATAATCGAAGCCTTCAATGTACATCGATTACATAGATGCACATAGCCAAATACTCCTTAGCCTTCCTTCCTCCTTTAGCCTTATAAACTTCGATGGGAATACAGGTAAAATATTGTCATCTTATCAATATCCTCATTCTTTCTGTATGGTTGTGAAGAAAGTATACCTTTCAACTCTTCTTTTTACTTACAGAAGTATCGTAAATAACTAGTTAAGAATGTAAGCTGATAAAAGCACTGCAAGAGAACGAAATTCTGAAATATGTCAGTTTCCTCCCTATTATGAAGGAAACTCAAAGAACAATAATAATACCAGAATAGTTTTTCCTTTAAATAAAAATAAAATAAGAAATAACTCTACAGTCTGGCTGCATCGATTTTTGTTTTCATTTCTGGCTGCAAATTGTCCGTATTCGGAGCAATGTGTATTAATAAACCAGACGAGGTATTTGATTTATCATTCTCAGCTGTTCCGAAGCGTCTTGAAGATAAATGTTTGCAAAGTAATGAAATGTCAATTGAAGCAGTAAATTTGCGTACAATGAATGAGATATTCAGATTTAGCAGAAAATATTTGTGCAGTTAGTTGTGTATATATATATATATATATATATATATATATATATATATATATATATATATATATATATATATATATATATATATATATGTATATATGTATATATGTATGTATGTATGTATGTATGTATGTATGTGTATATATATATATATATATATATGTATATGTATATCCGCGTGTATATGGAGGGTTTTGGTGGTGCCCTTGGTATCACCGAGCCTCAATGCACTCATTCACACTCCCTTCACTTTCTTCGCGGTAGGCAGCGGCCTTGTAAAGGTCCATGAGCGGCAGCAACACTTACCATCAGGTGTACTGTATGCTCGTTTGCCACTGTTTGCAATAAAAAAAAAAAGAAAGACTCGAAATAAAACGCTATACTGACCTGTCTGACCAGCATGGTATAGTAAGTTCAAGTGCCCTCCTATTTTGGAGGAGGCTCGGGACGTATATGGGTATGAGCTCAAATAATGATGATGATATGTGCTTAAAACCACACTACAGAAAAATCTTCGTAAATATGAAATATACCTGTTTTTATATTCATAAATAACATTTGCAATATAATCTTTATGTACATTTTTCTAGTGTACGTATGTATTTCGCTAAACTACTCTCTAAAATTATTTTTACGGATTTTATCGCGTTTGTATTTGATTTCTGATTGCCCTTCATTTCGAACACATTTCAGCGTTCATGGTTACTATAATAACGATGACTAATTGAAAGTGAGACATTTTAGTCGCTTTAGTGTTTGAATCGTTGAATAATCAAAAACCAAATATAAACGCGATAAAATCCCTAATTTGTAATACTCGCGTAAACATAAAAAATCAACAGAAAACCCTATGCCAATATGTCTGACCAACGTGGTTTATTGGGTTAATTTCCTTCCTATTGTAGCGGATGCCCAAACCTAACAGTAGATCTTATGTGGGCTGTGGTGATCACGATAAATTATATGAATGTAAAAACCCTCGCAACACAACGATTATTGGCTTAGTGGAGGATTTTAAAGAAATAATTACAAAAAAACTCGCGCCAAAAAAGTGTTGTCTTTTTAAAACTACACCAAAAGATTAGTACGTCAATTACAGCTTTCCTTTAATCATGATTATGGCTTATAATAAAAAGAAAGTATAAAAAAAATAGGTTTACTTATGTTCAGAACATAATATACTTATATGTCCAAAATTTCTCGTAAATGTTTACAACACTTCGCAAACAATGGTGCAAACGGGGTCTGTTGTTAGACCATAACTTTTAATTCCCGTCCGCGTATAATGGTTTCATTACTGTAATAACGTTTTTGAGTATAAAAATGGCTACTGGGCAGTTCTGTGATGGGCCTGTTTGCGTTAATATCTTTTTATGTAGGTGTGCTATTTTCTCAATTATGTGAAATACGTATTTTAACTGATATAGCTTAATTTAGTCTCATATACTTCCCACTGTTGGGCTCTAACATTAATTTTGTATCATTATATTTTTCGTTAATGATTTCTGATGTTTACGCGAGTATTACACATTTTAAATAAAACAACAGATTTTATCGCGTTTGTATTTGATTTTTGATTGCTCGACGTTTCGAACACTTTGCAGCGTTTATGGTCACGGGCGGACTTCTTAGTCCTTAGTTCTGAGACATCTTGTCTCACGTCCAACAAGTCATCGTTGTGGCAAAAAATTTTCTGCTCTAACATTGGGCAATCAAAAATCAAATACACACGCGATAAAATCCGTAAAGTAGTTATATTTTTCGTTTCTAAAGACAACTGGAGATCACTACATATTATAAAACAAAGTCGCTTTCTGTATGTCCCTATGTATGTATGCTTAAATCTCTAAAACTGTGCAACGATAAAGATTTAATAGAAAGAGTGATTCAAGAGGAAGATTTATATGTATAATACATACATAATATGTCGCTTTCAAGAGTAAACTCTAAAGAAAACATGTTTGTATTGTCTAATCACAGAAAAACTGTGAATGTTGTTTATTCTGTAGTATATTTAGTATCAGCATTGGATCTGTGAGAAGCCGAGACGGGTTGCTAGTAATACAATCAATTATTTTATGATAAATTATTCCTGTTTGGCGACTTAGTAAAATTATAATTTACCACTTTCTAGCCCGGAATCGTAAAACTCTATTAAAGGATCTCATCATTATCATCATCATCATAGCTGATAGCAGTCCCAATGCTAGGCTCGAGCCTCTTCTACAATGGGAGAGAAATTGATGTACTATATCACACTGATTACACAGATTGATATTAGAATTTTATTTCAAGTTTTCCTTCTCATACTCAGATGTTATATGTATATTATATCCCTAAGTCGGCTCTTACGACACCCACGAGCTAAAAAGTGGATGGTGAATTGCATTCTTAGTCCGTCACCACACGGAAACCTTATCTTATTAAAAAGTTTTTGATTTATAAAATAATATTTAAGTACTATTATTTTATTTATTATTTTATAAATCAAAATCCTCAAAAAAACAAATACAAACCGCGATCAAATCCGTAAAATAGTTTTATTTACATTATGTAATACTTGCGTAAACATCATAAATCATTATCGATATATTTATGGAATTCTAAAACATAATTCTTAGGATATTAAGACATTAATATGTAATCAACATAAAAATACAACTAAATGAAATAATGAGCTCAATTACAAACCAAATACACTTTCTACACCTAATATAATTAAAAATACACATTCAATTTACATAGTTATCAATCGACAGTTAGAAATCCTCATTTCTGAATACTTATTTAAATACAAACGAGATAATTTCATACAGATATTGATCTTATTCAATGTTAGAGTATTCGTCTGGAAATTAGTAATTAGGAGATTTTCATCTTGGTCTACTGTTCGACTGTTTGAACTTTGTCCATCTAAAAGAACTCTTTGGATTCGGTGTATTGAAGTAACTTGATACTTTGATTCTAAAGTATCGATAAGCCTACAACACTCTTTGGTAATTAAAACTAATTGGTCAGTCAACCGGTTGAAATTTATGTACCTTTTTACGATCCAAAAGTTTTAGATTATGCTTATTTTGACAAGCGGAGCGATAACTTGAATAATTTGTTGAAATATCGCTATAAATTTTATATCTTTAAGCTCTAGGTAGGTATTGACTGTATTTTATACGTCTTTAAACCACCATTATTAAAATATTATATTATTTAATGTTTTTTAATGTTTACGCAATTATTATACAATATATATTACACATAAAAGGGATATCATCGCGCTTGTACTTTATTTTTGATTACCCGACGTTTCAAACACTTTTCAGTGTTCATGATTACGAGAGAACGAAAGGTCAGGCAATCAAAAATCATATACAAAAACAGTTTTATTTATAATTTTATATTATAACTTATTATAGAGATTAATGTCCTCTTGGATGTGTTTTATAATACCGTGAGCATTATTAATGGAAACTATTCAACTGCACAGGACATAGCAAAAAGCGAGTACCATAAGTTTGTTCAGAATTGCAGCTGCTATTTGATTCCGTGGTAGATTATTACATAGATTAAAAACAACATTAGGTAAGTTGCCTTTAACATTTTCGTGTGATAATGTACTCGTGGATGTAGTAAAAGACGATGATGTGATATGATTTAGGTACATATAACAGCAATTCAAGAAAAGAAAACTCGAAAAAACCCATGTCAAACCTGACGAAGCATACTCCATAATAATTTGCAAGCGATAGTCAATTCTTTCCTATTATGGAAGAGACTTACGCTGAGCAGTGGGACGTATATGACTAAGAAGCTGAAATTAACAATATATAAACGCCTCACAGGACTTAATAATATATTTTGTTGTAAAAAAATAAACCAGTCAGCCTTTTTTAACTGTTTTATGTGCGTGTGTGGGTGTATGTACTATTTACATATGCCTGTATACTGACATTCATGTAACTTCAATTAATTCCTTTTCATAGTTTCATAACGCCAATATTGCTAAGAAGGTTGTATTTTCATCCTTGATAAAAAATATCCAAAAAACACATGCAACTGCACTTTTAATATAGGTATACACATATGGTAAAATATTAAGATATAGCTGCAGCTACAGGCGCACCATTATCGCTAATGCTACCGCTTCCGCTCATGCACTATGGTCATATCTTGCCCTGATTAATTAATATACAAATCAAACACAGAGGAACTACTGGATCATTCATATTATGTACGAGTTTGTTATAATTATAACGGAACTATTTTCATCATAACGACAATGTCTTAAAATTATATTTATTTACATCTATAGTTTCACACCGTTATCCCTTAAGGAGTAAGATTAGGTGTAAGAACCCACCTAAAAGGGAATGCCCATTGAAGTATGGAACACGGTTTCAAATTGTACATTCATGAAACTTACCTTATTTTGTTAGGTTTTAGATATATATTCTACAAGAGAAAAATTATATCTCTAACTCGACGGGTTATAGCAGAAAAAATATTTATTAGTCTTATGAAATTACGTTATTTTCATGTAGGTAAACAAAACAAGTATCGCGTTTTAACGTGTTTTTTCAGTTATAATTTGCTCAATCGCTGCTTAAAAATAATAAAAATGTTATTCCCTTTATCTTATAATGCATATTTGAAGCGTAATGGGTTTTTATAATTCACTAGCAACCCGCCTTCGCTTCGCTTCGGTTTCAGTCGCTTAAACCCGCGTAGTTCCCGTTCCTGTGGGAATACCGGGATAAAATATAGCCTATATTACTCCCTGATATTATAGCTTTCCAATGGTGAAAGAATTTTTGAAATCAGTTCGGTGGTTTAAACGTGAAAGCGTTACAAACAAACAAATAAACATCCTTACTTTCGCATTTATAATATTAGTATGGATGTGTAGGTAGTAGGTACCTATAATTAACGTTAACATCAACCGAAGCCGGCTGGTGAAGATTCACTTTAAAATATTTTAGTAACCATTTCGGTGTTAATAGGTACCATATAGTTATAATAATAATTTTTTTTTATTAATAAATACGTGTGATAATTCTCGTTGCCAATATGTTTAGACATTGCCCACTTAATAAATAATTATAAGTTCGATTTTGAAAGCGGAAATGTCAGTGATGAAAAAAATAAATCATTTGTATATTAACTTGTCATATTCGGTGTTGCCAGTATGACATCATATTATTGTAAATCGATAATCGTTAAGAATTGTCATTCATATGTTTATTATATTATGTTAATGCATAATCATTAGATTAATAAACAAAAATGTGTTATGTAAAATAATCTGCTTTGATTGAAATATTTTATTAGTTATCTTTTTAAATCTTTCTCGCGATCATGCTGACGGTTTGTGCTTTTCAATGTTCATCGACTTCATCTTGTTTTTGAATACCCATTATTAGTTTATTTGTTAAGATATTTTAAGAATCCAGGCTCGTATTGCTATTGAAGCCACAGTCAATATCAGGCATCCAAAAAATATTGTTTGGCAAATAACAGTTTATAACAGGTTTAATTAACGTTACCAAAATCTAAGACACAGAAAATATATACTTTTAAAACGATTTTTGGTTGTATAACATTTTTATTGACATCTATACATACACTTTTAATTTATTATTATTAATAAATAATGAGAATCTTTGAATCCTCAGAAGTATTACATGCTGCCTGGCAAAGGACGATAAAATCATCGTTGAGTGTCGTTTGCCGTTCGATGGTTACTGGCAAATGGTGATTTGTATTTAACCATAATGCGAATAAAGTGAAACTTGTTTTAATTAGGACCTATATAATACCCATGACTAGGAAAATACATTTGTAACAATAAATAAAAAACCGCTACAACTTAACTCTCGTCCTTAAATCGATTAAAATCGAGAATCGATTATAATTAGTATAGTTTTCAATACTGGCAACTATACTGAACAATAAAATAAAAAATGGCCGGAACGTAATTACAAGGACTTGAAACAACTTTTTATTGTTTAGCATATTTAATCCGGCGTTGTGATGGCTTGATATTTTAAAGGGGAGCATGATAATTAAAAACTTAATTTTTGATAATAATTTGATTGCTGTTCTTCACCGCACCCAGTGGAAACCATGAATGGGCATACCCCTTTCTCCATTTAATCTTTTAACGTAGGTTTGAATTCTTTTTCTTCTTAGCCCACATAATTCCCAATGCTGGGCTTGGGTCCTTTAGTAGAGGAAATTAATCTACTATACTATACTGATCTTACATTTGATTAGAGGTTTATATCATAACCTTTATTTGTTTCATTTTATCACATTTATACCACCATTGGGTTGAAGCCTTATCTATAGCAAGAGGAAAATTGCACTACAATACCACGCTGGTCACCCTTATAGATATAGGGTTTGATTTTGATATTTTATTCTATTGCGTAAATGTTATATGCATATTATATCTCTTAGTCTTCTTTTACTGCTGTGTGGTAGCGGCTTCGAATACTACCAACCCTTGCTTTGCTCGTGGGTGTCGTAAAAGACGACTAAGAGCCCTAGATTGACCCGGACCAACTCCATCTGGTACCATTTGGGTCAACGATTACATTCCCAAGGAGGGTTGACGTCACGAAGGCGGCCGGTCATAAAAGTCATTGCCGAAACTTTTTGCAATATGTCAAAACAGATGACATATTGCGTCGACCCCAAGTAATTGGGATAAGAGCACCCACGGCTAATGGAAAGGGTTATATTACAATGGAATATCACCCACTACTAATTTTCCTTGTGGTGACGGATTAAGAATACAATTCACTACTCCCTATAGTCCCTATCTTGCCCGTCGATGTCGGAAAAGACGACTAAGGGATATAATATACACATAAGATCTGTGCAAGCAAAGGAAATCTCGAAATGAAACCCTATACCAACATGTCTGACCAGCACGGTATAGTAGGTTAAATGCCCTCCCATTATGGAGGAGGCCCAAGCCCAACAATGGATCGTATGTGGGCTACGATGATGAGTATTCGTAACTTCTATGACATAGTATTATGATGATAATTTAAGTTATTCCGTATAAACATTAAAGTATTTCTTCTCTTACATTGATTATATCTTTGTCCCTTCGTCATCTTAGCTCATAAGCGTCCCACTGATGGGCTCGAGCCTCTTCCAAATAGGAATAAAATTGACCTACTATACCATGCTGGTCGGATATGTTGGTATAGGGTTTTATTTCAAGTTTTCCTTCTCATCCATAGATGTTATATGCATATTATATCCCTTAGTCGACATCCATGGGCAAGATAGGGAGTGGTGAATTGTATTCATACTCCGTCACCACAGCAATACTTGGTCCCTTAGCGATCCCTTAAGACACCCTTGGAAAAGATAAGAATAGTGGTACATTGTATTCTTAACCCGTTACTATACGGAAGGACAAGTTCAAGTTACAAACTCATAAGTTTTCTGCGACAACCCTAATCATTCCACATTCGTGTTTAAAAGCATTTGCCTAATTGCTGAGATTTGTCTGAGGTATGCCTACAATGCATCTCAAGGTGCGTTTAGACTTACTTAACTACTTGCCTTACAATACAATTTAGGACAAGTACACGCTCTGAATTATTTATTATTAATACGCTTTTATAAACTTGACACGTATATGTCAATGTAACGGATTCTTTTGATATCAACTTAATCGACTTCAAGAATAATCGTTCACGATTATTTTGAAATGCACACATAATAACCGCCAGGTTATATTCCAATAATTACTAGTTTTAAAAATTTAGCATTCTAAATTTCACTGCATAAATGACCATAAAGTGTCTACCATGCCGAGTCATCGGTCCAATTCCCACTGGTAACTCTATTCTTTATGCCATCCATAAATGATTATTGCAAGTTTGCATGTAATTTGTACCCATTAATTACATGTTTGGAAAGTCATCCGCGAAATTATTATTTCTTATTCTAAAAAGCAATTAAAAATATCACATTTTTTTTTAATTAATCTGTTAATACTCATATAAAATAATAGTTGTATAATACATATTTTTGGGCCACCTATAGGACACGATAGCCTATGCAGTTGTCAAGAAAACTAGAAGGGTGTCGTAAGGCCAAAACCTAGTCATATAGATTTAATATCCGCCTTGAGCGATCTATCTGTACCGAAATCTTCAATTCGGTAATATTATTTATTACCTTATTCAGTAGGCTTAATAACTAAACTTATAAATTTGTAGTATGCGTATGTTATAATTTGAGTGCATGTACCCAGTAACACGCACTTTTGATATAAAGAAGCTGTTTTGTTTATTTTTTTGTACATGCATTTATTACCATTTATTTTAATACCGGAGACAATTAGGCATTCGCCATCCAGCCACCCAACTAATAGTATCTGTCAACTCTCCTGTCATTAATGTCTTTTAGTGAAACTAATATACAGAGGCCATCGATAGATTGATGGTTGTATGGATTTAAGCACATAAACAAAAGAAATAATAATATTATATTTATTACTAGCAACCTGCCCTCGCTTCGCTTCGGTTTGAGTCGTTTTACCCGCGAAGTTCCCGTTCCCGTGGGAATACCGGGATAAAATATAGCCTAGTTTACGCCCTGATATTATAGCTTTCCATTGGTGGAAGAGTTTTTGAAATCGGTCCAGCCGTTTTGAAGATTACCCGGAACAAACAGACAGACAGACAGACAAAAATTTTTAATCTGTATTTTAGGCATAGGTGTCGTGCAAATAACCGTGTGAGCATGAAAAAGCCTATTATTTTGACATTACAAACAGACACTCAATTTTACTTATTGGTATAGGTTCATTAAATATACTAATAATAACTGAAAATATATTATTAATTCAACTTGAGCAATATAACAGGTTTTTATCTCAATCCACAATCACAATATATATTTTTTTTTTTTTATTATTATTGGCTTATTATATATATTCTGAGATCGGTAAGTTACATTAATTTCTAACAGATGGCGGTGTAAGTTAGCATATCGACGGGTTTTATACTTTAAATTGGACAATCACTTAATAGATGGCTCAAGGATGTATTGAATAATTCACTACAACATAAATCAATGCATAAATTAAGCATAGCAACACATATGCTCGGATTTGCTAGTCTTTATATCTTTATATATAAATTTCTTGTGCACGGGTGTATGTCACTGAACTCCTCCTAAACGGCTGGAGATATTGATGAATTTTTTTGTGTGCGTTCAAGAGGATTCGAGAATGGTTCAGATTCGCAATTGGATCCAGTACGTGGCGCTGCTTTTATTTTATTTGAACAGAACGTCTGCTGGGTCAGTTACTATAAATCTATATCAATAAATAAAATTGGAGTGTCTGTTTGTAATGTCAAAATAATAGGCTTTTTTCATGCTCACACGGTTATTTGCACGACACCTATGCCTAAAATAGCAATTAAAAAATTTTTGTCTGTCTGTCTGTCTGTCTGTTTGTTCCGGGTAATCTTCAAAACGGCTGGACCGATTTTAAAAATTCTTTCACCAATGGAAAGCTATTATATCAGGGCGTAAACTAGGCTATATTTTATCCCGGTATTCCCACGGGAACGGGAACTACGCGGGTAAAACGACTATAACCTAACCTATAACCGAAGCGAAGCGAGGGTGGATTGCTAGTATAAAATAAAACTGAAATTACTAAGTTTAATGTTGCTAATATGTAAACAAAGCACAAAGCCGTAGAGCACAATATAACGCGGTAACATTTACGGCAGATCCAACACCAGACGCTATCAATTATATTAATTAGACTTACAGTACTGAAACAGCAACGATATTTGAATGGATATTTTACTAAGAATTTTAATTAAACGTACACTGTAATATATCTAATGGTGGTTTTGAATAGTTTATGAAGAATAAATTAATGTTGGAAGTGTGGTGAAGAATACGGTTAGGCTACGATAGAAGGATCTGCGCCTAATGCCGCCCTAGCCGAGGCCGCGGGTGATTGGACCGGGGAATTGTCCGTCACCCGCAGAGAGGCTGACCGCGTGATGGCGACCAACGTCCCAGGACGTCGAGAGGTGAGGTTACCCGAAAGGGTATTCCGTCGGGCCGACCACTGACGACAAGTCACATCTGCTCCGATGGTCGGCCCAACAACGAGGTGACGTGGGTACGGGTGGGTTATGCGCCCGCGCGCCGTCCTTTCATCGCCCCGGAAGAACTGGACCGCGCGTGCGCTTAACATAGCCCACCAAAAAAAAAAAAAAAAAAAATAGGCTACGATAGAAGAATACGGTTTACCATCCCCTTTTCTTGCTCCTAATTTTTTTTTTATTTGTGTGTGTATAGCTGTTGGTCACAGATGACCTTGACAGTTTAGCCCGGACTATGGGTGAGCGCTAATGGCTCTGCTCCTAATCTATATCCATTCTAATATATAAAGCTGAAGAGTTTGTTTGAACGCGCTAATCTCAGGTACTACTGGTCCGAATTGAAAAATTCTTTCATTGTTAGATATCCCATTTATCGAGGAAGGCTATAGGCTAGGTATATATCATCATCTCTCCATCCTCCTGTTTAAATTTGTTGCGGGTCCCAAGACAATTAAAATTATTGCGACTGTCTGAGGGTCAAACCTCGGTATGATCTATGGGGACCGTTTTGGATCCTGGCATACAGGAGTTACAATGATGGGAATGTGTGGTGGGATTAGTCCCCAAAAAATGCAAGAGAAATATAATTCGAAATAAAACCCTTATCAACCCATCTGACCAACGTGGTATAGAAAGATCGATTTTCCTCCCAATGTAGATGAGCCTCGTGTTCAATATTGGGACGTATATAAGCTGTGATGATGAAGAGAATACGTTTATATTTTCCGTGTGGTGACGGAGTGAAATAATTTTGACTACAAATATGGCGCAATGGTGATAATAATTTTTGCGACAATATTACCTCTATTAAACCGTGTGGTGACGGAGTAAGAATACAATTCACCACCCCCTATCTTACCCGTGGGTGATCGTACGAGACGACTAAGGGATATAAAACGCATATAACATCTATGCGAGAGAAGGAAAACTCGAAATAAAACCCTATACCAACACGTCTGACCAGCGTGGTATAGTAGGTCAATTACCCTTCCATTATGGAGGAGGCCCGAGCCCAACAGTGGGACGTATATGGGCTGAGATGATGATGATGATGATGATGATTACCTCTATTTATACCCCTCTGGAGTAAAAGGCAATCAAAAAAGGTTCGCTACTTAACTATCACAATGGTCACTCCTCTATTACCGGTGATTGTCGTACAAGGTGACAAATGGATATAATACGCATATAACATGTAAGAGAAGGAAAACTCGGAATAAAACCTTATACCAACACGTCTGACCAGCGTGGTATAATAGGCCTCTTATTTTGGAGCAGTAAGGTATATTTGAGCCGAGATGAGGAGATGATGATGAGGGTTATACTGGTCTCAAGAAAGATAAACTTACCCCTCGGTGAAGGCTATCCGCTGGTTGGGCTACTGAAGATGAAAAAAATAATTTCTTCGGTATAAACCCGTTTTAGTACCTTAGTTAGCAGAGGGGAATAATACCGAATTATAATTTAACCATAGCTTGACAAAAAAGTCTGTGTAAATATATTAGTCGGCTTTAACGACACGCTTGAGAGGTATAAACAAACAAACGGTTAATACGTATGTAGACAATTTAATCTTAGAATGTAACAATTAGCTGACACAGGGAACAACACACGTTTCGTGTAATTCTGTTTGCGGAAATAGATTACGAATGTACCAATACCTATTGATTTGTATTTAGATAGAGAATGGTATAAGCCCTATAATGAATGCTATTGCACAGATGGCGTAGTGGTTAAAATACCGACCCCACAATACCAGTATCGAGGGTTCGAATCCCGCGCAGGACAAAACTTTGTGCGATCCACAAATTGTTGTTCTGAATCTGGATGTAATTTGTGTTCGTTAGCTATATGTTTGTAAAGTCCTCCGTAATACATGCTTAGTACAGGATGTTGACATTAAAAAAAAATTAAAGTTATACTGGTATTTACCGTGTGGTGACTGAGTAAGAAACTATTCACCACTGCCATCCGTCATGCCCGTGGGTGTCGTATAAGACGACTAAGGGATATAAAAACTCGAAATAAAATTCTACCAAGGTGGGTGACCAGCGTGGTGTAGTAGATAATATATAGGTTCCTCCCATTGTTAAGCAGGCTTGAAAAAATTTCAATCAAGCCGGCTTGGCTTGAAAAATTTTTTGGACGTAGCACCATCAAAATTATTATTTATCACTGTAAGTACCAATTACTGTGCTGTCTTTCTTTTCCTTTTTTTTAGGGGTGGACCAAGGTCATCTCACTCGCCGCGCGGCTACATCCGGGGCGATAGTGGAGCGCCGCGTTGCCTCATGACCCACCCGTCGCCTTCGCCATTGGGCTGACCACCGAGAGTTCCTTGTCTACAGTTGTCGACCCGACGGAATACCCCGGTCGCGACGTGCTCCCTCAGGGACGTCGGTCGCCGTGACGCGGTCGCCCTCTCGGTGGTTGACGGACTAAATCTCTGGTCCAGTCAACCGCGGCCTCGACTAAAATCCCCATCTTAAAAAGGGTTCAACATGCCTAAAGAAATTTCGACATCAAAATTTAACATCTACCGTCTCGCCTCATCAGCCAAATTTCATCATTTCACAAAGAAACCATCTGCCAGGTATTGATTTCAACACGCTATAAATATTCAGCTAACCGAAGCTTTAACTTTTTAGGCAGATCATTAAGTAATTTGACCAAACTAGTGATGGCTTGATGAGTTCGCGTGCATTCAGTAAACAAAACACTTCAAATAAATCAAATGTAATAAGTCACAAGTTAATAGCGTTTTCATTCATTCATCTCGGCTCAGATACGTCCCACTGCTGGGTTCGATCCTCCTCCACAAATAGACGGGCAATTGACCTACTATAGCATGCTTATACTATATTCTAATTATATTCTTCCGTGTGGTGATGAAATAAGAATACTATTCACTACTTCTTGCACATGGTTCTCGTAAAAGACGAATAAGGGATATGACATGCAGATAACATCTGTGCCAGAAATGAAATCTCGATATTATTTTTTGGGGCGTGGGCGAGAGAGGGTCGGCCTCCGCGACTCCGTAACCCACCCGTGATACATCGCCTTCGTCGTTAGGCCGACCACCGGTGCAGGGTGACTTGTCGTCAGTGGTCGGCCCGACCGAATACCCCTTGAGGAGTACCCTCTCCTTGATCGACGTTCCCAAATAAGAGAACGTCGGTCATCGTCGCGTGGTTGGCCTCTGGGCGGGTGATGGACTAACTCCCCGGTCCGGTCACCCGTGGCCTCTACGAGGGATATTAAACCCTATACCAATATGTGTGACCAGAGCGGTATAGCAGGTTAATTTTCTTTACATAATGCAAGAGGCTCGATCCCAAGAGTGGGACTGGCATTGGCTGAGATGAGATGCTATCACGCTGATCAGACGGGTTCATAGATGGTTTTATTTCGAGTTTTCCTTCTATTTCAAAGGTTTTATATACATATTATATACTAGCAACCCGCCCTCGCTTCGCTTCGGTTTCTGTTGCCTTATCCCCGTTGTTCCCGTTCCCGTGGGAATACCGGGATAAAATATAGCCTAGTTTACTCCCTGATATTATAGCGTTCCATTGGTGAAAGAATTTTTGAAATCGGTCCAGCCGTTTTGAAGATTACCCGGAACAAACAGACAGACAGGCAAAAAAAAATTGTATTTTAGGCATATGTATAGTGCAAATAACCGTGTGAGCATGAAAAAGGTCTATTATTTTGACATTACAAACAGACACTCCAATTTTATTTATTGGTATAGATTCACAGATAAGAGGATGGTAAATTGTATTCTTATTCCGTCACCATACGGGAATAGTGGCGCTACTAGCTACTCACTACTTTGTTCACATCTGAAGTTAAGAAACACGCTTCATCATCATCACCTCGGCACATGTACAACCCGGCGTCCCAATGCTGAGCTCGAACCTCCTCCACTATAAGACGGAAATTGATCATAACATACTAGTCAGACAAGTTGGTATAGGATTATATTTTGAGTTTTCCTTCTTTTGTATAGATATTATATGCTTATTATATCCCATAGTCATCTTTTACGACATCCACGAGCAAGATAGGGTAGTGAAATTGTATTCTTATTCCGGCGCCACATAGAAAAACTAAGATGGTAGTGAGTTGAAAGTGGTAGGAGTACACTGCTGACGTTTGTCTGTCTACAGCCGCGGGCCGGTCCCTCTGGGGACACCACACTCTCGCTAAAAATTGACGTCCTAGTACTAGCAATTTGTCATTGCGCTTCGTTCGATAAGTGAGAGAGACGGAAGCCCAATTGTCTGAGGGTATTTGCGTGTAGTGGGTTTTAATGATGTCTTTAGTAACACCGAACCTCATTGCATGCATTCACACTCCCTTCACTTTCTTCGCGGTAGGCAGCGGCCTTGTAAAGGTCCATGAGCGGCAGCGACACTTACCATCAGGTGTACTGTTTGCTCGTTTGCAATAAAAAAAAACTATTCCTAATTTTAACATCTATAGGCGAGGGTGAATCTGATCGATGGCGTAGCGCTTTTTTTTTTTTTGTTTGAACTACGAGTGTTAGCCTCAGATGGCTGTTACACCCTTACGCGGAACTAGTGGTGAGTGCTGAGGGCTCTCAACCCAAAAGATGGCGTAGCGTTAACGCCACGCTTGGATATGTACATTTGTGTAACGAAGTCATAATCTGGTTTAGAATTTTGTACAACGCCATCTAATGAGCTTAAAATAAATTATTAACCTAAAAACATCATTTCCTGGAAAAGAAATCGTAATATTTTATTAATACTTTATGCTATATTAATGCCTGTTGTAATCTGTTATTTTGTGCATATATACTTGTTCATAATAATAGCCTAGCAAAGTTCAATTAGCGGCAGCAACAGTTAGCATTAGTTGTACTGTTTGCTCGTTTGCCACCGTTTCCATAAAAAAAAAGATTAGTAATATCTTTTAAAATCGCATTTAGTAAGTAGTAATATAACATAATCATTGAATCTCTAAGGAACTAACAAACCCTTAATTAAACATTCAGTCCAAGGATTTACGGTTCAACGTTAGAAATTCAAAGGTTAAAAACTCTGTAATAATTTCATGTCGAAGTACACGCTTCATTTAGTTGCCTTTGATGATATTTTTACTGTTAAGTCATTTCCGTAAGTAGTATTTTTATGAGGTTGAAATATCTTGACATTCTGTAATAAAAGACTAAAAATGATTTAAAGACATTTATTTAAAGGAAATTGTTCAAAGTTATTGGGTTCTTATTTGCGACCCTTTACGGGTTTTAATTTAGCCCAGGATATAACTAAATCACTAAAACCTAAACGGTAGTTATGTGAAATGGATGTATCCCTTACCTCTAATATGGTTGAGGGGAGTGACGACTCTGATAGTTAAATTCGTGACAATATATCGCTCGTGTCGTAAAAAAGACTACAGAATTAAATATGCATATTATAATGAGAAGAAGAGAAGGAATATTTGAAACAAAACTCTATACCAACACTTTGGACTATCGTGGTGAAGTAAGTCTCCCATAGTGAAGGAGGCTGGAGCCCCACGTTGGGACGTATATGAGCTGAAATGATGATGGCTGGATCGAATCTCATAAGCAGCAACTCTATCGCGAGTATACTACACACGAACGATGTCTTTCTGTGTGGTGATGGAGTAAGAATACAGTTCACCACCCCCTTCTTCTGCAAGGGAAGGACGACTAGAAATAAAAAATAAAAATAGGTCCATTTCGGTCCTATTAGTGAAGAAGTTCAAGTATAGCAGTGGGGCAGGTATATATGAACTATGAAGATGATATTAAAATATTGTCCTGTAATCATCATCATCATCATCATCATCTCAGCCCACATACGTCCCACTGTTGGGTTCGGGCCTCCTCCACAATGAGAGGGAATTTGGCCTACTATACCATGCTGGTCAGACATGTTGGTATAGGGTTTCATTTCGAGTTTTCCATCTCTTGCATATTATATCCCATAGTCGTCCTATACGACATCCACGTGTAAGATAGGGAGTGGTGAATTGTATTCTTACTCCGTCACCACACGGAAAGTCCTGTATGAAATTGTCCTGTATGGAAATCGAACCCGTAACACTTAAAACGGTAGCTCTGCATCTTAACCACTATACTATCTGTGCAGTCAAAAAATTATAAATGTATGTTAAAAATAATATTAATTACGATCCCGCTCGACGACTGTCACTTGTGAAACATCTCACTATTATACTATCGTGAACCTTATTATATAGATCATAAAGTTTATAATGCAATATCCGTTATACAGCTGATTACTTTGCACGTTGGTTAACCTGTTATTACTATCGTGTATATGCCAGTTTTGATTGCGACTTTCAGAATATAATTTGAAAGGATATTTTCCGTTTTGACATTGACGGGTTGTTTGCAATTATACACTAATAAACAGTCCTGATTT
The DNA here is from genome assembly GCA_032191425.1 of Lymantria dispar. Classification (NCBI taxonomy): domain Eukaryota; kingdom Metazoa; phylum Arthropoda; class Insecta; order Lepidoptera; family Erebidae; genus Lymantria; species Lymantria dispar. The sequence goes on along the minus strand of CM063468.1, from coordinate 8,479,737 downwards.
CACTCGTATATAAATATATATTCGTGGCTAAATACATAATCTAAAGTTGTAGGCCTTTTTTTTCATGCTGTGGAAATGCATTTACGCACTATCCTCCGCCAGTCACAGATAGGGGAGTGTGTGTGGGTCTCGCCGGCCACAAAAGTGACCGAAATACCCACTAAAGCCACAGCGGCCCCTTGCGCGCTTTTACGGGGTGCCGGAGAGATCATCTGATGACATTCTATCCTCGACACCCCAATAAAGATGTAGGCCTAAGAATTAGTACGTTAAAATGGCAATAGGCAGGCCACATCGCTCGTTAAATCGACAATCGTTGAGGTAGAAAGGTTGTCGAGTAACGACCGCGAATCGAACGACATACCAAAATCATTGGATGTAAGTGGCACAGTGCCGTTTCGAGTGGTATTCTTTGGGGAGACCTATGTCGTATAGCGGACGGCAATGGGCTGATGGATGGAATAACCTGACGTATCCCTGGAAATAACAATCAATGTATTGCATAGACGGCGATTCAGTCCCCATCATCATTATCTCAGCTCATACATATCCAATTGTTGGGCTCAAGCCTCCTTAACAATGGGAGGTCAGATGGTTTGGTATGATCACTGACGACAAAGAACTCGGCACCGGTGGTCGGCCCAAGGACGAAGGCGACGTGCTACGGGTGCAGCGACCATGGCTCATCCCTCCAAAAAAAAATAAGGAAGTAGTATAAGGAAGTAAAGTATAAGGTTTTATTTCGAGTCTTTCTTCTCTTGTACAAAATATATCTTAGTCGTTATTAACGACGCCCTAGGCGGCAGCCGAGTTGATACAGGCGTCTACTCCTGTATATGATTAATAGTAAGTTGTTGTTATTCGGCCCAACGACGAAGGCGACGTGCATCATGGGTGGGTTGCGGGAGTTGCGCGCTTACGCCCCTCTGTCGCCCCGGACGGAGTGGTGCGAGGAGCGCGCCGATCGCAGCCCACCCGAAAAAAAAAATGTGTATGTTATTATAATTATAGTTTATTTAATTTTAATTTAATTTTAGTAATAATAATATCATAATATAGTAATTTCATAATATTGTGAAAAATTTTGCTAAAACCCAGGGGAGCTTCATTTGCCAACAAACTGTAATACAGTTTGGCAGAAGTAACAAATTAATTGTAAGTATGTGCATTTTTCCTTTAATAAATTTATTTCTATTCTAAAAAAAAAATCTGTTCTATTCTACACTGATCAGACGGGTACTTATACAGCTTTTTTTTTCTAATTTCCTTCTCTTGTATAAATGTTATATGCATATTATATCTCTGAGTCATCATTCAGTACACTGACGGACAAGACAGAGGAAGGTAAATACCTACGCCAATTCGGAGGCTCTATACAGAAAATCCTTTATTTAATGACTTAAAAATACAATATTGATTTATGTGAACTGCACAGATTATTAAAATAATCACACATCAAGATTTATTTGCATCCTCTGTGAATTGTTGCCGTATAAAACGGGACTTTGCCCGTATATAATTTGTAAGGAAATACCATTGACACAAATCTATTATCTAGATACCGGATACATGTTTGCCAAAACGCAATTAAGTCAAGGACAGCATTATATTAAAATGATTTGTAGAAGACCGTTAGACTTCGTTCTAGATTTTTTTTAATATATTAAATTTAATTAAATGATCTTAATATCTGTAGTACCGTTACAATGATTTGTAGCGATATATCCGTTGTTTTAGTACAGTATTTTTAAAGCATAATTCGCGACACATTCAAATTTTCATTCAAATTCTGTATTTGCCATTAACAGGGAACACTCATACAGGTGTTGAAATACATTATCATCGCAGCCCACATACGTCCCACTGTTGGGCTCGGGCCTCCTCCACAATGGGAGGGAATTTGACCTACTATACCATGCTGGTCAGACATGTTGGTATAGGGTTTCATTTCGAGTTTTCCTTCTCTTGCACAGATGTTATGTGCACATTATATCCCATAGTCGTCTTATACGACATCCACGGGCAAGATAGGGAGTGGTGAATTGTATTCTTACTCCGTCACCACACGGACATAAAGTTCATTAAAATATATAAATACATTAAAAATATATAAATACATTAAGTTCAAGACTATTTAGCCGTAAACATAGTATGCAAAATATCATAAAACAAGAAAATAATTAAGTTAATAGTTTCAATTTATAAGCATTAATTGCAATCCATAAATTCATATACGTCCCACTGCTGGATTCGAGCCTCCTCCCCAATAGAAGGGAAATTGACCTACTGTACCTTGCTGGTCAGACATGTTGTTATATGGTTTCATTTCGAGTTTGCCTTCTTGCGTACAGATGTTATATACATAGTCCTTTAGTCGTATTTTACAACATTTACAGACAAAATAAGGAAATGTGAATTTATTCTTATTCTGTCACTACATGGAGAATTATTTCATAAGTCATCATTTGCCTGGCCTCATCCCACGCGGAGTGGGGTCGGCACAACATGTTCAGTCTTGAACCCATGTTGTATGAGAGATACGGCTATTTATTTTATGGCCGGCCGCCTGCCTGACGCCAACTCTTCTTGGGAATCTTTGTTTATGGAAAAAAGATGGGACATGGCGGATGAATATGGAAGAAAATGGGTTAAGGATACTACTGTCATAGGATATAGGAAGGAGGCACGACAGCAGCAGCTGGAGCAGCCCGGGATCGCGTGCCCGTAGTGGAACTAATCAGTTGACGGATAGACAACTGGTAGTAACACCCTCTTTTTTTTTGTTGGGGATGGGTTGCGGTCGGCGCGCTCCTCACACCACTCCGTCCGGGGCGACACAGGGGCGTAAGCACGCAACTCCCGCAACCCACCCACGATGCACGTCGCCTTCGTCGTTGGGCCGACCACCGGAGCAGGGTTACTTGACATCAGTGGTCGGCCCGACAGAATACCCCTATTGGGGCACCCTCCCAGTAACACCCTCTGAACATTATTTCATTTTCATTCAACAACAGAATTATTTCATAAGTATTTTAACAATATTTTTGAAGGTATTCTTTCAGTGCGTTAGAGAAATACATTTTTACGATGCGCGTGCACACCGTCACGAAAAACCGACACCTTGAAGTTAGCTAGTCAACATTCTCTACGATGCGCGCGCACAGCTTCACAAAAGTCAACTAGATAATGCATTATAATAAAATTTTCAATATATTACATGCCTTTTTTGCTATTATTAGTTGTTTTTTTTTTTTTCTATAAATGTAGTTAGGTACTATAACTATGCGTGTCATGCCGCCCTAGCCGGGGCCGCGGGTGACGTGACCGGGGAGTTAGTCCGTCACCCGCCGAGAGGCCGACCGCGTGAGGAAAGACCGACGTCCTCCCCGAGGGGGGGACGTCGGTCGACGAGAGGGTACCCCAAGTAGGGGGTATTCCGTCGGGCCGACCACTGATGACAAGTAACCCTGCTCCAGTGGTCGGCTCAACGACGAAGGCGACGTGGTGTTCGGGTGGATTGCGGGTGTGCGTGCTTACGCCCCTCTGTCGTCCCGGACGGAGTGGTGCGAGGAGCGCGCCGACCGCAACCCAATCCCAAAAAAAAAAGGTACTATAACTACGTTTATAGAAAAACTATATACATACATATACATTTAGAAAATTTTATCTTATTGCGCTAAAGAAGTATAAATTCTTAAGTGCGTACATAAGTATACAAATACGCTTTGTTTTGTATTTTATTTTATGAATCATGTTATATTATAAACAAAAAGTAATGCCGACATATCAATAATTGAAAATAGTATTGGAGATGCGACGCAAAAATGTTGTTTTGAATAAAACATAAGATGTTTTCAATTTCAATCACGTCAGCGGTTCCCATAACATTCACATAAGCTTATTTATAGTCAAAATGTCTGTGTTTTGACGAAGTAAGAATTCTTCAACTTTTTTTTTTTTTTGGGGTGGGCTGCGGTCGGCGTGCTTCCGCACCACTCCGTCCGGGGCGACAGAGGGGCTTAAGCACGCAACACCCGCAACCCACCCGAACACCGTGTCGCCTTCGTCGTTGGGCCGACCACTGGAGCAGGGTTACCTGTCATCAGTGGTCGGCCCGACGGATTACCCCCTACCCGGGGTACCTTCCCACAGACCGACGTCCCCCCCTCGGGGAGGACGTCGGTCTTTCCTCACACAGAATTCATCACCCTGACTTTTTCATGGGTATCTTAAAATTTAACTAAGATATATAAGGTGTGCTGACAGAATGAGAATACAATTCACCACCCCCCTCTCATACCCGTGGGTGTCGTAACAGACGACTAAGCGATATATTACGCATATGACATCTATCCAAGAAATGGAAAACTCGAAACAAAACCCTCTACCAACCTGTCTGACCAGCATGGTATAGTAAGATCGATTACCCTCCTATTATGGAGGAGGCTCGCGCCCAGCAGGGAAACGAATATGAGCCGAAATGATGATAATGAATGATGATATAATATGCTAACTCTGTGGATGAATAGAAAAACTCGAAATAAAATCTTACATTTCAAGTTTTCCTTCCCTTGCGTGGATTTTATATGCATATTTAAGTCCCTTTCCGTGTGGTGACGGAGTAAGAATACAATTCACCACTCCCTATCTTGCCCGTGGGAATCGTAAAAGATGACTATGGGATATAATATGCACATATAACACCTGTGCAGAAGAAGAGAAGGCAAACTCGAAATAAAACCCATAACCAACATGCCTGACCAGCATGGTATAATAGGTCAAATATCATTCAATTGTGGAGGATGCCCGAGCCCAACAGTTGAATCTATGTAGGCTGCGATGATGATGATGATGATCTAATCCCTTTGACGTCTTTTCCAATACCCACGAGCAAAAGAGGGAGTGGTGACTTGTATTACTTACTCCGTCATCACACAGCAAATTTCTCTCCTTTTAACGACGATAAATTACATTTTAACTGTAATCCTACGAAATTATTTGCATAGCAGCCAAACAATTGGCATAATTCACACCAAAAACAACAATTCAATAAGAAAAATCAACGCATCTACAACAAAAAAAAAGAAACATTTGAGTAATTTGACAAAGGCTCGACTAACGTTGTAATACGAACAATTTGCCGGAGTAATGATATAGAAAATTGCGCCAAACGGCGCGCCTAAACGTAAGTGACGCGCAAGCGATGATTTTAGTTGCGTCATTAAATATTACTCTCACGGAGGAAACCTGATTGAGAAGATGATTTCGATATTGATCTATATTACTGTTAAAAACCGAAGAGTTTAGTGACCGGTTCAATGCTATCACTACTTATCCGTGTAACTATCATCATCATCATTTATCATCATCACCATTCAACGCGCAACAACTATCACCAGATCGTCGGTCTACTTAGGGACTTCCTATACTGCATCGTCCGATACGTAATCGCTACTCTACAATCTGACTTCCCCAGCGGTTGTCGGTTTGTCGAGTGATGTAGCCTCCCCATTGCCACTTCAGCGTGCTAAATCTTCTGTCATTACTAATCTGTCAATATCATCTTGGATTTGAATATTTTGTGACTTGCCATCTGCCTAAACCTACCACACATTCGCGACGCTGTCACTTCTGTAAGTCATATTTCTCAATGGCCTCCATGAATTACACAGAGATTTTAAGAAAATACAAGAAAAGGTTTTTAGTTGTCTTGGTACACTCAACAGATTTAATTAGAAAGAAGGAGGACTTGTAAAAATTTCACTGCCCTCCTATGCGCAGTGCTTCCATATGAAGCAAAATGGACATTAACTATTTTTTTATGTATCATAATATAATAGAGCTTATGGGGTTTATATGTGAGCCTTAAGATTTTTTGGAATAGGCAGGTAGGATAGGTACCCTATGGCAGAAACGCGTTATTGCACGTAAATTTCCTCGAGTTACTACTAAATCCGTCTAATAATAAATACTTTAGACTGTCAAACATGGCATACATAGACTTTCCTTGAAAACATAATCTTGATCATATGTTGCCTAACTTGTTGTTGAGCTTTTAGTAACTTTTTAACAACACCCAATGAATCATCATCAATTAATTGAGATCAATGCAATATGTATTCTATTTCCACCATATATAATACAAAAGTATTGGCAATAATGTCTGCCTTGTTTTTTTTTTTTGTGGGTGGGTCGCGGTCGGCGCGCCTCCTCACCACTCCGTCCGGGGCGACAGAGGGGCTTAAGCACGCAACTCCCGCGACCCACCCAAAAACCACGTCGCCTTCGTCGTTGGGCCGACCACTGGAGCAGCGTTAACTTGTCGTCAGTGGTCGGCCCGACGGAATACCCCTAATAATGCCTGCCTGACGTTAAACTTCCTTGGGAATGTAATTGTTGATCAATCGATATTAGCTGATGTAGACAGGTTGATATAAACCAGGTGCAAGGTGCAAAAGTAAGGGTTAATAGTATTCGTAGTCGCCATCATACCAAAACAACACTCAACGAATATGATCGATTAATTATCTATACCATAAATAAAATTGGAGTGTCTGTTTGTAATGTCAAAATAATAGGCTTTTTTCATGCTCACACGGTTATTTGCACGACACCTATGCCTAAAATATAGATTAAAATTTTTTTGTCTGTCTGTCTGTTTGTCTGTCTGTCTGTTTGTTCCGGGTAATCTTCAAAACGGCTGGGCCGATTTCAAAAATTCTTTCACCAATGGCAAGCTATAATATCAAGGCGTAAACTAGGCTATATTTTATCCCGGTATTCCCACGGGAACGGGAACGACGCGGGTAAAACGACTAAAACCGAAGCGAAGCGAGGGCGGGTTGCTAGTGTATTATATGTTTGTAAATATGTGATAAGACTCGTAAGCATATGCTTATCAGTCTTATCACATATTGACTACATAGATAGCGTAGTGGTTTAGATATCGACCTATCGTGTCAACGTCATGAGTTCCAATCTCACTCAGGACAATGCTTAGTACGATCCACAACTTGTTGTTTTAAGTCTGGATGTAATTTATGTCCATTGATTATATGTTTGTAAAGTCCCAGTCCGCAACACAAGAATTATTGCCTTAGTGCAAAGTGTTTGCTTTAAAAAAAACCCAATGATATACTAATTATAATATTCCTTAAATAGAAAAGGCGTAACACATTTTACTAATTAGTAATAACCTTCTTAATTTTTATAACAAGATTATTTACTAATACGTTCAAATGTAATTCGTTAATAAATTAACGTGTATTTTTTTCGGTTGTAAATTATTAAATGATACCAATTTGGATTTGTACCATAAATAAGATATAATTAAAAAAGTTCAAGGTATGCTACAGGCAATGCATCGTTCCGTTAATTGGATTCATTATAATTATTATTTGGGAACGGACTCGTCAAAGTTTTTAAATAGTTGCTTTGTAAATAAGTATTTGAATGTAATAAATCGGGTCATGTTTTTGTAGATTGAAAAGGACCGTGATTTATTTATTCTTGTTGTTGAATTGATTACAATTGCTGTTTGCCGTTATTTGCCCGTGGGAGTCGTAAGAATCGACTAAGGGCCTCATCAGAAGAGCAGGCAGTAGCTATGTTCTAAGAAATTTGTAACACCTACTGCGATCACCAACCCGCCTGCCAAGCGGGGCGATTATGGCATTATGTATTCCTCTTCAAAAAATATGGATAAAATGGCAATAAATAGATCAAATCGATTCAAATCATTTATTATGCATAAATCCCGAGAAGGCATTTACATATTGTCAAGTTTACAAAATTAAATTAAATTACCCAAAAAAAAAACTACCACCGGATCGGAACGGTAACGGGTTAAGAATATAATGAATCATTTTCAATCACCTTTATCTTTTTAAAGGGTGTCTTAAGAGATCACTAAGGGACAATTTTTTTCTGTGGTGACAGAGTAAGAATATAATGCTCTACTTCATATCTTGGCCGTGGATGTTGTAAAAAACGACTAAGGGATTATGATATTCATACAACATCTATGCAAGAGAAGGAAAACTCGAAATAAAAGCCTGTACCAACCTCTCTGACCAGTGTGGTAAAGTAGAACAACTTCCCTGTCATTGTGGAGGCGACTCAAACTCAGCAATGGGACTTTAAGTCGCTACACAGGTATAATCCTTACTAATATTATAAATGCGAAAGTATGTTTTGTTTGTTTTTTTGTTACGCTTTCACGCTTAAATCACCGCACCGATATCAAAAATTCTTTCACCAATGGAAAGCTATAATATCAGAGAGTCACATACGCTATATTTTATCCCGGTATTCCCACGGGAACAGGAACTACGCGGGTAAAACGACTGAAACCGAAACGAAGCGAGGGCGGGTTGTGAGTTTATCATAACATAGTTTATTATATTACTTGCTGTTGTGTTTGGAAAGGAAAATAAAATAATACAAAATTGTCGCCATAAAAATATTGGAAGATAACAAGCGCGTCACTCAAGCAAGTGTATATCATTTGTCAAACACATTTTATAGCATACACGTAGATAGTATACAAAACAATATATTTAAGAACAGCATTTTTGAAGTGTAAACTTCCTTTGGCGTACCGCACACATATTTTTTCATAGTCTGTGAGTGAAGCTGATCCGTCACCCTCTAAGGTGAAATACTCCATCGGGTGATCTCGGGACCGTCGAGTGTATCTAGGGATGCAAACGAAACATCGGATGTTTCAATAAAAAAACATCGATGTTTACCATTGATGTTCATTATTGCGAAACATCGATGTATCGATGTTATTTTCTACGATGTTTTAACATCAATGTTTTGCCGGACATCTGTTTGAAATGTATGGTCATTTAAGCAAAACTTGGGTAACAATCTATTTACCAGAGTGCATGCTACAGTTAAGCTTGTAATAACTGTACTGAATAGAGAAATATATGTTAAATATAACTTTATTTCTCCACTCTACAACTCCCTTGTTCTAAAGACTCACCTATTCGATGATAATATTGTTACAGATAATAAATATAGCTTACATTTTGAAATTAAAGTTATTTGCAAGATCGTCAAAAAAACATCGCTGTTTCGATACATCGATGTTTTAGGTTTCGATATTTGCATCCCTAAGTGTATCCGAGCGAAAAAGATACAGTCACCCGCTCTTCACTGCTGTGTTGCTGTGTTTACTATATTCCATTGATATGTAATAATTGCTATTATTAATTATTATCTATTATTCAATAGTTATTATTGATACGTAATAATAATTATTTTAATAATCATTTGTTGCCGATGAAATTTTCACTTCTGCCGTGCGGTCTTAAGCACACATGCATTAACTTTTTTGTTTTTTTTTTGGGGTGGGTTGCGGTCAGCGCGCTCCTCGCACCACTCCGTCCGGGGCAACAGAGGGGCATAAGCATGCACACCCGCAACCCACCTGAACACCACGTCGCCTTCGTCGTTGGGCCGACCACTGGAGCAGGGTTACTTGTCATCAGTGGTCGGCCCGACGGAATACCCCCTGCAACTTTTTTGTTTAGGACTCTGTCGACAATCGGTTGTCTACAAACACAGCCAGCCGTCCGGATTAGTACTACACTCTCGCATAAAATCGACATCTGAGTAGCAATTTGTTACTCCACATCATTCGGTGAGCGAGAGAGCTGGAAGCCCAACTTTCTAAGGGTATTTGTGTGTGGTGAGTTTTGGTGATACCTTTAGTATCATGGAACCTTATTGCATGCATTCACACTCTCTTTATTTACGGTAGGGAGCAGATAAGGTCAATGAGCGGCAGTATCAATTACCAATAGCTTTGCTTTTTCCTTGTCACGAACAAAGATAAAAAATCTTTCATACCATTGTTACACCTGTAAGCTAGGATAGACAACAGTTTTCATAGATGACAAAGAGGTTTAATAGATATTCCCCAAAAACGATTTCAGTTGCTTTAACGCCCTTAACACTTAATTAGAGAAGTTAAACAGAAGGAGTTGGAAAAGATTAATTCTTTTTCCCTAATATTTAATGCCAAGTCGCTCGACTTGAGCCAAATTTAACTGATCATAATTGCCGTCTCAGCTTATAAACGTCCCACTGCTGGCCATGCCTTCCTCTCCAATAGGAGGGAAATTGGCCTACTATGGTATAGCTGGTCAGACATGTTGGTATATGGTTTTATTTTGAGTTTGCGTTCTCTTGCACAGATGTTATATCATATTATATCACTTAGTCGTCTTTTACGACACCCACGGGCAAGATAGGAAGTGGTGAATTGTACTCTTACTTCGTCACCACATAGAAAATTATCGTCATCATCATCATTCAACCTTTCGCCATTCATTGCTGAATGAAGGGCTCCCTCATTCCACCAAAACGTGCAGTCCTGTGTCGACGGCATCCAATTCACCCAGCAACTTTCACTACGTCGTTGATCTACCTGATAAGGAGACATTCTAATTTGCTCATATAAGGGGATAATGCCAGAATCGCTACGCTTGACTAGCGAGTTGGCAATCGTAATGAAGTATCATGTATTTCACAGAAGAGAGCTGTCCGTTCTACTGGCGATCCCTCAGCCGATTCTTATATCTCCCACGGGTAAATAAGGGGCGGCGATGACTATATTCTGATTCCTTCGCCACACAGGTCAAAATTGACCAATAAATAATAGGATGCTATTGCAAACGGTAAAGTAAGTAGCAGCGTGGTATGATAGGTCAATCTCTCAGCTATTGTGGAGGAGTACCTACTGAGGCTAACAATAGCATATATATGAACTAAGAAGTAGGATGGAATACGAATGGAATCGAATCATGATCATTTTAATCTCGAAATATTGTACAGCAAAAGTTAATAAACAAAATACCTAATTCCCCGCGGACGGAGTAGCCGACTCAGCTAGTAAAATATAAGAGACAGCTCACAGCTTTCGAGCTTTGATAATATTCTTGGCTCAAGCGTAGCTTCATTGAAGCCAGGTACATATTTACGACTGCATAACTGCACAGAATATTAAACATCTGCGCCGTTTCGATTAAAATTTTCTTCTAAGGAATTGTTTAAAAGAAAATTCGCTTTAAAAACTAAAATTCGTCATCATCATTATCACTATGCTCTTATTCTAATGACTTAGGGTGGATGCAATATGTACACTTTCATAGTACATATTGCAATAGTTATTAGTAACACTTTTATGACTGTTCTGCCTAACGTCAACCCAGCAACCAGGAAACCGATTGCCAATCAACATATTAAATATAGACGTCTATAGGCTGATCGATGGAATATCAGCCTCTTTTTACGTAGCGCAGGGTTTTGAAATAAAAAGAAAACAAAAATAAACCATGTAGCATTGAATCCATCTTCATTCGAATTTCGTAGTAGGGCGTAAGGTGTATGGATTCAAATGTAATTCAGGTAAATATATTGATTCCTATAAAGTTAGGTGATGTTATCTATAATCAATAACAATACATCAATGTTTACAAAATATCGTTGTACCGATACCGATCGACAAACCCTATACATGACATTTTGTTTCAATTATCTTGGTTTGGAATCTTTTGTTAGTACTTAGTAGGTGTGATTGAGGTGTATTTGTTTAAAAATTGCATGTAGCCTTTTGGTAAGATTTATATGTTTTTTTCCGTGTGTTGACGGAGGAAGAATACAATTCGACATCCCTTACATTGCCCATGAGTGTCATAAACGACGATTAAGGTATATGCTTGCGGTAGTTACGAGGAGCAGGTCACTCCCTTCCCTCTATTATGGTTGAGGGGAGTGATGGCTGCTCTAGTGGTTAACTCGTGATCGGGTGCCGCTTGCGGGATCTAGTCCAGCCATAGGCTCATCATTATATTTGTGATTATTATTATATTTGTGAATTGTATTATATAATATTTCCAATGGCATCACACTGGAACTATTAATAAGCATGTTGTAAGATGTAATTTTATTTCAGTGAAATTAGAAAATTTAATAAAAAATAGACATGCCCGCTGAGTTTCTTGCCGGATCTTCTCAGTGCGGTCGCGTTCCGATCCGGCGGAAAAAAATGAAAAAATGACAATTTGTAAGTGCCCCCGCTGGGTTTATACATAACTATCAACCCGCCCTCGCTTCGCTTCGGTTATAGGTTATAGTCGTTTTACCCGCGTAGTTCCCTTTCCCGTGTTAATACAGGGATAAAATATAGCCTAGTTTACGCCCTGATATTATAGCTTTCCATTGGTGAAAGGATTTTTGAAATCGATCCAGCCGTTTTGAAGATTACCCGGAACAAACAGACAGATAGACAGACAAAAATTTTTTAATTGCTATTTTAGGCATAGGTGTCGTGCAAATAACCGTGTGAGCATGAAAGAAGCCTATTATTTTGACATTACAAACAGACACTCCAATTTTATTTATTGGTATAGAACTATAGATAAATGATTTGAATATACTATGCATATAACATATCTGGTAGGAAAAGAGCATGGTATAGTAGATCTATTTCCCTCCTATTATGGAGGGTGCTCAAGCACTCTAGTAAGACATATATAAGCCGAGATGATAAGTATTTTTATTGGCTTTTGCCACCTGATGGTAAGTGGCAGCTAACGCTAATAGACTTTAATACCAGGGGCACAGATAAGTTGTTACATTAGGTAGGCTGTGCCCTGAGCTTTTCCATCGAAGTGGGCTGACTCCATCTGGTCCGCCATTTGGCCAAATCAAATCATTTATTCTGCATAAACCCCTTACGGGCACTTACATATTGTCAAATTTAAACATTGTTTGGACACAATACAATAATCTACCACCGGATCGGAACGCGGCCACAAACTGAGAATCCGGCAAAAAACTCAGCGTGCTGTCAATTTTTTTTAATCTTTTAAATATATCTAATTTTATACTTCGTACAACATATAGTATAAGGTTAGTATTAGCTCCAGTGTGATGCCCTTCGAAATTGTATACATGTATAAATTTTCAAATATTAGTACAAAAACAAAAAAAAAAGGAAAAGATAAAAAATGGCTGGACCAGATCCCACAAGCAGCACCCGATCACGAGTTAACTACTAGAGCAGCCATCACTCCCCTCAACCACATTAGAGGGAGGGTAGCGACCCGCCCCACATAGCTACCGCAAGCAGAACCATTCAGTGAGCATGACCAAACCATAAATAAAGATATAACACGAACTACAACTACTACTATATTATACTACTAGCAATCCACCCTCGCTTCGCTTCGGTTATAGGTTATAGTCGTTTTATCCGCGTAGTTCCCGTTCCCGTGGGAATACCGGGATAAAATATAGGCTAGTTTACGCCCTGATATTATAGCTATCCATTGGTGAAAGAATTTTTGAAATCGGTCCAGCCGTTTTGAAGATTACCCGGAACAAACAGACAGACAGACAAAAATTTTTTAATTGCTATTTTAGGCATAGGTGTCGTGCAAATAACCGTGTGAGCATGAAAAAAGCCTATTATTTTGACATTACAAACAGACACTCCAATTTTATTTATTGGTATAGATAAAATAACTACTATAAAATAAACTACGAAGTATAGTAGGAATGTTACAAAAAATCAAAGCCAAAATTCGTCAGGCAAAACACGCTACGCTGTACAATCATCATCATCATCATCATCATCGCAGCCCACATACGTCCCACTGTTGGGCTCGGGCCTCCTCCACAATGGGAGGGAATTTGACCTACTATACCATGCTGGTCAGACATGTTGGTATAGGGTTTCATTTCGAGTTTTCCTTCTCTTGCACAGATGTTATGTGCACATTATATCCCATAGTCGTCTTATACGACATCCACGGGCAAGATAGGGAGTGGTGAATTGTATTCTTACTCCGTCACCACACGGACAGCTGTACAATCAAAAAAATAATAATAATAAAAGCCCTGTGAATTCATACAATAAATTAGGAGTACCATAAAGCTGTAACAATTACAATAACATACATTACTGAATGAGAAGCTGCTCATAATCATTCTGTATTATCATCTAAATAATCCGAAATTTTGTAATAGCCTTTACTACAAAGTCTAATCTTAATAGCTTTTTTAAACATGTTAAATGGCATGTCTCGGATATTTTTAGGTAATTTATTGTAAAAACGTATACATTTCCCCATGAAAGACCCACTAATTATTTGTAGACGAGTAGTATGAATGACTAGATTATCCTTATTCCTAGTGTTTGGTCAAAAATAACATTCCCAAGGTACACTAAAAAACGCAAAAAAGTATATTATGCCACGACCCCAAGTTATTAGAATAAGAGCAGACTGATGAATCATCATCAACCTCTATTTAATCCAATTACCATCATCATCATCAAATATTGACTATAAAAAATAACGTATACTCCGTTGACTAAATAAAGTTTTATAAATTTCTCATTTGATCATTAAGGCAAATAAAGATATAAAAATTACACCAATAAAACTAATTGAACATCGAAGTGCATAAATAAATTTTATACTCCTTGTAAGAAGATATGATTAGCAACTAGACTCGTTTTAAATGAAGGCTAATTACATGCTTAAGACCTGATTTTACCGTGAAGTTGCTAGTTTCGCTATTTATTAATTTAATGGCAAAGAAGAAAATATGAAATTTAAATAAGCAGCTATGAAAATGAGAACTCTACAAAGTATATTTTAAATATGCGGGCTATGATTAGGATTGCTATGCATGTTAGAATTCGAAATACGGAAATCCATAGAAGAATGGATTTAACTGACATAGCACGAAAAATTAGCATGCTGATGTGACAATGGGCAGGACACAGGCAGGACAAAAAAGAAATCTCGAATGGCGACCACGTATCCTCCGTATAATGCCTTCCCACAAAGTGGACTGACGACCTGCTAAAAGTTGCTGGGCGTCGTTGGATGTGTGGCGAAACATGGGGGTGACCTACGTCTGCTAAAAAAATACATCTTTCTACCTCGAAAGTCTTTATCGAATGTTTTTTAATAAATAATGTAAACTAATACCAGATTTAAAACAAATATTTGTTGAGTCATACAATGAATTATTGTTCATAAAGATCGAATAAGCAACACAGGACCTAGGAGGTCGCTACTTACATTAATATTGCATTAATATAGCATCAGTACACAATTATTTCAAGTAATAATATAGTTCGTCTAATACATTCTCGTTAGTGTCTAGAAAGCTGCATAAGAACTCTTTAAAAAATACCGCCCGTTTTACAGGAAATTTCCTACCTCGCAAGCTTTCTTACTTATTCATTGTACATTCTTGTTAAAGTTAAGCTTGGCTAGAACATCACGTTCTAAATAGAGCTGTACCTATTTTAGCTACCCTTGCAATCTTAATGCCCAACATTTTGTTTCTGAGCGAGATAATTAGATAAAAGCATGGTTTTATAAAAAATATTTGTAGATAATGTAATATAAAATATCATCATCTCATCATCATCATCTCAGCCTATAAATGTCCCACTGTTAGGCTCAGGCCATAATGGGAGGAGAATTGACCTACTATTCTACACACTGGTTAGACGTGTTGCAATAAGGTTTGGTTTCGAGTTTTTCTTCTCTTGGACAGATGTTATATGCTTATCTCTTAATCAGCTTTTACGACATCCACGGGTAAGATAGGGAGAATGTGTATTGTATTCTTACTCCGTTACCACACGGACAATAAATATACTTTCTCATTATTGACTCATTATTTACTTTCTCCTTGTATCATACAAGATCCTTTTTATTTCTATGGTCAGTGTACACGCAGTCCAGCTTCGTCCGGGGCGACGAAGAGGCAGCGCACGGCCCCATAACCCACCGTCTCCTCCCTTCGCCGTTGGGCGGACTACCGGTACAGAGTTCTTTGTCCTCCGTGAGCAGCCCACGATATTACTCCCTGACCGACTCTCTGGGGCATTCAGCAACGCATTTGATTATTATTATTTTAAACATTGTTGTTTCTCCCTGTTGGTAAGGGATTATGTTATTATTATTACTTACTTATTATTAAATCATATGTAAGCTGTTTCAAATTAAAGCCCCCATTTTGCCTGTGGGTGTCGTGAAAATGAACCTACTATACTAAGCTTAAAATGTCGAAACTAATTCCTATAATTAGTTTCGAGTTTTCCTTCTTTTTCAGTGTTTCTATCTGGGTTATCTACTTATGTCTCTTAGTCACTTTATGATATCCGCGGTTAAGAAAGAGGTTTCATCATCATCACAGCTCATCCATTAAACATCCCACTGCTGGGCTCGAGCCTCCTTCACAATAGAAAGGAAATTAACCAACTGAACGATGCTGGTCAGACAGTTTGTATTTTATGTCAAATTGCCATCTCAAGCAATCACTGGATATTATATCCCTTAGTCGTCGTTTAGGATACCCAGGGGTAAGAGAAGGTGTGATGAATTGTATTTTTTATCCGTCACCACACGGAAAGGAGTTTTAAAGTTCAAAATTTTCGTTTTGAATAAATTTGCCTTTTCACTAAGAGATTATAAAAGTTATATGTTTGAAAATATCGTAATACAAAGATAGTACAGGACAGGATAGAAAGTACACGACAAATGCTTTAAAAAAGGGTTATTGTATGTTAAATATCCAAATTAAGCCTTATACCGCCTTAGCCTACATTTACTTAATTAATTTAAAATATGTGTTCTCAAACTTATAATAATTTAATCTTTGTTTATAGTTACAAAACGGTCTTCATTTTACACTTGCCAAGCATAAACAGAAATATAACACCAGACTTATATAAGTACATAAGGTGAGGACACGTCAAGAATTATAAACAAGTATTGATTATTGAAGACCTACATCGCTCCTTAGATAATTGCTAATATTACATGCTTCAACATGATGTCTTGTAAAGGAAATGTCAAAGGAATGCAAAATTACATTAGCTGCAAATACAGTTATACTAACTAGATCATATTGTTTTTTTTTCCGATGATAAATAGGGATATAATTATTAATATTTATGAGCTCTTCACCCGGGTATTGTAAAGACTCGCAATAAAATTATAAGCCATCTAATGCTCAGATCCCCCCACTTGGTGGACCGACCTGGTAAAAGTTGCTGGGCGTCGTTGGATGCATGCGGCGGAGGGCCGCACTTTGTAGCGAAACACGTGGGAGGCCTACGTCCAACAGTGGACGGTGATAGGCTGAATGATATAATGCTAATTTCTGAGACTGATTTCTTTCATATGAAAGAGGCCATTATTAACAGTGAGATATTTGTAGGTAGTTTGAGAAGAAAAAGAAGATTTTTTTGTATTGCTTTTTTTAGCAAACAAGCAAACAGCACACCTAATGGTAAGTGATACTGATACTCATAGACCTTTCCTTTTTTTTTTTTAACGCTGTGGAAATGCAATTTACGCACTGCCCCCCGCCGGTAACAGACGAGGGGGGTGTGTGGGACCCGCCGGTCACCTATGCAACCGGAATACCCACTAAAACCAACAGCGGTTCCTTCTGCGCTTTTGCGGAGTGCCGGAGAGATCGTCTAGTGACATTCGATCCCCGGCACTCCTACGCAAGGCCGTCGGGTCACGTCCTGTCGTCGTTCAAGGCGGTGGGAGGAGATGCGCGTATCGGCGCCTCCTTCTCCCTGGTCGCCGTCTACGGAGCGAGTTAGCGGACGCAAGTGCCTCGCGTTCCCGCTCCGCGGCCTCCTTCCGAGCGATGACATCCTCGCAGAAAGAGGCCATCGACGACCAGCACCTGTCGCTGTAGAGCATATTTGATGTGATGCTCAGCAACGACAGGTCTGTTCCTATAACCGCCGACAGGTCGCGGCGCTGAGGCCCCCAGGCGGGACATACCTCCAGGGTGACTGTCATAGACCTTTCCTAGGCCATTGCCTACCGTGAGCAAAGTGAAGAGAGTGTGAATGCATGCAATGAGGTTCGTTGATAAAGGCATCACCAAAACTCACCATACGCAAACACTCTCAGAAAGTTGGCTTTTGGCTCTCTCGCTTCTATAAGCGAAGCGCAGTAACAAATTGCTACTACTCGGACGTCGATTTTTTGCAAGAGTATGGTACTAATCTAGACGGACGGGCCTGCGGCTATAGACAACGACAGTGTGATCCTACCACTACTAACTCACATCTGTCTTAGTTTTTCCGTGTGGTAACGAAATAAAAATACATTTAACTACTTGCCCGTGGCTGTCGTAAAAGACGACCACGATGACGGGCTTTCGGCTCTCTCTCTCATCAACTAATCCCTATCTTGACCGTGGCTGTCGTAAGAGACGACCACGATGACGGGCTTTCGGCTCTCTCTCTCATCAACTACTCCCTATCTTAACCGTGGCTGTCATAAAAGACGACCACGATGACGGACTTTCGGCTCTCTCGCTCATCAACTACTCCCTATCTTGACCGTGGCTGTCGTAAAAGACGACCACGATGACGGGCTTTTGGCTCTCTCGCTCATCAACTACTCCCTATCTTGACCGTGGCTGTCGTAAAAGACGACCACGATAACGGGCTTTCGGCTCTCTCACTCATCAACTACTCCCTATCTTGACCATGGCTGTCGTAAAAGACGACCACGATGACGGGCTTTCGGCTCTCTCACTCATCAACTACTCCCTATCTTGACCATGGCTGTCGTAAAAGACGACCACGATGACGGGCTTTCGGCTCTCTCGCTCATCAACTACTCCCTATCTTGACCGTGGCTGTCGTAAAAGACGACCACGATGACGGGCTTTCGGCTCTCTCTCTCATCAACTAATCCCTATCTTGACCGTGGCTGTCGTAAGAGACGACCACGATGACGGGCTTTCGGCTCTCTCTCTCATCAACTACTCCCTATCTTAACCGTGGCTGTCATAAAAGACGACCACGATGACGGACTTTCGGCTCTCTCGCTCATCAACTACTCCCTATCTTGACCGTGGCTGTCGTAAAAGACGACCACGATGACGGGCTTTTGGCTCTCTCGCTCATCAACTACTCCCTATCTTGACCGTGGCTGTCGTAAAAGACGACCACGATAACGGGCTTTCGGCTCTCTCACTCATCAACTACTCCCTATCTTGACCATGGCTGTCGTAAAAGACGACCACGATGACGGGCTTTCGGCTCTCTCACTCATCAACTACTCCCTATCTTGACCATGGCTGTTGTAAAAAACGACCACGATGACGGGCTTTCGGCTCTCTCGCTCATCAACTACTCCCTATCTTGACCGTGGCTGTCGTAAAAGACGACCACGATGACGGGCTTTCGGCTCTCTCGCTCATTAAACTAAGCGCAGTAACAAATTGATACTATTCAGACGTCGATTTTCTGCGAGATTGTGGTACTACAGCGACCGAGCCGGCCCGCGGCTGGACAGTATAGTCCTAACACATAATATAATTATAGAATAGTAGTTGTCTACTGTATAGTAATAGTTTCGTGAAGAAGTCTGATTTGCATTTGACCGACATTTCTTTTAATTGAAAAAATAGTACATTACTGTACCGCTAAAGAAATATCCAAAAAAGGTCTTCTAAAGTTAATATAATTAGCCGCGATGGGCGGTTTTATCGCTTAAAACGATCTCTGTTAGCCTGTTTTTACCATAGTTATAAGGTGAAAGGGCTTATTACTATACAAGTATTCTTAGCATCTGTTTTCATGTACAAAAACAAAACGAAAGCTGAGTACTAACGTTTAGAATTTGCATAGATAGGACGAAACAGAGCAAAACATATATGTACACTTATGCTGTAGTACATAGTATACACTTATGCTGTAGTTGGAATAGTTTTTATATATCATTTTTTTTTCCCTCCTGTGTGGTGACGGTGTAAGAATACAATTCACCACTCCCTATCTTACCCGTGGATGTCGTAAATAACTACTAAGGGTCTATTATGCATATAATATTTATATAAGTGAAGGAAAATCTATATCTATACCAATAAATAAAATTGGAGTGTCTGTTTGTAATGTCAAAATAATAGGCTTTTTTCATGCTCACACGGTTATTTGCACGACACCTATGCCTAAAATAGCAATTAAAAAATTTTTGTCTGTCTGTCTATCTGTCTGTCTGTTTGTTTGTTCCGGGTAATCTTCAAAACGGCTGGACCGATTTCAAAAATTCTTTCACCAATGGAAAGCTATAATATCAGGGCGTAAACTAGGCTATATTTTAACCCGGTATTCCCACGGGAACGGGAACTACGCGGGTAAAACGACTATAACCTATAACCGAAGCGAAGCGAGGGCGGGTTGCTAGTTCAAAATAAAACCCTATACCAACCTGTCTGACCTACATGGTAAAGTAATGTCAATTGCCCTCCTATTGTGGCGGAGGATCGAGCCCAACAGTGGGATGCATATGAGCTGAAATTATGGTGATTTTTTTTGTGGCCAGCCAGATCGTGTGATTTAACACCACTGGATTATTTTTTGTGGGGCTATGTTAAGGACAGAGTCTATACGGAGCCAATGGAATCGATTGCAACCTTAAAACTCAAAATCCGAGATGTGATTAACGAAATAGACTCGCCATTTTGCCAAAAAGTGATTAAAAACTTTGATGAAAGAATCGACATCTCTCAGCGTGGTCGTGGTGGACATTTGCCAGATATCATTTTTCATTCATAATTGCCGAACTTTTCTCTTCGTAATACAATAAAAATTTGAATCATCTTCATCTAAATTTCTTGTTTTATTTTGTTTTAGAAAAACAAAGTTCTTGTTGAAAAACCCTTTATTTCTATTGCCGCTATAACAACAAATACTAAAAATAAAATAAAATAAATATTTAAGGGGCCCCCGTTAAATATTTATTTTATTTTCTTTTTAATCCCATACAACAAACTTGATTTTTTTGCTGAATATCGATAATGGCAATAGGGAGGCACTTGTTTACCTAGTCAATGGTACGGAACCCTTCGTGCGCGAGTCCGATTCGCACTTGGCCGATTTTATTAATATTCAAGAGTAACACTTGTACATTTTATACCAAACATATATCAGATTTGATAGCGAAATGTCAACCCGTTTCTGCCCACGAGAAATGATAATTTTATAACAGTATTTCATTCGAGACCCGACCTTTCTGGCGTTACCACCTCCCAACCGGTTGTAAGCACGTCATGTACTACACGCATTGAAGTATATATACTTTTTTTTTGTTGAGAACGAAGGGCCCTTCAATAAATCTGGATCTCATTTCCGTTAGGCCCTTTCGCGTAATATAAGTTATAACTTGTGAACATAAATTTATTAAAAACATACGTAAAATATATATTTCTGTATCCGTATTTTAAAACTAGTAGTTTTATTGTTAACTAGCAACCCGCCCTCGCTTCGCTTCGGTTTTAGTCGTTTTACACGCGTAGTTCATGTTCCCGTGGGAATACCAGGATAAAATATAGCCTAGTTTACGCGCTGATACTATGGCTTTCCATTGGTGAAAGAATTTTTGAAATCGGTCCAGCCGTTTTGAAGATTACCCGGAACAAACAGACAGACAAAAAATTTTTAATCTGTATTTTAGGCATAGGTGTCGTACAAATAACCGTGTGAGCATGAAAAAAGCCTATTATTTTGACATTACAAACAGACACTCCAATTTTATTTATTGGTATAGATTGGATTAGTCTTTATCTTTATATATAAATTTCTTGTGTACGCGTGTATGTCACTGAACTCCTCCTAAACGGGTGGACCGATGTTGATGAAATTTTATGTATGTGTTCAAGGGAATTCGAGAATGGTTTAGATTCAAAATTAAACCCGGTAGGTGGCGCTGCTGTCGATTTCCCTTAATGAGGAGAATTCCCTTTATTTTGTTTGAACAGAACAACGTTTGTTGGGTCAGCTAGTATCATATAAAACTATCGTAAAATTCACCACTCCCTACCTGTGGATGTCGTAAAAGATGACTAAGGGATATAATATGTATATAACATATGTGCAAGAGAAAGAAAACTCGAAATAAAACCATATACCAACATGTCTGATCAGCATGGTACAGTAAATCAAATACCCTCCTATTGTGGAGGAGGCTCGAGCCCAGCAGTGGGACGTGTGTGAGCTGAAATGACGACGACGAGACGACGATAATATTGATATTATAATTGTGATGTCTAGCGGCCCATAACTTGTTTTATTATCTCCCCATCGTCATTTGGAATGAACATCGTTACTGATTCATTATCATATCGGTGATCCACTCAACGGGTTACCTTTTCGGTTACCATCCTAAAAAATTCTGAGCGCGACTAATTCTCAGTCAAACCACCGACCTCGGTTAGAGCGATATTAGGATAGAGAGGAGGAGATTCACACCTATGGCGCCTGAAGCGCCGACCAAAGAGTGTATGAGCATGTGGTGGCTCCCATTTTCCGCGAATAAATTGCCTCAAAGAAGGCGGCATTTGCATCCTAGTTCCTGAGGTACCATAGCGATAGTTTGCAACGTCAATTTGTAAGCATCAGATCGGCACCATATCGGCACCATTCATTGCAACAATTTCAAGGCGTCACTCTGCCCAATTTATGCAGACATTGAACACATGCTGCTTCGTATCTTTGCTGCAATTGCAATGATAGCAGGGCGTTCTACTCTTCCTTCTCACGACTTTGCTTGCTGAAAAGACAACACTGAAAAGAAAAGACATCCGTCTAAATTTTCCTTCAAGTCAATCTATGAGAAAAAAGTAAAGGACACAAAAAAATTAAAAAATACCTTCTTTCTTATCATCTTCACTCGATTTGATAAATTTATTAAATGTCACGTCGAGGCATACGTGGTTTCTACTCCTTTATTATAAGTTTACTAGGAGCGCCCCGCGGTTTTACCCGCATAGTTCCCTTCCCGTGGGAATATCGAAATAAATTTTAGCCTATGTGTTATTCTGATATATAAGCGGAATTATTGTGAAGTTTCATCAAAATACATTCAGTAGTTTTTGCGTGAAAGAGCAATAAACATCCTCACAAACATTCGCGTTTATAATATTATTAGGATAGGATTTTTTATAGACATTTTAAATTTATATTTTAAACAAAACATTTGTCTTGCGTGGGACTTAACAAAACATATAATTAACTGACACAAATTATACAGACAGCACAAGAGTTTGTGAATTGCACAAAATATTGTCCTGCGTGGGAAACTAAGCCTTACACTTGGCATAGCAAGCCGGTATCTTAATCACAGCGCCATCTTTGTAGTCGTTATACAAGCTATACATGTATAAATACACTAGAATTGTTGGAGAATCCATAATCGTTTACCAATACACGTTCAAGTGTGACCAGAAATACCTGTCTAGTCTTGCTCATTACCTTATAAGACGCTTATAGTCAGTTAAACAAAATGCAGCAATACTAGTTTTTTTTTATCTAAAACTAGACTTCTTTTGTAAGCTTCGATAATGTTTAGCCTTATATTGAAAACCCGTTTATTTTTACAAGGCTTGACATTGCATTGTTAAATTTGAAATAAATAGTATTTTATTTAATTGAAATAAAAGAAGCTCGACATAAAAACTTTTTTTTGGGTGGTTTATGGTCCCGGGGTGTCAAAAGGGTGAAGCTCGGCCCCAAAACTCACGTAATTTACTCCCCTTCGACATTAGGCCAACCACCAATATTGAGTTCCTTATCATACGTGGCCAACCCGGCATCATAAAACCTTATGCCAACACGTCTGACCAGCGCGCTATAGCAATTCGATTTCCCTCTTATTGGGGAGGAGGTCTTAAGCCCAGCAATTAAATTTATTTGGAATGAAATTTGGTGGATTTTGGTGGGATGTAGTTTAGCTCAGTATATCTAGCAAGAAGACAAACAACGCCATCTCTTGCGTAAATGCTGAACTACTTTCGATTGATTAAGCTTAAAAATAAAAACACATTTTGCATATTGGTATCCAAAAGATACAAAAACGGTTCTGCTGGTATATATTCAAATCTTTCACAATTCCTTTATTTTCAGATTTAGCAGCATACTCTCTCTTGAATCATATTAGGCAGATAATGTCATATGATAATGGAGTGAGAATGAAATTACCACAATCACTATTTTGCTGCGAGTATCGTAAAATTCATTTAAAAAGCAGATAACATCACTGAAAGAAGAAGGAAAACTCAAAAAAAAATCATATCATAATCCCCATTATTTTATATTCATCATCATCATCATTTCAGCTCATATATATACCATTACTGTGCCTGAACTTCCTTCATAATAGGAGAGAAATTGACCAACTATATCATACTGATTGGGACTAAGGATGAGTGTAGAATTTTACTTAAAGTTGTTTTATCTCTAGCATAGGCGTTATATGTATAGTATCTTTTGGTATATAATATTATTAATGCGCCTGATGCCGCCCTAGCAGAGGCTGCTGGTGACCGGACCGGAGAGTTGAGTCCGGCACCCACGAAGAGGCTGACCTTGCGACGGCGTCAACGGGAGAGGGTACCCGCCGAGGGCCGACCACTGAAGACAAAGAACTCTGCGCCGGTGGTCGGCCCAACGACGAAGGCGAGTACTATCAGGTGGATTACGGGGCTGCGCGCCGCCCCTCTGTCACCCCGGATGGAACCGGGCGGCGGGTGCGCTTACCGTAGCCCACACCAAAAAAAAGTATATAATATTATTAATAGTATAAGATGTAACGATTCATCCTTCATATCGACCTGTATGAGTCCCACAGTTGGGCTCAGGCTTCTTTTACAATGGGAGAAGAATCAATCTACTATTCCACACTGGTCTGATATGTTGAATTTAGGTTTTATATCAAGTTCCTTGCATCGATGTGACCTGCATCTCATCATCTTTTACGATGCCTACGGACTAGAAAGGAACTAGTGAATTGTATTCTTAATCTATCACCTCACTGGGCCAAACATATCTATAGCTGGACGGACAGGCATCAAAGCTGATGACAATAATGTGAAAATATTTGAAAGATGGGTTTCTCAAAGTGAAATCTTAAAAGTATTCGATAATTTTAAGTTACGTGCACACATACGTAACACAAATATTTTAAGCTTACATGTTTTTCTCACCAGCTGTTACGACAAAGAAATATTATATAGTACCCGTTCTGCATACCAACTCGCTATGCCAACAAAATTACAACGATTTAATTGCTTATTGAACAATGTGTAAGAAATCGTTAAACATACCGCGATTCTTTCTCACGCAATACAAAGGTTATTGTACACACTTTAAGCATCTTTTTGTTTTACATGACAATAATGTCCTGCTAATCGTATTCTTTATATTTAAGAAAAAAAATATGTCCTTGTATCGGAGAACTTTACAAATATACATTTGGAGACATGTTACATTTAGTGTTATATATTTTTATTTCATTATTTTAAGAATATTTCTTACATAATAACGACAATATTCTGCTGATTGTATTCCTTATTTTTTAAGAATAAGGAATAAGTCCTTGTATGGGAAGACTTTACAAATATATAATTATGGACACGTATTACGTTCAAGGTTTTATCCCATTACCTTAAGAATATTTTTAACACGATAACAACAATTTTGCTGATAATATTCCTTTTGATTTCTTTGATTCATTAATAATATTCTTAGTAGTTGTCTCAAACAACTGCTAACATCCGGAACCCATAGACAGACAGACAGATAAAACAATTTTTAAGGAGTTTTTAGGTAGCATAACAGTGTGAGCATGAAAAACACACATCATTGTGACATTACAAGAAGACACTTAAATTTTATTTATTTGTATAGATAAGCAAAGAACTATGTAACAAAAATTGAATATTCTATCGTTAAAATATAAATTTATGTAAATTTGAGGTGAAACTACAAAGTCTAGAAACTTGGATACCACAAGTACCACCAACGACATTTGACCAATTTACAAATGTAAATACACTGCCAATGTTTGCATTTTGATTTAAATTGAATCCAAATATTGACAGACAAGTTCTTCTGAATATACAGCGGTCATCGAATGAGTATTAAAGTTTCCAAGTACCTCTCAATATATCTACAGTAACTTATTTTATAAGTTCACAAACGGCTTACAATTAGTTATCTATGTAAACTCGAATGACTGGATAATCATTCGAGTTCCATGGATGAAAAATCTTTATGCGATGCACAAATGATTGATCTCTCCCTAAATGTAATTTACATCTATTAATTATATTCCGTGTGGTGACGGAGTAACGATACAATTCACCAATCCCTCTCTTGCCCGTGGGTTTTGTAAAAAGCTATTCAACGATATCTTGTACAAATAACAATTATGCCAGAGAAGAAAAATTCGAAATAAAACCCTATACCAGCCCGCCTGACCAGCGCGGTATAGTACGTCAATTTCTCTCCAATACGTACACGGGACGTATACGATTCATGATGATGATGATGAATTATATATTTTACCGTGTGGTGATGAAGTTAAAATACGATTCACCACTCCCTATCTTACCGTGAGTGTCCTATAAAACGACTAAGGGATGCATATAATATCTGTGCAAAACTCTTGAAATGTTTTTTTTTTATTGCAAACGGTGGCAAACGAGCAAACAGTACACCTGATGGCAAGTGTTGCTGCCGCTCATGGACCTTTACAGGATCGCTGCCTACCGCGAAGAAAATGAAGGGAGTGTGAATGCGTGCATTGAGGCTCGGTGATACCAAGGGCACCACCAAAACCCTCCACACACAAACACCCTCAGAAAGTTGGGCTTCCGGCTCTCTCGCTCACCGAACGAAGCGCAGTAACAAATTGCTACTACTCAGACGTCGATTTTCTGCTCAGTGTGGTACTACCTCAGACGGACCGGCCCGCGGCTGTAGACAGATAACTGTCGACAGTGTGGTCCTACCACTCTTTAAACTCCTAAATGTAACGTATATGAGCTGAGACAATGATGATGAATTATGTTTGTAAAGTCTCAGTGACACTAGGACTTTTTCTTTGAACTGACGTACGTTTCAAATATATAAAACTTATAAAACTCTTCTAAAATACTACAGAAAAGGTCAATATTTTAGATATGCTATTACACTGATTACTTATTATTGCTATTGGTGTATTGATACTGCCGCTCATAGAACTTTGCTAGACTGCTGCCTATCGTGAAGAAAGTGAATGAAGTGTGAATGCATGCAATGAGGTTAGGTGATACTAAAGCCATCACCAAAACCCACCATACGCAAACATCCTCAGAACGATGAATTTTATTTGACTACCTTTAAAATTCGCATAAAATATAATAACATTTTTTTGGCAGATCCAGTACTTTATCTATCGTCACATACTTATGCTATTTAGTCAATTAGTATCTATCTCGCTCACCGAACGAAATTCAGTAACATACTGCTACTACTCAGACGCCAATTTTCTGCGAGAGTGTGGTACTACCCCGGGTGGACCGGCCCAGGGCTCCTACCACAAAAATCACACAAACGCGATAAAATTTGCATTTTAATGATGTAAAACATCTATAGGCGAGGATGAACCTGACCATTGGCGCGGCGTCTTTTTTTTGTATGACTTAGTTGTTAGCCGCAGATGGCTGTGACAACTTAAATTTACTGGAATGGTGGGGGAGCGCTGAGGGCGGTGGCGGAGCCCGAGGGCTCTCAATCCGATTGGCGTGGCGTTACCGCCACGTTTGAATTTGTACATTTGTGTAACGAAACTATACCCTCTTTTAGAATTTTGTACAACGCCATCTAGTGAGCTCAAAATAAATTATTAACCTATAGTGTATACTAATGAAAATAAATGTTTATTGAATAAAAATCATCATTCTCTGGCAAATAAATCGTAATATTTTAGTAATACTTTATGCCATACTAGTTCCTATCGTAATGTGTTCTTTTATGCTTATACAATAAAAAAATATATACTTATACAAAATAATTTCGATGTTTCACATCTGCCAGGCATCTTGAGCGACGGTTCTCTTTTTAATTTGATCTTAATCAAATTTCAATGATATTTCTATTTTCTTGGATGGCTGGAGTCTAACTGCACTCTAATTGGACATCCGGGGTGTCAGAACGGCATAAAACTCCCAATGCATCCTCCGTAACATAACTCTCTCTCGGAGCACTGGCAATGACCAATGTATCCTGATTCTAGTAATGGGTTGATAACGTTTGGCATGTAACATTTTAATAAGCCTTAATTAGGAGTTCCTGTTTAAATATGACGCATAGAATATTTGGTAGAGTATTCATATATTTATTATAGACCTACACTAAACTTTTATACTATAAGGTCTTCCTACAGTTTCCACTAGAGAAGTCGAAAAGTCGCGTTAGAGGAGAATAGAAGAGAAACTTTAATATTACCGCGAAATATTTTAATTTCCGTTTAGTGACGGAGTAAGAATACAATTCACCACTCCCTATCTTGCTCGTGGATGTTGTAAAATATGACTTAAGGATAGGATTTAACGGGGCCTATATGTGAGCGTTAAAATTGATTGCTACAGTAGGTATGCTAGAAACGCATGAACGCACGGAAATTTTCTCGAGTTGCTACAAGGTCCTTATAGTATACTACCCCACAGGTGACTTGCAAACTGTTGCAAACCACATGGCAAATATCAAACAGGTGGATATCATACAGATCATAGACCTATCCCGTCGGGCTAGCCATGGGCGACATGGAACTAGGTAGCAGTGGTCAGCCCAATGGTGAAGTGGGAATATGGTAAGGTTTTGGAGCCGACCTCCACCCTTTTCCGGATGGAACGGAACGGCGTATGTGCTGACTTTCATCATTCATCTCATTTCAGCTCATACCCGTCCCACCATTGGGCTCGAGCCTCCTCCACACTAGAAGGGCAATTGACCATATTATACCATGCAGGTCAGACAGGTTGGTATAGGGTTTTATTTCGAGTTTTCTTTCTCTTGCATAGAAGTTATATGCGTATTATGTCCCTTTTACGACATCCACGGGCAAGATAGGGAGTGGTGATTTGTATTCATGCTCCGTCACCACACAGAAGATGCTGACCTTAGCCCACCCAAAAAATGGTCATAGACCTGTAGTTTCAGATACTGTTAAATAAAAAAATAGCTATTGATAATATCACTAAAATATAAATACGACAAAATTCGTGTCTTTATTCTTTTATAAGAAATAAATAAAACATGTACAAAATGTCATTGACATCTTAATAAACTAAAAGAACACAACATATTAACACCTAACAAACGCGTGACAAACTATTCAGCGTATATAATACAATAAAACCGGTCAAGTACGAGTCGGATATGTATACGAAGGGGTCCGTATACGCACTAGATTTAATTTTAATATTAATTTAATAAATATGTGTGCTGTGTGGTAGCGGCTTCGAATACTACCAACCCTTACTTTGCTCGTGGGTGTCGTAAAAGACGACTAAGAGCCCTAGATTGACCCGGACCAACTCCATCTGGTACCATTTGGGTCAACGATTACATTCCTAAGGAGGGTTGACGTCAGGCAGCGGCCGGTCATAAAAGTCATTGCCGAAACTTTTTGCAATATGTCAAAACAGATGACATATTGCATCGACCCCAAGTGATTGGGATAAGAGCAAGATGATGATGATTAATTTAATAAATAAAATTATTTTTACGGATTTTATAGCGTGTGTTTTTGAACTTTGTTTGTTCGACATTTCAAACACTTTCACGGTCACGGGCGGACTAAATGTCTCACGTTCAACAAGTCACCATTATTACAGAGATTTTTATCTACCCGCTACAAAATTAGTTTAACTTCTAATATATTACATCTTACAAATGTGGGTTAAAATTTAATAACAAATTTTATAGTAGGTAGGTAGATATAAATCTGTAAAGTGTTCGAAACGTCGAGCAATCAGAAATAAAAAACGTGATAAAACCTGCAAAACTAATTATATTTATAATGTGCAATACTCGTGTAAACATCAAAAATCATTATTACTCATAAAATTAGAAATATAATTACAATATTTAAAATTTTGTATACTAAATGAGTATTTTTCCGTGTAGCGACGAAGTAAGAATATAATTCACCACCTCTTTTGCCCATGAGTCTCGTAAAAGATAAATAAGGGATTAAATATGCATATAACATCTATGTAAGAGAAGGTAAACTTGAAATCAAACTCTATACCGACACGTTTGACCAGCGTGGTCAATTTTCCTCCTATTTTGGGCAGGCTTAAGCCCAGCAGGGTGTGAGCTGAAATAATGAAAAACAAATGATGATGTTTATTGTTCCTTTACCTACGGAACTCTAATAAAAGAACCGGTATCGATTCAAGTTGACAACTGCAGGGTAAGTGCACCAATAATAGTGTTCGAGTGAGGTAAAAGCACCAATTAACGAACTTTCTCTGAGCTACTGTTTCCTGTTATTGCGTGTTCGTAATCGATATGTGTGTGTGTGAGGTCTTGGGTTCACGTAATCGATTTGTATGTTGTAGTTTATTTTTCCTCCACTTTTTTTGTGGCCCACAAAATATTCTTCTTAGAATCTCCAGAATGTGATAAGAGTTGACCTTCGTTTTTTTAAAGCTTAACTGTCACAACGAACAGCATGAATTAGCCGATGCCATCCTAGACGAAAGCGCTATTGGTCAGTCCGGAAACTAAGAATACGGATTAGTCCATCACCAACAGGAATAGTTATCGCTTAACACGTTAGCTGCTATGTCAGGCTAAATGTTCGACAAATAAATTTATCATTCAGGCCTTGTCGGACTATATGGCCGACAAAACATACCTAATTCAATGTGTCCGTCGAGCCTATCGGGCGTACTTTCAACGATTTCATCTCCTCCAGCCTTCAAGTGCATAAAAATCACATGCGCAGTGAATAAAATTACTTATTACATTCAAGCTATGTCGGGTCATATGTCCGATGTAAAGTGTATATGTAAAATTTTGTAAATATGAGATATGTAAAAACGTGGGAAGGTGTTTTCAAACCTTTATACACTGTATTGTGTAATAATTATAATTTTTAACAAAAAAACCCGACTTCAAACAGTAAACTAAAAACGTTAAAATTGCCTATAAAATTTTAAGAAATCCATCACTTTCCCAAGGATACCATCATCAGTTCCTGACCTGATAACTATGGGACCACCTGGGAAGTACTTATACCTTATCAAACAAAAAAAATAATTTTGCCAATCGGTCCAGGCGTCTTTGAATAATCGATGAACATACATAAAAAAATAATATTCCGACGAATTGAGAACCTCCTTTTTTGAAGTGGTTAAAAATCCGCAATATATTTTTTAACGATTTCTCATAATAGACTATGGCAGTTAACATGTTAAGGACTATATACCAATACTTTGTCTCCGAGAGGCCACTCCAGTGAGGGAATCGTTTACACTGGACCGTTCAGTATGTAGAGAAGACAAATACAGCTGGATATCACGATTATAATATGTCCTGAGGACAGCACAGATTTTAAACTTTTGTATTATAGAGAACTCTACACTTCATTGCTCTCTGTATGGTGATGAATTTCCTCGATGAGGAGATCCGCCGCCGGCGAATGAGGCGGCGCAGGCGCAACTACCTGCGCCTCATGCCGCCCTAGCCGAGGCCGCGGGTGACGTGACCGGGGATTAGTCCGTCACCCGCCGAGAGGCCGACCACGTGAGGAAAGACCGACGTCCTCCCTGAGGGGGGGATGTCGGTCGATGGGAGGATACCCCAAGTAGGGGGTATTCCGTCGGGCCGACCACTGACGACAAGTTAACTCTGCTCCGGTGGTCGGCCCAACGACGAAGGCGACGTGGTTTTCGGGTGGGTTACGGGAGTTGCGTGCTTAAGCCCCTCTGTCGCCCCGGACGGAGTGGTGCGGAGGCGCGCCGACCACAGCCCACCCACAAAAAAAAAAAAGAATGATGATGAATTTAAAATACTATTCACCATCCCTTCTTTTGCCAGTGGATGTCATAAAAAACGAATAAGATATATGTCGCATATAACAACCATACAAGAAAAGGTAAATTCAAAAAAATCAACCCATCCGACTAGCGTGAAAGATGACTAAGGGATATACCCTTAGTAGTCTTTTACGACATACATGGGCAAGATAGAAATGTTGAATTGTATTCTTTCTCCTTCACCACACAGAATATTTAATCATTTCATCATCATCATCATCTCAACCCATATACGTCCCACTATTAGTCTCGGGCCTCCTCCATTATCGCAAGGAAATCGACCTACTATACCACGCTAGTCAGACGTGTTGGCTTTGCTTCGAGTTTTCCTTCTTTTGCATTGATGTTATATGCATATTATATCCCTTAGTCGTCTTTTACGATACCCACGGGCAAGAGAGGGGGGGGGGGGGGGGGGTGAATTGTATTCTTACTCCGTCATCACACAGAAACTATTCATTTATTGCCATAAAATTATGAAAGCGAGAAGAGCGTATTTCTTACTCTTCTATTCATTTTCATTCATGGGTTTCAGGTGATACACGTCCTGCTATTGATCTCGGGTCTACTCCAATATGGGAAGGAAATTGATCTACTATACCACGTTATCAGACGTGTTGGTATAGGACTTCATTTCGAGTTTAGTTTCCTTCTCTTGCAATAATCTTAACTGCATATTACATCCCTTATGTACGACATCCACGGGCAATGTAGGGAGTGGTGAATTGTATTCTTACTCTGTCACTATGCCGACTCTCCCTAGCCAAGGCCGCGGGTGACTGGACCGGGGAATTTAGTTCGTCACCCGCAGAGAGGCTGATCGCGCGACGGCGGCCGACGTCCCGACACTGGGACGTCGAGAGGTGAGGGTACCCGAAAGGGTATTCGAGCCGACCACTGACGACAAGTCACCCTGCTCCGGTGGTCGGCCCAACAACGAGGCGACGAGGGTACGGGTGGGTTATGGGATCGCGCACCGTCCTTCCGTCGCCCCGGACAAAATTGACCGCGTGTGCGCTTACCATAGCCCACCGATAAAAAAAAAACACCATGCCGACTCACTCTTATATAACTGAAGGCAACGGATTAGTGGTCACAGTATTCACCTCCGTAACTTTTTCGCTACAGAAAAAGGCTGCGTGTTAGAATTTAAAAAAGCTCCCAAAAAAAGTAATCCTTTGAAAAATTTACTCTGCTGTCCTTCAGGAAGGATCCATTAAGCTATCACGGTGACAGACGAAATGACTCACCAATTAATTGAACAGTCTGAATTTTAATTGCAATGTGCAATAACATTGAATGATTTACTTGTTTCCGACTACGAATTACTCATGCAGTAAATTATACACTACCAGTATACATGTGTTATTTTTATTTTAAAACTAGCAACCCGCTCTCATTTCGTTTCAGTTTCAGTCGCCTTACCCGCGTAGTTCCTGTTCCCGTGGCAATACCGGGATAAAATATAGCCTAAGTTACTCCTTATATGGACAGCTACCCGTTATTTTAATTTAAAAAATGTAAGGAAGGAAGGGAGGGAAGGGAGACCCACCACTTTCTCATGGTAATCAATATACGTAAGTAAGGTATATTGATTACCGTGGAAAAGTGGTGGGATTCCCTTCACTCCCTGCCTTCTTTCCATTTTTTAAAATTAAAATAAAGATGGATTTCCGCTATGTATCGCCTAATTCAATCAATTAGCTATCCGTTAGTAAAATTGTATCAAAATCCGTCCAGCCGTTTTGAAGATTATCTCAAACACACAGACTATTTTTTTAGCCGGTTTGTAGGCATAGGTATCATGCAAATAACCGTATTAGCATGAAAAAAGCCCATTATTTTGAGATTACAAACAGACACTTCAATTTTATTTATTTGTATAGAAAACTAGCGACTCGTCCTCGCTTCGCTTCGGTTTCCGTCGCTTTGCCCCTGCATTTTAAATCTCCAATATCTCCTACGATATTACGGTACGTGACTGCAGTCCATGCGGCCTCGGATTCGATTGCCTTCAACAATTTTTATAGGGTTTTTTGATAGAAAAAATAGTCAAAAATAGTTTAATACACTGTTTGGAAGTGAGTGTTTTTTTTTTGTTAAAAATTAGTATTACTCGTGGACCTTTGAAGTTAATATAATAGTAATAAGGACACACTGACAGTTTTTCGACGATTGGCGAAAGAACACAAAGCCCAACACTTCTCAGAAGACAGCAACCTGGCTGGTTAACTAAAGGTACACCCTCTAGTACTATGGAGACATCAGAAATCAATTTGTCTTAAAGAAGTTTTCACTTCAAAACTTACGATTTTCCATTTCAAACTATTTGTTTAAATTTAAATTATTACTATATATGTTATCTATGCTTTCTCCTAGAGACCGGACGACAGATGACAATCTGTAAATACACAGAATAATAATATTATGTACATTAAAGTTCCTATATCGACATTTTAATATTATTTTATGATGACTCTAATTGTCAACATAAAACCATTTACATATGTGCCTACTTATTTAGTTTTTAAAACGGTTTTATTGTCGTTCTAAATTTAAATTACACGTAAAGTACATATTGCTTGTCTATTCTTATTAAATTGACGATTCCTTGTCATTCGAAATTCGAAATCGACCGTTAAACGTCTCGTCACATATAGTTTCTTTATACTTTTTACGGTCATTTACTTGATATACAATTTTAAACCGTATTCTAGTGAGAATTAAGTTCAGATTCGAATCTTTTAAATAAGATAAGTAGTAATTGTGTATTTCGTAAGTACACCTACGCACTGTCAAAGTTGTCCCTACCAGTAGTTGAAATGTTAATCGAATTAACATCCAACATAATTTGATCTTCAATGCCTCAAGAACTATTTGTTGTTCTAAGATATTCAGAGAGATTTGGAGGTCAGGAACATTGAATATGATTTTGTTCATGTTAAACCTACTGCTAAAATAATTTCAAACGTTTATTGCCAAAGTATTGGATGTGTGGTGGGGGCTACGAATACCACGAAACCTTCTATGGCTTGTGAATGTCGTAAAAGAGTACTAAGAGCTTTACATTGCCCTGAGCTAACTCCTTCTGATGCCGTATGGTCGACCTATAAATTCCTAAAAACTATTGCCAATGACTTTTGCAATATGTACTATAACAGAAGAGTTTTTCTTCTCTTGCATGGATGCTATTAGCCGTCTGAATCATCAGTTCATCATCATCAACCTATTCTTATCACAATTACTTGGGGTCAACTTATGCTCCGTTTATAATACACACTTCAGAATTTTTGACAATAGTTTTATAACCAGCCGCTTGTCTGACGTTAACCCTCCTTAGGTACGTAATTGTTGATCAGATAGCATCAGATGGAGTTGACTCAGGTCAATATAAAACTCCCAGCCGTTTGGTGGCGCAGTAAGAATACAATTCAACACTAGGTAGGGATCTTGCCCGTGGATGTCTTAAAAGACGACTAAGGGATATAATATGCATAAAACATCTATGCAAGGGAAGGAAAATTCGAAATAAAACCACACCAACCTATCTGAATAGTATGGTATAGTAGGGTCAATTTCCCTTCTATTGGGGAGGAAGCTCCAGCTCAACAATGGGACGTATATAAGCTGAAATGTAGATGATGATGGTAATGAAGTAAGAATACAAATTCCTCACCCTCTATCATGCCCGTTGGAGTTGTAAAGTCCAGTCCCCTATAATTGTGGCGGGTGCTCGTCCCCGCAGTAACACAAATATGAGATAATGATTCTATAAGGGGGTTTTGTAGATAGAGATAAGTAAACCTCATATCAACGCGTTTGTCCATTCTATACGAGGTTATTCTGATTAGAAATGAAATGTGATTTATATCCCATACTGGGACTTATACTTCATCAAAAGTTTTTTTTTGTCTTTGTGTAGATAACTGTTCGAAAAAAAAAACACATCATTAACATTATTCTTGTCTGGAAACTAACCGAAAGAATTTGCGATGCTGAGATAGTTAAAACATTTCAATTAAAACATTGTTGCTTAGTTATTCGATTGTTTTAAAACTGAACTGCAAATAAAAACTCTATCTTAGTTAAAATTGTAGTTCTTATTTTTTTACTTTAAATGCTTAACAAAATCGACTTGTTTTTGAAGTGAAAACTTCTATAGGTCATCGATCATCATCATCGAACTTCATCGACTTAATCACGTGACGTGCTAACGCAAACACTATATCTGTATAATGTTTTCTGGTGTTTACGGCGAGTATTATACATTGTAAATAAAATACAAACGCGATAAAATCCATAAAGTAGTTTTATCTACACTATATCTGTAGTTAATATCACTACATCTGTGCCGATAGATGTCAAAACCAGAAAAATTTGAAAAAAAAAAAATTATAAAATTAAATTTAAAATCAAACAATGAACTTGACTATTTAAAAATAATAATGGTTGTTCATAGTTTTAAGTTTTTACTTCTGCGGCACAACTTCACGACTGCTTTGTTTTTTTAACATAAATTTTTACGACGTTTTACAATTTAATAAACACGTCAAATTTCATACACAACAATATAATTTGATTCTGAGAATCACCGAAACTGGTAGCACAACCAGAATAAAAACATTTCACAAAAATCGTTTCATCTCAACCACATCTCGAAATGAGAAAAAATCGACTAAACATAACAAAAAGTTACACCGCCGGTGAACACCTGCCCTAATTACGATCCCTAACGAGTAAGTATCAAACCTGTTTATTATAAAGAAAAAAACAAATTTCTCTTCTACAATGATTCAATAATAATATGACTCTTAGTGTGAAAGCATAAAGTGTAAATTCGGTTAAGATTGTATTTTTCGAGTGCATTCAAGACATAGATTCACAAAATAAACAATGTAGGTATTAAATATTAACTACATTCTTAACACAAAGGGATAGAGGTGAATTTTGAATGTATTTTTAATTTTGCGTGTTAGTTAATAATATATATAATATTCGTCTCGATTCTTACATCTTATGTTTTTTGGACACCCGACTACTTTATAATGTCTTTTTTATTGAAACCGTATGTCGGGTTTGTTTTAGACACTGATGTTTTTCCTTTAATCCAATTTTGGTATTCATTGATAAAATTTCAAACTGTCAAAATGATAAGTTTCGACTGTCAAAAAGATAAATATAGATTCGGAATTTTCAATTTTTAAATTTTAATTGTATTTTATTTAAAAAAAAAATAGTTTTAATTAAACTAGCTAGTTTAGTCGATTAATAGAGAATTGATATTAAATTCTGAGATGCTTTTTATTAGTAAATTAAACTTAATAAAATAATGTCTACAATTTTGAAATTAATTCTTATTTATTACTTAAATTTGATAAAATAGATACGGTGATTACAGAAAGAGATAAACAGAGAGGGCGAGAAAGAGAAATGGAGAGAACGTCTTAAAATTAAAGAAATAAATATGTTGAAAAATCAATTAATTTAGCTTCAATAATATTATTTACTAGCAACCCGCCCTCGCTTCGCTTCGGTTTCAGTCGTCTTTCCGGCGTAGTTCTCGTTCCCGTGGGAATACCTGGATAAAATATAGCCTAGATTACTCCCTGATATTATAGCTTTCCATTGGAGAAAGAATTTTTGAAATTGGTCCAGCTGTTTTGAAAATTACCCGGAACAAACAGACGGACAGACAGACAAAAAAATATAAAGTGTATTTTAGGCATATGTATAGTGCAAATAACCGAGTGAGCATGAAAAAAGCCTACTATTTTGACATTACAAACAGACACTCCAATTTTATTTATTGGTATAGATATATGACCAATATTATTTTTTGACTAAGTAAGGATACAATTCACCACCCCTCTCTTACCCGTGGGTATCGTAAAAGACGACTAAGGGATATAATATGCATATAACATCTATACAAGAGAAGGAAAACTTTAAATGATACCCTGTACCAATCCGTCTGACCAGCGTGGTATAGTAGGTCAATATCCCTCCTATTATGGAGGAGGCTCGAGTCTAGCAGTGGGACGTATATGGACTGAAATAAATTATTTTAAAAAGTTTATCTTTTGGATAAATAATCTAGTCTATATAAGTGCTGTGTGGTAGCGGCTGCGAATATTACCAACTCTTGCATAACGCGTGGGTGTCGTAAAAGACGACTAAGAGCTTTACATAGACCAGAGGCAACTCCATCTGATGCCATCTGAGCAACAATTATATTTCGAAAAAAAATTGACGTTTGACAGCCGGTCAAAAAACTATAGGCAAAAATTTTAAATGTGCTATGACAGAAGAGTACATATTGAGTCCACCCGAAGTAATTGGGATAAGAACAGGATGGCGATAAAAATCTAGTTTATATACAACTAAATTCATATTTGTAAACACGTCAATACATATACTTTATCTATACCAATAAATAAAATTGGAGTGTCTGTTTGTAATGTCAAAATAATAGGCTTTTTTCATGCTCACACGGTTATTTGCACGACACCTATGCCTAAAATAGCGATTAAAATTTTTTTGTCTGTCTGTCTGTCTGTTTGTTCCGGGTAATCTTCAAAACGGCTGGACCAATTTCAAAAATTCTTTCACCAATGGAAAGCTATATAATGTCAGGGCGTAAACTAGGCTATATTTTATCCCGGTATTCCAACGGGTACGGGAACTACGCAGGAAAGACGACTGAAACCGAAGCGAAGCGAGGGCGGGTTACTAGTAATAAATATGACGATGATATTTTTTGAATCTAATGGTAATAATCTAATACAGATAATTATAGTTTTATACCTCATCGTTATTATTTCAATCCATATAAGTCCCATTGCAGGGCTCCTCTATTATGGAAGAGAAATCGACTTATTATAACGCGATGGTCAAACGTATTGGCATAAGGTTTTATGTCGCGTTTTCCTTCTCTTGCATGGATGTTATCTATATAATATATCGCTTAGTCGTCTTTTACGACACCCATGGGCATGATAAGGGGTGGGGAATTGTATGCTTACTCCATCACCAAACGGACTAGGCTAGTTTTATATCTATTTATATGAAAATCATTTCAAATTATTCATGATTTTAAAATATTTATTGCATTATTTTTATTAATATATTAATTATCGCATAAATATTAAAGCTATATAATAGTACAAAATAATTAATTAAAATCTGTAAATATTAATTCATATTAATCAAAGATTTAAATTTATAGCCATTATACCTATAAAATTTCACAACCATCATTATCTTAATTATAAAAAAAAACCGTTAAATTGAAATTAAATTCTATAGTGTTGCTCTCTATTTTTTTGACAGAGTATCTAGCAACTGTAGTAATAGATCGTTCCATAAAAATAATCCGCGTGACTTAACACTTAGCCTTTATGATGAGTAGACTTATTATAACTTCGTATTTAATTACTTGTAATATCTATCTAACGATTAACACTTTTTATCTTGGTAGCTAATTTATTTCTTAGTATACCAACCTTTATATTTAAAATTACCCATTATATTTATTAAATATAACAGTAAAAATATGTAAAGATTACTATTTTAGTTGAATGTCAAATTGATACATTTATATAATATTTAGTTCCAGAATTATAAATTATGTTAATGTTAATAAAATAATTTAATAATTAAAAGCACTTACCATTTAAAATCTCTATTGTTCCATAAAATTCCAAATACTAAAACACTATCACCGTAGTCTACACAGTCATTCGTCTTATTAAAATATATAAATCACTGACCACAAAACTTCTAAGCAAAACGAAAATTAAACATTTATCTACGCACTAATTTAAAATTAGTAAATACTGGCATAAAATAAAAAGTTATCGTTTATCAAAATTGTCGTTGTCACACACTAATGTCAGTTTAATTAAAAATAAAACCGCACTCGAACAACCACAGAGTACAAAGTTTTTTAATCAGTTTGAACTTTTTCTAAAATTAAATGGTGTTTATATATCGACGCGAAAGGATATTGGCGCGAAATGTCGAAACGTCAAAAATGAACGTCTGACTTGGCGCCTAGTTGACACCGAACTGTGGGCGTTTGGCGGTTTACAATGTCCGATGCAACAGAATACACATTACCTTTATGTAGATAAATTATTAAGATTATTATGCTTTGGGAAACATTAATGCGGTTTTATATATCATAAGTTATGAGTTCGATGTTAGATTATTAGATGTGAAACATAATAAATAGAGACGTCTCTACTGGTTAGTCGTTTGAATAATCTTATATATTTTAACGAACAATGCTTGTACATTTCTATAATATATATTTCTATATTTTCAGTATCTCGGAAACATCACCAACGACTTTCATGAAATTTAGTATGGAAGAGGTTTCGGTGGCAAAAAATCGATCTAGCTAGGTTTTATTTATGGAAATTGTCGTCTTGTCAGTGTTTTTAGCTTATCAATAAAATGTTATTAGAATAAGAATGTAAATTTAACTCTCGCCGTCAAGAGTAACAATAGCTCAGTTGGGATATTCTCCAGTCGCATTCAAACAACCTGAGATTGGATCTCAGTGTTATTATTATACTGTGTTTTAATTTATGATATTTTTTTTCATTATTTATTTTCATCTTTTTCATTTTTTTTATTAATATATATCTAAATATGTTCGTCAAAAAGATAATTGAGATAACAAAAAAGAATTATACCGAGCGAAGCTCGGTCAATCAGATATTTTGGTTAATAAAATAAGACGAATATTAAAAGGAAATCATCAATGAAGGAAACCGAAATTTTTCTATAGGCATTCGTGGCTTAATTTAAATATTTTTTTTAATTAAACTAGTAAAATGACATAACTTTTAAGTTATCTGTGATTAAAACTAAGTACAGATTAAGCAATCTATTATATACACCTGCAACAGCCCCGGATTTAGTAAAATACTTTTAAATATAAAACTGTTTTAGAAAATCATCTCAACAGGTGCTCTTATAGTTTTTATCATATTTTTATAGTCTCAAAACTTTTTTCGGAAGTGGGCAAGCAGAGATTTAATTAGACATCTATAAAATAATATTTAAATTATATTTTCACTAGCAACCCGCCCTCGCTTCGCTTCGGCTTCAGTCGCCTTACCTAGTACCCGTTCCTGTGGGAATACCAGGATAAAATATAGCCTATGTTCCTCCCCGATGTTATAGTTTTCCATTGGTAAAAGAATTTTTGAAATCGGAAACCACCGGGTTTAAGTGTGAACGCGTAACAAACAAACTTACTTTCGCATTTATAATATTCATCATCATAAGATCGATCAATTAAAGAAATCCTGGGATTGCAGTATCTATCACCGATAAGGTTTCGCCGTGAAACCTCCGAATTCGCTATTGCATGAGTGATACTAAACTATAGGTGTTCTATACAGTTAAATAAAGATATTACAATGACATATATCATCATCATCAGCTGATGTCTCACTGGTTCGAGTCTATTCCAAATTAGAAGAGGAATTGACCTACTATACCACGCTGGTCAGAAGGGCTGGTATAGTGTTTTATTTCGATAGATTTGCATAGATGTTATTTGCATATTATATCATATCATTATGAAATCGAGTTACTATAACGTGCTGTATAGCAATACGTCTACGTATTTCTATAAAGTTTTATGTAGACACTAGTGTCCGACCGAATGTTCGGTTTCGGTTTCGGTCGAGTTTCGGCAAAAAAAACGAGTTTCGGTTATGTTTCGGTTTCGGCAGCAAACCTGCCGAAACTACGACCGAAACCGAAACTGTATTCGGGAGTTTCCGCACTGTGCTCGGGTGTGTTCGGCGCGGTAAATGACAGACATAGTGGTGATAATATTAAGGATTTAGAGTTTCGCGTTCAATTTAATAATTATTAAGTAGGTTCCAATTTAATAATTGTTTTTTTTTTATAAATTAACACTTATAATTAAACGAGTAGATACCTACCTGGTTATCCGTATAAAATTAACACTTATACTTATTTTATTTCTGTTTTTGAATTTAAAACCTTATCCATAATAGTTCACGAATATAAATAAATAATTTAAAATACATGGAGTAGTTTTGTTGTAGTATTGAATCATCTATTATGAAAGAACAATGTCGTTAAAAAACAGCATTTAGGCTATTTTTCGAGAAAAGTTCGTCTGATTCATCTAAAGCCAAGTGCAAACAGTGCAATAAATTATATTCACTTGGAAGTTCCGAGCCTAGAAGGCAAGCTATTTTCGGTTTGAAGCTACACTTGTCTATATTCCATGAACCAGAACATAAGCAATATCTAAAACGTCAGTTGGAAATCGATGAGCACAAATCTGAAGCTAAATTAAAGCGATATGACTCACAAAACTCAGTAACCAGCATTGACAGTGGCAGTGGTAGCAAACTGATGCAGACCACAATCCCTGACATTGCGCGCCCAGACGCTAGCTTCAAAATCATCAAAATGGCCAGATCATCATGTAATATCACGCAGAATTGATAAAAGTATCATGGATTTAATACTTGTCGATATGCTTCCATACTCTTTAGTAGATAGTGAGGCATTCAAAAGA
The DNA here is from genome assembly GCA_032191425.1 of Lymantria dispar. Lineage (NCBI taxonomy): Eukaryota > Metazoa > Arthropoda > Insecta > Lepidoptera > Erebidae > Lymantria > Lymantria dispar. The sequence continues at coordinate 8,437,211 of CM063468.1, read as the reverse complement.
CTTAATTTTACAGATCCTCATAGTCCCCAAAAGTACAATTTAAAATCAGAAAAATATTTTAGAACCACTTTAATGCCACAAACTTACGAAAAAGTTAGAAAAAAAGTACAGGATTTGATTGCTAATTGTGAGTGGATTAGTGGAACTTGTGATATATGGACAAATCCGCCTAAAATATGCTCACTCTTAAGTCTCACTGGCCATTTTATTGTTGGACCTAAACGCCTTAAAGTTATACTAGGTGCTCAAGTACTCGAGAATGACCACACCAGATCATATATTGAAGAAAAATTACGAGAAATTGTAGACAAATGGAATATCGGTAATAAACTATTTCTACTATTGCGTGACAATGCAAAAAATATGGTCAGCGCTATGCGAGGTCAATTTGAATCTTTAGGCTGCATGTCACACACACTACAGTTGGTAGTAAAAGATGCATTGTTTTCGGAGGAACAACATGAACAGGTCATTAAAACTTGCAGACATATAGTAGGACACTTCAAAAGAAGCGAGCAGGCTTCTAGAAAATTGACAGAATGTCAAAATCAATGCGGATTACCAGTACACTCATTAATTCAAGATATTGAAGTTAGATGGAACAGTACTTACAACATGTTAGCAAGATTGTTCGAACAAAAAACTGCCATAAATTTATACAGCTTGGAACATGGCCGTATTGACATTCTTTCGCCTTCGGACTGGGAAATTATAAAGAATCTTACTGAGGTACTAAAATTTTTTTATGAAGCTACACTTGAGCTGTCATATGATAACGCATGCATTTCCCTGGCAATTCCTTTAATATCACTATTAAATAGAAAGCTGCAAACTAGAGACGAAAATGAAAGCGAAATAATGAGAAACATGAAGACACGGTTGCATGAATCAATGAATCGACGATTTGCCTACGTCAAAGGACATCCTGCTCTAATAACTTCAACATTACTGGATCCAAGATTTAAAAGCACATATCTGAATTCTGATAAAGTTGACATTGCTACTTTGGAAATAGAAAACCATTTAAGGATTTGCACGGTCGATGTTAGTGATACAATAAGTGAAAACTGTCATTCTAGAGAACCACAGCCATCTTGTTCATCTAGAATAGTGTCTTCCGAAAAAGCAGAAGGGCTTTGGGACGGCCATGATAAATCTACTTGTAACTTTATATAAACTTCTGGTGTGGAGAACAGTGATTGTTTAACCCAAATTAAGCAAACTATTCAGGCATACTTGTCAGAGCCTAGATTACAGAGAAGTGCAGATATTTATTCTTACTGGGATTCTAGTCCATATCTGTCTTTGAGAAAGATGCCACTGAAATACTTATCAGCTCCACCAACGGGTGTTTCCAGTGAACAATTATTTAGTGCTGCTGGACAAATTTATTCAGACAGAAGGAGCAATCTGCGAGGCGAAAATGTTGATAAACTATTGTTTCTTACCTATAATATAAGATTGTTTAACTATGAATATTAATAAGAAGTAACATTTGAGTACAGATACCTACTTGAAATTGTTAGTATCTAGTCGTCGCGTTTTGCAATATTATGATTACGATTAGTTTATAATTTAGCTTTTGTTTTTTGTTGAAGTGTCAATATGACGATTAAGTATAGAAGAAGTTAATTTGTTTTTAAGATAAAAGTGATTTATATTGTTTTGTTCATTACTTAAATATTAAGTACCTATCCACCTATAACTATTGTGATATTAGGTAACAACATAAATAAATAACTATTAAAGCTACCTATGTGATATAAAGAAAAAAAATTAAAACTGACTGATTATAATACACATTCTTTATTTTTCTCTGAAAACATGATCCTTATAAAAAAGTTTCGGTTTCGGTTTCGGCCGAAACTGAGACCGTTGCCGAAATTCGGTTTCGGTTTCGGTCGTAAAAACCAGTTTCGGTCGGACACTAGTAGACACCTTCGCAACGGTTTCAGACGCCTTACACGTATTGTTCCCGTGTCCTTGAGAATACTGGGATAAAATATAACCTATGTTACTCCCAGGTATTATAGCTTTCCATTGTTGAAGGAATTTTTGAAATTGGATTAGTAGTTTAAGCGTGAAAACGCAATAAAAAACAAACTTACTTTCGCATTTATAATATTAGTAAGGATGACTGCACGGTATTTACAATAACCGTGGGCAAGATGGTATAAAATCCTGTAAACAGTTATGAATCTTATCGTATAAACATTCTCACACAAGTTAGTAAAATATTGAATGATACGTTTCCTCATTTGGCTTTCTCACCAATCGTTGTCATCATTATTTATTATTTCAGCCACAAAAGTACCACTTTTGGGCTCGGGCCTACTCCATATAAGGAAGAAAATTGAGTTACTATAACGTGCCTTACCCTAATAGCCTAACTTTCTTCTTGAGTGTTTGCGTGTATTGGATTTTAGTATCCCCGAACCTTATTGTACGCATTCACACTCACTTCACTTTCTTTGCGGACGGCAGCGGCCTTGAGAGGATGGAAATCTCGAAATAAAACTCTATAGTCTATACCATCAGGTCTGCTGTGTGGTAGCGGCTTCGAATACTACCAACCCTTGCTTTGCTCGTGGGTGTCGTAAAAGACGACTAAGAGCCCTAGATTGACCCGGACCAACTCCATCTGGTACCATTTGGGTCAACGATTACATTCCCAAGGAGGGTTGACGTCAGGAAGGCGGCCGGTCATAAAAGTCATTGCCGAAACTTTTTGCAATATGTCAAAACAGATGACATATTGCGTCGACCCCAAGTAATTGGGATAAGAGCAAGATGATGATGATGACCATCAGGTCTCTGACCACTGACGACAAGTCACCCTGCTCCGGTGGTTGGCCCAACGACGAAGGCGACGTGGGTACGGGCGGGTTATGGGCTCGCGCGCCATCCTTTCGTCGCTCCGGACGGAATGGACCGCGTGTGCGCTTACCATAGCCCACCCATAAAAAAAAATACCTACAGGTCTGAGTAGCGTAATATAGTAGGCCAATCTCCATCCTATAATAAAAAGGTGGCAGTGGACTATTTATAAGCTGAGATGAAAATTATAATAGTTTAATACATAATTTAAAAAATTTTACCGTCAATTAAATTATTATGAATCAACATCCACCACCTGTCCGTGTAGTGATGGAATAAGAATACAATACACCAATCCCTATCCTTTTTTTTTTGTTAACGCTGTGGAAATGCAATTTACGCACTACCCCTCGCCGGTAACTGACGAGGGGGGTGTGTGGGACTCAGCAGTCGCCTATGCAACCGGAATACCCACTAAAACCAACAGCGGTCCCTTCCGCGCTTTTACGGAGTGCCCGAGAGATCGTCTAATGACATTCGATCCCCGACACTCCTACGCAAGGCCGTCGGGCCACGTCCTGTCGCCACTCAAGGTGGTGGTAGGAGACGCGCATATCGGCGCTTCCCCCTCCCTGGCCGCCGCCTACGGAGCGAGTTAGCGGACGCAAGTGCCTCGCGTTCCCGCTCCGCGGCCTCCTTCCGGGCGATGACCTCCTCGCAGAAAGAGGCCATCGCCGACCAGCACCTGTCGCTGTCGCCTATCCTGGACATGGAGGTCGTAAAAGACGACTGAGTAATTTAATATGCATATAACATCTATCTAAGACAAAACTGGAAATAAAACCCTATACCAACCTGTCTGCGGGTGACCGAACCGGGGATTTTAGTCCATCACCCGCAGAGAGGCTGACCGCGCGACGGCGACCGACGCGCGACGTCCCGAGACAGGGACGTCGAGAGGTGAGGGTACCCGAAAGGGTATTTCGTCTGGCCGACCACTGAGGACAAGGAACTCTGCACTGGTTGTCGGCCCAACGATGAAGGCGACGTGGGTACGGGTGGGTTATGGGCCCGTACGCCGACGTATGTGAGCCGTCATGAAATATAAACCACCATAGAAAATATACAAATAAATTACACAAAACATAGTAATTTATATGTATCTTGAATTTTTGCTTTTAATGCCGTCATAAATAAAGTTTCAAAGCTAAATTTTTGCATATTTTAGTAATTATTGTGACATTAAAATTATCACTGTAATAAATGAGGAATGTCGAAAATCAGACCACTTTTGTGTTTATTGGAGTCTTATTTATATTGCTTTCTTGTTTTAATTACATCTATACCAATAAATAAAATTGGAGTGTCTGTTTGTAATGTCAAAATAATGGGCTATTTTCATGCTCACACGGTTATTTGCACGACACCTATGCCTAAACTAGCAATTAAAAATTTTTGTCTGTCTGTCTGTCTGTCTGTTTGTTCCGGGTAATCTTCAAAACGGCTGGACCGATTTCAAAAATTCTTTCACCAATGGAAAGCTATAATATCAGGGCGTAAACTAGGCTATATTTTATCCCAGTATTCCCACGGGAACGGGAACTACGCGGGTAAAACGACTATAACCTATAACCGAAGCGAAGCGAGGGCGGGTTGCTAGTCTATACCAATAAATAAAATTGGAGTGTCTGTTTGTAATGTCAAAATAATAGGCTTTTTTCATGCTCACACGGTTATTTGCACGACACCTATGCCTAAAATAGCAATTAAAAAATTTTTGTCTGTCTGTCTGTCTGTCGGTCTGTCTGTCTGTCTGTTTGTTCCGGGTAATCTTCAAAACGACTGGACCGATTTCAAAAATTCTTTCACCAATGGAAAGCTATAATATCAGGGCGTAAACTAGGCTATATTTTATCCCGGTATTCCCACAGGAACGGGAACTACGCGGGTAAAACGACTATAACCTATAACCGAAGCGAAGCGAGGGCGGGTTGCTAGTATTTACTATAAATGCCAAAAGTTAGACGAGTATTTATCGTACAATTCCGCCATGTGATTAGTGGTTTAGGCCTGAAAGCGTAATAAACAAACTGACATGCGCATTTATAATATTAGTTAGGATTATGAAAGAATGATTACCATCTAATCATCATCTCAGATCTTATTAGTGCCACTAGTTTTTTTTTTGGGGGGTGGGTTACGGTTGGCGCACTCCTCGCACCACTCCGTCCGGAACGACAGAGGAGCGTAAGCACGCATACCCGTAACCCACCCGTGACACGTCACCTTCGTCGTTGGACCGACCACCGGAGCAGGGTAACTTGACGTCAGTGATCAGCCCGACGGAATACCCCTTGAGGGATAACCTCCCATCGACCGACGTCGGTCTTTCCTCACGCGATCGGCCTCTCGGCGGGTAACAGACTAATTCCCCAATCCAGTCACCCACGGCCTCGTCTAGAGCGGCATCAGACGCAGATATTAGTTCCACTACTGCGATGACGCCTCCTCCACTATAGGAGAGAAATTGAGACTTACTATACCACGCAGGTTGAAGGTTTTGGCATAGGATATTATCTTAGTAGTATACTTTTAATTTATCTTCATCTTTTCTTGTGTCCATATTGCTTAAATATCATTTAGTCGTCTTTGGTGACATTCACGGGGAAGAAAGGGGTCTGGTGAATTATATTTCACCTCATGGAGGAGCTTCGAGGAGAGTAGTGAGCCTTATATGAGGATGAAGAAGTCATCATCATCTACATGCATTTTCGTGTTCTGCCGAAATTCTCAGTCATCATCATCGCAGCCATACATCCCACTGTTGGGCTCGAGCCTCCTCCACAATGGGAGAGAATTTGACCTACTATATCATGCTGGTCAGACATGTTGGTATAGGGTTCCATTTCGAGTTTTCCTTGTCTTGCACAGATGTTATGTGCATATTATATCCCTCAGTCGTCTTTTGCGATATTCACGGGCTAGGTAGGGAGTGGTAAATTGTATCTTATTCCGTCACCACACGGCAAAAATTCGCAGTGGAATTATTGATTTGGTTGTCAGCACCCAATCAATATTGAGAACTCGACTTACTAACGAACTATTTAAATGAATAGTTAAGCTGGCAATGTATTCGAATGAAGAACTTTGTGGATACAAAGTGATGATCATGAATATATTTTAACAAAAAAAGTTTAAAACTTGTTACAACCATTTTATTTTGTGACGTCCGCCATTAGATTTAAAATACATCATGTCACTTATTTCAGTTATCAAGGCCTTTGATTTGAATCTCATATCATAGGGGTTGGCTATATGATAGGAATGAATATTATAATTCGCCCTTATGTGACGTCCGCCATATTAGATTAAAAATGGCGCCATTTAAATAATCATGCATTTTCACGTGAATCAGACGTGGTAATTTTCAGTTCGATAATTTCAATGAAAGTAGGCGAAATATCGATTACAAAATTCCAAGAAATATATAAGTACCAGTAATATTAAATAAGTTTTTTTAAATAATTTTAATATCACAAAGTAATTATAGTTGTCGTCATGTACGTCATCATCATCATATACGGCTCATATACGTCCTACTGTTGGGCTCGAGCCTCCTTCACGATGGGAGGGAAATTGACCTTACTATACCATGCTGGTCTGACGTGTTGGTATAGGTTCTATTTCGAATTTTTCTATTGATGTTATATGTTTTTTACTATTGACACCCACGGGCAAGAAGATGATGAATTGTATTCTTACTCTGTCACCACACAGATGAGGTTTTTTTTTAATGCAAACGGTGGCAAACAAGCAGACAGTACACCTGTTGGTAAGTGTTGCTGCCGCTCATGGACCTTTGTTGGGCTGCTGCCTACCGTAAAGAAAAAGACGAGAGTGTGAATGCGTGCAATGAGGTTCGGTGATCTAAAAGCATCACCAAAACCCACCATACGCAAACACCCTCACAAAGTTGGACTTATGGCTCTCTTGTTCACCGAACGAAGCGCAGTAACATATTGCTACTACTCGGACGTCAATTTTCTGCTCAGTTTAGGGATCTGATCCAGCCATATTTTCTTATTTTCCTTCTTTTCTTTATTTTATTTCTGTTTTGTACTAATATTTGAATATTTATAAATGTATACAATTTCAAAGGGCATCACACTAGAGCTAATACCATATGTTGTATAAAGTATAAAATTATACTACACAGTCAAGAAAGTACCGGGAAATGATCAATAATACACAAAATTATTGTTATTCATGCAAATTTATTTTATCACCTTCAAAGTATGCTCCTTCAGAATCGATAGACTTACGCTAACGAATAATCCAATCATCAAAACATTTTTTAAACGCTGTTTCCGGAATTGAGTTCAGTTCTCGCCGCGAATTCTCCTTTATGTTTTCTACCGATTGAAAACGGGTGCCAGGAAGTGGTAACTTGAGTTTAGGAAAAAGAAAGAAGTCAGCTGGAACCATATCTAGTGAATATGGTGGTTGCTCGATGGTATTTATTGAGTGTTTGGACAAAAATTCGTTCACAATGATGGTCTTGTGCGAAGGCGCATTATCGTGGTGCAAAATCCAAGAATTTTCTTTCCACAAATTTGGCCTTTTTCGTCGAATTTACTCTTTTAAACGCCGCATAACGCTCAAATAATATTCTTTATTTACCGTTTGACCTTCTGGCAAGTATTCCGAGTGCATAATACCGTAATAGTCAAAGAAAACAGTCATGTTGACTTTGACTTTTGATTGACTTTGGCGTGGTTTTTTCGGTTTCGGTTCAGTTGGAAGTCGCCACTACGAAGCTTGTTGACTAGTTTGCATGTCATACTCGTAAACCCACGTCTCGTCACCAGTGACAATGCGTTTGATGAATATTGGGTCGGAATTGACTCGTTCTAGCATGTCCTGAGCGACTCTCATGCTATTGAGTTTTTGGAGAAAATTCAGGTCTTTTGGGACTAGCCGAGCGGAAACATGTTTCATATCCAAGTGATTATTTAAAATGGTACGGATCGACTCGTGAGACACAGAAATTTCGGCGGCTATCTCTCTCAAAGTTGAATGAGGATCTCATCACCAGATCAGTCACTATTTCCTTCACTTTTGCAATGTTAACTTCAGTTGCAGACTTGATGGCCTACCAGAGCGAGGCAAATCTTCCATCACATCTCGACCGCTTTTGAACGCTTTGTACCACTCATAAGCACGTGTTTTTATAAATTCGATTTACCGCAAGCCTTCTGTAACATTTTCAGTGACTGCGAACACGAAATTCCATTGGCGATGCAACATTTAAGACAAACTCTTTGTTCGATGTTTTTGTCCGTTATGAAATTCGCAATACACACTAGATATGATATAACTAAAAACAGACCTGTATTTAATATAAATAACAGATGCAACTCAAACTCCGTGCCAAAATGGAAAACAGTTGTGCCACTCTAACAACATCAAAAAAAAAACAAAAATTTGAATTTAGAACCATAAACAAATCATCCATTCGCAATACTTTCTTGACTAAATGTATATATTGTATTTAAAAAATTTTAAAAAGGGTCAGCCCGCTGAGTTCCTTTTTTTTTTTTTTTTTTTTTTTTTTTTTTTGTTTTTTTGGGTGGGCTATGGTAAGCGCACGCGCGGTCCTGTCCATCCGGGGCGATGAAAGGACGGCGCGTGGGCCCATAACCCACCCGTACCCACGTCACCTCGTTGTTGGGCCGACCACCGGAGCAGATGTCACTTGTCGTCAGTGGTCGGCCCGACGGAATACCCTTTCGGGTAACCTCACCTCTCGACCTGGGACGTCGGTCGCCGTCGCGCGGTTAGCCTCTCTGCGGGTGATGGACAATTCCCCGGTCCGATCACCCGCGGCCTCGGCTAGGGCGGCATTACGCGCAGATACTCGCGCCTGCGCCGCCCGAGTCGCCGGCGGCGGAACGTGTCGCCGAATAGAAGCTCTACTCGCACACGATCCGCCGCCTCCTTCCGTGAGATAACGGCCTCACAGAAGGCGGCGACCGCGTCCCAGTTCCTGACGCTGACGAGCATCTCCCTGGCGATGGTCGGCAGCGCCAGGTCGGCACCGATAATTGCGACGAGTTCACGGCGATCCTCCTCCCATGCAGCACACTCCTCGAGCGTGTGCTGCGCCGTGTCCTCGTCGCAACTGCAGTGGTGGCAGGACGGTGTGCTCTCCCTCCTGACAATCTTGTGCAGGTACTTCCCGAAGCAACCGTGCCCCGTCAGCACCTGCACCAGTCGGAAGGAAAGCACCCCGTGCGTCCGCTCCAACCACTCCATCAGCACCGGCCGGAGGGCCTCGACGGTCCTAACACCATACCGCTCCAGCCGGACTGCCCAACGGGCAATGACTTCTCGGCGGGCGTCGACCCGCCAGGCGGTGATCTCTGTGATGGAGACCATGCCGCCGCGGGCGCGCTTCTCCGACACCCGCCGATAAATGTCGGCGAGCATCTCCGCCTCCAGGTCCCACGGGGGAGTTCCGGCCAGGAGGCACGCTGCCTCCGTCGCCACCGTGCGGTAACCGCGTACGGCCCTGATCGCCATGACCCTCTGTGGTCGCCACAGGAGGGCCCTAAGACGGACGGTCAGGGACCCCGCCCACACCGGTGCGCCGTACAGGGCCATCGACCGGATCACCCCCACGTACAGCTGTCGGCACGTAGCACTGGGTCCACCCACATTCGGCATCAGCCGCGAAAGGGCGGACGCCGCGCCGACAAGCCGGGGAACAAGTCGATGGAGATGCTCCCGGAACCAAAAATGCCCGTCGAGCACCAGGCCCAAGTACTTCATGTGGGCCTGGATGCTGATGGTGACCGACTTCACGGTGATCGAAGCGCCGGCGGGAGGCCCGGCGGTACGGAGGCCATGGAACAGAAGGGCCTCCGTCTTTTCCAGGGCTACCCTCAACCCCAGCGCTTCGATCCGCCTAACAATCTCCTCGGTGCCGAGAGTTGCCAGGCGTGCCGCCTCCTCTAGCGTCCCACCCCGGGCTGTGACGAGTGTATCGTCGGCGTAGCAAATTACACCCAGCCCGGGTGGGAGGCTTCCTCTCAACGCCCAGTCGTAGCCGATGTTCCACAGGGTCGGACCCAGAACCGACCCCTGTGGGACACCGCACGTCATGGGCGTTCGCACAACGTCCCCTACTCGGTCAACGTAGAGGACGCTGCGCCCCTCCAAGTAGTCTGCCACCAGCCGCCTGAGGTACACGGGCACCCCGTGATACCTCAGCCCCTCCCTGATGCAGCTGAATGGCAGACTGTTGAAGGCGTTGGCGATGTCCAGGGACACGGCCAACAGGACTCCTCCGCCGGTGACGGCCTCCGCTACCACGCTACCGCTACCCGCTGAGTTCCTTGCCGGATCTTTTCAGCTTGTGGCCGCGTTCCGATCCGGTGGTAGATTATTGTATTGTGTTCAAACGGTGTGTAAATTTGACAATATATAAGTGCCCTTAAGGCGCTTATGCAGAATAAATGATTTGATTTGATTTAGTGTGGATCTACCCCGGATGGACCGGCCCACTGCTGTAGACAGACAACTGTCAACAGTGTGGTCCTACTACCGTAGGACGTACCTATATTACGTGAACGTATATCAGTTAAAATAGAAAATGCCCATCAAGAAATCGCACTTAAATACCACAGCATCAGCAATCGAAGGTTTTTAGAATAGAATAGCATTTATTGTCACATATTGTCACAACGCGAAAGTTTTGAGTATGTGAGGATGTCAAAAATGTGAAGATGTTTGTTACTCTTTCACGCAAAAACTACTGAATGGATTTTAATGAAACTTCACAGTAATATAGCTTACATATCAGAATAATACATAGGCTATAATTTATACTGATATTCCTACAAAAAGAAGAACTGTGAGTGAAACCGCAGGACGCTGCTAGTAATACATATTTTTTTGGTTAAATTTCACTATAGCGGAATGCTCAGCGTTGTGCTGCATAGAAATTATGCAGGGCAATCAGCAAACTCCTTTCCTCAAATATATAAGAAAGAAAAATAACGAAAAGAGGAAAAATAAATAAAATAATTAACAATAAGAATGATAACAATATAAATAACATTAATGAATTGAATTATGAAGGATGTGCTTTTATATGATGAGTTCACTTTTTAATTTTTGTGTGTGCGAGTATGGAGTGCTTGTTTGCGTGTGTGCATGTGTTTATGTGTGTGTCTGTACCTATGTGGTCAGCGATTGACGTATGCATTTGCAAATTTGTAGCTTATTTCATGTAATTATTCATCAGTTCCTTTTATAAATGTCGCGTCGAAACCGCGTTAAGACCGCGCGAAGGCGACTGACGTCCCAGGACGTCGGTGTGAGGGTCGCGCGTGAGGTGAGGTTACCCGAAAGGGTATTCCGTCGGGCCGACTATTGACGACAAGTCACATCTGCTCCGGTGGTCGGCCCAACAACGAGGTGACGTGGGTACGGGTGGGTTATGGGCCCGCGCGCCGTCCTTTCATCGCCCCGGACGGACTGGACCGCGCGTGCGCTTACCATAGCCCACCCATAAAAAAAAATACAAATATGGTTTTATTTCGTAATAATAGTTAATTTTTTTTAAGTGGATAAAACTTTTTTACCACTATATTAACAAAATAACCATAAATAACAGTACACATTCCAATAACTATAATCATTATCACCGAACATCACACCATACCTGCGTGGGTGTAAGCAGGATATTAGAAAACCGGTCGTTTCGTTTCTATAGGTGTGAATCTGCACATAATAGTTAACATCTTAAACTTAATATCTATTAGTTTATTGGTCTCTTATGTTGACAGGTCTCCGCCTCTTCCTGTCATGTGGGTGTCGTAATAACTGACTATGAGAGCACCAGATGAGGCATCAGCGTTTACATATTTAAGAGTGGTAGGACCATACTGTCGACAGTTATGTCTACAGCCGCGGGCCGGTCCGTCCGGAGTAGTACCACGCTCTCGCAGAAAATCGACGTCTGAGTAGTAGCAATTTGTTACTGCGCTTCGTTCGGTGAGCGAGAGAGCCGGAAGCCCAACTTTCTGAGGGTGTTTGCATGTGGTGGGTTTTGGTGATGCCTTTAGTTTCACCGAACCTTATTTCACGCATTCACACTCCCTTCACGGTAGCTAGCGGCCTAGCAAAGGTCCATGAGCGGTAGCAACACTTACCGTCAGGTGTAATCAGGGCCGCGCCGACCCCCCGCAGCGCCTGTGTGGAAAACCTATGAAGCGCCCCTATTTTCACGAATCCTCACGTTTTAACTTATTTTTTTATTTGTTAATTTTGTAGATATCGTAAAAGTCGACTGAGAGATATAATATACACATAAGGTCTGAGCAAGAGAAGGAAAACTCAAAATGTAACCTTATACCAAAATATCTGATCAGCAAGGTCAAATTCCCTCCTTTTGTTGAGGAGGCCCGAGAAATGCAAAAATAAAAAACAAAAAACAACCTTAGGTTGGTGATAGCAAAAAATCCTAAACCAACATGTCTGACCAGCATGGTATAGTAGGTCAAATTCCCTCCCATTGTAGAGGAGGACCGAACCCAACCGTGGGACGTATGTGGGCTGCGATGATGATGATGATAACTGGATCAAAGTAGCATTTGAAACTTCTAGCCAGAACCCAGAGTCATCTTTGGAAGAAGTTGGTATTAGTAACGATAATTGACTTGGCGGTAATAATGATATATCAAGTAGAGGCACTGGCGTTATGATGCGGGTAAGCCGCTAGAGAGGATCCTGGCTGCCCGCTTCGGGCAGCACAGCGCCGAGGTCGGCCCTGATCTATCGAACGTCCAGTTTGACTTCAGGAGAGGGTTCGACGATTGCTGCTTTTCTGCGCCTTAGGGTCGTGGTCACGGAGGTGCTCGCCCGCGGAGGGTTGCTGTTGGCGGTGTCCCTAGACATTCCTAGAAAACGCATTTAACAGTCATATTCAGCTGTATCAGCGAGGCGCTCCGATATCACGGATGCCGGTATATATGAGGCGGCTGATGGCAGACTACCTGGAGGGGCGCAGCGTCCTCTACACTAACCGAGTAGAGAGCGTTGCGCAAACACCCATGACGTGCGGTGTCCCACAGATGTCGCTTCTGGGACCCACCCTGTGGAACGTCGGCCATGACTGGGTGTTGTGAGGGAGCCTCCCACCCGGGCTAGGCGCAATTTGCTACGCCGACGATACAATCGTTACAGCCCTGGGTGGGACCCTAGAGGAGGCGACAAGCCTGGCAACTTTCGGCACTGAGGAGATTGTCCGGCGAATCGAGGCGCTGGGGTTGAGATTAGCCCTGGACAAGTTGGAGGTCCTATTTTTGCACGGGCTCTGTATCAGTCCTCCCACCGGCGCTTTGACCACCGTCAATTCAATTATCATCAGCATTCGGGCCCAAATGAAGTACTCAGGCCTTTGATGGTTTTGGGAATATTTCCGTCGACTTGCTCTGCGGCTAGTCGGCGCGGCGTCTCCCTTTCTTGGCTGATGCCGAATGTGAGCGACCCAGCGCTACGTGCCGACGGCTGTACGCGGGGGAGATCCGATCGATAGTCCTGTATGGCGCACCGGTGAGCGCGAGGTCCCTGACCATTCGTCTGAGGGTTCTCTTATGGCGTCCACAGAGAGCCATGGTGGTCAGGGTCATTCCCGGATATCGCACGGTAGTTACGGAGGCAGCGTGCCTGTAGGCCGGGACCGCCCCATGGGATCTGGAGGCGGGGACGCTTGCCGCGCTAAACTAATATACGTTTTCCTGCAAATAAATACATATTACATATATATAATATTAATTTATTTAAACACAAGGTTCTGTTTTTTTCAAAACATCTCGAACACATCAAAATTGGTGCAGGCTTCGAAAATTAAGAAAAAGATAAATTAAAAAAGATAATGTTATTAGTTTATTTTGACATTGCAAACAAACTAAACTCATGTTTATTGGATGGAAAATTACATAAAAAGCACATACCACTACATGAAGCATTTCAGATTTTATGACACCCTCATCGATAAAATCACTAGTTTCTATCTTAAACGATTCTTTGGAAGTGGATGGTAAAGGCATAAAAAATTTACTTAGTTTTATTTTTATTACTTATTTAGAAACAGATTTTATAAAAATTACAGTTTTGAGGCATTACGTAAGTCGTTGAGTCGAGTAACTAAATTGTTACGCAGGCTTTCCTAAAAGTAAATAGATGGTAGGCAAAACATTGATGTAAAAACATCGATGTATTGTATCCCTAAAAGTCGGGGAATCCCCATTATTCCAAAGCGCTTGCGTCGCACGCATCGCATCGAGTTGTATTAAACTCATTTAAACAAACTCACGGCGGTTCTTTTAATTTTAACGCTTAGCTCGTAATTCATGTAAACTTAAACCCAAAGCATAAACCACGAATGTAAATATTATCTTATGAGACTTGTACAATAAGCGCAAAATATGTTACAGGACGCCTGTTGTTCCTACTTCCTTATCGACACTCCACTACTAAGAATTAAGAATACGCTGTTGTGTAATAAAAATAATTTCGATGGCGGCCCCTAGGTCTAGGGCGGCGCGGCCCTGGGTGAACTGTTTGCTTGTTAGAGACCGTTTGCTATAAAAAGAAAAACCTCTACAACAGGAAATTGGGCTAGTTATCTTTTACAACACCCATGGCAAGATGGGGTGGCGAATTATTTACTCCATCACCACATATTTAAATATCTCAAAACAAAACGAATCTCTATTAAATATAATATATAAGGAATAGAATTTATGTTTTCATGTAGAATAAGATCGATAAGAATCGAATACCTTTTAATATATCACTACGACTAAGGAGTCAATATGCCAGAGTTAATAATAAAGTAATATTAATTTAAACACACAAGTAGTCACGATTTAAACATATCGATACGATTTAATTCAAACGACTTTCTATTAATGTATTTTATGTAATTAATTTGTACTTTATCATAAGGGGTCGGACTAGTTTTAGTATTAAGGCGGGCGACATACTATAGATTTAATATTTGAACTCTTAGAATAATAACGTATAGAAGAATAGTGTCAGTATTTCGAACTTTAAAAATTTGAATCTAAAAATACTAATGGCGCGCAGACGAATAAATAAATAATAAATACTAATGACACACATACACACGCAAACCACTATAAAAATTATGAAATCAAATTTTGTTTTTATTAACATAAATCGTCGAAATGATTTTAAAAGTAATGTTAAAAACCTTTTTAAGTTTTTCAAATGTGTTGTGACACCATTTGAATGCACCAACCGTCATAATTACCTATTTATTTTTAAAGAGTTGCCTACGTTCGTGCAGTACAATGACTTGTACATTACGGAACGGTTCCGGCGTAAGCTCCATTAGGCTCCAATTGAAATGCCTCACTTTTTGTGCGTGAACTTACCTTCTATATTAACATATATTATTATTTTAAGATTTGAACTATTTTTTTTTTACAAACGGTAGCAGACAGCGTGAATGCGTGCAATGAGGTTTGGTGATACTAAAGGTATCATCAAAACCTACCATACGCAAATAACCTCAGAAAGTTGGGCTTCCCACTCTCTCGGCTTGTTTAATTATTTATAATGTTTACGCGAGTATTATAAAAATATTATGAAATAGAACTATTTCTACGGATTTGGTATGTGTTGACAGAGTAAAAATATATTTCACTCCCCTTTTCCTAAATCATCAGTGTTGTAAAAGATGACTAAGAGATGCGTTTGCCTACCGAATTACTTGAATCTGCATATCATAATATGCAGATTCAAGTAAATCACAGGCAAGAGCAGTAAGAACATGCAAGAGGAAGAACTTGAAATAAGTCAACACGTCGGACCAGCGCGGTGTAGCAGGTCAATTTCTAAAGGTTTTTGAATGTCCGAAGAACTCTAATCATTTCCTCCCTAAGTACTCATGATCATCATCATCATCATCACAGCCCACATACGTCCCACTGTTGGGCTCGGGCCTCCTCCATAATGGAAGGAAATTTGACCTACTATACCATGCTGGTCAGACATGTTGATATAGGGTTTTATTTCGAGTTTTCCTTCTTTTGTATAGATGTTATGAGCATTTTATATCCCATAGTCGTCTTGTACGACATCCACGGGCAAGATAGGGAGTGGTGAATTGTATTCTTACTCCGTCACCACACGATAAAGTGTACTCCCGGTCATGGCTCGTGAATGCTAAAAAGAATTTAAAATGACTGTATTTTATATTTTAACCAGTTTTATTTTTATTAACAGGATTATAGGAACAGTTTTTATTGACATTATTGAGATCAATATTTTTGAAATATATTTGATTGAAAGTAAGACTAACTTTTTTTTTTTTGTGGGTGGTCTGCGGTCGGCGCGCCTCCTCACCACTCCGTCCGGGGCGACAGAGGGGCTTAAGCACGCAACTCCTGCAACCCACGCAAAAACCACCTCGCCTTCGTCGTTGGGCCGACCACCGGAGCAGGTTTACTTGTCGTCAGTGGTCGGAAAGTAAGACTAACTTAAGGATCACAATTTCCAACTTCATGGCGGTAAAAAGCAAAGAATCTAATCCGATAATTTCTAAACTGTGCCTTTATTGAATTCATCAACCTATTGGCTATCAAAAACAATATACTAACCACTGCCCCACCATTAGCTTAGTTTCGTCCCTTATTACGGCGGGCTTTGGTGAGAACACGCCATCCGCTCCGTCCGGGGCCACAAAAAGGCAGCTTGGTCCCATATCTCACCGTATTCCCTCTGGTAGCGAATCTTTGACGGTCGTGGCCATCTCGCCGGGCACCCTTTTGGGTACCATCCATTGTCGACACAATCATCAGTATCATACTAATTTTGGCGACTGGGGCGGCGTAGGCGCAACTACCTGCGCCTCATGCCGCCCTAGCCGAGGCCGCGGGTGACGTGATCGGGGATTAGTCCGTCACCCGCCGAGAGGCCAACCGCGTGAGGAAAGACCAACGTCCTCCCCGATGGGGGGACGTCAGTCGATGGGAGGGTACCCCAATAGGGGGTATTCCGTCGGGCCGACCACTGATGTCAAGTAACCCTGCTCCGGTGGTCGGCCCAACGACGAAGGCGACGTGGTTTTCGGATGGGTTGCGGGTGTTGCGTGCTTACGCCCCTCTGTCGCCCCGGACGGAGTGGTGCGAGGAGCGCGCCGACCGCAGCCCACCCCAAAAAAAAAAAATATCATACTAATTTTATAACACCAAAGCAATAATTCCTTTGTTACATCTTTACTTTAACACGTTAAACGCCGTCCCGATTTTTCAGTTTTTCCATTTTGTCCATGGGACACATCATGTAGCCGACATACAGATGTTCCGTTGGAGCTGCGGGATACACCATGTAACCGCGAACTAGAGACAACTTCAAGCAAAAAAAGGTCACAAATTACTTTTCTTCGGTGTTTACTACGTGATTTACGACATTTTAAAGCCCTTAAAGCAACAAAAATTTTAAAAATTTTAGACAAGCGATTTTATACTGGCTTCTGGACTGGCTGACCCAACAGACGTTGTTCTGTTCAAATAAAATAAAAGCCTCGCCACCTACCGAATCCAATTGTAAATCTTAATCATTCTCGAATCACCTTGAACACACACAAAAATTTAATCAACATCGGTCCACCAGTTTAGGAGGAATTCAGTACGTGTGTATGTACACACGTACACAAGAAATATATAAAGATAAGTGGGACCCATATGGTGACCCCCATGGCGTTCAACCTGTTAATTAGCCTATAATGTGTAGCCGACCTAATCCTTCCATTTTATATTTTTGTTCATCAACAAAAAGCTACAAACTACTTGCTTAATTACTAGTGTAATTAGAGTAAGAGCATATATCTTAACGCCGCACATTAAAGGGCCGACAGAATTAAAAACTTGTTTATTTCTTTTTGGTCATTTAATAGTACTTTAACTGAACCAGTTGGGTTTAAATATATTGAGATTCGTTTATTAGTTTTATTTAGTTTATTTAACAAAGTAGATATAAAATATGTTTTAATTGTAACCTGTATTCTCCTGCTGGTTGGCGACCGCCTTCTTTTGCGAAGCCGTGATAGCGCAAAAAGAGGCCGCAGAACGAGCACGAGAAGCCAACGCCCACGCCAATCAAATTCGTAGATGGCGATTAGGGAGTCGGCGCAGGGAGTACGCCCGCCTGATGAATCCTCCATCGTGATGAATCCCTACACGGGACGTGGCCGCAAGGCTGATCGTCGGGATGCCAAAGTCGCTTGCCCAAAAGGCGACCCTTTGGCACCCCAAAATAGACGAGGAAGTGGGCCGCTGCTGGTTTTTAGTAGGTATTCCGATGAGCCATCTCACGTCGGCGAGTCCTACATACCTCCCTGCGACTCATCGGGGGGAGGATGCATAAATGCATGCAAAACCTGTACTCTTAATATGGCTGGTATAATATAATGTATGTCTCTCTCCCTGTGGTGAAAGACCCCATATATATAATAGACTAGCTGACCCAACAGACGTTGTTCTGTTCAAATAAAGCGCCTATCGGGTCCAATTGTGAATCTAAACCATTCTCGAATCCCCTTGAATACACACAAAAAAATTTATCAACATCGGTCCAGCCGTTTAGGAGGAGTTCGGTGACATACGCACGTACACAAGAAATTTATATATAAAGACTAGCTGACCCAACAGATGTTGTTCTGTTCAAATCTAAAAAAATTAAAAGGAATTGACCTTGAAATCGATCACAGCGCCGCCTACTGGTTCCAATTGTGAATCTAAACCATTCTCGAATTCCCTTGAACACATACAAAAAATTTTATCAACATCGGTCCAGCTGTTTAGGAGAAGTTGATTGACATACACACGTACACAAGAAATTTATATATAAAGATATAAACTACATAACCCCATAATGATATCTGATGTTTACGCGAGTATTACACATCCATACTAATATTATAAATGCGAAAGTAAGGATGTTTGTTTGTTTGTTTGTTTGTAACGCTTTCACGCTTAAACCACCGAACCGATTTCATAAATTCTTTCACCAATGGAAAGCTATAATATGAGGGAGTAACATAGGCTATATTTTATCCCGGTATTCCCACAGGAACGGGAACTACGCCGCAGGTAAAGCGACTGAAACCGAAGCGAAGCGAGGGCGGGTTGCTAGTTTTAAATAAAACTACTTTATGGATTTTATCGCGTTATTTGATTTTTGATTGAAAATTTATAAATTTTCTGCAATAACGATGACTTGTTGGACGTGAGACATCTTAGTCCGCCCGTGACCATGAACGCTGCAAAGTGTTCGAAACGTCGGGCAATCAAAAATCAAATACAAACGCGATAAAATCCGTAAATTAGTTTTATTTAAAATACATAACCCCATTTCTTGCCTGTCTATTCTTATATATAAATTTCTAGCGTACGTGTGTATGTCACTGAACTCCTCCTAAACGGCTGTACTGATGTTGACGAAATTTTTTGTGTGTGTTCAAGGGGATTCGAGGATGGCTTAGATTCACAATTGGACCCGGTAGGTGGCGCTGTTCGGGCAGGACAATAACATAACTTGAGAACGACTTCACCGATTTCGTCCATCTTTTTTTTTTAAGTTTTCTAATATTTCAAAAAAGGCCTTTATGGAAAAAAATAAGAAAATAGCGCAGAAAATTAGAAAATTTAAGAAAACTTTACGTCTACATATGCTTTTCTAATGTAACTTATTTTCGACTATATAAACTTTTCTATCTTCATATATATAAATCTTCTGTTCCTGTGTTTGTAATGGAACTCCTTCTAAACGGCTGGACCAATTTTGATGGTTTTTTTTTTTGTGGCCATTCCGTTATGAATTCTCATATCCATCGGTATAGCCATTCGGCACATCCAAACCATTCGGTTTAGATTAATAATTGGAACCGGTAGGTGGCGATGCGCTACAGATTTGAACAGAACGGCTGTTGGGTCAGCTAGTTTTATATAAGGCGATTCATCATTTTAACTTATACAATACACGTCCGATATTGAGTCTGATTTTTCTTCACAATAGGAGTGAAATTGACCTATTATACTACGCTGATACGACATGTTAGTCATTTCATCATTTCGGCTTATATACGTCCCACTGCTGGGCTCGAGCCTCTTCCATAACGGGAGGGAAATTGACCTTACCATGCTGGTCAGACAGATTGGTATAGAGTTTTGTTTCGAGTTTTCCATCTCTTGCATAGATGTTATATGCCTGCTCTGGTGGTCGGTCCAATGACGAAGACGACGTGCATCGTGGGTGGATTGTGAGTATGCGTGCTTTACGCCCCTCTGTCGCCCCGGACGTAATGGTGCGAGGAGCACGACGACCGCAACCCACCCCAAAAAAAAAAAAATCATACTAATTTTATAACACCAAAGCAATAATTCCTTTGTTACTTTAACACGTTAAACGACGTCCCGATTTTTCAGTTTTTCCATTTTGTCCATGGGACACATCATGTAGCCGACATACAGATGTTCCGTTGGAGCTGCGGGATACACCATGTAACCGCGAACTAGAGACAACTTCAAGCAAAAAAAGGTCACAAATTACTTTTCTTCGGTGTTTACTACGTGATTTACGACATTTTAAAGCCCTTAAAGCAACAAAAATTTTAAAAATTTTAGAGAAGCGATTTTATACTGGCTTCTGGACTGGCTGACCCAACAGACGTTGTTCTGTTCAAATAAAATAAAAGCCTCGCCACCTACCGAATCCAATTGTAAATCTTAATCATTCTCGAATCACCTTGAACACACACAAAAAATTTAATCAACATCGGTCCACCAGTTTAGGAGGAATTCAGTACGTGTGTATGTACACACGTACACAAGAAATATATAAAGATAAGTGGGACCCATATGGTGACCCCCATGGCGTTCAACCTGTTAATTAGCCTATAATGTGTAGCCGACCTAATCCTTCCATTTTATATTTTTGTTCATCAACAAAAAGCTACAAACTACTTGCTTAATTACTAGTGTAATTAGAGTAAGAGCATATATCTTAACGCCGCACATTAAAGGGCCGACAGAATTAAAAACTTGTTTATTTCTTTTTGGTCATTTAATAGTACTTTAACTGAACCAGTTGGGTTTAAATATATTGAGATTCGTTTATTAGTTTTATTTAGTTTATTTAACAAAGTAGATATAAAATATGTTTTAATTGTAACCTGTATTCTCCTGCTGGTTGGCGACCGCCTTCTTTTGCGAAGCCGTGATAGCGCAAAAAGAGGCCGCAGAACGAGCACGAGAAGCCAACGCCCACGCCAATCAAATTCGCAGATGGCGATTAGGGAGTCGGCGCAGGGAGTACGCCCGCCTGATGAATCCCTACACGGGACGTGGCCGCAAGGCTGATCGTCGGGATGCCAAAGTCGCTTGCCCAAAAGGCGACCCTTTGGCACCCCAAAATAGACGAGGAAGTGGGCCGCTGCTGGTTTTTAGTAGGTATTCCAACGAGCCATCTCACGTCGGCGAGTCCTACATACCCCCCTGCGACTCATTATGCATAAATGCATTTTCCACAACGTAAAAAAAAATCTGTACTCTTAATATGGCTGGTATAATGTATGTCTAACTCTCCCTGTGGTGAAAGACCCCATATATATAATAGACTAGCTGACCCAACAGACGTTGTTCTGTTCAAATAAAGCGCCTATCGGGTCCAATTGTGAATCTAAACCATTCTCGAATCCCCTTGAATACACACAAAAAAATTTATCAACATCGGTCCAGCCGTTTAGGAAGAGTTCGGTGACATACGCACGTACACAAGAAATTTATATATAAAGACATTCAAGAAGGGTTCAACTTGTGTCTGAAGTCGAGCGCTCTCTGGGGCGGGCCTCGGAATGGGGTGAACGGAACCTAGTCCAGTTCAACCCCACAAAGACACAAGTTTGCGCGTTCACTGCAAAGAAGGACCCGTTTGTCATGGCGCCTCAGTTCCAAGGAGTGACTCTCCCAATTTCTGAGAGTATTGGGATTCTCGGCGTCAAAATATCGAGCACAGTCCAGTTTGGGAGTCATTTGGAGGACAAAGCTAAATTGGCAAGCAAAAAGTTGGGCGTCCTGAACAGAGCCAGGCGGTACTTCACACCGAGTTAGCGTCTTGTGCTATACAAAGCACAAGTTCGTCCTCATGTGGAGTACTGCTCACATCTCTGGGCAGGTGCGCCCAAATATCAGCTAGACCCACTTGACTCCCTGCAAAGATGGGCTGTTCGAATCGTCGGGGATCCCAATCTTAGGGACAGATTGGAGTCGCTGGAGCAGCGGAGAGACTTTGGGTCACTCTGTGTACTCTACCGACTCTTTCACGGGGAGTGCTCCGAGGAACTGTTTGACTTGGTACCACCGTCACCATTCTACCAACGTACCACTCGACATCGCAGCAGGGTTCATCCATTTCACCTGGAAACGTTATGGTCTTCAACTGTGCGTTTCCAGCGATCATTTCTCCCACGTACGTGCAAGCTCTGGAATGAACTACCTGCTGCTGTGTTTCCGGAGCGCTATGACATGTCCTTCTTTAAACGAGGTTTAAGAAGAGTATTTCCTTCACGGTAGGCAGCGGCCTGGCTGTACCCCTGGTATTGCAAAGGTCCATGTGCAGCAGTTTCACTTACCATCAGGTGTGCTGCTTGCTCGTTTGCCACAGTTGGCAATAAAAAAAAAAAAAAAAGAATCAAAATATATATGATACAAAATGAAATTGTAAACATGTCGCTCGTCAAACTTACTTCGTTGGTTTCATTGACATCTGTCACAGAGATCAAGCTATATTTTATGGAGTATAGTAGTCTTTTACGCTATCCACGGGCAAGATAGGGAATGCTGAATTATATTCTTACTCGGAGCATAATATTCAACATCTTTTAATAATACGAGTCTAGGAACAAAATAACAAGAATATGTGTGCTAAGAACAAAACAAGCAACTCCCAGACGCTATAATTCACCGCGTTCAAACTTAGCAAGATATTTTCGTACACCCAAGTTAAAGCTGACATATTGCTGGCGAATCTTTATATCAAATTTCATAATAACTTCTATATGAGTAAAATAAACTTAAGTATAATAATAGTAGCCGACCCGGCGAACTTCGTGCTGCCATAATGTTTTTAGTAAATATATTTTCTAAATTTCCGAAAATATAGTCTGTCTATAGCTGTCATTTGCGTTTGGTTATTACACGATAGATGCGTTTTTGTTATACCACGTTTTATATAGTGACTTGTATTCTCTTTGACGTTTTATGTCAAGTCCCGCGGGAACCCGGTCGAGCGGGATAAAAAGTATCGTATATCCGTCTCCTAGTTCTAAGCTACCTCCACGTCAATTTTCCGGTAAATCAGTACAGCCGTTCTTGAATTATAAATAGTGTAACTAACTCAGCATTCTTTTATA
Source organism: Lymantria dispar (assembly GCA_032191425.1). NCBI lineage: Eukaryota > Metazoa > Arthropoda > Insecta > Lepidoptera > Erebidae > Lymantria > Lymantria dispar. The sequence continues at coordinate 8,413,885 of CM063468.1, read as the reverse complement.
CATATATATATACATTACGTAATATAAAATTGCAGCTTTAATCCAATACCGTCACTAAACGAAATTGAAAACTGTTTTTAATGCCATCTATTTGCTGAGCACTGAATTTATATATTATAATTATATTTTAATTTCACTTAAATTTTTATTTTTTCGAAAATGTGTACGTCACTAATATTTTAAATTATTTATATCCACTAATTAATAATAACTAAAATGAAAAAAAAAAAGTGTTTCAATAGGAATAATAGTTGTTAATAAAATTAAAATAAAAGACAATTATTGCTGAAACGCTAATAGAGTATATTGTTATTATTTATATTAGTTAATATTTGTCATAAATCTTTAAATAGCTCTCCTGTATAATTTACTTAGAATAGTGACGGTATTGGAATAAAGGTGCGAAATGTTATTAATTTACACAAATTACTATACAGTCAATCTATACAAATAAATAAAATTGGAGTGTCTGTTTGTAATGTTAAAATACTGGGCTTTTTTCATGTTCACACGGTTATTTGAATGACACCTATATCACCTATTTTCTCTGTCTGTTTATTTGAAGTAATGTTCGAAACGATTGGACCGATTTTGATAATGTTTTACCACCAGGTAGTTGTCTATATAAGGATAACTAAGGCTTATATTTTATCTCAATATTCCCACGGGGACGGCAATTACGCAGGTAGGAGAAACCAAAGCGAAGCAAGGCTAGTATAAAGTAAAATAATAATTTCTGTGTGGTGACGGAGTAAGAATACCATTCACCACTCCCTCTCTTGTCTGTGGGTGTCGTAAAAGGTGACTAAGGGATATTTTTTGCATATAATTCTCAACACCGTGACCACAATTATCGATTTTTAAAAGGTTACGATCGTTCATCTATGTCTGTAATTCTATTTTGGTGCAAGTATTTTCAGCTTCAGTTTCAGCTTGCAAATGAACTTTACAAAACTGGCTACTTCATTTATTTTGCAAATGGTTGTCTATTTCGGTAATACATATATATTTCGAGTCGCTCAGCTTGCTATGAAGCGGGCCATGCTCGAGATTTCTCTGCAAGATAAAAGTCGAAATACTACAATCCGTAGAAGAATTGGTGTAACTGACATAGCACGAAATGGTAATGGGCAAGGTCACACTGTTCGCCGAACCGACAATCGTTAGGGACGAAAGGTTCTCGAATGTCGACCACATATCGGATGGCGAACTTTAGACGCGACTAGGTGGACCGATCGCCGAGTGAAGGCGGCTGGGCGTCGTTGGATGCAGGCGGTAGAGGACCGCACTTTATGGCAAAACATGAGGGCTATGTCCAGCAGTGGACAGTAATGGGATGAATATAAATGCGAAAGTATGTTTGTTACGCTTTCACGCTTATACCACAGAACCGATTTCAAAAATTTTTCACTAATGGAAAGCTATAATATCAGAGAGTAACATAGGCTATATTTTACCACGGTATTCCCATGGAAACAGGCACTACGCGGGTATGGCGACTGAAACCGAAGCGAAGCGAGGGCAGGTTCCTAGAACTACGATATATCTCTTACCGTTGGGGGAGGAGTAAGAATTTCATTCTTCAAATATTATATACTTGTATATAGAATAGAATCGCATCCCAATTCGTCTGATGGAGAGTTTAGTATTACTCTAGATGATCTGATTTATTTATGGCAGGTATTGTAGCACTAATGTCCCTACTACTAATTACCGTGGTAATGCAATATGGTATACTTTAAAGTATACGGTTTCTTTGCGTAGGCGAACCGTCAAACGTTTAGTAAACATGTATCGTCAATATTTGTTCATTAAATCGTTACATTTGGTGACGCCGCCTTATTAGAAGAATTAAGTATCTTTCCGTTCACATCACAATATTTTATTTATACTAGAAAATATACGCAGCTTTATGCGTTTTGTAATCTATATTACTACTATAAATAGGGTTGCCACCTATTTATATGTAAATAAATTACATTGGTTATTGAGTGGAGAAAAACACTTTGTATCCAAATAAAGTACGATTTACTATATTTTTTTTATTGCAAACGGTGTCAAATGACCAAACAGTACACCTTATAGTAAGTGTGCTGCCGGCTGCATGGACCGTTATTAGGTCGTTGCTTACCATGAAGAAAATTAAGGGAGTGTAAATGGGTGCAATAAGGTTCAGTAAAACACACAAACACCCTTAGAAGTTGGGCTTCCAGCTCTCTCGCTTACCGAATGAAGCGCTGTAACAAATTGCTACTACTCAGACGTCGCTTTTCTGTGGGAGTGTGGTACTACCTCGGACGGACCGGCCCACGGCTGTAGACAGACAACTGTCAACAGTGAAGTCCTACCACTATAAAAATATTTTTTTGCTTTAAAACAGATTCTTGATTTTATTTTTTCCAAATTTCAATAACTAATATCTGGTTGACCGAGCTTCGCTCTGAATATTTTTGTCGAATTTATTTAGATATATATTTATAAAAAAATAAAAATAAATAAAGAAAAATATATAAAAAATTACAAAAAGAGAATAATAATAACACCGAGATTCGAACCGACGCTGTTTGAATGCCGAAAAAACCAAAATTAGAACCGGTCAACTTCCCAACTGAGCTATCGTAACTCATGACGTTGACAACGAAAATTGAATTCATATTCTTTTAAAATTTAATGTCATTGTATTGTTTTGCTAAAAACACGGACAAAACAACATTTTCTATAAATAAAACCTAGCTAGATCGATTTTATGGACCCGAAACCTCTAGTATGCCAAGTTTAATCAAAATGGTTGGAGCCGTTTCCGAGATCCTGAATATATATATACAAGAATTGCTCGTTTAAAGATATAAGGTAATTGTTAAACAGCATCGTTGTATTCTGTATTTATTTTCATTAACATCTCGGCTCATACGTCGGGCCTTTACCCACTATGAGAGGGAAATCGATCTACCTATACCACGCTGGTCAGACGTGTTGCTATAGAGTTTTGTTTTCTTTATGTTACACAAATATTATATGAGTATTACATCCGTTAGTAGTCTTTTACGACATCCACGGGCAAGACAGGGGGTGGTGAATTGTATTCTTACTCCGTCACCACACGGAAAATAATGTGTATTGTATGTTTATTGCATAATGTGTATTGTTAAACGGTTTCATTTAGCCCTACTTGTTTTTAGGTCAAATTTAGTAATGGAAACTTCACCCCCTCCCCGCTGACCGATTAACCTGAAACTTTGTACGTATGTTTAGTTTTAATAACAATAACATTTTTGAATATCATTGTAATACTAAGATAGCGTCCGCCATAGAATGACGGATTACATATTTTTTCACAACTCCTTCGATATAGGGATTCAAATATCGAAAGCAAGAACATCAATGTATCGATACATCGATTTTTCAGTATGAACATCGATATACGAAAAACATCGATGTTTGTCTTAACAATCCTAAATTTAATTTAAAACGTGCTACGTCATATTTATCATTTATAATAATATTATCTATAATAGTAATATTTATTGACTATTCAATGTATATTCTTACCTATCTTTAAAATGAGGAAGATATGGGGTAGAGAAAATAAAACTAAGTTTATGAAACTAAATTTTTATTTATAAAAGTTAATAGGTATATTTACTGCAGCAAATTATTTAGAAAGAGTTTAAAATGTTTGACAGACAAGTCAAGGTGATCACAGTGTCACGAAGGCTCTGCTAAAATGATCAATCTTTGTAACAGACGGCAGGTGAAACATCGGTGTAAAAACATCCTAATACAATCGATATATCGATGTTTTTCAATAGTAAACATCGATAGCAAACATCAATGTTTTTTACTAAAACATCGACGTTTCAAACACATCGATGTATCGTTTGTATCCTTACTTCGATATGATTACATTTTTTTTTAAGTATGTCGCTACGTCAAAAAAAAAAATAACGTCTAAATTTCATGTTTTTGATGATTATCCGGTAGGCAACAGCCTATCTGTGCTCCTGGTGTTTCAAAGGTCCATGTGCGGCAGTATCACTTACCATCAGGTGAGCTGCCTGCTCGTTTGCCACCATCGGCAATAAAAAAAATTGTCTAATGTTTACGCGAGTAATAAAACTACTTTACGGATTCTATCGCGTTTATATTTGATTTTTGATTGCCCGTCGTTTCGAACACTTGTAAAGTTCGTGGTCGCGTTCATGGTCACGGGCGGACTAAGATGTCTGACGTCCAACAAATCATCGTTATTGGAAATATTTATAAGGCGGTAATTGCTATATTCGATGTTAGCATCAATAGACTGGAGTTGTATGTACCAGATGAAAGAATTAGAACTTATAATGAATTTCTTTTATGAGCAACTCAATAATATAATGGATAAATGTGTGCCCAGAAAAAATTGTAGTGTAAAGTCGCGATATGTTTATCCGGAATGGTACACGAAAGAGATAATTAAGGATTTAAAAATTAAGGCTAGGCTACATAAGCAGTATAAGAAAACTAGTTGTAAAAATGATTACGTAGAGTATTCTAAGTATAGAACTTACGTACAAAAATCTATACAAAAATTGCACAAACAGCACCAAAATAAAATCCAGTGCCAATTTACTAAGGACCCCAAATTATTATGGCAATATATAAGATCGAAGAGAGGTAGTGATGGTAGGCAAACTATTGTTAAAGATGGTCGACTTCTATCAAACTACGATTGTGCGGAATAATTTGCTACCTTCTTTAAATCAGTATACAATAGGCAGCCGCCTTTACGGGATGTCCTCGGGGGCGCGAGTAGCACTAGTCGCTGAGTATGTATGACGTAAGAGAGGCGCTCAAGCGCATAAAACCAAAACGTTCGGCGGGACCGGTTGGACTACCAGCGTTTTTATTTAGAGATTGTAGTAGCGTATTAGCAAAGCCACTCCACTATATATTTAATAAATGTTTAGAATTAGGAGCATATCCTGTTGAATGGAAGCTAACACGTGTCATCCCAATACCGAAAAGCAATTCGCGTTCGGACATCAGTGGTTATAGGCCGGTGGCAGTGCTGTCAACGCCGGCCAAAGTTTTTGAATCTGCAATTCAACGCAGCATTCAGCAGCAGGTAAGTAATCAGCTAGCAGATGCTCAGCATGGATTTCGACCGGGGCGCAGCACTGCTACCAACCTACTGAATTTCGTGACCGTGGTGGTGCCGGCGGTGGATGCTGGTGGGCAGTTGGATGTAGCCTACTTCGATTTTAAAAAGGCTTTTGATACTGTGGACAATGACATACTGCTAGGGAAGCTAGCAAAAATCGGTTTTACACCCCATCTGTTGCAGTTTTTTGTGAATTATATGAGAAATAGCAGCAGCAGTTCGTTGATTTTAATGGGTGGGAATCTGACCCATATTACATTTGGTCCGGGGTAAGCCAGGGCAGTAACTTGGGGCCTCTGCAGTTCTTGATCATGATAAACGACTTACCGGAAGGTATTAGAGATGGGTTGTGTTTATTATTTGCAAATGACCTCAAGTTGCTACTAGCGGTTGATAACCATGTAGATTGTCAGCATTTGCAAGATGATATAGATCGAGTGGTAGAATGGAGTCATCTTAACAGGCTCTACTTCAACGTCTCCAAGTGCTCGGTTATAAGCTTCACCCGTACTCGTCGACTTTTTCGCTACGAGTACATGGTGGACGTGGAGCGGATGCAACGAGTCACGGAAGTACGTGATTTAGGCGTTTACGTTACTTCTGAGCTTTCGTTTCGCACTCATATAACGGATATATGTAAAAAAGCGTATAGAAATTTGGGTTTTGTGTTAAGGCAGACGCGGGAGTTCACCAATATTGTTCACTGTATGATGCATTAGTCAGGACTCATCTGGAACATAGTGCAATTATATGGGCCCCACACTCGGTGATGTTGGAGCGAGTACAGAACAAATTTACGCGGTACTTATATAAAAAACTGTATGGTGTATACCCATTTTATCCATTGATGTACTCAATTTTATTTGTGCTGGGAATGGTCGGGTACAATGAATTAAGAGTGCGACGGGAATACGCGCTGGTTTCGTATCTAGTAAGATTACTCAGAGGTCTGCAACACAATCCGGGTGTGTTGCAAAACCTATATCTGTGCGTACCAGATCGCTATGTGTGGAGGCGTAGGCGCCCACTACTTCTGGCCCTGCCAACGGCTAGAACTAACCTGCTAGCCAGAACGCCAATAACGCGAGCACTTGGTACCATAAACGAAGTTCACACAAAAGTTGATATTTTCACATGTCAATTGAGTGAATTCCATAAGACACTTCTTTCTATCCTATGTTATAAATTAAGTTAAAAGTAGTATTAAGGTATAGATTAATTGTAAATCATCTAGAAGTAAGATTAGGATTAACACTAGTGTATGGACTATCGTATTAGGTTTTCAACTTGTAAATAGATAGTCCTATTATATTAAATAAATAAATAATTATCTACCCGCTGTAGAGGTTAGTTATTAAATTTTGATCCACATTTTGTTGCAAATTTATTGCCAGTACAAGAAGAGAATCATTTATTTAAATCGACTTGTTGGACGTCAGACATCTTAGTCTGCTCGTGACCATGAACGCTGTAAGGTGTTCGAAACGTCAGGCAATCAAAAATCAAATACAAATGCGATAAAATCCATAGTTTCATGTTTCTATTTTCAGTAGTTTCGGCTTGGCGTTGATGAGTTAATCAACCGACATCTTTATACGTTGTGTATATAATATTAAACATACTTTTTATTAATGCTAATTGTCCAATTTAGTAGCAGAATGACATTTATCGACGCTTGTGCTATTTACATTAAAGCGCTATAATCTATTTATTAACTAAAAACCTATTTAAAATATTTTCAAATTGATTTTTTGAAAGGTGCTTTCTTTATTCTTCTGAAATTTTGGGTTAAGGAAACGGTGTATCGATAGATCTCGCCTTCGCGAAGGTAGCGTAAAAGATGGCTAAAGGATCACTAAGATAATGGATAGCAGTACTCTTCTGGGAAATTGATAACAGTAACTGCAATGGTAAACTTGCTCACCAACGGATAAATGCATTTTTTTTTTACAACACCCTGCACTAAGGGAATAATTCTTGTATTGCAGGGGACTTTACAAACATATAATTAAAGGACACAAATTACATCCAGACTCAGAACAACAATTTGTGAATCGCATAAGTGTTGTCCTGCGTAGGTCAGTATCTTAACCTCTACGTCGTCAGTGCAGTCAGTTCACCTTCGTAGGACGACGGAGTATCTGCGCCTGATGCCGCCCTAGCCAAGGTCGCGGGTGGATCGGGGATTAGTCCGCCACCCGCAAAGAGGCCGATCGTGTGAGGGCGACGCCCTGACAAATAATAAAAAAGGAGGCCTGTATCTCAATCTAAGAACAGACAATTATAATAACTTGTTTACGAGCGAAAAAATATTACTACATATGGTATTTGAATTCACATCAATTATAAATCTATTCTAATTGTCTTATTTAATTAGACGAGCGTGGGCTCACATATGACAATCAAATTATCGCTCGCATCGACGTCTTTATAGAAGAGGTTACACACGCCATCTATCTAAAAACTTACACATTACTGTGAGTTATATTAAACTATTCACTCATTTGGTTTTTATAAATAACCCGGTACATAATGTCAAATCTAAATAATATAATAATGGGCATTTCGTAGGATTACTATTTTAAAGAGCTTCAATGTATGTATTCGTTATTAGGTCTCGAAAGGAAAAATAGCCCAAGTTGCTCCTTGTATAGACAGGTTAGGTTGGGTTAGGTTAGGTTAGCTGGTAGCAAAATACTAAATTTGGTCTAGCCGTTTTGAAGATTACCCGCAACAAGCAGACAGCCAATTATTTCCTCGACGACGCGACCCGCCGCCGGCGACTGGGGCGGCGCAGGCGCGAATATCTGCGCCTGATGCCGCCCTAGCCGAGGCCGCGGGTGACTGGTCCGGGGAATTAGTCCATTAGCTGCCGAAAGGCCGACCGCGTGAGGAAAGACCGACGTCCTCTCTGAGCAGGGGAGGACGTCGGTCACATTACAGCGTTCACTCCGCCCGGGACCATGAACGCTGTAAACCATTCGAAACGTTGTGCAATCAAAAATCAATAACAAACGCAATAAAATCCTTAAAACAGTTACGATACCATAAAACATATAACACAGAACAAGTACCCTTCAAAAAGATTGCACCTTCGGAAGCCATACAACCTGCCTTATTATAACTGGATTATTAAATAAAACAAGCAAGGTAACTTTTGCTATCTCATTCACTCGCCACGCGTCGATATCGCCATCCCTTTTCGATATAAGTATTTTTATATCTACTTCTTACTCGCACGGCACGCTTATATCTCCTTTTCGGTCATCTTAGGTTAATGCTCGATACATCCGTTGGAAACTGGTCTTGAGATGAAATGTGACAGGTGCAAAAACAACCTCTTCTCGGAGGCATTCCTTGACCAGTGTCTTGGCAACAAATGGTAGGGATACTTATTTATATTTAAAAATGTTTTGTTAACTTATTGTATCTATACAAATAAATATAAGTCTGTTTGTAATGTCACAATAATAGACTTTTTGATCACACAAAAATCCATTTGAATATTTTTTGTCCGTCTATTTATTTTGGGTAACCTTTAAAACGGTTGGACCGATTTGGAAAATAATTTACTTCCAGTTAACTGTCTATATAAAGTATAATTTAGGCTATTTATCCTCTCAGGGAAACCTTTTAAAGTTTTGCTCGAACAGGGATTCGAATCCGGGGCCTCGTGGACTGCAGTTGCGTACAGTGATATCTTAGGAGATATTGGATATTTCAATTGTGAGGGCAAATTGGATGAAACGGAAACGAAGTAAGGACGAGACTCTGTACTATAAATTATGCTAATCATCATTTTAAATTATAAGTATACGTCTCACTGCTGGGGTTGAGCCTCCTTCATATTAGAGAAATAAACTTACTATACAATGCTGGTCAAACATGTTGATATAGGATTTCATTTCAAGTTTTTCTTCTTTTACACAGATGTTATATATATATTATATCCCTTAGTCGTCTTTTACGACATCCATGGGCAAGATAGGGAGTGGTGAATTGTATTCTTACTCGGTCACCACACGAAAATATAAATTATAATATAAATTATGCTAATAGCACACTTTTGAGTGTTTATTTATATTCGCAAAGTTTATGTGCTGTTGAATTATAAAAAAATAATGTTTTATGTGTAATAATGAATGATGATTTCATATTTGTTCGCATCATTCGTTACTGTAAAAAATCTTAATAGAATCATTATAGACCTTATTGAATATTTGTTACGAATATTGACTAGGGTAGAATAGAATCCTACGCCTGATGCCGCCCTAGGCGAGACGGCGAGTGACTGGACCGCGGATTTAGTCCCTCACCCGCAGAGAGGCTGACCGCGCGACGGTGACCGACGTCCCCGAGAGGAAAGGTCGAGAGTAGAGGATACCCCGCGACCGTGGTATTCCGTCGGGCCGACTACTGAAGACAAGTTACTCTGCACCGGTGGTTGGCCCAACGACGAAGGCGACGTGCCACGGATGGGTTATGGTACCGCGCGCCGCCCCTCCGTCACCCGGAACGGAGCCGCGCTGGAGTGGGCTGATCATGGCCCAACGCTAAAAAAAATAAATTGATCTGAATATTGACAAGCGTAGAATAGATTGTCCGTGTGGTGTCGGATTAACAATACAATTCACCAGGATCTTGCCCGTGAATAGTAAAAGACGATTAAGAGATATAATACGCATATACTACGTATGCAAGAGAAGGGAAACTTAAAATAAAACGCTATACCAATCTGTCGATGGGAGGGTACCCCGGGTAGTGGGTATTCCGTCGGGCCGACCACTGATGACAAGTAACCCTGCTCCAGTGGTCGGCCCAACGACGAAGGCGACGTGGTGTTCGGGTGGGTTGCAGGTGTTGCATGCTTAAGCCCCTTTGTCGCCCCGAACGGAGAGGTGCGAAGGCGCGCCGACCGCAGCCCACCCAAAGAAAAAAATACCAATCTGTCTGACCAGCATGGTATAGTAAGGTCAGTTTCCCTCCTATTTTGGAGGCAACTCGAGCCCAGTAGTAGGATGTACGACCCGAGATGATGAGAATAGAGTATAAAATTGTTATAAAAAATTAACCAAGAAACTTTTCAATGTTATGTAATAAAATTTATTTATACAATTTGTGGAACACACAAAATGTTGTTTTTCATGGAAATGGAATCCAGAATACTGGCAAGATAGGTCAATATAACCCTTAATTAGAATTCTCTGTGTAATGATGGTGTAGGAATAAAATTCACCACCCAATTTTATACATAAATGTCATAAAAACAACTAATAGGTATAATACGCAAATAACATTTGTGCAAGAGAAGGAAATCTCGAAATAATCATATAGCAACTCGTCCTACCAAAGTGATACAGTTGGTCAACTTCCATTTTAAATAATTCTCATATCCCTTATTGGGTTATTTTGAATAAATAACTCTACATAAACTTGTAGTGTGAACAGTTAAAAAAATAAAAACACCACCTAAAAATACCATTTACATACCATAGATCGACACTTAAGTATTACTCTATGCTTTTATCGCATTAAAGGCTGTATCCCTACACGCTTAACAACAGCCATATTAAAAAAGAACTCCACTTCTATTCGAGATCAAAGGTATAAGCAGGTGGTATCTTAATGTCTTGTTTTTTCACACGGTCTCGAGTGTCTTCGCTGTATTTTGTTTATTTTGATTTAAAACATAAGCTTATGCTATAAATTCACAAACAGTTTATTTAAATTATTAAAAATGTACGCTATATTTTATATTTAACTCTTTTAGGGATTTTATCGCGTTTTTATTTGGTTGTTGAATTTGATTGAACGTCGAGGACGTTTTGATCACTTTTTAGCGTTCATGGTCACGGGTGGACTAAGATGCCTCACGTTCAACAAGTCATCATTATTGCAGAGATTGAGCTCTTCTATACTAGGCCAGTACTTGGTAGTTGGGTCTTATTCATTCATTTATTCGTTTATCTTAGCGTACAGACGTATTTTTATCTATATACATACGTCCTAATTTGCCGCCGGTGACGGCCTCTGTCTCCGCGGCTCTCAGGCGTAGCAGGGCCGCAATCGTCGAACGACCCCTCCTGAATCCAAACTGGGCGTCCGACAGGCCCGGTGGTGACGACAAAGACGACGAGATGCCGCTCGATGCGGGCAGCCAGCACCCTCTCCAATAGGTTGCCCGCATCATCGAGCAGCAATGGAACGTAGATGAGTTGAGTTGAATAAAAATGATATTAACAAAAAAACACCGATACCATATATCAATCCATTTAACCTATAATACATTTAGCTAATACCCAACCTGCTTAAATAATAATTATCCTATATTAACCTCAAAGACGGAAACTTTCACTAGTTAGGGGTTAGAAATTCCTTCATAATCCTGGATTAAGTGCAAACTGAATAGGTTCAAATAATTTCCATACATTTGTTGTAGTATTTAGGGGGTGTAAGCCGGTGGATGGAATGGGTCGTGAGTTTTAAGTTGAGATATACTGAGAGATATATCTTTATATATATACTAGCAGACCCGGTCACGCGTTGCTGTGGCTAATGTTTTTGTTAAATTACATTTTATTAAACTATTTAAGTGGAACTATAGGAGAACATCTGTCATGGAGGTCGTCATATTTTTTTACAACTGGCATCTATGTAAAAAAGCAAGTTAAAATCGGATATGACACGTTTGTAAGTTTGACATAGCAGCGCCATCTATTAATTAATTACTCAATCCAGTCAACAGATATCGCCATTTGTTAAAATCGTTTGGAGTTACCAGATAATTGTGAATGTCAAATAATAGGTATATATAGGTAATACAAATAATTGACAATAAAATAATATTGCTACTATAAATTAAGATGTAAGCTATCCTATCTTTCAAGTTGGATCAAACTGCACACGGTGTGCAAATTTGATTAAAATCGGTTAAGTAGTTTAGGAGTCCATCGCGGACAAACAACGTGACACGTAATTTATATATATTAAGATTTCTTGTGTACGTGTGTATGTCACTGAACTTCTCTTAAACGACTGGAGCGATGTTGATGATTTTTTTTGTGTGTGTTTAAGGGGATTCGAGAATAGGTTAGATTCACAATTAGACCCGGTAGGTGGCGCTGCTGTTGATCTCAAGGAGAATTCCTTTTATTTTATTTGAACAGAACAACGTCTGTTGTGTCAGTTAGTCTTTATATATAAATTTCTTGTGTACGTGTGTATGTTTAACTCCTGCTAAACGGCTGGATCGATGTTGATGAAATTTTATGAACATGTTTAAGGGGATTCGAGAATGGTTTAGATCCACAATTGGAACCGGTAGGTGGCGCTTATTTGAACAGAACAACGTCTGTTGGGTCAGCTAATATATTATAAATTATTCAAAAGATGACAGAGTAGGAATACAATTCTCTCTATCTTGCCCGTGGTTGTCGTAAAAGATGACTAGGGGCTGGTAAAGGTGATATGCATAAAACATCTATGCAAGAGAAGAAAAACTCGACGTAATCCTAAACCAATATGTCTTTGACCACTGACGACAAGTAACCCTGCTCCGGTGGTCGGTTCAACGACGAAGGCGACGTGGTGTTCGGGTGGGTTGCGGGTGTGCGTGCTTACGCCCCTCTGTCGCCCCGGACGGAATGGTGCGAGGAGTGCGCTGACCGCAACCCACCCCAAAAAAAAAATGAAAACTGATGAAAACATGTCTGACCAGCATGGTATAATTGGTCAATTTCCCTCCTATTGGGGAGGATCCGCAAGCCCAGCAGTAGAACGATTATGAGGTGAGACAACGACGACGAGACGGAGTAAGAACACAATTCACCACCTCCACTCCTGCCCGTGGGTGTCGTAAAATCAGTATTGCAAAAGCAAGAAGACTCGATATAAAACCTGTGTGACCAGCGTGATATGGTAGGTCCAGTAAGGAGGCTCGAGCCCAGCAGTGGAACGAATATGAATTATGATGATGAAGATTTCTTTTCTGTTCTGCTCTGCACTAAGGAAATAATCCTTGTATTGCGGGGGACTTTACAAACATATAATTACCGGACACAAATTACATCCAGACTCAGAACAACAATTTGTGGATCGCACAAAGTGTTGTCCCGCGTGGGATTCGAACCCCCGACACTGGCGCTGTAGGTCGCTATCTTAACCACTACGCCATCTGTGCAGTCAAGATGTATGCTTTTAGAGTATTTATTCGTAGAGGATGTACTTAAAAATTTTATAATTAAACATCTACGGGACGTAAGAAAGTGAAGGGAGCGTGAATGCGTACAATGAGGTTCGGTGATACCAAAGGTACCACTAAAACCCATCACACACAAACACCCTCAGAAAGTTGGGCTTCCGGCTCTTTCGCTCACCGAACAAAGCGCAGTAACAAATTGCTACTACTCGTACGTCGATTTTCTGACAGAGTGTGGTACTACCCCTGACGAACCGGCCTGCGGTTGTAGACAGACATCTGTTAACAGTGTGCTACCACTCCTAAACAAAATATTATAAATATACAACAAAATATTATAAATAAAAACTATTTTTACGGTTTTTATCGCGTTTGTAATTAATTTTTGATTGGTCAGTTTCGACCAATTTTTCAGCGTTTAGGCTCACCGAACAGACTTTTTTTTTTTGGGGTGGGCTGCGATCGGCGCGCCTCCGCACCACTCTGTCCGGGGCGACAGAGGGGCTTAAGATCGCAACACCCGCAACCCACCCGAACAACACGTCGCCTTCGTCGTTGGACCGACCACCGGAGCAGGGTTACTTGTCATCAGTGGTCAGCCTGACGGAATACCCCCCACTTAGGGCTCACGAACAGACTAAAATGTCTCACATTTAACAAGTCATCGCTACAGAATTAGTTATTAAATTTTAAGTCACATTTTGATCTAAATTTATTGCCAGTACATATATCTTGGCAACAACGTCGGGCAATCAAAAAATCCTTAGGAATAGATTTCTTTATAATCGCGTAATACATAAACATCAAAATTCATTCATCGTCATCATCATCATCGCAGCCCACATACGTCCCACTGTTGGGCTCGGGCGTCCTCTACAATGGGAGGGAATTTGATCTACTATACCAGGCTGGTAAGACATGTTGGCATAGAGTTTCATTTCGAATTTTCCTTCTCTTGCACAGATCTTATGTGCATATTACATCCCTTAGTCATTTTTCACGACATCCACGGGCAAGATAGGGAGTGGTGAATTGTATTCTTACTCCGTCACCGCACGGTAGAATTCGTTACAACAAAATATTTCTTTAGTATTATATTAAAAAAAATAAGAAACACCTTTATGGCGTTACATTTTTCTATCTACAAATTATTTGTGCAAGTCCAACTTCTAGAGACTTCATATTAATACATCCCAAAAGACTAATATCCCTGTTTCGCTCTCGGTGTGCTTCGAACTGCGCAATAATTTCAGTTAAGCCGTAGTACGAGGTCGGCTTAAATATATTTATAGTGAAACTCCGAGGATCCTTTACTTATGGATCACAGTGGTTATTGTCACAGTTTATGAAAATATCACTAGTTGAGTACCCTGGTTGCAATAGAAGTACACCTAGGCACAGTTAAAAATAAATTACAGTATGTAGAAAGAATTTTATGATTTAAAAAGCTACAATAGTATGCTATTGGTGCCATTGTCAAGTTATAATATTGTTCTTAATACGTTTTTAGTATCTTTATATTAGTCTTAGTCGCTGCCATTGATTGGATGCTGAGAACCAAATCATTTTAGCGCATAGCGCAAACTGCACGCACTGTTAAATCATATTCACTGTCAAATTATATTCACTATGCTTCAGAATTTTTTCTGCATTATATTACCGACCAAAATCGAATATATCACTGTAAAACAGCAAAGTAATTAATAAAATTTACAATTAAATTTAAATAATTGCGCTACATAACATTTTGACATTCCCGTCAAAAAATCGTCTAAATATCAGTTTTCCGATTTATTAAACAAACTTGCAATGTTAGATAATTATAATTTTTAACAAAAAACAAACCGACATCAAACAGTAAACTAAAAACGTTAAAATTGCCTATAAAATTTTAAGAATTCCACCAATTTCTCAAGGATGCCATCATCAGATCCTGACCTGATGACTATGGGACCACCTGGGAAGTATACCCTATCAAACAAAAAAAGAATATTGCAAATCGGTCCAGGCGTCTTTGAGTAATCGGTGAACATACATAAAAAAACCTCCTCATTTTTTTGAAGTCGGTTAAAAAAGGATTGCATCGACCTTTTTCTATGAAGAAAAACAAAATGCGAGAGTTTCTCTCAGTCTACATAAGTCCAACTGTTTGGCTCGGGTCTCCTTCACAATGGGAGGTAAATTAACCTATATAGATATACCACTTCGTTCAGGCGTGTTAGCATTGTTTTTGCCTCTTGCATAGGTAAGGTATGTATATAACATACATACCTTTTTTTTAGGTGGGCTACGGTAAGAGCACTCGCCGCCCGGCTCCGTCCGGGGCGACAGAGGAAGAGTACGCGGTCCCGTAACCCACCTACGTCGCCTTCGTCGTTGGGCTGACCACAGGAGCCGAGTTCCTTGTATTCAGCAGTTGATCCGACGGAATACGCTAAGGGAGTATCCGTCCTCTCGACGTCCCTGTCCCGGGACGTCGATCGCCGTCGCGCAGTCAGCCTCTCTGCGTGTGACCGACTAATCCCCGGTCTCGTCACCAATAGTCTCGGCTAGATATACATATCATATCCCATAGTCGTTTTAAGAGACACCTACAGGCAAAAGGTAATGTATTGTATTCTTTGTCCATCACCATACGCAATTACCTATAGTAACCTTCAAAAGGTTGTTAGAGGAAACTCGAGCCCACCAGTGTCGAGTATATAAACTGTGATGATGATGATGAATATATGTGTTGTATGTTTTATCCCGGTATTCCCACGGGAACGGAAACTATACTAACACTGAGTTCTTCACCAATAAAAATCTACATAACTACTATGAAAGGGCTAGATTTTCCACCGCATTTCCACGGGAATCTGAATTACGAGGGTGGATGTCATATTGTTTGTTGCTCAATCACGCGTAAACCGTTTACCAGATGGGAATGAAAATTGGTACATAGATAGAGTATTTCCTCTGCCAACATACAAAGTACTTTTATTTTAGTTATACCGCTCCCTTGGGATAATAGTTCAAATTTGGGTAAGTAAATTATTACGCGAGCGAAGCAGCGGATAGATGCTAGTGTGTAATAAATGATTTGAATTTGAATTTAAATTGCTGTAATCTTAAGCTCTCAATGATTTTCTTAAATGACAGCATGATTTGAAACTGGTAAAGGTCAGGGACGTGCTTTTAATTAAAAAAATAATTATGTAGGTAGATTTTCAGTAACAGAAGCGCCAGTGACGGCAAAGTTAAGGAGTGAACGGCTGACATGGTATGGACATGTGATGAGGCGAGATTAAAGTAATGTTGTGAGAAAAGTTTTGGGTATGAATGTTGAAGGCTTTTAGGGGTAAAGGGAAACCGAGGAAAAGATGGATGGACTGCGTGAGGCCTGACATGGATAGTCTGGTACTTGGTAGTGACTGCAGAGATGACGTCTGATAGGATCGTATGGAAGAAGATGACATATTGCGTCAACCCCAAGTAATTGGGATAAGAGCAAGATGACGATGATTTTTAGTAATATCTCTAACTATAAAGAAAGTAAAGGAAAGAAAGAAAATAGTAGTGTCATAACAAAACAAAGCAATGAAGATTTCTGAGACACACCCAATTATTTATTGCTGACAATACAAGTATATATAATAAGTACCACATATAGGTGCAAACACGTTGTATCGTGGGAAGCCAACATTTGTTCATGACGCAGCCGAGTAATTGCTTACAAGAAAGATTTTTTTTTATATTACAATATATTTTACCTATGTTAGCCAATTAGATTAGGATTGCTTGTTTGTAAAGATTGAAAGTTTGAAACTATTTTGACGGATTTTATCGCGTGTAGAGAGGATGAATAAAGGGAGATATACAAGAAGAATTTATAGGGCGAATGTGAATGGAAGTGTTGGAAGGGGAAGACCAAGGCGGACGTTCCACGATCACATCGAGGACGTTCCTAGGAAATGCCAGGTTAAAAGTACCCTAAACTAAAGAATATGTATGAAAGAAGAAAGAAAGAAAGAAAAAAAGAGGAGATTAGTTAATGTGGAGGAGGCGACAGTGATATGTCAAGATCGTAGCAAGTGGAAAGAAGTGGTCTCTGCCTACGCCTATGGGAATGAGGTGTGAATATATGTATGTATGTATGTTATCGCGTTTGTATTTGATGTCTTACTTTTCCAACGTTTGGAATACTCAAATCAAATAATTTATTGTGCATAAGCCCCTTAAGGGCACTTACATATTGTCTAATTATCGCATCATTTAATACAATCCAATAATCTACCACAGGATCGGAACGCGGCCACAAGCTGAGAAGATCCGGTAAGAAACTCAAGGGGCTGTAATTTTTTAAATAATTTCTTTTAAAGGAAATTGCATGTATACAACACATAGCAGAACCTTTTCAGTGAACATGACCAAAACTTTTATGGTCACGGACGTTTAAATTTGTTGCGGGTTCCAAGACAATTAAAATCATTTTCCGGGACTGCCTGAGGGTCAAACCACGGTATAATCTACGCAGTCTATTGTGGATCCTGGTATACAGGAGTTACAATGGTAGGAATGTGTTTTTTATTGCAAACGGTGGCAAACCAGCAAACAGCACACCTGATGGTAAGTGTTGCTATCGCTCATGGACCTTTGCTAGGCCGATGCCTACCGTGAAGAAAGTGAAGGCAGTGTGAATACGTGCAATGAAGTTCGGTGATACTAAAGGCATCACTAAAACTCCCTATACGCAAACACCCTCAGAAACTTGGGCGTCCGGCTCTCTCGCTCACCAAACGAAGCGCAGTAACAAATTGCTAATACTCAGATGTCGATTCTGCGAGAGTGTGATACTACTCTGGACGGACCGGGCCGCAGCTGTAGCCAAACAAATGTCAAAATTGTGGTCCTACTATGAAATTTAATGTGTGGTGAGATTAGTCCCAAAAAACAATACACCACATCATATATGCTTAAAACATCATCCTCATTGTTATTTAAGAACTTTTATAGAAAAAACTAAATACATATTGCTATATAAATACTACAAAAAAACTCTTTTATACCGAATAAATGTGTATCGTCCATAAAGAATTCTCTTTACCGATCCATTAAAGGCACAATCTGTTTTTTACATACGAATTATTTTATCGTATCGACCATTTTCGCATTCGAAATAATATAAAGTAATTTGCTAATGAAAAGTCAGCTTTATTTTTATGATTATAAGTTGCATTTTATATTGGATATGTTGTTAATATATTTTACTACTAGAGTGGCCAACTGATCGATATCTTATTAGTGCAAGTAAAGCTTATCGAGCACATTTACGCCTACATTGTAAATCTTTAACTGCAGTAGTGTGGGTTTGCTTTATCGATAAATATACAGGACTATCGATTATTATGACGATGAATTTTTATTTTTTATGTTCGGATACGTATTTTATATTTCTTAAAATTTAATATTATTATAACTCTATTTTTTATATCCCTATAACCTAAGATAACATAAAACATAAACATAAAATAAGTTTTGGCGGGTACGTGAATTTGTCATGAGATTGTATTGCGTTATATTCAGAATTATAGTGTTTTAATGTTTTATATTAAATAATTTTGATGGTATTTTATTTATTGTTATGCGGAAGAACTGCTGAGGTGAATATGGTATAAAAGTGTTGTATTGATTTAACGATTTGACTTACTGGATAATGACCAATATTAAGAAACTGCTCGTTTGTTAAGAAAATTATAACTTAACACTATCGATAATAGAGTAGTATTAGAAGCTGATTGCCAATATAAGAAAAAAAGAAAGCAGACAAAAGAGAGAAGATAATATGGGCACAACGGAGAACACTCGAAACAAATTCCAATGGAATTAGTTAATATTGTAATAAGCGAAATGTTTCCCTTTTTCCACCTCCTTCTACATTTTCTGCCTATAATTATTATTTTTTTTTGTGGGTGGGCTGCTGTCGGCACGCCTCCACACCACTCCGTCCGGGGCGACAGAGGGGCTTAAAGCACGCAACTCTCGCAACCCACCCGAAAACCACGTCGCCTTCGTCGTTGGGCCGACCACCGGAGCCTATAATTATGATATAAGGTATAACGAGCTAGGAAAAAGATTTTATTCTGTTTCTAGTCTTTACAACTTTGTCTTTTTAGAGTGCCATAACCAAAGGGTAAAAACGGAACCCTATTACTAAGACTTCGCTATCTGTCTGTCCGTCTATCTGTCACCAGGCTGTATCTCAAGACCCACCATAGTTAAACAGTTGAAATTATTACAAGTTACGTATTTCTGTTGCCGCTATAATAACTAATACTAAAAACAAAATAAAAATAGATATTTAAGAGTGGCTCCCATACAACAAACGCCTTTATATACAAAATGGTACGGAACGTTACGTGCGCGACTCCGACGCGCACTTGGCCGGCTTTTCTACTCTATTTTTCTTATGCATAACTTTTTTATGAATTATAAACGTGATTAATGAACCAATCATCATCAAACATTGCATTCAAAAACATAATGAAAATTAAAATAATAAAATAGGGAGAACTGAGGATCGAAACGGGACTCACTAGTTTAAGCGATTGCACGATTACCGATTCAAGCTATCCTTACTTTTGACAGCAGTTGCTAAATTTACATTTAATTTTCATATTCTATTTATATTTTCACCTCAGCTCTCATCATCTCATCATTACGGCTCATATACGTCCCACTGCTGGGCTTGGGGCTCCTCTACAAAAGGAGGGAAACTGACCTTACTATACACTACTTTTTTTTTTTTTTTTTATTGCCAACGGTGGCAAACGAGCAAGCAGCACACCTGATGGTAAGTGAAACTGCAGCACATGGACCTTTGCAATACCAGGGGCACAGCCAGGCCGCTGCCTACCGTGTAGGAAATACTCTTCTTAAACCTCGTTTAAAGAAGGACATGTCATAGCACTCGGGAAACACAGCAGCAGGTAGTTCATTCCAGAGCTTGCACGTACGTGGGAGAAATGATCACTGGAAACGTACAGTTGAAGACCATAACGTTTCCAGGTGAAATGGATGAACCCTGCTGCGATGTCGAGTGGTACGTTGGTAGAATGGTGACGGTGGTACCAAGTCAAACAGTTCCTCGGAGCACTCCCCGTGAAAGAGTCGGTAGAGTACACAGAGTGACCCAAAGTCTCTCCGCTGCTCCAGTGACTCCAATCTGTCCGTAAGATTGGGATCCCCGACGATTCGAACAGCCCGTCTTTGCAGGGAGTCAAGTGGGTCTAGCTGATATTTGGGCGCACCTGCCCAGAGATGTGAGCAGTACTCCACATGAGGACGAACTTGTGCTTTGTATAGCACAAGACGCTGTCTCGGTGTGAAGTACCGCCTGGCTCTGTTCAGGACGCCCAACTTTTTGCTTGCTAATTTGGCTTTGTCCTCCAAATGACTCCCAAACTGGACTTTGCTCGATATTTTGACGCCGAGAATCCCAATACTCTCAGAAATTGGAAGAGTTACTCCTTGGAACTGAGGCGCCATGACAAACGGGTCCTTCTTTGCAGTGAACGCGCAAACTTGTGTCTTTGTGGGGTTGAACTGGACTAGGTTCCGTTCACCCCATTCCGAGGCCCGCCCCAGAGAGCGCTCGACTTCAGACACAAGTTGAACCCTTCTTTCCTGAATACTCCGAGGGATATTCCGTTGCTCAGTGTACCGCTCATCACCCGTACTGTCATCCGCATAGCAACGCATACTCTCGATAGAGAGCATGTCATTGATATGCAGGATAAACAACGTCGGGGAGAGCACCGAGCCTTGTGGTACACCAGCATTAATGGTCATGGTATCGGAGCAGGAGCCATTTACGACGACTTTTATACTCCGACCATCCAAAAAGCTGGCAATCCAATTACAGAGTCCCTCGGGGATTCCGTATGATGGTAGCTTCGATAGAAGTGCCCTGTGCCAGACCCTATCGAACGCCTTTGCGATATCTAGGCTGAACGCCAGCGCCTCACCCTTGCCCTCCAAGGCCTCTGCCCAACGGTGTGTGAGGTACATAAGAAGATCACCAGCCGACCGACCATGACGAAAGCCGTATTGGCGATCACTGATAAGCTGGCGATCCTCAAGGTACTGCAGAAGCTGGCGGTTTATAACCTTCTCCATTATCTTGGAGAGCAAGGATGTTATCGCAATTGGCCTGTAATTCGATGGGTCAGACCGGTCTCCCTTTTTAGGGATCGGGTGGACATGGGCTACCTTCCACGAAGACGGAACCCTATTAGTAGCGTAGGAAAGACGGTGTAGGCGCGTGAGGATGGGAGTCAATTCAGGGGCGCAAGTCTTTAGTACCACTGCAGGGATGCCATCCGGTCCACTCGACTTATGGACGTCTAAAAGCCGCAGCTCCCGCCTAACCGCTCGCTGCGTGATGCGGATTTCGGGCAGTGAGCTTTCACACCGTGGGATGGTAGGTGGTGTGGCAGCTCCGGCATCCAAAGTCGAGTTACAGGCAAAGAATTGACCTAGAAGATCGGCCTTCTCCTTTGCGCTGTGGGCCAGACTACCATCGTGTTTCTGCAGTGGTG
Source organism: Lymantria dispar (assembly GCA_032191425.1). Taxonomy (NCBI): domain Eukaryota; kingdom Metazoa; phylum Arthropoda; class Insecta; order Lepidoptera; family Erebidae; genus Lymantria; species Lymantria dispar. Next base: position 8,391,969 of record CM063468.1, on the reverse strand, counting down.
GGAGATTGGGCTGGCAGAAGTTGCCTTGGGCAGCCTTGGCGAGCGACCAGAATGCACGACTCCCAGCGGGATAGCTTTGCAATCGCTCGCCAATTCTGGCAACATGTTCCGCCTTGGCTCTGGCAATAGCCTTCTTACTAGATCTAGAAGCGGCGTTAAATTTCCGCTTCACCTCTTTGGCGTTCGGGTCCTGGCATTTTTTGGCCCTATTCCAGGCCCGATATGCGGACTGTTTCTGGCATGCAGCCGTCCTGTAGGTTTTGTTAAACCAGGGTCGGCTGCGGCCACCGACGGGTATTTTGGTGTTGGGGATGAATAATTCCATCCCCGTAATAACCGTTTCGGTAACGCAGTCCGCACAGACGCCAGGGTCCCCAGAGGCGAAGCAAAGCCGCTTCCATGGGTAGGATGCGTAAAACTCGCGCAGTCCATCCCAATCTGCTGACTTATATTGCCAGACTCTGCGAGTCCCAGTCGCCTTAGAACGACTAGGCCTTACAACAGGGGCACTGCTACGGACCAAGCAGTGGTCAGAAGACCCAAGAGGCGCTTCAACCACTACCTGATATGCGTGCTGGTGTGTAATCAGCAGAAGATCCAGTAAAGAAGATTCATGGCTCTCAATATCTGGGATACGGGTGGGCTGTGTCACCAGTTGTGAGAGACCATAGGCCGAGACCATATTGAAGAGATGTCGACCCTGGAGGTCAGTGGTTCGGGACCCCAGCCACTCTTTATGATGAGCGTTGAAGTCTCCAATAATCACCACCTCCGCTGATGGACACTGCTCCAATATTTCGTCAATCCCCCATTGGACGTTCTCAAATAATTGAATTGACCCCGGATCACTGCCATGGGACCTGTAGAGGCATGCGTAGATGCGGGTAAGCCCTCCATAGTCTACGCGTAGCCACAGGATTGACAAGTCACCATGTTCGAGGGCCCGAAGGCGGCGACAGCAGATATCACCTCGGATGAATACGCACACCCCGGCTTTACGACGGAAGGTATGCTCCAACTCGTAGCCGGGGTAATTTAGGTACGAAATGTCATCCGGAGCACCTATCTGCGTCTCCGTTAAAAAGAGTAAGGCAGGCCGCGCCGTCTCGAGGTGATGGTGGACGGCGTCGAGATTGCTATGTAAACCCCTGATATTGCAAAAATCCACATCAAATATGGATAAGGGGACCGCCGTAGAAAGTCGTCTCTTTTTAACTTTCTTGGCCATGATTTTTAATTTAAGAAGAGGAGGAAGGGAGTGTGACTGTGTATAACGGAGTTCGGTGATACCAAAAAAAAAAGGCAGGGCATAGTGCATGGTCGAGGAGTGAGTTTTGTGAGGAGTTGACACGAAGCACGGAAGGGCCCCCGATGCCCCCCCGTGTGTAGCCGCCGAGGTCCACTCCGGTTTCCCACACCGGCACGACGACTACCCAACGGGATTTTCGCCGGTTGGTGGGACAGCCTCCCAGGGAGGATGATCCTGGGTTCGGGTCCCCTGTTGACCGGCAGGTGGCCGGCGGTGACCATTCCCATCGGGTCTCCCTGTACACCATGCCAGCCCCTCACGCTCAATACCCCGACCAAGACCTCACCACCGCAGGTTTCAGGCCTCACCAAAACCCGCCACACACAATCACACCCAGAAAGTTGGGCTCCCGGCTCTCTCGCTCACCGAACGAAGTGCAGCAGCAAATTGCTACTACTCAAACGTCGATCTTCTGCGAGAGTGTGGTACTGCCCCGGACGGACCGGCCCGCAACTGCAGACAAAAGACTGACTACAGTGTGGTCCTACCACCAATAAACTACTACTGGTCAGGCAGGTTGGTATAGAGTTCCCTTCGAGTTTTCCTTCTCTTGCATAGAAGTCCTTGATTCTTTGCTTGACTCTTACGACCGTAGGGATGTGAAAAATAATCGATTTTTATAATAATCGATTTTAATAATCGATTATCAAAATAATGAAAGTCGATTTTTTTATGTTAAAATTGATCGATTATTTTATCACTGCCAGATTTCCTAAAAAAAATAGGTCATCACGATACTACCAGGGAAAGTGCTTGATCGAATGTCAGTGTTTCATAGTATATTAGAAAATAAATCTCACATTTTCTAAAAAAAGGTCATCATAATCCTGTTGGGAGAAAGAACTATGAATAGTAAAAATTATTTATTAATCTATATATATATATAGATTTGCTGTGTGGTAGCGGCTTCGAATACTACCAACCCTTGCTTTGCTCGTGGGTGTCATAAAAGGCGACTAAGAGCCCTAGATTGACCCGGACCAACTCCATCTGGTACCATTTGGGTCAACGATTAGATTCCCAAGGAGGGTTGACGTCAGGCAGGCGGCCGGTCATAAAAGTCATTGCCGAAACTTTTTGCAATATGTCAAAACAAATGACATATTGCGTCGACCCCAAGTAATTGGGATCAGAGCAAGATGATGATGATATATATATATATATAGATTAATAAATAATTTATTATATAGGATCTCGGCAACGGCTCCAACGATTTTGATGAAACTTGGCATACTAGATGTTTCGGGGCCAAAAAATCGATCTAGCTAGGTTTTATTTATAGAAATAGTTGTTTTGTCGGTGTTTTTACCAAACAATACAATGACATGAAATGTCAATAAAATATGGATTCAAATTTCGCCGTCAACGTCAAGAGTGGCGATCGCTCAGTTGGGAAGTTGTCCAGTTTTTTTTGTTTCGTTTTGGCATTCAAACAGCGTGGGATCGAATCTCGATGTTATTATTATTCTCTTTTTGTAATTTTTTATATAATTTTCATTATTTATTTTTTATTAATATATATCTAAATAAATTTGACAAAAGTATTCCGAGCGAAGCTCGGTCAACCAGATATTATATATATATATGGGATCTCGGCAACGGCTCCAACGATTTTGATGAAACTTGGCATACTAGATGTTTCGGGGCCAAAAAATCGATCTAGCTAGGTTTTATTTATAGAAAATGTTGTTTTGTCGGTGTTTTTACCAAACAATACAATGACATGAAATGTCAATAAAATATGGATTCAAATTTCGCCGTCAACGTCAAGAGTGGCGATAGCTCAGTTGGGAAGTTGTCCAGTTTTTTTTGTTTCGTTTTGGCATTCAAACAGCGCGGGATCGAATCTCGATGTTATTATTATTCTCTTTTTGTAATTTTTCAGATTTTCTTTCATTATTTAATTTTAATTTTTTATTAATATCTAAATAAATTCGAAAAAAATTCGACAGATATTATATTATATGTTTATTAAATATTCGTCGATATCGTAACAATATGGTGTATCTAGTCCGTAGAATGCACTTCACGCCTACAGCAAAGGAACTAACAACCCTATTAGAACAAATTATAGTTACGTAAGATACACTTGAATATTGATGTATCAATGAAATCCTATTATTTTCTTTTCTTTATTATTTTTACAAGGCGTAGGGTATTTTGACAAACAAATTTAGTTAATTATCTCACTGAAAGGTCTACTTGCGGTAGCTTCCGGGACCGGGTCTTTTCCTTCTCTCCATTGTGGTTGAAGGATGGCTGCTCTAGTGATTAAGTCGCGATCGGGTGCCGCTTGCGGGATCTAGTCCAACCATAATCGTTTGCATTATATTTGAGAATTGTGTTATATCATGGTTGGAAGGCCTGGTTCTGGAGTTATTAGTAGGCATATCGCTGCATGTACTATTTTTTAAAAGAAATGAGGACATAAAAATAAACAAACCCGCTGAGTTTCTTGCCAAATCTTCTCAGTGCGGTCTCGTTCCAATCCGGTAGTAATTTAAGGTAAAATGTAAAAATCGGCTAAGTGCGAGTCGGAGTCGCGCGTGAAGGGTACCATTATCTATAAAAAGTGCAAAAAAATCGCGTTTGTTCTGTCGTAGGCCCCACTTTTTTTTATGGGTGGGCTATGGTAAGCGCACGCGCGGCCCAGTCCATCCGGGGCAATGCAAGGATGGAATGCAGGAAACGTCACCTCGTTGTTGGGCCGACCACCGGAGCAGAGGTGACTTGTCATCAGTGGTCGGCCCGACGGAATACCCTTTCATGTAACCTCACCTCTCGACGTCCTGGGACGTCAGTCGCCGTCGCGCGGTCAGCCTCTCTGCGGGTGACGGACAATTCCCAGGTCCAATCAACCGCGGCCTCGGCTAGGGCGGCATTAGGCGCAGATACTCGTGCCTGCGCCGCCCGAGTCGCCGTCGTAGGCCCCCTTAAATATTTCTTTTATTTTCTTTTTAGTATTTGTTATTATAGTGACAACAGTAATACATAATTTGTAAAAAATTCAACTGTTAGCTATCGCGGTTCTTGAGATACAGCCTGGTGACAGATAGATGGACGGACAGACAGCGAAGTCTTAGTAATAGGGTCCCGTTTTTACCCTTTGGGTACGGAACTCTAAAAATTACAATATGTAAGTATCCCCGCGGGGTTTATGCATAATAAATGATTAGAATTTAAATAAAAATCGGTAAGTAGTTATAATTGAAATATTGTATCACTCTACTTGTAATGACGAAGTAAGAATACAATTCACCATACCCTTTCTTTCCTGCGGCTGTCTTAAGAGATTAAATGTGCGTGGCACATCTATACAGACCTGACCAGTATGATATAATAAAGTTAATTAACCTCCTATTGGTTCTCGAATGGCAACCACGTATCGGACGACGCAGTGTAGGACGCCTCCCCACTAGGTGGACCGACAACCTGGTGAAAGTTGCCGGGTGGATGCAGGCGGCACAGGGTCGCACTTTGTGACGTAACATGAGGGAGGCCTACGTTCAGCAGTGGACGGCGATATGCTGAAATGATGATGATGAATGATGAACCTCCTATTATGGAGGAGATACGAGTATGAGCTGAAATGAAGACGACTAATTATGAGTACCTGTAAAAAAGGTTAACTAGATTTTTGAAATGAAACTCCTCTCTCTCTGAGAAAGACGACAGATATTGCGTAGTGAGAAAAAGAGAGAAAACTATACATTTAGATTTCACAGCATTAGAGCAAAAGAGAGTGACGTATAGGTGTAAAGCGACAGAGTAAGATATATGGCTAATATCGCGCATTGAAGGTGCACCCATTATATTTGACACTATACGAACAGCTGAGGTGCCACTCGTTTTTATATTTTTTAAGAAGTTTCACTTCTATCCCATGTGCAATGTTACACGCGCAAGTTTTTTTTACATCAAAATTACACGAAGAAAATAATCCTTGTGTATAGGAGTTTATAATAAGAGTACGAAACCGATCCAGTTGCAGAAAGGTGTGAGACAGGGAGACGTCATCTCTCCGAAACTGTTCACCACTGCGCTGGAAGATGTCTTCAAGCTCTTAGACTGGACCGGACTCGGCATCAACATCAACGGCGAATACATCACTCACCTTCGATTCGCTGACGACATCGTAGTCATAGCAGAATCCATGGAGGACCTTGGCACTATGCTCCATTGAGCATGACCTCAGCAGGGTATCTCAACTAGTGGGTCTACAAATGAACATGGACAAGACGAAAGTAATGTCCATAATAAACCGAATATTATTATATTATATTGCCCATGTCATTCCTGTACCGGTCCTAGTTGGGAATGCGATTATCGAAGTTGTGGATCATTATGTTTACCTAGGACAAGCAGTCCAGTTAGGTAGATCCAATTTCGAGAAAGAGGTCAGCCGACGAATCCAACTCGGCTGGGCAGCGTTTGGGAAACTTAAGAGGATCTTCTCGTCCAATATTCCGCAGTGTCTGAAAACAAAGGTTTATAACCAGTGTGTGTTACCAGCGATGACTTACGGCACTGAAACATGGTCTCTAAATGTCGGCCTCATAAAAAAGCTCAAAGTCGCTCAGCGTGCTATGGAGAGGGCTATGTATGCTCGGTATTTCTCTACGTGATAAAATCCGGAACACGGAAATCCGTAGAAGAACGGGTGTAACCGACATAGCCCGCAGAATTAGCACGTTGAAATGGCAATGGGCAGGCCACATCGCTCGTCGAACCGATAACCGTTGGGGAAGAAAGATTCTTGAGTGGCGACCACGAATCGGACGGCGCAGCGTAGGACGTCCCCCCACTAGGTAGACTGACGACATTCTCAAAGTCGCAGGGAACCGTTGGATGCAAGTGGCGCAGGACCGTTCCGAGTGGCATTCTCGTGGGGAGGCCTATGTCCAGAAGTGGACGTCCGTAGGCTGATGGATGGATGGATAGGAGTTTATAAACGAATATGCAATTAATTAAAACACATTATACCCAGACTCGAGTCCTAGGAACCATTGGAAATGTCTTGGAAGCTGCAACAAATTTAATACGAAAAGTTAAACGGGAAGAATTTGAAAAATATTGTTTCCACTTTCTATATATGATACACAATTGACTAGTTAGCCAATAAATAATAGGATTTACAGCTAAGACAAGCACAGTCGTATAGAACCACAGATACGGGAGAGCTTAACGGGGCCTATCGTCATCATCATCGCTGCCTACATACGTCCCACTGTTGGGCCCGGGTCTCCTCCACAATGGAAGGCAATATGACGTACTATACCATGCTGGTCAGACATGTTGGTATAGGGTTTCATTTCGAGTTTTCCATTTCTTACACAGATGTTATGTGCATATTATACCCCATAGTCGTCTTTTAAGACATCCACGGGCAAGATAGAGAGTGGTGAATTGTATTCTTACTCCGTCACCACACGGAAACGGAGCCTATGTGCCTTAAGATATAATATAGTTATAGTAGGTATAGCATAAATTATTATTTATATTATTAAGATTGGAAGTTTACTATAGCTCAAAGTGGCAATTCAACGTATACTCTTGTACATTCGTTACGCTTGAGTATTTTAGTAGCGTTAAATATCGGATTTGAGAGTGTAGACAGTATTCACTCATAGTGCATATAGTGAAAAACGTGCCTATTTCAACTCGCACAATAGTAAAAATATCAAACGTCCAAAAAAATCATTGAAGCAATTAAAACCAACCATAAATCTATACAAATAAATAAAATTGAAGCGTCTGTTTGTAATATCAAAATAATGGGCTTTTTTGATGCTGAAACTGTTATTTGCACAATGCCTATGCCTTTTTTTAGGGGTGGCCATGGTCAGCGCATCCGCCGCCCGACTTCGTCTGGGGCGACGGAGGGGCGCCGCGCGGCCCCATGACCCACCCGTGACACACCCGTGACACATCGCCTTCGTCATTGGGCCGACCACCGGTGCAGAGTAACTTGTCTTCAGTGGTACATATTGCAAAGAATTTTGACACGTGTTATAACCGGCCTCATGTAAATAGTCCTTAGAAACGTAATTGTTGAAGTAACAGCATCAGATGGAGTTGGCCCAGGTCGATAAAGCTAAGTTATCTTTTACGACACCTACTAGTAAAGTTTAGTATTCGCAGCTGCCAGCACACAGCAATTTATAAGTTTTCAATTACTACCCACTATTTCTAATTAAATTAAATCTTAAAAAACAAAATTTCATCATCATCATCATCACAGCTCATGAACGTCCTACTACTAGGCTCGAGCCTCCTCCAGAATAGTAGGGAAATTGATCCACTATACCATGCTTTTTTTTATTGCTAACGGTGGCAAACGAGTAAGCAGAACACCTGATGGTTAGTGATATTGCCGCACATGGATCTTTGCAATACCAAGGGCATAGCCAGGCCGTTGCCTACCGTGAAGAAAATACTCTTCTTAAACCTCGTTTGAAGAAGGACATGTCATAGCGCTCAGGAAACACAGCAGCAGGTAGTTCATTACAGAGCTTGCAAGTACGTGGTCTCCCACGTACTTGCAAGCATGATCGCTGGATGCTGATTAGACCTGTTGGTACAGGGTTTTATTTCGAGTTTTCCTTCTTTTGCATAGATGTTGTATACATATTATATCCATTAGTCGTCTTTAACGACGCCCACGGGCCAGAAAAGGGGTGTTGAATTGTATTCTTATACAGTAACCACGCGAAAACTACTACTATTTTAAATTTTTCCAATTACTACCCACTTTTTCCAATAAAACCTTGAAGAAAAAAATACTTTGTTGCTTTAATATTCTCCACTGTATTCCTCATTATGTACCCTCAAAACGAAATCACTTCCAAATTAAAAACCAACACGATTTGCCACTTAATTTTCAACGAATAACCGATGGTGACTTTCACCGCGTAGTGAAAATTCTAAGTTGGGAGCGTGAATCGTAAAATTTAACCTGAGCTGATAACGCGCGATAACTTAATTTGAATTTAAAAATGAATCCGCCCGAAGACAGCTTGGCGTGATTCTACGCTGAGCCCTTAAACAGGCGTGTAAAAAAATATTCTTAAAATTATTAGTACCTACGTTATTCCAAACTTCTTTTGTCTTCTGCCTCCTCTTGTTACACCTATATTACCTAGATTAATTACCAATGCATTTTATTTTTATTTTTCTTGAACATCCGAATACTTACATAGTCCCATTGCATGGCATCATACCATTAATGTTAATATCAACATTAATAACATCCACAATCATTAATCAACATTTTTGTTGTCTCAGCAGTTGTTATGCAATGGTGATTGCGCATAATGCTTGATGGCCATGTTACCAAATTTGGCCGATTTGCAAATATTATAGACACGAATCCACCCCAAATTTTTCATAAAGGCAAAGCAAACATTAGGTATATCTTTGGTGATAAAAAAGTATTTTACAGAAACATCTTTTGTGGCATTCCTACCTGATATTAGCTCGTTTAAACAAACAAAAACTTTTCAGTTTTATAATAATACTAGCGAACTGCTCTCGCTTCGCTTCGGTTTTGGTAAATCTCTTTTAAATGTATGACAATTTCTAAGATATTCATTTTATTAAAATGTTATAAAGCGTACTTTTGATCTAAATTAAATTCATTAAGCATTTAATTGTAAAAGAAATAACATTATATTATTTAAAGCAATTTTGTTTGACAATTATATTCTCACTTCATCTCCATAAAAAACTTTTAACTTTATCAGTGGTCTCATTATATGAAAATCTTCTATACATAATATTATGCATTTTTCTTTTAAAGACGTGTTGTATTTAAAACTGCTGCACTAAGGAAATTATCTTTGTGTTACAGAGGACTATACAAACATATAATTGACGAATATAAATTACATCCAGACTCAGAACAACAAGTTGTGGATCGCACAAAGTATTGTCCCGCAAAGGATTCGAACCCATGACACTGGCACGGTAGGATTTTAACCACTACGTCATCTGTGCAGTAAAAATATTCAAAAACCAGTTTCATTATATCTCTTTAAATTTTCTTCTGCGTTTATATTATATATGGGTTAAATATATAATAATTATTACTTACCAGTATTTACTTTCTTGTGGGAGTCGAAAGATCAGTTAAGGTATCAGAAGAACATGCAGCACTCTCCTGAAATTTACAATACTTGCTGCGAATGCGATTATCAACATGCCTACCAAACGTAACGGATACGAAACTATCTATCCTTGGCTTCCCAAGAATACATCGTCATCTATATACAATTGTGAAAGTAATTTTATTAATTATTAAGATTTTAGAAGTAGCTATTTTATTAGCCTAATATAATTTATATAACAATCGCATATTTCATGGCCCCAACCGAGAGTTGCCATTGGAATTGATACGCTTTTCGCGGCACTTATTAGGAGCAAGGTAAAGATTCGAGGAAATGCAATCGGCTTATGTATATTAGCGTAAATGGGACACGTGTGCTTGGATAAATGTTCCCGTTTGAATTTGCCAAGGTCGCCAACGAAATTTTTAAATTATAAAAAAGTAAATCCCGTACAATAAGGAATACATTTTGTGAGGAAATTTGATCTTGGCATCAATTTTTATTTATTTTGGCCTAATTATGGCCTATGTTCGAGTCCCGGGACGGGCAAAATTTTATAAAGTTTTTCTGAGAGGAAAATATAGCCTAAGTTAGTAAAATATTATTAAATCGGTCCAGTCATTTTGAAGTTTACCTAGAACAAACAGACAGACAGCCAAAAAAAAATGAACTGTTTTTTATTTTTTTTATTTATTTAAGACAAAGGAAGACCTGCACTAAGGAAATAATCCTTGTATTGCGGGGGACTTTACAAACATATAATTAACGGACACAAATTACATCATTTTTAGGAATAGATATCGTGAAAATAACCGTGGAACACAAAGAATACCCTATTTTAGACATTACAAACAGGCACTTTAATTTATTTATTTGTATAGATGAAATTGAAAAAAAAATCTGAGTAGTTAAGTCATGTTTTCTATCTTTTTATCTAATCAAAATAATTTAATTATTGTTGTTATTTCGGATGGGCTATGATCAGCCGCCTCCTCCGTCTGGGGTGACGAAAGGGCAGAGCGCAGGCCCATAACTCACCGTATTTTATCCCCTTCACCATTGGGCCGGCCACTGGTACCTAGTTCTTTGTCGTCCATGTCTATAGGCTATAGTCAATTCGAGCATCGCCCTAGTAGTCCGGGTATAACGATAATTTGCAGTCCGTAATATGTTATGAATCTTCAATGCCGATTCTGTAGGCTAGTTTTACCAATCACCTACTTGACTACGATGACAATGTTGGACTATTTTCTACACCCACGTACCTTCAAAAGTTCTACCATAACTCCGTCATCTCTCGATGTCTGATTGTACTTGGGTTGTTTGAATATCATTCCATTCAATAAGCTGATATCCGAAATTTGATCACTATGGACTTCTTCTACCACTAAAGACAAAATATATTCAATGTATTTAATACTATCTACGTATTATCTTCTGTGTGTAGGGAGAAGAAAAAAGTATCGATACTTTTAGGTATCGAGTACTTGTCTTTCGATACCGATACTTTTGTTCTCGATACTTTCTATTCAATACTTTTAATCAATGAGTACTTTTAGGTAGGTATCGTATCGAACTAATTGTAGAAAGTATCCATGTAAAACTTGACCTTACGGTTCATGCTTATGGTAACGCCATCTAGATAAGCGTAATGAACCTTCTAAAAAGTGGCTCGACATATTACAAATTCCTAAAAAAAACTCATTACGACCTAAATTCCAGGAAAAGTACTCAGTACTCGATATTTGGGAGTATCGATACTTTTGTTTCGATACTTTATTGAGTACGATACTTTTTCTTCGATACTACTCATGAGTACAGTATCGATACTTTCGTTTCGATATCATGTCCCTATCTGTGTGGCGATGGAGAACGAATACAATTCGCCACCCCGTTTCATACAAACTATGTCGTAAAAGACTACCAAACGATATGTATACAGATACTACCTGTGCAAAAGGAGGAAAGCTTGACTTAAACTCTATGCCAATCCATCTAAGTCGCGTAGTATAGTAATAAATATCAGGTTGACCGAGCTTCGCTCGGAATATTTTTGTAGAATTTATTTAGGGATATATTAATAAAAAATAAAAAGTAAATAATGAAAAATATATAAAAAAATTAAAAGAGAATAATAATAACACCGAGATTCGATCCGACGCTGTTTGACACACAAAAACTAAAATTAAAACCGGTTAATGTCTCACCTGAGCTACCGTAACTCTTGACGTTGAGAACGAAATTTGAATTCATATTCTTTTAAAATCTAATGTCATTGTAAATTTTGCTAAAAACACCGACAAAAGAACATTTTCTATACATAAAACCTAGCTAGATCGATTTTTTGGACCCAAATCCTCTAGTATGCCAAGTTTTATCAAAATCGTTGGTGCCGTTTCCGAGATCCTAAATATATATATATATATATATATATATATATATATATATATATATATATATATATATATATATATATATATATACAAGAATTGCTCGTTTAAAGATATAAGATAATAATAATAATAACTAATTGTCACTGATAGGACTATTGTGGCCAATAAGCCAGACGTTGTGGTGATAGATCGGCTAGAGCGCCGTGCAATGATTGTTGATGTCACTGTTCCGCATGACGGGAATCTCGTGAAGGCTGAGAAAGATAAATAAAATATCAAGACTTAGCTCACGAGATTGTCGACATGTGGGATGTGGACACGGCAATCGTTGTACCGATAGTCATTTCGACCAATGGGATAATAGCCAAGAGCCTCGATCAACACCTAAAGAGGCTCGCGTTAGGTAGTTGGATTGCGGGTCTGATGCAGAAGGCGGTATTACTAGACACGGCGCGCATAGTGAGGAAGTTCCTCTCTTTATAGCCCTAACCACCGGCGGCTTGGTCCTTGTATTCGCTGCCGGTGGGTCAATACGCTTTTTATATTTTTAAATATTTTATTTTTTATATCATATTTAAAAATGTATTAGGTAGTTTTTAAGTTGAATAAATGTAATATCTTTAATAATAATAATCTTTATTAGTTAAAAAAGTAATGTTACAGTAATCTCCTTATGTTAAACATAACATAGTAGGCCAATTCCTGAGCAACTGTGAGACGTATATGGACGGAATAGACTCGTTCGAGTAAAACCATAACCATCATGCTTGGCAAATGGTGTACCTATTGCAGTTGGTTTTAATAAGTAGGTATACCAGAAAAGCATTGCTAACCAATCTCGCATGCTCCCTTGGCGGGACTTTAAGACCTCCAAAGGAAAGGAAGAGATGATAATATTAGTTATTCTCATTCTTAATCAGTCACTACTAGTGAAAATATAAAATTACTAGCAACCCGCCCTCGCTTCGCTTCAGTTTCAGTCGCATTACCCGCGGCGTAGTTCCCGTTCCCGTGGGAATACTGGGATAAAATATAGCCTATGTTACTCCCTGATATTATAACTTTCCATTGGTAAAAAATTTTTGAAATCGGTTCGGTGGTTTAAGCGTGATAGCGTTACAAACAAACAAACATCCTTACTTTTGCATTTATAATATTAGTAAAGATATTCATTATCAGTCCATCGCAATCTAGTGTTAGACTGCATCATAGTCATGTTCACAGCTCATATACATCACACTGCTGGGCTCGAGCCTCCTCTACAAAGGGAGGAAAATTTATCTACTATGTCATGCGGTCAGATGGTTTGGTACATGCTTTTATGCCGAATTTTCCTTCTCTTGCATAGATGTTGTATGCATATTATAATCTCTTAGTGGTCTTTTACGACCCATGAGCAAGAAAGCGGTGGTGAAATGTATTCTTACTCCATCACCAAACGGTGTTAGACTTAGATCTTCCTTATTAAAAAGGGATATAGTCAGTATAGTCAGTGAGTCATATAGCCATAGTCGGTGTACATCGCAGGCGGGATGAAAATTGTAGTTGCGTTAATGACTTTCAAAAGAAACTTATGAAATGGCAACATAATTCTTAATACAGAGGAATTTGTAATAACCTGTAAAAACACAATTTGGTCAATGAAATACGATATGTATGTTTAAAAAATGCAGAGCAACAGAATTTGCAACGACTATATCAAGCCAATAAAAACATAAAAGATCCCGAAAATAAAAAGAATATATACAAATGTACTAAAAGTCGAATCATTTATTCTTATGTCTACATAAAGAAACGGAATTATTCGCCATACTTAAATATATCTATAAAATAGCCATCAAAAGATACGGTTCCTTAGATAATCTAAAAGACAGAACGCTCCTAACCATGATTATTATCAAAGATAAAAACTCTCGTGGACCCAAACTTGAGGGGGATGTAAGGAAAACCACCCTTACAGTACCATCTACCCACACCCCGGCAAAATTGAATTTATACTTCATTTCCCATAAAATGCCTATGCCAAATTTATTTTAGACCATTAGCATATTAAAACGGCTCTTACCTTTTGTAGCGTCTGCAAAAAGAAACTGAAATGGGTTTCCACGAAATTATACATTATTCCCTGTGGTGATGGAGAGAGAATACAATTCACCATACTCTATTTTACCTACGAGTGTTGTAAAAGATACAATACTTAGGCCAACAAATATAATATGTATGTATATATGCAAGTAAAGAAAATTTCGAAATAAATCCTTAAAAAAAGTTTTATTTAAAACTAGATATATATCCATACTAATATTATAAATGCGAAAGTAAGGATGTTTGTTTGTTTGTAGCGCTTTCACGCTTAAACCACCAAACCGATTGCAAAAATTTTTTCACCAATGGAAAGCTATAATATCAGGGAGTAACATAGGCTATATTTTATCCCGGTATTCCCACAGGAACGGGAACTACGCGGGTTTAAGCGACTGAAACCGAAGCGAAGCGAGGGCGGGTTGCTAGTATATAATATTTCAAAGTTCTCAACGACAAAAGGAATTATTACAGATCCTTTGTTGTAAGATGTTAAAAAAATAAAGAAAAAAACATATTCAATTTTATCCAAACTAACATCACATACTCTTCATGGCGACAGATAATAAAGCTGTCGAGTTTTATCATCATTCATTATTCATTATTAAGCTTTTTACCGTCTACTGCTGACTAAGGGCACACAAAACAAGTAGACAGCAAAATTCTTCTGAATCTCTTAGCACACCTAATGCAATTGCCAATCTGCCTATTAAGTGTTATAATTACGGTATTTATAAACTTAAATACAAAGTAAGAATGACATATGGTAACGACCATGAATATTGTTAAACTTTTCATTGCTTGTGGATGATATAAAAGTCAGCTAAAAGTTTTACAACATTGATTAATTCCCAGTATTACCACGTGATGGATATTACATTCATAGCTCCTGTAACACAGTATTCAACTAGCGTTCCTACGCTCTCTGGCTCCTGCCAGAGATGCCCATATATTTATGTAATGTTATTATGGTAATAAATGAATTATTATTATTATTCCCAAGAAGTAATAATGCTTGTTAGTCTAAAATCTATTCCTAAACGTATACAAAATAATAAATCTTCTTCCACATATATAAAAAAAAAGAGAAGATGTACTAATTCAATATCATATACCTAGACCATTCTTGTATCGCTGGTGGATTTTTCAAATATGTATTTAACGGAAACAAATGACACTCGGCTGCAAAACACAAATATGTTGATTCTGCATTCATATTGAATCCAAAATTGGTGACTAGTTTACTTAGCTTCTCTGGAATAAAATTTGGATAAGAGCAAAAAATTGTATAATAGACGAAGTTATAGAAAATGTTTGTTTCTCTGCCTACAGTACGTAACGTCGTACTTTAAATAACAAGATCAGTGCCTACTTTTATATGACGAATAAAAATCTAGATGTGTTCTTAAAAGCCATTATCTCAAGCTGGTAGAAAATTGTAGCAATCAAAGACTGATTTATAAATGGTAAGATTTATAAGTAATACGTTTAGGATGGCTCTAATACGCTTTCAAAACGTCTTATTATAAGGACATTTACGGACTGATATTTAAGACTATATAACTTTTATATTTTTTTATTATATTTATAGTCTCGGGAAAGTATGTTTAAAGACTAAACAGAAACGACAATATATCAGAAAAGATAAGCCACTGGGCCAGCGACTAATCACAAATATCTTTACTAATACAACAAGTTAATAATAGGTCCTTACATATGAAATTAGTGTTTTGTCGTACTGGCCACTTTGATCTGAAATATCTCCTCCTCCGTTTAAGAATTCCAAAATCAAATTTATAAATTCATTTATCTGGTACATTTGAGTTTTGAAAACAGTCATTCATATGATTTTTCCTCGTTATTTTTTATTTTGGCGTCGCTTATTACCGCACAATGGAAAACATGAAAGATCGGTATATTTACGAGTACGAATTCTACCGTGGCATCAGTGCTGCAGACACAGCTCGAAGGATTAATGATGTGTACGGCGCTGGTGTCGCAAAAGAAAGCACGGTACGTTTTTGGTTTCAACGTTTTTGTTCTGGAAATTTCGACCTTCAGAACCAATCCCGTGGACGGCCGCAGACCAAAGTGGAAAATTAAGAATTAGATGCTATTGTGGTAGCGCATCCATCACAAAGCACTTCAGAGATAGCTGCAGGCTTCGGGGTAAGTGACAAAACTGTATTAATCCACTTGAAGCAAATCGGGCAAGTAAAAAAACTTGAACGATGAGTACCTCGTGAATTGAGTGAATCGAACTTGCGACCACCCGTCGACTGCTGGTTTACTTTGCTCAACCAACACAATAATGAAGGGATTTTAAATCGAATCATTACTTGTGATGAAAAGTGGATACTGTACGATAATCGGAAGCGCTCGTCGCAATGGCTGAACCCTGCAGACCCAGCCAAATCCTGCCCTAAACGAAAATTGACTCAGTAAAAGTTGCTTGTGCGTGTTTGGTGGACTAGCGCTGGTGTCGTTCACTACAGCTTTCTAAAATCTGGCCAAACGATTACGGCAGATATCTATTGTCAGCAACTGTAAACCATGAAGGAAGAACTAGCTGCTAAACAACCGAGATTGGTCAATCGCTAGAGCTAGAGGCTACTGCTGCTTCATGACAACGCAAGACCGCACACTGCATAACAAACAACCACTAAGTTAGATGAGCTACAATTGGAATGTCTGCGACATCCAACGCACTCCCCGGACCTTGCTCTAACAGATTACAATTTTTTTCGGCATTTGAACAACTTCTTTCAAGGGGAAAAATTCAACAACCGATGCGGCAGTCCAAACCGCCTTCAAAGAGTTTATTGATTCTCGCCCCCATGGTTTTTTAATAAAGGGATCAATGAACTACCTATGAGATGGCAAAAGTGCATAGATAACAACGGTGCATACTTTGATTAATTAATATATTTTACAAAAAAAAAATTACTTTATATTCCTCCCGTACAAAACGCCAATTTCATATGTAAGGACCTAATACACAAGCAACTATTGCTTTGTATTTAAAAAGTTTATAGGGTCTTATGGAACTGTCAGTTCAATATGGGAAATCCATTTGGAGCATTATCCGGTTAAAAAAAAAGAGTAAGCAACTTGGCATGACCTGGACGAGGAAAATAATAATAATACAAGGAAATAAAAATAAAATAATTTATGGACATATGTAAGTCTGAAATAAATGAAATTATTATTAATTACCACGGGCAAGATAGGGAATGGTGAATTCTATTTTTACGCCGTCACTACGTGAAAAACCTACTTAAGAAATATCAAATGTATGTGAAATATGCTCAATACATTTTCGAAAACATTATTCACAACCAATATAGAGAACGGAGCTGCTATTTACGCTACATTGTAATGTACACAACGATAGTCGAACAGAAGTTAACAAAACAAAGGGTAGTCTCGTCCACAAGCGGGTGTTTTTAACTCGCACGTGCGCCGTACTAGCGACTTCTTTGTATACAACATAGATTAAATAATATTATAATTCAGAAAGTATTTTAATAGGCATACAATTTTTAGTGCGGAGACGGAGTAAGAATACAATTTACCGCCATATTACTCATGGGTGTTGTAAAAGACGACTAAGGGATATAGTATGCAGATAACATGCAGATATTTCATGCCTATTATATCCCTTAGTCCTCTTTTACGACATCCACGGGCAAGATGGTGTACTATATTCTTACTCCGTCACCACACCGCAATTATTTTATTAGGCGTACAATTCAAATTCAATCAAATACGCGTTTAATCCAATATTGACTGCACAGATGGCGTAGTGGTTAAGATAGCGACCTACATTGCCAGTGTCGGGGGTTCGAACCCCACGCGGGACAACACTTTGTGCGATCCATAAATTGTTGTTCTGAGTCTGGATGTAATTTGTGTCCGTTAATTATATGTTTGTAAAGTCCCCCGCAATACAAGGATTATTTCCTTAGTGCAGTCTTTTTAAAAAAAAAACCACCGAACCGATTTAAAAAATTCATTCTTCAATGGAAAGCTTCTAGAAATAATATCAGGGAGACGACATCCAACGTGCAAGATAGGGAGTGGTGAATAGTATTCTTACTCCGTCACCACACGGAAATATAATAAGTCATTATTAAATAATATGTCATTCCTTAATAATATGTCTCTCCTAAATAAATAAATAATTACAGATAGGCAGTAAACCTATTGTGACCTTTCTTCGCTGCCCGTAAATACTCTATAGAAAGCTGTTTCTATTTTGCACACTGTTTTAGCCTCGTTTGTTAACAAAAGTCTTTTGTGAAAGTAAAGGCAAGTTAACACGTCTCGTATACAAATTTGCAATTTACCTGACGATCATTTCTTCTATATTAACACTTTATCTTGGATCTGGATACTCTATATTATAATTTACACTATTATGACTTTTTAAGATGTTGTGGGGGTATATTCACCGTCTGGGGATGGAGTTCTTTTTTTTTATGGGTGGGCTATGGTAAGAGTGCACGCGGTTCATTCCGTCCGAGGCGATGAAAGGACGGCGCGCGGGCCCCTAACCCACCCGTACCCACACCCCATTCGTCGTTAGATCGACCACCAGAGCAGGATGAGTTGTCGTCAGTGGTTGGCCCGACGGAATACCCTTTCAGGTACCCTCACCTCTCGGCGTCCCCGTCCCGGTCGGACGTCGGTCACCATCGCGCTGTTATCCTCTCTGCGGGTTATGTACTAAATTCGTCTGGGGACAGAGTAAGAACACAATTCACTACCCCCACCCTCTTTTGCCCATGGCTGTCGTAAAAAACGATTAAGGGATTATAATATGCAAATAACATATTACAGATATCATAGAGAAAGAAAGCTAGAAATAAAACCACCAAACTACAGATATCTATCAGACGGGTGTCTGACCAGCGTGGTACAGTAGATCAATTTCCTTCCTATTCTGGAAGAGGCTCGAGCTCAGTAATGCGACCTATATGAGTTAAATGTTGAGGATGGATGGTTGATTACACCCGGTCCAATCTATCCGGGACGACAGAAAAGACGACGAGCAGTTCTTCCGTACACGTACCTTTCTATTGACATTTAGGTTGGCCATGGATACCCATCCTTGCTATAAACGACCCGTCCGGTAAAATAAAGTCTTCGAAATAGTTTAACCACCGTGGCATAGTAGGTCAATTACGCTCTTACAATAAAGGAGATCCAAACCCAAAAGAGAGACGTGTATGAGCTGAGATATGACAGAGTAAGAGTAGGAGTAAGAGTAAAATTCATCACTCCCTATTTTACCCGTGGATCTCGTAAAAGACAACTAAGGGAAATAATCCTACAAATATTATAAACGCGAAAGTTTGTGAGGATGTGAAGATGTTTGTTGCTCTTTCACGCAAAAACTATTGGATAGATTTTGATAAAACTTCACAATATTATAGCTTACATATCAGAATATCATATAAACTATAATTTATCTCGATATTCCCACGGAAATGGGAACTATGTGGATAAAACCGCAAGGCACTGCTAATATACATATAGTGTAAGAGATGGAAAACTCGAAATAAAACTGTATACCAACACCTCTGACCAGCGTGGTATAATAGATGAATTTCTCTCCTATTGAGGAGGGGGCTCGAGTCCAGCAGTGGGATGTATGAGCTGTGACAACGAGATGGCGACATTTAGGAGAATTTTGAGTAGTATATTGGACTTTGTTTTACTGGCGATCTGCTTAATGAATTTTACTTAAATATTTTTCACTCTACAACATTCTATAGTAAATATTAGTAATATTATAAACGCGATAGTAAGTTTGTGTGTTACACTTTCACGCTTAAACCATTGAATCGATTTCAAAAGTTATTTCACCATTCGAAACGTATAATATCAGGGAGTAACATCCTATTAATCCTACTAATATTATAAACGCGAAAGTTTGTGACTATGTGAAGATGTCTATTGCTCTTTCAGGCAAAAACTACTGAATAGATTTTGATGAAACTTCACAATAATTTTTTTTTTGTTATTGCAAACGGTGGCAAACGAGCAAACAGTACACCTGATGGTAAGTGTTGCTGCCGCTCATGGACCTTTACAAGGCCGTTGCCTACCGCGACGAAAGTGAAGGTAGTGTGAATGCGTGCATTGAGGCTCGGTGATACCAAGGGCACCACCAAAACCCTCCACACACAAACACCCTCAGAAAGCTGGGCTTTCGGCTCTCTCGCTCACCGAATGAAGCGCAGTAACAAATCGCTACTACTCAGACGTCGATTTTCTCCGAGAGTGTGGTACTGCCCCGGACGGACCGACCCGCGGCTTTAGACAGATAACTGTCGACAGTGTGGTTCTACCACTCTGAATAATATAGCTTACATATCAGAATAACACATTCCGACGGCAAGAGGAACTGCGGGTGAAACCGCAGGGCACTGCTAGTAGGCTATATTTTAATCCGGTATTCCCACGGGAACGGTAACTACTTGGGGTAAGGTGGCTGAAGCCAGCTGAAGTAATAAGAATAAATTATATGTTACAAGGACGTCTGACGTGAATGCAGACGAAGTCCTGAAAAAATCGTCACCATTATACCCTAAATAAGTCCCATTATTGACCTCAGGTCTCCTTTATAAGGGGAGGGAAAAAGATCTACTTTACCACGCTGGTCAGATGTGTTAGCATAAGGTTTATTATCGACTTTTCCATCTCATGCATAAATGTTATATGCATACATTCTTAATCTGTCACCACATGTAAAATTGCATTGTTTTAGCGATTTAAAACAGCTTGTCTATCTTTCTAATGAATCTATTCTAATGAATGGTTTGGAGTACATTTGTTGAATGTTCTATACTGCTAGATGTTTCGTGATTCTTTATATTTTTAGGGTTCCGTACCCAAAGGATAAAAACGGGACCTTATTATTAAGTCATCGCTGTCTGTCCGTCCGTCTGTCTGTCACCAGGCTGTATCTCAAGAACCGTGATAGCTAAGAGTTAAAATTTTTACAAATTATGTATTTCTGTTGCTCGTATAACAACAAATACTAAAAACAATATAAAATAGATATTTAAGGGGGCTCTCAAACAACAAACTCGATTTTTTTGCCCTTTTTTGCTCAATATCGGTAATAGCAACAGAGCAACAGATAGGTACTTGTTCACCTAGTCAATATTTATGGTGGAACCCTTCGTGCGCGAGTCCGACTCGCACTTGGCATATTTTTATTTTTAGAATCAAAAGTCCCTGGAAAGCGAATAGTGCTTAACTGAGTTAAATATATATTTAAAACTACTTACTAAACTAAAAGCGTTGTCACCAAGCTAGACTTATAGCGACATTAAGTTAATGGGCTAATATTACAAGTATGAAAATAGCAGAAGGGACTATTTTAGTTGTCTAGTCTTCTTTTTAAACGAGATTTATTTTAAATTATTATTAAAGATTTTTTTTTGGGTGGGCTACGGTCAGCGCACCTGCGACCCGGCTCCGTTTGGGGCGACAGAGGGGCAGTGCGTGGCCCCGTAACCCACCCATAAAGCACCTTCGTCCTAGTCGCCTTCGTCGTTGGGCCGACCACTGGTGCAGAGATCCTTGACTTCAGTAGTCGACCCTACGAAATATCTCGAGGGAGTACCCTCTACCATCGACGTCCCCCCGGGACGCCGATCGCCGTCGCGAGGCTAACCTCTCCGTGGGTGCCGGACCAAATCTCCGGTCCGATAACCGGAAGCCTCTGCTAGGGCGCCATCAGGCGCAATTATTATTACCGATTAAAAGCCTTATTATTCATCAAAAATTCAGCCTATCACTGTGCACTGTTGAACGTAGGCCTCCCTCATGTTACACCACAGTGTGCGGTGCTGGAGCACCTGCATCCAACGACGCCCAACAACTTTCACCAGGTCATCGGTTCACTTTTTCACCACCATCATCATCATCTCAGCCCGTATAAATCCCACTGTTGGACTCGGTACTTCTTCACAAAGGAAGGTAAATTTTTTAAACGTATTTTATAATAATAATACTCGAATACATTAATGAAATTCACAACTTGAATTTCTCACAACTTTGAATGATGAATTCTTATACATTTTTATATTTTAACAATCTCCGCAATACAAGGATTATTTCCTTACTGCAGGGGGTCTTAAATAAATAAAAAAATAATCTTTATATATAAATTTCTTGCGTACGTGTGTATGTCACTGAACTCCTCCTAAACGACTGCACCGATGTTGACGAAATTTTTCGTGTGTCTTCAAGGGGATTCGAGAATAGTAAACCTCTATCTAAAGATTCACAATTGGAGCCGTTAGGTTGCGCTTTATTTGAACAGAACAACGTCTGTTGGGTCAGCTAGTTTGATATATGTATTATTTGAGAGGTATATTTTTTTATGTAATGACCTTCTTTTACAAATTATTTTTTTTTATGGTATCTATATTACACGCAATTGACGTTGCGCTATTATTTATTACTGCGAAACTTCAAATCCTTTTATTAAATTACATATTTTTTATTGCCATTAAAGAGCTGAATTCATTAACCTGAATTCGCTGTTATTTACATATTAGTCGACATCATAAGATATTTAAATTAATTGAAACAAGATCACCGCAACAAACCCATGATTCAATAGATAGCATTCAGCTATAATTGGGTCTCGCATCACGTCAATTCAGTCACAATCCATTCACCTAAACGCTCTCATTTAAATTTCAAATCTAACCTCATTCAAATCTGGCGACGAATAAATGGCATCTTGGATCAGGGCTCGTTATGTGACTAAAACCTCTCGATATCGTTTCAGAGTTTATTGTAAGTCAGTATTGATTATTTCAACGACTTACTCCGTAATTTGTCTGGCAATTTGTCTGGAATCATTTTAGTTCATATGTACATTTTCCGTCACGGAATAAGAATACAATTCATTACCCCTTTTCTTGCCCGTGGATGTCGTAAAAGACGAGTAGGGGATATAATAAGCAGTAAGCAGGGACTTGACTGTACCACTAATTGTGTGTGTGCAGTACACTTATTGAAGTTCATGAGCGCCAGTTACAACATACCATCAGCTGCGTCTTAGTGGGTGATTTGTCTGGCAATTTGCTTGAATTCATTTTAGTTCATATATATTCCTATAAGGGTTCGAGTCGTCTCCTCGATAAGAATGAAATTGACCTACCATGCCACGCTGGTTAGATGGGTTGAGATAGGGTTTTGTTTAGAGTTTACCTTCTCTTGGTCTTGTACATTCTCCAAATTATAAGCGTATTATATCCCTTAGTAATCTTTTGCGACACCCACAGGCAAGATAGAGGCTGGTGAATTGTATTCATATTCCGTCACCACACGGAAAATATTCAATATACTATAGTTAAAACATCTATACAAATAAATATAATTGAAGTTACTTTTCGTAACTTTAAAATACTAGGTTTTTTCATGCCCACACAGTTATTTGCACAGTGCCTACTCGTATACTTTAAAACCATTTTTTGTCTGTTTGTTTCGCGTGATCTTCAAAACAACTAGACCGAATGGATAATATTTTACTACTAGATAACTGCCTAAATGAGGAGCAACTTAGTATATTTTTCCTCTCAGAAAATCTTACACAATTTTGCCCAATTCGGGCATTCAACCCGAAGTCTTATAGACTGCAGTCGCGCACTGTAATATCTTAAAAAATATTGCAGATTTACAACGGAGAACAAAGCGACGGCATCCGAAACAAAACAAGGGCGGATCGTTAGTAATTTTTTTCCGTTCGGTGATGGATTAAGAATACAATTGACCACGCCTTATCTTGCCCATAGATGTTGTAAAGGGTGACTAAAGGATAAATTAAGCATATAATATCTATACAAGAGAAGAAATTGCAAACAAAACCCTATACCAACCTGTCTGACTAACATAGTATAGTAAGGTCAATTTCCCTCCTATTGTGGAGGAGGCTCAAGCCCAGAAATAGCACGTGTATAAGCCGATATAATTTACGTCCGTAAATTCTGTTTATGATGTCCAACATGGTAGAAAAATTCATTCAATAGTCCAAGGTATGTCCTATGGTCTTTTAATGAAATTTCCGCTAAGTTTGACTTTGATCTTTTTAATACCAGTGTCTCTCAAGTTAGGAATGTTTTAGCCAACGATTTCTTTTCTGAAGTAAGTTAAGTGATATTCATATAAGTAATTACATATTTTGTTCTGATAACTTGTAAGCATATTGCACATCTTTTAGTTATAATTTATCATTTACCGACTTTCATTATTCTACTATTCATTGTAAGCTATATGTGAAAACTTGTAATTGGCCTTTGTTATTTAGTATATATTGTTAAGCATGTATGTTTTCCGAATAAATAAAAATAAAATAAAATAAAGTATTGTCAATAATTCTGACCCAAACAAAACCATCTTCAATAGTTTTCTCATGGATTTGATTATCAAAGTTGTACCAAATTGTGACCACGCGGGAAGCATCAGCTTTCAAATAAAATAAGAATCATCAAAATCAATTCACCCAGTCGAAACTTCTGAAGTAATAAACATAAAAAATACAGTGGAATTGAGAACCTCCTCCTTTTTTGAAGTGGAAAAATATTATTACTATTTTTCTACAAAAAAAGAAACAAATTAACTGTTTTAAATAAAACTACTTTACGGATTTTATCGCTTTTATTTTTGATTTTTGATTTCCCAACGTTTCGAACACTTTGCAGCTATCGTGGTCACGGGCAGACTAAAATGTGTCACGTCCAACAAGTCATCGTTATTACAGTTAAAACAATCGCTAAGTTAATCTATACCAATAAATAAAATTGGAGTGTCTGTTTGTAATGTCATTTTTAATTTTTCATGCTCACCCGGTTATTTGCACGACACCTATGCCTAAATTACAGATTAAAAAATTTTTGTCTGTTTGTCTGTCTGTTTGTTCCGGGTAATCTTCAAAACGGCTGGACCGATTTCAAAAATCCTTTCACCAATGGAAAGCTATAATATCAGGGCGTAAACTAGGCTATATTTTAACCCAGTATTCTTATGGGAACGGGAACTACGTGGGTAAAACGACTAAAACCGAAGCGAAGCGAGGGCGGGTTGCTAGTAACATAATAAAGAGTAAATTCAAAAAGACCACCATAGGACTGCATGACACCGTGAGCACTTATTGTTTAGATGTGACCCACAATAATTAAAGATAGTTAAAGATCACCATCATCATCTTGCTCTTATCCCAATTACTTGGGGTCGACGCAATATGTCATCTGTTTTGACATATAATGACTTTTATGACCGGCCGCCTGCCTGACGTCAACCCTCCTTGGGAATGTAATCGTTGACCCAAATGGTACCAGATGAAGTTGGTCCGGGTCAATCTAGGGCTCTTAGTCGTCTTTTACGACACCCACGAGCAAAGCAAGGGTTGGTAGTATTCGAAGCCGCTACCACACAGCACAGCAATTAAAGATAGTTAAAGATAATTTTATAAATTAAAACCTCTTAGTAAGATAAATTAATACATATTAATTTAGCATCATGTCTCCTGAGTTTTCTTGCCAGATCTTTCTCAGTGAGGTCGTTTTCCGATCCGGTGGTAATATACTAGATTGTAAGGTTTTAAATATAATTACTATTAATTTTAATGTTAAATGTAGTTTAAAAAAACTAAAAAACACGCATTCAACTAAAAAGCGTAGGGTGCTCGATTTACGAAAATGTGGCACAAAGCGCTCCACGCTTATTTCACAATAATATTAATAGATTTCGTTCATTATTATTTTGTGTCTATATTGAAAATTATTTTACTCTTTTTGGTTGAAAGCGTGTTTTTTAGTTTCTTTTTAAACTATATTTATTATGTTCTATTTTATTAGACCTCATATAAAAAATCTTAATGGGTGGGCGAAAGAGAGACGGAGAGTATCAGTTGAGTCATCGATGACAACTGTTATCAGATGAGTGACTGATAACAAATGTTATCAGACGACAATTATCAGTTGAGTCACCGATAGCAACCGTTATCAGTTGAGTCACCGATAACAACCGTTATCAGTTGAGTCGCCGATGACAATTGTTATCAGATGAGTCACTGATATCAACCGTTATCAGTTGGGTCACCGATGACAACTGTTATCAGATTAGTCACTGATACCAACCGTTATCAGATTGAGTCACGGATGACAACTGTTATCACATGAGTCACTGATAACAACCGTTATCAGTCAAGTCACAGATAAAAACGGTTATCATTTGAGTCACAGATGACAACCGTTATCAGTTGAGTCACTGATAAACACCATTATCAGTTTAGTCACCGATGACAACTGTTACCAGATGAGTCACTGATAACAACCGTTATCAGTTTAGTCACCGATGACGACTGTTGTCAGGTGAGTCACTGATAACAACATTTATCAGTTGGGTCACCGATGACAGCTGTTATAAGATGAGTCATCGATAACACCGATAACAAACGTTAACAGATGAGTCACTGATAACAACCGTTATCAGTTGAGTCACCGATGACAACCGTTATCAGTTGAGTCACCGATGACAACTGTTATCAGATGAGTCACCGATAACACCGATAACAAACGTTATCAGATGAGTCACTGATAACAACCGTTACCAGTTGCGTCACCGATGACAAACGTTATCAGTTGAGTCACCAATGACAACTGTTATCAGATGAGTCACCGATAAAAACGGTTATCAGTTGAGTCACAGATGACAACTGTTATCAGTTGAGTCACTGATAAACACCATTATCAGTTTAGTCACCGATGACAACTGTTACCAGATGAGTCACTGATAACAACCGTTATCAGTTTAGTCAACGATGACGACTGTTGTCAGGTGAGTCACTGATAACAACATTTATCAGTTGGGTCACCGATGACAACTGTTATAAGATGAGTCACTTATAACAACCGTTATCAGTTGAGTCTCTGATGATAAATGTTATCAGATGACTTACTGATAACAACCGTTATCAGTTGATTCGCCGATGACAACTGTTATGGGATCAGTCACCGATAACACCGACAACAAACGTTATCAGAAGAGTCACTGATAACAACCGTTATCAGTTGCGTCACCGATGACAAACAACGTTATCAGTTGAGTCTCCGATGACAACTGTTATCGGATGAGTCACTGATAACAACAGTTATCAGTTGAGTCACCGATGACGACTGTTATCAGATAAGTCACTGATAACAGCTGTTATCAGTTGAGTTACCGATGACAACTGTTGCCAGATGAGTCACTGATAAAAACCGTTATCAGTTGTGTCACCGATGACAAACGTTATCAGTTGAGTCACCGATGACAACTGTTATCAGATGAGTCACTGATAACAACAGTTATCAGTTGAGTCACCGATGACGACAGTTATCAGATAAGTCACTGATATCAACCGTTATCAGTTGAGTCATCGATGACAACTGTTATCAGATGAGTCACTTATAAAAACCGTTATCAGTTGAGTCACTGATGATAACTGTTATCAGATGAGTCACAGATAACAACCGTTATCAGTTGAGTCACCGATGACAACTGTTATGGGATGAGTCACCGATAATACCGATAACAACTGTTACCAGATGAGTCACTGATAACAACCGTTATCAGTTTAGTCACCGATGACGACTGTTGTCAGATGAGTCACTGATAACAACATTTATCAGTTGGGTCACCGATGACAACTATTATAAGATGATTCATCGATAACACCGACAACAAACGTTAACAGATGAGTCACTGATAACAACCGTTATCAGTTGAGTCACCGATGACGAACGTTATCAGTTGAGTCACCGATGACAACTGTTATCTGATGAGTCACTGATAACGATTGTTATCAGTTGAGTCACCAATGACTAACTTTGCTAACATCGATGTTCAGTTACTTAACTTTTGCTAACATCGATGTTCGGTTTACGATAAATATCGAACATCGATGTTGAGCTTTCGATTATGACATCGGTGTTAACATCGATCATCCCTAGTCGCACTACAGTCAGATACATAAAGAAGTGTTAACTATTATATTCGCGATTGATAAGTTTCACCAATATTTATACGGCAGAAAAATTACACTACGTACGGATCATAAACCGTTGATTACAACTTATGGTTCTAATTCAGGAGTCCCAAATACCGCAGCGAGTAGTTTACAACGATGGGCGATCAAACTGTCGGCCTACGACTTTCATATAGAATATGTTCGCGTTCAAGATATTAATTATAGTTTAAAAAAACTAAAAAACACGCTTTCGACTAAAAAGTGTAAAATAATTTTTAATATAGGCAGAAAATAATAATGAATGAAATATATTAATATTATTGTGAAATAAGCGTGGGGCTCATCATCATATCCAAAAATGACCTTAACTCGCGTACGTTAGTCGGCTGAGCCATAGATAGTACGGGTTTTAACTTTTCTTTGTCCACCCGTATACCATTTCTGTCGATTATAAATCCTAAATATTTTACTTCGTCAGCCATGAACTTGCATTTATCTTACCTAACTTTCAATCCATTTCGTTCTAAGATATGAAATACTTGTTCAATACTAGCTAAATGTTTATTTTTAATCAAAATGTCATCAAAGAATATTGGCTACATTTTTAAAAAGTTTTACCATAAACCTTTGTAAGTAGTAGTAGGGTTAGATGATAAACCGTATACTAGGCGATTATATTTATATATCCCTCGGTGTGTATTAATGACTGTATAATTTCTAGAACGTTCAATTAAAACTAATCCCGTGTGTGAAAGCGTAGCTTTTTTAAACTATATTAATTTTCACTTTTTAGTGAATAGCCACCGGAATGTAATTAGTATGCATATTAGATTTGTCGGTACATCGATGAATGTATACGGCTCAAGACACAATTATTACCCTTTTTTTTTGGGGTGAGTTGCGGTCGGCGCGCTCCTCGCACCACTCCGTCCAGGGCGACAGAGGGGCGTAAGTACGCATACCCGCAACCCACCCACGATGCACGTCGCCTTCGTCGTTGGGCCGACCACCGGAGCAGGTGGGCCCGACGGAATACCCCCTATTTGGGGTACCCTCCCATCGACCCACGTCCCCCCCTCTCACGCGGTCGGTCTCTCAGCGGGTGACGGACTAATTCCCAGGTCACGTCACCCGCACAATTATTACCATAGGAAAGTCTCTACGCGTTTGTGTTATGCCGAGTGCCCGACTAGCTCTATCTCTCTTACTCTCATGCAAAGGATGCGGAAAGAAGTTGATGAATCCTGGCGAATCTAATTAGGACAATCGATTTTTTTAAGCGGATTATTGCATCCGACCACTGAAGTAAAGTCACCTTCCGGCGGGTTTACGGGCGTGCGCGCTTACGTCCTTCTGTCGCCCCGGACGGAGCGGGCGAGGAGCGCGCCGACCGTAACCCACCTCCAAAAAACCAACCTAAAAAAAAGCGGATTCTTGCATTGTCATCGGTCTCTGATAGGTGTGCAAAGTTTAAATAAAATCGAATCGCTCGAAGTAGGAGAAAATTGAGCTCAAAGAGTTTGATTACAAGCAAGCATACATACAGGTGAAACTAATAAAAGCGTGTTAATAATTACTAACCATAAACAATATATTTTTTTCATATAGAATAATTTTCTTCTTACACTAGCAATAAAGGAGAATGCCCAAAACCAGGCCCTTTTCCATTGGCAATGGACCCAAACCAAATACTATCCTAAATTCATATCTTGTTTTTATACTATCTCAGAATTAATTTTAGCGTAACTTATACCCTAGCATTAAAAATAATATTTAAAAGTCATACAAATGAACTTAGGTTTGTGATTTGTAAAAATTGGAGTGACACATGTGTGTTGCCAGGTCAAGCCAAAATAATTTATCTATATCGATACATTCTTAACGATTATGAAGGCGAAATTAGACGAATTATTTTAGTCAAAAAACTAACATATATATTTATGGCTACATCTCACCTTATTATTTTTATATTTTATAGATTGTATTTTATTGAAAATAGCATTGGCAGCAATAATTACAAAACACACAACATGTTTATTCAATAATCATCATAATCCAGCCTATCGCTGTCCATGTATAGGATGGATGTAGACCTGCCTTATATTTCTTTACAAAGTGTGATCATATGCCACTTGCCTCCGACGATGCCCAGCAATTTTTACCAGGTCGTCGATCTATCTAATTCGTCCTACACTGATATTACTGTCCTATACGTGGTCGCTACAAGAAAGCCATTCTTTCCCAGCGGTTGTCAGTTTGTCGAGCAATGTGGCCTGGCCAATGCCACTTTAGCGTGCTAATTCTTCATGCTATGTCAGTCATACCCGTTTTTCTACGGATTTCCGTATTTTGGATTCTATCCCGCAGAGAAATCCCAAGCATAGCCTGCTCTCACGACTTTAAACTTAGTTTTCGAATCTACACTTAGGGAGCACGTTGTCGTGTCGTAAGTCTTTTAGTTACTGAGGTATGTATATATAAAAACTTAAAAAGATCTTCTTATTAAAAGAAGATTTTCTTAAGTTTTTCGAACGCTGCCCAGTCGAGTTGGTTTTGTCGGTGAATCTCTTTCTTGAAATTGAATCTACCTGTTTGTCCTAGGTAGTGAATTATCGTTACAAGGTTATTAGATCGACAACTTCGAGTCGCACTGTCGACTAGGACTGGTACTAAAGTGACTGGGCGTTTGACATGACTTTCGTCTTACCTATTTCCATTCGTAAACGCGCTAGTTGGGATACTCCGCTGAGATCGTTGAGCTAAGATTGTTGAATAAAAATAACATAAGGAATAACTGCAAAATGTGTTTTTTTTTTTCATATTAAATAGAATTTTGCAGTTATAAAAATTACAAAAGTAATACAGTTTTTAAATTACAAGCAATACACAGATAATATCAAACATGATACCCGAACTTAATATATTTTAATTTACTTTTCAAATCGAGTATCGATTAATCGATTTAAAAAAATAAATAATTAAAGGTTATTAGTTCTGGTAACACAGAACACTATGGCGCCGTGTCGTTTACGATGTCGTATTTACGATTTACGTTGAGTTGAATGGAAGGATAAAGAGAGACAAAACTATTCCGCAAATTGATTTTAAGATTTTATCTTATGCTATTTTTTTAATTGTTTATAGTTTCTATGAAATAAATTCGATCCAGCTATTGTAGACAAGTAGTGTTATTACATTTAAATACTTTTTTTATAATTTAATATAGTTAATTATTTGTAAATTTTTATACAAAGGGAAAATATTAAAAAGCGACGCAATATTTTTCTTAGTATAGACAGTAGGTAATGCTATCCATTTAGGCATTTTTTTTTCAAATTTAATCTAAGTCATTTACGATGGTTAGCATTAGGATCTTACCGATTAATACAGGCGATATCCTTTATGTTGAGCATATAAGGGTAATTATTGTACATATTTGTCTTGTTGGAAATCGAAGGGTAGGGTACTGCGCACACACAATGACAGTATTATGGTACCTACTTGAGGTGAGGCCCTGTTAATGATGTACATAAATACGCCAGCTCAATTCTTAGACAATATACCTATTACGTAAACTGTTCTTAAGTATAAAATGTTGATTTTACTATTCCTGATATTTAGTTAGCAGTATACTGTAGTTATTGCCAAGGGCGAACCCTTCCGTAGAATTATATCTTTCCTAAATTACATTCATAAAACCTCAGTTGATAGGCCACTGTCCGTGTGGTGACGGAGTAAGAATACAATTCACCACCCCCTATCTTACCCGTGGGTGATCGTACGAGATGACTAAGGGATATAAAAACGCACATAACATCTATGTGAGAGAAGGAATACTCGAAATAAAACCCTATGCTAACACGTCTGACCAGCGTGGTATAGTAGGTCAATTACCCTTCCATTATGGAGGAGGCCCGAGCCCAACAGTGGGACGTATATGGGCTGAGATGATGATGATGATGATAGGCCACACCTATAATTATAACACAGGACCATATCTTAAGATTATGTTAAAAACATTAACTACATTATTACTTTTGAATAAAGTATTGAATATAATAATTGTATTTTCGTTGGACGTATTTTCTAACCTCAAAACAGTTCACTAAAAATAAGACGCTTAAACCTGGGTACGAAAATGAAAACTAATTACTAAATATAAAACTAGAATAATTATCCTACAACATATAAAAGAAATTATAAAGGCCCATTGACTTTCATATTGAAACTAGTTCGCAGTTAGTTAACTCTCACTCAACTGTTGAAGTTCAGTTGAAACTAGTACTCTCGAACAAAATGGGCATTCTCCTTTGTATCAAAATATGGGTTAATATTTAATAACAAATTTTCTGTATCGGGTAGATAAATTATCTGTAATAACGATGACTTGTTGGACGTGAGATATCTTAATCCACCCGTGATCATTAACGCTGCAAAGTGTTTGAAACGTCGGGCAATCAAAAATCAAATACAAACGCGATAAAATCCGTAAAGTAGTTTTATTTAAAATCTGTAATACTTCCGTAAACATCAGAAATCAAATTAACTGTTACTAACAAAATAATTGTATACCTTTATCTAACACTTATTCCTATATATCTTAACGAAATAAATAGGTACTCTGAAGCCCTATACGCCGTCGGTTCAATAGATTAATTCCTTGTCAGACCCCTCGGAAGATTAAGTAGAAAAACTTCGGGTTTAAGTTACCCGACACGCCAGCGTTAACTACTGAATTCGAAGTTTGCTTGTGTAAATTTCAAGGATCGTTCTATATGTAATGATCTAACCTCATCATTTTTTAGTGTGGCAATATAAGCCACCTGTATGATTATCGTTCTCTGTGGTGATGGAGTAAGACTACCATTCACCACTCCCTATCTTGCCCGTGGATGTCGTAAAAGATGATTATGGGATATAATATGCACATAACATCTATGCAAGAGAAGGCAAACTCGGAATGAAACCCTATACCGACATGTCTGACCAGCATGATATAGTAAGTATGGAGGAGGCCCGAGCCCAGCAGTGGGACGTATGTGGGCTGCAATGATGATGATGATTATGAAGACTGATAGATGGACTAAAAAGAAAAAAGTCGACATCAATTTGCAATTGCCTTTGCAACTGCCTTTTAATGCCGTGGGTGTCGTATAGGACGTCTAACAATTATAATATGGATACGGTACCCGAAAGGGTAAACCGTCGGGCCGGCCACTTGTGATAAGGAATCCTTACCAGCCAACCAGGTTCAAGCAAGACGTATACAAACTGTAATGATGACCTTATCATCCCCATTCAAACATAACACAGATTTTCACTTTGTCATATTAGACTAAAAATATAAAGATCGTTGCGCATTCCATATTTACAAAGTTATCATATTCTTAGCCCTAATTAGGCTCACACTCACGCAATAATAATTAGCACCTGCAAGCTAATTTACAGGAGCAACAGATTTATCGTTCAGCTGTGAATATTAGGTGCAGCCGAGCGGAATGCAGCCAACCTGATTCATAATAAGGCAGTGTAATACTGCAAATTATAGAATAATAATTGCTGAAATTTTAAGTTAATGGACTTGAGCTGCGAAAATAGTAAGTTTAGACTTTTTTGGTTGGGCTATGGTTCAGTCCGGGGTGAGGAAAGGGCCTCATAACCCCTTCACCATTGGGCCAACCACTGGTTGTTGTACCTGGCTAGCTCGGCAGGATACTCTTTTGGCTATCATCCCTACCCGATGCCCCTCTTGAGGCATCGCCTTCACGCTGTCAGCTTCTCTGCGTGTGACGGAATATTGACTTATTGATTTAATTGAAGTATGTTTACAAAATGGTAGTTATCATAATCGCCTCTATTCAGCTTGAGAAGATGTCACGCCATCTGTCACCTATGCATGACGCGGAGAAGATTTGGCCCGTCATCTTTTATCTACAACGTTTTTACATACCTACCAGTAGCAGTCTAGTAACGGTAATTTAAATTTTCTGTTGTAAATCTCTTTGTAAAACAGTAAATACACCAATTATTATCGATCTCAAGAATATTTATTTCAAAAACTCAAGAATTTATGTACCAGCCAGCACAGCCTCGCTTAGCAGGCAAATTGACTATTAAATTCTATTTTTTTCCATGACAAAACCTATTTGTGCTATAACCACAAAAACAAATAATGAGGGTCCTCATTATTTCTCCTCATTGTGTTATGAACCTATCAAATCAAATCATTTATTCTGCATAGGCCCCTTGAGGCTACTGACATATTGTCAAATTTATACATCGTTTGAATATAATACAATATCTACCACCGGATCAGAACACAGCCACAAGCTGAGAAGATCCGGCAAGAAACTCAGCGGGCTGTCATTTTTTTTACCATCTTTTGAATGCAATTACGTATACAACATATAGTCTTAGCTCCAGTGTGATGCCCTTCGAGATAGGATATTACTCTTTTTTTAATATAGTTCAAATAAAAAAAGAAAAGAAAACATGGTTGGACCAGATCCCACAAGCAGCACCCGATCACGAGTTAACTACTAGAGCAGCCATCACTCCCCGCAACCACATTGGAGGGAAGGGAGTGACCCGCCCCACATAGCTACCGCAAGCAGAACATAAATTGCGAACTATGATAGGTATGCTAAAAAGACCAAAAACTAAATTCGTCAGGCCAATAAAAAAAGAAAAAAAATACAAAACAGCGAATTCTTACAAGAAACAGGCCATAAAGCTATGATCATTACAAAAACAAAATTGCTGAAAGAGGAGCTGCTCATAGCCATTCAGTATTATCCTCTAAATAATCCGAAATTTTATAGTAGCCTTTTCTACAAAGTCTACTTAATAGCCGTTTTAAACTTATTCATTGAAATATCTTGCATATCTCTAGGTAGTTTATTATAAAATATCACTGTATTTTCAAATTTTTTTTTCACATATATTAGGTTTTCGAATAAGAATGCTTATTTCTCGGACTTCCTATCACTACATGATAACCTCTCTTGAAATACACACATCACAATTTACACTCTCTTGAAATAATCACGAAATTGAAATCTCTCCTTCGTTTGGTGACGTAGTAAGAATACAACTTTCTTGCCTGTGGGTGTCGTAAAAGACGACCGAGGGATGCATATAACAGTTATACAAGAGATGGTATACTCATAAATAATAAAACTCTATACCAACCAGCGTCTAACCAGCGTGGTATAGTAGGTCAATTTTCCTCCCATTGTGGAGTAGACTCGAACAGTAGGACGTATATGAGCTGCGATAATATAGATTCTAATGTTCATGTGATATTTGTTTCGTGTGGTGACAGAGTAAGAATACAATTCACCACTCCCTATCTTACCGACTAAGGGATATAATAGGCACATAAGATTTGTGCAAGAGAAGGAAAACTCGAAATGAAACCCTATACCAACATGTCTTACCAGCATGGTATAGTAGATCAAATTCCCTCGCGCGCCGTCCATTCATCGCCCCGGACGCACTGGACCGCGCGTGCGCTTACCATAGCCCACCCATAAAAAAAAAATACCAACATGTCTGACCAGCATGGTATAGTAGGTCAAATTCCCTCCCATTGTGGAGGAGACCCGAGCCCAACAGTGGCACGTATATGGGCTGCGATGACGTTTGAAACAAAATTATTTTTACGGATTTTAACCGTTTCTATTTGATTTTTAGAAACAAAAGTAAAAAATTCCGAAAGAATAGTTTTATATCAAATATCACTAGTATTTCTTTTGTTGCACTGATGTTTTCTGCTTACATTCCATAACATGTTGAAAGCCATGGGGGTCACCATATAGGCCTCACTTATCTAGCATATGGAGCCAGCAGAAACGCTTGCTTCTAAAATTTTTATAATAATTTTTATTGGTTCTCCTCCTAGCTTTAAAATGTGGTGAATCACGTAGTAAACACCGAAGAAAAGTAATTTGTGACCTTATTTTAATGAAAGTCGCCCCTGGTTTGCAGTCACACGGTGTACCCTCCAAAAGAACAGACTCCAAAGGAACAATTGTATGTTGGCTACATGGTGTCCCTTATGGCTCAAATGGAAAACTGAAAATTCAGGTCGGCGTTTAACTTGTTCATCATCGCAGCCCACAAACGTCCCACTGTCGGACTTAGATTTACTCCACAATAGGAGGGAATTTGACCTATAGTAGGTCATGCTGGTCAGACATGTTGGTATTTTTTTTTCATGGGTGGGCTATGGTAAGCACACACGCGGTCCATTCCGTTCGGGACGGCGAAAGGACGGCGCGCGGGTCCATAACCCATCCGTACCCACGTCGCCTTCGTCATTGAGCCGACCACCAGTGCCGAGTTCCTTGTCCTCAGTGGTCGGCTGGGTACCCTCACCTCTTGACGAGCCTAGACATGTTGGTATAGGGTTTTATTTCGAGTTTACCTTCTCTTGCACGGATGTTATTGCTTATTATATCCCGTCGTCGATAGTCGTCTTATACGGCATCCACGGTCAAAATAGGGAGTGCTGAATTGTATTCTTACTCCGTTACCACACGGAAAACGTGTATCTTTTATGTCATCAAAAGGGAATGGATATCTATTTTATACACAGTCTACCGTCGTATAAAGTACTTAAAATTAATAATAACACTTTAAACTAACCCTTATATTAAGTATGAAGCTCAGAAACAGAATACGAGGTACTAAAGTTCACCTGTATAGATAATTAAGCAGACATTGTACTTCATTGCATAATATTACATACCTTTTGCAATATATTAAACGTAGCATTATTAATTAACTGTCTCCTTGGTCTTATAATGAGGTATGTCAGTTGAACCGTGCTGATGATGTCTTAGTTTCGAATACGGAACAAAATGTTTTACTGAGATTAAAGTTTTTGAGCAGCAGTTTTGATGTTTAAAAGGATGTCCGTTTATTAAGAGACACTAAAATACTTCGAAAGAAGGAAAACATGAAATAAAACCCTATACTAACTTGTCTAACCAGCGTGATATACTACGATAATTGCCTTCTATTGCAGAGGAGGTTCTAAGCCCAGCAGTGAAACGCAATGATGATAAGAAAAGCATGATGAAATATAGGTGTTTACACCCCGAATAATCCCCTCAGGGATAAAAACATGATGCTCTAAAGTTAAAAAAACGTTCATCCACTATTTTGGCTCATATACGTCCCACTGTTAGACTCGAGCCTCCTCCACAATAGGAGGGAAATTTACGTGTTGGAATAGGTATTTATTTCGAATTTGCCGTCTTTTGTGTAGATGTTATATGCATGTTGTATCCCTTAGTCGTCTTTTACGACACCCAAGAGCAAGAGAGGAGATCTTAAATTATACTCTTACTCCGTCATCACACGGATAAAAGAAAATTAAATAGTAGTATTTACGTATAATTGTTAAAATTTATAATTATCTACCCGATACAGAAAGATTATAAGACAGATTATAAATTTTCTGCAGTAACGATGACTTGTTGGACGTGAGACATCTTAGTCCACCCGTGAGCATGAACGCTGTAAAGTGTTCGAAACGTCGGGTAATCAAAAATCAAATACAAACGCGATAAAATCCCTAGTTTTATTTAAAATGTATAATACTCGCGTAAACATTAGAAATCATTATAGGATTTTGTTTCGGGTTTTCCTTCTCTTGTATATATTTTACATCCACGGGTAAGATAGGGATTGGTAACTGTATTCTTACTCCGTCACCGCACGGAACATTACGCCACATGCTAAAATAATATTAAGATATTTCGCAATTAAATATAGTTTAATGGTAAAGTGGATTTGACATCATTCCCTATCTTTTATATCCCTTAGTCATCTGTTACACCCACGGGTAAAAAATAGGGTGGCGAATTGTATTCATACTTCGTCACTACACTGATACATTCTTTTAAAATACATATACAGGTTGTTTACATTATACCAATTTACAAATTACTCTTACGTTTAAACTAGCTAAGTGAAGCCGTATAAAACATGTAACCTACATACATTGATGTATGAAACAAGAGTTTATTATTTACAGTAAAAAGAAAAGTTTTAAAAAGACAAAATCCATCATCATTATCAATCATTCATCACAGCTCATATACGGGACGTATTGTACGTACTCGAGGCGCGAGCCTCCCCTAAAAAGCGAAGGTAATTGACCTACTATACCACGCTAGCCGGACGTGTTGGTATAGGGTTTTGTTTAGAGTTTTCTATCTCTTGCATAGATGTTATATGCATATTTATCTATTGCTCGTATTTTACGACACCTTCAGAAAAGATGTGTGACCAAATTTATCATTAAGAAATAAATACTTATATCTCAATCGATATTAGATAAAATATTAGAATTATTCGTATATTACTTCATCATCGTCATCGTCATCATTTCTGCTCATACATATCTCACTCCTGGGTTTGAGTTTCCTCCACAATAGGAGGAAAATTGACCGATAAGAAAAAATTTAAATAAAGCCCTATATTAACCTGTCTAACCAGTATGGTCAATTTCTCTCCTGTTGTGGAGGAGGCTGCAGTGGGACATGAATGAGCTGAGATGACGATAACTAAACAGCATTTAAAGACAATACCCTGCACTAAGGAAAATAATCCTTTTGTTACGAGGTACTTTACAAACGTATAACTAACGGACACAAATTACATTCAAGACTCAGTAACACCAATTTGAAATAAAATTATTGTCCTACATTGGATTCGAACCCCGAATACTGTCACTATAGGTCAGTATCTTGACTACTACGCCATCTGAGCAGTCGAGACTGGATCAATAAAGCTCTATTAAGTGTATAAATTAATACAATGCAAGCACGGTCAATTAAGAGATATGACCGCAATATATACAGTACATAAATCGTTAACTCCAACTGACCATATATTAACTATTCGTGAGTTATTATATAAATGCTCTGTACCATCAGTCATCGCTTTATTGTAGGATTAGCTATTGCCCGTGACTTCGTCTGCATAGAAATCATGTGTGATGTCTCCGTTAAATATCAATATCTGGTTGACCGAGCTTTGTTCGGTATATTTTTTTTTTTGTAAGTAAATGGTATTTTTAACGAACATAAAAATGATGAAATATTGAAAAAAATATCAAAAATTAACAAACAATAATAACACCGAGATTCGATCTCACGCTATTTGAATGCGACTGGACAACTTCCCAACTGAGCTGTTGTCACTCTTAAAGGCAACGGCTCAATTTAAATTCCTATTCTAATGACATTTTATGTCATTGTATTGATTAGCTAATAACACCGACAAAACAACATTTTCTATAAATAAAACAGCATTTTCTATAAAGGTCCTGAAACCTCTAGTATGCTAAATTTCATGAAAATCGTTGGAGCCGTTGCCGAGATTCAGATTATATATATATACAAGAATTGCTCTTTTAAAGATATAAGATTTTTAATCCCCGACGCAAAAAAGGGATGTTATAAATTTAACGTCGATGTCTGTCTATGTATATGTGTATGTGTGTGTCTCAGTGGCATGGTAGCTCTCAAACGGATGGACCGATTTCGATGTATTTTTTTCCATTGAAAGCCAGTTTCCTTGATGCGGGTTCTTAGTTATGTTTGGTTGATGCCGGTCCAGCCGTGTAAGATTATTAGCTCTTTTTCAAAATGATGTAATGGCGTATGATTACTCGATTAAGTGCTTTACGCGTGCCAGTATTATTATATCTTTTAACGAGCAATTCTTGTATATATATATATATATTTTCAGGATCTCGACAACAGCTCCAACGATTTTGATGAAACTTGGCATACTAGAGGTTTCGGGTCCAAAAAATCGATCTAGCTAGGTTTTATTTATAGAAAATGTTGTTTTGTCGGTGTTTTTAGCAGTACAATACAATGACATTAAATTTGAAAAGAATATAAATTCAAATTTCGGTGTCAATGTCATGAGTTACGATAGCTCAGGTGGGAAGTTGATCGGTTCTACTTTTGGTTTTTTTGGCATTCAAACAGCGTCGGTTCGAATCTCGGTGTTATTATTATTCTCTTTTTGTATTTTTTTTTATATATTTTTCATTATTTAGTTTTTATTAACTCTCTTTCTTGTATGTCCGTCCGAGTGAAATTTTGCTATTGATTTTAAACTATTTTTTTTTATTGCAAACGATGGCAAACGAGCAAACAGTACACCTGATGGTACGTGTTGCTGCCGCTCATGGACCTTTACAAGGCCGCCGCCTACCGCGAAGAAAGTGAAGGGAGTGTGAATGCGTGCATTGAGGCTCAGTGATACCAAAGGTACCACCAAAATCCTCCACACGCAACCACCCTCAGAAAGTTGGGCTTCCGGCTCTCTCGCTCACCGAACGAAGCGCAGTAACAAATTGCTACTACTCAGATGTCGATTTTCTGCGAGAGTGTAGTACTACCCCGGACGGACCGGCCCGCGGCTGTAGACAGATAACTGTCGACAGTGTGGCCCTGTCACTGACAACAGCTAACTAACTTCCCGATGAGCTAGATACTTAAGATTTGAGGACGAAAATGTATGAAAATGTTAAAAATAAGAGGGAAAACCAAAAGGAAGAGTAAGAATTCTTAGTTCGTTACAAAAATATGGTACATTAAAAAACTTTTATATAAGTTGATTAGTCATTATTTGTGTTGTTGATAAATATCAATCTAAGGTTGCTCTTTAGAATGTTCCTCTTTAGTGAGAGTAGTTTATATCACAAAAGTAAGCAGCGAAGTAAATATTTGGGCTAATTTTTAACTCAATAAGTAATCAAATAATAATACAACAAGAAATCAAGTAACAATAAAAATGGGTGCGTGTACTTATGTACGCGCGTGAGAAGTTACACTTCTTTGGCATCATTAAAATATATATATATATATATATAATTATTAAAAACCAAATTTAGAGAATAATCTAAATAAAAAAAAATGAAAAAAAAAATTATAAAAAAAGAAAAAAAATAAAAAAAAAATAAAAAAATAAAAAAAAGAAAAAAAAATTAAAAAAAATTAAAAAAAGAAGAAAAAAATAAAAAAGATATAAATAAAAGAAAAAAAAAAAAAAAATAAAAAAAAGAAAGAAAAAAAAACAGTGATCAGAGGTGACGAGCGTACCAACATGCGCGACTAATATCAAGGTTCAATTTCTATTTTGTTGGTAGCTTTTTTTTCGAGACTTAATGAGCGGTTAAGCAGACAACTTCATACTGTTAATTTTGTGTCACATAATTAAAATTTCACTCTCATCATTTTTTCATAACGCGCCTAAAGAAGTATAACTTCAATAATGCAAAATTTAATCCCTAATTAAAGAATAATTATTAACAAATGCTGAAACACGTCTTTATTTATTTTTACAAAAGTGTATGGCTTATGTGGTGTAGGCTAAAAATTGACTATTGGCTTACGTGGAATACAATTGTCACCGCTCCTTGCTTGCCTGTGGTAGACGTAAGAATCGGCTAAGTGTTCACTAGGCGAGTGGGAAGCAGCTCTTCTGGGAATTGTACAACAACTTATTGCCATCGCCAAACCACCTGCCAAGTGTAGCGATTAAGGTAATATCTCCTCATATATGGGGGAGGCTTGCGTCCAATAGTGGACAGCAAAGAACTGAATAATGATGTATTATTCTCAATTGAAATCAATGGAGTTATTTTTTTATTGGGGGTGGGTTACGGCCTGTGCAGCGATGAATTTCGTAAAATACTTTCTTTATATATTTTTAAGTAACAAAAAGAAACTACGATCAAATTTTCACGTATTTAATTTCAGTAGCGGGCCAGCTGGATGTTGATGCGTCAGTCAACCAACTTCTTATATATGGATATTAAAGCCACATAATGGCAGAAATTTTGATCATATGTTAATCAGATTGATTCTCGCAGGGTTCTGTATAGGCTTTGCCTTCATTTCGATATATCAAGCGACGTATCATCATCGTCTTCTCAGCTCGTTCCCGTCCCACTGCTAGCCTCGAGCCTTCTCCACAATAGGAGGGAAATTGAACTACTATACCAGATAAGACATGTTTAATTACCTGCACAAAATTGAAAGAGGCCCCAGGATATCATCATGAGTGTGGCGCCCTAATCGACGATGCGCTGGTATCGCCACACACTGGAAATATATCCCGCCTGGGAGCTCCAGCGCCACGTCCTGTCAACGGAAATGAGAATAACAGTCCTGTCATTGCCGACCATCATCTCTAAGATGCTCGGCAGTAACAGCTATTGGACGTCGATGGTCCTGTGAGGCTGTCATGTCAAGAAAGGAGACCGCGGAGCGGGCACGCGAGGCGCTTGCGTCCGCTGACTCGCTCCGCCGGTGATGACCAGGGAGGAGGAGACGCCGCTATGCGCTCCTCCTTCCACCACCCTGAATGATGACAGGATAGAATGTTATCAGACGATCTCTCCGGCAACCGGTAAAAGCGCGGAAGGGGCCGCTGTGGTTTTAGTGGGTATTTCGGTCACTTTTATGGCCAGCGAGTCCCACACACACTCCCCCGTCTGCAACCGGCGGGGGAATTACGCACTAGCGTAAATGCATTTACAAAGCGTGGAAAAAAAAGATCCGACATGTTGGTATAGGCTTTAATTTCGAATTTGCCTTCTCTTGCACAGATTTTATTTATACACTAGCAACCCGCCCTCGCTTCGCTTCGGTTTTAGTCGTTTTACCCGCGTAGTTCCCGTTCCCGTGGGAATACCAGAATAAAATATAGCCTAGTTTACGCGCTGAGATTATAGCTTTCCATTGGTGAAAGAATTTTTGAAATCGGTCCAGCCGTTTTGAAGATTACCCGGTACAAACAGACAGACAAAAAAAATATATAATGATTTTTAGGCATGTGTATAGTGGAAATAACCGTGTGAGCATGAAAAAAGCCTATTATTTTGACATTACAAACAGACACTTCAATTTTATTTATTAGTATAGATTATATCCCTTAATCGTTTTTTACGACATCCACAGACAAGATAAGAAGTGGTGAATTGTATTCTTACTCCATCACTACACAAAAAGTCGTGTACTATTGATCAAAGGCTTAATCAGGAGAATGCCTTGTTGAATGGTTCCAACGATATCTTCCAACTTAAAATAAGGTTAGTTCACCTCGTGATGTGTTTATTATCAGCGATATAATAACTCCCTACATCCCTGAAACTTCTTGTATGATTCCCGCAGGAAAGAAATGGGTGATAATATACTTTACTAGCAACCCGCCCTCGCTTCGCTTCGGTTTCAGTCGTCTTACCCGCATAGTTCCTGTTCCCGTGGGAATACCGACAATATAGCCAGGATAAAATATAGGGAGTGATTCTCTAATCTTATAGTTTTCCACTGGTGAAAGAATTTTTGAAATCGGTTTGGTGGTTTAAGCGTGAGAGCGTAACAAACTGGCGCGGCGCAGGCGGGATTACCTGCCTGCAATGCCGCCCTAGCTGAGGCCGCTGAGAGGCCGACCGCGTGAGGAAAGACCGACGTCCTCCCCGAGGGGGGGGGACGGTCGATGGGAGGGTACCCCGGGTAGGGGGTATTCCGTCGGGCCGACCACTGATAACAAGTAACCCTGCTCCAGTAGTCGGCCCAACGACGAAGGCGACGTGGTGTTCGGGTGGGTTGCGGGTGTTGCGTGCTTAAGCCCCTCTGTCGCCCCGGACGGAGTGGTGCGGAAGCGCGCCGACCGCAGCCCACCCCAAAAAAAAAAAAAGAACGTAACAAACAAACTTACTTTCGCATTTATAATATTAGTAAGGATTTTTAGTTCATTATATACTTTATTCTTAGTTCATTATTACAATCAAATTTTTCAATATTATAAATTAGGCAATATTTTCAAGATACCTTTAAAATTACATATTGTCATTTAAACTATCCAAGACTGTTGTATGAGACGTACCTAGAGCTTTCTATAGGAGAAATAATACCAAAATCACCACGCTTGGCATGAGAGTTGAATCGTAGATATTATAACTTTCTACTGCTCATTCCCTAGTGCTCTCCTAATCAGATTTTACTCCTACATCAATTTCGACAATATCATCATTATCATCATCATCACAGCTCATATACATAGAAAGAAAGAAAGGGAGTGGGAGGAAAATGGACCTACTATACCACGCTGATCAGACGTGTTGGTATAGGGTTTTATTTCAAGTTCTGCTTCTCTTGCTTAGATGTCATATGCATATTATATCCCTTAGTCGTCTTTTATGACACCCACGGGCAAGAAAGGAGGTTTTGAATTGTATTCTTACTCTGTTACTGCATGGATACCCGTATTACTACTGGTTTTTTTTTTGTTTTTTTTTAAGCATTCTGTGCTAAGGCAGTCAATCTTTGTATTAAGGAGACTTTACAAACATATAACCAAACAATTTGTGGATCGCACAAAGTGTTGTCCTGCGTGGGATTCGAACCCCTGACACTGATACTGTAGGTGGGTATCATAACCACCACGCCTTCTTTGTAGTTAATCAGTTTAAAAAACCGTATCCAAATTTTCGTATATTATCAAACAAAATTTTCCATTAAAGCAAAAATATGATAGGTATTTACAGTGTCATACCCCCGAAGCCGGACAAATTAACCTTTGCGTCTGTACCCACTGGAATTTCATTCACACTGACATAAAAGTTTAATCAAAAAACGCTTGAGCTATATTTTTCAGAAAAAACCTATAAGGTGAAAATAAAGGTCATGATAATTTGCAAAAGCGTTTACTTAACCATTTACTAATTAAAATGCTAGGGTTACCAAAAAAATTTATTTTATTTGATTGTATAAATAGGGTAATAGTATAAAATAGGTTCCGTGTTGTTACAGAGTAACAATACAACTAATTAGCCCCTCTCTTACTCATAGGTGTCGTAAAAGACGACTAAGGATATATGCAGATTAGCATCTAT
Organism: Lymantria dispar; assembly: GCA_032191425.1. NCBI lineage: Eukaryota > Metazoa > Arthropoda > Insecta > Lepidoptera > Erebidae > Lymantria > Lymantria dispar. Next base: position 8,347,109 of record CM063468.1, on the reverse strand, counting down.
GCAAGAGAAGGAAAACTCGATACATAACCCGAACACGCCGTTCTAGTCTTTTTTTTGCATGGCCCATAGGCCATGGTCAGTGCACACGCTATCCATTCCGTCCGGGGTGATGAAAGGATGACGTGCGGCTCCATTACCCACCGTATCCCTCTCCTTTGCCTTTAGGTCAGCCACCGGTACCGTGGTCCTTGTCACCCATGGCCAGCCCGGCGGGATACCCTTTCAGGTACCTTCCCTTTCAAACGCCCAAACCTTCCCTTTCCCGGGCCGTCAGTCGCCCTCACGCGATCAGCTTTTCTGCGGGTGACGGACTATTCCGCGCTCCAGTTACTTATTTTTTTGATTGTATATATATTTATAAAAAACGTGTTTTATCTTATCTTATAACTTTAAACGAGCAATTCTTGTATACATATATATATTCAGGATCTCGGAAACGGCTTCAACGATTTTGTTGAAACTTGGCATACTAGAGGTTTCGGGTCCAAAAAATCGATCTAGCTAGGTTTTATTTATAGAAAATGTTGTTTTGTCCGTGTTTTAGCAAGGCAAACAATGACATTAAATTTTAAAAGAATATGAATTCAAATTTCGTTGTCAACTTCATGAGTTACGATAGCTCAGTTGGGGAGACGGTCGGTTTTAATTTTGGGTTATATGGCATTCAAACAGCGTCAGTTCGAATCTCGGTGTTATTATTATTCTCTTTTTGTATTTTTTTATATAATTTTCATTATTTATTTTTTATTAATATATATCTAAATAAATTCGATAAAAATATTCCGAGCGAAGCTATACGGATTACATAATACGGATTTTTCTAAGCATATATAAGCTCCGTGTGGTGACGGAATAAGAAAACAATTCACCCTATCTTACCCTTAGGTGTCACAAAAGACGACTGAGGGATTAAATAGGTATATAAAAGTTATGTAATAGAAGGGAAACTCGGAACAAAACCCTATACCAACACATCGGACGAGCATGTTATAATAAGATCAACTTCCCGCCCCATTGTGGAGGAAACTCGAGCCCAGCAGTGGGATGTATAAGAGCTGAAATGAATGATAATATAATGAATGATAATATAACCAGTTGAAGTTAACGAAAATTAACGATTCATTTATAGAAAGGCTTACAATATTTAGCGGCCACGCTCTGCGCTAATCAATTAACATCAATCACTATAATAGCTGTGACGTCATCAGTGACGTGGCACGTATCCGTTCATAAATGTGCTTGTATTGACTAGCTGGCAGTAATCTCTGCAAATTGACTGCAGTACGTCGCAAGGCTTTATTAAATTATCGATATCGGTGCAAATTTGATGGAAATATTATACGTACGCTGTTAATGTTCCTACGATTTTGGTTTGATACAATATAAAAATATACAGGTCTACGATCAGTGTGTGTTACCAGTGATGACTTACGGCACGGAAGCGTGGTCCCTAAATGTAGGCCTTATAACCAAACTCAAAGTCACTCGGCGTGTTAAGGAGCGGGCTATGCTCGAGATTTCTCTGCGATATAGAATCCGAAACACGGATATTCCCGAAACGCGGGATTTCTCTGCGAGATTGAAACCGAAATACGGACTGATGATTCCTTAATCAGATATAATAATCGGAATAAGTTCTTAATCCATCTCGATATAATAAAAATGGATTACAAATGCATCGTGTAACGTGCATTCTTCATAAAGTTAATTGTTTTAACAAACCAGCTAGCAACGCATAAAAATTATGTACAATCCCCTCTTAGTCCTATAGTTGACATCGACTAACTAATAAGTACTTAAATAGTTTCAACCCCTATATAGTCAACAAACCATATGGTAACAAGAATAAGAATATAATTCACCACCCCATTTCTTGCCTGTGTTTGTCGTATAAGACGACTACAGGACTACTCGCAAATAACATTTATGCAAGAAAACGCGAAACGAAACCCTATATCGACACATCTGACCAGCGTAGTATAGTAGGTTAATTTCCCTCCCATTGGTTGGTTGTTGGTTGTTGATGGTTGAGGTGAATGATAGCTGCTCTAGTGGTTAACTTGTGATCGGGTGCCACTTACGGTATCTGGTCCAGTCATAATCTTTTCATTATATTTGTGAATTTTGTAATATATTTGTAAATTTTATATATTAATAATTTTTCAAATTAAAGTCATTCGAAGGTTTCTTCTTCTGGATGTATATTTATATTGCAATTTTTAAGAGGTATACAATTTACGAAACTGTTCCGCTCATTATTCAGCATGTCTTCGGCCACCATTGAACATAAGCCTATCGAATGGAAAAAAACAATCTCTACTATTAGCATTCGGGTTAATATCCACAGTTCCTTTCCTAAGCCCATATACATTGTATTGATGGGTTTAGGCCTTCACTATAACGATGTAAGGTTTTTTGAGATTTTCTTCTCTGTCATAGATTATCTGAAAATTATATCCTTTGCCTACTTGTTTTTTACGACACCCACGGTAAGGATAATTCGTGGATAATTGTTTTCGCCGCCGTTACTGCATTCATACACCCACGAAATCATTACCTTCATTATATTCCTCTACATTGGAGTGGTAGGACCACACTGTCGACAGTTATCTGTCTACAGCCGCGGGCCGGTCCGTCCGGGGTAGTACCACACTCTCGCAGAAAATCGACGTCTGAGTAGTAGCAATTTGTTACTGCGCTTCGTTCGGTGAGCGAGAGAGGCGGAAGCCCAACTTTCTGAGGGTGTTTGTGTGTGGAGGGTTTTGGTGGTGCCCTTGGTATCACCGAGCCTTAATGCACGCATTCACACTCCCTTCACTTTAGGCAGCGACCCTGTAAAGGTCCATGAGCGGCAGCAACACTTACCACCAGATGTACTGTTTGCTCGTTTGCCACCGTTTACAATATAAAAAAAAAAAAAAAGCATTCCTTTACACATTCACTTCACACATACAGACCATTAATCCGCCATCTTATACTTACACATTACACAAAAACACCGACACATTCGCACACAAAATTGTCGGGCTAACAATTATTAAATCCTATATAATATACCTATATTATAAGATTCGCCTATTTTTATTCCATTTGTTCCAATCGCAAAAACTGTATTCTTACCTTGTCACCAAACCCAAAGGCTGATAAATGAATGGAAAACTAGAAGAACCAAAAAAATATTTATGAAAATTTTTTTGGTCTCTTGTTCTACTTTTTTTTGGTCTATAATTCTATTCTCTTTTCCGTTTGGTGAAGGAGTAAGAATACAATTCACCACCCTCTCTAAACCAATCTCTCTTGCGTGGATGTCGTAAAAGAAGACTAAATGATATAATATGCATATAAAATAAATGCAAGAGAAGAATAACTCGAAACAAAAACCTATGCCAACACGTCTGACCAGTGTGGTATGTCAATTTCACTCGCGTAGTGGAAGAGGCCTGAGCTCAATAGTAAAGAGTATTTAGACTGAGATGTTGATGACTCTTTTTTTTTATTGCAAGCGATAGCAAACGAGCAAACGGTACACCTGATGGTAAGTGTTGCTGCCGCTCATGGACCCTTACAGGCCGCTGCCTACCGCAAAGAAAGTGAAGGGAATGTGAATGCGTGCATTGGGGCTCGATGATACCAAGGGCACCACCAAAACCCTCCACACGCAAACACCCTCAGAAAGTTGGGCTTCCGGCTCTCTCGCTCACCGAACGAAGCTCAATAACAAACTGCTACTACTCAGACGTCGATTTCCTGCGAGAGTGTGGTACTACCCCGGACGGACCGGCCCGCGGCTGTAGACAGATAACTGTCGACAGAGTGATCCTACCACTCGGAAAATATCTACTCTGTTACAATGTAATTAAAAATGCCGCAGAACTAAATTCCATTTAATTAATTTTATTTCATTGACTCGATTGACATCGATGTCACCAATTACCATGGAAATGAACGCCAAAAGAAAATAACTGGGCGACACCGCAACAGCTCAATCGGGCGTCAAGTGCAAAATAATTGAAAAAAAATATAACTGTGACAGCGTTCATCATTAAGGATTTGCCGTAGCTTACTAAAATCGTAGAGCTTAAAATCAATTTACTAACAACGGCTATTCACTGGTACTCTTAATACAAAGAAATAAGTTTGATATTTCTATACCGGAAACAAGCGATTTGAACTAAAACCAAATAAAATTTTCAATAATTGAAATTCTATTTGAAGCGAATTGAACTTTACCGTTTAGGGAATAAATGTCAGGTATAAAAGTGTGGTAGGTTTAATTAAAAAGGTTATAAGTCAAATTTTTTGTCTATGATTGTTTAGCCATTGAAGCAGAACTGATTAGGAAATGTTATGGTACGTTATACCTTTAAAGACACATTCAAAGTAAGCAAATAATTTGTAGCAAATTCTTTGCCGTATAATAGCGAATAATGATTTTAAGATTTAATCTAAATCTCCTAAGATTCATTGCGTATGCCATTCATCAGCATCATTTCGGTTTATATAGGTCCCACTTTATATAGTAAGCCAGCAAATCGTTTGCCTGATTTGAAGTCTTAAATTTTGCAATGAAATTTTCTGTAAAGTCAAAACTAAATACTAAGTAATAGCATACCGTAAATAGAAAAAGAACTTGTCGTGGAGAATTGTTAAATTTGTGTAAAAAGTTTGGTGAAATATTTAATAGTTTCAATAAAATCATCATCGTGCTGCACCTATCCTAATTATACGAGGTGATTTTAATATGTATGCTTCTTTTGTAGTTCATATTGCAAGAAATATGGCAATAGTTTTAGGATCAGCCGTCTATCAGACGACAACCGTCTTTGAGAATGTCATCATCATCATCGCAGCCCACATATGTCCCACTGTTGGGCTCGGGCCTCCTCCACAATGGGAGGAATTCGACGTACTATACCATGCTGGTCAGACGTGTTGGTATAAGGTTTTCGAGATTTCCTTCTCTTGCACAGATGTTATGTGCATATTATGTCCCATAGTCGTCTTTTACGACATCCACGGGCAAGATAAGGATTGGTGAATTGTACTCTTACTTCGTCACATCATGTATAATCATGTATAAAAAATCATGTATAGTAGAGAGAGTAGAGTAACAAATGAACGGATATAAAATATTTAAAGAATTCGATTATACCAATCGAATTCATAATAGACTTTTTAACTCGATTATCCTTTGCAAAACTATCACAACACTCTTTTCCATTTTACTAATTAGAAAAAATATAGGGAACGAAAAATAGCACATAAATGCCAATATTAGCTTCTAATGTATTAAAAAGAAATTGTATAAAATAAACATTCGACTGAGAGATAAAAAAGGGAATTTAAATCTAAAATCCAATAGAAAACACATCAGCGGCTATTGAATTATAGCATCTGGCTTAGTTATACGCTAACTTTATATTCATGCTAACATCATATATAGTTAAGGAACGTATTCAACGAAAATAGAGATTTTATATAGGGCCAGAAAATAAGCGGTAAATACATTCGCTTATTGAAGTAAATTTCAGACAACAACAAAACTTTCAGTACGTTTGCTTCTATGTTAAAAAAATAGTTACAATTATCAAAATTAATTATATTTGTGGTAGGACTACACTGTTGATAGTTGTCTGTCTGGAGCCGCGGGCCGGTCCGTCCGGGGTAGTACCACACAGCAGAAAATCGACGTCCGATTAGTAGCAATTTGTTACTGCGCTTCGTTCGGTGAGCGAGAGAGCCGGCAGCCCAATTTTCTGAGAGTGTTTGCGTATGGTGAGTGTTTTAGTGATGCCTTTAGTATTACCAAACCTCATTGCACGCATTCACACTCCCCTCACTTTCTTCACGGTAGGCAGCGGCCTTGCAAAGGTCCATGAGCGACAGCAACACTTGCCATCAGGTGTACTGTTTGCTTGTTTGCCACCGTTTCCAATAAATAAAAATTAAGTGGTAATATAATACCCTCATCATTTATCCTTTTTGGCATCCTCTGCTGGATGCTGCCTTCCTTCATGGACTGGTAGCATAGTAGATGTCATTGGAAGGTTTTTGGCTACACTTGCCACGCTTGGCAAGCGGATTGGCAACCGCAGTAAGGTGTTGCATGATTCCCAGGAGATCGCTGCTTCCCATACTAATACTCATTTGTATACCAAAAAAAAAAATACTAAAACAGAACTTGAACTACTAGCGTCTATTGAACTTAGGACTAGTATTATCGGCTACTAAATATAAGTAATCATCAGAGCAGGATACTTTAATTACAGCGTCGAATTAACATAAATAAAAATTTTTAAAAAATATTTTATATAAATTTTATATTACCTGCCGCCTGCCTGAGCTCAAGCCTCCTTGGGAATGATTTGTCGATTAGGTAGCATCTGATGGGATAGACTAAGGTCGATGTAAAGCTGTAAGTCATATTTTACTATATCCACATGCTGTGGAAATATAGATAGTACTTATTGGCACGCGTGTTAATTAAGCCGGGCTGGTCACGGACGACAGGGAACTCGGTACCGATGGTCGGCCCAATGGCGACGGAGAGAGGTTACGGTGGATTATGGGGCCGCATTCCGCCTGGGCGGCGGCTTGTGCTGACCATAGTCCACCGCAAAAAAAGACAGTATTTATAGCAGCCACCACACAGCAGCTACTAAATATTAGTACAAATATCTATTAGACGAATCTTTGTTTCGATTGCTTTACTATTAATTGCTATATCAGCTAGGTGTAACCGATTTCTTGCTCCCATTTTCTTAGGTTAGGTTAGGTTAGGTTAGGTTTATAAGTGATTAATAGAAAATGTTTACACATTGTTTCAGTGTTTGCATTAAAGATTTTTTATGAACGATTTCTATAAACGATTTCGTTTTCGAGATTTTCATATGATTTTATTTTAGGTCATTATTAAAAAAAACGCGAAACGCTATCTAGCAAAACAGTTCTGTAAGAGAGAGTACGAAATAATGTAACTAATGTATGTTTGTCTTGTTATTTATATTTTAAAACATATTAATTGAAGCTACATATTTAACGCATAGAAACCAAGGAGGAATCGTGGAAAGATCCAAAATACTACAATAGTTAATCTAGGATCACGCAATGACAATGTTTATCCCACTATCATGTAACGAACAACGTGCTATAAAAACGAACTAAACAGTAAAACTAAAATGGTCAATTAAAATAAGCCGCAACATTCCGTCAATTTAATGGCCCCACATAAAGTTTACATAGTTACTGTGTTACCCTGATTACATTATCGAAGTCAGCAGCTGGATTGCACGTAGAAATAATATTAGTGCTGAATGTGGCTGCTTTATACCTTTTTATTTTGTGATATTATTTGAGCCAAAATCTTTCAAGTTCTAAAATATGAGAAATCTTCCGTGTGGTAACGGAATAAGATTACAATTCACCACACCCTATCTTGCCCGTGGATGTCGTAAAAGACGAATGACGTAAAAGACTATACGCATATAACATCTATGCAAGGAAAGGAAAACTCGAAACAAAACCCTATACCAACCTATCTCACCAGTATGGTTTGGTAAGGTCAAAATCATTCCCTTATTATAGAGGAAAGTCTATCCCAGCAGTGGGACTTATATGAGCCGAGATAATGGTGAATATTGATTTGAAATTCATGCTACTATATCAATCTAAATCGCTGTATTTTTAAAAAATGCTCTCGTAATAAACAATTTTTTCCTCCAAAGCGAAAGTCAACATTTTAGTTTCACAGTTTATACCACGCCTTTTTGTATGCTGTCAAGTTAAGAAAACTGAGTTATCATTCCTTATTGATGTGAAACATCTATAGGTGAGGGTAAATCTGATCGTTGGCGTGGCGTAAAGCTACGCCTGGTGCAAAGCTACGCATGCCGTGAATCTACGCATGGCGCAAAGCTACGCATGTCGTGAAGCTACGCGTGGCGTGAAGCTACACGTGGCGTGATGCTATGCGTGGCGTAAAGCTACGCATGTCGTGAAGCTACGCGTGGCGTGAAGCTACACGTGGCGTGATGCTACGCGTGGCGTAAAGCTATGCATGGCGCAAAGCTACGCATGTCGTGAAGCTACGTGTGGCGTGAAGCTACACGTGGCGTGATGCTACGCGTGGCGTAAAGCTACGCATGTCGTGAAGCTACGCGTGGCGTGAAGCTACACGTGGCGTGATGCTACGCGTGGCGTAAAGCTACGCATGGCGCAAAGCTACGCATGTCGTGAAGCTACGCGTGGCGTGAAGCTACACGTGGCGTGATGCTACGCATGGCGTAAAGCTACGCATAGCGCAAAGCTACACGTGGCGTGAAGCTATACGTGGCGTGATGCTACGCGTGGCGTAATACTCCGCGTGGCGTGAAGCTATACGTGGCGTGAAGCTATACGTGGCGTGATGCTACGCGTGGCGTAAAGCTATACGTGGCGTGAAGCTATACGTGGCGTGATGCTACGCGTGGCGTAAAGGTACGCGTGGCGTGAAGCTATACGTGGCGTGAAGCTATACGTGGCGTGATGCTACGCGTGGCATAAAGCTATACGTGGCGTGAAGCTATACGTGGCGTGATGCTACGCGTGGCGTAAAACTATACGTGGCGTGATGCTACGCGTGGCGTAAAGCTACGCGTGGTTGCCACAATTTGAAATATGTTCTAATTTTTAATTCTTGTATTTTATGAATTTAAATGTTTATTGAATAAAAATCATCATTTTCTGGAAAAAAATCATAATATTTTTTTTCTACATTATGCCATATTAGTTTATGTCGTAATCTGTTCTTTTATGCATATACCTATACACTTATACTAAATAATTTTGATGTTTCTCATCTGCCAGGTGTAGTAAACGATGGCTCACTTTTTCTTTAAGACACGTATAAAAGTTGACTAAGAGTTCATCAGAAACATAGACAATCTTCGGGTGATACCGTAAAAGAGTTTTACGCTTGTCCCTCTTCTGAAATCGAGTTACATAAACAATGTATTTTTGGACCCAGACCTGTCAAAGGCATCATCCATTTAAAGCAATTATCACCATGTTTAGTGGATTTTGCAGTAGATAGGTATTATAAATTTGCCAATTGGTCGTAGCTACCTTTTCTACTGGTGATGCCTTAGCCAATTTTTATTATCACATACATAATCCGACACTTCATGGATAAAAGATAATGATAATTTTATTTCAAGTTTCCGTTCTCATGCAAATACATACCTTTAGTTATTATTAATTAATCATGTGTCACTAAAAGTATTAATAGGACCTAATGACACGGTCTTAAATAAATAAATACTGTAATTATTTCTGACTAGCAACCAGCCCTCGCGTCGCTTCGGTTTTAGTAGATTTACCCGCGTAGTTCCCGTTCCCGTCGGAATACCGGGATAAAATTTAGCCTACTTTACGCCCTGATATTATAGCTTTCCATTGGTGAAAGAATTTTTGAAATCGGTCCAGCCGTTTTGAAGATTACCTGGAACAAACAGACAGAGAGACAAAAATTTTTTAATCTGTATTTTAGGCATAGGTGTCGTGCAAATAACCGTGTGAGCATGAAAAAAGGCTATTATTTTGACATTACAAACAGACACTCCAATTTTATTTATTGGTATAGATATTTACGCGAACACATTTGAAATCAAAGTATTTTTACAGCTTTTATCGCATGACAATGAATGTTCATAAGTGTTCGGAATTCGATAACCAAATTATAACGCGACAAAATCCATTAAAATAGTTTTATTTCGAAACTAAAAGTAACTACGTAATATCATGACAGTTCGTGGCTTTACATGATTACGATTATTAAACACTGAAATGTATTTTATTAGATACTTAAAACTAAACTTAATGGAACAGCAAAATGGAATTAGAACACCTAAACAAAATACCACGCAATTCCAATTTCCCAAATTTCGTATATCATTACGTACATATAAATGAAATCTAAATATCTGTTTGTTGTGTTTAAATAATAGATATTATTCTTTTGTGACATCTACAGGCAAGAGAGCTTGGGGTGAACTTTGTTGTTATTCCATTACCACACGGCATAAGCTTTATTACTTTCAAGTAGTATTAATATTAGTATTATTAGGAGTGGTAGGACCACACTGTCGACAGTTATCTGTCCACAGTCGCGGGCCGGTCCGTCCGGGGCAGTACCATGCTCTCGCAGAAAATTGACGTCTGAGTAGTAGCAATTTGTTACTGCGCTTCGTTCGGTGAGCGAGAGAGCCGGAAGCCCAACTTTCTGAGGGTGATTGCGTGTGGAGGGTTTTGGTGGTGCCCTTGGTATCACCGAGCCTCAATGCACGCATTCACACTCCCTTCGCTTTCTTCGCGGTAGGCAACGGCCTTGTAAAGGTCCATGAGTGGCAGCAATACTTACCATCAGGTGTAGTGTACTGTTTGCTCGTTTGCCACCGTTTGCAATAAAAAAAAAAAAAAATAATACCGCGAAACTAATTTCACATATCGTATTTGTTATTTTCTTTCATTTAATCACCGAATGGCCAATTTTCGTATGATGACGGAGTAAGAACAAAATTCACTACCCCTGTCCTGCATGTGGAGTTTATAAAAGGGGACGTAGATGTAAGACGGTGAAGGTATATGATACGTATTTAAATTCTAGCCAAAAAAAGAAAAACTCGACCTAAAACCCTAAATGCAAACAAGTCTGTCCAGCGCAGTATAGTAGATCAATTTACCTCCTATTGTGGAGGAGGCCCGACCCAAACAGTGTGTGTTATATGGGCCGATATGAATAAATGAATAGCCGAAATAATATAACTGATTTTAACGAAACTTTAAATAATAGATAGCTAATTTTATAAAAAGGTACTTTGTGAAATAAAAAGTAACAAAATTGCGGGTAATTTGACTCTATTCCAGATCAGCAACTGTGACAGCACTATTTTGTAAGAATTTCAGGTGAAACAGCGTGTTGCACTAGTTAAAAAATAAAATAACGATACAATAGAATACACACAGGCGAATTTTAATAGCGCGATTAAGAGCATCGTAAGCGTGAGCAATCAACATTAATTACACTAGATGTCACCACAAACTGAATACCTAATAAAAATGCAGATGGCGACACAATCTTGAATGGCGTGCATGATTGTATTAACATTATTTCTACTCTATTAAACACTGCGTATAAAATGAGCATTGTGATTTTGTATTTAAAATATTTTGTTGTTAATTAAAATGTTTATTCTCGGAGGGAGTATTTCATTATTATATATGTGAAACATCTATAGGCGAGGGCAAACCTGATCGTTGGCGTGGCGTAAATAGGCCGACAACGTAACGCCACGCTATATGATGGAACATATGTACTATATGTAGTTGTTTGTAAGTGAATTAATTACGATTGTTGTGTAATATTTTAATAATAATATAAACTACCAACCCACCCTCGTTTCGCTTCGGTTAAAGTCGTTTTTCCTGCGTAGTGCCCGTTCCCGTGGGAATACCGGGATAAAATAAAGCCTATGTTACTCCCTGATATTATGACTTTCCACTGGTGAAAGAATTTTTGAAATTGGTCCAGTCGTTTTGAAGATTAACTGGAACAAACAGATAGACAGATAAAAAATATATAAAGTGTGTTTTAGGCATGTTTATAGTGCAAATAACCGTAAGCGTATACCCGGAACAGACAGACAGACAGACAAAAAATTTTTAATCTGTATTTTAGGCATAGGTGTCGTGCAAATAACCGTGTGAGCATGAAAAAAGCCTATTATTTTGACATTACAAACAGACACTCCAATTTTATTTATTGGTATAGATATAAATGATAATATTTTATTTAGACATTATGCCATTTTAGTTCCTATCGTAATCTGTTCTTTTATACATGAACACATGTACAAAATCATTTCTATGTTGCACATCTGCCAGGCGTCCTGAACGTTGACTTACTATTTTTTTAAATTGTTTGTTTTAATTTAATATGGTTTATGGATTTTATGGCGTTTTATTTGATTTTTAATTTACCGACGTTTCGAACATTTTACAGAATTTATAGTCATAAGAAGCCCTCCTGAGATCCTGAACGCTGAATCTAAAAATACAGTTTTATTACATTTATATTATACCCACGGAAACATCAGAAATCATCTCACTTGTTTATATATATACCAGCTGACCCACTGGATTGTTCCGTTGAAGTCTAAAAAAAAAACAAAAAGGAAAGAATGCCTTTGGAAAATTCGGGCAAATCCTTACTAATATTATAAATGCGTTTGTTTGTTACGCTTTCACGTTTAAACCACTGAACCGATTTCAAAAATTCTTTCACCAATGGAAAGCTATAATATCAGGGAGTAACATACGCTATATTTTATCCCGGTATCCCCACGGGAACGGGAACTACGCCGCGGGTAAGGCGACTGAAACCGAAGCGAAGCGAGGGCGGTTGTTAGTTCAAAATAAACCAAAAAATACCGCCTGAAAATTTTAACTGTAAGCCGGTCCCTTTTAGTTTTAAAACTATTTCGGTGTAATTGAATTAGTCTGAATGCCGTGCTAGACAGTATTAGTAGTTCAGTCCAATCCAAAATGACGGGCCGTACCTACTGTTTAATCCAAACACTTTGTGAGTTTCCGCTAAAGTTAGAAGTAATAGCAGAAATTGTATTGACTGAGCGGTTTCTAAGTTCAAAGCTGATTGTGGCTCATGAGTTTCAACTTGTTTGAACTAAGGTTAATAGATTAACCGAGCTTAATACTTGGACAACTTTTTGTACCAGAACGAAACTACTTTCTAGTAGTATAATCTAAGAAATCAAAAATCAAAAGCTACTCATTAAGTTAGCTACTTTCAGTGTGGTGACGTAGTAAGAAAAAAAATAACTACCATATTTCTTGCCCGTGGGTATCGTAAAATACCACTAAGAGATCCATCATTTCAGCTCAAATACGTCCCACTGTTGGCTCGAGCCGCCTCCACAATACCCCCCCAACTAGGTGGACCGATGACCTAGTGAAAGTTGCTGGGCGTCGTTGGATGCAGGCGGCACAGGACCACACATTGTGGCGCAACATGAAGCAGGCCTACGTCCAGCAGTGGACGGCAATAGGCTGAAATGATGAAATGATGATACCATGTTGGTCAGACATGTTAGTATAGGATTTTATTTCGAGTTTTCCTTCTCTTACATATATGTTATATGCGTATTATATCCCTTAGTCGTCTTTTACGACATCTACGAGCAAGATAGGGAGTGGTGATTTGTATTCTTACTCCGTCACCACAATATGCATATAACATCTATGCAAGAAAGGGATAACTCGAAATAAAACCCTATATCAACGCGTCTGACCAGCATGGTCAATTTTTCCCTTATTGTGGAGGAGGCCTGGTTTTAACAGTGGGCGTATATGAGCTGAAATAAATAAATTATACTTTTTTATTATTAACTTTTTTTTAAAGACAGAACTTTGCACAAAGGAAATAATCCTCGTGTTGCGGGGGACTTTACAAATATATATATTTTTTTTTGTGGGTGGGCTGCGGTCGGCGCGCCTCCACACCACTCCGTCCGGGGCGACAGAGGGGCTTAAGCACGCAACTCCCGCAACCCACCCGAAAACCACCTCGCCTTCGTCATTGGGCTGACCACCGGAGCAGGTTTACTTGTCGTCAGTGGTCGGCCCGACGGAATACCAGGGGGTACGTAAGGACGTGGGGTACCCTCCCATCGACCGACGTCCCCCCCTCGGGGAGGACGTCGGTCTTTCCTCACGCAGTCAGCCTCTCGGCGGGTGACGGACTAATCCCCGGTCACATCACCCGCGGCCTCGGCTAGGGCGGCATGAGGCGCAGGTAGTTGCGCCTACGCCGCCCCAGTCGCCGGCGGCGGATCTCCTCATCGAGGCTGCGCTCCTCGCGCAGACGATCCACCGCCTCCTTCCGCAAGATCACTGTCTCGCAGAAGGCTGCGACCGCGTCCCAATTCCCGACACTGTCGACCATCGCCCTAGCGATGGCCGGCAGCGTCAGGTCGGCACCGATGTTTGCGACGAGTTCACGGCGCTGCACTGCCCAAGCCGCGCAGGCCTCGAGCGTGTGGCGCGCCGTGTCCTCGTCGCAATCGCAGTGGTGGCAGGACGGTGTACTCTCCCTCCTTACGACCCTGTGCAGGTATTTGGCGAAGCTCCCATGCCCCGTCAACACCTACACTAGTCGGAAGGAGAGCACCCCGTGCCGCCTTTCCAGCCACTGCATTAGCACCGGCCGGAAGGCCTCCACGGTTCGCACCCCGAACCGAGGCCTCTCCAGCCGGACTGCCCAACGAGCAATGACGTTTCGGTGGGCGTCGACGCGCCAGGCGGTGAGCTCCCTTAACGAGATCTCACCGCCCTCCGCTCGCACCCCCGTAACCCGCCGATACAATCCGGCGAGCATCTCCAGCCTCCAGGTCCCACGAGGGAGTCCCGGCCAATAGGCACGCTGCCTCCGTCGCCACCGTGCGGTATCCGCGGATGGTCCTGACCGCCATGACCCTCTGTGGTCGCCACAGAAGAGCCTTAAGTCGGACGGTCAAGGACCCCGCCCACACCGGTGCGCCGTACAGGGCCATCGACCGGATGACCCCCGTGTACAGCCGTCGGACAAATATATAATTAACGGTAATGGTATTTATAGATCGCAGAAAGTGTTTTCCTGCGTCTTATTCAACCACTACACCATCTGTTGGCTTAAAGGTCCTAGTAACCAAGCCATAAACACCAAAAAAAAAAAAACTACGCGATCTGTGCAGTCAAATATTGACAGAGTAAAATTAATATTGTTTTAATCATATTATATAACCCCTCATGTGCGATGTTATTTTAATAAAAATGTTATGCTCAAATTCATTATACACAATGTGACACAATCCATCATACCTTATCCACCTTCAATATTAAACATAATTTATGTGACGTATTTTCTTATACACTTTAATATAACTTAATGAGATTGCGAAAAAATCGGCTAAGAGCGCGACTCGATCTTTCTCATAAAAAGTTCCGTCGATTTATTGTGAAACATCGCTTCGGTTTCAGTCGTCTTACTTGTAATAGTGCCCGTTCCCGTGGGAATACCGGGATAAAAGCCTATGTTACTCCGTGATATTACAGCGTGCCATTGATGAGTTTATAATTTTTGAAATCGGTTCGATGGTTTAAACGTGAAAGCGTAACAAACAAACAAACTTACTTTCGCATTTAGTATATCAGTAAGGATTTAAAAGTGAACGTTTTTGATGAAAAAAAAAACACTTGAAGATCGATTCGAAAATTTTCGTGTGGTGACGTGACGTTTTATTTTGGGAAAAAGTGCTCATGTGGCGCATTCTGTCTGCCTTTACAATATTAATATAGATATTTTTTTTTTTGGGGGTGGTTGCGCTCGGCGCGCTCCTCGCACCACTCCGTCCGGGGCGACAGAGGGGCGTAAGCACGCACACCCACGACCCACCCACGATGCACGTCGCCTTCGTCGTTTGGCCGACCACCGGAGCAGGGTGACTTGACGTCAGTGGTCGGCCCGACGGAATACCCTCCCATCGACCGACGTCCCCCCTCGGGGAGGACGTTGGTCTTTCCTCACGCGGTTGGCCTCTCAGCGGGTGACGGACTAATTCCCCGGTCACGTTACCAGCATTAATCTACATATGCAACAGTTCGAACACATCCTGACAGTTGGCGTATAATACGCTTGTAGCGTTAGTTCGATCATTGTATACCAAATAATGGTTTTGATAGTATGAAAACAAATTATTTATTATCCAATCACCGTCGATGTTATCACTTTTTCAAGAGAGCGCGGCTCTTGAACTTGCATAGCAGTTTTAGCTGGTTTTAACGTTAACAACTGGAAAGCAAACGGTGATGGTATTTCTAAAACTTTTATTTAAAACACACTGCATGCTGAAAGAATGATCTTCAAATTGCGGCGAATATTACCAACATGCAAATTATACTCAGATTCAGAACAACAATTTGTAGCTCGCTAATCGTATCTAATTGGATGCCTCTCTGACTGATTTGGCACGATAGGTCGGTATCTTAACTACTACACCATCTGTGCAGTCAACAGACCTTTGAGTAAGGAACTCTAAAAACTAACGATAAATGTATTTTCGTAAAGCAATTTACTTTGAAAATATTTCAGTGATTACAAATTAGAAATTCTGGTAACTAGATAAACCATTTCTTATTACACAAAATAGCATTCTTGGAATGGTTTTGAAAAGTAAGAAAACGATTTAAAATTATTTATCTACTATATTCAGATGGGCGATTTTTGTATAATAATGTAGTATGTATATTCAAAATCTAGGAAACGGCGCAAAATATTTCCATGAAATTTAGTTCTCAGTAGGTGTCAGGGGCACAAATCAATCCAAGTTTTATTTATAGAAAATCTTATTTATCATGAAAAGGAAATAAATTATAAAGGTTAGTAAAGGTAGGAAAACACTGTCGATCTATCTACAATTAGTCTGTCCGGGATAGCTCTTAAAAAATCCTCCTGTGTGGTCTATTATAAGCGCTATCATTAAAATGTCACTACTGTATACCGTCATAGATATCTTAATTTGTTTTCTTCAAAACACATACAGGTTGTGTTTAAACTTAACTTTTTAAATACCTACGATTTTATATAAAGAAGCAGTTCGTCTGATTGTGTTTACAATCAAATGATAGGAAGAAAACTCTCAAAATTTGTATTGCACCTGCCGTGCATTTCTGCTCTACCCTAGGTCGACTGGTAGAGAATGCTTAAGGCCAAACCAGGTATTTTTTAACTTTTGCCTTTTATTTGTAAAAAAAAAAACAATTAAAACACTATATTTACAGTTTTATAATACAACCTGAGACAGAGAGTAATACAAGAAAGAGTTACTCTGTAATAGGATATAAAACTCTTGTGCGAAAAGCAAGCTTTAGAGCGATTTATAACGATTCAGTCTCGTAATTTTACACAGAAATTTAAGTACTAATTCGACAAGAAAATTTGTGAAAGAGACATCCCCAAGATGTTTATGAGAAGGATATGTCTATGATTTCGGCTACTAATTTTTTATGACTGCTACGAAACGGATAGAATATAAGAAAGAGAAAAATGTATAGGTTCTTTATCGTCTGTTCTGATGAAGACGCCAATTTTCTACTCAATATTTTTAAAGTGAAACTTTTATTACATCGCCTCAAACTTTTTTATCCATCTATTGCATGTCGCGTGACGGTCGACCGCGGAGTAGGGATAAAGTGGAAGGCGCTCGACAAAGCAGCTGAGGCGAAAATGGCGGCGCCTATGGTTCGCATCAGCTGACCGTGTCATGTAGACTATTATTCATTTGTGCCAGTGTTCCACGCTATTTGTTTGTTTTTATCAGTGTTTAATGTAAATGTTGTTATTTTTACCGTGGTTTCATAAAACCACACAATCATTTTTTTTTCGATTTAATATTTGATGAATAATATAAATTAATCATTGTGTGTGGTGACAGAGTAAGAATACAATTCACCACCCCCTATCTTACCCGTGGGTGATCGTACGAGACGACTAAGGGATATAAAACACATATAACATCTATGCGAGAGAAGGAAAACTTGAAATAAAACCCTATACCAACACGTCTGACCAGCGTGGTATAGTAGGTCAATTACCCTTCCATTATAGAGGAGGCCCGAGCCCAACAGTGGCTGATGATGAATCATTCTGTATATTAAAATCTACACGGGAGCAATTCGAACGTTCACATACATACCTAACATCTTGATTCATTTGAGTATCAATCAACGGAGTATACATTCCCCCAATTCCCCCCTTCAGCAACAAAATCTCCATAATAATGTGATATGATACGCACCGTGACGCGTTAATGAATCAAACAACATTGCCCGTTTTGAACTGTGGGGTTTGCTGATAGTCAGAGAAGCCGAGCAATGTATTATACACAATATATAGCTAATATTTATCATGGACCGTAGCCGCGGTATGTAATCAGCTTTAGCTACGGTCCAAGTTATAAACTGCCGTTAATAAGAATTTTATTTAATGCTAGCAACCCGCCTTTGCTTCGCTTGGATTTCAGTCGACTTACCCGCGTAGTTCCCGTTCCCGTGGGAATACCGGGATATAATACAACCTAAGTTGCGCCATATATAAACAGCTACCGGGTGGTAAAAATTTATCAAAACATGTACAGCCGTTTTGAAGATTACCCAAAATCAAACAGACAAACTTTTGTCTGTCTGTTTGATTTTGGGTTGGATTAATTTATAATCCAATTTTTAGGCATAGGTATCGTGCAAATAACCATATCAGCATGAGAAAAGCGCATTATTTTGACATTACAAACAGATATTTAAATTTTATTTATTTGTATTGATTAGCAGTTCCGTCTGACAAGGAATTGAAAATACTCTGTAGCTGTTATTAACGTATACTTCTCCGCGAATTTTGTTAAAGAATAATTAATCGTCAACAGCTGTACACAAGCCTGTTCTTAAAAAGTCACAATATGCCTTTTCATCTTGAGGTGATTATAATTTTTTTTTATCTAAGCATAGCTTGAAAGTAAAAAAAAATTAAACGTCACCCCAGCCCACATAATTCACAAAAAAAAAAAAAAGCCCACATAATTCACACTGTTGGGATCAGGCCTCCTCGACAATGGAAGAGAAATTGACCTACTATAAGACATTGGTCGGACGTGTTGGTATAGGGTTTTATGCCCATTTTTTCTCCTCTTGCATAGATATTATATGCCTAACATATCCCATAGTAGTCTTTTACGATACCCACGGCTAAGAGAGGGTGTGGTAAACTGTATTCTTACGTCACCATACTGATAATATGATGTATCTTTATACATTACAAATTCAATTCCTTTATTATGTACTAGCAACCCGCCCTCGCTTCGCTTCGGTTTCAGTCACTTAAACCCGCGTAGTTCCTGTTCCCATGGGAATACCGGGATGAAATGTAGCCTATGTTACTCCCTGATATTATAGTTTTCCATTGGTGAAAGAATTTTTGAAATCGGTTCGGTGGTTTAAGCGTGAAAGCGTTACAAACAAACAAACATCCTTACTTTCGCGTTTATAATATTAGTATGGATAAACTCCACGGGGGCATTTACGTATTGTCATTTTTTTTACATTTTACTCTAAATTACTACCGGATCGGAACGCGATGGCACTAACAAGATCCGGCGAGAAACTCAGTAGGATTGTCTTCTTTTTTATTCATTTACTATTTTTTATTTAAATAAAATAATATACAACAACAATTATAAATTAAGTAACACTTGTTTACGACCAGTAAACTATATTCAACAGGAATTGAAAACTGCATAGATGGCGTACTGGTTAAGATACCGACCTACCGTGCCAGTTTTGCGGGTTCGAATCCTATGCAGTACAACACTTTGTGCGATCCACAAATTGTTGCTCCGAGTCTGTATGTAATTTGTGTCCGTTAAATTATACATTTTTATAGTCCCCTGTAATACAAGAATTATATCCTTAGCGCAGAGAGTTGTCTTATTATAAAAAAAAATTGGTATAATTTTTGACCTCTTTGTATTGCAGTTTATTTATTTTTTTATTCAATTTTATTCATTGCGGTAATCAAAACAAAAGTGTTCTCTTGTTTTTCTGAGGATCAAACTTTGATTTATCTATGCTAACAATTGTAAATATTAATTTTATAAGAGAGAAATCAGTCTTAATTCAAAAATAAATGTCTGCTCTTTTTTTTTGCGGGTGAGTTACGGTCAGCGCACTCCCCCCACCACTCCATCGTACGCGTAAGCATGCACACCCGTAACCCACCCGTGACACGTCGCCTTCGTCGTTGGACCGACCACCGGGGCAGGGTGACTTGTCGTCAGTGGTCGGCTCGACGGAATACCCTTTGAGAAGTACCCTCCCATCAGTATTGTGTGTGTAGTAATAAGTGCAGAACTATTTCTGCACTTATTAAGCGTCCTAAGGTCGGAATGTCGGAGTACCCTCCCATCGACCGACGTGCCGCCTTCGGGGAGGTCGTCGGTCTTTCCTCATGCTGCCGGCCTCTCGGCGGGTGACGGCCTAACTCCCCGATCCAATCACCCGCGACTAAAAAAATAAATCTCCGCTACACCGCTTTCGCTTATGTTTCACGGCATACCAAGTATAGCAATAATCCCGTTGGAATTACGGGCGTGATACAAAGCTATTACGAGTAATGCGTTCAATTGATTTAACTACGCACTTATTACGTATTAAAGGCTTTCTTTATTGATGTCTTCTTATACTTTTTATGCAATAATAGTTTTATTTTATATGCCCAAAGGGCACAGCATAGCTTATGATACAAACATACCTATATTATGCGAGTTTATTTTGGTTTCGCTTAATATACCTAACGTTAATGATTTCTGATGTTTACGCGAGTAGTACACCTTGTAAATAAAACTACTTAAAGACGGACCACCCGTGACTATGAACGCTGTAAAGTGTTTGAAACGTCGGGCAATCAATAATCAAAAACAAATGCGATAAAATCTGTAAAGTAGTTTTATTTACAATACCTAACCCTATTAGCCAAATGACAATAAATATAAGATGCAAACAGCATTTAATACTTGAGCATGAACACTGAAGTGTTTGAAATGTTAGGCAATCAAAAATCTAATTCAAAGTGCGATAAAATCCGTAAAATTAATTTTATTATTAAATTTCTCAGAGAGAGATATATACTATGAATTTACACCAGCTATTATCATGGCATACTCAGTTCATTTCCAATCATCACAGTCTTCAATGCTCTTTAGATATAGAATATAACCTTAAGGATACTCTTACTAGTAAGTCCGATTAAAAGTACCTTCGAGAGAACTCTTATGAATAAGTCCGTTCAAGAGTGCGATAGCCTTTGATTTTAGAATTACACTAACTGACCTAACAAATGTTGTTCTGTTCAAATCTAAAAAAATGGTGAAAATAATTCTCCTTGAACTCTTTAATTTTATTTTTTTTTTTTGTGGGTGGGTCGCGGTCGTCGCGCCTCCGCACCACTCCGTCCGGGACGACAGAGGGGCTTAAGCACGCAACTCCCGCGACCCACCCAAAAACCATGTCGCCTTCGTCGTTGGGCCAACCACTGGAGCAGCGTTACCTTGTCGTCAGTGGTCGGCCCGACGGAATACCCCTAATTGGGGTACCTTCCCATCGACCGACGTCCCCCCCCTCCTTTAATTTTATTTGAACAGAACGTCTGTTGGATCAGCTAGAATTACATATAACTTTGATTATAGTTTCAACTGTATAATAGCGTAATAATTTAAATAGCGATTTCCTTTACATGATTCAAACCAGGGTCGGATATTCGTCATCAACAAAAAAACTCTTAACGCAACATGGCGTGATGTCTCCGTACAACTGTATGCGACGAATATACAATTTACAGATACAAATAATACTCAGAATAATAAGGATGCGAAAATAAGGGTGTTTATTTGTTTGTTTGTTACGCTTTCACGCTTAAACCACCGAACCGATTTCAAAAATTCTTTCACCAATGGAAATCTATAATATCAGGGAGTAACATCGCCTATATTTTATCCCGATAATCCCATAGGAACGGGCACTACGCTGCGGGTAAGGCGACTGAAACCGAAGCGAAGCGAGGGCGGGTTGCTAGTATAAGAATAAAACTCGAAATGAAACCCTGTATCAAAACATCTGACCAGTGAGGTATAATTTAATAATAGAACATAGGTATCTAAGATGAGAATTAAAGTTTGTGTGAAAAATATACTTATATTGACGTAGTAAGAGTGTAATTCACCACCTCTTTTCTCGCTTGCTTAAAGAAAACACCCTGCACGAAGGAAATAATCCTTGTATTGCGGGTGACTTTACAAATATTTAAGAGTGGTAGGACCACACTGTCGACAGTTAACTGTCTACAGCCGCGGGCCGGTCCGTCCGGGGTAGTACCACACTCTCGCAGAAAATCGACGTCTCAGTAGTAGCAATTTGTTATTGCGCTTCGTTCGGTGAGCGAGAGAGCCGGAAGCCCAACTTTTTGAGGGTGTTTTCGTGTGGAGGGTTTTGGTGGTGCCCTTGGTATCACCGAGCCTCAATGCACACATTCACACTCCCTTCACTTTCTTCGCGGTAGGCAGCGGCCTTGTCCATAAGCGGCAGCAACACTTACCATCAGGTGTACTGTTTGCTCGTTTGCCACCGTTTGCCATAAAAAAAATATTTTATTGCCGATGGTGGCAAACAAGCAAGCAGCACACCCAATAGTAAGTGACACTGTCGCACATGGACCTTTGCAATACCAGGGGCACAGCTAGGCTGTTGCTTACCGTGAAGAAAGTGCTCTTCTTAAACTTTGTTTAAAGAAGGACATGTCATAGTGCTCGAGAAACACAGCAACAGGTAGTTCATTCCAGAGCCTGCACCTAACTGATATGATCGCTGAAAACGTACAGTTGAAGACCATAACGTTTATAGATGAAATGGATAAACCCTGCTGCGGTATCGAGTGGTACGTATAATATAATTAACGGACACAAATTACATCGAGACACAGAACAACAATTTGTGGATCTCACAAAGAATTGTCCTGCGTGGGATTCGAACTCGCGACATTGGGATGGTAAGTCGGTATCTTAACCACTACGCCATCTGAGCAGTCATACACATCTATCAATGACAAAACACAATCTCCAAATAAAACCCTATAACCCATTTGATCAGCGTAATACATAATGCTTTCTGATGTTTATGGGCAAACAAAGAGATCCATAAGAACTCGGATCAAAGAACACATAGCCGATGTGAAGCACCGCCGTCTCACTAAGTCTGCAGTCTGTGAACATAGTCAGGACCGCGCCCGCCATAACATCAGGTTTGATAAACCACAAATCCTCACAAAAGAACACCGATACAAATGCCTAGAATGGTACGCGAGGCTATTGAAATTAAAAAACACAAAAATTTCAATAGAGAGGATGGCTGGGTGTTACCATCAAGCTGGGATCCTGTTATTAACATTATTAAAAATAAATCCAAAAAGACCATCACAAGACTGCAAGACAGTGTGAGCTCATATTGTATAGATTTGACCCACAATAATAATAGCTAAAGATAATTTTATAAATTAAAGTCTCTTAGTAACATAAAATAAGCCGCCTTCAAAATTAATATCAATTTAGCATTATGTCACCTGAGTTTTCTTGCCGGATCTTTCTCAGTGTGGCCGTGTTCCGATCCGGTGGTAGTATACTAGATGGTTAGGTTTTTTTTAATATAATTATAGCTGTGTGGTAGCGGCTTCGAATACTACCAACCCTTGCTTTGCTCGTGGGTGTCGTAAAAGACGACTAAGAGCCCTAGATTGACCCGGACCAACTCCATCTGGTACCATTTGGTTCAACGATTACATTCCCAAGGAGGGTTGACGTCAGGCAGGCGGCCGGTCATAAAAGTCATTGCCGAAACTTTTTGCAATATGTCAAAACAGATGACATATTGCGTCGATCCCAAGTAATTGGGATAAGAGCAAGATGATGATGAACTATTATTAATTTAAATGTTAAATAATTACTAATCATAAACAATTTAATTTTTTCATATAGAATCATTTTCTTCTCACACTGGCAATAAATTTGTATCAAATGTGGGTCAATATTTAATAACTATTTTCTGTATCAGGTAGATAATTATAAATTTTCTGCAATAACGATGACTTGTTGGACGTGGGACATCTTAGTCCGCCCGTGACTATGAACGCTGCAAAGTGTTCGAAACGTCGGGCAATTAAAAAATCAAATATAAACGCGATAAAATCCGTAAAGTAGTTTTATTTAAAACAGCGTAATATAGTCGGTCAATTTTTCCCCTTTGTTTCCTGTTATGGAGTAGTCATAAGGCCGGTATTGAAACCTGTATGTGCTGAAATTTAATAGGGAATTGCCCAGCACAGAATCCACTATGCCATCTTTGTAGTCATACACTTTTAAAACTTTTATTAATTTCATCCAACATTACAAAACACGTTAAAACAGAGGTATGTCATATACACAACGGCGTCAGGAGCCGTGTACTGAACAATAGAAAGCTGTTACGCTCTTAACGTATTCTGTGAGCCTGGTAGGTACTGTAGACAAAAAAATATTATTTGAAGTCCTATATTCCTACTGCTAAGTCTAATTGTTGTTTGGCGGTAGTAACGAATGCTACTAATCTTTATATTGTAAAGGATGATTAAACTCCTCCTGCTCCTACTCCATCTTCTACCATCTGGTCAAAAATTTTATTCCCAAGGAGAGTTTATATTAAGCAGGTGGCCGATCATAATGCTATTTCCAAAACGTAACGAGTATATACGATTCAAGAAGAGCCCAAAAGGAGTATGCACGATGCAACAACCTTAGATAATAGAAGCGAAACTATGCTACTAAGCGGGAATAGTTCCAAACTTTGAAATTATTGCTGAGAATTTCTCCAAAAAATACTCGGAAATTTAAAAAAAAATATACAGGCATTTAATTAGATCAGAAAACTCACAACAGTTTTCATTTTAGAATATTTCTTATATTTTACATTTTTTAACGGCGCTCGCAGGATTTCCCCAAATTTAATTTAGATTAATAGTTCGAGGAACTAGGCATCCATACTTTAGGAAGTCCCGCTTATAGTTTAACATCCAACATAATTTCGCCTGCAAATCACATCACATGCATTTAATACTACAAATTAAGAATGTATTAAGATGTAAGGCTATCAGTTCTGCTTCATACGTGTAGACTAATCTTGAAATTAAAAGTATTTTAGTAAAAAAAAATAACAGTAGTTGTGTTGCTAACTCTACAAACAGCATTACTGAATAAAAGAAACTGGTGCAAGGTATAAAAGTACCCGGTTTACATGTATTTTGTGCTATTTAAGAGCTTAATCATGCACAAGATAAACAGCTGATATTAAATATTAATTTCGTGTGGTGACGGAGTAAGAACACTATTCACCACTACCTATTATGCCCGTGGGTATCGCAAAAGACGACTAAGAGATGTAACACGGATATAATGTATGTATATGCAAAGGAGGGAACAATCGGAAATAGAAATGGAACCCGTTACTGTCTGACCAGTGTGGTATAGTGCGTCAATAACACTCCTATCCAGGAGAAGGCTCAAGTCTAACAGAGGGACTTAATTATGAGGGACTTAATTATTATGACTTAATTATGGCTTAATTATGATTAACTTAAGAATGAGCTGAAATGATTAAAATACCTATGTAATTTTGATTTGTAAAATGCCTTAGGAAATGTCAGATATAAAGTTAAAGGGGGTGACCTTAACCCATGAATACATAATTTTACAATTCTTATTTAACTAACTAAAAGACCAATTCAATCATCGAACTTCTTAACATAATCTTTACTAGTACTAACCCTAACAAAATTTTCGGCTCTCTGAAACCCAGACCTTTTGTCCCGTAGCAATTCAATTTAGAGATAAGGGTTAAGTGAAGAATACGATAAACGAAAAGACAAATAAAGTAGCCATCGATTGAAATAAGGAGGTCAGGATGTGATAAAGTAAGAGGCGTGATTGGAATTATAAGAGTTGATTATTATCTAATACAAAATTTAGCGTTTTTATTTCTTTTATCTCAGTCTTAGAATAATAACGTATAGAAGGTAAGTTCGCGCACAAAAAGTGAGGCATTTCAATTGGAGCCTAATGGAGCTTACAACGGAACCGTTCCGTAATGCACAAGTCATTGTACTGCACGTACGTACGCAACTCTTAAAAAATAAATACGTAATTATGACGGTTTGTGCATTCAAATGGTGTCACAACACATTTGAAAAACTTAAAAAGGTTTTTAACATTACTTTTAAAAGTATTTCGACGATTTATGTTAATAAAAACAAAATTTGATTTCATAATTTGTATAGTGGTGTGCGAGTTTATGTGTGTAATCGTCTGCGCGCCATTAGTATTTTTAGATTCAAGTTTCGAACGTTCGAAGTACTGACACTATCCTTCTATACGTTATTATTCAAAGATCTCAGTAGTCTTTTGAACGCAATTTATATCTTATTCCTTATGGCTTCCTAGTGGTTAAGTTGTGATCGGGTGCCGCTTGCGGGATCTGGCCCAGCCATAATCTTGTGAATTATATCATATCATATTTCGAAAGACATCACACTGAAGCTATTAATAAGCATGTTGTTGCATGTAATTTTATATAAATGCAGTTTGCAAATTAATAAAACATAGACGACCCCGCTGAGTTTCTTACCGGATCTTCTCAGTGCGGTCGCGTTCCGAGCCGGTGGTAATTTTAAGGAAAAATGTAAAAAATATACAATATGTAAGGGCCCCCACGGGGTTAATCTATACCAATAAATAAAATTGGAGTGTCTGTTTGTAATATCAAAATAATAGGCTTTTTTCATGCTCACATAGTTATTTGCACTATACACATGCCTAAAAATCACTTTATATTTTTTTGTCTGTCTGTCTGTTTGTTCCGGGTAATCTTCAAATCGGCTGGACCGATTTCAAAAATTCTTTCACCAATGGAAAGCTATAATATCAGGGCGTAAATTAGGCTATATTTTATCCCGGTATTCCCACGGGAACGGGAACTATGACTAAAACGGAAGCGAAGCGAGGGCGGGTTGCTTGTACATAATAAATTATTTGAATTTGAATATGGTGATGGAGAAAGAATACAATTAATTTCAGTCTATATTTATTTATTATTATTCAGCTGTTCATTACACTTACATTTGCAAAGTATGTAATGAACCATTACAATTCTATAATTTAAATACATAATTATGAGATAAAAAGTGCAAACATATTTTTAGGAATACATCATATTTGGTGAAAAATATATATTAGTCCCTATTAGGCTCTTTTACCATTATCTTAATGTATATAAATTACGTGTCACATTGTTTGTCCGCGATGGACTCCTAAACTACTTAACCGATTTTAATCAAATTTGCACACCGTGTGCAGTTTGATCCAACTTGAAAGATAGGATAGCCTACATCTTAATTTATAGTCGCAATATTATTTCATTGCAAATTATTTGTATTACCAATATATACCTATTATTTGACATTCACAATTATCTGTTAACTCCAAACGATTTTAACAGATGGCCATATCTGTTGACTGGATTGAGTAATTAATTAATAGATGGCGCTGCTATTTCAAACCTACAAACGTGTCATATACGATTTTAACATGCTTTTTTTTACATAGATGCCAATTGTAAAAAAATATAACTACCTCCATAACAGATGTTCTCCTACAGTTCCACTTAAATAGTTTAATAAAATGTAATATAACAAAAACATTAGCCATAGCAACGCGTGGCCGGGTCTGCTAGTTAATAATATTATTTATCGAAATCTGATGTAGAGTATAGACCTCGCCGGGCTGGCCACAGTTGACAAGGAACTCTGCACTGGTGGTCGGCCCAATGGCCAAGGAGAGGGATTATGGTGGGTTATGAGGCCACTTTGCTGCCCAGGACGGAATGGAGGGCAAGTGACCATAACCCACCCAAAAAAAAAAGAGTATAGACCTCATCTCAGTTTATATATGTCCCACTGCTGGGCTCGAACCTTTTTCACAATGGGAGGCAAATTAACCTACTATTTGACGCTGGTCAGTCATGTCGGTGTAGAGTATTACATGGAATTTTTCTTCTCGTGAATTGATGTTACCTTCATATATCTTTTAGTCGTCCTTTACGTCACCCACGGGCAATAGAGTGGCTGGTTAGTTGTATTGTTACCCTACACGGATACGAATACAATACACTACGATATCTACGGGCATGAGGGGCATGCACGTGGATATAGTAAAAGATGACTAAGGGACTATGCATAAAACATCTGTGGAAGAGAAGGAAAACTCGAAATAAAACCCTCTACTAATATGTATGACTAGCATGACATAGTAGGTCAATTTCTCTCCTATTGGGGAGGAGGCTCGGCTTTCAGACGAGTTAGCGATCGCAATGGTTACAAGTTTTCAATAAGAGTAATACCACCCATTCTCTTGTCGGTATCACAGCTGATATTTATTACCCCCCACAGGAGCTAAGTGGTACTAAATACTAATACACTCTTACCCGGTAACTACTTTTGCTAATCATATTTTTTAATAACACATTTGCTAATAACAAATTAGCTAATAATAAATTTGCAAACAATAAATTTCCTAATAATACATTTTCTAATACCTAATAAATTTGCTAATAGTAAATTTCCTAATATTAAATTTGCTAATAATAAATTGAATAGCCCTCTGGGCCAGTCGTTATCTCACCATGAGACTAACGCAAACCTCGGAGGAATATTATATGGCTCTCTAAGTTCTTTTGATATAAAAGAAAAAATGTATCATAAGATTTATAGGAAAGCCAATAAATCGCAGGGCAGCTTGTGGCGTGCTGAATGTGAGTGGCGACACTGCGGTCCTGAGTGCCCCAGAGAGTCGGTCAGGGCCTCGTATCCAGCTCACTTTTATTGGCTGGCTGGAGTGGAAACCGAAGAGTGCCCGCAGGATTCTCAACTCTGGCTTGCCTTAAACGGCCGATCAGAGAGGGGTTGCCAGAGCTATATGTTCGGGGGTGGAAGTGTCATTTTCAAGAGCATAACTACGGGAAAACCGATGGTGAAACCGGCGCCGCACCGCTCGACACCCCAAGCCACTTGCACCAATGTTGCCCCCTGTTGCCCGTATGGCCTGCAGGTCTGTGGCGACCGTTTAGGGGGCCCATTCAGTGAGTTGGCGAGTCACCGTCTGCTTAAGTTCAAGACGATAAAGGTATTGAAGGCAGACGACAGTTTTTAAATCAATAGCATTAAGTTAGACCAGTCCATCGAACCTCCAACCCCATAATCATATATTAGATAACATCATCAACAATAGTTTTACATCTACCGTTGGCAGTCCATGTGTGTTATGTGCAGACGTGGAGTGTCATCGGTAGACGTACCATCCCATTTTTAAATCAAATTTCTCCAAAGGCCTCTGCGTGTTGGATCCATATCCCCATGTAAGCCTTTCAAAGGACCGGGTATCTTCCCTAGGAAGATCCCCTGAACAAGGAGATACAATTTAATAATAAAATATAACGAGCAATGGTGTATTTTTTTTAATATATTATAGCATTGTGAATATTTTCTAATAAATGGCGGGCCGAACTTCTACCGTAATGAAGATAATGCGCAACTAAGCTTTTATAAGTAAACATTTTACTAGAAAGTACGCGAAGTATTTACCATTCAATGAAATAACCACAATTGTATCAAATCTCCAACGGCCATTAATAAAATCCACCGCAAAATTACAAACTAGACGGAAACAAGCACGATTAAATACAAAGTTATCTCGACAAATCGACCAACAATCGCAATGATCGAATGACCCATTTAAATCGACTAAACAGCATCGTGTTTAATACCGATTGTTTATCGTAAACAGCGTTCGCTCGACAATGATTAATAGAATTGGTTGTTCATCCGATCCGGATGGTCTGTAACGAGAGATTACACTTGCATTTATAAATTTTAATAGTATTATTGTTGTGGTAATAAAAGATTAAATCGGTCCTCACTAGTATCGCAAAAGTTTTTTTTAAACATCACCCTCCATACACATTGTTAATATTATTTATTACTATTAATATTCATGACCATGGATACAAAGTCCTTTAGTCGAATACATTGTAGTTTAACAATTCACCTAAATAGTCTATCAGTAAGTCAAGTCGTTATCCTAATTTGATTGCTGACAACCAAATCACGATTTCATTAGGAATTTTGGAAGAACACGAAAATGCACGTAGTTTACTATTATATTAAATTCTACACTTCAGAATCTTCTGTACATTATATTGTATAAAATGTCAGCAAAATTATTCAATATAACACTGCAAAAGACTAAAATAATGTATAAAATATAAGAGCACCACATGAGATTTTGACATTCGCGCCAAAACTCCCTCCTGCATACACAATATGTATGTATTACCAGAGTTGACATACGGCACTGAAACATGGTCTCTAAACGTCGGCCTTAGAAAAAAGCTCAAAGTCACTCAATGTGCTATTGACATGGCTGTGCTCGATATTTCTCTGTGATAGAATCCAAAATACGGCAATCCGTTCAAGAATGGGTGTAACTGAAATTGGTTACAGAATTAGCACGTTGAAATGGCAATGGGCAGATCATAGCTCGTCGAATCGATAACCGTTGGGGAAGAAAGGTCCTCGAATGGCGACCACGAATCGGTGGCACTGCGTAGGCCGATCTCCTGCTAGATGGACTGACGACGTCTTGAAAGTCGCAGGGAACCGTTGGATGCTAGTGGCATAGAATCATTCCGAGTTGGATTCTCGTGGGAAGGCCTATATCCACCAATACCGTCAACGAGCTGATGGATGAATGGACCCTGCTCTATGCAAATAATTCTTGCATCGTGGTGGGACTTTATAAACATATAATTAATGGATGCAAATTATGTACATCAAGATTCAGAACCACAGCAGTTTGATGTTCCACGAAGTATACCTCGGAATCGAACCTTTGACACTGGCGCTATAAATCGGTATCTCCACTATTTTGCTACCTGTGCAGCGTAATTGAAATGAAAAAGAAAAAGGAAGACTTGCCACTTTCTACGGTTAATCATATTTTGCACACCTCAAGAATGAAAAGAATACCGCAAAGCATCAAAGTTGGATAAAGAATTTTCTTTATTCTGCCTAATGAATTATCCGTGTGGTGACGGAGTAAGAATATAATTCATCACTCCCATATCTTACTAGTGGATGTTGTAAACGACGATTAAGGGATACAATATTCAAATAACATATATGCAAAGAGAAGGAAAACTCGAATGAAACCCTATGCCAACACGTCTGACCAATGCGGTATAGTAGGTCAATTTCCCTCTAATTTGGAGGAGGCTCGAGCCCAGCAGTGGGACGTGTATGAGTTGAGATGATGTGTAATGAGTAGCTTACAGCATCCATACTAGCAATTTTATGGTAAACTTCGAATATAAATAAGGTGGCGATTCGACGACCGATGTGCCCAGCCCATTAAAAAGTCGGAGTAATTCTTGGCGCTACGTCGGTTACAACCGATATTTTCGAGACCACGTTTCTATACCATAAGTACCCGATTCCTAAAGTGGAGTATTTTAATATTATTTTATATAATCTCTTTCTTAATCTAAATAATCCCTTCAAGCATTTGTGCCGTCAATATTTTTTTCGGGAGGAAGGAAGGAAGGAAATAATCCTTGTATTGCGGGGACTTTACAAACATATAATTAACGGACACAAATTACATCCAGACTCAGAACAACAATTTGTGTATCGCACAAAGTGTTGTCCTGTGGGATTCGAACTCCCAACACTAGCACTGTAGGTCGGTATCTTTACCACTACGCCATCTGTGCAGACAACTGTGATTATTTTTAAACCGTAGTTTCTTAAGTACGAAAGTGTTCATATGGAACAGAGTACCTATGTGTGTGTAGTCCAAGTTTTTTTTTTATTACTGATAGTTAACATCCGCGTACGGACATAATCGCCGGATGCTCGGCCGAAAATCGCGTCGTTAGTGTATGGCCCGATTTAAGAGGGTATGACAAATATGGAGATGGATATTTAAATACTTAAAAATATAAAATATCCATGTGGTAACGAAGATTTTCCGTGTGGTGACGGAGTAAGAATACAATTCAAAATCCTATGCCAACCTGTCTGACCAGTATGGTATAGTAAGGTCAATTTCCCTTCTCTATTATATGAAGGAGGCTCGAGCCCAGCAGTGGGACGTTTATGAGCCGACATGATGATGATGACGAAGTGAGAATACGATTTATCTCCTTTTGCTTGATTCGAGAAGTAAACCCAGGGCCTCATAGACTGCAGCCGCGTACTGAATATCTTAGGAGATATTGCAGATTTACAATGGGGCAAAGCGACTAAACCCGAAGCAGAACGAGGGCGAATCGTCAGTAATTTTCCCGCGTGGATAAAGAATATAATTTACGACTTCCTATTTTGCCCGTGGATGTGGTAAACGACGACTAAAGGATATAATATGTATATAACATCTATGCAAAAGATGGCAACTCGAAATGAAAGCCTCTAACGTCTGAACAGCATCGTATAGTATTAATTAATAATTAATTATATAATGTCTTAGAATATTAATACAAAACCCCTTTTTTATTACATACCAAAAGGAAGGAAGAAGGAAACAAGAAAGAAAATATCTTTAGTTTTAATAATTCAATAACAAAACACAAAAACTTAAAAAAACAAAAATAAAACAATATGGAATTGGGCTCAACTTATGCCAGGGAACACGAGCGCACTCCAGCCGGTGATTTTTAACTCAAGCCAAAAAGGAGAGAAATGAGAAGAAATAATGATGATGTTGAGATTGTAAGTATCGTTTCGTTATTGAGTTATACTTGTAGGTATACCTATTTGCCGGGGTGGCCTCGGATGACAGGGAACTCGGTGCCGATGGTCAGCCTATATAATATGAGGCCGCGTGCCACCTGTTCGCCGCCTAACACGTAAAACTCCTCCCACCCTAAAATAACACCAGCCATCATTTCAGCTCATATAGCTTAAGCTTCCTCCACAATAGAAAAGAAATTGACCAACTACACCACTTGATCTTTGCAAAGCTGTTGCCTATCTACCGCAAAGAAAGTGAAGGGAGCATGAATGCGTGTAAACAGGTTCGGTGATACTAAAAGTATCACTAAAACCCACCGCATGCAAACACCTTCAGAAAGTGGGGCTTCCGGCTCTTTCGCTTACCGAACGAAGCGCAGTAACAAATTGCTACTACTCGGACGTCGATTTTCTGAGAGAGTATGGTACTACCCCGGATGGACCGGGCTACGGCTGTAGACAGACAACTGTCAACAGTGTGGTCCTAAAACGTTCGTGTTTGCTCGTTTGTCAATAAAATAAAAAACAGAATCCTTCTCCACACAATTATCCCTAATTTATTTATACACCAAGCTACCACACGTACGCTAAAACAATTCAACAGAGAAAAAAAAACGTGAACCAGACCGAAATGAAAGGTATCATATTCGAATCCCGGTTGTTAAAGACGAATTATTACCAAATTATACTGTACAGAATTAGTATCATTGATTCGTTAGGCTTACATTTAAAATGTTACATCAGTTTGTTTAATACTATAGTTTTATTTAAGTTTTTTATAGTCTAAATGAATTCGAATTGGATGTTATGTCACGATTTTAACATTTAAAGGGTTAGACAATTTATTATAACTGGTTCAAATCCCATAGTTTTCGTGAACATAATGTACCATGTATGTTTTTAATTCAAATAAGAGTACGCTTAAATATGAGCCCACTTGGTGGTCAATGGCAATGTAATAATAGTGGTATTTAACCTTATGATTGTATGTTTTTGATATATTTTGATATAAAGTGGGTTGGTATAAGCATCGAATTCCGAACATGAGGCTCCTTGTTTGAATTGTTTAATGAATAGTATTGGCTTCTTACCGTCCGAAAAGAAATAGATCCCGATCATACAGGTTAGTATAGAAACCGATTTAGGTATATAAAAATCATAATGAAGATGTGAAACATACTATTCGAGTGGTAGGACCACACTGTCGACAGTTATCTGTCTACAACCGCGGGCCGGTCCGTCCGGGGTAGTACCACACTCTCGCAGAAAATCGACGTCTGAGTAGTAGCAGTTTGTTACTGAGCTTCGTTCGGTGAGCGAGAGAGCCAGAAGCCCAACTTTCTGAGGGTGTTTGCGTGTGGAGGGTTTTGGTGGTGCCCTTGGTATCACCGAGCCTCAATGCACGCATTCACATTCCCTTCACTTTCTTTGCAGTAGGCAGCGGCCTGTAAGGGTCCATGAGCGGCAGCAACACTTACCATCAGGTGTACTGTTTGCTCGTTTGCCACCGTTTGCAATAAAAAAAAACTAATATCTTACGTTGACAATTATGTATTTCTCTAGAACCAAAAAGGATATAGGTTTTTATGAAATATTTTTGCAGCTTTCATTTAATAAAACTTAATACCCTACAAAAATTTGGCCGCCCAATATAAAAACAGTATTTATTTAGATGCGGTATTTTTATTTATGACGAAATGCGATAATTCTAAACCAAAATAAATACAGAATATAATCCAATATTTATCAAATAGTAATTGAACCCTGCGCGCGTTGCCACGTCTCTATCTAAAATACGTAGTCATAGTCACGGCAATTTATAAAATTCATTGGAATGATAGTGACGCCATCTGTCGAAGATTGGCCGTAGCAACTCAGAAACCTTCGTGGGCTCATGCACAACACTTTGCTGAAGATCATCACATGATCATACATAGTTTACGATTCTATAAAGGACATACAGACAAAAATTTATTTTTATGTATTATATAGATTTCAAACTTACTAATTAGTCAATGTGAAAACAATGATTAATTATCACATTTTAATTAAAATTATCGAACTATAAATAAATTATAATTAATATTATATACAGTTAAATGGATAACGTGGATATTGATTTTTTTTAACAGTGTTTTCCTTATTTCTATATTAAACACACGATTTTTGGTGAATTAAAAATATCTTTAAATACTGAGCATTGAATAAATAAGAAAATATTTTAACAAAATAAAATTAACCGCAGTCATATGATAAATTATTTAACTTGATTACAAGCAGGTAAAATATTATGATATATTTTAAAGATAATCTGTATATGTTATTCGTGGGGTGACGAAGTAAGAATTACACCACCAGCAGCTAACTTACCCATGGGTGATCGTTAGAGACGACGAAGAGAGATAAGCAGATGACAACACAGTGTAAGAGGGAGTAAGATATTATCAAAATCAGTCCAGTCGTTTTGAAGATTACACGGAACAAACAGACCTATAAACCAGATTTAGAAATTTTAACTTTGTTTACAGATATTGTTAGTGCAGGAACTGCATTGCTGACAGCTCTCAAAATATCATTTGTCATTGTTATTAGCCAGCTTTAAAAGATCAACAATGTGTAATGATGACAGTGTCTTTTGTAATAATAGCAATTGCAATTACGAGATGCAGAAGATTGCAATTTCACCTGAAGCATTCTTTATATTCGTTTGGAGTTCCATAATTATCACTTTAATTCTAATATCATTGGTGTTATATCTGAAAATATGTTCTGTGTTTCCTAAAGATGCATTTAAGTATTTATGCATGCAACACATTTTTATTGGCTATTTACATATTGTTTGTATAACATTATGCAATTATTACCCGGAATCTGATATTGCTTTGCTGTTAGCAGAAGTTTGTTCATGTTTAGATCTAATATTAGTTAATAGTACTTCCTGTATTGCTTGGATAGTTGTTTTAAGATTATTTTTATTTAAAGATGGTGAAGAATTATATAATAAAAAAGAAGTAACAATATTTTCAACATTATTTTTAAGTATTGCAGAGTTCTATGAATATTTATTGTTTATGCTTATCGGAGAAGAAGCTATAAAATATGCTTTAAGATTGACTACAGTACTTTTAATTATGTGTGTACCTATTTCTGTATTTTGTTTGACATTTTTGTGTTTATTATTCAAATTACCTTCATTGTCTGTACCTAAGGCATTATTTTCTTTATTCCATTTATTATTGTTTATGTCCAGTGATATATTATTAGTAAGATTTACATTTTACACCGATTGTTCATCGCCTTTATTGATATGGTATGTATTGTTTAATTTTAGATTAGTAGTAGAAATTATTTGGTATTTTATTCATGACCGATTCTTGTATAAATTCGTTTTTTAATTTGCTTTTTATTTTTATCATCAGTTCAGCTCACTCACTCTTCACTTTTCACTAACGACACCTAACTTTGAAGTATCTCTTAAGGCAATTTTATCTCAATAGCCTATATTTTGAATGGCATTATGTGACATTCAAAGGGTCATACAGATTACCTTAGGTTATGTGATAAGACCACACAGTTGACAATCGCCTATTTACAGCCGTGGGCCGGTCCATCCGGGGTAGTACCACACTCACGCAGAAAATCGAAGTCTAAAAAACAGCAATATACTACTGCTAGGGATGGGCGATCTTTCTGAAAAAGGTCGATTCTTAAATCGATTCGAATTGTCGTCCAAAGAATCGATTCACAAGAAAACTGGGGTCTGAAAGATCGATTGCCGATTAATCGATGTATCAATCTTTTCTGTTGGACGGGCTTGTGATAACCTTTTTTTAGGCAATCTGGAGAGTAAATATGTGATGAACTTTTTTTTAAGAAATCTGAAAGTGTTATTAATCTTATAGTATAAAACATACACCATTAACATACTTAGTATCTAGTGGGCAGAAAAAAATCGAATAAAAATTCTCTAGGGTAAAGTATCGATTCCCTGAATCAATTGGGCCCGAAGAATCGATTCTTCGATTAATCGATCTCAGATCGCTATCCCTGGCTACTGCACTTCGTTCGGTAAATGAGAGAGCCGGCAGCCCAGCTTTCTGAGGAAGCCTGTAGTTTGTTTTGCTGATGCCTTTAGAATCACCAAACTTTCTTTGCGCATTCACACTCCCTTTTCTTCACGGCAGGCAACAGCCAAGCAAAGGTCGTGGGGGGGGGGGGTGAGGCAGTATCACTTACTATCACGTGTGCTATTTGCTCGTCTGCCCACAGCGATAACAAAAATGGTAGACATAAAATCAGTATCATATAGATTGCCTTAGGTATTAACCTTCATTTTAAGTATTATTCGTGAATAAGGCCATTAGTTAAATGTAGTCGGTACAATTACCGCACTCTTCTTGTGCCTAGTACTCTCACACGTCAAGCGCATCGATGAAATTGCTTATCATAGTGGTAGAACCACATTGTTGACAGTTGTCTAAAGCCGCGGGCCAATCTGTCCGGGATAGTACCACACAGTAGAAAATCGACCTCTGAGTAGTAGCAATTTGTTACTGCGCTTCGTTCGAGAGGGCCAGCAGCCCAACTTTCTGAGGGCGTTTGCGTGTAGTAGATTTTAATGATGACTTTAGTATCGCCGAACCTCATAGTACGCATTCACGCTCTCTTCACTTTCTAAGCGGTAGGCAGCAGCCATGCAAAGGTCCATAAGCGGCAGCAACACTTACCATCAAGTGTACTGTTCGCTTGTTTGCCAACGTTTGCATTAAAAAACACCTATCGACTTATTATTTTCAATTCATATTATCTTCAAACTACTCTATCATTAAACTCGCTGTAAAAAGCAAACTTTATTTCTACGAAATATCCATTTTGATCAAACTATTTATTTTTATATGATTTCGTAGAGTATATTGGAAAACTGCACCCAAACTTCATCGGGTATTTGTTTTTATTTTTAACGTAAAAACCATATTTGTGGCTGAAATTGGTGACGCGGATTTTTTTATGAATATATTAATATTTTTACAGTACATTTTATTCCTTTATCTAAAACCAGGCAGCGTACGCCGATATATCGATCAGATATTTTTTTTCACGCCGATATTTCGACCAGACAATTATTTTTGGTAACCGCAATGATTTTTATTGCGATTTACTATTGAAAACATGTCTTTATTAAAATAAAATATATCCTATAACAATCAGTAGTAATGTAGGTTTTTAATATTGAAAGATTTTTCAAAATCGAACCAATACTTTGCGAGATGTAAGGCATCCAAACTTACAGACTACCTCTTTATAATATTGGTATAGAATATTTGTCGTAAGGTGAAGGAGTAATAATACGAATCAACACTCCCTATCTTGCCCGTGGATGTCGTAAAAGATGACTAAGGGATTAAATATGCATATACCGTCTATGTAAAAGAAGGAACATTCAAAATAAAACCCTGTATAACGTTGTTATCTTATAATAGTAACGTATAGAAGGTAAGTCCGCGCACAAAAAATGAAGTATTTCAATTGGAGCTTAATGGAGCTTACGCTGGAACCGTTCCGTAATGTACAAAGCCACTGCACTGCACGTACGTACGCAACTCTTAAAAAATAAATAGGTAATTATGACAGTTTGTGCATTCAAATGGTGTCACAACACATTTCAAATGTAAAAAGGTTTTTAACATTAGGTACTTTTAAAAGTATTTCGACGATTTATGTCAATAGAAACAAAATTTGATTTTATAATTTGTAGAGCGGAGGGCGTGTGTACGTGTATAATCGCCTGCGCGCATGTAGTATTTTTGGCTTCATGTTTTTGATCACTCAAAGTACCGACACTATCCTTCTGTACGTTATTATTCTAAGGTTGTTATAATAAACGTTGTACCAGCGTGGTATAGTAGGTCAATTATTTTCCTATTGTGGAGCTCGAGCCAGTGCGACGTATAAGAGTTGAAACAATGATGAATTGTATTCTTACTCCGTCACCACACGGAAAACTACTAAAATAGTCAAAAATAATCACTTTAGACTTACCAGCTATATATCACAGGTCCCCAACGTAAACAGTTTGCGCAAACTCTTCGCCTAGCTGTAATTCTTCTAAACACATTAGCGATGCTACGGTTAAAGTTTGGGCAACAAACGCAAGCCGAAGTTTTGAGTTCTCGGCTATGTCGGCTGAATTATCGATCTTGTTTTAAAATGTTAGGGGTTTCTAAGATTTTCGAGGGTATTATTTGAAGTTAAATTTATTCGCCGTATATTGTTTTCCGTGTGGCAACGAAATAAGTAAACCACCTCCCCCTCTCTTACCCGTGAGTGTCATAAAACGACTCATCATCATCTCAGCCTATATATGTCCCACTGTTGGGCTCGGGCCTCCTCCATAATGAAAGGGTAATTGACCTACTATACCACGCTGGTCAGACGTATTGGTATAGGGTTTTATTTCGTGTTTTTCTTCTCTCGCATAGATGTTATATGCGTTTTATATCCCTTAGTCGTCTCGTACGATCACCCACGGGTAAAATAGGGGGTGAATTATATTCTTACTCCGTCACCAAACGAAAAGAAAAAAGACGACTAGTGAAATTATATGCACATAAAATCTATGCAAGTGAAGTAAAACTTGATATGAAACCCTATACCGAAACGTCTGACCAGCGTGATATAGTAGGTCAATTTCCCTCCTATTGTGGCGAAGAGTCGAGCCCAACAGTGGGACGTATGAGCTGGAATGGATATTGTTTGTCATATGGTAACGAAATAAGAAAACAATTCACCGCCCCCTCTTGCCCGTGGATGTCGTTAAAGGCGATTAAAAGATATATTATCCATATGGCAACTATAGGGTGGAATTTATAGGGTGAATGTGAATGGAAGTGTTAGAAGGGGAAGACCAAGGCGGCCGTTCCACGTCCAAAATGGAGACGTCTTTAAGAAAGACCCGGTTTTAAGTACCTTGCACGCAAGAGATGGCAAACTCGAAATCGAACCCTGTATCAACCCGTCTGATAAGCGTGGTATAGTAGATAAATTCCCTTCTATTGTGGGGAAGGTTTAAGCCCAGCAATGGGACGTATATGGGCTGTAATGACGAAGAAATTTTCCAATTCTTTTGCGTTAAAATTAAATACGTTAAGTTTTAATAACTTTGTAAAATTACTTCTAACGTTTACGCTAGTATTATAAACAAAACTACTTTACGGATTAAGTTGGACGTGAGACATCTTAGTCCGCCCGTGATCATGAACGTTGTAAAGTGTAAACGTCGGGCAATCCAAAATCAACCAACGTGATAAAATATATAAGTAGTTTTATTTCATCATCATCATCATTTTTATTAGTTCATCTAATTGCTAACTCTATAATAAAATTGATATGATTGATTGATTGATTGATTGATATCTATCACTTGATTATGGAATGTGAAAAGAACAAGAGTGAAAGAGAATTGCTGATTGATAATCTGAATATTAATAGAGTTGACGTGGGAGTTTTTAATAGCATTTTAGCTGAACCTAAATCAAAATCTGCACAGCAGGTATTTCAATTGGTTTCTGCAGCTTTTATTTCACTTTTTACCTTAATTTTAAGATGTAGGAGACGATACACACGCTTTAGGGTATGATTAGGCTGACTTGCTTGATTTTATTTCTTTATGAGCCAAAAGCCTCCACTATGGAGGCTTTTGGCTCATAGAGAAATAAATATATATATATAGAAATAAAATTTAAAAAGAAACCTTTTTTTATTTACTTTTATCTTATACTTATCTTTAAACGAGCAATTCTTGTATAAATATATACATATATACATATATTCAGGATCTCAGAAACGGCTCCAACGATTTTCATGAAATTTAGCATATTAAAGAGCCAAAAAACTGATCTAGCTAGGTTTTATTTATACAAAATGTTGTTTTGTCGGTGTTTTTAGCTAATCCATACAATGACATAAAATGCCACTAGAATAGGAATTTAAATTTAGCCGTCGCCGTCAAGAGTGACAATAGCTCAGTTGGGAAGTTGTCCAGTCGCATACAAACAGCGTGACATTAAATCTTGGTGTTATTATTATTCTGTTTTTGTAGTTTTTCATATTTTTTTCATTATTTCATCATTTTTATACAATTTACCAAAAAAAAATATACTGAGCAAAGCTCGATCAACCAGATATTAAAACTAAAGAATCATCCCACGCATTCAAGATTCATCATCAAGGAATTAAAATATAATAGTATGTAGATATTATCAATAGTTTCATATACTACGGCAATTGATTCTGCCGGCCTCTCACAAACTGTTCTGTGGTTGACTATTAACAATGATTTGACCTTATTTGGTGACACCTACGCAAATTCTACGGGTTTTATTTTGTTTTGTACGTTTGAACTAGTATGGATATTACCTGTTTGACGCATTATGCTTTTATTTTCGAAATAAAGTTCTTTTTGGGAACTTTAAAATTCTAATTTGCAAACTTTTTCTGTGACGAAATGTTCTTGAGAAAAAGAGATTAAATGACTTATTGAGCAGTGATTAGACAGTTTCCCTGTAATACAAAAGTTTCATTTCTGCCGTATGTCTTTACGAAACCATGTCCATTTTTTTAAAACAATTTGATTTATGGAAATAATCCTTGTATTGTGGAGGATTTTTTCGTGTGGTAACCAAATAAGAAAACAATTTGCCACCCACTATCTTCCTCTGGGTGTCGTAAAATATGATTAAGGAATATTGTGGTATAGTAGGTCGATTTTACTTTTATTAGAAGAGGCTTGAGCCTAACAGTGAGATTTATATTGACAGAGTTTATTGCAGGGACCTAAACAAACATGCTCAAACACAGAACAAAAATTTGTTATATAAGGAAAAACCGAATTATACCTACCTGTACCAGGTACCCAGCAGTGGCATCTGTATAGCGTGAGAAGAAGAAGAAGAACAAGGAAAGTAGCTGAGCAAGAGTTTATTTATTCTTCCTTAGAAGTGGCAAATTAAACATACGTGTCTTCATCTATGGTAATATATGTCTTTCTGTGTGGTGACGGAGTAAGAATACAATTTACCACTCCCTATATTGCCCGTAGATGTCGTAAAAGATGACTAAGGGATATAATATAACTTTTGTTCTAGTGAAGTAAAACTCAAAATAAAACTCTATATCAACATGTCTGACCAGCATGGTAGAATAGGTCAGTTTCCCTCTTATTGGGGAGGAAGCTAGTTACAATTATATGCATAAAAATCGTCGATAAATTCGAAGTATTTGTTCAGGTCTTCTAATTTTTGATATCATCCACATTAGACTAACGCCCTAATATGCGCTTGGCGCCAGACAGTCGCTGCCAGATTGCAAACGCACCGTTACACCTCATAAATGGCGCAAGTATTGAGAGATGGCGGCAGCGTGAGCGGACGCGAGTTCACCTTCATCATTACAGTCTATATCCATTTAGATGTAGGCATCCCTCATGTTACGCCACAGAGTGCGGTCTTATGCCGCCTGCATCCAACAACGCCCAGCAGCTTTCACCACGGCATCGTTTCATTTTCATCACAGCTCATATACATTCCACTGCTGGACTAAAGTTCCCTCCATAATGGGAGGGAAATTAACCTACTATACCAAAATGGTCAGACGGGCTGATACAGGGAATTTATTATGAGTTATTTTTCAATCTATACAAGATAGATGTTATCGACAATAATCCCTTAGTAGTCTTTTAAACACCCACGGGCAAAATAAGAGATGGTGATTCGATGAATATTCTTTATTCTTAGTCATTGTATTCTGTTATGACACTTAAACAATCCATATTGAACTGAATGACCTTTACCAAGCGATCCTTTTCCAAGTGGTGGTTAAGTTAGAATAGTATTCACCACCTCCTTTCCTACCAATGGCTGTAGTAGGTAGTTCATTCTCCTTCCCACTTTGGATAAGGCCCTAGCTTAGGAATGACACGTATGTGACCTCAGAAATAATGTTAGTCTGTGCCTTGTCCCTATAGTGTAGTGACGGAATAAAAATACATCTCAGTACCCCCTCTTTTGCCCGTGGTTGTCATAAAAGACAACAAAGGGATTTAACAAGCAGATGCATGCGAAATGAAACCCTATGCCAACACGTCTGCGCGACGGCGACCGACGTCCCGGGACAGGGATGTCGAGAGGTGAGGGTACCCGAAATGGTATTCCGTCGGGCCGACCACTGACGAGTCAAGTCACCCTGCTCCGGTGGTCGGCCCAACGACGAAGGCGACGTAGGTACAGGTGGGTTATGGGCCCGCGCACCGTCCTTTCGTCGCCCAGGACGGAATGGACTGTATGTGGGCTTACATCAAAAAAAAAAATGCAAACACGTCTGACCATCATGGTATAGTAGGTCGTATTTTCTCCCAAAATGGAGAAGATTCGAGCCCAATAGCGAGACGTATATGACCTGTGATGATGATAATGATGATGGAGAAGACCTTAGCTCAAGGATGGGACGTATGTGGCCTCTAAACAAAATCGCAGTTGGCGAGGCCTACGCCCTATAGCCAGACTTCGATAAATAATAATAGAAATAGTAATTATATGAATAGTACTAGCAACCCGCCCTCGCTTTGCTTCGGTTTTAGTCGTTTTACCCGCGTAGTTCCCGTTCCCGTGGGAATACCGGGATAAAATATAACCAAGTTTACGCCCTGATATTATAGCTTTCCATTGGTGAAAGAATTTTTGAAATCGGTCCAGCCGTTTTGAAGATTACCCGGAACAAACATACAGACAGACAGGCAAAAATTTTTTAATCTGTATTTTAGGCATAGGTATCGTGCAAATAACCGTGTGAGCATGAAAAAAGCCTATTATTTTGATATTACAAACAGACACTCCAATTTTATTTATTGGTATAAATTTATATGAATAGTATTTATATGAATAAAATAATAACAAAGGTTAATGGTAAAAGAGCGCTAAAGAATTTTATAGGTATATTTATCAGAAATCTTGTAAGTACGATTAAAGTTCGCCCATAACAAACAAACTCAGGTAAAAAAAACTTAGAAAAAGAATTTATCAAAAAGCACTTGTGTTCGTAAAAACTCACTGACCGACAGCCGCCGACCCGGTCGTTATAAGTTGTAAGTTTATAACTTGTTCCAACCAAGTTTAGGGCGATGATTTGTTGAGTAGTACCAGGGTTGACTGCTTATCATACCCGAATATATTTTTTGCTCAGAATAACTAAGCATCAAATTAAGTTACGGTTACCTTTTTAATAATATCCGGGTATTTATACCATTTGCTGACAATATATTGAAATAATACTATATAATATAAGTATTACTATTATAAAACTGAAGAATTTCTTTGTTAGTATGTTTAAACGCGCTAATCTAAGAACCACCTAGACTACAAGCATTAAAACCCCGGTACCATAATTTCGTATGGTGATGGAGTAAAAATCCACTCCCTATCTTACCCCTGGATGTGGTAAAAGACGATTAAGGGATATAATATGCACATAATATCTGTGTAAAATACGAAAAACTTGAAATAAAATCCTATACCGATATATCTAACCAGGATGGTATTGTAGGTCAATTTCATTCCTGTAGGGGAGGAGGCTCAGGCCAGCAGTGGGACGTATATGCACTGAGATGATGATGATGATTACTATTATAAAGCTGTAGAATTTCTTTGCTCGTATGTTTAATCTGAGTACCACTTTTTTTTTCTTTTTTTTGGGTTGGGCTACAACCATTAGAACCCATACCATATTTCCGTGTGGTGACGGAGTAAGAATACAATTCATCATCTTTCACGTGGATATAGTAAAAGATGACTAAGGGATATAATATCCACATAACATCTGTGCAAGAGGCGGAAAATTCGAAATAAAACACTGCCAACACGTTGAACCAGCGTGGTATAGTAGGTCAATTTCGCTACTGTTGGGGAAGAGACTTAATCCCAGCAGTGGGATATGTATGAGCTGAGACGACCATATAAAGATCGAAAAATTGTATTGATTC
The DNA here is from genome assembly GCA_032191425.1 of Lymantria dispar. NCBI lineage: Eukaryota > Metazoa > Arthropoda > Insecta > Lepidoptera > Erebidae > Lymantria > Lymantria dispar. The sequence continues at coordinate 8,302,530 of CM063468.1, read as the reverse complement.
AGATAGGATGTCTCCCGAGAAATATGCATTATCATGGTGCTCTTATCCCAATTACTTGGAGTCGAAGCAAGAGGTTTACTATAATGCTTATTGAAAAATATCTTGGCAATAATTTTACGACCGGTCGCCTGTCTGACATCAACACTTCTTAAAATGTAATTGTTGAACAAATGGCATTAGATGGATTGGCTCAGGTCGATTTAAAGCTCGCCTGATGTCGCCCTAGCCGAGGCCCTGAGTGTCTGGACCGGAAAATAGTCCGTCACCGGTAGAGAGGCTGACGGCGCAAGGACTACTGACATTCCAGGAGGGCGTTAGAAAGTGAGGGTACCCGATAGGGTATCCCGCCGGTGGTCAACCCAATGGCGTAGGAGAGAGGCTACGATGGGTTATGGAGCCGCGCACCGTCCTTTCATCGCCCATAGCTCACCTAAAAAAATCGATTTAAAGCTCATAGTCGTCTTTTACGACACCTACGGGCAAGAAAGTGGATGGTGAATTTCATTCTTACTCCGTCACCATACAGAAGAATACAAGTTTCTTTAAAGTGTTAACCCTAACAGAATAGACAAATAGGTATCACTACCTTGACCAAATGTCAACACACTCGAGCAACAGGCAAATATTGTTAAACAACTTGTTTTACTTAAAAGTTCTTGTCAATATTCAAATATTTTTGAAGCTTTCCAACGACATAAGTACTAGTCACTCTTTATTTTTGCTTTGGGCGGGCTATAGTTTGGTCACACGCTGTCTCGTTCCATCCAAGGTGATGAAAGGGTGGTCCCATAACTCACGATATTCCCTTTTACCATAGGGCCAATCGCTGGTGGCTGGTGCTAGGAATTCGCCTTAACGTTAGTGGCCTGTTCAGGCAAACGTAGCCAGCCCGGAGTGCTAGTCACTTACTACAGTTGATACTTTCTTTCCCGTGAGTATAATAAATAGGGATGTGACTTTGAGGGAAAATAATCGATTTTTAAATAATCGATTAAAAAAAGGTCATCATAATCCTGTTGGGATACCAACAGGATTATGATGACCTTTTTTTTTAGGAAATGTGAGCTTTATTTTTTAATATGGTATGAAACAATTGTGATGACCTTTTTTTAGCAAATCTGGCAATGAATAATCGATTAATTTCGATGGAATTTCGAATAATAAAAAATCGATTAATAATCGGTTTTTATTATTTTGATAATCGATTGTAAAAATCGATTATTAATCGATTATTTTTTTGTAATAATCGATTATTATAAAAATCGATTATTTTTTCACATCCCTAATAATACAAACTACGCATGTCAGAAGTGAAACTTCTGCGGTACCACGTGTTTTTTTTTGTATAGGTATGAACCGAGATGAAGGACGTTAGATTTAATATTAATGTACTATAAAACTATACATATAATCGCACATCAACTACATGGCAACTAAAAAAGAAAACTTCTCCTTTATCACAAAAACAGATTGAATGCATACCCACTTTACGTACGTAGGCGTTTTAGTTTCTTAGAGAACACGAGACGGAAACGATTATTTAATATTACTACACAAATGTCGTAGACACATGAAATTTGCGGGTGACGTGACCGGGGATTAGTCCGTCACCCGTGAGAGGCCGACCGCGTGAGGAAAGACCAACGTCCTCCCCGAGGGGGGTACGTCGGTCGATGGGAGGGTACCCCAATAGGGGGTATTCCGTCGGGCCGACCACTGATGTCAAGTAACCCTGCTCCGGTGGTCGGCCCAACGACGAAGGCGACGTGGTTTTCGGGTGAGTTGCGGGTGTTGCGTGCTTGCGCCCCTCTGTCGCCCCGGACGGAGTGGTGCGAGGAGCGCGCCGTCCGCAGCCCATCCCCAAAAAAAAAAAAAGATATGTAATTTCATCCATAAATACTTACACTATTGAATACATTGCGATGTATAAAAAATTGCAATAAGGGTAATTTCCACTCAAAATAACACCTCACATTTAGAAATAAATCCATGTCTATATTTTATCCTGGCAATGGGAAGGACACATCCCTCGACGAACCGACAACCGCTTGGGGAAAAAGGCTCTCGAGTGGCGACCACGTTTCGAACGAAGCAGTGTAGGACACCCCCTAACTAGGTGGACCGACGGCCTGATGAAGGTTGCTGGGCGTCGTTGGATGCAAGCGGCATAGGACCGCACTTTGTGCCGAAATATGAGGAGACATACGTACAGCAATGAACGATTGTATGCTTACTATTGATGATGATTTAAACCTACTCTAAAGTATCATAATGCAGCAGTAACCATTATATAAAGATTATTAGTCGGCTTTAAAAATATAAGCGTCAAAACGATGCTAACACATTAGATACAAGCTAGACCACTCACTTTAAAAAAACAGCGCCATCTATTGAGCGATTACTAACGATTTCTTTCACCATTCTATTATTGAAAACATCTTTCGAAGTTGGAACTCAGATTACAAATTTAAAATCTTATTTTATAGTGAATTAACTACGAGCTGGACATTATTTCTTTTTTGGTATTGCTTTTTTTGGTTCACCAACTACTCCTTACAGCTCGTTTGCCACCGCAAACGAGCACACAGCACACTTGGTGTTAAGTAATACTGCCGTTCATGGCCTATGCTAGATCTTAGACCTACCGTGAAGCAAGTAAACGGAGTATGAATGTGTCAATTAGGTTCGGTGATTTTAAACCCACTACGCAAACACCGTCAGAAAGTTGACCTGCCTCCTATCTCGCTCACCGAGCGAAGTGCAGTTACAAATTGCTTCTATTCAGACGTCGATTTTTTGCAAGAGTGTGGTACTCTACCCCGGAGGGACTGGCCTACGACTATAGACAGTGTGATCCTACCTGATCCTAACTGTATATTTAAGTGCAAAGAAAGGTTATGTTATATGTATTTATGGTGACGTATTTGTGGAGATATGCGTGTAAAGAATTATATATATCGTATTTCCCAGGATTGGTATTTCTTCTTACTTCAGCCAGTGGGATGTTAACTGAAGCCCATGAAAACCCGCTGTGCGTCATTCTGCTATCATACTTACAAGTAACGTACAAAAATAAATAATAGTTCAAAAAAACTAAAAAATACGCTTTTGAAGAAAATCCAACTAAAAAATAGAAAATAAATTTTTAAAAATTTGAATTAAGAATAGTGTATATAAGAAAAAAATATTTTTTATTGTAAAAAAAGCTGGCACCCCACGTGGTGACAAAAGGAGGCATACATTAAAATCATTTATTATCATATACCCCGTAAATGCATTTACAATATTGCCAATATTAACACAATTAAATTAAATTTAGCTAATAAACTACCACCAAATGAGAATGCAATTGATTCTGAGAAGATTCGGCAAAAAACTCAGTGGGCTTGTCTATTATTGTCTTTTTTTTTCTTAATAAATATAAAATTGTTTATAACATGTCTTGTAAATACTAACGCCAGTATGATGTTGTTCAAACCGTAAGATATGTAATATAATTCATATATATAATACAATGGTTTACGGCTGGATCAGTGTGCCTACTCTTGAATCTCGATTCCAATCCTAAACCCAATCGCAGCCCGAATTTGAGCAAATTTGGTACTCTTGAAAGCGACACTAGCGCACTATTGGAATCAAATTCGGTAGAATATTTTTGAAGTAAATGAATTCGACTCTCGTCGATTAAATCAAATATTTGCTACTCCCGACGCGATTTTGATGTAGTTTAAAATCGTTAATGTTGCACAATTGCAAGAAAGCGTCTTTGTAGCGATCGAGTTCGATAACGTTATTAATTTAAAATAAGAAAACACGACACGTTTGGTGAAAATAACAATGCCAAACGCGAATAATTCATTCTCGATTTTGTTCAAGAGTACCAAAAATAAATTCGGTGAGATTGGAATTGAATCGGATTCGAAATTAGAATGGATTTCCAAAGTAGGCACACAGATCCGACAATCGGCACCTGATCATGAGTTAACTACTACTAGAACAGCGATCCATTTTACCGTGCAGTGACGGAGTAAGAATACAATTCATCACTCCCTATCTTGTCCGTGGATGTCGTAAAAGACGACTAAGGGATATGATATGCACATAACATCTGTGCAAGAGAAGGAAAACTCGAAATTAAACCCTATATCAACACGTCTATAGGTAAAGCAGGTATAGTAGGTCAAGTTCCCTCCCATTGTGGAGGAGGCCCGAGCTCAACAGTGGGACGTATGTGGGCTGTGATGAAATATAAAATTATTTACAACATGTCTTGTGAGTACAGGGCTAGTAATGCCCTTCAAACTGCAAGATCTATACCAATAAATAAAATTGGAGTGTCTGTTTGTAATGTCAAAATAATAGGCTTTTTTCATGCTCACATGGTTATTTGCACGACACCTATGCCTAAAATAGCAATTAAAAAATTTTTGTCTGTCTGTCTGTCTGTTTGTTCCGGGTAATCTTCAAAACGGCTGGACCGATTTCAAAAATTCTTTCACCAATGGAAAGCTATAATATCAGGGCGTAAACTAGGCTATATTTTATCCCGGTATTCCCACGGGAACGGGAACTACGCGGGTAAAACGACTATAACCTATAACCGAAGCGAAGCGAGGGCGGGTTGCTAGTATGTAATATAATTCACATTTATAATGTAATGGATTATAGCTGGACCAGATCACAAGTTAACTACTAAAGCAGCCATCACTTCTCTTAACCACTATGGAGGGAAGGGAGCCTAATAATTAGCCTAGATATTTATATGCAAATAATCGGTGAATATAAAATGCTCAAATATATGTATATTTATAAGCATTCACTCAAAACAAATCCATTCGTCGAGAATACGATTCAATCCGCCGGGAACTCGGAAATAAATAAAACTTATAGTTTTCTATTCAAATCCCGGCTTGCGAAATTTAATCTAAACTTCGCGGAATATTCAAAATGTTATTAGGTTGCGTTTCCTTTAGTAAGAAGATTTTAAAGTAATCATGCCTTGTTACTTTAAAATAGTATACTAAATTATATGGAATGGGGCTATTAAAAAAATATTAACGTACTAGCAACCCGCCCTCGATTCGCTTCGGTTTTAGTCGTTTTACCCGTGTAGTTCCCGTTCCCGTGGGAATACCGGGATAAAATATAGCCTAGGTTACTCTCTAATATTATAGCTTACATTGGTGAAAGAATTTTTGAAATCGGTCCAGCCGTTTTGAAGATTACCCGGAACAAACAGACAGACAGACAAAAAATAAAGTGATTTTTAGGCATGTGTATAGTGCAAATAACCGTGTGAGCATGAAAAAATCTAATAATTTGGACATTACAAACAGACATTACAATTTTATTTATTGATATAGATGATGACGGAGTAAGAATACAATTCACCGCCGTTTTTCTTCCCCATGGGTGTCGTAAAAGACGATTAATATAATATGCAGATAACATCGATGTAAGTGAAGTAAAACTCGAAATAAAACCCTATATCAATCCGCCTGACCAGCGTGGTATAGTAGGTCAATTTTACTCACAATTTGGAGAAGTCTCGAGGCCAGTAGTGAGACATAAATATGAGCTATGACTTGCCAGAGCATAGCCTCTCCACAAAACTAGACTTCTTCTCCTAAGAAATGAGGATTTTGGTCTGATATTCCATGGGTTTTTGGAGTTAACTTTTTAACGTCAGAATATCTTACCGACGTCCTCCCCGAGGGGGAGACGTCGGTCGATAGGAGGGTACCTCACGTAGGGGGTATTCCGTCGGGCCGACCACTGATGTCAAGTAACCCTGCTCCGGTGGTCGGCCTAACGACGAAGGCGACATGCATCGTGGGTGGGTTGCGGGAGTTGTGTGCTTACGCCGCTCTGTCGCCCCGGACGAAGTGGTGCGAGGAGCGCACCGACCGCAACCCACCCCCAAAACAAAATCAAAAAAACGTCAGAATATCTTAAATTAATCATCATCACAACTTATCTACGTCCCGCTGCTTGACTCGGGCCTCCTCCACAATGGAAGTGAAATTGGCCACGCTAGTCAGGCGAGTTGGCATTGGATTTTATGTTGAATTTTTCTTTTCTTGAATAGATCATCATCTCAGCCCATATACGTCCCACTGTTTGGCTCGGGCTTCCTCCATAATGGAAGGGTAATTGACCTACTATACCACGCTGGTCAGACGTGTTGGTATAGGGTTTTATTTCGAGTTTTCCTTCTCTCGCATAGATGTTATATGCGTTTTATATCACTTAATCGTCTTGTACGATCACCCACGGGTAAGATCCGTCACCACATGGCAAGAATCTTGAATAGATGTTATCTGCATATTGTAATCCCTTATCGTCTTTTACGACACGAAAGGGGGTGTGAATTGTATTCTTAATCTGGCCGACCATAACCATATTGGTCGGATGTGTAAAAATAGGGTTTTATTTCAAGTATTCTTTCTCTTGCATAGATATTATTTACATACTAGCAACCCGCCCTCGCTTCACTTTGGTTATAGTCGTTTTACCCGCGTAGTTCCCGTTCCCGTGGGAATACCGGGATAAAATATAGCCAAGTTTACGCCCTGATATTATATCTTTCCATTGGTGAAAGAATTTTTGAAATCGGTTCAGCCGTTTTGAAGATTACTCGGAACAAACAAACAGACAGACAGACAAAAATTTTTTATTCGCTATTTTAGGCATAGGTGTCGTGCAAATAACCATGTGAGCATGAAAAAAGCCTATTATTTTGACATTACACACAGACACTCCAATTTTATTTATTGGTATAGATTTTAATCCCTTAATCGTCTTTACGACATCCACGGGCAAGAGATGAGTTGGTGAATTGTATTCTTACTCCTTCACCACACGAAAAAGAAGAATTTTTGGATAACTTAAATATATAAATGGGCCATCGTTGGGCCATTGTGTAAAGGAGGCATAAAATTTGCTAACAGCATTATAATTCTGTCCGCAAAAAGGGTTACTACGTCAAAGGGTTAACATATGAAATCTTATTAACATGTTTTGTCGAACTCGTAAGGGCACAGAATTTCTATGTATTTATATCGTGACATGATATCTATGTTAATATTTTATTGAAGTTATGATCATCATTGCAGCTCATATACGTCCCAATGTTGGGCTAGAGCCTCCTCCATAATAGAAGGCAAATTAACCTTACTATACGATGCTGGTCAGACAGGTTGGTATAGGGTTTATTGCCAGTATTTCTCCTCTTGCATAGATGTTATAGGCGTATTATCCCTAGCCGAGGCCACGGGTGACGTGACCGGGGATTAGTCCGTCACCCGCTGAGAGACCGACCGCGTGAGGAAAGACCGACGTCCTCCCCGAAGGGGGGACGTCGGTCGATGGGAGGGTACCCCACGTAGGGGGTATTCCATCGGGCCGACCACTGATGACAAGTAACTCTGCTCCGGTGGTCGGCCCAACGACGAAGGCGACGTGGTTTTCGGGTGGGTTGCAGGTGTTGCGTGCTTACGCCCCTCTGTCGCCCCGGACGGAGTGGTGCGAGGAGCGCGTCGATCGCGGTACAACCCAAAAAAAAAAAATAGGCGTATTATGTCCCTTAGTCGTCTTTTACGACATTTACGGACAAGATAGGGAGTGGTGAATTATATTCTTACTCCGTCACCACACAAATGAGAAGAATACAATTCACCACCCTTCTGTTACTCTTGGGTGTCATTAAAGACGACTAAGATATAAAATATGCATATAACATCTATGGAAGAGAAGAAAACTGGAAATAAAATACCAACTGGAAATAAAATACCAACTGGAAATAAAATACCAACTGGAAATAAACACTATACCAACACATCTAACCAGCATAGTAGGACTGTTGGTCGTCGATGGCCTCCTTCAGTGAGGCTGTCATGACAAGGAAGGAGGCCGCGGAGCGGGCACGCGAGGCGCTTGCGTCCGCTGACTCGCTCCGCCGGCGACGACCAGGGAGGAGGAGACGCCGCTATGCGCTCCTCCACCCACCGCTCTGAATAATGACAGGACGTGGCCATACGGCCAAGCGTTGGGGTGTCGGGGATAGAATGTTGTCAGACGATCTCTCCGGCACCTCGTAAAAGCGCGGAAGGGGCCGCTGTGGTTTTAGTGGGTATTTCGGTCATTTCTGTGGCCGGCGAGTCCCACACACACTCCCCTGTCTGAAACCGGCGGGGGATAGTGCCTAAATGCATTTCAACAGCGTGAAAAAATAAAAATAAAGCGTAGTATAGTAAGTCAATTGCCTTGCTGCTGTGGAGGAGGCTCGAGCCCAACAGTGAGGCGTATATGATCCGAAATAATGATGATACTTCTTTTGGAACATTAGGGGAAAAAGATGAGAATATTTTACGATTTAATATTTTATTTACGATCCGCGCGCACATCGCCATAAATGTCAACTAGATAATGCATTATAATAAAACTTTCAATGTATTAAATACCTTTTTTTCTATTATTAATGCTGCTTTTTTTTACAAATGTAAGATAACGCGAAGGATAATTCTTAATATCTGGTTGACCGAGCAACAAAAATATTTTTGTTGTATTTTTGTCGAATTTATTTAGATATATATTAATAAAAAAAAATTAAATAATGAAAAAGATATAAAAAATTACAAAAAGAGAATAATAATAACACCGAGATTCGATCCGACGCTGTTTGAATGCCAAAACAATACTAAAATAAAACCAGACAGCACCCCAACTGAGCTATCGTAACTCATGACATTGACGTCTAAATTTGAATTCATATTCTTTTAAAATTTAACGTCATTGTATTGTTTTGCTAAAAACATCTACAAAACAACATTTTCTATAAATAAAACCTAGTTAGATTGATTTTTTGGCCTCGAAACCTCTAGTATGCCAAGTTTCATCAAAATCGTTGGTGCCGTTGCCGAGATGCTGAATATATATATATAAATACATAGGTATATATATATATATATATATATATATATATATATATATATATATATATATATATATGTATATATATATATATATATATATATATATATATATACATATATATATATATATTGCTCGTTTAAATATATAAGATGTACATACATAGATATGGATGTAAGAAGCTTTCCCTTGCCCGTCGTAGCTCATAGATACGGTGACGAGATGCAATACATACGGGAACCTCAGATAAAGTTTCATTCAGACTCAGCAGAAAAAACATTTGTGGATTGCACAAAGAGTTGTCCTACGTTGTCCACAACAATACACGATACATGATACTAGAGGGACAATACTTCATACATCCTTATATCATCATTTGTCATCATCCCACGCTCAGTGGGGAAGACACAACATGTTTTTATCAAATCAAATCATTTGTTCTGCATAGGCCCCTTAAGGGCACTTACATATTGTCAAATTACATAACGTTTGAACACATTACATTAATCTACCACCGGATCGGAACGCGGCCACAAACTGAGAAGATCCGGCAAGAAACTCAGCGGACAGTAATTTTTTTCTTTAATCTTTTAAATATACATATGCTTCGTAAAACATATATGGTATTAGCTCCAATGTGAAGTTGCCCTTCTGAACTGAAACTGTCCTTCGAAATTGTATATATGTATAAATTTTCAAAATTTAGTACAAGACAAAAAGAAATAATTAAAGAATTAAAGAAAGGAAGAAAATATGGCTGGACCAGATCCCACAAGCAGCACCCGATCAGGAGTTAACTACTAGAGCAGCCATCACTCTCCTCATCCAAATTAGAGGGAAGCAGCACCTTATTCGGTGAGCATGACCAAACCATAAATAAAAAAAACGAACTACAACTACTACTACACTATAAAATAAACTACGAACTATAGCAGGTATATGCTAAAAACATGGAAGTATTAAATACTACGTAGTACTTAATACTTCCATGGCTAAAAAAGAGACCTTCTATTGACACTTATCAGCCGTCATATCTGCACTCACTCCTTTCATATGCATATCCTCATTCCACAATCCATCCATCTCTTTTCGTGTCTCCCATGATTCTTACGTCCATCCGCAAACATATTGACAACCTTCCTCATCACATATCCATACCAAGACAATCTCGCGCTCCTAATCTTCTCTATCATCGGTGCCACTTTTCATACATCCGTATACGCAGTCAAATTAAAAATAATTACAGTAGTGAGCTTGGGAATGCGAAGCTATGGCAAAAATAAAGTTTTGTTGGTGTTTTCTGCTGATTTTCTCGACTCTTTACAATTTCCACGCAAAATTTCCAACAGCAAATTTGAAGTTTTAGAACTGTACACGTTTTGTGGTAATAGGCATGCGTTCAATTACGCGAATCTAAGGATTACTTGTCGAAATATGAAAGAAAAATCTTTGTTTAACAATTTATGGAGAAGGCTATAAATAAATAGATTTGAATGATTCAATTCTAATTTCAAATGTATGTACATTACTGGTAGTAATTAAAAAATTGTTTATATTTTTTTTTATTAGCAACCCGCCCTCCCTTCGATTCAGTTCCAGTGGCGTTACCTGCGTAGTCCCTCTGTTCCTGTAAGAATACCGAGATAAAATATAGCCTATGTTACTCCCTGATATTATAGCTTTCCATTGGAGAAAGAATGTTTGAGATAGCTTTGGTTCTTTAAGCGGGAAAGAGTTACAAACAAACAAACTTACTTTCGCATTCATAATATTAGTAAGGATTATCTAAAACTAGAATATAATTGAAGCGTCAAATAAATATACATTCTTTATTGCTGCACTACTGGGTTCGAGCCTTCTTCACATTAGAGGGGAAATCGATCTAACATGATGGTGAAACAGATTGGCATATGATTTTATTTCGAGTATTCCATGTCTTGCTCCAATTTTCATACAATATCTATATTGTATGAAAATTATATCCCTTAATCGTCTTTTACGACACACACGAGCAAGACATGATGACGAATGATTATTAAGTCCATTATCTCGATCAACACCATGTACATAATAAATAGTTTACGAAATAAAGATGTACTACAATGCCTTAATATTTGTTGCATATAAGCAGAGATATAATTCGACTATATATTGGCACATAAATTTTAATCCTACATTTTTTGTAGCTGTTGATGGCAAACGTCCGTGTGGTGACGGAGTAAGAATACAATTCACCACCCCCTATCTTACCCGTGGGTGATCGTATGAGACGACTAAGAGATATAAAACGTATATAACATCTATGCGAGAGAAAGAAAACTCGAAATAAAACCCTATACCAACACGTCTGACCAGCGTGGTATAGTAGGTCAATTACTCTTCCATTGTGGAGGAGGCCCGAGCGCAACAGTGGGACGTATATGGGCTGAGATGATGACGATGATGATGATGACAAACGAGCTAACAGCACACCGCATAGTAAGTGGTACTGACGCTTATGGGCCTTTTCTACGCCAGTGTCTACCAAATTGAAGAGAGTGCAAATGCGTGTAATGAGGTTCGGTCATACTAAAGGCCACCATATGCAAGAAGTCTCAGAAAGTTGGACTTAAGCCTCGCTCGCTCACCTAATGAAGTGCAGTAATAAATTGCTACGGCTTACGCCGAACAAACCGGCCCGCGGCTGTAGACAGACGATTATCAACAGATGGAAGGTGGCTGGACGGATTCATGCTGTTCTACCATATATGTAGAGCATGAATCCATTAATAATAGGTACACAGAATTAACTACAGCTAGTTGCTTGCTTGTTAATACGCTTTTATTAGCTTCAGACGTATCTATGTTAGTATGTTAGTATGTAACGGAATCTTTGAACATGATTTTGACCCCCTTCAAAACGTCGGATTAACTCGAAATTTGGTATACTTATTAAGGACCGATGACAATTCAATATTTTAAACCGTTATCCTAACTAGAATAATCAGAGTTAGCGATTTAAGCGTATTTTTTTTAGTTTTTTTGAACTATTATATTTATTTTTATGTCTCATCATCATCATCATCTTGCTCTTATCCCAATTACTTGGGGTCGACGCAATATGTCATCTGTTTTGACATATTGCAAAAAGTTTCGGCAATGACTTTTATGACCGGCCGCCTGCCTGACGTCAACCCTCCTTGGGAATGTAATCGTTGACCCAAATGGTACCAGATGGAGTTAGTCCGGGTCAATCTAGGGCTCTTAGTCGTCTTTTACGACACCCACGAGCAAAGCAAGGGTTGGTAGTATTCGAAGCCGCTACCACACAGCAATTTATGTCTATTACTTAAAAAATATGGGAGTGCTTATAATTATCATTATGGAATTAGTTTTTTCTTTATTCCTTTTTTATATCGTTTCCCGTTATTCTTACCCTCATCTTGTTATTGGTTTCTCAATTTGAAATTAGTGCGTAAGATTATTTAATATCATAACATCATCATCATAGCTCATATACTTCCCACTGCTGGTTCGAGCCTCCTCCACAACAGAAGGGAAATTGACTTACTACACCAGACAGATATAAGGTTTCGTTTCGAGTTTTCTTTCTCTTTCATAGATTTGGTATGCATGTTATATCCGCGAGGAAAGACCGACGTCTTCCCCGAGGGGGGGACGTCGTTCGATGGGAGGGTACTCCTCAGCGGGTATTCCGCCGGGCCGATCACTAATGACAAGTAACCCTGCTCCTGTGGTCGGTCCAATGACGAAGGCGACGTGGTGTTCGGGTGGGTTGCGGGTGTGCGTGCTTACGCCCCTCTGTTGCTCCGAACGGAGTGGTGCGAGGAGTGCGCCGACCGCAACCCACCCCAAAAAAATATGCATGTTATATCCCTTAGTCGTTTTTATGACCCACAGCAAGAGAGTGGTGATGAATATTCTTATTTTGTCATAAAAAAATTGGCAATCACAGAAGTTGTAAAAAATAAAAACAAAAGTACTCAAAACTACGAGTATCATGGGAACAAAGACGAGCATAGATAAAAATTCATCATCATCATTTCAGCTTATATACGTCCCATTGTTGAGCTGAAGCCTCCTCCACAATAGGAGGGAAATTGACCTTACTGTACCATGCTGGTCAGACAGATTGTTATAGGATTTTATTTCGAGTTTTCCTTCTCTTGCATAAATCTATGCAGATTATATCCCTTAGTCGTTTTTTACGAAATCCACGGGCAAGATAGGTGATAGATGGTGATTTGTATTCTTGCTCCGTCACCACACAGAAAGATAAAAATTAATATAAAATAAATACTCAAATCACCAAAGACTAAAGAATTGTCTTTAAAAAATAACTATAATGTCCTAGAATATCTCGGTTACTTCATGAGAGTCCATTGCTAGGCACATTCCATCTAGAAAATCGGGTCAAGCATTCTTGTAATATTATCCATATGAAAACGATACTTAAATTCACCAAACCCTTATTTCGCTAGTTACTTTTAAACATATATATAAAAAATATAATAATATTACTGCCCTCTTATTATTAACAACCTTCACATCTGAACAATAAAGTTGATTTCCGCTTGGATGTATTCAGAATCGAGTTTCATTCATTACCGCCATGGTTGAAGGCAGATGAAAAATGATGTCTTTCTAAACCTCACTTCGAAGATGAAAAAGACAGTTTGAGGGACGTTATGTTTGAGGAATGGTATATATTTACACCATATATGTTAGGAAAGTGGGGTGTTACTTGTAACATTTTGTTAAGGTTATAAGTAATGGATTTCGTGGATCGATGCGTCTATAGGGGGACTCAAGATTGCGTAGTGTATCTACACAAATAAATAAAATTGAAGTGTCTGTTTGTAATGTCAAAATGATATGTTTTTATGCTCAGATGGTTATTTATATGAGTTTCGATAGCTCAGTTGGAAAGTAGTGCAGTTTCCTTTTCCCTAGCCGAGGCCGCGGGTAACGTGACCGGGGAATTAACCAGTCACCCGCTGAGAGGCTGACCGTGTGAGGAAAGGCCGACGTCCTCCCCGAGGGGGGGGACTTCAGTCGATGGGAGGGTACCCCAAATATAGTATAGTAAGTATTCCGTCGGGCCGATCACTAAAGTCAAGTCACCCTGCTCCAGTGGTCGGCCCAACGACGAAGGCGACGTGCATCGTGGGTAGGTTGCGGGTGTGCGTGCTTACGCCCCTCTGTCGCCCCGGACGGAGTGGTGCGAGGAGCGTGCCGACGCAACCCACCCCAAAAAAAAAAAAACAAAAAAAGGTGGTTATTTACAAAATACCTATGCATAAAAAGTCTGTCTTTCTATTTGTTCCGGGTTGTAATCGAAGCGGCTTATCTTAATCAGAGAGTACTGCTGGCCATTCTCCTGGTGATGCCAAGTAAGGGGTATAATTATTATCTCAACCAATATAAGCTCCATTGTTGAGCTCAGGTACTCCTTCACAATGGGAGAGAAATTGACCTATTACACCACGCTGGCCAAACATGTTGGCATAGGATTTATTTATTTTATTAACTCAATTAATTATGTAGATGAAACAACAATGCAGCCAGAGTCTGTCTAGCAAGGCTCGCTTGGTTGAGCGTGCTTGTACCGACCCCAATGTATGGAAATGAGATCTGGGTATGGCAGAAGAAGCACGAAAGTAGAATTAATGTTATGGAAATGAGAGCGCTAAGGAGCATGATTGATGTGAAATTGAGTGATAATATTGAGAACAGAGTGATTAGGGAACGTTCTGGTATGAAAGTAGATGTAATGACAAGGATTGAAAAAAGAATGTTAGATTGGTTTGGTTACGTAGAGAGATTGAATGAAAGGAGATTGACAAGGGGAATTTATAGGGCGAATGTGAACGGAAGTGTTGAAAGGGGAAGACCCAGGCGGACGTTCCATGAGCAAATTGGGGACGTTCTTAAGAGAGGCCAGGTTAAAAGTACCTTAAATCAATAACAAATGCATGAAGAGATTAATGAATGTAGAGGAGGCAAAAGCGATATGTTAAAATCGTAGCAAGTGGAGGGAATGCTCTCTGCTTACCCCCACAGGAAGGAGGCGTGAATATATGTATGCAATTAATTAATTTAAGCTGTGAAGAAGAAGAAGAAAATGAATATAACAAAAACAAACTTATGTTAAAATAGCTCCGTTCCTTTACAAATTTACAAGCATCATATTGGTGAAAGCCTGTCAAAATGCATGATTAAAGTTCAAACAGGATAGACGTTCATTTATCACTACGCCAGGCGTCAATACCTTCTCACCGTACTTTTAATGCTCTAATTTGGGTTATGAAGCGAAAATTCGGATGTGAAAACATTTAACTTATTTCATTGAATGTTGAGATTTTTTTTGATATATGAAAGCATGTATTTAGTTTGAGGTGTTATTTTTAAAGTATATTGTTATACAGATTTTCTATTCGACGTTAATGTCTATTAAAAGTTCTTATTGTTTATTCGTTATTTTATTTTCCATCCGTGTGGTGACAGAGTAAGAATACAATTCACCACTCCCTATCTTGCCCGTGGATGTCGTAAAAGGCAGCTAAGAGATATAACATGCACATAAGATCTGTGCAGGAGAAAACTCAAAATGATACCAAAAAGTCTGACCAGCTGGTCAGATGGTATAATAGGTAATAGATCAAATTCCCTCCCATTGTGGAGGAGGCCCGAGCCCAACAGTGGGACGTGTGTGGGCTGCGATGACAATAATGGTGATTATTATACAGAGTTTTTTATTTGACGTTAATGTCTATCTACGATGCAAGAAAATAAAAGCTTGAAATAAAACGCTATGCCAATACTTCTGAACAACGTAGTATAGTAGGTCAATTTCCCTAGCCGAGGCCGCGGGTGACGTGACCGGGGATTAATCCGTCACCCGCCGAGAGGCCGACCGCGTGAGGAAAGACCGACGTCCTCCCCGATGGGGGGACGTCGGTCGATGGGAGGGTACCCCAATAGGGGGTATTCCGTCGGGCCGACCACTGATGTCAAGTAACCCTGCTCCGGTGGTCGGCCCAACGACAAAGGCGACGTGGTTTTCGGGTGGGTTGCGGGTGTTGCGTGCTTACGCCCCTCTGTCGCCCCGGACGGAGTGGTGCGAGGAGCGCGCCTACCGCAGCCCACCCCAAAAAAAAAAAGTAGGTCAATTTCGCTCCGATTATAGAGGAAGCCTGAACCCAACAGTGGCATTTCTATAAACTAAGATGATAGACATAAATGCAAGAGATTGTAAATTCGAAATGAAACCCTATGCCAATATTTCTGTAATCTCACGGAAGGAGGCGGCGGATCGTGTGCGAGTAGAGCTCCTATTCGGCGACACGTTCCGCCGCCGGCGACTGGGGCGACGCAGGTGCGAGTATCTGCGCCTAATGCCACCCTAGCCGAGGCCGCGGGTGATCGGACCGGGAAATTGTCCGTCACCCGCGGAGAGGTTGACCGCGCGACTGCGACCGACGTCCCAGGACGTCGAGAGGTGAGGGTACCCGAAAGGGTATTCCGTCGGGCCGACCACTCCGACCAACAAGTCACCTCTGCTCCGGTGGTCGGCCCAACAACGAGGTGA
Organism: Lymantria dispar; assembly: GCA_032191425.1. Lineage (NCBI taxonomy): Eukaryota > Metazoa > Arthropoda > Insecta > Lepidoptera > Erebidae > Lymantria > Lymantria dispar. The sequence continues at coordinate 8,286,008 of CM063468.1, read as the reverse complement.
CGTGGGTACGGGTGGGTTATGGTCCCGTCCTTTCATCGCCCCGGACGGACTGGACCGCGCGTGCGCTTACCATAGCCCTCCCATAAAAAAAAAATGCCAATATTTCTGAACAGCGTGGTATATACGCGAATTTGCCTCCTAAAAGTGAGAAGGCCTGATCCCAAGAATGAGACTTGTATGGACTACGATAAAAACAAGGCGGTCTGAGCCCAATAGTATATAGGCTGAGATTCAAATGCTTAACACTTTCCCTGCGCCATCATTTTCAAAGTACTTTCAGCTGGTGCTTTGGAGACCTAAAAGATCTCGTAACTAACCTACCCTTTGATGCGTTTGAGACCTAATCAGTCTTCCAAAAATACGGTTTTGAAAATAATTTATATACTACTGTGAAAATAGTTATACTACTGTGCGTTGGGGACCTAATCCATCTCTAATTGTTTTTTTTATGTCCTTGAATTCACCTTTACGTAGGAAGCAAATATGTATATTTGTCTTACTCATACTTAAAGTACTTTACACGCCAGTGCCTGCCGCAAAATATGAAAAAAACACGATTATAGTCAACGCACAATACAAAAGTCCTGCAAGAGATCTGATAGATCTCGTAACGCAACGAATATGTTAACACTTATTTACGCCTACTGTCTCATGAACATTATTAACGAGTTATATATTTAAAAATAAAAAATAAATTAATTCATACTTATTATCTAAAATATAGTCACTGAGAAATGTTGTTTACTATAACAATAAATATTGTTCTATATTATATGTTTATATTGTCGTAATAGATACAATCTGACACATGATTAACGTGACTATACGTCTAGTTCTTGATGGGACAGTCCCGTTGTTTATACTCTATACAAATAAATACCGCCCGACGGCGACCGAAGTCCCGGAAAGGGGAGGGTACTCCGCGGGGATATTTCGTCCGGTTGACCACTGACGACAAGGAACTGGGCACCGGTGGTCGGCCCAACGACGAAGGCGGCGTGCTACGGTTAGGTTATGGGCCTGCGAGCCGCCTCTCTGTCGCTCCGGACGGAGCTGAGCGGCGGGAACGCTGATCATAGCCCAACCCCCCAAAAAAGTAGTGTCTGTTTGTAATGTCAAAATACTGGCCTTTTTTATGCTCACACAGTTATTTGCACGATACCTATGCCTAAAGACCAATTTAGTTGTTTTTGTTTATCTGTCTGTCTGTTTGTTTTGGGTAATTTTTAAAACGGCTGCACTGATTTGGATAATATTTTACTACCAGGTAGTTGTCTATATAAGGAGTAACTAGGGCTATATTTTATCTCGTTATTCCTACAGGAACGGGTACGTGCATAAGGCGAATGAAACCCGAAGCGAAGTGAGGACGGGTTGCTAGTACAAAATAAAAGTGTCCCATTTTTACAAAGAAATCAAAAGATTATTTGCTATACTTACCTAAAGAGCTAAGTAGAGACTTACCTCACAGCTCATATACTTTGCTAGGCTCGAGCCTCCTCATAATGGGAAGGGAGTTCACTTCGTATACCACATAGGTCAGACAGTGTGTAAGATTTATTTCGAGATTTCTTTCTTTTCATAAATGCTTTCTGGGTATCATAATTACTTAGTCATCTTCTACGAAACCCGCAAGTGAGAAACGGGATAGGACGCGGTCGCATCTTTCTACGAGGCAGTTATCTCGCAGAAGGAGGCGGTGGGTCGCGAACGCGAGGAGCACAGCCTCGACGAAGCGACCCGCCGCCAGCGACTGGGGCGGCGCAGGTGGGATTACCTGCGTGCAATGCCGCCCTAGCCGAGGCCATGGGTGACGTGACCGGGGATTAGTCCGTCACCCGCCGAGAGGCCGACCGCGTGAGGAAAGACGTCGAGGTCGATGGGAGGGTACCCCGGGTAGGGGGTATTCCGTCGGGCTGACCACTGATGACAAGTAACCAAGTGGTCGGCCCAACGACGAAGGAGACGTGATGTTCAGGTGTGTTGCGAGTGTTGGGTGCTTAAGCCCCTCTGTCGCCCCGGACGGAGTGGTGCGGAGGCGCGCCGACCGCAGCCCAACCCAAAAAAAAAAAGTGAGAAACGGGATGGTAAATCGTATTCTTCACAACAATCTCCATTTTTGATTAGCAAGGTCAATATCAACAAATGTTTTGAGAAAGTTAATGAGATAGATACTTGAAATTTTGACTTAACTGCATACTAAATATTCATCATCATCATCATCATCTCAACCTATATATGCCACTGCTGGGCTCAAGCCTCCTCCGTAATAAGAGAGAAATTGACCTTACTATACCATGCTGGTGAGACAAGTTAGTGCCTATAAGGTTTCGTTTCGAGTTTTCCTTCACTTGTATAGATGTTAGACGATTATCATATCTCTTAATCGTCTTTTACGACATCTATGGGCAATATAAGGAATTGCGAATTGTATTCTTATTCCGTCACCACACGGAACTAAATAATAATGCGTGAAATTCTCCACCTGAGTCGTAGAAGATTACCAAGGGATATATTGTGCATATTTAAAACTATGAAAGAGAAGGCAAAATCAAATTAAATCCTGTACCACTCCATCTAACTACCGTGGCATAGTAGGTCAATTTACCTTCTACTGTGGAGAAGGTTCAAGCTAAACAAAACACACACATGAGTTGAGTTGATGATGATAATTATTTTTGCAAGTATCCCGTTCTGACGTAAAATATGGTCACTTTACACATAGGCAGATAAATATAAATACACAGTAGTTTGATAATTCGAGCGTCAGTCGCTAATTAGTGAGAGTTGAAGACAGTGCAATTAGTTTTGAAAGTGATTATTCAACAAAATAAAAGGTAATTAAAACATTTCTTGCTTTTTTTACCGTTAAAAATATTTAATATTAATTTCAGAGATTTTATGGTAAATATAAGCGAACTTAACATATTAGTCACTAAATAACCTATCCATGTGATGACGGAGTAAGAATACAATTAACCACCCTCTATCATGCCTATGGGTGTTATAAGGGATATAATATGCATAAACATCAGGAATAGATGGAAAATTCCAATTAAAATCCTATACCAACCTGTCTGACCAGCGTCATCATCGCATCATCGCAGCCCACATACGTCCCACTGTTGGGCTCGGGCCTCCTCCACAATGGGAGGGAATTTGACCTACTATACCATGCTGGTCAGACATGTTGGTATAGGATTTCATTTCGAGTTTTCCTTCTCTTGCACAGATCTTATGTGCATATTATATCCCTTAGTCGTCTTGTATGACATCCACGGGCAAGATAGGGAGTGGTGAATTGTATTCTTAATCCGTCACCACACGGATAATTTTGACTTTGACTGACCAGCGTATAGTAGGTCAATTTCTCTCCTATTGTGGAGGAGGCTCGAGCCCAGCAGTGGGAATTATATGAGAAATCAGTGAGAAATTTATTTCCAGTTTTCCTCGTTTTATACATATAAATGTTACAAACATATTATAACTCTTAGTCGTCTTTTACGAAATCCGAAGACAACAGAGTGGGAGAGGGATAGGAGAATACATGACGTATTGTATTCTAATTTCATCATCACAGGACAGAATCTATACCAATAAATAAAATTGGAGTGTCTGTTTGTAATGTCAAAATAATAGGCTTTTTTCATGCTCACACGGTTATTTGCACGACACCTATGCCTAAAATAGCAATTAAAAAATTTTTGTCTGTCTGTCTGTCTGTTTGTTCCGGGTAATCTTCAAAACGGCTGGACCGATTTCAAAAATTCTTTCACCAATGGAAAGCTATAATATCAGGGCGTAAACTAGGCTATATTTTATCTCAGTATTCCCACGGGAACGGAAACTACGCGGGTAAAACGACTATAAACTATAACCGAAGCGAAGCGAGGGCGGGTTGCTAGTCTATATATATAAAAGAAAGTCGTGTTAGTTACACTATTTATAACTCAAGAACGACTGTATTGATTTGGTTGAAAATTGGCGGGGAGTAGCTTAGAACTAGGAGACGGACATAGGATACTTTTTATCCCGTTCAATCGCGTTCCCGTGTGAAGTGACATAAAACGTCAAAGAGAATACAAGTCACTATGAAACGTGATATAACAAAAACGCATTTTATATGTAATAACAAAACGCAAATGACAGCTTACTAAACGTAATTTTGTCTATGATTGAGTCTGGTTGAAAATTTGATAATTATAATTTTATTAGACACTAGCAACCCGCCCTCGCTACGCTTCGGTTTTAGTCGCTTTACCCGCGGCGTAGTTCCCGTTCCTGTGGGAATACTGGGATAAAATATAGCCTATGTTACTCCCTGATATTATAGTTTTCCATTGGTGAAAGAATTTTTGAAATCGGTTCGGTGGTTTAAGCGTGAAAGCATTACAAACAAACAAACATCCTTACTTTCGCATTTATAATATTAGTATGGATAGTGTTACCCAAAAAAGTCTTGGTCTTAGGGTCTTGGTCTTACGGTCTTGGTCTTGGTCTTGCGAGAAATGCGAGACCGAGACCAAGACCAAGACCGCTTAATTTTTGTAAGACCAAGACCAAGACTGGCCCTGCAAGACTTGAGCAAGACCAAGACTGAGCCTGCAAGAGTCTTGCGGTCTTGCATTTAATTCAAATCACCATTTTAGCTTATATACGGTCAACTGTTGAGCTCGTGTCTTCTACATAATAGGATGGAAATCGGCCGTGGCCGGAGGGGAATCGCCACGGGAATCGGCCGTGTTGGTACAGGGTTTCATGTCAAGTTTTCTTTCTCTTGCACCGATGTTATATATTACAGCCCTTAGCCGTCTTTTACGCCACTCGCGGGTAAAATAGGTGGTGATGAATTGTGTTCTTACTCCGCCACTACACGGCAAGTCAAATCAGTCTTGAGATATCAATCTATTGGCCAATCGATTCCCAATTTTTGGTGTTGGCTTTTCAGAATTACTCTTCGGAAAGGCTTAAGGACAAAAATACCGTAATCGTATCTCTGTGAGTTAGTCTTGATACGTTTCACACGAGAGTGCTCTTCCCCATTTTACATATTTATATATCCGTTTATTCATTAGCCCAACGACGTTCACTGTTGGACACAGAAATATACCTACAATTAATCTACATAAATAACACCCACACTCGCAAAAAGAATTATTATGCGTAGATTGGTATGCGTACATAATGATCGCAATGTAATAATTTTCCGTGTAGGGACAGAGTATGAATACAATTCACCACTCTCTTACGCGTGGATGTCGTATCAAATCGGACCGAGGCAATGGTGTTAGGAACCCATGAAAAAAAAATTAAATAAAAATATCGATTCGTTAATGAATTGAGTGACATGTAAAGTTTTCAATTTTTTTATCGCTTTTTCGCCTAAATCTGATTGAAATGTATAAAGTCAATGATACTTAATCTGCAACATATTCGTATTTTGTTAAATGTTCATTAGACATTGAATTAGGATTACGTTAGCATAAGCAAGACAAACTTCGCTTTAACATAAATCAGCTGATCGCCCGACGACTGTTGACGAGTCGCCTTTGTACCTACGTAACCATTGAAAGGTTCGCGCAAATCTAATACCTATTTATACTGTCGAAGCTTTATATGCCTACATATATCCTGTCTGTATATACCTACATAATGCGTAAAATTTAATGTTGAAGTTTTACATGCCTACGTGTATCCTCTCTGTATATGCCTACATAATATGTAACATTTAACTCTTAGACACACATTTTTGTAATCACTATAACTTTTATGTTATATTGTTTTTGTGTAATATACATTCTAATTATGATCTATGACCGTTGAACTACAACATACTCGAACAGTTGCCCCATAACCTGATACACCCTGTGTATATAACATATGTGCAAGAGAAGTGAAACTAGAAATAAAACCCTGTACCAACATGTCTGACTAGCATGGTATAGTAGATCGATTTTCCTCTTACTGAAAGGAAGCTTAAGCCCAGCTGTGGTACTTTTATGAGCTGTGACAATGACGACGAATATCATACATTTGGTGACCCTCTTCATAGGTATATTACCTATTAAAAACTATTATTATCCTATTAAAACTATTATTAAATTAATTATTATTATTAAAAAAATCTTATTATCCTATAAAAACTATTATTAAATTAATAGTGGACTATAGGCTAGCAGAGGGATAGATAGGATTGGATGATATTTGTATAATTTAGTGGGATTTTTCATTGCCATGATAAATGACTGTTACGTAATTCCAACTGCAAGACTTGCAAGACTTTGCGAGACTCTTGCTGCAATACCAAGACCAAGACTCGAGTGCGCAATACCAACACCAAGACGAGACCAGGTGTGCTGTTGCCAGACCAAGACCAAGACTGGTCCAAGTCTCGTCTTGGTCTTGCATTTGAGCAACACTAATTAGGCATCAATAATCAGTAATTTGTATTGTCTTTGAATCATCATTAACAATGTCATGACCTAGACGATCGAATCTTGCCCAACAAAGCCGCAATGATTCTTCCCTTAGAGACTATATTTTCGGCAATTTTGAAAATATATTTACGAAAAAATTATGGCGGTACGATGTTCGCCGGGTCAGCTAGTTATTAATAAATAATATTAATAATTATATTATACCGTGTAGTGACGGAGTAAGAATACAATTCACCGCTCCTTATCCTTCCTGTAAATTTCGTAGAAGACGACTAAGGGATATAATATGCACATAACACCTGTGCAAGGGAAGGAAAACTCGAAATGAAACACTATACCAACATATCTGACTAGCATGTTATAGTACGTCAAATTTCCTCCCATTGTGGAGGCCAGAGCCCAACAGTGGGACGTATGTGGATGATGATTATGATGATGATTATATGTATTATTATGTATTATCTATACCAATAAATAAAATTGGAGTGTCTGTTTGTAATGTCAAAATAATAGGCTTTTTTCATGCTCACACGGTTATTTGCACGACACCTATGCCTAAAATAGCAATTAAAAAATTTTTGTCTGTCTGTCTGTCTATTTATTCCGGATAATCTTCAAAACGACTGGACCGATTTCAAAAATTCTTTCACCAATGGAAAGCTATAATATCAGGGCGTAAACTAGGCTATATTTTATCCCGGTATTCCCACGGGAACGGGAACTACGCGGGTAAAACGACTATAACCTATAACCGAAGCGAAGCGAGGGCGGATTGCTAGTATTATTATATTTTTACACGTAGAGAATACAGCTATAAAAACGACTAGGAATATGGCCAGCAATACTCTCCTGGGAGATAATTTAAATGCATTATTTTAATAATTATCTTAATAATTTAATAGCATTATATATATTTTTTTGAACGTGATAATATTTAAACTCCAGTTTTTTTTTTTTGTTTTGACAGGGTTACTTGACGTCAGGGGTCGGCCCGACGGAATACCCCCTATTTGGGGTACCCTCCCATCGACCGACGTAAACCCAACGGGGAGGACGTCGGTCTTTCCTCACGCGGTCGGCCTTCTTTTTTTTTTTTTATTGCGAGCAGTGGCAAACGAGCAAACAGTACACCTGATGGTAAGTGTTGCTGTCGCTCATGGACCTTTGCAAGGCCGCTGCCTACCGCGAAGAAAGTGAAGGGAGTGTGAATGCGTGCATTGAGGCTCGGTGATACCAAAGCCACCACCAAAACTCTCCACACGCAAACACCCTCAGAAAGTTGGGCTTCCGGCTCTCTCGCTCACCGAACGAAGCGCAGTAACAAATTGCTACTACTCAGACGTCGATTTTCTGCGAGAGCGTGGTACTACCCCGGACGGACCGGCCCGCGGCTGTAGACAGATAACTGTCGACAGTGTGGTCCTACCACTAGTCTCGGCGGGTGACAGACTAATTCCTCGGTCACGTCACCCACTGCCTCGGCCACCCTACTGCACGTACGTACGCAACTCTTAAAAAATAAATAGGTAATTATGACGGTTTGTGCATTCAAATGGTGTCATAACACATTTGAAAACTTAAAAAGGTTTTAAACATTACTTTTAAAAGTATTTCGACGGTTTTTGGTAATAAAAACAAAATTTGATTTCATAGTAGTGTGCGTGTGTACATGTGTATTTTTAGATTCATGTTTCGAACGTTCGAAGTATGGACACTATACTTCTATACGTTATTATTCTAAGGGGTGGTGTATTGTATTTTCACTCCATTACTATACGGAACTACGGACTACGACGGACTACTATACGGACGGTATGATATTATTCAACCATATTTTAGCACATTTGTTAATGAAACTTTCTCTTAAAAACTAATTAACGTTTAGTTATCAACATATTCATCAATATCGTCCTCCCCATCTTGGAAGATGAAAGCGCAAATGGCCTACTATACGACGCTGGGAGGCGATTATAAGGTTTTATTTCCTTCTCTAGTATAAATGTTTATAATATATTTCTTATTTGACTTCTACGACACCATCGGACAAGAAATGGGGTGGTGAACTGTATTATTTTTCTGTCATAAAAAAATGAGCATGTTAATACGTAATAGTTATTAGTGAAACAAAATTTGCTTACTTGTCAGGACGAAGTGGTTCTTAAGACCAATTAAATTTATTTACATGAAGTAATTGTAATTTATATGATCTTTTTTAAAAATTTCTAATATTATACGACATGAGTGGTTTATTAAGAAATTCTTAATTGTCATTAACCATATAATTGACCATATAAGAAATTCAGTATAACTGTGTTAATTATTATTAAAAAAAGATTTCTCATTTAGAGCATACATGTTTAATTATATTACTATTATTTTAAAATAATTCATAAAGTATATGACTTTGTTTCCCCGTATGGTGACGGAATAAGAACGGAATAAGACAATTCCTCACCCGTTATTTTGGCCGTGGGTGTCGTAAAAGACGACTAAGAGATAAAATATGCATACAACATCTATGCAACATCCGTGTGGTGACGGAATAAGTCCCTATCTTGCACGTGGATGAAGTAAAAGATGACTAAGGAATATACTAAGTGTATAATATCTATACAAGAGAAGGATCGGACGGAAGGAAAAGACGTGTTGTTGAAAACAGTATTGTCTTTAAACCGTCTCAACTATGGAAAAAACATTGACCTGTTTACAATATGCTGATCAAGTGGGCTGATATAGGTTTTTATTTCAAGCCCTTCATCTCTATCTACTATCCGAGTCTTATTCCACAACTCCAGTGAGAAAGAAGAAGGTATTATATTCCTATTCGGTCACCACAAGGACACAGACTATTTACTCTGGGCAGATAGCCCTACTACCTACTAAAGGTATTTAAATATATAAAACATAGAAGCTACTATTCTTTTATAATCATCATCATCTCAGTCATTTGACAACAGCCTGGCTGTGACTCTGGTATTGAAAAGGTCCATATGCGGCAATATCACTTGTCATCAGGTGTGCTGCCTGCTCGTAATATTATTTCTAACTTCCCCACCACGTTTCAGCTCATATACGTCTAACTGCTGGGCTCGAGCCTCCTCCACACCAGGAGTGAATTTGACTATTTACTATACCTACCATGCCGGTCAAACAGGTTGGTACTATTTACTTCGAGTTTTCCTTCTCTTGCATAGATGTTATATGCGTATTATATCGCTTAGTCGTATATTACGACATCCAAGGGCAATATAGGGAGTGGGGATTTGTATTTTTACTCCGTCACCACACGGAACACATAAACAACAGACAATGCAAGATATATCCTTAGTTATTATTGAAATGTGCAAATATGTATATATGTATGTTCCGTGTGATGACGGATTAAGAATACAATTCACCACTCCTTATCTTGCCCATGGGCAAAATGAAAATGTCGTAAAAGACGATTAAAGGATTATAATATATTTGTGCGTGCTTACGCCCCTCTGTCACCTCGGATGGAGTGATGCGAGAAGTGCGCCGACCGCAGGCCACCCCAAAAAAAAAGCCCAACAGCGGGACGTGTGTGAGCTGCGAAGATGATGATGATGATGATATATGTATGGGTCCAAATTCGAAGTAAAATTTCTCGCTCTCAAATAAATCTTTACAAATATTCTAGCACGTCAATACTTAATCTCAGTAACGTAATCATCATTATATTTTTGTTTCAGATGGAGACTACAATACTATTTCTGCTGACATTTATAAGCGCCGTTTATTCGACTCCAGTAATGAATCAACAAGGTCACATAAAGCAGAAAAATCATAACAACATTTGCACAAGGCTATTAAACGTAAATAATATATATTACGCTTTAGATGAAAGAAGAAACATATCTGGTATACCAGCAGATATGAGCATTCATTGGAAGACTGATAAATTATATTTCACATTGATTAGCGATGAAATGAGAATGAGTCTTCAAGTTATGGAAGCGAACGGACAGTTGCACAAGATAAAAGTAACCGGATTGGGACAATCAACTTGTGTTGATAACCTTAATGATATTGTATATTTAGCTACTGATAATGGTGTATACAAATATAAAGAAGACGGATCGATTGATTTATATTCAGCATCAGGTGAAGATGTTATGTATGTTGCAGTAAATCGTGAAGGATCTTCTATGTATACAGCGACGTGGCCTCAAAATAGAGTGCAAAAAATCACAAACGATGGAAAAAAGCAAGATAATTTCCCATATATTCCTAACGGTCATGGTTTAACAATAGATTCAAAGAATAATATATATTTTGTAGCCACTAAAACATCATACATTTTGAAAAATGATGCCACCGTGCCAATTAAGATAAAAGGTTTGCCAAATGACAAAATGACTGGAGTATTTGTCACCAAATCTAATGAAGTGTTCGCTATGGATGAGAATAGTAATCTATATATTATCGAACCTGATAACACTAGTGCAAAATATTTAGGTACATTTAAAGTAGATGATGTGAATTCCTTTGCAATGGACTCTAATGATAATGTTCTTATTGGAATTAAAGGAGCCATCTTGAAATTCGATGCGTATGAAGAAAATCCTTGTCCGGAACAAGAAAAGTAAATCATTTAGTATATTATTGACCTGTATAATGTAGTTCATATATTTCCACCTGTAGCTAGTTAATTTTCTTATTTATTACTTTTAAATTACAATATATTTATACTATTTATTGTTGCAATAAAGATTAAACTAAAAATAAACCTATCCTTCTTGTTTATTCCTTTTCCTGCTTAATTCTTCTTAATTCGTTAGTAAAATTTGGGATACTTAACTGTATGTAAGTAAACAATAGATACCTACTATATTTTTTGAGTATTAACATGTTTTTCTATCTTCTTTTTCTTATAACCGTTATAATTTCACTGTTGAGTATGTTTCTTCTGTAATGTAAAAAAGTTCTACTGTACAGTACTTGGTTCAGTGAATTAAGATAGGATTTATTAAACGACTTCAAAAAAGACCTTGCGAGCCTCTTGCTTTCTTGAATAGAAAGAGGTTAGGTACCTTCTTTTTTGTCGTCCTTTTGTATTGAAATCTTTTTTGTTTATGTATGTTCACCGACTACTTAAGGACGCTTGGACCGATCTGGAAAATTCTTTTATTCGATAGGTTTTATGATATTGACGAGATCCTGGAAAAGTCGTAGGTATCATTTAAAGTTTATTTGCACAATTGAAGCGATTTGAATTTTAAAATAAAACTACTTTACGGATTTTATCGCGTTTGTATTTGATATTTCATTGCCCGACGTGTTTATTTATAATGTGTAATACTCGCGGAAACATCAGAAATCATTACGATTTGGGCTTGTTTTGTATATAACCACTAAAAAACAAAATAATATTATTTTTAAGTTAAAAAGGGTAACCGCTTTCAAAAAACACAGAGGAACTAAAGCAACGACTTCAAAAGGCATTATTTTTTAGCTCTTCGCTGATTTTGAAGGCGGTTTTATTTTTTACTTAAAAATAATTTATTTTATTTTCATGTGGTGACGAATTAAGAATTCAGTTGTTATCTTCATATTTTAATGTCTTGGTCATCTTTTGCCACATCCATGGGCAAGAAAGGGAGTGGTGAATTGTATTCTTACTCCGTTATCACACGGAAATCCCTTCCTATGCTATTTTGATTAGCGTGGCATAGTAGGCTATTCTCCGTTACATTATCAAAAGAATCCATGTTTAATGTTAGTCTATAAGGCACTGAAGTAAAAGAAGCAAGTACTTAATTGATTCTGTGTATTTAAACGGGTAAAAATAAATTAATCGGCTCTGTATGTATCCTCCTTTTAAATATTTCATGACTCTAGAAGTCTCAAAAGTTATCTTATGTTTCTTCTAACGAATATTATAAAGTAAGAAAGTAGGTAAGTTTGTTTGTTACTTGTATCACGCCTTAACCATTAATTCCGATTTTAAAATTACTTTTACTAATGGAAGATTCCATTATCAGCAAGTAACATAGACTATGTACTATTCCGGTATTTCAATGGGACCAGGCACCACGAGGGGGAAATTACCGGAATTTGCTGGAAGATAAATAATTTATACAAGAACAGCCTCACTTTACCGAACACATCGATAGATGGCGTTGTTCAATGCCTTACAATTAGTGCTACACTTTCACTATATCACATTATCTCAGCTCACATAGTCCCACTGCAGGGCTTGAACCTCCTTCGTTGTGAAGAGAAATTGACCTACTGGAACGAGCTGATCAGACGTGTTGAAATAGGGCTTTACGTCGGGTTTTCGTCCTCCTAATACACACCTTTCAAGAAAATGTAATAAAAGTACTAATCAATAAAAATAATATGATTATAACTTAATATTCTATTTTAGATTCGTCAGGCAAGGTAGGAGGCATAGTAGAAAGCGTAAATACCAAAAACGTAGTACAACTTCTACTACTGAAGCCAACGAAGAAGAATATGACGAGGAAGAATAATTTCATTATATTTTTATGTGTGTATAGCTGTTAGCCGCAGGTGGCTTTCACAGCTTTATCTGGACTATGGGTGAACGCTAAGGGCAACCCGGACACACTATTTATTCTTGTGCTATATTTTATTTTAAAATTGTCATGAAATTACGCAGGTTTAGTAATAATTATTTTCTTGTATTAGCGACATCTCTTGGCGTAACGTCAAACTACTGTACATATTTATAAGAATTGCTTTCATTCCATTGACTAGAAGTTACTTCAATTATCCGCTAGATAGCAGGATCTACTAGCATTCGTATAAAAGTGTATTAAAATATGTATTATAATGATAATCTAGTATTAAAATTATATGTAATAAATCCTATGTATTTTACAGACAACTAAAATATTTTATTTCATTCCATTTTAATTTAAGCATTGTATGCTTAAATTAAAATCTACTAATCAGCAATAATAAAACGAAGTAATGAACCATATTGCCATATCACAATGTCCCTTAATATTAAGGTAATTCGAATGTAATGTTTAGTGTTATTCTGTATAGTTTAATTTTGATATTATTTATAAACAATTCTTATTTTATAATATATACAGGATTTTATTATTAATTATCAATAAAAAAAAATCGAAAGTTCGTTAGCTTAAAAGAGAGATATTAGTTAAAATACTATTATACATAATGCTTGTGTCTTAAATTCGCTTACGGTATATAAATATAGCTGGATTACAAAAATATATTATTCTAAAAAAGGTGTTTTTTGATGTTTAATGTGAACTTAATTATATGTTTAATATGAACTTATTAACTTAATTCGACACGTGACCGGAATGCTGGGCTTTACTTGGCACAGAGGTTAAGCATTGCCATCCAACGTGGCAATGCTGCCAGCATTCTGGGCACGTTACCTGGCAGCGGTTTATTTGAATAAGTATTTGTCTCCTACTTTGATTTTTTAGACCATTTATAAATATTAATTAATATTCAATTATAATAACAGAATCGAAACTTGTCAATTATAGGTAAAATATGAACTTGAATTACGCCTAAAATTGGAAATGTTTGTGTGAGCTATTTGAGTTATTATTGATGTTAGTTTAATTAAACTAAGGCATTTTATAAGATTTTTCAATATGTACATTCGTATCTGCGTCAGAAATTATACTTCATCATCTCAGCCCATATACGTCCCACTGTTGGGCTCGGGCCTCCTCCATAATGGAAGGGTAATTGACCTACTATACCACGCTGGTCAGACGTGTTGGTATAGGGTTTTATTTCGAGCTTTCCTTCTCTCGCATAGATGTTATATGCGTTTTATATCCCTTAGTCGTCTCGTACGATTACCCACGGGTAAGATAGGGGGTAGTGAATTGTATTCTTACTCCGTCACCACACGGACTAAATTATACTTAATTGCCCTAAATTTAAAATTTTATAATCAAAACAACTCAAATATTTATACTAGATTTATTTTGATCAAGTATAAATATGTAAAATAATCAAAAATATTGAATAAATAATTAGGATAAACATGCAATGTTTTCTAGATGCTTATTTGTTATATTTGGTTTAATTTTTTATGGACTTTTTACGGATTTTTGGTAAAAATATCAATTAAGAGAGATTTTAAGATTTTACTTAGAACATGGGAACAGTGGCGGACTAAGCCCGTCAGAGGCCCAGGGCGGCACAGCTGAATGAGGCCCCCAACTTTAAAAAAAGCTTTTTATTCAGTTCATCTTTGCATGTATAAAAAGCGTTTACGTTTATTTCGTTAAAATCTGGCAAGTGAAATTTAAGTGAGACTTAAATTATGGAATGGATACGGGTGAGGAAAATAAAATACGAGGATACAAAAAAAATTACATTAAATAAAGACAGTTTTTTTTTTACTTTTGTAGCGTGTTATCTGTTATACCTATTTGTTTTCATGCCTTCAATTTACTGAACTCCTCAATAACTTCTGTGAAATCATAGAAGTTATTGGGTACGCCAAAGGTTAAAAACGGGACCCTATTACTAAGACTTCCCTGTCTGTCACCAGGCTATATCTTAAGAACCGCGATAGCTAGACAGTTGAAATGTTCACAAGTTATGTATTTCTGTTGCCGTTATAACAACAAATACTAAAAATAAATAAATATTAAGGGGGGCCTCCCATACGAAAAACATTTTTTTGCCTATTTTTTATAGATAATGGTACGAAACGCTTCGTGCGCGACTCTGACTTAGCCGGTTTTTTTTTTAAGCAAATTGTCATCATTAAAAAAACGAGAATTTTGGAATGAATAATATGGTCTCCAGTACTTTGCAGTGTGCTCTTTCAAAATCTGGGGTCGAAATTGCGATTTTTCTACTACAAAAAAAAATATTAATGCTTTTAAACAAAAAACCTACGAAAAATCGAAGACATTTTTTTTATGTTTTTTTTTTCTCGTAGAACGCCGAATGACCCCCCTTTTTTTTCAACCATAAGTGCACTAAATAGTTGTAGTTGAACGACGAATTTTTGAATTTGTAAATATCAATATTTTCACCCCCAAAATAGCGTTTGTCACCCCTTGAGCGACAAGCAAAATTAACATTTCATAAAAAATAGAAAAAAAAAAGAGTAAATTTTCACGAAAATTGGTATCCCGGGTGTTTTAGGTCGCTACTTACGATTCTGCCCTCAAAATTTGAAAATTCAAGATGGCGGATCCAATATGGCCGACCGAATATCCAAAACCTTATTTGAATTGGGTGAAATTGAGTACTCGGGGGTTTTAGAGGTCACTGATCTCGATTCTGTTCTCAGAATTTGAAAATTCACAATAACAAATCCAACATAACGCGTCACGTTTTTATTTTACTCTTAGCGCAACCCAGAGACAAACGATGTGGATGTGGTAAATTTTGAGGGCAGAATCATAATTCAGTGACTTCGAAAACCCCAGAGTGCTCAATTTCATCCGATTCAAATAAGTTCTTATATATCTTATTGGCTATAGTGGATTCGCCATCTTGAATTTTCAAATTTTGAGGGTAGTATCGTAATTGCCGACCTCGAAAACTCCTGAGTGCTCCATTGCATTCTATTCAAATAAGATTTTAGATTTTTGGCCGGCTATATTGGATCCGCCGTCTGGAACTTACAAATCTTGAGTGCAGTTTCGTAATCAGTGACCTCGAAAATCCCTGAGTGCCCAATTTCACCCAATTCAAATGAGTTTTTTGATTTTCGTTTGTACATATTGGATCCGCCATCTTGAATATTCAAATTTTAATGGCAGAATCGTAATCAGCGACCTAAAAAACTCCGAAATACCAATTTCGTGAAGAGCCGATTTTTTTCTATTTTACACGAAACGTGAAATTTCGCTCACCACTTAAGGGGTGAAAATTGTCATTTTAGGGTAAAACATTGATTTTTACAAATTTAAAAAATGCGTTGTTCAACTGCAGCTATTTAGTGCAATGGTGGAAAAAAAGAGGGGTCATTCGGCGTTCTACGAGAAAAAAAAAACATGAAAAAAAATGTCTTCGATTTTTCGTAGGTTTTTTCTTTAAAAGTGTCCATATTTTTTGTAGTAGAAAAATCGCAATTTCAACCCCAGATTCTGAAAGAGCACACTGCAAAGTACGGGAGACCAAATTTATCATTCCGAAATTCTCGTTTTTTGATGATGAGAATTTTCCTTAAATATGATGAAAAAAAGTACGATTCTCGGTCGTTAATGAGTTAAGTTTCGACAAACTCCTCTCCCGTAGTGCAACCGAGATACAAATGGTCAAAAAGTATTAAAGTATAAGCGATGTAGTGAATGTAAATGTAGGCGTATAGGAGTGAATTATTTGCACTTCATTCATTCAGAGATTCCTGTGGAAGATCCCGCTACAAAGACGGGATTTCCCCCGACGTATTGGATGCGTTCAGTAAAGAAAAAAATATTAGTACCGCGTAAAAAGTCTAGATGCCTGTAGTGTTTTGATCTCGATGACGTTATGAAGATACTAAGCACATTTTTAAGGTCTTGTTTATGACTTGATCAGGGGAACGCGGAGGCATTTGGGGGGCACCCAAGACCGGAGGCCCGGGGCGGTTCGCCCCTTCCGCCCCCGGTTAGTCCGCCACTGCATGGGAACAATGTATATTTTTTTACATTACATTATTTATGGTAATTTCAAAGAATTATATAGCAACATTAAGTTATCCTCCAGAGCAACTGTAACCTCTGGCAGCCTCTTGCTGTCACCTATATAACAGTTCATTCATGAAATGTAATTGTCAAATTGTCATACGCGTCGCGAATGTGTCAGTGAGCGATCGTTGGATAGTGCAATATTTGTGTCGTGAATGTGGTTCGATTATGTGATAATGAGAAGACACGCGGTCTACTACATTATTATTAAGTGATGCATGTGTTTTAAGTTTAGTGTTGTTTTAAAAACATTGTTTTCATTTGTATGACATCGGACTCTTCAATATGGCGGCTTCTCGTCACAAATCACAACAGAAAAATATTTCTTCGATATTTTCGAAGTTACATGGGGCATTTTCGGACGCAGTGTTCCCTCCTAAATGTCCAATCGATAAAAGGACTTTGGATAAAACTTGGAAATTGATGGATAAAGTTGTAAAACTATGTCAACATCACAAAATGAATTTGAAAAACAGTCCACCGTTTATTTTAGATATTCTGCCGGATACATATCAACGGTTACGGGTTATATACTCAAAGTACGAGGACAATATGCAAGCGTTGAATAGTAACGAACATTTTAATATATTTATAGATAATTTGATAAGGAAATGTAAACAAGCCATAAAGTTGTTTAAAGAGGGCAAAGAGAAGATGTTTGATGAGAATTCTCACTATAGACGTAACTTGACAAAACTTAGCTTAGTTTTTAGCCACATGCTGAGTGAGTTGAAGGCGATGTTCCCAAATGGAACCTTCGCTGGGGACCAGTTCCGTATAACCAAGAGTGACGCGGCCGAGTTTTGGCGTACCAACTTCGGTAACAGGTTAGTTTGTTATCATAAATTTTACATTAATAATAACTATTATAAGGACTAATGATTAAATCTAATATTATCTAATGCAACAAGCTCCTGTCTAGATAAATTTTAGTAATAAAAATCATCATTATCCTACTCATATCCGAATTACTTAGAGTCAACTCAATATGTACTCTTTTTTATAGTATATCATCATCATCGTTGCAGCCCATGTATGTCTACGTATTGGGCTCAGGCCTCCTCCACAATGGCAGGGAATTTAACCTACTATACCATACTTGTCAGACATGTTGGTATAGAGTTTCATTTCGAGGTTTACTTCTCTTACACAGATCTTATGTGCATATTATATCCCTTAGTCATCCTTTACGACATCCATAGGCAGGATAGGGAGTGGTGAGTTGTATTCTTAATCTGTCAACACATGGAAAATACATAGTACAACATATGGCAAATTTATTGACAATAGTGACAGGCCTGCCCATGATCAACCCTCCTTGAGAATGCAATTGTTGGCCATTAGCAGTGGTAGGACCACACTGTCGACAGTTAACTGTCTACAGCTGCGGGCCGGTCCATCCGGGCTGGTACCACGCTCTCGCAGAAAATCGACGTCTGAGTAGTAGCATTTTGTTACTGCGCTTCGTTCGGTGAGCGAGAGAGCCGGAAGCCCAACTTTCTGAGGGTGTTCGCGTGTGGAGGGTGTTGGTGGTGCCTTTGGTATCACCGAGCCTCAATGCACGCATTCACACTCCCTTCATTCCCTTCACGGTAGGCAGCGGCCTTGTAAAGGTCCATGAGCGGCAGCAACACTTACCATCAGGTGTACTGTTTGCTCATTTGCCACTGCTTACAATTAAAAAAAAAAAAAGGTGGCATCAGATGGAGTCGGCCGAAGTCTTTAAAGCTCTTAGTTATCTCTTATGAAGTTCACAAACTATGTAAGGATTGGTAGTATTAATAGCTTCAAAATTTTGATAATAATAATGCTATAAAAATAAATTATACAATTATGTTTTGTATATTTATGATTCACCCCCCACTATCGAGACTGTGGGCATCATAAAAGAGGGCTAAGAGATTTAATATGCATATAACAACTATGCAAGAGAAGGTAGACTGAATATAACCGTATATCTGTCTGCTTCGTGTAATTTAGTAGATTGATTTCCCTCCTGTCGCAGGTTTGAGTCTAGCAGTGGAATGTATATGAGCTGTGATGATGATTATATATAAATTGATATTTATTTAACGTCATAAGCATTTCTCAAAATAAAGATTTCAAATTTATTATTTTATTATGTTAATAGTAGGCAGCTGGTCCTAGAAGAAACTTTTCTATAGGGTGCGTCAACCTTTAACAGCCTTTTATAGTCTGAACAAACCGTGCTAAGCTGTCCCAAGTAATTTAAAGGTGGCTGGGGGCTTTATAACCTGACACATTTGCACTTTCTATCCATTAAGCAGTGCTATTGGTATCTGTAGTTATTTATTTGAGTACTATTTCTGTTACTACAACATATTGTAATAATAACTAAAACATTACTGAACAGTATTAAAATCTACAGAATTTTTACTCCAAAACACTCATCGTCTTACACAAAAGTAATAATCTAATAACTGGTAATCGGCAAGACATTTGTAGATTACAAGTGCATACTATCGGCATTAGGTAATGTGTTTTATCCATACAAAGTTCCTGTCACCAATTACAACTAAATGAGTGTCTCATTTCCTGGTGACATTCTTTTAAAATATAATTAATCATCATTATCATCTTATTTTAGCTCATATGTATCCCACTGCTAGGTTTAAACCTCTTCCACAATAGGAAGGAAAGTGACCTACTGTATTATGCCAGTCAGTTCAGATAAATGATTTGATTTAATTGCCACTACTTGGAGAGAGGCTGACCGCTCCTCTCTATGGGTGGCAGTTTTTTTTTCATCATCATCGCAGTCCATGTGCGTCCCACTGTTGGGCTTGGGCCTCCTCCACAATGGGAGGGAATTTGACCTACTATATCATGCTGGTCAGATATATTGGTATAGGGTTTCATTTCGAGTTTTCCTTCTCTTGCACAGATGCTATGTGCATATTATATCCCGTAGTCGTCTCTTTCGACATCCACAGGCAAGATAGGGAGTGGTGAATTGTATTCTTACTCCGTCACCACAAGGATAAGATAGTATTATAATTTGATAATTATGATTTATCTATTTTGGGAGTGCACTGTCTCTACAGACAGTTATAAACATAAAGAGACATAAACACCCAAGTAAAAGTATCAAATATATTTAGTTTTCAATAAAAAATGTTATGAAATTTTCAATAAAAATAGATCATAATCTCTAAATGTATTGACACAAGTCTCGTCTTAATCTTATCTACTTCATTCTTTCTTACATCTGTCTTATACCATACTTGTCAGAGTTAGGTGTGGAGAGATAACTTTATTGACTGTATAGATGGTGTATTGGTTAAGATACCGACCTACTGTGCCAGTGTCTTGGGTTGAATTCCCATGTGGGACAATACTTTGTGCGATACACAAAATGTTATTCTGAGTTTGGTTGTAATTTCTGTTAGTTAAAATATATGTTTTTAAGGTCCTCACAATACAAAAACTAATTCCTTAGTCTTAAAACAAAAACAAACACTATTCTTACCTCATTAGATGGAAGAACTAATTTATTAAATTGGCTACCTATACCAGTTATTTTCTTGTAAGTAATAGAAGGAATGTTTGTGTGGTGACGGAGTAAGAATACAATTCACCACTCCCTTTCTTACCTGTGGATGTCGTAAAACCCGACTAAGGGATATAATATGCATATGAGGTCTATGCAAGAGAAGGAAAACTCGAAATAAAACCCTATACCAACCCGTCTGACCAGTGTGTGATCAATAACCCTCATATTACGGAGGAGGCTCGAGCCCAGCAGTGGGACGTATATGAACTGAATTGATGAATAGAAAGTCTGCATGGCTGAACAATGCCAATATTGCCAACAATACTTCCTATGAAACTCAAATACCTACATAAAAAAATCCCATCACACACTATGATAAATTGCTATTGTCAAAGAATTTCTCTATTTATCAAAACAATGGAATTGTTAATACATACATGTCACTATGCTTGTTTTCCTTAATTATTTTTTTATTTTTTTTTTATTTTTGGACAACACCCTGCACTAAGGAAATAATCCTTGTATTGCAGGGGACTTTACAAACATATAATTAACGGACACAAATTACATCCAGATTCAGAACAACAATTTGTGGATCGCACAAAGTGTTGTCCCGCGTGGGATTCGAACCCCCGACACTGGCGCTGTAAGTCGCTATCTTAACCACTACGCCATCTGTGCAGTTAATTATTACATTGTTATGTGAGATAAACATGTGTATTGAATTTTATAAAGACTAAAAGAAATGCGATTTCTAAAACCCTTTTTTTTATTCTACATAATAAAAGTTGACAGAGGTTTGCCCAATGATTTTAAACCTGAAACCATATTAGTTATATTTACTCTCTACTTTTTATTTGCTCTAAGATAAAGTTTGAATTAAGTTTGCCAGCCATGTTATGCGGTAAGTTATGCTGCCCTTTGCTCACCTTGGATAGCTTCGGCAGGGCTATGATTGTAAAAAGATTTTTCTTGACTATTGCGAAAATGATCATTTTCTAAGTGTATCAAGTCAAGCATCGGGGTAGGATGTTTTCTTCAGTGATTTAACTAATGCCTCTCATAAAGTAAAACCTTGATACCCGACTTGAAGGGTTTGTCTTGAATTAGGACATCTTGTCACTCTTTCATGGGCCGTGGTGCTGAAAGGTTTTGCCTGCAGTCATGTGTTGACATGTCTGGGGTAATATACCAAAATATCATTGAAAATATTCATCTAAATAGTAATAAGTTAGTTTTGTGCTTCATTTTAAGAGCAAGATTAGCCTAAGTTGAGAATTTGAACTATACAGAAAAATAAAATTGAAGTGTTTGTTTGTAACGTCAAAATACTAGGCTTTTTTCATGCTCACAAGGTTATTTGCATGATACCTTTACCTAAAAACCAATTCAATTGTTTTTGTTTAGGAATAGATTCCTAAAATACAGTTTAAACATTTTTGTCTTGTCTGTCCGTTTGAGGTAGTCTTCGGAACAGCTGGACCGATTAGCTGTCTATAAGGAGTAACTTAGGCTATATTTTATCCCGGTATTCCCATGGGAACTGGAACTATGCGAGTCGGGCGACTGAAACCGAAGTGAAACTAGGGCAGGTTGCTAGTCTTTAATAAGCTCCAAGAAAATATGAGAGAGAGCAGGAATAAAATAGATGATAGATTCTCATTTTCATATAACTGGTAAGATTTAGGAATAAGAATTGTTCTTATTCTTGCACATGTTAGTGCACAAATATATTGGATATAATTATATTCCATTAAGAACCAATACAAACAGTTTGCCATTCATAAAGAAATTCAAATAAAATATCTATTGAAAATTTTATGAATGGATGTCATATCAGGTTCTTGAATGACATCATTTATCAGCAATGTTTATCAGTGTGATAGCAATGTTGATTTTAAATATGTATGATTTGTTAATATTTGTTATCTATGCCTACATGCTTTAAATCCATATGACGAGTTAAAAAGTACAAAGTATCATTTTACTACCCTTACTGTTCTGTTTCTATGTAAGAATACAATTCACCACTCCCTATTTTGCCCGTGGATGTTGTAAAAGACGACTAAGGGATATAAGTTTGCATATGACACCTATGCAAGAGAAGAAAAACTCGAAATAAAAGCCTATACCAACCTGTCTGACCAGCATGTTATAGTAAGGTTAATTTCCCTCCTATTGTGGAGACTTGAGCCCAGCAGTGGGACGTACATATATGAGCTGAAATGATGATGATGACTGTTCTGTGAGTGTCTTCAATGACACTAAATGTGACCATCCATCCTTTAGCCCATAAACGTCCACTGTTGCTAAGGCCTCCCCACGAGATTGTCACTCGGCACCGTCCTGTGTCTTGCATTCAATGATTCCCTGCGACTTTCAAGATGTCGTCAGTCCACCTAAATATGTGACCACCAATCTATACCAATAAATAAAATTGGAGTGTCTGTTTGTAATGTCAAAATAATAGGCTTGTTTCATGCTCACATGGTTATTTGCACTATACATATGCCTAAAATTCAAATTGAAAAATTTTTGTCTGCCTGTTTGTTCCGGGTAATCTTCAAAACGGCTAGACCGATTTCAAAAATTCTTTCACCAATGGAAAGCTATAATATCAGCGCGTAAACTAGGCTATATTTTATCCTTTTATTCCCACGGGAACGGGAACTACGCGGGTAAAACGACTAAAAGCGAAGCGAGGGCGGGTTGCTAGTCTTATACATAAATTTCTAGCGTACGTGTGTATGTCACTGAACTCCTCCTAAACGACTGGACCGATATTGACAAAATTTTTTGTGTGTGTTTATGGGGATTCGAGGATGGTTTAGATTCACAGTTGGACTCTGTAGGTGGCGCTGCTTTTATTTTATTTGAACAGAACAACGTCTGTTGGGTCAGCTGGTTATATATAAATCCGATTATATCCGTAATATAAAAAAGTAATAGGTACAATTTTTGTTCATTACTCTATAACTTATACTATAAACAAGTATCACATAAAAATTATGATAGGTTTTTACATAGTTCAGAGCAGAGTGCATACATTCCTACCGGAATGATATGAGATGGTGACATATCGTATTCTTATCGTCACCATCATCATATACGTTGGGCTCAAGCCTCCTCATTTATCAATAGGAAAATTGACCTTTATTGGTCAGACATGTTAGTATAGGGTTTCATGTCCAGTTTTGCTTTTCTTGCATAGATTTTGTGTGAATATTTATACCCTTTAGTCGTCTTCTAGGACACTCACTGGCAAGATTTGCAGCTGAAGAATTATCTTTTTTAATTTTTTACTACACGGAATGAACCTGTACTATAAGCTGTATCAAAGGTGAACTATGGGACATTTTTTTTAAGTTCTATTTAATCTTTTTAAGCCGTCATTCATTTGTCATCCATGAGACGCCAAGATAACAACTGATGACTACGTATTTAAGCTATTGATATACGTTTTAAAATGATAAGCAATATATGAATGAAGCAGTCTTCAGCTGCTTGATTCTTACGTAGGTAGCTGAATAAAAAGATCTACAGGTCTTGAGTTAGGAGAAGAGAAAAAGATTTAAGAGAAGGTAAACTCGAAATAAAACTGTATACCAATCCGTCTGAGCAACGTGGTATAGTATGTCAATTTCACTCCCGTGACTAGATAGAGCCCAGCATTGGGATGTATATGAGCTGTGATGGTGATGACAAGTTTGAGTCTCTCCATCTGGTTCCATATACGCCGATTCAAAACAGCGTATGAAAAGGACCATAGAATGGAACCATGCCTCTAAAGCTGGTTTCAGACTACACTATAATATGATAGCATATAGTATATAGCTCATAGCATAACAATATCGCGCACCATACATAAAATATAGTACAGTACAGTGTGAACGGGTCCTTAAAAATGCATGGTGCGCGATATTGTTGTGCTATGAGCTATATACTATATGCTATTATATTATAGCGTAGTCTAAAACCCGCTTTACACGAAATTAACGATTCTTGATAGAATTCGTAAAAATAGTTTTATTTATAACTAGCAATCCGCCCTCGCTTCGCTTCGGTTATAGGTTATAGTCGTTTTACCCGCGTAGTTCCCGTTCCCGTGGGAATACCGGGATAAAATATAGCCTAGTTTACACCCTGATATTATAGCTTTCCATCGGTGAAAGAATTTTTGAAATCGGTACAGCCGTTTTGAAGATTACCCGGAACAAACAGACAGACAGACAAAAATTTTTTAATTGCTTTTTTAGGCATAGGTGTCGTGCAAATAACCGTGTGAGCATGAAAAAAAGCCTATTATTTTGACATTACAAACAGACACTCCAATTTTTATTAATGGTATAGATGTGTAATACTAACCTAAACATCGGCTATTGATCAGCGTTCTAAAGTCATCTTTAATTGAACAACAAAAAAAGATTGATATGCCAAATTTCTATGTATTCTCACGCCCCATGGAACACAACCAGTATTATTTCTATGACGATATTGAAGAGTAATAATAAAGTCATAAGAATGAACCGGATACATATTAAGAAACTTGTTTTCTTTTTATAATTATAAAAATAATTGAATAGCATTAACATAATGCTTCTATTACAACCGCGTAATTATGTCATCAAAAGTGTGAGAAGGTGTATTATCTTTCACATGTTCGTAATTTTTTTTATTGTAATCGGTGGCAAACAAGCAAATAGTACACCTGATGGAAAGTGTTGCTGCCGCTCATGGACTTTTCCAATGTCGCTGCCTACCGCGAAGAAAGTGAAGGGAGTGTGAATGCGTGCAATGAGGTTCGGTGATACTAAAAGCATCACAAAAACCCTCCACACGCAAACACCCTCAGAAAGTTGGGCTTCCGGCTCTGTCGTTCACTGAACGAAGGGCAGTAACAAATCGCTACTACTCGGACGTGAATTTTCTGTGACTTCGTAAATGGTGTATGTTCCGTGAGGTGACGGAGTTAGAATACAATTCATCACCCTTTTTCTTGCCTATGGGTATCGTAAAAGACGAATAAGGGATTATAATATGCAAATAACGTCTATGAAAGAGAAGGAAATCTCGAAATAAAACCATATACCAACCCGTCAGACCAGCGTGGTCAATTTCCATTCCACTGTGAGTAGGCTCGAGCTCAGCAGTGGGACATGTGTGAAGCTGTGATGAGATGACGTAGTGATTAAGATACTATCGATCTGACGTGTCAAGTATCATAGGTTTGATTTCCGCATAGGGTAATTATTTGTGCGATCACTAAATTGTTGTTCTGAGTTTCGTGGTAATCTATCACAGCTCATATACGTCCCACTGCTGGGTTCGAGCCACCTCCAAAATGTGAGGAAAATTAAACTAAAGGGTTTTTCAACAAGAACTTAGTTTTCTAAAACAAAATAAAACAAGAAATTTAGATGAAGATGATTCAAATTTTTATTGTATTACGAAGAGAAAAGTTCGGCAATTATGAATGAAAAATGATATCTGGCAAATGTCCACCACGATCACGCTGAGAGATGTCGATTCTTTCATCAAAGCTTTTAATCACTTTTTGGCAAAATAGCGGGTCTATTTCGTTAATCACATCACGAATTTAGAGTTTTAAGGCTGCAATCGATTCGATTGGCTCCGTTTTAGGAAATTTATTTATTTAAGGAAACAAAAGCTTACAGTTTAAACCAAAACGCTTATATGCTATATACTACACAATATAAATACCTAAAATAATATAATTATACAATAACAAATAAAATAACATGAATAATATACAAAGCCAACCTTAATGTAGTATACAATTTAAATATTTATTTATTTGGATTTTTATTGTACATGTTCTATCCGTAACTATATCTACCTCTGGGATAATTTTAATCAATATATTCATTTGAGTGATAGCCCTCCCAGTAGGACTATTACTGGCTTGACAAATCCGCCACGTTGGTGTGCTGTTGGTACGCCATGCTGTCTTCGACCAATACCACGCATGTAATTATCCGGTACATACAGGTTTATGCACTCCCGCACTGAAGGATTGTCGTTCTTCTCACCCAGTAGCAGATAAACGCCTCAGCTCTAGTGTATCAAAGCCGACCATCCCACATACAGACATAGAGGAGTACATAAAAGGGTAGTATCCATATATCCGCTTATATAGGTATCGACAAAATTTAAATTTTCCTTTGTGGATCCCAAACTACTGAATTATATCCCAACTTGGAACGTACATAAGCATTATAGAGAAGTTTTAGAACCATGGGATTATTGAAGTGGCTACATTAAGCAAGTATAATCATTCTAATCATGAGATGCTTAAGCATATAAAAGATATGTTATTGGCACATTTTTCTTTCTGATTCGATATAAGTCAATAACCGTGTAAAGAAGATCCGAAATCCAAATCGATTGTTATTAGAAGAGGTTCCAAAAAGCAATCGAATGCAAAAAAATATTGTTACGCGATGTGTGGAAATATCTATAACGACATTCCAGAAAAATAAATAGAGGTCCTATTTTTTTTTTGCTAACGGTGGCAAGCGAGCAAACAGTACACCTGATGGTAAGTGATACCGCTGATGGACCTTTGCAACGCCGCTGCCTAGGCGAAGAAGGTGAAGAGAGGGTGAATGCGTGCAATGAGATTCTATGATAGGGCATCACCAAAACCCACCATATGCAAACACCCTCAGAAAGTTGGGCTTCTGGCTCTCGTTCACCAAACGAAGCGCATTAACAAATTGCTACTCCTCAGACGTCGATTTTCTGCGAGAGTATGGTACTACCCCGGACGGACTGGCCTGCGGCTGTAGACAGGTAAACCGTCAGCACCACTAATAAGTTAAATTCTTTAAAAATAAATAAATCTTTTAAAATAACATTAAAAATGGCTATTAGAAAAGGCCCTGCTATTCATAAATTTTTGACGTATAAAGAGTTAAGTAGTAAGGAATGTGGCATATATGTATTTTAAAATAGTTTTTATATTTGAATTATATTTTAATGGTCAATTAGGTGATCTAAATCTAAAATATTCATAAGACCATTGTGTATCATACTTTTAACCCCCGACGCAAGACGGGTGGTAGAAGTTTGACGTCGATGTTTGTCTGTCTGTCCGTCTGTCTGTGTGTGTCTGTAGCATCGTAGCTCTCAAACGGAGGGACCGGTTTCGGTGCGGTTTTTTTTATTTGAAAGCCAGTTTTCTTGCGGTGGTTCACAGTTGTTTGATTAATATCGGTCCAGCTGTGTAAGAGTATCAGCTCTTTTCAAAAATTATGTAATGGCGTATGATTACTCGATTAAGTGCTTTACGCGTGCCAGTCATCATCATCTTGCTCTTATCCCAATTACTTGGGGTCGACGCAATATGTAATCTGTTTTGACATATTGCAAAAAGTTTCGGCAAAGACTTTTATGACCGGCCGCCTGCCTGACGTCAACCCTCCTTGGGAATGTAATCGTTGACCCAAATGGTACCAGATGGAGTTGGTCCGGGTCAATCTAGGGCTCTTAGTCGTCTTTTACGACACCCACGAGCAAAGCAAGGGTTGGTAGTATTCGAAGCCGCTACCACACAGCACAGTGCCAGTATAATCGTTAAATGGTAATTAATTGATTGCCTGTTGAAAAGAACATAATATTTTTTTTTATTATTCTTGTTCTATCATACAAAATCGTTGGGTTATAAAAAATCTTCAATTTTACTTATTGAGCAATTCTTGTAACACTAATCGCAAACCTGCCTTTTAAGTGTGGCCAAAATGACAGTTTTCTTCTTAGAAAGAGCCGTCGATGAGCTGTTTGATGAATATAGTGGTAATTATTATTAGTTACTGCGAATTAAATACGTTTTAGTTGGCATCTAGTGGAAATCTCTAATGCTGGATAACTATTGATAATAGAACAATTTCCGTTCTGAATCTTATCAACGCTCTTGTAAATGTGACATCCGTTGTTAGTTGTGTTTTAGATAACCTGTTGTAACATCGTTTATTACCGGATGTTTGTAATCTTATCTGTGGCGTCATCGTATTTAGTTTACTTATATTTAATAAATCATGACAATTTCATTGGCGTCAGATTTTGCTTGTATTCTTTTGTTGTTATGTGAGTATAATAATGGTCTGTAGCGACGCGTTTAGAGGATGAGGTTTTAATTTAATATTTTCATTCTGATGTGAAACATCTATAGGCGAGGGTGAACCTGATCGTCGCGTGGCGTTAACGACACACCTCGTGTCATCGTCTTACCTTGTCCTACTTAGTATATTTTTTAACAGCCGGATACATATATGTACATTTCTGTAACGAAACCACAGTGTGATTTAGAATTTTGTACAACACCATCTAGTGAGCTCAAAATAAATTATTAACCTAAACACATACGTATAGTGTATACTAATGA
The DNA here is from genome assembly GCA_032191425.1 of Lymantria dispar. Lineage (NCBI taxonomy): Eukaryota > Metazoa > Arthropoda > Insecta > Lepidoptera > Erebidae > Lymantria > Lymantria dispar. The sequence goes on along the minus strand of CM063468.1, from coordinate 8,256,974 downwards.
AAATAAATGTTTATTAAATGAAAATCATGATTTTCTGGCAAAAAAACAGTTATTTTTTTTAATACTTTATGCCATTAGTTCCTGTCGTATTCTTTTATTTTATGCATATATAAAAAATGTTTCACATCTGCCAGACGTTCTGAGTGACGGCTTGTTTTTTTATAATACATTACCTCGTACTAAGTAATACACATTAAGCACATACATTACACCTTAACTCGGAACAGTCATTTGTGTATCGTATAAAAATATGTCATGCTTGCATTTGAATCAACGACCCTCGATACGAGTAGTTTTGAGTTAGAACAATTCGCCATCATCTAATCTTTTTGGAGTGGTAGGACCACACTGTCGACAGTTATCTGTCTACAGCCGCGGGCCGGTCCGTCCGGAGCAGTACCACACTCTCGCAGAAAATCGACGTCTGAGTAGTAGCGATTTGTTACTGCGCTTCGTTCGGTGAGCGAGAGAGCCGGAAGCCCAATTTTCTGAGGGTGTTTGCGTGTAGAGGGTTTTGGTGGTGCCCTTGGTATCACCGAGCCTCAATACACGCATTCACACTACCTTCAATTTCTTCGCGGTAGGCAGCGGCCTTGCAGAGGTCCATGAGCGGCAGCAACACTTACTATCAGGTGTACTGTTTGCTCGTTTGCCACCGTTTGCAATAAAAAAAAAAAAAAAAAAAAAAAAAAAAACAACATTTTTTTCTTCACATATCGCAACTTTAATCCAATACCGTCACTAAACGAAATTTTTCGAAAAACTGTTTTTAATTCCATCTAATTGCTGAGCACTGAATTTACACATTGCTTCAATTTATATTTTTTAATTTCACTTAACTTTTTAAATTTTTTCGAAAATGTGAACGTCACTAATATTTTAATTTATTTATATCCACTAATTAATAATAATTAAAATGAAAAAAAAAATGTGTTTTAATAGGAATAATAGTTGTTAATAAAATAAAAATAAAAGACAATTATTCCTGAAACGCTAATATACTCTTATTTATATTATTAGTTAATATTTGTCATAAATCTTTAAATAGCTCTCCTGTAAAATTTGCTTATTTAGGATAGTGACGGTATTCGATTAAAGGTGCGACATGTTATGGATGGTCACCGAGAGGAGGGGGGTTGAAAATATTAAAGAAATGGGTTACGCAGCATGGGTACGATGAACCAAGCTTATAAGATGCTTGGTTAATTATCATCGTTATTTTGTCAGCTCACATATGTCCCACTATTGGGCTCGAACCTCCTCCACAATAAGAGGGTTAGTGATCTACTGTTCCATACTGGTCAGGCGGGTGGTTACAAAGTTTCATTTTAAGGTTTTTTTCTTGCACAGATTTTATATGCATATGTTTTTCATGCACATATATCAAGAGATATATCCCTTAGTCGTCTTTTACGACATCCACGGGCAATGAAGGGGAGGGTGAACTGTATTCTTACTCCGTCATCACACGATAAATAAATGCTTCGTTAGACAGTGATAATTTGTTAGGCCGACCACTGAAGTCGAGAAACTCTGCACTGGTGGTCGGCCCATCGGGTGGTTTACGAGGCCGCGCGCCGTTCCTCTGACACCCCGGACGGAGCCGGGCAGCGGGTGCCGCTGACCGTAGCCCATCCCAAAAATAAAAAAAAGACCGTGCTTAAATTTTCATTGATACAATTAATTCATTAAAATTAGATAAAATTGATAAACTACATGGCAGAGTTAATCTTTAAATATAAATCCATTATATTGATTATGTAAATTAAATACGTACGAAAATCAATCATATGTTATCTTTATTTTGTAAACTGTTTATTTATTATACGGTGTTGATCAAGATAATGGACTTAAGAATCATTCGTCATCATGTCTTGCCCGAGTGTGTCGTAAAAGACGATTAAGGGATATAATATGCATATAACATCTATACAAGACATGGAATACGCGAAATAAAATCATATGCCAATCTGTTTCACCAGCATGTTAGGTCGATTTCCCCTCTAATGTGAAGAAGGCTCGAACCCAGTAGTGGGGCAATAAAGAATGTACATATATTTATTTGACGCTTCAATTATATTCTGGTTTTAGGTAATCCTTACTAATATTATAAATGCGAAAGTATGTTTGTTTGTTACGCTTTCACGCTTAAACCACCGAACCGAATTCAAAAATTCTTTCACCAATGGAAAGCTCTAATGTCAGGGAGTAACATAGGCTATATTTCATCCCGGTATTCCCACGGGAACGGGGACTACGAGGGTCAAGCGACTAGAACCGAAGCGAGGGCGGGTATTGCTAGATTGTTATAAAGTACATTAAGGTTTGGAGAACAACTTGAATTTTCAAATTTTTTTATCACAGTGATCGCTATGACAACACATGTTGTCAACGAGAATGATAAAAATGGTTGGTCATTATTAAATTGTGGGCACAATTTAATTTGCAAAAAATCGCCTTTAGATAAAATTATGTGGTCACTACTACGAGCTTATTCTAGCGTTATGTTTTATGTTTTATAGCCCTTCACTGTAAAAAGTCATCTTCGATTCCAGCACAAGCTTTTTTTGAAGTTACTAAAGAACCTCTTCAGCATTATGAATTCATAGACCAACGTCACGTTTCAAGACCGACGTCCTCCCCGAGGGGAGGGACGTCGGTCGATGGGAGGGTACCCCTCAGGGGGTATTCCGTCGGGCCGACCACTGACGACAAGTAACCCTGCTCCGGTGGTCGGTCCAACGACGAAGGCGACGTGGTATTCGGGTGGGTTGCGGGTGTGCGTGCTTACGCCCCTCTGTCGCCCCGGACGGAGTGGTGTGCGAGGAGTGCGCCGACCGCAAGCCACCACAAAAAAAATAAGCATTATGAATTCATTATAGTCAAATGTGCCGCGTAGACTTTGTTCTGCTGACGCAAGATCGTTCTGAATGGCATTCCTTAGGCGAGGATTATATCCAGCCGTGGTCAGGCTGAATATTTCTGTAACATGAACGTAATAATTTCATATCTGTTATACTTCGATGGCTATTGACGCTTGATATGTGTGTAAAATTTGATTAATTTCAACGTATGGTTATTCATTCTAATATGACTGTGTAAACACTTGAATTTTCGATAACCACCTTAATCGCTCCGTGACATCCGGCCGTGGGAAATTCGATAAACGGATAACTTTATATAGCTACAAATTGACGTGGGATTATTAAATATTTTACCCTTACATTTCTTCATGGAATCGCTGAAAATATGACATTTTCATATTTAATTCATTCATTTCAGCTTATATACGTCCCGGCATCGAACCTCCTCCACAATAGGAGTGATATTGACCCACCACGCTGGTCAGACATGTTGGTATAGGGTTTTATTACAAGTCTTCCTTCTCTTGCATAGATGTTATATACATATTTAATCCCTTAGTCGTCTTTTGCGACACCTACGGACAAGGGGGTGATGAATTGTATTCTTACTCTGTCACCACACGGACTTTTTTCATATTTTCTATAAATAAAATGATTTTTACTCATTATATCGCCTTTATATTTGATTTCCCGACGTTTAGTCAACTTTTCAGTATTCGTGGTCATAGGAGGACTGACCTACAAACGCGATAAAAGCCGTAAAAATAGTTTTATTTATAATGTTTATTATTATATATATTTTTTATAGTTTATTGTTATATATATTTGCGTAAACATCAGAAATCATTTTACATTCTGTATGTATGTTCTTCGATTTGGACACTTAGAAATTGTCCTTTTTTTTTTTGGGGGTGGGTTGCGGTCAGCGCGCTCCTCGACAGAGGGGTGTAAGCACGCACACCCGCAACCCACCCACGTGCACGTTGCCTTCGTCGTTGGGCCGACCACCGGAGCAGGGTTACTTGTCATCAGTGGTCGGCCCGACGGAATATCCCCTATTTGGGGTACCCTCCCATCGACCGACATCCTCCCCTCGGGGAGGACGTCGGTCTTTCCTCACGCGGTCGTCCTCTCAGCGGGTGACGGACTAATTCCCTGATCACGTCACCCGCGGCCTCGGCTAAGGCGGCATAAGGCGCAAGTACTCGCGCCTTTAGGCATAGGTGTCTGGCAAATAACCGTGTGAGCATGAAAAAAGCCCAGTATTTTAACATTACTAACAGACACTTCAATTGAATTTATTTGTATAGATTAAGAGTTATTCAGAAACAGATCTGTTATTCGATCGTGCGAATGTCGATTTTTATCCGAACTAGCGACCTCACTGTCGGCGGTTGCATATTCATATCACCATACCAAAGATCAAGACTGTCTTCATAATTTTATTAAACTCGCGCAAAGTTAATTTTCAAAGAAACAGAATTATTCCTGACGCCTCCGCTATAAACCAAAAGCCGTATTTAAAATTAAATTAAACATGCGGAGGTCTTGCTTTGCTTCGGAGTTTATTTAATTATGCTCAGTCACATTTATGTCGTGTACGTAATCGCGTAAATGGCAGGTGACTAAGTAAGCACGACAGGAGCGAGGCTAAACTTGGAGATAGAACAAACAGTCATCTGGAGCCAGGAGAATTTTTATAGAGCTGTTGAATTATACATTTGTATAAAGTATATTTTAATATACAGTTGAAGGGACGGATACTTGTTCGTGTGGTGATGGAGTAAGAATACAAATCACCACCCCTTTCTTGCCCGCGGGTGTCGTAAAAGACGGCTAAGAGATATGGTGACATTTATGCAAGAAAAGGAAAGCTCGAAATAAAACTGTACCAACCTCTCTGACCAGCCTGGTAGGTTAACTTCACTCTTATTATGGAGGAGGTGCGAGCCCAACAGCGGGACGTATATGAGCTGAAATGACGATGATGAATGATGAAGGGATTTTGTTATGCGATAAATATTGCACTGTGACTGTAGTTTACGTTTGAAAAACACTTTTTTTTTTACAAATTTACCGTGTTTTTATTTGATATTAGCAACCCGCCCTCGCTTCACTTCGGGTTCAGTCGCCTTATCCGCGTAGTTCCCTTTCCCGTGGGAATACCGGGATAAAATATAGCCGAAGTTACTCTCTAATATTATAGGTTTCCATTGGTGAAAGAATTTTTGAAATCGGTTCTGTGATTTGAAAGCGTAACAAACTTACTTTCGCATTTATAATATTAGTAAGGAATTAAGTACCGGACGTTTCGAACACTTCAACGTTCGTGATCTCGGGAGGACCTTATTCCTTACACCTTAGTGTTGCACGTTAAATCTAGCGGGTATATTTAAATCTCTGTAATAAGTTTTCATTTTCGTCGTCATCTAGCGGGTAGATACCTGCCCGTTCAGCGTAGCAATTATGATATTATGACACTTTGAGGAATGAACCACTACTGGTTATGAGCAGCTCCTCATTCAGGAATTTTCTCATTATTTCAAAAGGTGTTACACACATGTTTATTCTGTTATTGTTACTATAATTGTAAAGCGTAGCGTGTTTTGTAAAAGGAATTTTTTATTTAATCTGTGTTTTGTTTGTGGCGCATGGTATTGGTCATGCTCACTGAAAGGTCTGCTTGCGGTAGCTATGAGGAGCGGGTCACTCCCTTCCCTCCATTGTGGTTGAGGGGAGTGATGGCTGCTCTAGTGGTTAACTCGTGATCGGGTGCCGCTTGCGAGATCTGGTCCAGCCATGGTACTTTTTCGTTATATTTAATAACTGTATAATGGTTCGAAAGGCATCACACTGGAGCTATCATTAGACATGTAGTTGTATGTTTAAAAAAAAATTGTAGATGAATAAAAAAGAAGACTATCCCACTGAGTTTCTTGTCGGATCTTCTCAGTACGGTTGCGTTCCGATCCGATAGTAATTTAGGATAAAATGTAAAAAAAGTGACCATATGTAAGTGCCCCCGCGGGGTTTATACATAATAAAGGATTTGAATTTGACTACTTCCAATAGTGAAGGTTGATAGGTTGATGTAGGAAAGTATGGAGATATGAAATACCTTCAACTAATCACCTGTGATGAGTTAATAAACGTATGTATTCAAATAGACTTCTGTTCTAAAAACGGATTTGCCTTTGAGCAATTGGTTATGGCCTTACCTGCTAATATTCACAGGGTAAACCTCAAAGTAATGATTGCGACCCTCACACCTTTTACTTTACCCATGTGTAGTTAACCTGTAGTTTGTTTAAACTAGTTACGTAGCTGTGAAATTTCTATCAATAGTACGGCTGAATTGATTCCGCAAGGTCTGAGGGGTTTCTTCATTAATGAACGACCCAAATGTCGAGAGCGGTGGCCTAGATAACATAAATATGAATTTGTGCTATTCCGAAGAAATCTGTACATTGAGCTTTGTGATAGTATTTGCTCAAAAATGTAAAGTAAGATTATTTAGGAGGAAAATTAAATTTGTGTACGCGGTAAGGTTTAATAAAATTTAGAATACTAACTTATCTAGAGGGTGCCAATACATATGCCAAAATTTGTGCCTTTACATTGCATAGTTTTTGAGTTATGAGTGGGTCAAAGGTGGCTCGAAATGGTTTGTGCAAATATATGTATATTGCGCTCTTTGCTTGAACTTTGCTTTATACGGTACCGCGTGTTTAGATCACGCGCAGATTTTGAACGACGTTGTAAGAATTTTAATATTGAAACTTGTGGCTTCTAAATAATATAGAAAACTTTACTTGAAACTGAATTCCACGAAATTAAAACCATAAAATTGCTGCATTTTATGGCATTGCATTTGTGAGATACATTTCCTTTGGTCACTGTCCAATGAATAAGAAAATACGTTGAAATTGGACCATTTCTTTCATTTTACAATGTCCTGTCTTTAAAATTGCCCAGCAACAACATTCTACAGTTAATTTGCAAAAAAGTCGTTGTGGGAGTTTTGAACAGGATGTTAGCTGGCATTTATACACCTTTTGGTCTCATTAAGATGTAATACTTGAAAGCGTTAACTTTAATAATGTAACCGGTCTGCATTATATACATGAAAATATAAAAATATCACAGAGTTCATTAACTTTTTAATTATAAAACATTACGAATATACGAGATGACAGTTGTGAGCTCCCTTTAGACGTGCATGTTGCCTGATATAATCGACTTTGCACTTGATTAGGTTGTGATTTTTTACGTAATTTTAACACTACTACTTTCCCGTGTGGTGGCTGACTTAGAATAGTATTCACCATATCTTGCCTGTGGGTTTTAGAGAAGGAACACTCGAAATAATAATAAAACCCTATATCAACGGTCTGACCAGTATTGTATAGTAGGTCACTTGCCCTTTTATTGTAGAGTTTATCGAAGTATATAAATATGTCGTTGCTAGGTTACAGTTATATATGTAATAAATCCGCTGCCATTGATGCAAATAATATTTACATGGTTAGGCAAGGGCGTAGCAATTTTTATCTTTATATATAAATTTCTTGTGTACGTGTGTATGTCACTGAACTCCTCCTAAACGGCGGGACCGATGTTGATAAAATTTTTTGTGTGTGTTTAAGGGGATTCGAGAATGGTTTAGATTCACAATTGCACCCGGTAGGTGGCGTTTATGTGAACATAACAACGTCTGTTGGGTCAGCTAGTAATATACATATAAAATATATACTGCACCTCTTATTTTGTTACATGCTTTGGTCTGGACACACGCACAATCCGTCTGTAGCGACGGAAGGTCAACGTGCGGCTCCATAACCTATATTATTACTGCCATCGTCATTGGGGCTGACTGCTTATCATATCGTATCGATTCCTTGCCCTTGGTGGCCAGCCCGGCTGGTTAATCTCTTGGCTACCGTCCCACGTCGCCGCCCTGGCAACAAAGAATGGTGTTGCAGGAGCGTTATGGCGGACTAATCCCCTAACCGCAAAATAGTGCAACTCTGAAAAGTATTTTTTTTTAACTTCTCCAAGGTCAGTATATAATTGTATACCGAACATTACCATATATAGTATGAGCATCCGTTTATCGATGTAGCAGCAGTTATGGTCAACGTATCGGCCATTTTTAATTGTACGCATACCTTAATTACACGGCGTGGTGATAGGTTGAGAATATAATGTGTATCGTAATTTAGTTGGGCCTCATAGAAACTAGGGGTTTTATGGAGTTCCGTAACCGTAACCGAAATTATCGGATTACCGATGTTAGTTGTTGCAAACGGTGGCAAACGAGCAAACAATACACCTGATGTTAAGTGTTGCTGCCGCCTTTGCAAGGCTGCTACCTACCGCGAAGAAAGTGAAGGGAGTGTGAATGTGTGCATTGAGATTCGCTGATACTAAAGGCTAAAACCACACGCAAACACTCAGAAAGTTGGACTGCCGGCTCTCTCGCTTATCGAATGAAGCGCAGTAATAAATTGCCATTACTCGGACCAGCCCGCGGCTATGGACAGACAACTGTCAACACCACTACAAATGATATGAAAATATAACCGTAACCGAAACCGCTATAAAAGTTTTGGATATTTGTGGATTGAATCGGTGTCTGTATAAGACAAGTTACAGGTTTGAGGTTACAGGTTTGAGGTTACAGGTGACAGGCTGACAGCGTAAACATAAGGCTCTCTAAAAGTAAATAATACAATGAACACCATATTTAGCTAAATCAGTATCCGTAACTGAAAATATCCGGATCTATCGAATAATCCGAAATAATTACATATCCGTAACAGTATCCAGATCCAGGCTTCATTAAAATCCGGATTACATGTTAGAAAGAAAGGGCAAATCGCCAAGTTTGTCCAACAAGCATATTATATAGAATATCCCATCTGATTGTGAAGTAAATTCGAGGTCAATAGTGGGATTCTAGAGAAGAAGAAATTAAAAACTAAACTCAAAACAATGACGGTTTTATTTATTTAAATAAATGTCGTTTGATCTTATTTATTTTTGTCGAAATAAAGCGTAACTTCAGCAGTAATTCATACAAAAGGAATTCAACATCACCGATGCGTATGACATAATTTTCAAACCTCTGTTTTATTTCCTTTGTAGGGCACAAAGAAAATTTGTTCTTATTCGTTTGCCAAACGATGTTATTTCCATATAATCCTTTTGTCTTTGTTCTTAGACAATCTTATATTATCCAATCTTGTAAAACTATAAATTTGCTGTAAAAAGCATCGTGCCCTCAAAATTTTACGACACCTTTGGGGTAAGTTTATTGCTTTCACCAATAAAATACTACTAATCCCATTAAATATAGATTTTGTTGCATGTAGTGTTTTAACGGAATTAGTTCGTGTATTTTCCTTGCGAAACTATACTGAATTTGTTTACCTAGAAGCTGACTGCGAATACCAACGTTTGCCTTCTCCGTGGGTAGTCGTAAGAGATGATAATTGTAATGTCGATGATTGCAAAAGAAAGGTCAATGCAACATGTTCTATAATCAATCAATTTCTGCCACCTTGTGAAGTAAGTGTAAAATCAGCCGTCAATAGTTTGAGAAGAAGATTAATTGGAAAGCAATTCTTGCAGTAACTTGCTAAGATAGAATTTCGCAAGAAATTAGTGTATTTAAAAGTGAAAAAGTAAAGCGCGTTGGAATGCAAATGAACAGCTCAAATCACTCTAACCGTTGGGGAGGAAAGGTTCTCAAGTGGCGATCAGGAGTTGGACGACACCCTGCTAGGTGGACGACATCTTGAAATTAGCAGGGAACCGTTGGTTGGATGCAATAGGTACAGGATCGCCCCTATTCAACAGTGGACGTCTATGGGCTGATGAATGGATGGATTTAAAAGCCGTATTCAAATCTCAGCCGCCTATATGATCTCATTTTTCTATTGTCTACGCATTAATATTGTATAACGCAATCGCCATCAATATCCTGCTACCCCAATTACCAGGGGTCGACTCAATATGCACTCTTTCTTCATAGTACATATTGTGAACGTCCATAATCCGGCCACCATGTCAACCCTCCTTGGGAGTGTAATTATTGACCAGATGCCATCAGACTTTAGTTTGTCCTTCTGATGTAAAGTTCTTAGTCTTTTACGATATCACATGATGTAAGGATTGATAGTATCCATAGTCAACACCACATAGATTTCTTATGGAAAGCTAAATCTATATCGACGTATGATAAAAAATTGTGCTTTTATAACGACTGCCTCATTGCTATAGTAGTTTAAAAATGCTAGTAGTATGCGAAGTTTCTAGATCTCTAATTTGGATCCAGTAAAAAAGGAGAAGGAAATCTCGAAACAAAACCCTATACCAACCTGTCTGACCAGCATGGTAAATAAGGTCAACTTCCCTCCTATTGTGGAGGAGACTCGAGCCCAACAGTGGGATGTATATGAGCTGAAATGATGAAAAAAGAGGCTTGTTGGCATTGTCTGCTTATTTTTTCGGTAATTTTTTGTGAAATTATAAATCAGTCTTGCTTATCCCTATAAATAGTCTTGATTATCTATGTAATAACACGGTATTAAGGATTTTGTGATGAATTGTGAATTTGGTTACCCTTGTTTATCCCTTTCAGGAATATATACGTGAAAATATAAATGAAAATTGTAATATTTTTGTAAAACAGTGAATTCTGCTTTTTCATCAAAATGATATTCATATTTTGCACGCAATACCTAAACCAAGGTTGACTCCTACGTATATTTCAACTTATGACACAATTTAATACTAAATCTTGCTACGTATAACACTTTACGTAAATATAACATGCGAGCCTCATTAAAACGGGATATTCGGAGCTCCCAACTCTATTTGGCGACGTGTTTCAATGTTTCTGTAATGATTTTGTCGTCGAAATATAATCGAGACAAATTTATATTTTTGTTTCTTTGAAGTGGCGATTACTGTATATCCTTTGGGGTAGAAAAATGCGCAATAATCGTCAATGATTCACGAATGACTTATGATTAGATCAATGGATTGCGTATCATTTCAAATCCATCATCGCCATTATCCTTTTGATCATTCGCATTATCTAGGTGCTTGATGACTGTTTTTTTGATGATTAGATTTAGTCGTTATTGAATAATATTGCTACTATATTTTGGCCACCCTGCACCAGGTAAATAATCCTTGTATTTTGCGGGACTTTACAAACATATAACGGACACAAATTACATCCAGATTCAGAACAGCAATTTGTAGATCGCACAAAGTGTTGTCCTGTGTGGGATTCGAACCCAAGACACTGACACGTTAGGTCGATATCTTAACTGCTACGCCATTTGTGTAGTAGTACAATTTTCTATATACTACTATATAGAAAATTGTAAAAAATTATCCGCGTGGTTACTGAGTACGAATGCAACTGACCAGCGCCTCTCGTCTGTGGGTGACGTGAAAGACGACTAAGGAATATATGTATGTAACATCCATGCACGAGGAGGGAAAGTCTATATAAAACCATTTTTTTTTTGGTATGGTTGGTGTGGGCTACAGCCAGCGCATCCGCCGCCCGGCTCCGCTCGGGGCGACAGAGGGGCGGCGCGTGGTCCCGTAACCCACCTATAGGGTGGGTCACGGGACCGCACGTCGCCTTCGTCGTTGGGCCGACCACCGATGCAGAGTTCCTTAACTTCAGTGGTCGGCTCGAATATAAAACCCTATGCCAACACGTCTGACCGGCGTGAAATAATAGTTCAATTTCCCTCCCATTGTGGAGGAGACTTGAGCCCAAAAGTCGGACTTATGTAGGCGGAGATAATCATGTCATCACCCGTTATTTTTTCCAATACAACAACTGCGATCGGTAATTCGCTCGCTAAGGTTGGTGATTATAACGTTATCACCATCTAAATTAAACTATTTTAGGGATTTTATCGTGTTGTGATGGTCACAGGTGGATGAACGCTGTAAAGTGTTCGAAACGTCGGGCATGCAAAAATCGCGAACGCGATAAAACTAATAAAAAACGTGATAAAACCCGTCAAATAGAGCGGGATGAGAGCCCTCAGCGCTCACCCACCAGTCCGGGTAAAGTTGTCACAGCCATCTAGGCTAACAACTAAGTCACACAAAAAAAAAAAAAAAAACCGTCAATTAGTTTTTTTGAAGTGAAACTTCTTTAGAATCGTCGTGATTTCAAACTCGATGAAACGAAAAAGCGAGTCCATAGAGAAACAAACACGTAAATGGATTAGGATTCAGCCGGCGAGAGAATGAGCTAAAGCATGAAGGATAATGGATGAAGAATGAAGGATAAAGGTTAAAAGAGTTTCGCTTCTGATTTGCGTACTTGGTACACATACGCTTTTTTTTTTTTTTTACAATGTGCAATACTCGCGTAAATATCAGAAATCATTATTATAACCTTCTGATGCGAAGGCTTATACTGGTTGTCGATAGGCTGATGATGATAGTAACGGCATCAGTATTTAGTTTTAAAATTGATCTAAATATACGCTTACAATGTTTCATACATTCTATTATCTTGTCGGTATTCTACTCTTAACGTTGGCGTAGCTTTTCCGCTGTCTGCTCTCGTGTCAGATTCAATCAGTGTGTGCCATGACGTCACGACCGTCTCTATGAATAGGGTCGTTAATTCAACCGGATGTTTCGAAGGAATACTGTCCTAATATAGTTCCTTTATGTTAATTGTGGATGGCGTTCTAATTTTAGCGGTAACTTCCTCAGAGGAGTTATGAATGCAAAAGTGTTTTTGAATAGGACCGTCTCAGACTTCTTGGACTGAAACTTGAAACGTTTTTCAAACTGTCAATAGTACATTTCAACTGTTTTTCTTTTTATTGTCAACTGTGGCAAACGAGCAAGCAGCACACCTGATGGTAAGTGATACTGCCGCACATGGACCGTGCAATACCAGAGGCACAGCCAGGCCGTTGTCTACCGTGAAGGAAATACTTTTCTTAAACCGCGTTTAAAGAAGGACATATCATAGCGCTCGGGAAACACGTCAGAAGGTAGTTCATTCCAGAGCTTGCACGCACGTACAGTTAAAGACCATAATGTTTCCAGGTGAAATGGATGAACCCTTTTTAGGCCTACGCCTGTATCGCGGTAGGGTTGGACAGAAATTTCTTACACATTATATGTTTTTCATCCAAAATCCAATCATTGTGGTTATGGTCAGCGCACATGCCGTCCATTCCGTCCGGGGTGATGAAAGGTCGGAGCATGGACCCATAACCTATCTTACTCCCTCCCCTTCGCTATTGGGACGACCACTGATACCGAGTACTTAAAATGCCTGGCCAGCCCAGCCTGTTTCTCTCCCGGCGGTCTCGCCATCGCTCTCCATCTGATCCAGTTACTCGCATTGGGTGTCCTACCGTAACACTCTCAATACAAATCCGATCCGAAATTATAGTCGGTGGTCGTATACTAGACTACACTGTAGATAAAACTAACGCGATACTTGCATATGTATGTATATTAAAAAATGGTCTTAGTATTTTTGGAACTTGGTGAAAAGTAGTGGAAACGTATCAATGGGCGCAGAGGTGAAATACGGCACGATCTCTTCTAGAGCTTCAGGCGGTTGAACAGGCTGTGATCCAATCAATTGCCACTCCAAAAAAACCTTTTTTTTAGACTTTTATGATCCGTCCGCGGTAACTATAGATCACTATTTTTCTACTTCCCCCATAGTGGGGGTGAAAATTGACCTCCTATATTATGCTGGTCAAATAGGTATAGGTTTTTATATCGATATTTCTCTCTTTATTTCAGTAATGGTGTCTGATGGTGTTTCAGGTGTACCTGACTTTTTTTTTCGCAGCATCTATAGAACTCCGATTTCGATTAAAGTTCCGGTGTAATCCCGGCATTTACAATGTTAGAATTATGTTAGATTAGATATATTATGTTAGATAGAATTATGGTTTATAGGATTTGTACTATGTATGTATTCTGTTTTTCCGTATGGTGACGCAGCAGGAACACAATTTTCCATCTCCTCTCTTGTCGGTGGATGTCGTAAAGGCCGACTAAGGTATTAAATATGCATATAACATCTATGCAAGAGAAGGAAAACTTGAAATAAAACCCTATACGTATAACCAGCGTGATATACTTAGCTTACCTCCTATTATGGAGGAGACTTGAGCCTAACGGTGGGACGTATGAGTTGAAGTAATAAATGATGATTGTCATAATTATAAAATCCAAATACTCATTAGCGTCTAAACATTAATTACGCAATAGAAGATATTCCATTTGAATAAGTATCTAAAAATAGAATAACGATCGCTTTTCCCCAAATACGTTTGAGGTATATCAAACTGTCGAAGTAACTAAAATATACATGTTTAGTCACGTGGAGAATTAATTCCAAATTTGATATTTCAGTGAAGGAAAACCGTATAACAATATATGCCAACTCGTATAGCCGACATGACATGGTATATGCAGCAATATTTGTTTCCTATTATGGAAATATTAGATTTGATGCATGTAACATTTGCACTGAGCTGGATATAATTTTGCGCATGGGGTGAGGGATTAAAAACCCAATTCACTAGCCCCAGTTTCACCTTGGGTGCTATAAAGCACGACTAAGGGATATAATATGTATATAACATCTATGTACAAGTGATAGTCGAAATAAAACCCTATACTAACACGTCTGACCAGCGTGGTACGTACGTCAATTTCGCTTCTATTATGCTGGAAGCACGGCAGCGAGTACTATCATCTAGATATAATACCAGATCGCTCGCCAAACCGACAACTGTGAAGAAAATTTTTCGAGTACCAACCACAAAGAGCATAGGACGATCTCCAAAATCGCAGAGAATCGTTGGAGGCAAGTGGCTCAGGATCGTTCCGATTGGCATTTTCGTTGGGAGGCCTATGTTCAACAGTGCACTTTTATGAGCTGATGGATGAATGAAATTCAAGATTTTATACTTATTTACCTTTACGAAGTCTATTTATCACGTCGAATCCACAAGTTCAGCTGTATTTTATTTATAGGCATATAAAATAAATGCTGTTTGCGCGTTCATGTTCTCCAACATTTAGATTGTATGGCCTTTGTTGATCTCAGATATGTCGCAGTGGTTTTTCTTTTATAAAGAAAACAATGTTTTAACAATACAATACGCAAACATTGTAAGCGGGCTTTGTGTATGTTATTCGAAGGCGATAATACTTTTATAATCATCTTATTGTATAGAATAATATAGAAAAATAAATCCTATTATAATAAATGCGATTTTTCCGTGTGGTGACGGAGTAAGAATACAGTTCACCACTCCCTGTTTTGCCGGTGGATGACGTGAAAGGGATATAATATGCATATAAGAGAGAAAGAGGGAAGACAAACTCGTAATAAAACCCTATACCAACATGTCTGACCAGCATGATATAGTAGGTCAACTTCCTTTCTATCTGGGAGGAAGCTCGACCTAGCAGTGGGACATGTATGAGCTGAAGCGAAAACGCCAAAGTAGCAGACTAATTTGAAAAATATCAGCGAGTAACATAGACAATATTTAATCCCCGCTTTTCTACGGGAACGGCAACTACGCCCATGAAACCAGTTTGTTTGTTATTATTTTCGTGTGATAAAAAAATATTTTCAATTCATCTTTTTGGCCGTGGGTGACGTAAAAGACGATTGAGGACCTTCTGTAAAGAAAGTGAAGGGTGTGTGAATGCGTTCAATGATTTTTGGTGATACTAAAAGTGTCACGAGAATACACCATACACAAACACCCTCAGAAAGTTGGGCTGCCAACTCTCGTTCATCGAACGAAGTCCAATAATAAATTACTATTCATATATCGATTTTCTGCAAGAGTGTGGTATGAACTGGTCCGCGGCTATAGACAGACGACTGTCGACAGTGTGGTCACATATAAAATTATGGCATCCTCTCTTATCTCGGCGGATCGCCTTCGCGAGGAGCGCAGCCTCGATGAGGCGATCCGCCGCCGGCGACTGGCGCGGCGTAGCCTAGCCCCGCGCCCTAGCCGAGGTCGCGGGTGACGTAACCGGGGAACTAGTCCGTCACCCGCCGAGAGGCCGATCGCGTGAGGAAAGACCGACGTCCTCCCCGAGGGGGGGACATCGGTCGATGGGAGGGTACTCCAAATAGGGGGTATTGCGTCGGGCCGACCACTGATGACAAGTAACCCTGCTCCGGTGGTCGGCTCAACGACGAAGGCGACGTGCATCGTGGGTGGGTTGCGGGTGTGCGTGCTTACGCCCCGGATGGAGTGGTGCGAGGAGCGCGCCGACCGCAACCTAACCCCAAAAAAAAAATCCTCTCTTATCTGTGAACACCCAACAGTGCTTGACGATAGGCAGAAATTATAGTAAAAATGATGTTACTACAAGGTTGCTGTATTAGATTTTAATATTTTTCCCAACAAATTTGAATACTCCTTTCTAAATGTGTAATTATACGTACGTACGTGATTTATATAACGTAAACACTAAATATTAATGGCCGTTCGTGATCGAGTAAATGTCAAGTTGTGCCTCTGACATTTGAGAACCACCAATCTCACGATAACTGTTCGTACACATTAATATGGGTCGAGATGTAGGTACTCGAATATTGTATACTATGTCTTATTAGCAGCTGAGTGGATCTCAGAATGTGAGTATAGTTATTAATATCAGAATTTCTTAAATAGCTAAGGCTTATATGTAAAATTTTCCGTGTCGTGACGGAGTAAGAATACAATTCACCACCCTCTCTCTTGCCCATGGGTATCGTAAAAGACGACTAAGGGATATAATATGAATACAACATCTATGCAAGAGACAAACTCGAAACAAAACCCTATGCCAACCCGTCTGACCAGCGTGGTATAGTTGGTCAATTTCCCTCCCATAGTGGAGGAGGCCCGAGTCCAACAGTGGGACGTATATGGGCTGTGATGATAATGATGATTTGTAAGAAAATTGGTTCATTACTAGGTGGCCTGACAACGATTTCTGAAAATTGCTGGGGGTACCGTTGGACGCAAGTAGCACAGGACTGTTCTACTTGGGATTTTCGTGGAGAGACCTTTGTCCAGTCGTGGACGTTTAAGGGCTGATGGATGGCCCTAACTTCACATGATGGATGACTGATGATGAGATAATGATGAGATGGATAACTTCACATCATCATCGACATCATTCGTCCCTTATTTGCAATGCGAAGGAAATTGACTATTACCACGCTGATCAGATGGATTGGTCGGTCACTTACAAAGATTTACATATTTTATTCCTTGGTAGTTTTTTTACGACATCCGCGCTTCGTCTAACAGAACTTAGTATAAGCATGTTCAAATTATTGCACTTTAAAATAATATCACTCATAATATACATGTAGTACTGAAGAGAATTCAATGGTCACCACTCTTTTCTTTCCCATTCTCATCTTAAATTCGATTGAGAGATATAAGCAGGTAATCATCACTGCAAGAGAATGAAAACTTAAATAAAACTCCGACTCGTCTGGGCAACGTTATGTGGTAAATCTGTATTAAAAATGCTCAAAATGTTTAGTGCCTTGCGTTGTCTCAAAACGAAATAGAGTTTTATATTGTCGCAAGTATATCAGCACGTCGGGTCAGCAAATGAAAATCAACGTCTGCGTAGTAGCAATTTGTTACTGCGCTTCGTTCGGTGAGTGAGAGATCCGGAAGCCTAACTTTTTGAGGGTATTTGCGTGTGGTGGGTTTCGAACGTACCTCATTGCACGCATTCACATTCCCTTCACTTTCTACATGGTAGGCAGCGACCTAACAAAAGTCCATGAGTCACAGTATCAATTACTGTCAGGTTCGTTACCAACATCAAGACGAAAATAATATTAAAAAAAGGTCTAGGCCTTGTATGACGTGATCGCGTAGATTTTATTGTGAAATTTGCATGTTTGATATAATAAAAGCTATATTTATAAATGTAGTCTTCGAAACGATGTTAAAGCCTAGAAAGCATTGAGTGGCACAGATATTTCATTTACTAACGTTTCGAAAACAACTTTTATGACGAAACGTTTTCTAAGTGTTCATACTAAATTTATACATTCAAATGGAAATGTATTTTCTACGTAAAATAGCTAGATATTGTCTTTATATTCATTGAATATAAAGATAATTTGAAGAAGACAATTATTTCTGATATTTACGCGAGTATTACACGCTGTAAATGAATACAAAATCAAGAGGACTGCCGACAGAAGTGTAAATTTAAAATTATGAACATACAGTAGTTATTTTTGAATCTACAATTAAAAGTATCTGGTTTTTAATTTTATGCGATGTTTGTCTGTTATTTTTGTAAGATATTCAGATAAAAAAATTCAATTAATCAAGCCGTCAGCTGTATACTACAGATACATTGCTTTGAGCATGTCGATAACGTGAACGCACGAGATTTCACCCATACAAAAAATATTTTAAGGCGCACAGTAATTTTTTTTTGTGTGTGTGTAGCTGTTGGTCGCAGATTACCTTGACAGCTTAACGCGGTCAATGGGTGAGCGCTGATGGCTCTCAACTTGGTACAATTGCGCACAGTAAACTGCGCATGCGCTAGATATAAGAATGTTGATGACGCGAACCCATAAGGCTATCATATATATATATATATATATGATAGCCTTTTTTTGTCATAACGAAAACTCGCTTGTTGATTGGTTAAAATAATAAAATGTCGTGCTTTACAAACTTACATTTTTAGATCATCACATTACTGTCCCTTGGGCATCGTGCAAACCTGAAGTGATCAAGAGCTAGAGGTAGCATTTATCTAGAAAAGTTGTTACATTAACTACAACTGCCAAACCGCCTATCTAACTTGTGATATGCCCCATAGAGACGTCCACTGCGTTATAGAGGCCTTATGAAACGGTGTTCATCGATGGATGGAGAAAATAGCGGTTCATCATTACAGCTCATATACGTCCCACTGTTAGACTGAGTCAGGAGACTTTGGACTTTGAAGATTGTTGGAGGACCACAATGAGAGAAGAATTGACTTACTACACCACGCTGGTCAGGTGGGTTAGTATAAGGCTTTATTTATAGTTTTCCTTTTCTTGCACAGTTCATGATATTTATATCCCTTAGTCGTCTTTTACGACATCCACCCACGGGCTAGAGAGGGGGTGGTGAATTGTATTCTTACTCCGTCATCACACGGAGGTTCAAGGAGTTTATAATCAATTTTTACAACAGTGTTATTGCAGTCTTGATATTAAAACGATATTATTTTTTAAAGGTCATGGCTACGTAACTGATTTTTTATTATTTTATGTTTGAAACGAATCGTTCTTGAAGCATTATTGTTTTGTTGATGGTTATTCTGTGGTGGCGACTGCGAATACTAACCGAGTCCTATATTGCTCGTAGGTGTCATAAAAGACAACTAAAGGCTTTACATCAACCTGGGTTGATTTTATCTGAAGCCGCTTGCTAAACAATTACACGACCAAAGGGGATTGACGTTAGGCAGGCGGTCGTTAATAAAATGATTGCTAAAACTTTGTATGATATACGATGAAAGAGGATGTATTGCATCGAACCCAGGTATATTTAATGATTTCTGATGTTTACGCGAGTATTACATGTCCTTACAATATGATAAATGTGAAAGTATGTTTGTTTGTTACGCTTTCACGCTTAAATCACCGAACCGATTTCAAAAATTCTTCCACCAATGGAAAGCTATGAAAGCTATAATATCAGGGAGTAGCATAGGCTATATTTTATCCCGGTATTCCCACGAGTACGGGAACTACGCAGGTAAAGCGACTGAAACTGAAGCGAAGCGGGGGCGGGTTGCTAGTTTTACACATCTATACCAATAAATAAAATTGAAGTGTCTGTTTGTAATGTCAAAATAATAGGCTTTTTTCATGCTCACACGGTTATTTGCACGACACCTATGCCTAAAATAGCAATTAAAAAATTTTTGTCTGTCTGTCTGTTTGTTCCGGGTAATCTTCAAAACGGCTGTATCGATTTCAAAAATTCTTTCACCAATGGAAAGCTATAATATCAGGGCGTAAACTAGGCTATATTTTATCCCGGTATTCTCACGGGAACGGGAACTACGCGGGTAAAACGACTATAACCTGTAACCGAAGCGAAGTGAGGGCGGGTTGCTAGTTTTTAACAAAACTACTTTACGGATTTTATGGCGTTCATGGTCACGGGCAGCGTTCATGGTATATTAAAAAAAAAACCACACCCTGCACTAAAGGAAAAATCTTTCTATTTTAGAGTATCTTAGGTCCATTTATGTCTTACTGGGCTCGATCCTCCTCCACAATGGGAGTTCTCATTCCGTCATCAGAAGGAACTTTATAAACATGTACTATTCAATCGCCACGAATCACACCCAGACTCAGAACAACAAAAGTAACCCGCACATTGTACAATACTTTGTGCTTGCTGTGCTTGGGAATCGAATCAAAATATTAAGAATTACATGTCGGTATCTTAACCTCTACGTCATCTGTACATACAAGTCTACAACTGATACGTTATTTAAAGATATTTAAAACTCACATTTGTGTAATCTCATTTCTCATTCAAAGTCGTTCGCAAACAACGTAATCGGATTCGCCTGGGATAATTACATTTCAATTACTCTGACCTAGTTTTATTCGACGCAAAAGAATAACGCGTTCATATGGCGCTTTTGGGAAGCTTTACATTAATGTGATTTGCTTTAGATATAATTTGACGGATTTGAAATTATCCGAAGCCGATTCTGACGTGAATTATATTGTATTGTTTGACTTTCGGATAATTTGCCTCCAGTTTAGCTACGGATTCATCAGTATGGTAGTGAATTAGGTAATTTAATAGGACAGTATTTCTTCATATTCCAAAAATACAAATAAAAGGCATCTAAGGAGACGGTCTCTTCCTGTAAGGGAATTACTTGAAATGAAACGATGCAGTTTTGCAGGCTGACATCCCTTGATTATGAAGGAAGCTGGTATCCAACAGTGGAATTTATATTGGTGAAGATAAATACACAAAGATTCGCCATAACATGTATCCAAATTATAAATTAATAAATATAATATGTAGATTCCGTGTGGTGACGGATTAAGAATACCATTCACCACTCCCTATCTTACCCGTGGATGTCGTAAAAGACGACTAAGGGATATTATAATATGCACATAAGATCTGTGCAAGAGAAGGCAAACTCGAAATGAAACCCTATACCAACATGTCTGACGAGCACGGTACAGTAGGTTAAATGCCCTCCTATTGTGGAGCAGGCCGGAGCCCAACAGTGGGACGTATGTGGGCTGTGATGATGATAATGAATACGTAGATACGTACAGCATATTTGTGGTATCCTTGTATTGTCATCTTTCCCCCTTACCTCATTTTCTACGGGGTCAGCACGGCATGTTCTCGACTTCTAACAAGTTGAAGAAGAGCCGAAATTATTTAAAGTTTGACTGGGATTTACGACCATCAGTTTCACGTTGAACCTCTTTGAAAACAATTCTCAAAATTCAGAGCTTGTTCATAATAATATCCATTAAAAATCCTTTGAGTCCAACCTGGTATTTAAAACAGGACCCTCACGTTCGGAAACCGCACGTTTATAATGTAGCAACGAGAAATAAATTTATCATTATTCAAATAACCGTACTTATTTTATTTAATATTTCTGAAACGTGAACCAGTAAATATTTCTAAGAGGAAAATAATATCTTTGGTATGGTATCAGAATCTTTAATTTGCGAAATAGCCATTCTTAGATTCGAAGTTTGTTACAAAAACAATATTGGCCCTCCGTGTGGTGACGGAGTAAGAATATAATTCACCAGCTCTCTTGCCCATGAATGTCGTAAAAGACGACTAAAGGATATCTTGTGCTTATAACAACTATGTAACAGAAATAAAACCCTATACCATCGCTGCGCTCGAGCCTCCTCCGCAAATTTGACCTGCTATACCAAGCTAGTCAGACTGGTTGGTATAGGGTTTTATTTCTAGTCTTTCTTCTTCTGGATGGATGTTAGATGCATAATATATCCTTTATTCGTCTTTTAAGAGACTCACTGGCTAGATAGAGGTGATGAATTGGATTCTGAACAACAATTAAAAATTGTTTTATCTTTGTATATATATTTCTTGTGTACGTGTGTATGTCACTGAACTCCTAAACCGCCGGACCGATGTTGATGAAATTTTTTGTGCGTGTTCAAGGTGATTCGGGAATGGTTTAGATTAACTATTGGACCCGGTAGATGGCGCTACTGTAGTCTGTATTTGAACAGAACAACATCTGTTAGTTGTTCAGCTAGTTTTACTAAATATATTTCATTTCTAAATATATTCGGTTATGACTATTTCCGTAGACAATATTAGTAAAACTAAAGTAAATAATAAAGTTGTCTTAATGACACGGACACGATTTATGAACGATACACGATTTATGAAAATAATATGCATCGCAAAACAAAATGTCCTACTTGAAATTGAACCAGTAACACTCGGCGTGGAAATTGCAATGCCAGGAACAACAACTACGCCATTTGTACAGTCGTTCCTATAACTCATTTGTTACGCAAAATTTAGTATAAAATATAAAACAGGTCTTTGGCGTAGGTAGAGTTCGAGAAACTTATATTTTATTGATTTGAAAAAAAAATTCATTTCTCAAAGCAATCTCGCTTTTTATTTTTCATGTAGAATGAATTATTTAAATCTCCACCTACATTGAGCTGTAGGTGTACCTAATGCAAGTTATTTTAGTTTTATGAAATAAATGTCTTTTTGAAAGACGTTAGGTATATAAATTTCTTCCTTAATGCAGGATTTTGTACTAATAACAAAATAGTTAAAACCACCTTTAAGGACTTTATCGTTATTTTTAATTAGTTATTAAATTTTATTTTGTTTTTAGTATTTGTTATAGCGGCAACAGAAATACCTACATAATTTAAAATTTTAAATTATGTATTTAAAATTTTAAAAATGTTAAAATTTTAACTGTCTAGCTATCGCGGTTCTTGAGATACAGCCTGGTGACAGACAGACGGACAGACAAACAGCGAAGTCTTAGTAATAGGGTCCCGTTTTTACCCTTTGGGTACGGTACCCAAATGATTGTATACGAATAAAATATATATATTTTTTGTCAGTAATTTTTAAACAGTAACTAGATAGATATTAATCATTAACTAGATATAAATCTTAAAATAAGAAGTCTCTATCTTAAAATTACTTAATTAGTAACAGAATCTTTTTTTTTACGAAACCCATTGGGTATCCTTTAAGCGGCTAGCCGAAGAAATTAAGTGCGAAGAAATTAGGTAAGATAGAAATCCCAGGTACCAGCGTATCCATCCTAAAACTTAGCAGTATTATCTTATACGGTACATCTATTGTCGAATTGGGGTTATGTTGATCACGTTCATTTCTCTGTCTCCCGATAGGTCTTGGATATCATTCCTGACAGGCCTTCTTATTTGGAAGGTATTTTTGGGTTATCTGTAAAGCGACTTCGCAACAGAAACAGAAAAGCAACGTGATATCTTTAACCTGTTGTGCGTACTTATCACCTTTTGAGTGACCCATTGGTATCACTTGTCTTAGTTTTGATGGCGTGACCATTCCCTTCATATACTCTCCGACTGTGCAACGAGCAATGCCTCACCACGAGTGTGGGATTGATCTTGGTCACTAGTTTGACCATCCACGATTTAGACTGCTTAGTGTGTTTGACTGTTAGTGCTTTGAATGCCTCCGAGAGATCATGAATATATCTTATAGAATCGGCTGTGCTGAGCCCCTGGTATTCCTAAGGTTAGCGGCAATGTTGATCACACACTTATGGTCAGTTGATACTATGTTCCAAGAAGTATACTTATTTAAAAATGACATAGTACTAAATCAATTGAGTGGGCCTTTACGAACTTGACCCCTCGTAAAATTGTAATGTTACGCCTCGTCCAAGTCCATACTTACAATTATTCATATAGTTGACTGAATTTCATCTTTATATTGAGAGCATTAAGTTTCAATATAGAGTTGGAATAATTTCCATCTCGATCTAATATTCACGTTATATACGACTTTCAATCGTCAGTCTTGGTACATTTGGATTAAAATTACTTGCGCTATTTTTGACATTCATTGATTCCTTTATTCCACCTTGCGTTTTTTGAATGGAATATTTTGCGGCTATTGTGGGTATTCATATACATATGTCGTACTGGCACTGTGCCAAGGGGTTTCCGTTATTTTTTTCTTTTTAGTTATTAATTGGCGGTAGTTTGTTTGTAGTTTAGCGGTAAAGTTTTGTATTAAAAAGTTCCTAGATACTGTACTCGGGCTGCAATTATGGCGGCTAAATTGTAAGTTTCGCGAGACATATACATCTTTTTGTTGGAAACAAGCCATCTTCACATATTGACATAAACAAAACTGCCAACCAGTCTGCTCGATATTGTATAATAGCCTCTCCATTTGCATGTGAGAATCATTACTATCATGTAGAAGTCACTCTGAAAAAGTCTGTCTTCAATGGGATAGGAATATATATGATTCTAAATTTTACCGGGTTAAATTATGTTACAAATTTGACATCGCTACGTCTTATCCATCCATCCATCAGCCTATAGACGTCCACTGCTGGACATAGGCCTCTCCACGAGAATGCCACTCGGAACGGTCCTGCGCCACTTGCATTCAACGGTTTCCGGTGACTTTGAGAATGTCGTCAGTCCACCTAGTGGAGGGTCGTCCTACGTCTTATGTCTATTACATATTTATTAACTGGCTTCCCTTGGTCAATGTCACGTCAGACGGGTATATCGGCAAAATCGTAGTGGGTGTTATAAAAGAGTGCTGTTGTTGTTTTGATTCTAATCCCTCACCCAATTATCTTGAGTCCCACCAATCCTCGTTTGCCACCATTAGCAATAAAAAAAACCTATAAGTATGATGGTGAAACGTTGTATCCTCAACCCGTCACCGTACGGTTAAATAATTACGCTCTGCTTCTATCTGTTATAGAATTATTTGTATGAAAAGCGTCAAGCATTGAAAGCAATTCTCACGGTGTCGGAGTTCCAAAAGCGAAGGTCTGCGCTGAATACAGTCAAACCATAGCCTACCAAAAAGGGTTAAATACAGTTAATATTACACTAACAATTGAAAGCATTCATTAGATTATTATTTTAATAATCGTTAAATTATTATTAGCTATTAATATGCTTATTTAATGGACCATAAAATAATTATGAAGAGACCTTTGGATCGCTACAGGTACCCTGTAAAATAATTGTAAATATTAATTACTACATTTTGCTTACCACACACGTTATCTCTTTCATTTCGGGGCTGTAGTGTATTTTCCTGCGATAAAACGTATATTATAATCTTATATCTTTAAACGAGCAATTCTTGTATATATATATATATATATATTCAGGATCTCGGAAACGGCTCCAACGACTTTGTTGAAACTTGGCATACTAGAGGTTTCGGGTCCAAAAAATCGATCTAGCTGGGTTTTATTTATAGAAAATGTTGTTTTGTCCGTGTTTTTAGCAAAACAAACAATGACATTAAATTTTAAAAGAATATGAATTCAAATTTCGTTGTCAACGTCATGAGTTACGATAGCTCAGATGGGAAGTTGACAGGTTCTAATTTTGATTTTGTTGAGATTCAAACAGCGTCGGTTCGAATCTAGGTGTTATTATTATTCTCTTTTTGTAATTTTTTATATAGGTATTTTTCATTATTTATTTTTGATGTGAAACATCTATAGGCGAGGGTGATCCCGATTGTCGCGTGGCGTTAACGCCACGCTGTGGGGCACCATTTTAATTAACTACCAATAAAAATCCGGATACATATGTGTACATTTTTGTAACGAAACCATAGTGCGATTTAAAATTTGTACAACGCCATCTAGTGCGCTTAAAGTAAATTGTTATCTATAATGAAAATAAATGTTTATTGAATAAAAATCATAATTTTTTTGGAAAAAAAAATCGTAATATTATTTTTATTAATGTGCTATTTTAGTTCCTGTCGTAATCTGTTCTTTTATGCATATATACTTCTATAAAATAATGTATGTTCTATAAAATAATGTATAATTCTCTAACTTGCCAACATAAGTATACCATACCTACTTACAGTACTTTCACGTACGAAAACCGGACAATCGCTTTTTATAGGTGTTTTATTAGTTTCAGATGTATATTTATTTGTTTGTGTTACAGACTCCTAGGAATTGGATCTTGACCCACGTTCAACAGTCGGATTTCATTTAAAATTTGTTAATTTAACAAGGACCAATGACGATAAAATAATTTAAATAGCTTGTCTCATTATCATCATCATCATTACAGGATTAGAGATTTCTTTATAAAATATATTTTGTAGCTGAGATTTAGTCTTAGCTCGATAGATGTCGTTATTTCTGTTTGCTAGATCATACTTTCTTAACCGATCCTTTTGATTTGAACTATGTAGAAGTGAGTGTGTGAGGGAGACGTAGCGACGCTATGTTAGGTCGTAAGCGATTGAGCGGTGAACTAATATCATTTCTTTGTAATTGTAATATTTTAAATAATAGTAGAAATCGTATTATTTTATTCAATACTTTACATATTAGTTCCTGTCGTAATCTATTTTCTACAAGTATATATGAATAAATCATATATACTTGAAGAAAATAATTTCGAAGTTTCACATCTGCCAGGCGTCCTGAGCGACGGCTTACTTTTTTTATTTGTTATTAATATATATCTAAATTAATTCGATAAAAATATTCCGAGTGAAGCTCGGTCAACCAGATATTATTCATGTATATGAATAGCTTATAATGTTGAGGATTTTTAAAACCATTTTAAAAACTGGATACCTTCTAATGACCATAAAGTACACATTGAAATTAATCTTTTTATAATAATAATAGATTCGCTTGTCTATATTATTAAACATTAGGAATGTATTAAGTACTAGCAACCCGTCCTCGCTTCGGTTTCAGTGGTCTTATTTGCGTAGTTCCTGTGAAAATACCGGGATAAAATATAGCCTATGTTACTGCCTGATATTATACCTTTCCAACGGTGAAAGAATTTTTGAAATCGGTTGCGTGGTTTAAGCGTTAAAGCTTAACAAACTTTCCAATTTATAATATTAGTAAGGATATATACATACCATTTCTAGATTACAGTATCTATACCAATAAATAAAATTGGAGTGTCTGTTTGTAATGTCAAAATAATAGGCTTTTTTCGTGCTCACACGGTTATTTGCACGACACCTATGCCCAAAATAGCAATTAAAAATTTTTTGTCTGTCTGTCTGTCTGTCTGTTTGTTCCGGGTAATCTTCAAAACGGCTGGACCGATTTCAAAAATTCTTTCACCAATGGAAAGCTATAATATCAGGGCGTAAACTAGGCTATATTTTATCCCGGTATTCCCACGGGAACGGGAACTACGCGGGTAAAACGACTATAACCTATAACCGAAGCGAAGCGAGGGCGGGTTGCTAGTAAGTAATAAATCCTCTATTAACTGTACAAAATATCCTCATAGATTTTCGTCGTCTTCTATAAGTGAAAATATTTCTAAATAGCATCACTACTTCCAGAAAATACTTACTGGATCATATACATATACTGATTGATGCTTACAAATTCTTTTGCTTGGACTTTGTATGTCACGTACACCGTAATAGCGGAGTAGTAAACATAAATCACTGTCAATCAACAAATCCGGCAGAATGTGGCATACTTAATGTCTATAGCCGTTGTCTATGGGACATCACATGACGAGAGCCAAATATTATCAATATAGATATGACTGGACAGATGGCGTGGGTCTGATTGCCGCGCTGGACAATATTTTGTGCGATCCACTAATTGTTCTGAGTCTAGATGTAGTTTGTGTCCGTTAATTATATTATTACGAAAGGTTCCGTGTGGTGGCGGAGTAAGAATACAATTCACCACTCCCTCTCTTGCCCGTGGATGTCGCCCGTCCAAGACGACTAAGGGATGTAATATGCATATAATACCTATTCAAGAGAAAGAAAACTTGAAATAAAACCCTATGTCAATACATCTGACCACCCACCGTGGCATAGTAGGTCAATATTCCTCCTATTGTGGAGCAGGCTTAAACCCAGCAGTGGGATGTATATGAGCCGATATGACAATTATATGTTTGTAAAGTCCCCCGTAATACAAGGATTATTTCCTTAGTTGCAAGGTTGATGTTTAAAAAAAGATTTATCTATAGTTGTTGCCACCATTTACCTGTCAGTCGGAGTCACAAAAATTGGTTGAGGGATCATTAGGAGAATGAGCAGCAATACTCTTCTGGGAAACATATATGTAATACCTTTCTGTGTTCTGTATTACGGGACCTTTTCGGAGGGTTTTTAAAAAAGATTAATTTACGAGGATACATAGATGGATGCTCGGTGCGGACTAGCTTGGGAGTTAAGCGTGGAATGGTTGCTGTGTAACAAATGCTGAATCCGGAGAAGAGGATGCATTATAAGCAGACTAACTTACAACAGAAGAATATAATAGATCGTTAATCCGCTAGCCAAGTGTGGCGTTTATGATGCTGCCTGATGTCAACCCTCCTTGGAAAGTAAATCGATCAGACGGCATCAGTTTTAATTGGCCCAGGTCGATTGAAAACTCTTAGTCGTCTTTTACGACACCCATGATCAATGTAGGATTTCATAGTTATAACTAACAACCCACCCTCGCTTCGATTAGGTTCATTCGCCTTACCCGCATAGTTCTCGTTCCCGTGGGAATAGCCTAAGTTACTCCTTATATAGACAGCTTCCTGGTAGTAAAAAATTATCAAAATCGGTCCAGCCGTTTCGAAGATTACCTCAAACAAACAGACAGATAGACAAGAAAAAATTTGAATAAATGTATTTTAGGCATAGGTGTCGTGCAAATAAACGTCGGCGACTATGAAATAAGCCCAGTATTTTGATATTGCAAACAGACTCTAATTTTATTTATTTGTATATGTAGATATTCGCCACCACACAGCATTAAGCGTTGAAATCTTTTAATGTATAGTTTGATAAATATACAAATGATATAGTTGCATTTGTACATATATCTATCAATAGGGACACGAAAAAAGTATCGATACTTTTTAGGTATCGAGTACTTGTCTTTCGATACCGATACTTTTGTACTCGATACTTTCTATTCTATACTTTTACTCAATGAGTACTTTTAGGCAGGTATCGTCTTGAACAAATTGTACAAAGCATCCCATGTTAAACTTGACCTTACGGCGCATGCTTATGGTAATGCCATCTAGGTAAAGCGTAACGAACCTTCTAAGAAGTGGCTCGACATTTTTTTATTCCGAATACAGATGGACAAATTCCTAAAAAAAAAACAAAAGCTCATCACGACCTGGATTCTAGGAAAAGTACTCAGTAATCGATACTTTTCCTTCGATATTACTCATGAGTACAGTATCGATACTTTCGTTTCGATATCGTGTCCCTATCTATTGAACAACTGAGTCGAAATCATTATCATTCATCATCACAGCTCATATACGTCCCACTGTGGAGTACTCTAGGAGTGAAATTAACCTCCTAGCCGAGGCCGCGGGTGACGTGACCGGGGAATTAGTACGTCACCCGCCGAGAGGCCGACCACGTCAGGAAAGACCGATGTCCTCCCCGAGGGGGGGACGTCGGTCGATGGGAGGGTACCCCACGTAGGGGTATTCCGTCGGGCCGACCACTGATGACAAGTAACCCTGCTCCGGTGGTCGGCCCAACGACGAAGGCGACGTGGTTTTCGGGTGGGCTGCGGGTGTTGCGTGCTTACGGCCCTCTGTCGCCCCGGACGGAGTGGTGCGAGGAACGCGCCGACCGCAGCCCACCCCAAAAAAAAAAGGAGTGAAATTAACCTATTATGCCACGTTGCTCGTATGTGTGTATGCACGTATGTGTTGATATAGTATCTCATTTCGAGTTTCGATGTGAAACATCTATAGGCCAGGTTGAACCTGATAGTTGGCGTTAACGCCACGCTGTGATGTATACATTTGTGTAACGAAACCATAACCTGTTTTAGAATTTTGTACAACGCCAACTAGTGAGCTTAAAATAAATTATTAACCTATGTGTTTACATACCCATAATGTATACTAATGAAAATAATTTTTTATTGAATAAAAGTCATCATTTTCTGCAAAAAAAAATTGTAATTTTTTATTAGTTCTTGTCGTAATCTGTTCTTTTCTGCATATATACTTGTACAAAATAAGTTCGATGTTTCACATCTGCCAGGCGTCCTGAGCGACGGCTCCCTTTTTTCATGTCTTGCATAGGTGTTGTATGCATATTATACCCCTTAATCGTCTTTTACGATACTCACGGGTCAACCACATAGATAAATATCGAAATATTAAAAGAAAATAAAGTAAATGCGTATAAAATATCACATAAAAACATATTCATGTAACGTATGAAGTATATTTCAGCCTATCTACGTGTTGTGTGTAAATATAGATACGGGAAACGCATGTCTATCGTATTTGACGCCCTTGGCACATTCGCTATTATGAACGCGCAATGTTATATGAATGATAATGTTAGTTTCATTGATACGCTGTTTGAGAATGGGTGTATCTATTTTAAATTATTTAAGACATATAGCTTTTGTTCATTAGAATATACTTTTAGTTTCTGCGAACCAAAAATAATGTTAATAATGATTTCTGATGTTTACGCGAGTATTGCACATCCTTACTAATATTATAAATGCGTAAGTTTGTTTGTTACGCTTTTACGTTTAAACCACTGAACCGATTTCAAAAATTCTTTCACCAATGGAAAGCTATAATATCAGGGACATAGGCTCTGTTTTATCCCGGTATTCTCATAGGAACGGGAACTACGTGGGTAAGGCGACTGATATCGAAGCGAAACGAGGGCGGGGTGCTAGTTGTAAATAAAATTACTGTATGGATCTTATCGCGTATCTATTTGATTTTTGATTGCCCGACGTTTTGAAAACTTTACAGGCAGCGTTCATGGTCAGTAGTTTTATTTACAATCTTAATAATGTTATGAATATGAAAGTTTATGGAGATGTTTGTATATTTGTTACTAGATCATGCTTAAACCTTTGAAAATATTTGGATCAAAATGGTGTATTTTAGGATACTTTTTATCCCGGTAATGTGTTGCCTTGGAATAATAGTTTAACTCCGTTCTTTTTAATCAACCAAGAGTAATCCGTTGAACGGATTTGGATACATTTTTATCCTGGGAAAGCCGCTTTAACGTGGGCAATACCGCAGGCAGTTGCTAATGGGGGGACGTCG
Organism: Lymantria dispar; assembly: GCA_032191425.1. Classification (NCBI taxonomy): domain Eukaryota; kingdom Metazoa; phylum Arthropoda; class Insecta; order Lepidoptera; family Erebidae; genus Lymantria; species Lymantria dispar. Next base: position 8,225,675 of record CM063468.1, on the reverse strand, counting down.
GTCTATGGGAGGGTACTCCTCAAGGAGTATTCCGTCGGGCCGACCACTGACGACAAGTCACCCTGCTCCGGTGGTTGGTCCAACGACGAAGGCGACGTGTCGCGGGTGGGTTACGGGTGTGCGTACTTACGCCCCTCTGTCGCCCCCGTACGGAGTGGTGCGAGGAGTGCGCCGACCGTAAAAAAAGGCAGTTGCTAATAATCCGTAAAGTAGTTTTATTTAAAATGTGTAAATACTCGCGTAAACATCAGAAATAATTACAGTTGCTAATACTGCATAACTTGTTTTTTTAAAAAGTGGACTACTTAGGCGTAATATGTATATCGAGATTATTTGAGTGATAAATAAAAAAGTTTAAGACCATTTTTAATAGTATGATGTCATAGATTTATGATCGATTGATAGTATTGAAATTTGTTGAATCAAGTTGAATAAGCAAATTTTCCTTTTGTTTTCGTATAATGCTTATTATTTGTATATACTTATACTCTTTTATAGAGTAGGCAGTCGGAAGTCGTCTTATAAGGACAGTTATGATATCATTTAGAGAGCAAATGATGACATTGGTTTGAATTGTTATTTGTTTCATAGTGGTAGGACCACACTGCTGACAGTTATCTGCAGCCGCGGGCCGGTTCTTCCGGGATAGTACCACAATCTTGCAGAAAATCGACGTCTGTTTTTTTTTTTTGTGTGTGACTTAGTTGTTAGCCTCAGATGGCTGTGACAACTTTACCCGGACTGGTGGGTGAGCGCTGAGGGCTCTCAACCCGTATCGACGTCTGTGTAGTAGCAATTTATTACTGCACTTCGTTCGGTGAGCGAGAGCGCCGGTAACCCAACTTTCTAGGACTGTTTGCGTATGATGGGTTTTGCTCATGCCTTTAGTACCAAAGGTCACTTCAGCATAACTTACCATCAGGTGTACTGTTTGCGTTTTTCGTAGTAACAGTTACCGAAAATCGATATATGTGTACTGAATATATGGCGTGCGTCTTACCATTATTCTTCGTTCTGTAAGAGAGACACTCGGAAGTTCAAATCTCAATCATTACGGTAGACAGTGGCCTGGTTGTGCACTTTGTATTGCGGAGATCTGAATTGTAGTTACCGTTAACCAAAAGATGATTTGCTTGCATATTTACCACCAAAGGAAATGAAGAAAAAAAGCCATTAATCGTGAAGACCACAAACTTGGACGCGCATTTATTTAATCAAAAGCCGATTAAATCTTTGTCGATCGTTGATGTTAAAATTATTGTGTACGCTGTTGGTTTCATTTAATCTCGATTATAATAATAGAACATTTTTATTGTGGTAATTCTATTTAAGATTGAACACTTTAGCACGGTTCAGTTTTCTCAGAAAATATCAAGAAAAGAAATGCTCTTTCATCTCAAAAGTGTTTTGTACTCTATAATTTTAGTCTATACTTGATTTAAAACAACGATGTAGTTCATAAAATCATAAGATGAAGAAAAGAACATGATTTAACTTGGCTTGTACCTTTTTCTTTTTGGGGATGGGCCATGGTCTGCGCACCCGCCGCCCGGCTCCGTCCAAGGCGACAGAGGGGCGGCGGGCGGCTGAAAGACCCACCCATAGCACATCGCCTTCGTCGTTGGGCCGACCACCAGTGCAGATTTCCTTGTAGTCAGCGGTCGACCCGCCGGAATACCCCAGTCACGGGGTACCCTCTCCTCAACGGGTTATCCCTTGGAAAAAGTTAGGTCCGTTAAACTACAGCCATACTTTTTTTGTACTAAAACTACGGCCATACTAGGATATGTTATCGATAAATTATCGATATCTCGCCGCGTAGTGACGTGTTCAGAATATAATATGTCGCCGTCCCTTGCTGGACAGTGAGCGTCCTAAGCGCCAGGGCTCTGCTGGGAAACCTAACACGAATTACGTTCCCCAACGTGTCTGCCATAGTATTATTGCTTCTAGGATAGAAAAATGCCCGGCCACGGATATCAAGGAGTTGGTACCAGTGATCACTTCCATTGTGATAGAGGATTTGGTTATGATTCCCACGTGCCATCTGTCGCCCCGGACGGATTGCGCGGGGAATATCCAGAACATAGCTTACCATTAAAAGGAAAAAAAGCTATAAAAATGCGCAAAGATTACGAATGATTCATGAAGACCTTGCAGTCGATATAAGTGATGAATCGATTGCATATCATTTTAAATGCATCATAGATATTATCATTTTGATTATTCGCATTATCTAGATGTCTGAAGAAAATGATTTTGTTGAAAGCAAGTGTGATAAAGTGCTGATCAGATTAGATTTCGCCGTTATTAATTCATCGTCATCATTTCAACTCATATAAGTCGTATTGCTCCTCTATAAAAGAAGGGAAGTTAACCTACGCTGAGCAGACGTGTTGGAGTAGGGTTTATATCGAGTTTTCCATCACCTGCATATGCATATCATATCCCTTAGTCAACTTTTACGATACCCACGGGTAAGAGAGGGGTGGTGAATTGTATTCTTACTCCGTCACCACACGGACAGTCTATATACATCCCATTGCTCCTCCATAAATTGTCCTACTATATCACGTTGGACAGACGTGTTGGTTCATTTCAGATGGTGGTTTCATTTCGAGTGTTCCCTCTTGTATAGATGTTGTATACATATTAAAAACCCTAGTCGTCTTTTACGACACCCACGAGATGGGGGGTGGTGAATTGTATACTTCTTTAGCACACAGATAATATTTTTATTGGATAATATAGCAGTTTTGTGGGTATATAGAGAAATTTTGTAAAAAGAAATTTCGCCGTGATTCCACACATTAATTCCCAATACGGGTTGTATTCAACGGCAATCGCCAAAATTGGTAATAGTAACATCATCATGTTCTAAGAGGAGGCTTTCGTCCAACAGTGGACCTTGAGGAGCTGATATGTGTATCCATATGTGGAAGGTATCGATTTCAGTGAAAGTGTTAGCGTCTGTTTGTTATATTTTGACCACATTATAGTGATGCCGGCTAGGCTACTATCGATAGTGCGGCAGTACTGGCAATATCGATAGGACTATCGATATTACTAATACTATCGATAGTAAAGTTGTCATGGTTGAAAGTAGTATCGGTACTAGTATCCATACTGTCGATAGTATGGATACTATCAGTAGTAATCATTGATGAAAATAGCATCGATAGGTACTATTGCAAATCAGCAATAGTATTGTCATTTTGTACTAACGATTGATAGTATATACCATTGGTAGTATCGATAGTCCTATCGGTATCCTAAATGATTTTCGAGGTCAACTATCGATAGTTACACTATCGGCAGCACTACCATATTAGTAGATTGGTTTATATTTGTAAATATTTTTCTTAAGACTTTTCCTTATTTCTTATTAAACAAGTTGGACAAGTTTATTAATAAAGTTTCTGATGTATTGGTTACATTGATGCGGCGACTAATTTCGTCTAGTGAATTTTTTTTATTATTACCGTAATGTAATTGGAGTTTCTGTTATTTGTTTACGTTTTTTCGTGGTTTGTTTTCTTCTTGAAATTTATACTTACGAATTTGTTTACACGGTTTTCCTTGTTATTGTATACGATCGTGATGTTCGTTGTGCTAGTTTAGAGGAATGTAACCAGTACCACGTGACCACAGGGTTTACAGTTTTCGACACTCGATGAACAACCATATTACGAGCTAAGATCCAGTTTTATTCAAGTGTAGTTATTTTGAAGAACTATAAACAGGACTATACTTGCCCTAAGATGGTTGTTCAGATGCAGGTCCAGTTTGTACCCCCTCCCCATCATCAGGCACATACAGAAATTAAGTATCTTTATTTATTAAAAAACCTCGTGCAAGAATTATACAAACACATAGAAAAACTCCATACATAGAACAATTATTTGGGAGTTAATCAAAAAGTTTTTTGTGGTGATCGAATGCCTAACGTCCAGCGTATCTCTGCTGAAACCACTAGAATAAGAGAGAAAATGCCCTGGTTTATAGAACCTCACGCCGTACGGGTGGGTTATGGACCCGCGCGCCGTCCTTTCATCGCCCCGGACGGACTGGACCGCGCGTGCGCTTACCATAGCCCACCCATAAAAAAAAACCCTACCATTGACCGATATGGTTCTATGGGTCGATAATAATATTCCATATCCATTGCCAGTCAAAAAATCTACAATAGAGGTTCATAAATCGAATCAAAAATCATCGACTATTGATGTAAGATTTAAAAAATATATAACCTTCTGTGTGGTGACGGAATAAGAACACAATTCACTATTCCCACTCTTGCAGGGTGTCGTAAAAGACGACTAAGAGATAAATGCAGATAACATCAATGCAAAAGAAGGAAAACTTGGAATAAAACCCTATGTCATCACGTCTGATTAGCTTAGTTATAGTAGGTCAATTTCCCCCCTATAGTGGAGTAGGCTCGAGCCCAACAGTGGGACGTTTATGAGCTGTGATAGTGATGATGATGATATAATACCCACATTAAAAATATATATGTTTTATATCCACTCATCTAATATACTTGGAATAACAGGATACAAATTATACTTCCAAAATCAATGATTTTTCCAAGTATTTAATGTATGTATATTTCAAGAGTTCTTAGTATTACAGTGCATACGTCACTATCAGTTCATAAGCAGCTTTATGAATGAAATTATAAGCTAATTTCCGTTGCTGTGTGTTTTCGTGCATAGGTATATATTTTCTTTTTTTTATTGCAAACGGTGGCAAACAGCACACCAGATAGGACGTGTTGCTGCCGCTTATGGACATTTCCAAGGCCGCTGCCTACCGCGAAGAAAGTAAAGGCAGTTTGAATATGTGCAAAGAGATTCGGTGATACTAAAGGCATCACTAAAACCCACACACACGCAAACATCTTCCGAGAGTTGGGCTTTCGGCTCTCTCGCTCGCTGAACGAAGCGGAGTAACAAATTGCTACTACTCAGACGTCGATTTTCTGCTCACTGTGGTACTAACCTGGAGGGACCAGCCCGCGGCTGTAGACAGACAACTGTCAACAGTGTGGTCCTACCACTGTTACAAGTCATATTGCTTGTCTGTATGCAAATTATATTGCTTTCTGACGTGATAACGTCTTATAAATCGACGAATGCCAGCTGTACGGACGAGAAAGCATAACTCATAGTCACGTTCCGCCTGACCCTAACCGCCGCAAGTGCAAGCCAGAGCGCGCAAACGATAGAGAAGCACGATCGGCCTAAGCGTTCAGCTTGTGACGCATTTACCTCTCTTCAAATAATTTTTGAATTAAGAACAGCAAATAAATGCTAATTTATTATCGAAATAATTGTAACTTTCAATTAATTCCGTCTTTGTATTATACAAAATAGTGATTCAGTGATAATAATTCAATTTATAAAAGTATGCCGTTTTTCCTCAATGTTTTCTTTATGACGTTATCACTTAAAATTGTCGCCCGTAAACCTACTTTACATGTATTTTTTTTAGGACTCAACACTAAATAAATAGCAATTAACGGACAAAAATTACACCCACGCGTTGTGTAAAAAGAAATTAAAAAGTTACTTTAGTTAGAAAGTTAGTCTTATCTAACAACAGTTCATGTATCATGTTCGCAAGTATGTAATATAACTATGTATTTTTCATTTACATTGCGTTTGTATTTCAATTTCTCTACGTGACGTACACTTTTCCCGAGTTCATTCCAGTGACACAAAATAATTAGCTTTCTCCCCTTATAGAGTTTTTCTCTAGTACGTTAATGGATTTGCCCAATATTAATTTGTCAGAATTGACGGGTAATGTGCTATAGACATCAATACATTACCCATTGCCTTTCTTGGCCGTGGGTCACCAAATGTTTTATTTTCTACTAGCTGTCTCAATAACTTGAGTACTTCGCCCGGGTATTTAAATTTATTATATTGTTTGAATAACTACATCGGCCTGACAATAATAATATCAACAGTAATAATTCATCAATCGTCATTTTTTTTTATCTCAACAGTTGTCACGGATCAATTGTTGTGGTCCTAACAATTTTAATATCTGAAGCTTGGATGAGTATTTTTTTTTGAAAATCTATTTAGATATTTCCGTGCATTAACGGAGTAAAAATATAATTCATCATATTGCCCGTGAATGTCGTAAAAGACAAGAGATGCCGAGATATCGCGAAAAAGGTGTTTGCACCTCTTTTTCCAAGATGGCGCCCAGGGGACAAGAGCGGCAACCCCACAACCTTGGGGTTAAGCTTCTATTGACCCCCCACACATGTCCCAAAAATAAAATTGCGTCCCCTAAAAAATGCAAAGCTCATGTAACATTTCAATGGACTAATAAAAAATGGGAAACAAAGAATCGAACTAGGGCTTTCTGGATTTAAGGGGCTAATCAAGTGCCCAACTGGTTTCTTTTTTATTATTGATGGCTGAGGCTAAATTTAGCTTAATGTTCGAATTCTATTTTTTTTTATTGAATACTGTTAAAACGAGATTTTCTATAAATAAAACTTAGATCGCTTTGTCGCCTCCGAAACCGCCTGCATGTTAAATTTCATGATAATCGCTGAAGCCGTTGCCGGGATTCTGAATTAATAGAAATACATATATAATACATAATTTCTCATTTAAAGGTACTTGAATAAAAAAGGGACATTACTGAAAGTCAGCGTTGTGGTGTTACATTGACATCACAACAATTGCTGAGCAGTTATCCTTTTTTCTGCCGCAGCTGAGACGTTCATTCGATCACAATTATTATGTCTCCTTATTTAGTTTATTGATTTCATGTTTTTCATTTATAGACGTTAGGAACACAAGGAAAAAAAACCTGTAAGGTTTTTTTCCTTGTGTTCCTAACGTCTCTCTTCTGTGGCACAAAATAAATACTTTTCTTTCTTTCTTTCTATATATTTTTGCTTGGATGCAACTAATCTCGTACTTTATGACGTCACGCGGGTGATGTGCGACAGAGATAACGCTCCACGAAAACGAAATAAACCGAAAAGTAGTATAGTATAGGCTTTTTTATAAAGTAATCGTTACGGAATGATATCTGATGTTTACGCGAGCACTACACATTGTAAATAAAACTACTTTTACGGATTATATCGCGTTTGTATTTGATTTATGATTGCCCGACGTTTCGACCATGAATGTTGCAAAGTGTTCGAAACGTCGGGCAATCATAAATCAAATACAAACGCGATATAATCCGTAAAAGTAGTTTTATTTACAATAATCGTTACAGATATCATAATAATTGAACACACTTTACACAACTCAATAGAATGAACGATTCATGAAAAATTTAATACTTACATTAAATAATAAAATTTACTGCATAGCGAGCCAGTTACGTTATACGAATAAAATTTCGGATGTTTTGTTTGTATCAGCCCACACTGCCCAGGATGTTGCTATTTGATAAACGCAATTCCCGCGTGGGTAGCTTGATTGTTTACGTCCTTTGACGCCATTTTGTTTTTATTTTTACCGAATGAATGGAATTTATTCGATTGAGTGAATGGGGTGAGTGTGCGAGACAGTTAATGGGCATACAAATTTTTATTGAAAGGTTTTTTTTTTGGACTAATGAAGTTAAATAAATACTACTGGTATTTATTGTATATATTTCAATATATATTCCAGTATTATATTTATAAGAGCAAGCTACGTCTTGGTCTCTTGAATGTAACCAGTACTATCATACACCCACAGCAACAGTAGCTCGCTCATAAGGCGGAGTAGGTTCGCACTTTGGTTTTACGGAACAGTATTGGTTTTACTACCACGCCTAGTGTGTGTTACCAGTGATGATTTACAACACGGAAACGTGGTCCGTGAATGTAGGTCTCATAGCCAAGCTCAACGTCGTTTGGCGTGCTAAAGAGCGGTCTATACTCGGGATTGCCGAAATACGGCAAATCGCAGAAGAACGAGTGTAACCGACATAGCACGAAGAATTAGCACGTGGCAATGGGCAGGCCACGTCGCTCGACGACCACTAGGGAAGAAATGTTCTCGAGTAGCGACCACGTATCGGACGACGAAGTGTAGGACGCTTCCCATTAGGTGGACCGACGACCTGATGAAAGTTGCTGGGCGGCCCTCATGTTACGCCAGCACTCTGTGGCGTAACATGAGGGAGGCCAATGTCCACCAGTGGACGACGATAGGCTGCAATGAATAGTCCTCCTCGTCGGGTCCGACGACGGCGACCCTGCAATCTAAGTGGTGTCTTTGGTGAACACGTAGGTGACTTGCAAAGCCGAACTTGATTTTAAATGTTCGGTCGCATTGTGCGCAGTTGAGCTGTCCTTGGTCGTTATATGTGTATTGACAGGAGGGCTTCTGTCGAGTCTTCCGCAGGTGGCGCTTATAGTCCAGGTCATTAAGCCGAGCTTCTTCGAAAGATGGTGCAACTTTTTCGACATTATTGAGTCACTCCGGTCTCATCGACGCAAGGTCCTCCCAACTTTCCAGCGGAATGTCGCAGGCTTTGAGGTGGTGCGAGGTGGCTGCAATGATGATGATGATGGCATCCCTTAGTCGTCTTTTACAACAACTAAGAACAAGATAGTGAATTGCATTTTTGCTCTTGTCATTACAAGGGCAACGAGGTATTTCACTTCTGTCACAGAGAATCTTCTTGTCCTATTGTGGAACGTAAATGGTGTAAAAAAAGTGATGGCGTGCAACTGAATTGACAAAAATGCTGCTATTTTAAGAACGTCACATTAATTTTAATCGCTTTGACTGATTATATAATCATATATTATCGAAGGATAATATTATCAAAGGATTATGTTTTGCATTTACATAATGAATATCTCTGACGTCTTGCTATCTTAGTGAATTATATTTTAAATTATCTGTCCCCATAAGTTACCATGTGGCGACGGAGTAAGAATACAATACACCACTCCCTATCTTGCCTGTGGATGTCATAAAAGATAAGATAAGATCTGAGCAAGAGAAGTAAAACTCGAAATGAAACTCTACACCAACCTATCTGACAAGCATGGTATAGTAAGATCATTCCCCTCCTATTGTGGAGGGGGCTCGAGCCATACAGTGGGAGGTATATGAGCTGAAATGATGAAGATTAGTTAGCGTAGAGGTACGTCTAATTTGTGTCATCATCTCGACTTGTACATATACTTCCCTCTGCTGGACTTAAGCCTATTTTATAATGGGAGGGGTAATTGACCTACTATATACCATACTGGATAGGCAGATGTTTGTGAGGTTTTATTTCCAATTTTCCATAGACGTTATAAGCATATAATATCCCTTAGTGGTTTTTTATGGCACCCATGGGCAAAGAACAAACTATTTTGTATATTCCCATTTCATTTCATCTCAGACCATAGACAGCCCATTGTTGGGATCGGGACTTCTCCGTTGAGAGACGATAATTGGCATATCGCGCTGATAAACCACTCTGTGCAAACTTGTTGATATAGGATTTTATTTTAAGTGCTATTACTAGATGTTGTATACAGATTACTGCCTTTGGTTGTCTTTTACGACACCACAGGTGAGGCAGCCCGTGGTGAAATGTACTCTTACTCTGTCACCACACGGAATAGTCTTAAATGAAGATTTCATATAATTTATTTCGTGTATTGTAAATAAAACTACGGATTCTATCGCGTTTGTATTTGATTATTGATTGCCTGACGTTTTGCAATAACGGTGACTTGTTGGACGTCAGACATTTTAGCCTGCCCGTGACCATGAATGCTGTAAAGTGTTCGAAACGTCGGGCAATCAAAAATCAAATACAAATGCGATAGAATCTGTAAAGTAGTTTTATTTACAATGTGTAATGCTCGCGTAAACATTAGAAATCATTATTTCGTGTATTTACTCACACGAAACTTGTCCCAAATTTTGTTTAAATTCTTGCGAAATTGTGAATGTTTAGACGTGTGTAACTTTTATATTTTTAATTTGCAATTCTATCTCTACGCCACATAACATATGCAGTAGATGAATGGATATTGTATATAAAATTGGACTTTATGGTAACAAATAATAAAGTTAAAACTCCTAGAAATTTGTTTGGAACCCCCAACGATCAGGCTCGCATTAAGTATTATAACTGAACACCATGTGTCAATTCGCACAGTTCAATAGTTGAGTGCTAAAAACTCAAATAAAGCCTTCACTGCGTTTTATAGAATAGAATCACATAACAACAATTATAATACATTATTTTTATAGTTGTAAGTTGACAACAGGGAAATTCTGAGCGCTGTTTTGCATAAAAACAATGTAGGGCCCGTTTTCAGAAAACCACTTTCGGTCAAAATATACATAGAAGAGAAAATAAAGAAAAGAGAAAAAAGAAATAAAATAACTAACAATAAGAATTATATTAATATAAATCATCATCATAATATCAACCCATAGACGTCCCACTGCTGGGCTCGAGCCTTCTCCACAATAGGAAGGAAATTGACCTTACTATATATATCATGCTCGTCAGACAGGTTGGTATAGAACTTTGTTTCGAGCGTTCTTTCCATTGCAGATGTTATATGCTTATTATATCCCTTAGACATCTTTTACGACATCCACGGGCATGATGGTGGTGAATAGTATTCATATTCCGTCACCACACGGACATTATAAAAATAATATAAATAACATCAATGAATTGAATTATGAAGGATGTGCCTTTACATGACGTGCTCGCTTTTTTTTTATTTTAGTGTGTTTCGGACGTCCTCCACCGTCACGGAATCGTCCAAGCCCGTCAGGCGCATCTCTGCGCACTTGACAGGTCTGGCGATTCGGACACCATCCTCCGGCCCAAACAGCCCCCTCAACATCGTGGCCAAACTATCGGCCGTCCTCGCGCCCTCGGCCCCAGGGAACTCGAGTATTCGAGCCCCGGTCCGGGCCTTGCGGGTCCTCGCCTCGACGCCCCCGATGTTACACAGGATGCTGTGTATTATCCTACTAATATTGTAAAAACTCGAAAGTTTGTGAGTATGTTTGTTGCTCTTACACGCAAAAACTACCGAATGAATTTTGATAAAATTTTACATTAATAGTTTTTTTTTATGGGTGGGCTATGGTAAGCTCACACACCTTCCATTCCATCCCGGGGCCCATAACCCACCCGTACCCACGTCGCCTTCGTCGTTGGGCTGACCAGGCGACCACCAGTGGCAAGTTCCTTGTCCCCAGTGGAGTTCCTTGTCCTCAGTGGAGTTCCTTGTCCTCAGTGGAGTTCCTTGTCCTCAGTGGAGTTCCTTGTCCTCAGTGGACATTAATATAGCTTACATATCAGAGTAACACATAGGCTATAATTTATCCCAATATTCTCATGGGAAGTGGAACTATGCCGGTAAAACCGCATGGCGCTGCTACTATAAATATATTTGCATAGGATATAAAACTTATTCATTTGGTAGACTTTTAAGACGCAAGCGATAATCCAAATATAAAAGGTCTTGAAAAGAAAACGCTTGTCAAAATCAAAACAACAGTACGCCTATTTAAATCTAATAATACTCATACTAGACAAAGCATTCTAGACCAAGAATACCTCGACGTATGAATGGCCCTAGCACACGTTCGTGGTTTTGCACTGCCAAAACCTTGTGTGGGAAACATTGTCAATAGGATGAGACTATTTTAGTTTAGTAGGTCATTTAGGTAGAGCTAGGAACAATAAATACTATGTAAGAACTGGGATCATTAAAGAAAGAGCCAATATAAAAATAAGGAACTTCGTTCCAAAAAATGTACTCACTCGATCTTTCTCACTCGCTTGTTCCCTACTCTCACTCCATGGCTGTGTGCTTCATGCTATGTTCGCCCTTTCTCTATCTCTCTTGAACGGTCTCAATCGCTCTCTAAATCTTCTTGGACAAAAACGTTTTTCATCGTCCACATTTTCGTGTCTCTAAGCTACGGTTCATCCGTAAAATTTTTACTCTCATGCACGCAAAGAAGTTTCACTTCAAAATTTAGTAACACTAAAGTACCCTTTATTCATTCGTGTGCTGACGAGTTAAGAATATAATGTATCCACCTTAGAATAATAACGTATAGAAGGATAGTGTCGGTACTTAAGCGATCAAAAACGTAAAGCCAAATACCTATACTATCTACATGCGTGCAACCGATTACATACGCGTGCACATGCGCACCACTATACCACGGTAATATTATCAATCAGTAATCCAACTTCATACAAACGGACGAAACGCGAGCTATACCTACGCGCCTCGATCTCGGCATGCAGACAGTCGCGACTGTGCTGCAGTGACGAACGAACGGTGTGTTATTTTTTTAACAATAACTGCGCGAATTTTTCACTAAAATACATAATTATACACATATTTAATATGACAAGTAGGGTATATTGTGTTGTTTTTGGTTGCATGAATTCGTCAATAACGAATCCAGAGATAAGTTTTTTTAGATTACCTGCAAACTCTGAAATCTTACCTATTATAAAATAATTTTACTTACTAGTAGGTAGGTACATAATGTGTGTCGTTTTAATGCATAAGTATTTCCTTTTATCTTCCGAAAAAATTTGTCTGGATTAATAAATAAAGTGATTGACATGAGTGAAATAGATAGTTTAGGCGGTTCATGAATCATGTTACGGTAGGTACGCTTGTGGTAAAACTCATAATGTGTTTTGTTAGTTTATATAATTCAAAGTAAAGACGTGGTATTTTATTATTAATAATAATAGATGTTTATTGTACTGTGTGTATGAATAGTATTAGAAAAAAATAATTTGACCGTCTGTCTGTCACTAGATAATTTAAATTTATATACCGATTTGTTATTTAAACATAAACATGTTTTTTTTTTAATTAAAACTACCAATCAAAAATCAACACGCATTCTTATTGAACACTTCCTATTCAATTCACAAGGTATTTTATTTGTTTATATAAGAAAAGTATATACATAACTAAATGGAAACACAAAGTAGGCAAATGTAATTAAAATGCTGGAGGCAGGCAGCCCTATCACATGTTTACATACCGCACGGATGTAGGCATTTAATTCAAGGTTACGGCCGAGATACATTACTGATAGATGACTATACTGTGACTATACAATAAAGTTGTCTTGTACGCAGTGACCCTGTACACTACGGAAAGGTCCGGCGTAGGGGGTCATTTCTAGCTCCAATTTAAATCCTTCAAATTTTGTGCGCTAATTGAGCTTCTATGAGTTACTATTCTAAGGTATCCACTACCTTTTTACGTTCTCGTTGGTATCATTAAAACTGACTCTGGCATATTTGGCATAGATGTGAAGCCATGATACGCCGAAACATTAGGATAAGAGCAAAAAAGTTACAAATAGATCGGTATAGGTATAGTGAAGAAAGCGATTTTGAATACCAATCATGTCGGCTCATATAGTCTCCTCCACATATCATCATTTCATCATCATCATTTCAGCTCATATACGTCCCACTGTTGGGCTTGAGCCTCCACCACAATAGAAGGGAAATTGACCTTACTATACAATGCTGGTCAGACAGTTTGGTATAGGGTTTTATTTCGAGCTTTCCTTCTCTTACATAGATGTTATATGCATATTATATCCCTTGGTCGTCCTTTACGACATCCACGGGCAAGATAGGGAGTGATGAATTGAATTCTTAATTCGTCACCACACGGATAAATAAAACTAAATAAAAAAGTCTCTCTTTTATACGTATTAGAGAACATCATTAACAAGCCCATACAAGTTAAAAGAATAAAAACAAATGGTCCCCAGCAATTTGTGCCAATGATGAATGCGCGAGCATTTAAATACAAACAAAATGAACTCCCCTTCAATACGATTTGTCTCACGCGGTCAGTTGCATGCACGGTGCGTTTTTCCAACTGGCGACACAGTCGTTCTTGTTATCTATACAAATAAATAAATTTGAAATCTTAGAATAATAACATATAGAAGGTAAGTCCACGCACAAAAAGTGAGGCATTTCAATTGGAGCCTAATGGAGCTTACGCCGGAACAGTCCCGTAATGTACAAGTCATTGCACTGCACGAACGTACGCAACTCTTAAAAAATAAATAGGTAATTATGACGGCTTGTAAATTCAAATGGTGCCACAACACATTTGAAAAACATAAAAAGGTTTTTAACATTACTTTTAAAAGTATTTCGACGATTTATGTTAATAAAAACAAAATTTGATTTCATAATTTGTATAGTGGTTTCCGTGTGTACGTGTGTAATCGTCTGCCCGCCATTAGTATTTTTAGATTCAAATTTTTAAAGTTCGAAGTACTGACACTATCCTTCTATACGTTATTATTCTAAGATTGAAGTGTTTGTAATGCATTTCTTGTGACCTGTAACTTAGATTAGTTAGTTAGGCTGTAGCTGAAAACCAGCGCTGCAATTTTATGTAGCATATGCTACTTATAGCTGGAATTTCGATTGTTATCGAAAAGTTATACTACGATTATTTTAATAAAAAAAAAATATTATCAATATTCTTTCGCCTCCGTTTTGTATATCATTTCGTGTGCATTTTAAAGTATATTTAACTATAGTGTCTAATAAATCTTTATTTTCTTTCTTTCTAATGTTAGAATAAGACGCTTTTTTTCATACTCACACGGTTATTTAGACAACACCTATGCCTAAAAATACTTGTAAGTTTTTTTTGTCAACGGGAGGAATTATACATGTGGCAACGGAATAAGAATACAATTCACCACTCCCTATCTTACCCGTAGATGTCGTAAAAGACGATGGTGAATTGTATTCTTACTCCATCATCACACGGATCTTGATTTTAAATGTGTAAATTATTTTATACTAGCCTCTGACCGCGACTATGTCCGCGTGTAAGAGTTACTTTGGGCTAACGCCAACTTTAACCCGCGACTTTGTTTACGTAGGTGAAAATATTTTTATATAAAACTATTCTGTCGCACAACATTATTGCAAAACTTTAATAGTTTACGCAGCTGAAGCTCTCAAAAAAAAAACATTTGTAATTATTGCTCCGCTCCTATTGGTCTGAGCGTGTTGATATACAGGGTGTATCAGGTTATGGGACAACTGATCAAACGGGGGGTAGTCAATGGTGGTAAGAACCCTAAAAAAAAATTGAAGGAAATATGTCGATTCGTTAATGAATTAGAAACATGTAAATTTTTCAATTTTGTCATTGTTTTTTCGTTTAAATCTGATTGAAATGTATAAAGTCAGTGATACTTAATCTGCAACATATTCGTACTTTGTTAAATGTTCAATAGAAATTGAAAAAATCAATGATTACGGTCGCATAAGCAAAACGAACTTCGCTTTAAATCAGCTGATCGGCCCATTATCGTCGCCGAGTCACGTTTGTACCTACAGTCCCATTGAAGTGTTTGCGCAATTCTAGGTATGTATGAATGAAATTATACTGTCGAAGCTTTACATGCCTACATGTATCCTGTCTATCCATGCGTAGCATTTAAGGCGTAGACTGTTTGACACACATTTTTGAAATTACTATAACTTTTATGTTATATTGTTTTTTGTGTAATATACATTTTAATTACGATCTATGGCCGGTACACTACAACATACTCGAACAGTTGCTCCATAGCCTGATACATCCTGTATAGCCTATAGCCTTCTTCCATAAATGTGCTGTATAACACTTTAAAAATTTTTCAAATCGGACCAGTAGCTCTTGAGATTAGTGTGTTCAAGCAAACAAACTCTTCAGCTTTATTTATTAGTATAGAAGATTTAATATGGTTTTACATCCATCGGCACGAACATAGCTACAGATATAGTATTATCGTTAACATGTTACTGACGACTAACATGAATTTATTCCCCAACCAAACATGCTATAGAAAATTTCACTTCAAAAAAATCTGAAACACGTAGTATCTCAATAAATTAACCGACGTCCCCCCATCGGAGAGGACGTCGGTCGATGGAAGGGTACCCCAATAGGGGGTATTCCGTCGGGCCGACCACTGATGTCAAGTAACCCTGCTCCGGTGGTCGGCCCAACGACGAAGGCGCCGTGGTTTTTGGGTGGGTTGCGGGAGTTGCGTGCTTAAGCCCCTCTGTCGCCCCGGACGGAGTGGTGCGGAGGCGCGCCGACCGCAGCCCACCCACAAAAAAAAAACTCAATAAATTACGTAAAATATAACCCCAGCCCATAAAATTATTTAACGAACTTGAAAATTTGGTAAATTATTTGAACGTGTACCAGGTCCCTTCATTATCATACCTAATTTGACTGTGAGTTGGCAGCGATGTGGTTTACGTTTCAAATCACGTGAGTTTCGGTATTTCGTAATATTATTCGTCTAAAAACAAGGAAATCGTAACAAGAACACAATTCATATGCGAATACTTTCAAAACAAAATATTTTCATTGAGTATTCGTTCGTGAATCAAAAGCGAAATAGTAAGTCATAAATACACACTAAAATAAACACCGTGCAATCGTAAAGAAAATGGCAACGCTCCATTCAACCTCCCGCCAAAAGAGCAAAAAGCCGTGACCGGTAATGGTTGCGTTCGGCGTCATCTGTTCACCGCTCTCTGGACGCATCCGTTTCCGTTCAGACATATTGAACATATGGCGTTATTTAAACTCTTTCAGTATTTTATTTCATTGATTATTAACTAAGGTTGTATCGTTAGCTGTTTATTATCAACTAGTTTTAATCCGTGTGGTGACATTAAGAATACAATTCAACGCCCTCTTTCTTGCCCGTGGGTGTCGTATAAAATTACAAAGGGATTATAATATGCAACTAACAAAAAAAAATGAGCTGTCGCTCAGGACGACTGGTAGATGTGAAACATTGAAATTATTTTGTACAAGTACATGCATAAAAGAACAGATTACAACAGGATGTGTATGATATTTGCCAGAAAATGATGATTTATTCAATAAACCTTTATTTTCTTTAAATACAAGAATTAAGAATTTAAAAATATTTTAAATTGTGACAACTCAATTTTTTTAATCAGTAATTATTTGTAAGAGTATATAATTATTTTTGATGCCTCTGACGGTGTTACTGTGAGAATTGGTCGGAACTACACTTACTATCATATGGTGCTTTTTTTTTGTGGGTGGGCTGCGGTCGGCGCGCCTCCGCACCACTCCGTCCGGAGCGACAGAGGGGCTTAAGCACGCAACTCCCGCAACCCACCCGAAAACCACCTCGCCTTCGTCGTTGGGCCGACCACCGGAGCAGGTTTACTTGTCGTCAGTGGTCGGCTATCATATGGTGTGGCGACGCCTCGTCATGGCCTGTAACGCCACGCCAACCATCACCTATAGATGGTTTACCCTCGCCTATAGATGTTTCACATCAAAAAACTCAATAACAACTCGTCTCATAGTATAGTAGGTAGTATTGCCCTCCCTTTGTGAAGGAGACTCGAGCCCAGCATGTGATGCGTGATGATGATGCTTGATACCTGTAAGTTGTATACAATTTTTACTTAGACCTCGTTATCGCCATTAATAGTTCACCACTCTCTCGTGCCTTTGAGTGTACTAAAAGACCACTAAGGAATATAATATGAAGATAACATCGATGCAAAAGCAGGATAACTCGAAATGTAATCCTATGCGAATACATCTGACTAGCATGGTATCATAGGTCGATTCCCCCCATAATGGAGGAGGACTGAGTCCAACACGTATATGGGCTGAGATGATGATTATTTGCTATTAGAGAATTATTTAACACTAGCAATCCGCCCTCGCTTCGCTTCGGTTATAGGTTATAGTCGTTTTACCCGCGTAGTTCCCGTTCCCGTGGGAATACCGGGATAAAATATACCCTAGTTTACGCCCTGATATTATAGCTTTCCATTGGTGAAAGAATTTTTGAAATCGGTCCAGCCATTTTGAAGATTACCCGGAACAAACAGACAGACAGACAAACATTTTTTAATTGCTATTTTAGGCATAGGTGTCGTGCAAATAACCGAGTGAGCATGAAAAAAGCCTATTATTTTGACATTACAAACAGACACTCCAATTTTATTTATTGGTATAGATTAACTAGGTCTTCATATGAATATTGTTAATTTTTATTTCGTCATTAATCTATAATTGATCTTAGTTCAGTCAGCGGTTGATTTTTCAATGATATTTACAACATTCGTATAAATTAGACATAAATACAATTAGGCCAAGGCTTATTTAACTGCAACATAAAGTTGAAATTAGTGTTATTCTTTTTAATTTTAGCAATATCTTTTTTAAGTTCTATATTACAAATCTTAATGTTGTCTCTTTTTTGTTACAGGTATATAGTTCAATATTACTTATCAATAATAAGGTCTTATAAGCGGACGGTGCAATTAATTTTGGTAAGAGAAATCGGTGTTATTTACTTCTTTTTCAGCTTCTGTGTGATGACGGAGGAAGAATACAAATCACCACTCCCAATCTTGCCCGTGGATGTCGTAACAGACGATTAAGGGACGAATAAGGGATATCATCTATGCAAGAGAAGAAAAACTCGACATAAAACCCTATATCAACATATCTGACCAGCAGGGTATATAAGGTCTATTTCCCTCCTAATGTGGAGGAAGCTCGAGCCCAACAGTGGGATATATATGAGTTGAAATGATAATGATGATGCCTCTGTTGGGTATCATACTCAAAAATTAGCCTACTCTACTCCTAAACTAGCCCTATTAATGACATTGTTGAAGGTGGCCGACCCTATCCTAATTTAAGGCACCTTTTGTAATGTCCGCTCTAGAAATGAGAGGTGGTTATGTTATACTAATATTATAAAGCTGTTTGTTTAGTTGAACGTACTAATCTGAGGAACTACTGATTCGATTGAGAAAATGTTTTAGTGTTTGATAGCTCATTTATCGTGGACATTATAATACGTCCAATAGGTGTGGAGTGTCATTGATAAATGTTTAAGAAATGGAGAAAATGTATCTTTTTAGAGCTACCATTGTGTGTTGCGTTCATAGGAACGAATAATTATTTTAATATCCTCTCTCTCTCTCTACAATTATCTTTCAATTAAATCAACTCAAATTTAATTTCCCTTTTTTTTTCTTTTTCTATATAATACTAGCTGATCCAACAGACGTTGTTCTGTTCAAATAAGCGTATTTATAGCTTTGGTTCTATATGTAAAAGAAGATAAATATCTAAAAATAGTTAATCTATCTTACTTTAGGTTATTTTTTTATTTTATTAAAACTGAAATCACAACACTAAGAAGTAAGTTATCTCGCGAGGAATTCGTAAATTACAATTAAATGACACATACCACCAAACTAAGAATAACTACCAATTTATGGATCGCGCAAGGCTTTCCTCTTTCGTATGCATAATTATTTCTATACTTAAACTGTAACGCAGTCGAGTTACTATAATTTTGGACCACAATAGTCGTTACTTTATTAAAAGATTGAAGACCAGTAGAAATATAACGCATATGAGTAATTTTTCACTCTTAAATGTGCACACAGTGTAGAGTTTTGGGGTCTTCAAAAATGATATGCCTGATCAAAATCCCCTCAGTCCATGTGGTGACGGAGTAAAAATACAATTCGCCATCCCCTTTCTTGCCCGTAAGTGTCATAAAAGACGACTAAGGGATATAATTTTTATATAATACCTATGCAAGAGATGGCAAACTCAAAATAAAATACCAACTCATCTGACCAGCGAGGTATAGTAGGTTAAGTGCCCTCCTATTGTGGAGGAGGCTCGCATCCAACAGTGGGACGTATATGAGTTGTGATGATGATGATCAAAATTGGGTCTAATTTTGTACTACGAATGGTCCCCGAAGATGGAGAAGGGGTTGTAAATTGTAAAAATGAGCCACGGAGTATAGGTATCGTGGTATGACTCCTTCAATCTCCTTCAAAATAAGATGTATCGATTTTATTATCATGTGAACAGAATCGCGTGTATTTAATTTTCACTTTTATGAAGACGTGCCAGTTATTTCTTTGTTATATTGTTGGAGGTATGTTTCATTGATAGCGTTTAGCGATCTTAATATAACTCTTGTGCTGTAAATAATTAGATATTTTTTTTAAACAAATTCCTGTATGAGCTTTTACTTATATGCTACTAATTTAGTCGTGCTTCATCGTCTTACGATACGAATACATTGGTACCTACTATGACAATATCATTGCAAATATAAAGTTAGATTACATTGTAAAAAGTATTTCAAATATTTGTGCCGTCAAGCCAATGTGGAATTTGAACCCAGAAGCACACTACAGATGCAATAAAATGTTATGATAATTAAAACACCCTGATCCTTTAGATATCTTTGAAATAAATATGTATATCACCATCCATTTCGTACAGACCAGTCAGAACAGTCGCCGTTACAAATAGAAGAGGTCCTTTGACGTATTTTATTTACGAGGAGTAGGTAATTAATATTTTAACGTTTTACGTTTAATTTAAACCTGATTAATTTTGTATAATCTTACTAAGATGAAATCTAAAAATTATATATCTTTAGACTAGTAAATGTTCTTCATCTCAGCCTATACATATCCCACCATTGGTCATAGGCCTCTTAGGGGGATAGCGAAAACAACTTCGCTACCCCCTAAAAACCCTTTTAGTTGAAAAAAAAACCGTTATTGGTACGGTTTTATTTCAACTTTTCGTTCTCTTCTAGTGATTGTTATCTGTTTACTATGATTTTTTCCTCGCCATCATCATCATCGCAGTCCACATGCATCCCACTGTTGGGCTCAGGCCACCTCCACAATGGGAGGGCATATGACCTACTATAACATGCTGGTCAGATATGTTGTTATAGGATTTCTTTTTGAGTTTTCCTTCTCTTGCACAGATCTTGTGTGCATATTATATTACTTAGTTGTCTTTTATGACATCCACGGGTAAATTGTATTCTTACTCCGTCACAACTCTGAATCCTACATTGAAAAAAGATATTATTATCACCAAAAACATTTGCATCTCAAGTGTTATCAAGACGGGAAACCATATGGCTCGCACTATCAAAAAAATATCAGATGTCATGTAATAGCTCCTAAATTTACACACCCTAACCCCACAGGTCCTAACTTCACAAACACGCTATCGTCATATGGGTGTACGGTGAAATTTTATTCATTTTTTACTTTTCCTGTAATACAATAGTCGTAATAACGAATGTATTCTACAGTGGAGGTCCATAAGCTTATGGATAAGTAAAAGTTTAATAATATAAATATCAGTACTGGTAAGTTAAAAGGCTGTATTATTAGTCTATTTCTAACTTTTTTGTATGGTAGACCATGATTTGTGTGCCTACTCTTGAAATCAATTCTAATTCCGAATCCGATTCAATTCCAATCTCACCAAACTTATATTTGGTACTCTTGAACAAAATCGAGAATGAATTCTTCGCATTTGCCGTTGTTATTTTCACCAAATGTGTCGCATTTTCCTACTTTAAATTATTAACGTTATCGGACTCGATTACCACAAAGACGCTTTTTTGAAATTGTGCAACATTAACGATTTTAAACTACGTCAAAATCACGTCGAGAGTAGCAAATATTTGATTTAATCGAGAAGAGTCGAATTCATTTAGTTCTAAAATCTTCCACCGACTTTGATTCCAATCGTGCGCTAGTATCGCTTTCAAGAGTACCAAATTTGCTCAAATTCGAGCTGTGATTGGATTTATGATTGGAATCGAGATTCAGGAGTAGGCACACTGGACACAGGCCGCCCAATCCGTCTGGGGCGTGCGGTCATAACCTACTGTATCCCCTCCCTATCGCCTTTAGAATGGGCGCTAGTACCGATTCATTGAACTCGATGGCGACCCCTGCAGCCTTATATCATAACCTACCATATATACATATTTATGTGAGGACGGGGCAAATATAGAAATTATGTAACTTTTTATCGTTGTTGCGAGTACTTTTTATCAAATGTTTACACGAGCATTACACACTGTAAATTATACGGATTTTATCGCGTTTGTATTTGATTTTTGATTGCCCGAGGTTTTAAACGCTTTGCAGCGTTCACGGTCAGGGGCGAACTTCCAGCACTTTGCAGCGTTTATGGTCACGGTAAAATAGTTTTAATTATAATTTTAAATCTCAAATTTGTCTATCGATTAGAACAGCTATGAATCGATATACACTAGTCGCAAAATTAGGAATAAAAAAAATGCAAGTTTTGGGGTGATTTTCAACAGGCTGTAACGCGAAAAGAAATGATCGTACAGCAAATTAAACAAAAAAAAAAAAAGAAATTGTAACTCGAAGTGCCTACTTTTTGAACATTAACTTCAATAATTTTTATAGACATCAGTTTTTGCGTAGTCATAAGAAAATCACCGGATTTTTTTCGTCTTTAAAACGGTCTATGGACTTCAATTTTTTTAACTCATCATCATCTTGCTCTTATCCCAATTACTTGGGGTCGACGCAATATGTCATCTGTTTTGACATATTGCAAAAAGTTTCGGCAATGACTTTTATGACCGGCTGCCTGCCTGACGTCAACCCTCCTTGGGAATGCAATCGTTGACCCAAATGGTACCAGATGGAGTTAGTCCGGGTCAATCTAGGGCTCTTAGTCGTCTTTTACGACACCCACGAGCAAAGCAAGGGTTGGTAGTATTCGAAGCCGCTACCACACAGCTCACTTCAATTTTTTTAACTCTTGTAGGAAATTTAATTCCGGTTAATTTGACCAACAAAGCTCTGTATATGATGATTTGGGGCAGAGTTATCATATTTATACGACTAGTATATGTATATGTAGTTTATTCTCGCGTGCAGTGGAACCGCGGTCTGTTAATATTGAAGCTCCAATTATAGCCATTTCGCCGACAATAGCAATGTTGTATGATTGTTCTTAGAATGATTGTGAGATGTTTTATTAAAGTGTGTTTTTGTAAGTGTATTGCATTTGTGTTAGTATGTATTATCTTATGAATAACAATCAATTTGTTAGATAAAACTTGCCGTGTGGTGATGGAGTAAGAGTACAATTCACTCCGTCTTGACATAAAATACAACTAAGGGGTGTAACATCAATGCAGAGAAGGAAACCTCTAAATGAAACCCTTTAACAACACGTTTGACCAGCGTAGTATTATAGACAATTTCCCTTGTGTTGTGAGATTCCAGCCCAGCAGTGGGACTTATATGAGCTGATATTATCATCTTGGCTCAAATACGACCCACAGGGCTCGAGCTTCCTCCACAATAAGAAAGAAATTGACCTTACTCTACTAAGCTGGTCAGATAGGTGGATATAGAATGTTTCAAGTTTTTTTTCTCTTGTATAGATGTTGGACGTGTATCCCTTAATCGTCTGTCTCTGTCTCTACGACATCCACGGCAAAATAGCGAGTGGTGAATTGTATTCTTATTCCGTTACCACACGAAGAAGAACTGAGATCGCACCACTCCGTCCGGGGCGACAGAGGGGCGTAAGCACGCACCCACCCACGTGCACGTCGCCTTCGTCGTTGGGCCGACCACTGGAGCAGGGTTACTTGTTATCAGTGGTCGGCCCGACGGAATACCCCCTATTTGGGGTACCCTCCCATCGCCCGACGTCCCCCCTTCGGGGAGGACGTCGGTCTTTCCTCACGCGGTCGGCCTCTCGGCGGGTGACGGACTAATCCCCGGTCACGTCACCCGCGGCCTCGGCTAGGGCGGCATGAGGCGCAAATATATGTACCTACTACACCTACTTATATAATCATCACCATTATCGTTTCAGCTTGTATACGTTCCACTGTTGGGTTCGAGCCTCCTCCACAATATCAAGGAAATTGACCTTACTATACAATGCTGGTCAGATAGGTTGGTACAGGGCTTTATTTCGAGTTTTCTTTCTCTTGCATAGATGTTATATGCGTATTATATCCCTTAGTCGTCTTTAACGACATCCATGGGCAAGACAAGAAGTGGTGATTTGTATTCCTACTCCGGCACCACACGAAAAACCATCCATTTAAAAATCGTGCGTCTTTTTATCCTGAATGCCTATGTTACCTTGACCACTAAAGAGATCTAGGACTTCAGACCTCGTACTAAATTAAGGGTAAACATGAATAATAATCATTCAATCTTGCATGCGCATTGTAAACGGTTCCAAGGCATAACCTCGCTAAAACATTGCATCTAGTCATATCAATGCATTGTTTTGTAACATGATATACGATAGTGCTGTTTTAAATGCACCTGTAATATTTATCAACTACATTATTTAATAGTATATAGCATATTTTACGGTAATGAATTCAATTAACAGAAATTTTATTCAGTCTTGATAATAATTTTAACAAAATAGAAAAACGATTTCAACTCGAACAAATTGAAATAGGACCACACGGGAAGCACCAGCTTTCAAATAAATAATTTAGTAATTAAATAAATAATTTACTATTATTAATACTTTCGCATTTATAATATTGGTGGGGAAGTGTAATGCTGTAAACATCAGAAATCATTAATGCAAGTAAATCAGATTAACAAACTCAAAAATCAATCTAGAAATATTGTGATCTTTTTTTTTTTTTTTGTGGGTGGGCTGCGGTCGGCGCGCCTCCGTACCACTCCGTCCGGGGTGACAGAGGGGCTTAAGCACGCAACTCCCGCAACCCACCCGAAAACCACGTCGCCTTTGTCGTTGGGCCGACCACCGGAGCAGGGTTACTTGACATCAGTGGTCGGCCCGACGGAATACCCCCTATTGGGGTACCCTCCATCGACCGACGTCTCCCCCTCGGGGAGGATGTCGGTCTTTCCTCACGCGGTCGGCCTCTCGGCGGGTGACGGACTAATCCCCGGTCACGTCACCCGCGGCCTCGGCTAGGGCGGCATGAGGCAGAAATATTGTGATCTGCCGTTGCATGCTGATACTGGTGAAGGAACGTGAGTTTTTTATTCTCTTATACATTGGCGTCGGTTTTCAATAGTAACCAGATACTGCAGAATATCGGATTTCTTGCGGAGCAATTGGTATTAGGGTTCAGCAACTTTCTAAGAACAAACCTGATATCTAGCTATTTTAAAGTATTATGTGTGATGGCGGAATAAGAATAAAATTCAACACTCCGTATCTTGCCCGTGGATGTCGTAAACTCTAAGGGATATAACACGCATAAATGTTCTATGTAAGAGAAGGAAACATCGATTTTTTTTTAAGTCACCCGCGTTTTGGTATAGGGTTTTATTTAGAACTAGCAACCCGCCCTCGCTTCGCTTCGGTTTTAGTAGTTTTACCCGCGTAGTTCCCGTTCCCGTGGGAATACCAGGATAAAATATAGCCTAGTGTACGCGCTGATATTATAGCTTTCCAGAATTTTTGAAATTGGTCCAGCCGTTTTGAAGATTACCCGAAACAAACAGACAGACAGACAGACAAAAATTTTTTAATCTGTATTTTAGGCATAGGTGTCGTGCAAATAACCGTGTGAACATGAAAAAAGCCTATTATTTTGACATTACAGACACTCCAATTTTATTTATTGGTATAGACTAGCAACCCGACCTCACTGCGCTTCGGTTTCAGTCTTTCCTGCGTAGTTCCCGTTCCCGTGGGAATACCGGGATAAAATATAGCCTAGGTTACTCCCTGATATTATAGCTTTCCATTTATGAAGGTATTTTTGAAATCGGTCCAGCCGTTTTGAAGATTACCCGGAACAAACAGACAGACAGACAAAAAAATATAAAGTGTATTTTAGGTATATGTATAGTGCAAATAACCGTGTGAGCATGAAAAAAGTCTATTATTTTGACATTACAAACAGACACTCCAATTTTATTTATTGGTATAGACTAGCTGACCTGACAGACGTTGTTCTGTTTAAATCTAAAAAATAGTAAAAGTAATTCTCTTTGAAATCGATTGCAGCGCCACGTACCGGTTCCCTATTAATAATCTAAAACATTCTCATATTCATCAGAACAGCTACAAAAAAATCATCAAAATCGGTTCAGCCGTTTAGAAGCAGTTCCATTACAAATACACAAACGAAAGATTTGTATAGACACAAATATGCTTTCTCTTATACCTCTTAGTCGTTTGTTATAACGCCTACGGGCTAGAATCAGAGTGGTGAATTGTATTCTTACTCCGTCACCATCACAGAAAAATTAATATTTCTGTGGTCACCATACAGAAAATAATTAAATTTTAAATTCATCTTTACATGCGAAATATAATTAACAAAACAAAAGATACAGAGATTTAAGACAGGAAACTAATAAACTATATTATGCACTTTTTGTAAATTCAAAATATAATGAATCAGTCGTAATATTAATTCCTTTGTGTTATTTAACAAGGCGTTCATCATTATAATTAACGATTATTTCGTGTACAGTGTTTTGCCTTATTAACCTGCGTAAGTTTAATACAGCTCAAATCGATCTTCTACATAGTTAGAACTAAAAAGGATACTATTTTAGAATAATGTGTATTCAATATCCCATAATGGCAAAATATTTGATATATATAGAATAGAATTGTCTTTGTCTCAGCTTATATACGTCCCACTGCTGGACTCGACCTTCCTTTCCAGTAGGAGGGAAATTGACGTGTTGGTATAAGATTTAATTTTGAGCTTTCCTTCTCTTGCACAGATGTTATATGCTGCATATCTCATTATTTAGTTGTCTTTTATGACATCCACGGACAAGATAGATAATGGTGAATTGAATTCTTATTCCGTCACCACACGGCAAATAGAATAAGTTTATTATGGCAAAAGGAAACTATTCAATAAATCTTTTTGAATTTTTGGAAATACTAAGTAGAATGAAACTGGTCATAGTCCTAATTTTTGCCACAAATAACTCGCCAATATGTTGGCTAGATAAGTATCCACCGCTGATCTTCGTTAGCACTATGGATTAAGGAAATAATCCTCTTATTGCCGGCGGCTACAAAATGAAATTAACAGACATTAATTACACACAGACTCGGAACAATAATTTGTGAATCGCACAAAATATTTTCTGCTGTGGCAATCGGACCCATAATACTTGGCACGGTCGGCATATTAATGTTAACCACTCCGCCATCTGTACAGATTGTTAGACTTAATTATGTATATCTAAACCCTGAAATTTTAGTAGGGTTACTTATTGCTGACTGAGTAAATAACCATAATGAAATCAACGTCCTTTTGACAGTGGCTGCTGAGAAACTGCTGAGAAGAAAGAAGAAGAAAAGTGAAATTTATTTCTTTAACCTTTTGTGTGTCCATGGAATCTGGGTTTGATTTCGCTTCCATTGCGGAATAGGTTCGTGAATAGAACATATATGGCATGTAAAAAAGCAGCACGTTTTACAGGAGTTTGCCAACCCAATCATGTTTCTAGTACTTACTATTAATAACGTAATTTTTAATAGGACCTATGTTAGTGAAATTTCGGCTCATAATGTTTCTAATTTTATCAGTTCTAAAACATCAGAAGATTTTACTTGGATATTTTAATGTTCAAAATTTGATATTCTGTAAACTTAAGCTTCGACGAGAACAAAGAGAAGTTTTTAAATAGAAACACTTTAACGTATTATTAAAGACATTAATTTGTAAATATATTAAAAAGCTTTAATAATAATCTACGTTGAACAATTTTATTATTTGATGAGATGATTTTATAGCACAACGTTTGAATAACGAATCAAAGGCGACTTGTTAATTAAACAGCCTCTCGCGGCAGCGAGCGTCTGCTTGTCTTCTAAATATTGCCATTAAAAGTTACATGAAATCTTAACTTTGTGTAGTCATACAAAGAGTATAAATTTGCACGTATAATTTCTCTCTAATCTACAAGTTCAAGTAAAGTTTTATTTAGACAGTTTAATGTATCTTGTCTTGCTTTAGACATATAAAATTATTTGTTGATGTAGCTTTATGAGAATAGATATGATATTCACTATGGTAATAATGTTTTTACTGTTTTGGCTACGAATCCAAGAGATACCTAGATCCTGTAGGCTTATCACCATCATCATTTCAGCTCATAATGTTCCAGTTCCACTGCTGGGGCTCGAGTTTCCTCCACCTTAAGACTGAAATTAACGCTCGTCGAACTGCTTAGCATAATGTTTCTTGTCGGCTTTTACGACATCTACGGCTAAGAGGGTGGTGAAATATATTCTTACTCCGTCATCACACGGAAATTCTAAATATTCTCAATATTTGGATCTAATAATTACAGTTAACCAGTAGCGGAAGCGGCGATGTTTTGTCAAAACAATTTTCTTCTGGCATTTCTTTAAAATGTCTATGTCTTCATCATGAGCCTATCTCCTCTATTAGACACAGGCCTTCTCATAATCGCTTGGTTTAAAAGGTGGTTTGTCGATCGCGGTTAGTTTTTTAAGTTTCCCAGGAACTACTAACCTAGGCTGATGGATGTTTGGATGAATTACATCATGTGTCCATTTTAAAAGAAAAATACTCTTGTTATAATTTATTAAAACAGGTAAACCGAACGTTTACATTTATTTATTCGCGGCATTTAGTAATATTTTAGCTTACCCTAAAGTACATATATTGACTATGCATGATTTCTCTAGAGATCTCAATGCTAGGGGCGAAAACGCCACGAAATATATATTTGTAATTGATCTGCCGTATGTGTATAATTGTTTTTCTCGTTTTATATATTATGCAGGCGTAAGAATATAATAGTAATTACAATAGCCAAGGGAAAAGAATCCCTTCTTTTGCCTTGGCTATTGTAATAATTGATTAAGCAAGTTAAGCAGATAAACATCATTGGATGTTATGGATGCGCGTTCCATTTATAAATTTGGTTTAAAAAAAGTGAAGTAAAGACGGCGTAGGTCAACATAATATGTACTTTTTTTTTCCTTATGCAAATTGTACAAGTTTTGGTAATTGAATTTGGCCGGTCTTGGCCTGCGTGACATCTTGCCTCCTTGGGCATGTAATTGATGACCAAGCGGCTTCAGATGTAGTTGGCCAAACCCATTTAAAACAATGTCTTTCACGACATCCACGAGTAATGTAAGGATTGTTAGTGTTCTTGGCGCCACTACACAGTAAGATAAAATTATCCTTAGATAATTCTAATTAAACGTTAGGAACTTATTTTCGAAGTATATTATCATATAAAACAAATTGTTTTTTCACGTGACATGTCCTTCTTTAAACGAGGTTAAGAAGAGTATTTCCTTCACGGTAGGCAACGGCCTGGCTGTGCCCCTGGTATTGCAAAGGTGGTATTCAGTTTCACTCACCTACCGGCATAGTGCCTGTACCCGTGGGAATACCGGGATAAAATATAGCCTATGTTACTCCCTGATTTAGCTTTCCATTCGTGAAAGAATTTTTGAAATCGCTTCCGTGATTTAAACGTGAAAGCGTAACAAATAAACTTACTTTCGTATTTATAATATTAAAAGTAAGGATAGTTATGTTGCACGTAATTTTTTTGATCTACAAGGTAACGCATTTATGTTCCTATTTTAACGCGTCAATATACAAAAAAAAAAGTATTCTGAGCAATTTCAGACAAAGAATTATTGCCGGTTTATATTAAATACTTAAGCAGAAACACCTACACGAACTCAAAAATATCTACATATAACAAAAACATAAATAAATATGAATTATATCTGAGCACTTTAATAAAAAAATCAAATAACATATAAAAAATTGTAGGAGCAAAGAAGCAGCAAACTAATTTAGCAGGTATAATACACATAAAAACGTTGAATAACAGACTTGATTAATTGTGGTATGAAAAAAATGCTCCTATATGCGTTCACAGAGCTAACTCTGTGAACGCATATATAGAAGCATTTTTTTTATAATATAATACAATTCACCATTACTTCCTTTCTCGATGGTGTTGTAAAAAATTACTGGGCGATTCATAAATATGGTGTTGTTAGCCAATTTTCCATACCAATTTCAACAAGTTGAAGGAGACTTCTGATTTACAGTAGAACTCTTTTTGACAATTAAAATGAGTAGTTATCGGCGTCACACAAGGATCTATTCCTCAGTGCGCATTGGTATCTGTACCATCATCTCGGCTCATATACGTGCCGCTATTGGGCTTGAGCCTCCTCCACGATAGAAGGGAAACTGGAAGACTATGCCACGCTGATCGGACGGATTGGTATAGGATTTTATTTTATTTTTTCCTGCTCTTTACTTAAAAGATCTAAGCAGACTACGTATATCCTTTACACGTCTTTTACGGGCGATTGAGATAGGTTAATGAATTCTAATTTTACTCCGTGTCCACACGGAACAAAAATATATCGAAGAAGATATCGGTATAGAAGATATATTTTTTAAAATTGAATCGCCACTTCTTTCCCTTCAGATTCCGTACGAGGTCACAAGGAAACTTGCTAGATAAACCCATAACGAGAGAAATAAAACTCTTGTCAACCCATTTGGCCAGTATAGAATTAGTATACCAATTGCCTTCCTAAACATGAAAAAGGCTGCATTCCGATCCTTAGGACGTTTATTAAGTGCAGAAGTATTGATGGGGGGGTACTCCTCAGGGGGTATTCCGTCGGACCGACCACTGACGACAAGTAACCCTGCTCCGGTGGTCGGTCCAACGACAAAGACGACGTGGTGTTCGAGTGGGTTGCGGGTGTGCGTGCTTACGCCCTTCTGTCGCCCCGGACGAAGTGGTGCGAGGAGTGCGCCGACCGCAACCCAGCCCAAAAAAAAAAAGTGCAGAAGTATTGCATATATCTGAATTACACTGGTAAAAGTTGATTAGGTTTTCCAAAAGATCTTATGCGTTTCTACTATACTCTTAAGTGTCCATTCGCGACGGACTTTAGGATCAATTTCGTCAACAATCTATCTCATTGGTGATGTGTTTGTTACGATGGTTGCCATTACGTCTTAAGTAGGGTAAACAATGGATAGTTTGGGCCTAGGGTCACTTAAAGAAAATTGCTTTGGGTGAATTGCTGTCCTTGTCTTTATTTATAGTGTTGTAACGAGTGCTGTTTGAATTAATGTATTACTAGTATAAATACTAAGTGAGGCAGAGATCAAACCTTCTTTTTAACCGATTTCAAATTGACCGTTTTTTTAGCCCATACACGTCCCATTGTTGAGCTCGAGCCATCTCCATTATGGGAGAGAAATTGACCTACTAGGTATACCACGCAAGCCAAAGTCAGGGTTTTATTTCGAGTTTTACTTCTCTTGCATAAATATTAAAAGCATATTTACCCACGGGCAGGGGAGGGTGGTGAATTGTATTCTTACTCCATCACTATACTGAAAACGATTTGTTTTTATAAAATAAGATCTAGAGGTTAGAGTCGATCTCATTGTCGCAAAACAAGGATCCGATAAGTGAATCTCAGGGAAATAAAGAAATTGAGAGCTACTATTTGTGCCTTGCAATCCTCATCTTACGTCAACATGTTAATGAGATTATAATAATTATGTCAGATCATTAAAACAGGATTCCGACTTTGTTAATATAAATACATAAACAAAACTCAAGGCGCTTATCATATAAATCCTGCTCATGACAGATTAAGGACACATGCTCCTTTGCAAATACAAAACAAGCGTCAGAAGGACAGCAGAGAATTAATCAAGACATATCTCATATTGTTGGATGGAACAGACCCTGGGGGATATAAGTCAAACGCGAGTATATTTACCTGACTATGGCGAAATGAAAAGGATATTTGTGCTACACCGGTATGTATGTACTCGTACGAGTTGTGTATGTATGTCTGAACATGTATGCCCTCATATCTTCTAACTCGCGTAACTGCTTTTTGTAATTTGACAAATGTGGTGGTACAGCCAACGTCTTGATCGTCCGTCAGTTATAAACAGTGTAAGTAATACAATATTCGTTTCCATACTCTTTAGACGACATAAAGTCCTTTTTTTTGTTGTAGGTCATGGTTTTGACACACCCCGCCGAATCAGTCCTAGGCGATGGATCGGTGGCTTGTGTCTCCATGAGCCACCGTTCTCTCCCTATCGGCGTTGGGCCGACCACTGGTACAAATTCCTTGATATCCGTGGCCGGCCCGGGAGATTACGCTTTCGGGTACCGTCCTTTCGACAAGTATGGCCGCGGCGTCGCTCCCACGCGGTGAGCCTCTCTGTGAATGCCGGACTAATCCTTACTCCGCTCATATAAGACATAGGTCCTGAATTAAAAATAATAATAATTAACTATTTTAATAGTACCATGTTCGGTATCAAATAAAAGGGCTTAGTTAGCAAATTTTAAGTTTCTATCATGCTAACAGACATTGCTCGCTGCTTTGCTTTCATTTGATCTATAATTTCCTGTAATTGACATAATCAAAGTCATTAGAATAACATTTTTATAGATTTTTGAAACATCCAAAATGATCGTTTCTGGAGTAGAAAATGCAAGGTGAATATTAACTTGTTTCCATTAAGGCTGTCGTCCTCGAGCGTGGGAACTTTTGATAGAGCACACATTGACATTTTCTACTCACACGGACGCATCGCTCAGTATTAGTACACACACCCTGAAAACAAATAAATCTAATTTCGATGCTTGCACTAGTACGTATTCATTACGCGCTTGTCTTAATAGGATGTTTAAAATGTCACAAAAATAATGCAATGATTTAGGCATTAGCATATCGCATCGTGACGTAGACGTACCGCAGATAGTGCCATAGTGAATAGCCGGTGGCAAAGGGTGGGGTTAGTGTGTGTGTACGCTTTCTGGGTATTATATTTACTATATATTTTTTATGGAGAAATCACAGTAACATTATAAATCGGAATGATTTCTGGTAAATGCTAAAATAATTAGACCATGGTACCATTAGACAATAATGGTAACGGTTAGATTTTTTTTTAGATACATAAATAGTTTTTTTTTTTTTTTTTTTTTTTATATTTTTTTTTTTTTTTTATATAAATAGATGAACATAGGCTTTATATTTTGGAAATAGCTCGGATCACAGGTAGTTTAACGTATATACGAGCTACAATGATGAATGAAAATTATGAACATAAGTTCATCATTTCACCTATCGCCCTCCACTGCTGAACGTATGCCTCCCTCATGTTACGCCACAGAGTGCAGGCCTGTGTCGCCTGCATCCAATGACGCCCAGCAACTTTCACCAGGTCGTTGTAACACCCAGTGTTCATCCTACACAGTGTTGTTTGATACTTGATCGCCACTCGAGAACCTCACACCAGCGGCTGTCGGTTCGTCGAACTATGTGGCCTACCTATTGTCAATTCAGCGTGCTAATTGTTCATGTTATCTCGGTTACAATCGTTCTTCTGTGGCTTCTATGACGCAGAGAAATCCCGGGCATAGCCCGCTCCATAACGTTGAACTACTTTGAGCTTGGTTATGAGGCTTACATTTAGGGATCACGTTTTCGTGCCGTAAGTCATCACTGGTAAAACACAATGGTTCTAGACCTGCGTTTTCAGAAACTGAGGTACGTTGGACGAGAAGATCCTCTTAAGTTCATTTAGATGTATCTGCCTGTAGGCGAAATAAAAACAAAGCTGTGTCAAGTTAATATAAATATATAAATTTAATTATGAATGATCTTTTTTTATTAGTCAGATGACCGAGGTGGCACTTCGACTACTACCTGGTATCCATGTTGGTTTATAATCAGCAGAATATCTAGTGAAGAAGACTCGTAGCTCTCAATACCTGGAACACGGGTGGGCTGTGTCACCACTTGTGAGACACCATAGGCCGAGGCATATTGAAGAGATGTCGATCCTAGTGGTCAGTGGTTCGGGACCCCAGCCCCTCTTTATGATGACCGTTGAAGTCTCCAAAAACCACCACCTCCGCTGATGGACACTGCTCCAATATTTTGCCAATCCCCCATTGGACATTTTAAATAAAACTACTTTACGGCTTTTATCGCGTTTGTATTTGATTTTTGATTACCCGACGTTTCGAACACTTTACAGCGTTCATGGTCACGGGTGGACTAAGATGTCTCACGTCCAACAAGTCATCGTTACTGCAGAAAATTTATAATTATCTACCCGATACAGAAATTAGTTATTAAATATTGACCCACATTTTGATACAAAATTTATTGCCAGTGTAAGAAGAAAATGATTCTATATGAAAAAATTATATTGTTTATGGTTAGTAATAATTAAACATTAAAATTAATAGTAATTATATTTAAAAACTAACTAATAATCTAGTATACTATCACCGGATCGGAACACGGTCACACTGAGAAAGATCCGGCAAGAAAACTCAGGTAACATGATGCTAAATTAAAGTTAATTTTGAAGGCGGCTTACTTTATGTTACTAAAAGGTTTTAATTTATAAAATTATCTTTAGTTATTATTATTGTGGGTCAAATCTATACAATATGAGCTCACGGTGTCTTGCAGTCTTGTGGTGGTCTTTTTGGATTTGTTTTTAATAATGTTTATAACAGGATCCCAGCTTGATGGTAACACCCAGCCATCCTCTCTATTGAAATTTTTGTGTTTTTTAATCTCAATAGCCTCGCGGTGTCCTTTTGCGAGGATTTGTGGTTTATCAAACCTGATGTTATGGTGGGCGCGGTCCTGACTATCTTCACAGACTGCAGACCCCATTGGACGTTCTCAAATAAATGAATTGACCCCGAACCATAGAATTGACAGATCACCATGGTCAATGGCCGTGGAGGCAGCGACAATAGATATCGCTCCGTATGAGTACGTACACCCCGGCTTTGAGGTTGCTATATAAACCTAAATTATATTATAAAAATCCACATCAAATGTGGAAAGGGGCCCGCAGTAAATAAACTTCTCTATTTAACATTCGTCATCATGGGTTTTTTTAAGAAGAGAAGGAAGGAAGTGTGAATGGGTATAATGAGATTGTGATACAAAAAAAAGGCGGAGCATAGTGCGTATTTGAGGGGTGAGTTTTGGGAGGCGCTTATGTGACGAAGCACGAAAGGCCCCGGGGCTCCAGGCGAAGACGCTGCGGTTCACTCCGGTTTCTCACTCTGGCATGACGGGATTTTTGCCAGTCGGTAGGACAGCCTCCCAAGGGGGATAATCCTGAATTCGGGTCCCCGGGGCATGTAGCCAGCAGTGACCATTCCCATCGGGTCTCCCTGTAAACCATGTCAGTCCCTCATGCTCAGTGCCCCGACCAAGACTACCGCAAATTTCAGATATCACTAAAACCCACCACATAGAAATACACCCAAAAAGTTAGGCTTCTGGCTCTCTCGAAGTACATCGAATCAAGCGCTGCATCAAATTGCTGCTTAGGTGTCGATCTTCTGCGAGAGTATGGTACTACCCCAGACGGATCGTCCCATAGCTGCAATCAGAAGACTATCGACAGTGTGATCCTACCACTCAAAAAGTTCTGATATGCTTTGCTCCGACGTTGCCTGAAATGAATAACATTTAATATTACTACTACACGGTTATGATTTGAATATATAAGGATTTCAAAATGTTATTTTTTTGGATTGAAACTTCTTGTATCCTGAAACAATAATTAAAAGGAATTTATTAGTAATAATTTTTTGCTCTCATACCGTTCCCAACTTACTTTCATCCCATTCTTACTTCGCACCTATTTCGCTCGCATTATGGTCTTATCTCACTCTCATCCCATGAACATCATTTCATCAATTCTTCTCTTACTTCATTTATGAAATAGCTTAATAGTTTAAAACCATCTTCATTCATTAGTTAATTAAAATCGGGAACCGAAAATACTACGTTTCAATTTGAGTTAAAAAAAGTAAAAGATTTGAAGATTAAATAAAAAAAGCTTCTAGTACAATATCTGACTCTCATTTCTGCACCTTATTTCATCTCTGATGCATTAGTATTTGCATATTCATCATTAACCTAAATATGAATTTTAAAATCTCTAACCTTACATTAAAAGCAAATGTTCCATATAAGTTCTCAACTCCAGTTGGCTATTTTTACCAGTAAAAAGATGAATAACTTACTGTATTAACATATACTTACTGCTTTAGTTAGAATCTTCCGTGTTTTTTTTATGATTGTAATAATTTTCTTTCCGTTTCCCCTTATTTACTCGAATTTCGATTTTAATAAATACCTACATTGATTTTTGATAACTAATCTGATGAAAAAAAAAAAACATATAATTAAACTTGCATATTGCTCTTCTATTTACTCGAAAAATACAAATTAGTAGTCGTGTCCAACACTCGCGACCCACCTTTAGCTAGTGCAATGACATATGTCGCGGAGCAACTGACGGACGTGCGTTCACCTTGGATACCGAGGCGGTACTGATATTTTTCAAGCGTAGGTTTTATGACAAATCTAATTACGAGACGCTTTTATTTCATAGTAAAATGTATGGACAACTGGGAACGATTTCGGCTAAAAAAATGTATGATATTTAGGATTAAATAATTATTTTTTGTTATGAATTAGTAAAAAAATAGAACGGTGAATCTGTTATTTTGACTTTCGTCATACGATTCACCCAAAAATATTTTCAAATATAACAATGAAATAGCCTAAATATTTAAAACGGCAAAAGTTGATTTCGATGTTTTTGATCAATGTTTCGGATTTTTTTTCTCGGCAACTCGCAATTATTTTAGAATTATAACACGGTGCCTTTATAGGCCCATTCGTTAAGCAGTTGAGGTATTTTTTTCGTGTCATTTAATGCAGAGAGTTCCTAAATATTTTTAAAACCGTAAGTGTCCATTCACGCGTTTTTTAGGGACGCGCCTCTTAAGAAATAAATCTCTGTATTGCGAAGAAAAAAAGTTTAACGCCTACAAACCAGTCAGAATTATAAAAAATATGGATAGCAAAGAATTGTCAGCGCGTGTTGTGATCACGTCGAGTAGGATACAATCTAACGAATGTGATTTTATGAATTAGTATATGTAAGTTTTCTTTGTGAATTGTTATCCAGCTTTGTGATCCAAAATAAAATAAAAAAGATATTGTCCTAGGGGTCAATATTTAAACCACTATACTGTCTGTAGTCGAATAAGATATACAATTAAATCCCTGTGGTCTCATCTTTCTGATCTCTCGTCAGCGCTTAGACGTCCACTCTTGGGTATAGGTTTCCCCACGAATATGCCATTCAAAACGGTCCTGGCCAAAGTTCCTTCTTTTTTAATTTTCCTTCTCTTTCAGTGCTGTTATTGCATATGATACCCCTTAGTCGTCTTATAGGAAACTCAGAGGCAAGAAAGAGAATGACTTATTGTATTCTTACTCCTTCACGTTACAGATAATGTATAATTCTTTCAGAGCATATCTCGAGATAACATCGACGAATGAATTCTATAAGTCATCATCATCATCTCGGCTCATATTCGTCCCATTGCTGGGCTCGAGCCTCCTCCATAATAGAAGGGAAATTGATCTAACTGCACCATGCTGTTCAGACAGGTTGGTAGAGGGTATTGTTTTGAGTTTTCCTTCTCTTGCATAGATGTTATATGCGTATTATATCACTTAGTCGTCTTTTACGACATCCACGTGCAAGCTAGGGAGTGGTGAATTGTATTCTTATTCAATCACCACACGGAATTCTATTAGTACTTTGGATAATTTCAGTGCAATAAACATATATTTATTACGCACTTACCTGACCATATACTCGTATATCATAAAGTGGCACATAAAAGTTTCTGCTCCAAAAACATTCCTATAAATATCACATCTATACTAAGTGTTAGCTCATTTTCCTCGGACATTTACGACCGCGTATGATGTCGCAAATTACACCTACGTCAATAAATGTTATATATAAATAAAGTTGATTCAATCGTTATCCCCATCGGTCGCTCCCCTCTACAATCGAATGATCCCTACTATCCTGTTATATTCCGCAGTGTCTGAAAACAAAAGTTTTGCCAGTGTGTTACCAAGGACGGTTTGTGCGGGGTGTGCCAAGACCATAGCGTACAAAAAAAAAATGGGTGTTACCAACGATGACATATGGCACTGAAACGTGGGCCCAAAATGTGGACCTCATAAAAAGGCTCAGTCATTCAACGTGCTATGGAAAGGGCTATGCTAGTATTTCTCTACGTGATAAAATCTGTAGATGAACGGGTGTGAGTGACATAGTCCGAAGAATTTGCACGTTGAAATGACAATGGGCAGGCCACATCGCTCGTCGAACCGACAACCGTTGGGGGGAGAAAGGTTCTTATATTAAAGGCGACCACGAATCGGACGAAGCAGCGTAGGACGAATCTCTACTAGGTGAATTGACTGGGAGAGGGTCTCTCCCTTAGGGTATTCCATCGGGTCGACCACTGAAGTCGAGGAACTCTGCGCTGCTGGTCGACCCAACGACGAAGGCGACGTGCTATACGGGTGGGTTACGGGTGTGCGTGCTTACGCCCCCTGTCGCCCTGGACGGAGTGGTGCGAGGAACGCGCCGACCTTAACCCACACAAAAAAAAGCTAGGTGAATTGACTACATTTTGACAAAAGTAGCAGGGAACCGTTGGTTGAAAGTGGCACAGAACCGTTCCGAGTGGCATTCTTGTGGGGAAGCTTGTGTTCAGCAGCGGACGTCTGTAGGCTGATAGATGGATGGATCCTATTATTATTATAAACTAGCAATCCGCCCTCGTTTCGCATTGGTTTCAGTCGCCTTGCCTCCGCATTATAATATCTTCTAACGATATGCGACTGCAATCTATGACACATCGGTTCGATGCCCGGACCGACAAAATTTTATAGGGGTTTCTTTGGATAAAAAACGTTAAGCTTAAGTTACTCCTTATGTAGACAGGTATGTGGTAGTAAAATATTATTAAAATCGGTCAGACAACGGTAAACAGACAGACAAAAATTTTTAAAGTGGTTTTAAGACATAGTTGTGATAACTATGTCTTAAAACCACTTTAAAAATTTTAAATAACCAATATGAAAAAAAAACGTATTATTTTGACATTGCAAACCTTCAATTTTATTTATTTGTATAAATGTGAAAGTTTGTAAGATCATGCGTAAACTAGTCAACAGATTTGGCTGATAATTAACAGATAGATAGACCATTTTCTGGATCGAAATACAGGACTTACTCCGGTTTTGTGTTCCCTTGGGTTAATAGATCATTTTTATATTTTTTACAAAATCAGGCAGTTCGTTGAACGGATTTCGGATATAGGTATTTCACATTGGGTGGTTATTTTGTAGAAGCCGCGGGCTGAAACTGATCTTTTAAAATCAGTATACCTCTTTTTTATGGGTGGGTCATAGCCCATACCATACCTTACCATAGTAAGCGCATACGCGGTCCATTCCGTCCGGGGCGACGAAAGGACGGCGCGCAGGCCCGTAACCCACATCGCCTTCGTCGTTGGGCTGACGATCGGAGCAGGGTGACTTGTCGTCAGTGGTCGGCCCGACGGAATACCCTTTCGGGTACCCTCACCTCTTGACGTCCCTGTCCCGGGATGTCGGTCGCCGTCGCGCGGTCAGCCTCTCTGCGGATGCCGGACTAAAGTCCCCGGTTCGATCACCCGCTGCCTCGGCTAGGGCGGCATCAGGCGCAGGTAAAATCATTATACCTCTGGAAATACTTCAAACGTTGTTTAAAATATTTCGTTTTATATCATTGAGTGATTCCTCCATGTGATGAAATAGTAGAACAATTAGTCACTACCCTATCCTTTCCCGTTGGTGATCGTAAAAGATGATTAAGAAAGGGGTTTATTCTTACCTTCTCTTGCACACATGATTAAGGGAACGTAATATATAACAGCATTATTGGCATTTCATATCCCTTAATCGTCTTTTATGATACCCATGAGGATGATGGTCGTAGGTGGTGTATTGTATCGAAGGGGGGACGTCGGTCGATGGGAGGGTACCCCAAGTAGGGGGTATTCCGTCGGGCCGACCACTGATGACAAGTAACCCTGCTCCAGTGGTCGGCCCAACGACGAAGGCGACGTGGTGTTCGGGTGGGTTGCGGGAGTTGCGTGCTTAAGACCCTCTGTCGCCCCGGACGGAGAGGTGCGGAGGCGCGCCGACCGCAGCCCACCCCAAAAAAAAAAGGTGGTGTATTGTATTCTAACTTTATCACAATGCTTGACCCTCCTCCCCAATAGAAGGGAAATGGACCTACTATACCATGTTGGTCATATAACATATTGTATCCCTTAGTTATCTCTTACGACATCCACAGACAAGATAGGGGGGTGGTGAATTGTAATCTTACTTCCTCACATATTATAAGCAATAATGATTTCCAATGTTTACGCGAGTATTACGCATTGTAAATAAAACTATTTTTACGTATTTTAATGCGTTTGTATTTGATTTTTGATTGCCCGACGTTTCGAACACTTTTCAGCGTTCATGGTTTCGGTTATTATAAGCAATGTTGCTACATATACCTAAATGATTTTCAATATTTGTAATAGCAAGTTCAATCATTGAAATTGTATATCAGTCAAAAAATTGACGAGGGTAAGGCATTGAGATTTGTCTATACCAAACATTGATCACTTTTCTGTGTTCATGTGACCGCTTTGTTTTTCCTCGTTTGTAGTTTGCCTGCTAAAACTTCGCCTAAATATCATTAAAATTGTATAACTTTTGGGAACATTACGGTTAGACGTGTTTTATTGTTTTCAAACTTTCTTTGTGGATATAGTAATTTAATTCCCATTTTCAACGACGGCTCCTAAATTGTAGGTAATCATCATCTCAGCACATATTATACGACCCTCTACTGAGCCCGGGCCTTTTTCTACTATTCTTAGACGTGTTGGAACAGGGTTTTATTTCGAGATTCCTTCTCTCTTATCGATGTTATTGGCATATATTTTTTGTCTTTTACGATATCCACGAGCAACGCACGGCAACGGGCATCGTAAAAGACGACTAAGGGATATAATATGCATATAATGTCTATGCAAAAGAAGGAAAACTCGAAATAAAACCCTATACCAACCTGTCTGACCAGTATGGTATATAGGGTCAATTGCCCTTCTCTTGTGGAGGAGGCGCGAGCCCAACAGTGGGACGAATGTGAGCTGAAATGATGATGATGAAGTATTTCATTTGCCTTAATACCTTTTCGTGTGGTGAAGAAGTAAGAATACAATTCACCACACCCTCTCTTGCCAGTAGATATCGTAACAGATATAATATACATAAAATATCTATGCAAGAGAAGGAATATTCTAAATAAACAGTGTGGTATAGTAGATCAATTCCCCTTCTATTGTGGTGGAGGTTCGAGCCCAACAGTGGGACGTATGTATATGAGACTGAAATGATGATGATGATACAAAAACTACCTTAAGAAATCAACAGCCTATGGCAATTCGGTGACCCTATTTCTCTTTTACAATCTAATTGTATTAACAGTCTGCAATTACCCGTAAAAGTGTTGTTCAAGATTTATGTAGGTGCACTCTTCCTTGATTAAAACGTTAAGGTGCTTTAGTTTTCTCGGTTAAGGGGTTTTATTCATCATTACATGGAATTAAGACGTTAGATTAAGAATGAAGGAAGATGTAGGATCGCGAGCAATCGCCATTATGTATTGAATCTTTTATATCTGATATATATATACCTACACACACACTTTGAGCACACTGGTAGGACCACACTGTCGACAGTTATCTGTCTACAGCCGCGGGCCGGTCCGTCCGGGGTAGTACCACGCTCTCGCAGAAAATCG
This sequence comes from Lymantria dispar, assembly GCA_032191425.1. Lineage (NCBI taxonomy): Eukaryota > Metazoa > Arthropoda > Insecta > Lepidoptera > Erebidae > Lymantria > Lymantria dispar. The sequence goes on along the minus strand of CM063468.1, from coordinate 8,183,955 downwards.
ACGTCTGAGTAGTAGCAATTTGTTACTGCGCTTCGTTCGGTGAGCGAGAAAGCCGGAAGCCCAACTTTCTGAGGGTGTTTGCGTGTGGAGGGTTATGGTAGTGCCTTTGGTATCACCGAGCCTCAATGCACGCATTCACACTCCCTTCACTTTCTTCGCGGTAGGCGGCGGCCTTGTAAAGGTCCATGAGCGGCAGCAACACTTACCATCAGGTGTACTGTTTGCTCGTTTGCCACTGCTTGCAATTAAAAAAAAAAAACATTTTTTTAAAGACAACTCCCTCTTTATTATGCCAGGCATACGTCCCACTATTAGGCTCGATCCTCCTCTACAATATAAGGGAAATTGACCTACCACGCTGGTAAAACGTGTTTAAAGTTTTATGTAGAGTTCTCTTGGATAAATGTTATATGCACATTACATCCTTTAGTCGTATTTTACGACGCCCATAGGCAAGGTGGTGAATTGTATTCTTAATCTGTCGCTACATGGAAGACTACACTAAGGTAATAATACTTGCGGGGGACATTTAAACATAACGGTCACAAATTACATCTAGGCACAGAACAATAATTTGTGGCTCGCATTAAGTGGTGTTTGTTTCATCGAGCCTACTATACTGGCAAGATTGATCGATATCTTAACGCCGAACTTGGGCTCATGTGGATTCTTAATGTCGATTACTTGCCCATGGGGTCGTATAAACAGGCTTGTGAATAACCCGCAGGATAGACGCCATCACTCTTCTGTACGTTTGGTGACGCAGTAAGAATACAATTCACCACCCCCTATTTTCCCTTGGGTGTCGTAAACCCAACATAAAACCCTATACGAACACGCTTAACCAGCGTGGTATAGTAGGTCAATTCTCCTCTTGTTATGGAGGAGGCCCGAGCCCAAAAACGTGACTTATATGGGCTGAAATGATGATGATGACTCTGATGAATATTATAAACACGACTGATAATACACTTAATATAGCGTGAATGGATAGGTAGATGACATTATTGTATGGGAAACCATATCTAAACCGGTAACATCGCTTTCGAAATTGCTGAATCGATTTTTCGCATAAAGAAATACCGACCAACCATCCCAATTGGGTGGTTCGATTTCGCCGTGGTACAACGCTTTAGGCGATCCATACATTGTTGTCTAGTTCAAGTGTGATTTGTGTCCATTAATTGTTTGTTTGTAAAGTCCCCGCATTTCAATGATTAGTTCCTTAGTGCAAGGCGTCGTCTTTAAGAAAAATATAAAATAAAAACCGCCTTCAAAATAATGTAGTTCTTGACGAACTAAATAAATCCTCAATAATGAGGATAACTCAAAAACTGGTCAGATCTTGATAAATTTTTATATGGAACCACATCTGCAGTATGATCTGCCTAACAAAAAGTAATCATCAATATTGATTCATAATTTCGGAACAATCGCGTAACATACATACAAAAAAAAAAAACACGCAATCGAATCGAGACCTTCATTGAAGTCGATTAAAAAAAATCTTTTTTCCGTAGCGCTTAATAGTCTGCCACAAATACGGAATAGCCAATTATATATAATCCCCGTATTATTTCACCAACACAGCTTCGCATTTTGAGTGATAAAATGAATTGAACGAGGACAAAATAATCTAAAAATATCAATGTTTTATAAATAAAACACGATATACGCGCCCGCGAGTCACGTGCTGTGATTTTTAGAATCGCATTTATATTTGCTTCGACGCAACGACATTGACATCTTTTTTTTTAAAGTCAACACCCTGCGCTAAGTAACCAGGCATTGTCTTGCGGGGGACTTTACTAACATATAATTCATCAACATCACAGTTCGTATACGTCGTGCGGTTGGACTCGATCCTCCTCGATATTGGGAGGGCAATGCACCTATTATACCACGCTGGACAGGTTGGGTTTAATTGTTTCTCTCTAAAAATCGCTTACGTAAATGTTACATGCACATTTAATCCCTTAGTCGTCTTTTATGACACCCGTGGACTAGATATGGTGTATTCTTACTCCATCACCAAACTGAAATACCATAATCAAATAAAATCAAATCATTTACTCTATCTGAGCCCCTTAAAGGCGCTTTTTTACATTGTTTGAAATTAATCTAATAATCTGCCACTGGATCAGAACGCGGCCACGATTTAAGAAGATCCAGCAAGAAACTAAGCAGGCTCATCAATTTTAAATTATTTCTTTTAAATTAAAGTGTAATTGTATAATAACATTTAGTATTAGTTAGTAAGATGCCCTTCGAATTTGTATGAAATAAGAGTACATATTGATTCGACCCCATATAATTGGGATAAAAGCTAGGTGATAAGGATGATGATGGTGGATGGATATTAATGTATAAATTACTTATATCCTTAAAAATAAACTAAGTAATGTTCAAGTCTTATAAAATGTTCGTTTTTATAAAGCGTTGCACAGGCCGAGTCTTACGGGTGAGGAGAGTACCTTTTGCGTTTATGGCAGTAACCATAAACGCAAAATTAAATACAAACGCGATAAAATCCGTTACAGCAGTTTACTTAATACTGACATAAATATCAGAAATCGTTTATACTATACACGGATATTTTTTTATTACTTTATCTCTCATTAGCGTTCATAACATTCACCTTAAATAACGTGTATTTAATAACCGTATTTGAGTTACTAATATGGCTAGACATAATAATAGCAGGTTTGGTTAGATTCTTGACCGCAAAAAAATACCACCAACTTGTTTGTAGTTTTATTTAATTTATTCAATGCATTCCAATAGTTGCAGACGCTGTTTTTTTGTCTATTTCCTTTTTACATTTACGTAGATTAGCTTTGAAAAAGATTTTTGATCCTTTCTTATGTTTATATACGTATCTATTCATACTTCAATTCTTTGACATCCACTGTGGAACATAAGACATTCCAAGGGTGATGGCATAATCAACACATTTAGTTGCGGGGTTAAACCAATCGCATATTGTCATCATTGTAATTCCTGTAAGCCAAAGTCAATAATGGTCTCCATAGATAACACCGAGACTTATCCTCAGACAGTTCCAGGAAATGATTTTAATTGTATTCGAATCCGTAGCGAATTTAATTAGAAAAGTTAAACAGGAGGAGGTGAAATAGATTGATTCTTCTACCCGCCTAATTAATGCGAGAGACAGGATACAAAATTCTCTAGTTATCAAATGAATAAGAAAATGTACATTTATGATAAGTGCATAGCAATGCTGCTTTAAGAGAGTTTAATGGAGCCTGTTTATGAGCCTTAAAATTGATTATTATAGTAGGTAGCGGATCAGTCACCTGAAAAAATAACCTGCCGGACGGTCACTGATACCAAGGTCGGGTATCGGTGGCACGACCGCATGGCGTATAATAGGTACTGCGTACGTCAGGTAATGGGGTCGTGCGGTGTTCCGCCTGTTGCCCCGGACGGATCGGACCGAGTGTGCTCATACCATAGCTTGACCAAAAAAAAAAAACAAGTTACGGGTAAATTGGATATGGTGACACGTTGTATTCAGAATACACTCCCCACAGTCAGATGCGTAAAATTAAATATGAAATATTTGCCGTGAAGTGTTAAGAACATTAATACCGTTTACCATCCACTTTCTTGCCCGTGGGTGTCGTAAGAGATGGATTAGGTCACATATTATATGCAGTTAACATATATGCCAGAGAAGGAAAGTTCGAAATAAAACCCTATATCAACCTCACCAGCGATGGCATGTATATGAGCTACACAACCTTCCTTGGAAATGTATTTATTCACATGACGACATCAGATCCAGTTGGCTCAGGTCAATGAAAACCTCTTAATCGTCTTTTACGACTTTATTTTATATAATAGATCTAGCTGACCCGGCGAACTTTGTACCGCCATAATTTTTTAATGCTCTTGTATTATATTCATTTTTTTAGTGTTAAATAGTGTTATATTGAATAATTTTGCTGATATTTTATGTAATATAATACAGTTAAGGTGCTGAAGTGTGGTGAATGTGATATAAGAGTCGTTTACGTGTATTTTCATATTCTACCGAAATTCCCAGAGAAATCATTTAATTAGGTTTTCAGCGCCTAATTAATGGTAACGACTTGACTTACTGACGGATATGGCTATTATATATAAAGAAATGTTAAATAATATGAAGAAAATTGTATCAGGCTGTATGAGATGTGATCCCTTGGCCTGTCCGAATGGACAAACAGAACCAAAAAAATAAATCTATTTGACATTTTATGTCACGTCACACGGGAACGCGATCGAACAGGATAAAAAGTAGCTCATTGCCATTAAGAAGAAGAAGAGGAAGAACGGGATAAAAAGTATCCTATGTCCATCTCCTGGTTCTAAGCTACCTCCCCACAAATTTTCAGCCAAATCTGTACAGCCGTTCTTGAGTTATAAATAGTGTAACTAACACGACTTTCATTTATATATATAGATATGAAATAAAAATAATAGTGGTTTACAAATTACATAGGTAAGTTAAAATGGAAGGGAAGCATGGTGGCTTCAATACACCACGTAGATACTGCCGATAATTATATTATACGATGATTTCATAAACTATTTTTCTGAACCACAAAACAATAAAAATAAAAAAAAGAAATGTGGTGTCGTGGGACACCAGGTAGGAACGAAGTTCCTTCGGCTAATGTAGAATCGACACAATTTGCAAAAAAAAAATCGTGCTCAATTTTATGTAGGTTTTCTTGATTTCTCTCTTAAATTTTGCTGATTAGTTTTTATTTAAGTACAGGAAAGTATTTAGGAAATTCAGTATTTTAGGAAATAATAAATACTATTGGGTGTAGGCTGCTGAAATTTAGGTTTTTAGTATTAAATCGGTTCTACTGGAAATTCTATGAGGTTTGTCAAAAATCCGGAGTTCCTGCGGTCAAAGATGACTGATTTATGGCAGTTTGGGGTTTGAACGATGTTTCACATCAAAAAAGGGGGAGAGGGAAGTTTCTAATGGGGGGTAGGGGTAGTTCGGGTGGCAATGTAGAGTGCAAGGGGGGTCAAAATTTCTATCAAAAATGGTCTAGCACTTATAGTTTTTGAGATACGGCGGTCAAAACAATTGTAGGTTGAACGATGTTTCACATCAAAAGAAGGGGGAGGGAAGTTTCTAATGGGGGGTAGGGGTAGTCCGGGCGGCAATGTAGGGTGCAATGGGGGTCAAAATTTCTATCAAAAATAGTCTAGCACTTATAGTTTTTGAGATACGGCGGTCAAAACAATTTCGTCTCATTTAACGGTTTTATTCCACGCACTTTTTCTTACGGTTTTATTCTTACGGTTTTACTATCACATTTTTTTCAGTTCGGTCGCGCAGCAAAATCCCTATCTCCTCCAAGCCTGCCGTAAGGAACTTCGTTCCAATAACATAATCTATACTAATATTATAAAGAGGTAAAATTTGTAAGTTTGTATGTAGGGGGTAATCTCTGGAACTCATAATCTAATTCTAATTTTATTTTAACTGGCAGAAAGCTACATTATTCCTGAGTGCTATAGGCTATAAATTGTTTCTATAACATGTATATTAACCGAGCTATCACAACTTTTGTCTGGCAAGTCGGAAAAAAATACCTCGTAAAACAGAATTATTTGCGTGCGCTGCCTAAACAGTTGCTTAAAATTAAAAAGAATGTATGGCTACCTGGTTCATCTTAATTATTTCTACAAAAAAGTCAGCGATACCATATCTCTATCTTTTATATTTTATCTTTTATACTTCTATTATTGCATTAAAAAATTTTTTTTTCGGCATTGTTACGTTTGGTTGATTATTTGAGCAACAAAATATTAATTCTTATGACAATAAATTATTTCAGTATCACAGGAACATCATACAGATAAGATTTGCCATTTACAGTATATCAATTGGTCATACAGTTTCGGAGATAATATAAAATTACTAAAACGCAAAATGACCCTAGCATAACTTTCATTGTGCAGACGTTTTACCTATTTGCCCATAGATGGCGTTCTGCAATGACGTCATTTTTCTGAATCGCGGTGTTAAGACTTTCCGTGGATTGATGACCCTCTCGAATTATTATGCCCACGTTGTCGTTAGTTGGAGTTCTAAAAATTACATGTCAGTTGGTTATTGGTTTCGGTTGTTTCGTTCGCATGGTTGTTGTTGTTGATAGATACCTCATAATCGAAAATATCGTAATTTCGTTGTACGTTTGTTTTGTATGTTCGTAGTTTCGTACTTCGTTCTATCGTAATAATCGACACGAGTTATTCGATATTACGATTGTTTTGTTTTGTAAAGGCGGACGGTGTTCGAGTCGCTCTCCCTTTGTTCATAATTGTTTTCAAGTCTGTGCGTGGTTTGTTGAGAGCATGCCTAAAAGGAAATCTCAACTGTCTGTTATTATCTACACTAATATTATAAAGAGGAAAGATTTGTATTTTTGTATGTAACGAATAAACTCAAAAACTACTGGACCGATTTTAAAAATTCTTTCATCATTGAAAAGCTATAATATCAGGGAGTAACATAGGCTATATTTTATCCCGGTATTCCTACGGGAACGGGAACTGCGCGCGTAAGGCGACTGAATCCGAAGCGAAGCGAGGGCGGATTGCTAGTCATAAATAAAATTGAAGTGAAACTTCTATGGTGCCACGTGGTTCTTTTCGTTATTAAAAAAAAAAAGGGAATAATGTACTTTCTCGATCTTTCTTACTTGCTTACTCTAGGTCCATGGCGCTTCGTGCTATTTCACCCTTTATCATTCTCTCTCAATCTTCTTGAACAAAAACGAGTCACTAATCGTGTCACTAAATTGCGTTTCATCCGTAAAATTTTTACCCTCATACGCGAGATAGAAAGAAAGAAGTTTCACTTAAATAATGTGTATATGTAGTTAAACAAGTTTAGTGTATAGTTGTACATGTTAAACCATAGATTAATTATTGTATTGGGACGAATCTTCAATAGGATATAATGGCTGCTATGCTGGCGTGGCTTATTTTCTATTAGAAAATAGAAGCTAATGATTGCCGATTTTTCTCAGTGTGAATGCGTTTCGATCAAGTGGTAGTATATTAGATTTGTTAGATTTAAATTATTGAATTGTCATAGTAATTACTATAAATATAATGTTTATTACTGACCAAAAACTATATCATCATCATTTCAGCTAATATACGTCCCACTGTTGGGCTCGAGCTTCCTCCACAATAGGAGGGATATGACCTGCTATACCATGCTGGTCATACAGGTTGACATAGGGTTTTATTTCGAGTTTTTCTTTCTCTTGCATAGATGTTATCTATACCAATAAATAAAATTGAAGTGTCTGTTTGTAATGTCAAAATAATAGGCTTTTTTCATGCTCACACGGTTATTTGCACGACACCTATGCCTAATAAAATAGCAATTAAAAAACTTTTGTCTGTCTGTCTGTTTGTTCCGGGTAATCTTCAAAACAGCTGGACCGATTTCAAAAATTCTTTCACCAATGGAAAGCTATAATATCAGGGCGTAAACTAGGCTATATTTTATCCCGGTATTCCCACGGGAACGGGAACTTCCCACGGGAAAACGACTATAACCTATAACCGAAGCGAAGCGAGGGCGGGTTGCTAGTATGCATATTATATCCCTTAGTCGTCTTTTACGACATCCAAGGACAAGATAGAGAGTGGTGATTTGTATTCTTACTCCGCCACCACACGGAATATATCTTTTTACTGGCAATGAAGGGCTTTATCTGCTTTCGTTGCGATTCCTTTTCGGACAATACATCATTTCACAATAACAAACAAACCTGAGTCATCATTAACGTTTATTAATTGTACCATTGTTACTATGTAGCCTTCGTTATGGAATTGTTTCTTTTTAATTGTTCTAATAAGCGACGCTGTCGATCGACTTGGTAATGGATTTGAAGTTTTTTCTGAGATTCTCCTTCAATAATAATAAGTATCTTGTAAGCTGTAATAATTTTCCGTGAGGTGACGGAGTAAAAATACAATTCACCACTCCATCTCTTATCCGTGGCCATCTTAAAAAACGATTAAGGAAAATGCAGATAAGATATAGATCTTAGTAGTATAGGGTATAGTATAGGGCAGGGATCGGCAACGGGCGGACCGCGGTCCATTTCCGAACCGCAAAAGGTCGAACCTCGGACCGCCAAATATTGTACTGTATTGTATAAATTAATACGTAAATAAGGTATACTATACCTTTATTAATTAAAACAATATTTTTAGCCCATAGAATCTAACTAAGTACTTATGCTATTTTAAGTTGCCTAGTCAATCTGTTTTACAAGTACCTAAAACTGATATGGTTTGATTAGTTTCCTACCTAGTCTGTGTGTGCGTTTTTCCGAATTAGTTATAACTGTTGTGACTTAAATATTTTTAAATCATTGTCACGCACATGAAACATGCATAGATGCTTTCCCAAAGATGAATTTTTTGAAAAATAAATTTCGTTCGAGATTAACGGACGCCCAACTAGAAAACACACTTCGAATATGCTGTTCCTCTCGAGAACCAAATTATAAAAAACTGGCTCAAGACCGTCGGTGTAATTTATCACATTAATGTTAGGTCTTGGGTTTTATATTCAGAATTTTATTTGATATTAAAATAATAAATACACTTAATTATTATTAGTTGTTTTTTTCTGGACCCTATAAAAATTTTCCCACAGTATCCGGACCCCACCTAAAACTACTTGCCGACCCCTGGTATAGGGTTTTATTTCGAGTTTTCCTTCTCTTGCATAGATGTTGTATGCATATTATATCCCTTAGTCGTCTCTTACGACATCCACGGGACAGAAAAGGAGTGGTGAATTGTATTATTACTCCGTCACCACACGGAAATAAATAACGTTGTTCATAATAAATAACATGAATTTGAATGTCTTTTCTATCAGTATTAAATATAGAATACTTACTACTAACAGCCATCTCTTTTCTAATCACAGTACATGAAACAGAATTATTTATGTTTTCATCAAAGAATTTCTCTACTTAAGTGAATCGGAATAAAATAAACCGACACCTGCTTTAAATTTACATAATAGCGTTTCTTTTATATCTTCCCAAAAAAGATGTCGGCAGGTGCGCACTTAATGTTCACCGTTACGTTTGTATGAAGTGTATTAAGTTAAACATTTTTAACGAAGACGACAAATCGGTCGATTTAACAGAATGCTTTATGAATGAAATTGAATGATTTCTAATAAGTATTTCGGATTTTTACGTGAAAAAAGTGTAATACACGCTGATATCTGATATTTACGCGAGTATTATACATCTATACCAATAAATAAAATTGGAGTGTCTGTTTGTAATGTCAAAATAATAGGCTTTTTTCATGCTCGCACGGTTATTTGCACTATACATATGGCTAAAATACACTTTTTTGTTTGTCTGTCTGTTTGTTCCGGGTAATCCTCAAAACGGCTAGACGAATTCAAAAATTCTTTCACCAATGGAAAGCTATAATGTCAGGGCGTAAACTAGGCTATATTTTATACCGGCATTCGCACGGGAACGGGAACTATTCAGGAAAGACGACTGAAACCGAAGCGAAGCGAGGGCGCATTGCTAGTTGAAAATAAAACTACTTTACGGATTTTATCACTTTTGTATTTGATTTTTGATTGCCCAACGTTTCCAACACTTTATAGCGTTCATGGTCACTAAGAGGTTTCACGTTCAACAAGTCTTATAGATTTATATCTACCCGCTACAAAATTGGTTATTAAATTTTGATCCACATTTTGACACAAATTTATTTCCAGTACATAAAGGAAATGATTCAATATACATACATATATTCACGCCTTTTTCCCATAGGGGTAGGCAGAGACCACTTCCCTCCACTTGCTACGATCTTGACATACTAATTTCGCTTCCTCTACATTCATTAATCTCTTCATGCATATTCTTCGGTTTAGGGTACTTCTAACCTGGCCTTTCTTAAGGACGTCTCCGATTTGATCGTGAAACGTCCGCCTTGGTCTTCCCCTTCCAACACTTCCGCTCAGATTCGCCTTATAAATTCTTCTTGTTAATCTCCTTTCATTCATTCTCTCTACATGTCCAAACCAACTTAACATACCTTTCTCAATCCTTGTCACTACATCAACATTCATACCACAACGTTCCCTGATTACACTGTTCTTAATTTTATCACTCAGTTTTACACCAATCATGCTCCTCAGCGCTCTCATTTCCACAGCATTTATTCTACTTTCATGTTTCTTCTGCCATACCCAACCATACCATGCCATACCCTTACTAAAAAGTTTAACCACAACTATTTCTGATGTTTACGCGAGTATTCCTTGAAGTGGAACCACGCGGGAAGGACCGTATTTCCAATAAAAAGATAGAAAGTAATAAAGATAGTTCATATTGAAAAAGTGTTTAGTTAATAAACGAAAAGTCGAAATCCTTCTTTTTTTGAAATTGTTTAAAATGATAATGAACATTTATGGGAAATCCTTTAACTTTACCGTCTTTTCCCTAAGGTGAAAAATTCTGGTGAGAGATTGAGAAGTAAAACACAAAATAAAACCCTAAGCACTGCTAATCTAGCCCTATACGTTATATAGTTTATGCGAGTAACGGAATTGGGCATACATACGCTGTCTCGTATGCCACGAATTTTCGGCAAAAGGGATGACAGGAGCTGTCATCAATGTCATGTGAAGACATTTTTATCTGTGTGTACGGCGGTATGTGGAAAAGATTACAATAATATCAATCCATGGGCATTGGCAACACTGACTCGACCAGTGTTTAGGTGTTCCAGGTCAGGAGACAAGACTAAACAAACACTATACGCTATAAACCCTATTAAAAGAAATTGACTCCTTAGCGATGTAATTAATAAGTAGTTTTCTCATTTACAGTAGCAACCCTTAGTGAAGTTTATCTGTAGCCGTTATGACAAATAAATTCCATTTATGTAAAGGAAATTAATTCCCTAAAATGGATCGTAAATGGGCTTGAAAAAGAGTAAACTTTATGACATGTACGACAGTAATCACGACCGCCCCACAAATTTAATAGTACACCAATCAAAATGACTATATTCAATCATCATTTAGGTACATCCTCCCGCGAAACTTTATAGCTTCAAGCGTGGCAAACAAATTGAGAGTCGTAAAATGATAGTAATAAATGTCATATTGGATTGCGGTTTTGTTAACGGTAAAGTTGCAAGGTTGCATCGAACTGGTTCGTTTGATGAAAGGTCTGAAGCTGGGAATAGATTCAACGGTCAATAGCATTGGACCTGTTTAATGTTAAAGCTAATTAGAAGTCTGAGAGAAAATTATGTTGGGACTGCCTCCGTCAACACATGTTAAATTTTATTTTCAACTATAGTCCATAAAATATAGCTTGATCTCTGTGACAGATGTCAACGAATCCAATCTCTGTGACAGTTTTATTGCAACTGAATTGCAATATCTAAATTTAAGCTAAGTGTCAATAAAACAGTTTTATCTTATCTTATCAATATATTATAAATATAAAAATATTAATATTCATGCCTAAAATGAACCTCAAGTTAAGTACTTAACTTAAATACCTAGTAAACATTTTATACATAAATGACGATTACACACATACAAGGTCATACTGGACTGAAAATAAAAAAGAGATGGGACAGTCGATATACATAAATCGATAACCGATCTTTATTAAATTATTAATAAAAGAAATAAACCTAATACAGTACCTACATATATAAAACTTTCAACATTTTTTTTTACAATTAAAACAAGCAGTTACATAATAAAATACTTAAATTGACTTAATTAAACATTGAAAAACTACTTTTTGTCTCAGAGTAAATGATAATATTATGTATGAATTATTGTCAATGAACTAGACATATTTATTTATAAAACAGTCGTAATTGATCGATTGATCTAGTGACTGTCCCTATTTTGGCAAAAAATGTTAAATGTTCTAGCAGGAACACTCCAATGATGACGATAACAGTGACCTAGACCTTGATTGTCTGCCTCCTTTTGAATAATTAAAACAGACAAAAAAACGTTTTTTGTTTGAAATAAAATCAAAAAGATTTTCATTGATTGTATTTTCATTATAATAGAAAATCACAATTATAAAAATAAAGAGTATTATCGGTAAAAAACTACGGACTTTATCGTAAGCGTGACAGCACTGGGGACAACTGTTGCAGAGATCATCCTATATTTTATGGACTATAGTAACTTCGCTTCGGTTTTAGTCGCCTTACCCGCGTAATGCCCGTTCCGTGCAAATACCAGGATAAAATATAGTCTATGTTACTCCTTGATATTATAGCTTTCCATTGTTTAAAGAATTTTTGTAATCGGTTCTGTGGTTTATGCGTGAAAGCGTAACCAAAAAAAAACTCGCTATCGCATTTATAATATTAGTAACAATTTTGAAAAGACGAACGGCGAGGCACAGAAACATCTTATATTTATGTTGATCTCATAATGAAGTTTTAAATCTCGCAGCGTAGCGAGAGTTATGGACCAGATGTCTCTTAAGGGATGATAGCTGAAGATTGATTTGGACCTCCAAGAGGATAAAGAATAACCGAGTATTTGAATTAGGTATCGAAATGTGTTCCGGTGTAATGTGGAATATATATGTACATATTATAAAATAGTTTTTCTTCAAGTCAATGAACGACATAACAAAAAGCTTCATACGAAGCTATTGAATACAGACAATATTGCTTCCTAGACCGCTTAATGTAACATCCTCATAAGGCAACCTACTATGGAAGTTGATTTCCTGGTGGAATGATACAATCTAAGAAACATGTAAAACATTATATGTCTGAAGATTATATATATAAGTAGTTTTCCGTGTGGGGACGGAATAAGAATACAATTCACCACCCCCCTCTCTTTCCCGTGGGTGTCGTAAGAGACAACTAAGGGATAGTAGTATGCATACAGCATCTATGCAAGAGAAGTAAAGCTCGAAATGAAACCCTATACCAACATGTCTGACCAGCATGGTATAGTAGGTCAAATGCCCTCCCATTGTGGAGGAGGCCCGAGCCCAACAGTAGGATGTATATGGGCTGCAATGATGATGATGATATATAGTCATCAGTTAGTCAATAGAGACGGGTATCAATCCCCGACCAAACGTCCCTATCATAAACTTGTCAAACTTGATGACTAGATACTGTTATGATAAAGACGTAGGCAGAAATTTTCCGCTCATTATCTCGGCTCATATACGTTAGTTACACTGCTGGGTTCGAGCCTCCTCCAAAATAGGAGGAAAATTGGCCTTATTATACCATGCTGGTCTGATAGGTATATAGGCTCCTATTCAAAGCTTTCCTTCTCAAAATTTTACGCTACTACGATGTAATTCAATAATTATATTTCGATTTGGATGCTTTATATTATTAGATTTTTATGGTCTCACGATTTATCCGGGAAGGATTAAGCACATTTCACGTGGCTGATGAAGTCCCACACAATAAAGACGTACGTACGTACTTCTCCATCTCACGTTCCCACTCGAACTTTGAAAGTATTTGACGATCACATGATACAGCCGTTGTTATCCCAACAATTCAATCTGATTTATATAGCTCAGGGAGTTTAGAACTGAAGTAATTCTTTATAATCTAATTGACTTGGTGTCTGCGCAAAAGATCCTCATCTTCTTATTTATCCATGTCATATTTTAATAACTTCCATTGGCCAATGGCTTCAAAAGGCAATATGTTATCACCCCATTGCTTCTCACTGGGGTTGTAAAAATCTGCAAAAGGATCACCAGGAGCAGATAATCTCTACTGGGAGTCTTATAGCATTAACTACAGTTGCCAAAACATCTGCCAAGCTTGCTATTTGTGGCATTATCACCAATGCAGAAGAGCCCTATGTGGAAGTAGACCGATGAATATGGATGCTCGAAACAATCCATCCAACTTTATAACTTTCTCCTTTACCTTAAAGGGTAAATGAAGTGTCTGGACGCTTTATATTGATATTAATTTGAGTCAATCTTGCTAATGTGTACTGTTGGAACCGGTTTGCTTGAAACAAGTGCATCAAATGGCTTAGTCACTGCGTTTGTACTTAATTACTCACAGTGCAGGTGTTTTACTTGTTTATATGATGTACGATCTTACTATAGTAGATAGCTTAATGTCAGTTTTCACTAACGATACTTAAATATTAAGGGCTTTCTCAGTCAATCTGTATGAAGCAATTAATATTAATCGATGTTGTTTTCCGTGTGGTGACGGAGTAAAAATATAATTAATCACTCACTTTCTTGGCCGTGAGTGTCGCAAAAGACGACTAAGGATTATTGCAGATAACATCTATGCAAGAGAAGGAAAATTCAAAAACCCTTTATCAACTCGTCTGACCAGCGTGCTATAGCAGGTCAATTTCCCTCCAATAAATAAACTGTGATGAAGATAATGTTATGTTGCATTTATATTTGCTTTTATTAAGTTTTAAAATCAAATGTCACATAACATTACTTATCCTTTCATAGGAGCATATATAATCATAATCTGCATAATATATCCTTTACGTCCTGGTCACGACTTTGGTCTTGGCGGCGAGCGGCGCGGCGTGCCGAGCGGCGCACGCTGGTAAAGCCCCATACAAAGCCGTCTCAAAACCGTTTCATATGAAAGTCGTTGTAATGGAATAAAATTTATAAATTAATGTATAATACAAATATAAATAATTAATACAAACGCGATATAATCCGTAAAAGTAGTTTTATTTAAAAATTTTTTTTTAGTTTGGTCTGCCATTTTAGTATATATATTATGTAGTAGTAGTGTAGTATACGTTTATAATATTGTTATGTTCTACCATTTTATGTAAATTAAACAAACATATTTTATATTTTTCTTATATAATTCATTTTTATTTGTATTTTTTTTTTATTTTTAATTAATTTATAAACAGATTTTTTAATATCAAAGTTATTTCATTAAACTTTAAACATTCAAGTATATGTGTGCAAAATGACAGCTCATTTAGTTTTGATACAACTGAGATACGGAGTTTTGAGACGAAACATACGCGATTTTCCCACTGTGCGCCGCTCCGCGCTTAGCTGCCGCTCACAGCGGCAAGGTCGTGGACGGGCCGTTAGTCGACTTTTACGACACCCTCGAGCAAGATATGGGTGGTGAATTGTATTCTACTCCATCGTCATACGGAGATACATATATGTACGTATATGTCTTAAAGTAATGCAGAAAAGCTGGTACGACGATCCGGCAGGATTGGCGGCCCTGATGATAACCGAGCGCTACGATATTAAAACGGATTTTGAAGAATAGGAATAAGCAGAAATAGTTCCAAGTTTATTGTTTCGCGGAACGGAAATCCTGCCGTTGAAAATACCTACAGTCGACGCAATATGTCTTTATATTTCACACATTTCGTATTTGATATACCTTATTCATCTATTTCCTGCTTTCAGTTTCCTAGAGAGGTTACAATAAAAATACGTTAATAGGTAATTTACTAGTAGCGCGAATTGAAGATTATGATTCGTTAGTAGCTTTGTTGGAAAAAAAATGTAGCGTTAATTCGAAGTAACGGTTCGTGGAACTGTGTTAAAGATACACTTGACGCTGTTGAATTAAAGACGGATTATGGCGCTTTAGTAGGTACATTGTGAAAAAAACACCGTTATTTCGTATAGATCGTCATAATTATTGAAACAACAATACCTTGGAATTTCACTATAAACTTTTGAAATAATATTATTAATTACCTTTTTTTTTTGTGGGTGGGCCGCGGTCGGCGCGCCTCCGCACCACTCCGTCCGGGGCGACAGAGGGGCTTAAGCACGCAACTCCCGCGACCCACCCGAAAACCACGTCGCCTTCATCGTTGGGCCGACCACTGGAGCAGCGTTAACTTGTCGTCAGTGGTCGGCCCGACGGAATACCCCCTATTGGGGTACCCTCCCATCGACCGACGTCCCCCCCTCGGGGAGGACGTCGGTCTTTCCTCACGCGGTCGGCCTCTCGGCGGGTGACGGACTAATCCCCGGTCACGTCACCCGATTATTAATTACCTACGAGTTGTTCTTGTTCAACTGCGAATCATTCGTCTGGTGACAGGTTACAAATACAAGCTTCTCTATCTGGTATTCCATGTGAAAGTCGTAAAAGTCCGGCTTTGTCAGAAAACTTGGCGAAATCAAAATCTTTTTAAACTTAAAACGACTTAAAAAATCTTCTTAAACTTAAAACAACTACGAACGCTTTTGATTACCTACAGATATTGAACCGCGAATTTTTCGTCTGGTGACAGCTTATAAATACAATATCGAGCCTCTCTATCTGGTCTCTCCCGTGAGAGTCGTAAAAATCCGGCTTTGTCAGAAAAATTGGCGATAGCACTCCTTTGAAACTTAAATCAACTACGAACGTCAAGGCGTACGAACGCGTAGCGATTTATGTCATTATCCCCTGTGAGTTGTCCATGTTCAATTGTAACGTGGATATAAATGATTGATAAGGTTTTCTATCATCATATCAGCTAATACATCCCACTCTGTTGGGTACGAAACTCCCAAAATGAGACAAATATTGACTTACTATACTACCCATTATGGTAGGTATATAGTTTTATTTAGTTTGCCATCTTTTGTACAGAGGTTTTCTACATATCATATTTTTTAGTCGATTTTACGACACTCACGGGCAAAATGATGATCACAGTGATGGTGATGGCAAGATGGTGGTGAATTGCACTGTGAAAAAAAGAGTACATATTGGAGTTGACCCCAAGTAATTGGGATAACATCGAGCTGATAATGATGATGACGAAATATGCACTCTTCAAACTATACTATGACTTCTCCGTAACCCAGAAAGGAGGCAGAAACAGCTTGCGACAGACACTTGATCGACGCTGAGCCCGGCATATACCATCTCTTCTTACAAAGGTGGGTATGCGTAAAGTTTGCATGTTCCTACGCGAAAAAAGTTTGTAAAGTTCTTAGTCGCCTTTTACGACACCCACAAGTAATGTAAGGGTTGTTAATATTGGCATCACACTGCAAACGTAAGTTAGCTATCTAATTAACATCATTAACTACTACACTAAGCTACTAATCAACCAAAAATAGATCAAACTTGTTTACAAACGTGAAAGAACCAAAAAGCGGAAAGGAACGCCAAGAAAGTTATGTATGTTATTTGATACTTCCAATATGAAATCGTTCTATCAATTATGTCATAGTATGGATGTGTAATTTACGATGTGGCTTTGTGTCATCAAGTATTTATCTCGTGTCAGTGACAACTTTTAAAGAACTAGCTGGCGCAACTTTATCTGTGTCATAAAAGACGGATCAGGTTAAAGTAACATGACCGGGCGTACCGTTTTGAAGCTGTTTCTCCCGTTGTCTCCAGCCGTACAAAAATGTCCCTTCTATTGTAAACAGCATAAATGATCACTTGTTATATTGATAGGAACGTGTTCATTATTCTTTTTTAGGTTTCTAGTCCATAGTCCATAGTTTTACGTGTTTTTGTAAGACTTCACATTTTCTTCCTTTTTAGATTTTAATTTAATATTTTACCTATTTCTGCAAGTGTCACCTTATGATAAAAAGTAACGGGACTGTTATTCAAACGATCCGTGGGTCTCCCTTCTTTGGGGATATGGTTTTCTCAAACCGCCCGCGGTAGCTGAATGGATGGTGTACAGTCCCATAACTGAGCGTAGAATACATCCCCTACGCTAGGTGGCCCATCGGTACTGAGTCTTAGTCTTTGATGATCTGTCTGGCGGGTTATCCGTTAGTGAAGTTACAAGTGTTGCCGGGACGTCGAAATCTTGCTGTTGGTTTTCCTTTCTAACCGTGGACCTTTAAAATAATCCTGTTTAACATATTTATCTATAGATCATATTAAATTTCTTTTTTTAAAATGTGTTTATAACTTAGCAACTCGCCCTCGCTTCGTTTCGGTTTCAGTCGCCTTATCCGCGTAGTTCCCGTTTCCGTGGGAATACCGGGATAAAGTATAGCCTATGTTACTCCCTGATACTATAGCTTTTCATTGGTGAAAGAATTTTTGAATACGGTCCAGCAGTTTCGGCACCTATTCAATACAAAAAAACAAATCTTTCCTCTATAATATTAATATAGATATTAGCTTTTTTCTCGTATATTTACTAACAGTTTCCTATCATGGATCAGCTGCTAATAAAGCCAATATAAAAATACCTATCATTGGAATCTTATCTTACTCCATCGACAGGATGTAATTAACAGATTATTTTTATAAGAATAATCTTTCCGATCTTCTACGGGAAAATATTTCCTCGTTAACGCCGTTTTACTGAATTAATGAACGACAACTCTTCGTTTATTATCCGTCGGTATACCGCTAGGGAAATTGTTATGCGGCTAAATAATGGAAAAATACACCGTTCGCCATGATTCGGTGTTGTTAGAGTCTTATCGATACATTCCAATCGCACTTGTAACTTCATTAAGTCGTCTCAAATTAAGGTTAATATTCCTAAGGTGTTCTTTCCGTGTAGTGACGCACTAAAAATACAATTCACCACTCCCTATCTTGCCCGTGGATGTCGTAAATGACGTCTAAGGGATGTAACACGTATATAACAACTATGCAAGAGAAGGAAAACTCTAAATAAAACCCTATACCAACCTGTCTGATCAGCGTGGTATAGTAAGGTTAATTTTCCTCCTATTTTGATTGGTGTGAAATTGAGTGATAGAATCAAGAGCAGTGCAATCAGGCAACGTTGTGGTATAAATGTTAATGTAGTGACGAGGATTGAGAAAGGTATGATAAGTTGGTTTGGTCATGTAGAGATAATGAATGAAAGGAGATTAACAAGAAGAATTTATAAGGCGAATCTGAGCGGAAGTGTTAGAAGGGAAAACCGAGGCGGTAGTTCCACGATCAAATCGGTGACGTTCTTAAGAAAGATCAGGTTAAAAGTACCTACCCTAAACTGAAGAATATGCATGAAGAGATTAATGAATGTGAAGGCGAAAGTGGTATGTCAAGATCGTAGCAAGTGGAGGGAAGTGGTCTCTGCCTACCCCTATAGGAAAGAGGCGTGAATATATCTATGTATGTATTGTGGAGGAGGCTTAAGCTCAACAGATGATGATGAATTGATGATGTTCATAGCAGATGACGTGAGACTTATATGGACTGGGATGATGATGATGATGATGATGAGCATCCTTCGAAGAGGGAAAGTGTCTTGCTAGTCCATAGAATACTTAGGATGTTTCGAGTGCACTACCTCGTCCAGCAGTGACGGTACCAGTTTACTATACTTTAAATTCACACAGTATTCCTAATAATTGTAGGATTCGGTTCCCTGTAGTATCATCATCATCTTGCTCTTATCCCAATTACTTGGGGTCGACGCAATATGTCATCTGTTTTGACATATTGCAAAAAGTTTCGGCAATGACTTTTATGACCGGCCGCCTGCCTGACGTCAACCCTCCTTGGGATTGTAATCGTTGACCCAAATGGTACCAGATGGAGTTGGTCCGGGTCAATCTAGGGCTCTTAGTCGTCTTTTACGACACCCACGAGCAAAGCAAGGGTTGGTAGTATTCGAAGCCGCTACCACACAGCACGGTCGGTTCCCTGTAGTAAATAAAAAAAAAATGTTTTTTAAACACTTACCATTGAATGAAATTCTGCGTTACAAAATAACAATTAAAAAGCATGCAACGTGTTGTATAATAAAATAACACCATAACAAATTAATGACAAGGTCAGCCGTTACGGCGCACGCATAGCTCAGTTGTGGTCTGTGAATAAAATGTTTCCACACCATAACTTGAACTAGTATCAACGATTAAGATTAATCACGCGAAAGGGGGCAGAGAATGCGCTCCTTGTTTGTTTATATACGGTACTAGCAACCCGCCCTCGCTTCGCTTCGGTTTCAGTCGCCTTACCAGCATAGTTCCTGCGGGAATACTTGGATAAAATATAGCATAAGTTACTCCTTATCTAGACAACTTGGTAGTAAAATATTGTCAAAATAGGTCCAATTGTTTTGAAGATTACCCCAAACAAACAGACATACTGACAGACAGTAGAGAACCCATATGAATTAATAATAATAATGAAAATCAGAACCTCCACAGCATGCTTATTTTATGACTAAGATGTATAAAGAAAATATTATAATAGTGAATGTGAAGGCGGAAGACGTTTGGTTTGGTTTATAATCGGCTCTCATTATATAGGTAGTGGTAGGACCACACTGTTGACAGTTATCTGTCTACAGCCGTGGGCCGGTCCGTCCGGGGTAGTACCACGCTCTCGTACAAAATCGACGTCTGAGTAGTAGCAATTTGTTACTGCGCTTCGTTCGGTGAGCGAGAGAGCCGGAAGCCCAACTTTCCGAGGGTGTTTGCGTGTGGAGGGTTTTGGTGGTGCCTTTGGTATCACCGAGCCTCAATGCACGCATTCACACTCCCTTCACTTTCTTCGCAGTAGGCAGCGGCCTTGTAAAGGTCCATGAGCGGCAGCAACACTTACCATCAGGTGTACTGTTTACTCGTTTGCCACTGCTTGCAATAAAAAAAAAAAAAAAAAAAAAATACGTCGTAACTTTACACTAAGGATCGGGCAACTACTTTATTGCAATCTCACATCATGAGACATGAGAAATTACTTTGTATACGATACTTCAAATGTGCAAAGTCACTTGGAATATCTAAACATGCGGCATCGTGTTAAGTGTCAAACCAAGTTCAAGCAAAAGGCACCGATGAATTTACACGAACCGTTGCGAGTCACTTTTGATGGTTTCATAACTCAGAAACTATTCAATATAAACGTACCAATGGGGGCTCGATAGATCATAAGTTGATAATTTACGTAAATAATTTCACAATTACAATATAAATAAGCCATATTTACAAATAGCAAACACTTTTATTGTAGACTAGCAAGCCGCCCTCGCTTCGGTTTCTGTCTACCTATCCGCGTAGTTCCTGTTTCCGTGGGAATACCGGGATAAAATATAGCATAAGTTACTCCTCATATAGACAGCTACATGGTAGTATAATATTATCAAAATCGGTCCAGCTATTTTGAAGATTACCTCAAACAATCAGACAAAAATGTTTTAAACTGTATTTTAGGTATAGGTGTCGTGCAAATAACCGTGTGAGCATGAAAAAAGCCCAGTGTTTTGACATTACAAATAGACACTTCAATTTTATTTATTGTAGAGAAGAATAGAGAAGAACAAGAAATTGTTTTAAATTTACCTGAAAATATTACAAGTGTTCTAATAAATAAATTTTAGGATAATCTATAGACATTGGCACCCATTTATATCTCAAGTCTTTTGTCAGTGACGTCGACATCCACACCATGGCTGCCCATTCTGACATTTATGTTTTTACCGAAATCTATAACCAATAAACAAAATTGGAGTGTCTGTTTGTAATGTCAAAATAATAGGCTTTTTTCATGCTCACACGGTTATTTGCACGATACCTATGCCTAAAATACAGATTAAAAAATTTTTGTCTGTCTGTTTGTTCCGGGTAATCTTCAAAACGGCTGGACCGATTTCAAAAATTCTTTCACCAATGGAAAGCTATAATATCAGGGCGTAAACTAGGCTATATTTTATCCTGGTATTCCCACGGGATCGGGAACTACGCGGGTAAAACGACTAAAGCCGAAGCGAGGGCGGGTTGCTAGTATTAAATACATATACTGCAAGTCTTTAGAATTTTTATGTTTTGATGAGTTTATTATATAACTTTGTACATCAATCCATAAGAATTAAAGCAAGAACGAAATATACATTAAAAATTACGTCCTTGTGTCGCTGTAGCTTTTACAAAAATAAGGACTTTCGAGTTTTGCTCATTTTTCATAGTTCTCATGTGTGTCCATATGTATCCCTTAATCGTCTTTTAAGACACCCACGAGCTAGAAACGGGCGTGGTGAATGGTATTCTTACTCCGTCATCACACAGAAAGATAGCTTACCTTATCACATATCTATACCAATCTTTCTGATTGACGTGGTATATTAGGTCAAATTCCCTCTTACAAAGGCGATCCAAGTCCAACAGTGGGACATATATGGTCTGAGATAAGCTCCGTTAATCCTCAATGAGTTAGTGTGTCGCTGTCGGGTACACTCCGTTACCGGCACAGTTTACATGTATCAATTAATGAAGTTTACCGTTAGATGCATCTCGCTCGGATCGAGGACGGAGAACACTTTGTGATAATGTTACGCTATACTTATGTTCTTAAGTATTTTGCATAGATTAAATGGTATTCCGTGTGGTGACGGAGTAAGAATACAATTCGCCACCCCTTTTTTTGCCTGTTGATATCGTAAACGATGACTAAGTGGTTGTTGCAGATGACATTTATGCAAAAAAAAAAAACGAAGTAAAACCCTATACCAACCCGTCTGATCAGTCAATTTCCCTCTTGTAAAGGAGGATTCCTTGTGGTGACGGAGTAAGGATACAAATCACCACTCCCTATCTTGCCTGTGGATGTCGTGAAAGACGACTAAGAGATATAATATGCATATAACATATATGTAAGAGAAGGAAAACTTGAAATAAAACTCTATACCAACCTGTCTGACCAGCATGGTATAGTAAGGTCAATTTCCCTCCTATTGTGGAGGAGGCTCGAACCCAACAGCGGCACGTATATGAGCTGAAATGATAAATGACGATGATGTAGAAAAGGCTCAAGCCCCGCATAATATGTTTATTAGCTGTGATGATGAAATGATATACATCATTAGGCATCTGGATCTTATATTGTACTACGCGTTCACTTTGAGATTGCCGTTGTCGACCGTTACGACGTCACAGCTGACAATACCGTTGACAAAACAATGAAATTATCGTTGAATAATTTTCTTACATAAAAATGCTTGACAAGTCGATAAAATAAAATACTATGCTTATTTTTACTAATATTATAAATGCAAATATGAGTTTGTTTATTCTTTAGTTAAAGACTTAAGTACTTGACCCCTTATTAGAAAATGTATTACAAGTTATTATCATTATTAGAAGTTTTCAGAGGCACAGAAAAGGATATAGGATACTTATATTATCATACAAACAAAAAAAAGACGACTCAAATAAAATTGCATTCTATAAACATTCACAATTTATCGCAACACTTATAGCGTATTTAGTTGGCATACTCCAAACAAATAGCCCAGTCGACACTAAAAACGTAAGTAGGATTTCAAGTATTTTGCGTATTTCTAGTTTTTCTGCATAAGAATTGATCTATAAATGTTCATCGTAAGTAAATCGTAAGTACATACATAGAAGCAGACGAATAAACATATTAACGTTGCTATCGCTCCTGTGCGGACGATGCCTGCGGTACGAGGTAGGGATGTTGGGCAGGAGGTAGCGATAATCCTAAAATGAACGCGTATTAGCCCAGTCGGGATAGACTTTAACCTGGAATTAATTATAGTCAGAAATTTTTTTGCGCCAATGTTTAGGGGGAGTCATAAATAGCTTAAAACCAAAAACTCGACCAAATCCGACCGGTGCGTTAGCCGCCGTAGTGGTTTGAAGGTCAAACCTTTTTTTAGCTATATCTCCTTTATTTTTTATTTCTTTTTCAAAAATGATAAGAACCAAAGTTGTTGCAAATTTAATTCTGTACAACTTTGGTTCTCATAATTTTCATCGTACAATCAATATTTACGGAAATAACTGCAAATAATTGCAAAAATGAGGTCAATGTATAATTCGCCTGTATCTCGATTATTATCGAATTTAGCAAAAAAATTAGATAATCAAAGTTGTAGATCATTAAATTTCCTACAACTTTGATTCTTATGATTTTTTTTCAAAAATTACCCCTATTTTTAAGCCTAACTCGACTGGGCTATATACTTCCCGTACGCGTATTCACACACAAAAAAAAAACAACAAAATCGAGTGAAAAACAAAATAAAAATATTTTGTACTACAAACTATGAAGTGTTTTATGAAGTTGATTGAAAATAAAAGAAATCTTATGTCTATATACTGTGTTAAAATACACTCATTTGCAAAAAAAACGGGCACCTAAGCAATGAACCATTTCAAATGTTAATATTTCTTTGTTTGATAATTATAGGTAGTTTTATCCACACAATTTGCTAAATTAATAAGAAAATAATCGTTTTCATCAGTATTTCATAAAATTTAGATACAATTTATGGGAAATAATGCTAAACCTCGCTAGTAGTGTATATTCGCTAGTAGTGCATATGCTCATGAAGTAAAAATAAAAAAGTTTTTTTGTTTGTTTTTCTTTAATAAAGTAAAAGCAGATAAATGTTTAGTATCGAGTGTGACCCCCTCTAGCTAAAATCACAGCTTGAATTCGTCTGGGCATGCTAGCGAGTATATCCCGGATACTTGCTTGCGGAATACGTTCCCACTCCGCAGTAATCACATTCTTCAGCTCTCTGATGGTCTGCGGAGCCGGGTGTACTGATCTCACACGCCGTTTCAGAACGTCCCAGACATGCTCTATGGGATTGAGGTCGGGACTTCGAGCTGGCCAATCCAAACGACGAATGCCGACCTCTTGCACATACGCATTAACATCGCGGGATCGGTGGGCGCGAGCATTGTCGTCCATAAAAATCGAGTCTTCACCTAGAGCGGCCAATGCGGGTTGTGCATGAGAAATTAGAACTTCCGTTATGTATCGATGCCCAGTCAGTGAGCCGTTTTCAATGAAGACTAACTCTGTACGATCCATTGAATTTATTCCTGCCCAAAACATAACAGAGCCCCCACCATAAGGTGTGATTTCTTCGAAACATGCCTCTGCAAAGCGTTCTCCTTGTCTTCTTAGCACTCGCCGACGTCGATCTTCACCGAACAGAGATATCCTGGCTTCATCAGAGAACAAAACCTTATTCCAATCGTCTTGAGTCCATGATTCACAATTTCTAGCGAACCTAAGCCTGTGAACTCTGTGCTCACGGAGTAATTTGGGGCCGCGGGCCGGGCGGTGACTGCGTATATTGGCAGCGAGAAGCCTCCTCCTGACCGTCCATAGACTAATATGCACATTTCTTACTTCTTGGAGGTTGTTCTTAAGATCCACATACGAAGATTTGCGATTTCTCAATGCGCGACTCACAAGAAAACGATCATCCCGTGGTTGGGTACATGGTTTTCTTCCAGAACCAGGCCTTCTCTCGACGGAACCAGTCTCCTGATATCGCTGCCAGGTCCTTTGGACTGTCGAGCGACTAACATTTAGCCTCCTAGCCACGAAACATTGGCTGCAACCCTCTTCAAGCAGCGCGATAATTTTGGTAGCTTTTACCACTTTATCTACCATTTTTGATACAGCCAAACAGCATTAAATAAAGCTTTGACAGTCAAGGATATGAAATTAATCGATAAAAATTGAATAAAAGTTATGAAAGTCGATGTTAACTTCTGGAACTTCGCGCCAAAAATGTAGGATAAAAAGGGGTTTTCTGTAAAAATGAACATCAAATGAAAAATTGAATTTAGAACGTACTTTTTTAAATACCACAGCATTTTTAAAACCGGCCAGTAACGTGTACAAACGATTGAAACCTTTTTGGTATTGTATCTTTTTAAATATGAATGAAAATCAAAACCGCCCGTTTTTTTTGCAAATGAGTTTATTACATATACATTCAAACTGTTGATCTTAATTATGTATTCAAAGTGCATTCATAACTATTTGCATAGCGTGGTATATACGCTTTATATAAATAACACACAAGAAGGATATTGGCAACAATCTCGTTTGTTAAACTATTTTCCTTACATACACTTAGCAGGTCATGGCTTCATCGAAGAGAGATACTGACATATTTCATATACCAGACAGTTTGATAAATATATTATTTCTAATTATCTTCTCTTGCAAATAATGAAATACGGAAATCTGTATATGAACAGGCGCGAACGACATAACCCCAAGAATTAGCCTGAGCCTGAAGTGGCAATGGGCCCACATCGCTTGTCCTACCGACTACTGTTGGGTAAGGAAGGTTCTCGAGTCATCATTATCATCTCAGCTCATGCAAGTCCCACTATGGGGCTCGGGCTTCCTCCACAATGGGAGGGAACTTAACCTACTATACCGCGCTGGTCAGACGTGTTGGCATAGGGTTTTATGTCGAGTTTTCCTACTCTGGCATATATGGTTTTTCTATATCATATCCCTTAGTCATCTTTTACGACAGCCATGTGCAAGAGAGGGGGTGATGAATCGTATTCTTATTCCGTCACCACACCGAAAAGGTTTTCGAGTCGCGATTTCAAATCGAACGCCATAGTTTAGAGCGAAAACATGGATGTTGCTTACATACCTTTTTATATTAATATCAGGGAAGTAAAACTCGAGATAAAGATGTATATCAACCTGACTGACTAGCGTAGTATGATGACCTATTTTCGCTTCCATTGTAGAAAAGACTCGCGACACTTGTCGTCTACAGATAGAATTTGAGTTAAATCCGTTCAAATATACATAGAAAGGTGGCATTAGTGGTGTAAGTATTCTCTTATCCCCTGAAGTGTTGTGGACTCAATCTACACGCACAACAGTCCATTGTATCCATCCACAAACACATATTCTCAGCTATTTGTGTTCCTTAACTGTATATTTGTTGAGTCTCCCATCATATAAAAAATTATTCCGTAGTGCACGGTATTGTTGTACAAAAACTATGTCCTTTCGAAGTTTTTTGTATATGACTAGCAACCCGCCCTCGCTTCGCTTCGGTTTTAATCGTTTTACCCGCGTAGTTCCCGTTCCCGTGGGAATACCGGTATAAAATATAGCTTAGTTTACGCGCTGATATTATAGCTTTCCATTGGTGAAAGAATTTTTGAAATCGGTCCAGCCGTTTTGAAGATTACCCGGAACAAACAGACAGACAGACAAAAAATTTTTAATCTGTATTTTAGGCATAGGTGTCGTGCAAATAACCGTGTGAGCATGAGAAAAGCCTATTATTTTAACATTACAAACAGACACTCCAATTTTATTTATTGGTATAGATATAGATTATTCCGTAGTGCACGGTATTGTTGCACAAAAACTATGTCCTTTCGAAGTTTTTTATATATGACAACAGATTATCAAGCCCCTGTCTATGTATGATCGAGCGATGTTTCTTAAACTTTGTTATAGCAATTTTGAGTGTGTGTATTTCTATTCCGTGTGGTGACGCAGTAAGAACACAATTCACCACTCCCTATCTTAGCCGTAAACGTCGTAAAAGTCGACTAAGGGATATAATATGCATATAACGTCTATGCAAGAGTTGGAAAACTCGAAATAATAATAATATTTATTTGCACAAAAATATTACAATAAATACATAATATCTGATTGATCGAACTTGGTATATTTTTTTTGTATTTTTGCCGGACTTAGATATAATATATTAATAAAAAATAAAAATGATGAAATAATGAAAAAAATATCAAAAATGACAAAAATAGAATAATAATAACACCGAGATTCGATCTCACGCTGTTTGAATGCGATTGAACAACTCCCCAACTGAGCTACTGTCACTCTTGT
This sequence comes from Lymantria dispar, assembly GCA_032191425.1. Classification (NCBI taxonomy): domain Eukaryota; kingdom Metazoa; phylum Arthropoda; class Insecta; order Lepidoptera; family Erebidae; genus Lymantria; species Lymantria dispar. The sequence goes on along the minus strand of CM063468.1, from coordinate 8,156,295 downwards.
CGACGACGGCGAAATTTGAATTCCCATTCTATTGACGTTTTATGTCATTGTATTGATTAGGTAAAACACCGACAAAACAACATTTTTTATAAATAAAACCTAGCTAGATCGATTTTTTGGCCCCGAAACCTTTAGTATGTTAAATTTCATGAAAATCATTGGAGCCGTTGCCGAGATCCTGACTATATATATACAAGAATTGCTTGTTTAAAGATATTAGAATATCTGGTTGACCGAGCTTCGCTCGGAATATTTTTGTTGTATTTATTTTATTTATATATTAATAAAAAATAAAAATTAAATAATGAAATAATTATAAAAAATTACAAAAAAGTATAATAATAACACCGAGATTCGATCCGACGCTTTTTAATACCAAAACAAAAAGAGAACAGGACAACTTCCCAACTGAGCTATCGTAACTCATGACGTTGACAACGAAATTAGAATTCATATTCTTTTAAAATTTAATGTCGTTATATTGTTTTGCTAAAAACACCGACAAACGACAAAATGTTGTTTACATTTCCTATAAATAAAACCTAGCTAGATCGATTTTTTGGACCCGAAACCTCTATGTATGCCAAGTTTCATCAAAATCGTTGGAGCCATTTCCGAGATCCTGAAAATATATATATACAAGAATTGCTCGTTTAAAGATATAAGATTATATTCAATTTGACATATTATACATCTTTCACACGTTTACTATTTCGTTGGCACCTGTACTAATATAGACATTGTATCACAGGTGCCTGCGCCCTCCACTGACAGATCAAAAAAAAAAGATGTACCAGTCTATACTAAAATATACAGATTGACTACTACCAATTTAGTTTTCATTATCATTCAATTACCTTCAGAAGAAATAAAACCCTATTTTTTTTTTGGGTGAGTTACGGTCGCGCGCTCCTCGCATCACTCCGTCCGGGGCGACAGAGGGGCGTAAGCACGCACACCCGTAACCCACCCGAACACCACGTCACCTTCGTCGTTGGGCCGACCACCGGAGCAGGGTGACTTGACGTCAGTGGTCGGCCCGACGGAATACCCCCTTTTAGGGGTACCCTCCCATCGACCGACGTCCCCCCTCGGGGAGGACGTCGGTCTTTCCTCACGCGGTCGGCCTCTCGACGGGTGACAGACTAATTCCTCGGTCCCGTCACCCGCGGCCTCGGCTAGGGTGGCATCAGGCAGGTAGTCGCGCCTGCGCCGCCCCAGTCGCCGGCGGCGCGGTTCGCGTCGTCGGGGAGACGCTCCTTATGCACGCGCTCCGACGCCTCCTTCCGCGAGACTACTGCCTCGCAGAAGGCTGCGACCGCGTCCCAGTTCCCGACGCTGTTGAGCCTGGCGATGGTCGGCAGCGATGGTCGGCAGCGTCAGGTCGGCACCGATGATTGCGACGAGAAATAAAACCCTATACCAACCCGTCCGACTGGCTTGATATGGTAAGTCAATAGCCCTCCTATTATGGAGGAGGCTCGAGCCCAGCATTGGGACATATATAGGCTGAGATGATAATGATTATAGTGATAATTTTTTATAGTTATACGGAATCTCTCGACAGCTGGTGCGACTCTAAATTTGACCGATATTGTATAAAAAATGTATCACATTACTTCAGAAATTAGAAGTTCGTCTTCAGGGAAATTCTCTACGAATAATGTAAAGTCTATATTTATTTATGCCCTAAAGGTCTCTAAGCAAATATTTCATGTTTTTTACCTTTTTGTTTCAGGTAATTCGTGAATTCCACCTTTCTCTTGAGTGAACATATTGTGTTTTGATCCCCGGTGAGTTTTTGTTTGGCAAGCCCTTTGTTTTCATTATTATTATGTTTTTGTGAAGTCGTGAAATATTTCAAAATTGTTATATAAAACTCCAATTCGCTTTTACATTACAGGTAGGTTTTGAGTTCTTATTCAGTATTCTTATACGTCCAACTGTTGCATCTAGTAAAAAGATAATACGAAAACGATAGACTATGTTTATAATATAACTCATCATCATCGCAGCCCATATACTGTCCCGCTGTTGGGATCGGGCCTCCTCCACAATGGGAGGGATTTTCACCTACTATACCATGCTGGTCAGACATATTGGTATAGGATTTCGTTTCGAGCTTTCCATTGCACATATGTTATGAGTATATTATATCCCTTAGACGTCTTTTACGACATCCACGGGCAAGGTAGGGAGTGGTGAATTGTATTCTTACTCCGTCACCACACAGATTGGTTGGTCTTCAACTGTACGTTTCCAGCGATCATTTCTCCCACGTACGTGCAAGCTCTGGAATGAACTACCTGCTGCTGTGATTCCCGAGCGCTATGACATGTCCTTCTTTAAACGATGTTTTTTAAGAAGAGTATTTTCTTCACGGTAGGTAACGGCCTGGCTGTGCCCCTGGTATGGCAAAGGTCCATGTGCGACAGTATCAGTTACCATCAGGTGTGCTGCTTGCTCGTTTGCCACCGTTGACAATAAAAAGTTGACAATAAAAAAAAAAGAAAATATATGATACTAACTGACCCGGCGAACTTCGTACCGGCATTTTTTTCGTAAATATGTTTTCTAAATTACCGAAAATATAGTCTTTAACGGAATAACCACTACGCATTTTTCGGGACAATTCAATCGTTCGGGTCGCGGCATTGTTAATGACGATTCAAAAAGAATACAAATTACTGATTATTGATTTCTGCCAAAATTATTATTATCAAATTTTCAATCATACTTAATCATAGAGAAAATTACGTTTAGCTGTCATTTGCGTTTTGTTATTACATATGAAATGCGTTTTTGTTATACCACGTTTCATAGTGACTTTATTCTCTCTGACGTTTTATGTCACGTCCCGCGGGAACGCGAAGAACGGGATAAAAAGTATCCTATGTCCCTCTCTTGGTTCTAAGCTACCTCCTTACCAATTTTCAGTCAAATCGGTATAGCCGTTCTTGAGTTATAAATAGTGTAACTAACACGACTTTCTTTTATATATATGTATATGGATTGGCCCTTTATTGGAAACAATACTGTTGTATTTCTATGTAATGTTGATGCTTTCTATAGTTTTTGGGTCAACGATAAGTACGAACATAAGTATACTTTAATCTCGTTTGCTAACAGTCGTGCTTCCGTAACCATACGTCGGATTACGGTTCCACCTAATTACATTCCACTAATAGTAAATTCAGGGCGAGCTATTACCACATAATGTGTTTAGTATTAACAGGTTACCAATTACCTGTGCCCACTTAATATTTATACTAGGTATTAACTAATACGGGTCAAGTATTAGAACCATTAAGAATAGGTGAAGCAATAAAGAAATGCTGTTATGAATTGTAATATTACGGCGTCAAGTTAATGGTGTTGCAAGTAGTGAATTAATTCTCCCATAATATGGATGCAAGAAAAAGGAACTGCTCTCAGTCATGTCATACGAGCTCATCTTAGTAGCGGGCCGGTCGATTGTGGCGCAGGGAGTACTAAAAATCCCCGGTGGCGATCCGGCTACGACTCCTTTCTAGGTGGACTGCAGGGAACCGTTGGATGCAAGTGGCACAGGACAGTTCCGAATGACATTCTCGTGGGGAGGCCTATGTCCAAAAATGAACGTCTATAGACTGATGGATGAAAGGAAGTAGGGAATGAAATATATTTTCATTTGTGATAGCATATTCTAACATCTTAATATATATAAATTACGTGTCACGTTGTTTGTCCGCGATGGACTCCTAAACTACTTAACCGATTTTAATCAAATTTGCACACCGTGTGCAGTTTGATCCAACTTGAAAGATAGGATAGCTTACATCTTAATTTATAGTCGCAATATTATTTTATTGCAAATTATTTGTATTACCAATATATACCTATTATTTGACATTCACAATTGTCTGTTGGAGTTACCAAACGATTTTAACAGATGGCGTTATCTGTTGCTGTGTATCTATGTCAAACCTACAAACGTGTCATATACGATTTGAACTTGCTTTTTTACATAGATTCCATTTGTAAAAAAATATGACGACCTCCATTCTCCTACAGTTCCATTTAAATAGTTTAGATAATAAAATGTAAAATAACAAAAATATTAGCCATAGCAACGCGTGGCCGGGTCTGCTAGTACTTAATATTTTTATAACCCCCGACGCAAAACAGTGATTTATAAATTTGACGTGTCTATAGGTATGTTCGTCAGTCTGTGTGTCTGTCTACATAACTAGTGAAGCAATCTTTAGGTGCTGTTGCTGCGAACTCGAGATCATGTATCTGAAAGGCTGACAGGTCAAGCGTGCTTCCCTAGTCAAAATAAAATTATCTTCATATTGAACTTGGACTGCACAGATGGTGTAGTAGTTAAGATATTCTCCCACAGTGCCAGTGTCACGGGTTTGAATTCCACGCTGAGCAACACTTTGTGCGGTCCACACATTGTTGTTCCGAGTCTGAATGTAATTTGTGTCCGTTAATTATGTTTGTAAAATCCTCGCAATACGAGGGTTATTGCCTTGAAACAAGCGTTGCCTTTAAAAAAATTCGTTACCATAAAATATACAAACCAATTGAAAGGATTGTCCTTATGTTTATTTTATAATACACCTAAACGAATATCAACCTGAAAAAACCTTGAGTTACGTGCGAGTGTAAACCCGGCAAGGGTTATATTTATTCATGAATTTACAAAATAGGAAACCTTTGTGCTATTTATAGCGTGAAGGATTTTTCTAATGTATATGGGACGGAAGTGAATTATGTGGGAAGGTATTGCGTAATAGCAATTTCGTAATTTATAAAATTACTACATTATTTTAAGGGATATGTGAATAATTTTTGATGTTTCTCTATGTGGTGACATAAAAAGGATACAATTCACCACTCCCTATCTTGCCCATGGATAGGGTTGCCAGGTCGTCAAACCTAATAGCCGGACAGACCAGCCAGTTTGGCGGGACATTGGGTAGAAAGGCCGGACACCCTACATTATTGAGGATTTTGTTTTAGTATTATTAGGTACGACAAAAAAATGTATTTAAAATTAAGCTTTTCGGATTATTATGACAACAATCGACTCGCCTGCGCTTCGCCACGCTCGGCGCTAGCTCGTTTGCGTAATGTAAAAAGTCTAATAAAAGCCGGACAAGCCAGATACCGATTATTTTGACCGGACACGCAATTAAAAAGCCTACCTATGCCGGCTTTATCCGGACGCCTGGCAAAGCTACCCGTGGATGTCATAGAAGATCACTAACGGATATAATACGCATATAACATCTACGCATGAATAGGAAAACTCGAAATAAAACCCTATACCAACCTATCTGACTAGCATGATATAGTAAGCTCAATTTCCCTCCTATTGTGGGAGAGGCTCGAACCCAGCAGTGGGACGTGTAGGAGCTAAAATTAATGAATGATGATTTTTGATGTTTACGCGAGTAATACACTTCTATGCCCTAATCCTAATGTTAAAAATGCAAAAGTATGTTTGTTTATTTAATACGCTTTCACGCCTAAGCCGCTGAACATATTTGAAAAATTCTTTCACCAATGGGAAGTTACATTTATTAGCGTGTAACTTTTTTTTTTTTTTTTTTTTTTTTTTTTTTTTTTTTTTTTTTGGGTGGGCTATGGTAAGCGCACGCGCGGTCCTGTCCGTCCGGGGCGATGAAAGGACGGCGCGTGGGTCCATAACCCACCCGTACCCACGTCACCTCGTTGTTGGGCCGACCACCGGAGCAGATGTCACTTGTCGTCAGTGGTCGGCCCGACGGAATACCCTTTCGGGTAACCTCACCTCTCGACCTGGGACGTCGGTCGCCGTCGCGCGGTTAGCCTCTCTGCGGGTGATGGACAATTCCCCGGTCCGATCACCCGCGGCCTCGGCTAGGGCGGCATTAGGCGCAGATACTCGCGCCTGCGCCGCCCGAGTCGCCGGCGGCGGAACGTGTCGCCGAATAGAAGCTCTACTCGCACACGATCCGCCGCCTCCTTCCGTGAGATAACGGCCTCACAGAAGGCGGCGACCGCGTCCCAGTTCCTGACGCTGACGAGCATCTCCCTGGCGATGGTCGGCAGCGCCAGGTCGGCACCGATAATTGCGACGAGTTCACGGCGATCCTCCTCCCATGCAGCACACTCCTCGAGCGTGTGCTGCGCCGTGTCCTCGTCGCATTAGCGTGTAACTTAGGCTATATTTTATCCCCGTATTCCCAAACTGCGTGAAATTTACTAGTACTTTTTCTTGACTGTGTCATTCACCATATTATTTGGAGGTCATCCTTCTAGTACTTCTGCGCTGCACGTACGATTGTGAATTGTTCTCTTCAATTTTAAATGTATGTTTCATCTCCCTTTTAATAGTTTGCATCCAAATCATTAGTGGACGTCCACAGTTTCTTCGAGAACTTCCTGGTACTTATTAGGGGCCGTTCATAAAATACGTTCGCCTACAATGGGGCAAGGCGGTTTGCTGAGTGTGACAAGATGTGACAAAGAGGGACGGGGTGGTCTACGGCAACGTGATGTTCGCAGTTCATTAAAAGATTTTAAATTATTTAGAAGAAGAAGAAGTTGTTGCAATACCAATTATGAATATTTCAACGCATTTGCAGAATCCTTGGACTTTTGATAAATAGAATTATTATTTATTTGTTCGTTATAAAATATTTTTATTAATTTATTCAAATTTTATTATAAAACCTAAATAAATATTTCTAATTCTCAAAATTTGTGTATTATCCATTGAAACTTATTATATTCAGGGGGGGTCTTAGTTTTTGTGACGAAATATTTACATGGGGGTCACAGAAAGTGTGACACAGCGTGACAATAGGGGGGAGGGGGTGAAAAAAAGTTGATTATAGCGTGACGTATTTTATGAACGGCCCCTTATTATAAGGTATTTTTGGTTTATTATAAGGTCCCTAAATGTAGGCCTTATATCAAGGCTCAAAGTCGCTCAGCGTGCTATGGAGCGGGCTATGCTCGGGATTTCTCTGCGAGATAGAATCTGGAATACGGAAATCCGCAGAAGAACGGGTGTAACCGACATAGCACGAAGAATTAGCACGTTGAAGTGGCAATGGGCAGGCCACATCGCTCGACGAACCGACAACCGCTGGGGAAGAAAGGTTCTCGAGTGGCGACCACGTATCGGACGACTCAGTGTAGGACGCCCCCGCACTAGGTGGACCGATGATCTAGTGAAAGTCGCTGGGCGTCGTTGGATGCAGGCGGCACAGGACCGCACATTGTGGCGCAACATGAGGGAGGCCTACGTCCAGCAGTGGACGGCAATAGGCTGAAATGATGAATGATGATGATTTTTGGTTTATTAATGATGTCTGATGTTTACGCGAGTATTACACGTTACAGCGTTCATGGTCACGGGCGGACTGTAAAGTGTTCGAAACGTCGGGCAATCAAAAATCAAATACAAACGCGACAATATCCGTTCAATAGTTTTATTTTCAACTAGCAACCCGCCCTCGCTTCGCTTCGGTTTTAGTCGTTTTACCCGCGTAGTTCCCGTTCCCGTGGGAATACCGGGATAAAATATACCCTAGTTTACTCCCTGATATTATAGCTTTCCACTGGTGAAAGAATTTTTGAAATCGGTCCAGCCGTTTTGAAGTTTACCCGGAACAAATAGATGAACAGACAGAAAGACAGACAGACAGACAAATATTTTTTAATCTGTATTTTAGGCATAGGTGTCGTGCAAGTAACCATGTGAGCATGAATAAAGCCTATTATTTTGACATTACAAACAGACACTCCAATTTTATTTATTGGTATAGATGTGTAATACTCGCGTAAACATCAGGGATCATTATTATACATTATTAACCTTAATAATATTTATTAACGTTATAATAAAGAAAAGAAAACATTGTAAATGTTTGTGTTTTTATAAAAGCGATAATAATAATTATTATCGCTTTTATAAAAACACAAACATTATGTCCTTATATTTTAAAAATCTTATTGTGTAAGATAGCCTGTTTATCGAGAAAGCGGATTATTTATAAGGATTTCGTCGCGTTTATATTTGATATTCAATTTACTGACAAAATTACAGCTTTATAATCATGGGAAGACTGCTATTCATTGAATATTTTGACCATTTCAGTAATTTTTTTTATATTTGTTGAAGGATTGATCGAATGTTAATAGGTAGGCAAGCTTTTGCTCGCACTGGTTCTAGATCAGTTGATGTAAACCTAATTAGATTGGAGATTATCCTCTCTTTAACATACTTCACTGTGTTTCATCATCATCATCATTTCAGCCCATACACCTCCCATTCTTGGGCTCGGGCCTCCTCCACTGTGAGAGGAAAATTCACCTACTATACCGCGCTGATCAGACGTGTTGGTATAGGGTTTTGTTTCGAATTTCCCTTTCTGGCATTATACGCATATTGTTCCTTTTTTTTGTTTGTGCGGGTTGCGGTCAGCGCGCTTCTCGCACCACTCCGTCCGGGGCGACAGAGGGGCGTAAGCACGCACACCCACAACCCATCCACGATGCACGTCGCCTTCGTCGTTGGGCCGACCACCGGAGCAGGGTTACTTGTCATCAGTGGTCGGCCCGACGCATATTATATCCCTAAGTCGCCTTTTACGATACCCACACAGAGAGGGGGTGGTGAATTGTATTCCTATTCCGTCACCACTGTGTTTGCAACATCATAATTTATCAGAAAGCGGTGAACTCTAACTGAATACATGTCTTCGCCAACCGTTACGATTCATTTGTTCAATGCATTCTACATAAAAACTATTTACTATAAAAAAGCAATTATCTTGTTAATCAGAAACAATTGTAGTTCATGAGAAAATACAAAGCAAACATCTCGTGTATTAAATAGTTCCCACATTAATACAATCGTAATTTAGCCGTATAATGTAAATGTCACAGTTTTATGTAGTTATTTTAAATCTTTCTTTCCCGTGTCTTGAATTGTGATCATGGTAACTGTTTATTTTTGTTTATACCTTTCTATGAAGCACTGGTGTGGTGGTCTGTGTTAACGTACGTCCAAAACGAATGGACCGATTCGGAAGAGGATTTTTTTTTTTGGAAACTTTATGTCTCTACAATTTATGAATATCATTTCGGCTCTTCGTTAGACACATAATGAGCTTTTTTTACTTTGCTTTCAGTAACATTATTTTTAACCGACTTCAAAAAAGGAGGAGGTTATCAATTCATCGGAATATATTTATTTATGTATGTTCACCGATTACTCAAAGACGCCTGGACCGATTTGCAAAATTCTTTTTTGTTTGATAGGGTATACTTCCCAGGTGGTCCCAAAGTCATCAGGTCATGATCTGATGATGGTATCCTTGAGAAATTGGTGGTCTTAAAATTTAATAGGCAATTTTAACTTTTTTTAATTTTAAGGTTTTTATTATACTTCCTAAAGTTTTTTGCTTTTTAGTTTACTGTTTGAAGTCGGTTTTTTTTGTTAAAAATTAGTTATATTTATACCTATTCTATGAAGCTCTGGTGTTGTGTTATAAGTTAGACGTGACTATGTGCATGTCTGTGGCATCGTACGTCCACAACGAATAGACCGATTGGTATGCGGATTTTTGGTCGGATAATGGGTAGGATAATTACGTTCCAACTTTCAGTTCTATCCCACGTAATGTCTTTCTTTCTCATTCTCAGTTTCAGAAAGGGCGTGGTAAATTATATTCTGAAAAATTGTATTCGAGAGTGCCCTGAGGAACTGTTTGGCTTGGTACCATCGTCACCGTTTTACCGTTGGTAACCACCACTCGACACCGCAGCAGAGTTAATCCATTTCACCTGGAAACGTTATGGTCGTCAACTGTACGATTCCAGCGATAATTTCTCCCACGTACGTTCAGGCTCTGGAATGAAATACCTGCTACTGTTTCGCGAGCACTATGACATGTCCTTCTTTAAACGAGTTTTAAGAAGAGCATTTTCTTCACGGTAGGCAACGGCCTAGGTGTGCCGCTGATATTGAAAAGGTCCATGTGCGACAGTACCACGTACCATCACGCGTGCTGCTTGCTCGATTGCCACCATCCATCACCAATATAAAAAAATATTGTTTCTCCATTACCACAGAGAGTAAACAACCTATACGTACGCTTATAAATTTATTTACGATACGTATTAACATGCAATAAAAAGTAAGTTGTTTTCTCTTGAAGGAAAATCAAGTTCCATACTTACTAAAGCGGTATATTGTATTTTTCTCTGCAGACTTGTTCATACCATGTCATTAGCAACTAAGTAAAAACATTTAATGTATGTAATGGTACCTTCAGATGCAAGTAATAACGCTTAAAATTGCATTTCCATTGTATTCTTGGCCCGTTCATATTAAAGTTGAAACGGCACCTAACCCGATGTAGTATTGACTATTTACGTGTTAAATATGTTATAAAAAAGTAACTAGTTTTAAGTATTTAATTTCTATTTAGGATTTGTAATACCAATAATTATAAATAAAAAAACTGACTCATATGCGATGTAAACCTATAACTATAACACTGAACTAAGTGACCAAAATATGTGAACGAATCTATAAGTAATTAAGGTTCAATTTTGTCATTTAAAGCAGAAGTAAAACTCAAAAACAAGTTTTCAGAAAACCAAACTTAAAATTGAAAATATTTATACAATAAATTTATATTAAGAATAGATTGATTCACACAAAGAAATATACATATATTATAGTAAAAGTTATAAAACAGTTTTTAATTATACCATCATTTAGAAGTGGGTGAGAAACATGTTCAAAGATTCGGTTACATATAAAATAAGCGTGTTAAAAATTAAGTTATCACTAAAGCCACTTACCAGGAAAGTATACATGAAAGAAGGATGATAAAGAAATGAAAAAAATGAATTCTAAAAAAGTTTATATCAACTACTAATGATTCCTCGCAAGCGGCACTAACATTACTAATGTCCATAATACAACCATCACATTTACATGCCTCCGTAGTGGTTTACCGGAATCAAGCGATGGCTCGAACTAAAACTACCTTTATTTTATTCCTATTATTATTGTTGAATTATATGAATACTAGCTGACCCAACAGATGTTCTCTTTAAATCTAAAAAAATAGTAAAAGTAATTCTCTTTTAAATCGATCGCAGCCTCATCTACCGGTTCCAATTGTGAATCTAAATTCTCGAATCCCCTTGAACACATACAAAAAAAATTTGTAAACATCGGTCCAGCCGTTTAGGAGGAGTTCAGTGACATTGTGACGTACACAGTCAAGAAAAAATACTTATAACACTTATGTTATGCTGTGTGTTTTTAACACTTTTTAAGGTTCCGTACCCAAAGGGTAATAACGGAACCCTATTACTAAGACTTTGCTGTCTGTCCGTCCACCTGTCTGTCACCAGGCTGTATGGGATACAACCGAGAACCGCGATAGCTAGACAGTTGAAATTTACACAAATTATGTATTTCTGTTGCCGCTATAACAACAAATATCAAAAACAAAATAAAATCAATATTTTAGGAGGTCTCCCATACAACAAACGCGATTTTATAGATAATGGTACGGAACCTTTCATGTGCGACTCCGACTCGCTCTTAGCCGGTTTTTGTTACCCTTATATTGCTAGTGAGTGTAAAAGACGACTTAGAGCTTCACATAGATCTGAACCAAATCCATCTGATGGCGTCTGGTCAACAATTGCGTTCAAAATGAGAGTTGGCGGCCTGTAGCCTAGCCAGCTGGAGTAGGCTCGAAGAGTAGCAGTGGGTTCCTAGCCGAGGGCGCGGGTGACGTGACCAGTTAGTCCGTCACCCGCCGAGAGGCCGACCGCGTGAGGAAAGACCGACGTCCTCCCCGAGGGGGGACGTCGGTCGATGGGAGGGTACCCCAAACAGGCGGTATGCCGTTGGGCCGACCACTGATGACAAGTAACCCTGCTCCGGTGGTCGGCCCAACGACGAAGGCGACGTGGTGTTCGGGTGGATTGCGGGTGTGCGTGCTTACGCCCCTCTGTCGCCCTGAACGGAGTGGTGCGAGGAGTGCGCCGACCGCAGCCCACCCCAAAAGAAAAAAAAAGCGTAGCAGTGGGTCGTATATAGCCTGTGATGATGATGATGTATTTAAAAGTGCGTCATCATCATCATAATTTTAGCTCATATACGTCCCACTGTTGGGTTCGAGTCTCCTATTTAATAGAAGGGAAATTGATCTACTATAAACCAAGCTGGTCAGACGGATTGTTAAAAGATTTCATTTCGAGATTTCTTCTCTATCATAGATGTTACCAGTCTACACTAATATTATAAAGAGGAACAATTTGTATTTTTGTGTGTGTGTATGTTTGTAGTGAATAAACTCAAAAATTACTGTGCCTATATATTTTATCCCGGTATTCTCACGGAAACGGCAACTACGCGGATAAGGCAACTGAAACCAAAACGAAGCGAGGGTGGTCTACTAGTGTATTATAATCTCTTAGGCGTCTTAAAAGACATCCACAGGCAAGATGGTGTGGTGAATTGTATTCTTACTCCATCACCACACAGACAAAAAGTACGTAAAATTGACTAATATAACATGGGAACGATAAATTTCACTATCGAACCAAGTCTAATCATTAATGTAAACACAACACAATTTTCCAGAAACGCCAGTAGGCGTGTCGTTATTGGTTTGCTTACTTGCTGTATTAAAAACCTACGCCTCTTAATAAGGTTAATACCAAGAATTAAGTGTGAGTGGCTTAGTTCCAATTTTACGAGCAACTATCCTCCCTCTTGTGTGTGTTTTATTGAATAGTTTACTGCTACACGTGTGGACATAAATGTTTGTGAATTAATTAGTATTAAAAGTAGTGTCTGTTGAAGAATACAATTTACCACTCTCTTTCTTGACCGCGAGTGTTGTAGAAAACGGTTGAGGGATATAATATGCATATAATATCTATGCAAGAGAAGTAAAACTCGAATTAAAACCATATACAGTAGAACCCGTTTAATACGATCACGTTTAATACGATTTCCCGCATAATACGCCATTTTGCGTCAGTCCCAACAACTTGAGACATGTTTTCATATATTTCTTAACGATCGTCATCCCGTTTAATACGCCAACACGTGCCACTCAAATACACATATTACCCCTTGCGGCAGCGGCCAGCGACTGTCGAGCGACCCTAAGTGATAATGACCAAGAAGAAGATGAGTCAACTCCGATTTTGTCACACGCCCAGGCATTATCAGCAGTTAATGATTTAAGCCGCTATGTAACTTCTTTGAATCAAAGCGAAGACGCACTGCGAAAATTAAATTACGTTGAAAATCTTGTAATTGCTAATGCCTCAAAATCTTTTTGTCAAACTAAAATAAGTGATTACTTTAAGTAATGTAGTAATAATAAACAACATTTTATTTTAGGTAATTTTTAAATTTTAAATTCAATACGTAGGTATTCAAAATTATTCTGAATACCTACGTATTGAATTTAACATTAATAGAATATAATATACTAGCAATCCGCCCTCGCTTCGCTTCGGTTTTAGTCGCCTTACTCGCGTTGCCGTGAGAATATCGGGATAAAATATAGCCCAAGCTCCCCCTTATATAAACAGATACCCGGTAGTAAAATATTATCAAAATCGGTCCAACTGTTTTGAAGATTACCAAAAACAAACAGACAGACAGACAAAAATGTTTAAACCCGTTTTTAGGCATAAGTATCGTGCAAATCACCGTATCAGCATGAAAAAGCCCATTATTTTGACATCACAAACAGACACTTCAATTTTATTTATTTGTATTGATTCTTCTACATCTTAATTGGATTTCGCGGAATGAATTTCCATGCAAACGAAGCTACATTATAGTTACGAATGTATTCAATACCATCATCGAATAAAGATTATTTTTATCACTATTATAGCACATAACATGATTATATAAACAGATAGTGACAAAATAAATAAGCGTGGTCGACTATGTCCTAAAATTAGTTTGTTATGAAAGAAGACGCGTACCCATGTGTATAATGAGATAATAAGGAAGATGATATCTAATTTGAGATAGAGCTATATCGTGTGGCGACACCAATAACAGCATTTATAATTTTTAATACATTAGCGCCTCGGACAAATTAATTCTTAAGTCGCAGGCATTTCACAAATATATGTACCTAAGTGCACGTACGAGTATTACGCCTAATCTATATATACAACATGTAACATAATTAACGCACACCCTCAAACACCCCAATTAGAATATAATGATATAAACGCAATGCATACACCAAATATTATTTATATGTACGTTAACATTGTTTATTTGTGAAATTAGTTATTCCCATTTCGTGGAAATAAAATGGTCACCGATTGACCAACTCCGAGTGCCGCCCGACAATAATAAGTAGGTATCTAATAATAGGTACACGAAATAACTACATTATGCTTTATGATAGTAAATATTTACGATTCTTCTTTCCATCACACTTTTCAGGCTTTGGATTGTCGACATTGAATAATTTTGTTCAATGTGAAGCCAATATTTCGTAATTACTGATTTGTTAAACTAAAAAATTTGAAAATAAGAATGATTAACCTGCTGATAAAGTGTGATTTTATTAGACGCCAAAATACCTACGACAAAGTTAAACAAAGTCGGCGTAAAAGGTGTGAATCAAAATATTTACAATAATTTAAAGATCATAAACAAACTTACAGTTTAATTTGCACTCACACGGCGTTGTCGTTTTAAAACATTTTCAAAATGTCCACCGCCTTGTTCAATGCACTTTAATGACTGTTTTCGTAATTGTTGTTTTATTTTAGACTAGCTTCTGCCCGCGACTTCGTCCGCGGAAAATTTCTTGTTTTAACATAAGATTACACTCGATTGATATTACTGTATTTAATTTTATTAGTAAAATATTTTTTGGAATCAGATCAGTAACTTAAAAGATTACCGAAGTTCTATTTTCTGCTCAAGGTAACTTAACCCTTAGTTGCCTTTTACTTATTTTATTTATTTGTTTAAGTTAGGTATCTATTTAATTTAAAGCTTCTCTATATACAATGTTTGAGGTTGTTTTATTTTCCGGTAAACAATCGTAATATCGAATAACTCGTGTCGATTATTACGATAGAACGAAGTACGAAACTACGAACATACAAAACAAACGTACAACGAAATTACGATATTTTCGATTATGAGGTATCTATCAACAACAACAACCATGCGAACGAAACAACCGAAACCAATAACCAACTGACATGTAATTTTTAGAACTCCAACTAACGACAACGTGGGCATAATAATTCGAGAGGGTCATCAATCCACGGAAAGTCTTAACACCGCGATTCAGAAAAATGACGTCATTGCAGAACGCCATCTATGGGCAAATAGGTAAAACGTCTGCACAATGAAAGTTATGCTAGGGTCATTTCGCGTTTTAGTAATTTTATATTATCTCCGAAACTGTATGACCAATTGATATACTGTAAATGGCAAATCTTATCTGTATGATGTTCCTGTGATACTGAAATAATTTATTGTCATAAGAATTAATATTTTGTTGCTCAAATAATCAACCAAACGTAACAATGCCGAAAAAAAAATTTTTTAATGCAATAATAGAAGTATAAAAGATAAAATATAAAAGATAGAGATATGGTATCGCTGACTTTTTTGTAGAAATAATTAAGATGAACCAGGTAGCCATACATTCTTTTTAATTTTAAGCAACTGTTTAGGCAGCGCACGCAAATAATTCTGTTTTACGAGGTATTTTTTTCCGACTTGCCAGACAAAAGTTGTGATAGCTCGGTTAATATACATGTTATAGAAACAATTTATAGCCTATAGCACTCAGGAATAATGTAGCTTTCTGCCAGTTAAAATAAAATTAGAATTAGATTATGAGTTCCAGAGATTACCCCCTACATACAAACTTACAAATTTTACCTCTTTATAATATTAGTATAGACTAGCAATCCGCCCTCGCTTCGCTTCGGATTCAGTCGCCTTACGCGCGTAGTTCCCGTTCCCGTGGGAATACCGGGATAAAATATAGCCTATGTTACTCCCTGATATTATAGCTTTCCAATGGTGAAAGAATTTTTAAAATCGGTCCAGTACTTTTTGAGTTTATTCGTTACATACAAACTTACAAATTTTACCTCTTTATAATATTAGTATAGATAATAATGGCAGGTTTTTCCCCCTATCCCGAATAATACGTTTTCCCGCCTAAGATGCGTTTTTGATCGGGTCCTTGCGAAATAGTCTTAAACGGATTTTACTGTACGTCTGATCAGCGTGGTAGGTCAAACTCCCCCCCATTGTGGAAGAGGCTCGAGCCTAACAGTGGGACGTATATGAGTTGTGATGATGCTGATGAAAACTAGAGTTGTTGGACATACGAGGGGTGATCCAAAAGTAATGATAATCAGTTATTTCTAGTGCACACAAAAATACAAAAAAATTTCAGTCACTTGCTCAGTTACCCACTAGTTCAGGAAAAAAAAATCATATAAATAGGCCACAATTCCCGGGAGCTACATTCATTTGAATACGGACTGTCAAGGAGTGAACATCAAAATGGAAAAACACGAAATCAGAGCTGTCATTAAATACCTCTGCTTGAAAAAAATGTCTACCAAAGACATACACAGCGACTTGGTGGAAACATTAGGGGACTCTTCTCCTCCATATTCCACAGTTGCACGCTGGGCTAAGGAGTTTAAGCTGGGAAGAACATCGACGGAAGACGAACACCGCGAAGGACGCCCATCGACGTCCCTCACTGAAGAAAATGTGAAAAAAGTTGAAGAAGTTGTATTGGAAGATCGAAGAGTGACTATCAGGCATGTAGCTGAGGTCACAGGGATCTCATATGGCAGCATTCAAAGAATCCTTGCGAACGAATTGCATATGAGAAAGGTCTCCGCGCGTTGGGTACCGAAAATGTTAAACGACGAGCAAAAGAAGAAACGAGTCGACATGTCAAGAGCAAATCTCGAAAAGTTCCAGGCAGACAAGGACAATTTTTTGTCACGTTTTGTGACCATGGACGAGACCTGGATCCACCATTTTGATCCTGAAACAAAACAACAATCGATGACATGGAAACGATCCGATGAACCGACGCCGAAGAAATTCAAAGTGTCAAGCTCAGCAGGGAAGGTTATGGCGTCTGTTTTTTGGGACGCTGAAGGAATAATCATGGTGGACTACTTGGAAAAGGGGGCCACTATTACAGGCTCCTACTATGCAGAACAAATAAGAAGATTGCGGGAGGCTATTAAGGAGAAAAGGCGAGGCAAACTGCGGGCTGGAGTGTTGTTCCATCAAGACAACGCACCTGTTCACAAAGCTGCAATTGCCATGGCTGGCATTCAGGAAGCGGGCTTTGAGTTGGTGGAACACCCCCCCTATTCACCAGATCTAGCCCCCAGTGACTTCTATCTCTTTCCACGACTCAAGGAACACCTCCGAGGCAAGAAATTTGATGATGATAGCGACGTGATGGCCGCGGTTGAGGACTTTTTTGAGAGTCAAGATAAAGATTTTTTTTGTAAGGGAATTTTAGGTTTAGAAAAGAGATGGACTAAATGTATAGACTTGCTAGGAGACTATGTTGAGAAATAAATATATTTTTTTATTTTATTCATTGTGTTTATTATTGATTATCATTACTTTTGGATCACCCCTCGTATCGGAGAATTCGGAGACCGTATGACAAGATTTAATAACTTAATGTTTAACTGCCATAAACACCAGGAATAAAGAGAATGATTGTCTGTCCTACTCGACGATGCGGTCCTGTACCGTCCGCATCCAACTACTCCTAGTTAATTTCATTAGGTACTCGGTCCACCTGATTGGGTGTCCTAAACCACGTCGTCCAATACGTAGTCGCCCACTCGAGAACTATCTTTCCCTGGTGGTTATCGCTTCGTCGAGCGATGTGATCAGTCCAATGCCACTTCAGCGTGCCAATTCTTTATGTTGTCAGTGGGAAATTATCGTAAGCTTTCTTTCTCTCCCAATAATGTTATCTACTAACATGTTAATCGATTTTTATGATATCATCTCAGCCCACATAAGTCTCACCTTTGGGCTCGGGCCTCCTCTGCAATGGAAGACAATTGATCTACTATACCGCACTGGTCAGACGTGTTGGTACAGGGTTTTATTCTTGCATTGATGTTATCTGCATATCATATCCTTTAGTCGTCTTTTAGGACACCCACGGGCAAGAGAGGGAGTGGTGAATTGTATTCTTACTCAGTCACCATACGAAATAGATTTTTATGATAAAGAGAAGTAAAGATTTATCTGATAATGGAATTTTACTGGCAATAACATCAATAACAATTCGCTACGAACATTCATCCATGTTGTTTTGCAGTCCTCATTCCAACTTCGTAAGGATTCGTGACCTCGCAAACGTCCTCCCACACGCAAAAGTTACGCAAGATTTCCTCTAATATTTGATAACGATGTTTTAGCGTAATCAAAAGCGTTTTAACGACTAAATATTGTTATTGTTGAGTTACGCAACTAATAATTAAATTATATTGTTAAATTTCTAATGTTGTTTCAAGTTCGATATTATTTATAGCCAAACTATTAAGCCCTGAGACTATAATAAAAAAAGGGTATAAACCCTTTTTTATTCTGTAGAAAATGCATTCCCCCTGCTTGTATAGCAGGAGGATATATGTAGGACTTGACGACATAGGACAGCTCGTCGGAATACCAACTAAAAACCAGCAGCGGCACACTTCCTCGTCTATTTTGGGATCGCCTTTTTGGGCATGTGACTTTGGCATCCCGACAGTCGGCCTAACGGCCACGCCTCGTGTAGGGGTTCGTCACGATGGAGGGTGCAGTCGGGCGCAGTCCCTGCGTCGTCTACGAATTTGATTGGCGTAGGTGCTGGCTTCTCGTGCTGGTTCTGCGGCCTTCTTTTGCGTTATCACGGCTTCGCAAAAGGAGGCGGTCATCGACCACGGCTTCATACCCTTACGCACGGGGGTGGTTACCATAAAGTTCCCAGAGTTGATATTTCCATTTAATTGGCTCATTCAACTGGCGGTTTTGGATTAATTCATTGCCTCCCAGGGACTGCCTGACAGGGAAAAATTGAGGAAGGGGCGCCGACTGCATCTACAAGTGATGTCGTCTCAACCGCCCATTCTTCTACGGATTTTGGATTCTATCTCGCAGAGCAAGCTCGAGCATAGCCCGTTTCATAGCACTCTGAGCAACTTTTGCGCTTGGTTAAGACCTATATTTAGGGACGTTTCCGTGCCTCAATTCATCACTGGTAATTCGAGCTATTAATTTATATATCTGCCAAGTTCTTCTATACCTTATTTCTTTCCTTAGTATAATTATATGATATGCTTGTTTAAAAAAGAAGTTAATATTTTTTCATTTCTTAAAACATTCAATAATTTCCCGCAGACAACTTGACTGCTCAAGTTTATTTTAATGTTGATCACATTATGCTCTATGCATAATTGTTCATGCGTATAGTTAATAAATTTAAATTTTTATCACGTTCTTACAATGTTGCGTAACTTATGTTACAAATAACTATACTGCCTAGCTTACACGTCCGTTTGATTTTTTTTAAAGACCACACCCCGCATTATGGAATTTATCCTTGTATCGTGGGCGACCACAGACCACAGGGTTCGGTCGTCTCCGTAACACGCAACCAAAAATAGCTTTGCGACATGTAAAATACATTATATTTATTTTTTACTTACATCTCTAAAAATTCAAGCCTTGACATTTTTAATTGCCTATGGCTAAACGAGCAATAAGCAGACCTTTTTAGGGGACAGGCAATGATATGATTTGCAATAATCACTCCTGATTGTAAGTGATACTGCACAGCCATACAACCAGTCCGCTACCTGTCCTGAAAAAAAGGACTCTTTTTAAACCTGTCATAGCGCTCGGAACATAGCACTAGGTAATATATTCTAGATCCCAAAGCCTTTAAAGAAGTCTCGCACCACGGAATGATGACCGCACCGTCATCGCACCGTACCACGGAAGAAAGCTAAAAAAGGGTTAAAGGGAAAAATGATCGCTGAAAACGAACAGTTGAAGATCATAACTTTCCATGTGAAATGGATAAACCTTGTAATGGTGTCGAGTGGTACGATGTTAAAAAGGTACCACGTCGAAAAGTTCCTCCGAACATTCCTGTAGAATACACAGACTGATCCAAAGTCTCTTCAGCGTCCATCCAGGCTCCAGTCTGTCCGTGAGATTGAAATCACCGACGGTATGAACAGCATGTTTTTACAGGGAGTCAAGTGGGTTTAGTTAATATTTAGCCGCGCCTGCACAGAAATGTGAGCAGTAATTCATATAAGGACGGACTTGTGCTTTGTATAACACTGAATGCTGTCTCGTCGTGATGTAACTCTGTTCAGGATGCCTAGCTTTCTGCTTGCCAATTTGACTTTGGCCTCAAAATGGCTCCC
Source organism: Lymantria dispar (assembly GCA_032191425.1). Classification (NCBI taxonomy): domain Eukaryota; kingdom Metazoa; phylum Arthropoda; class Insecta; order Lepidoptera; family Erebidae; genus Lymantria; species Lymantria dispar. The sequence continues at coordinate 8,135,778 of CM063468.1, read as the reverse complement.
AAACTGAACTTTGCTCGATATATCGACGCCCATGATCCTAATACTCTAGGAAAATTGGAGAGCTACGTCTTGGAACTAAGGCGCCATGATAAACAGATCCTTCCATGCAGTAAACACGCGTCTTTGATTATGTTATATTATTGTTGTACATTTACGATGCTTCCTTTCCATAAAAACCTTGATAGTGAAAAACTAATCCAATTGTAATTTATAAACTTGGCAATATTATTTTGCAAGCAGTCAGCACAGTGTCAAAACATTAGTCAAGATTACACTTTGACCCAATTCTGTAACTCTGCGTTCAGTAAGAAAACTGAGACAGCGATAAAAACCGGTCAAGCTGCGAGTCGAACTTACACGTAAAGGATTCCGTACTATCGTACGAGATTTAACACCATGAAACATTTGACTTGAGGCGAGCGAAGTTCAAGAGGCGTGTGTTTGAACTATATGGATATACAAATGTTCACTCTTAAGTATTAATCGGTAAAATCAATTTTGGTAAATAAAACGCCATTAGGCATTTTTTTTTCTTAATAAGTAAATACCTGGACTTTAAAAGACGAGTACGAAAGTCTATGCAATATGCAGGTCTATTAACAGCAGTCGATTATTTTTATGTAAATAATGAATTGATTAATAGACAAAATTGCACTAAGAAATAAATCCTTGTATGGTAGGAAACTTTACAAAAATTCAATTAATGGACACAAATAACAGCCCGTCTTAAAACAATTATTTTTGCATCGCACAGTGAATTATTGTCCGTGTGGTGACGGAATTAGAATACAATTCACCACTCCCTGTCTTGCCTGTGCATGTCGTAAAAGACGACTAGGGCTTATAATTTGCATATAACACCTATGCAAGACAAGAAAATTTCGAAACGGAATGTTATACCAAGCTATCTGACCAATATGACCTAGTAAAGTCAATTTCCCTCCTAGTGGAGGAGGCTGAATCCTAGCAGTTGGACGGGTGTGGGCCGAGATGATGAAGAGGACAGAATTATAATGGACTCATGACATTGTTCGAGAGGTTTATCTACTTTTAGGCTACTGCATCGTATACACCGTTTATTAAAAGAATATTTTTACTACATAGAATGTACTTGCTAAACAAAAAAAAAACCTTTAAATAGCTTTCCTGTAGGCTGTAATGCGTCATTAATTATGTAAATGTATTATTTTCCTGAATTAAATGTAGAAATGACATGATTAACAAAAATAAACATGTAGTTGGACTACCGGTATATTTCAAATAACCAGTGATAACAATCAGTGCGCAACAAGCCTCACCTCTCCTGAAGACCGCTAGTCGCTTGCAGTGAGGCAAAGTGGATGCATGTAATTTTGGGAGTTATTTTTCGTTTTCATCAAGTCACGATCTATTTTTTTACCCAACTTTGTAAGCTCGTCATATTAACAAATATTAATCGATGTGAAAGAGAGTTAGACCAGGAGAAAGGTGGGGTTATTGAACAATTATTCTTATAAAGCCGTTATCTCCTATTATATTTTATAATTTTACCGATAGCAAATATTTGAAATCATGTAATCATTATGGACCATATTATGATCACTTTTAGAAAATCATAAAACTAACAGATTATAAAAAATGTTGTTTATTTCTAAGATGTTGATTTTGTTTCCCTATAATTATATTATTTTCAAAACCAAATGATTAGTTTAAAATAAAGAAAGTGGATTGTATTTTTAAAATTAAGGTTTTATGTTAAAAAATCTTTATGGTATGTCCATATATGGCAACCCTTACCCTAATATTTGTATGCTGACATTACCTAAAAAGGTAACAGCAGGCTATCCATGTGCCGCGTGAGAGCGACGCCCTGGGGGCGTCGGGGAGGGAGGGTACCCGGAAGGGTATCGCCGGGCTGGTCACGGATGTCAATGATTCGGTGTGTATCCGCACCATAACCTGCCATAAAAATGACTATCCATGCTAAAGGAATCGGTAGCGGTGACCAGCTCCTATGGTGATGGTAACATGTTACTGAATCGTACGGCACCTTTTCGTGGCTCGGTTGCTTCCAGCGGGGTGTATCCAGAATATAATCGTGATAAAATAAACCAAAATTTATAATCATCATAATCACAGCTAAGATACGTCCCACTACTGGACTCGAGACTCCTCCACAACAGGAATTGACTATACCATGCTGGCTGGATCGATACAGTTTAATTTCGAGTTTTTCTTCTCTTGCACAGATGTTGTATGCATATTAAAATCCCTTAGTCGTCTTTTACGACACTCACGGGCAAGATAGGGGCTGGTGAATTGTACTCTTATTCCGTCAGCATATGAAACAAAATTTATAAATAACACATGAAAGTTCCATCAAATTAGCGGCATACGCAGTCCTTGGTTCCTCATTATCTAGGTTCATATACATCACAATATCACCGTTCGGGTCTTCTTCTGTGTGTGAAATTCACTTGCACCGCGCTAATCAGTGTGCCTACTCTTGAAATCAATTCCAATTTCGAATCCGATTCAATTCCAATCTCACCAAACTTATATTTGGTACTCTTAAACAAAATCGAAAATGAATTCTTCGCATTTGCCGTTGTTTTTTTCACCAAATGTGCTATATTTTATTACTTTAAATTAATAATGTTGCCAAACTCGATCACTACAAAGACGCTTTCTCGAAATTATGCAATATTAACTATTTTAAACTACGTCAAAATCACGTCGGGAGTAGCAAATATTTGACTTAAGACGAGAGTCTAATTCATTAAGTTTAAAAAAAATCCACTGAATTTGATTCCACTCGTGCGCTAGTGTCGCTTTCAAGAGTACCAAATTGCTCAAATTCGAGCGATTGGATTTAGGATTGGAATCGTGATTCAAGAGTAAGCACAGACGTGTTGGCATAGGATTTCATGTCGAGTTTTCTTTCGCCAGCATCGATGTTTATTCGCACATCACATTCCTTAGGTGTCTTTTACGTCCGCGGGAGGAATGAAATCTTTGTTTACGGAACCCTATTAAAGCGAGCAATTTACTTCTTATACTACTATCTAACGGCGTAATTCTAACTGTTAAGTTGTTTGTATTTTTATAAACTAACGGTGTAATTAAATGTTAATGTAGTCTTGTTGACTATTCAACAGTATTATATATCTGCACTGTAATAGGCAACAATTAGTTGTTTTGTTACACTGTGTAAGGCAACTAATTGCTTCAATTCCATTCATTCCATTTGGTTTTTTGCATATAATTTGTATTTTTTTTTTTTTCTTTTTTGGGGTGGGTTGCGGTCGGCGCGCTCCTCGCACCACTCTGTCTGGGGCGACAAAGGGGCGTAAGCATGCACACCCGCAACCCACCCGCGATACACGTCGCCTTTGTCGTTAGGCCGCCCAGCGGAGCAAGGTGACTTGACGTCAGTGGTCGGCCCGACGGAATACGCCCAAATAGGGGGTATTCCGTACCCTCCCATCGACCGCCGTCCCCCCCTCGGGGAGGACGTCGGTCTTTCCTCACGCGGTTGGCCTCTTAGCGGGTGACGGACTAATTCCCCGGTCACGTCACCCGCGGCCTCGGCTAGGGCGGCATGAGACGCAAGTATTCGCGCCTACGCCGCCCCAGTCGCCGGCGGCGGATCGCCTCATCGAGGCTGCGCTCCTCGCGCGCGCGATCCGCCGCCTCCTTCCGCGAGACTACTGCATCGCAGAAGGCTGCGATCGTGTCCCAGTTCCTGACGCTGTCGAGCACCGCTCTGGCGATGGTCGGCAGCGTCAGGTCGGCATTTTTATTTAATACTAGCAATCCGCCCTCGCTTTGCTTCGGTTATAGGTTATAGTCGTTTTACCCGCGTAGTTCCCGTTCCCGTGGGAATACCGGGATAAAATATAGCCTTGTTTACTCCCTGATATTATAGCTTTCCATTGGTGAAAGAATTTTTGAAATCGGTCCAGCCGTTTTGAAGATTACCCGGAACAAACAGACAGACAGACAAAAAATTTTTAATTGCTATTTTAGGCATAGGTGTCGTGCAAATAACCGTGTGAGCATGAAAAAATCATATTATTTTGACATTACAAACAGACACTCCAATTTTATTTATTGGTATAGATTGTCTGGTTCTCGAGTGGCGACCACGAATCGAACGACGTAGCGTAGGACGACACCCCACTAGGTGGACTGACGACATTCTCAGTGTCGCAGGGAACCGTTGGATGCGGGTGGCGCAGGCCCGTTCCGAGTGGCATTCTCGTGCCTATGTCCAGCAGTGGATGTCTGTAGGCTGATGGATGGATGGATGGAATATTGGCTGGAACTTACCATCTCATCATCACACCATAGCTCATACACGTCTAAGTGCTGAGCTCGAGCCTCCTCCATTTAGGGTAATTAACCTACTATACCACGCTGATCAAGGGTTTTATTTCGAGATTTTTATCTACAAAATTTTATTTGCATATTATATAATCCCTAAGTCGTCTTTTACGACACCCACAGGCAAGAGAGGAGGTGGTGAATATTATTACTCCGTCACCACACGGAAAATTAATATTTCGAGGGGCTTAACAAATATATTAATTAACGAACATCAATTACACGCAGACTCAGATCAATTATTTGTGGATTTCACTTTTACTGTGCGGAAATCGAATCCTACATTTGTCATGATAGTTACTCTAAATAAACTGAAAGTTGGGATATCTGTGCGGTCGTATGCATTTCGAATGCCTAATGTCCTTACGATAAAAGGAATTATAAGCTATTTTAGTACCCATTTTTAAAATTTCAAACACTATAGCGTTCATGGTCACGGGCGGACTAACTGAACACTGTAAAGTGTTCGAAACGTAGGGCAATCACTCGCTTAAAGATCAGAAATCTTTGTCATAGTATAGTTCGTTATAAGCATGGGTGACCGTATGAGAATAAATATCTTCTTTATTTATATATTTCCTGTGTAGGTGTTATGTCACTGAACTCCTCCTAAACGGCTGGACCGATGCTGATGAAAGTTTTTGTGTTCTCGGGCATTCAAGAATGGTTTAGATTCACAATTGGACCCGGTACGTGGCGCTGCTGTCAATTTCAAGGGGAATTCCTTTTATTTTATTTGAACAGAGCAACTTTTGTTGGGTCAGCTAGTTAATAATAAATCCGTAGACTATTAATATAAACTGGTGTGTTTAAAAAAATATATACTAAATAATTTTTGTTTTTCTTGTTGTTAATGTTAAATTCACAATTTGTGGATTAATGTAAAAAAAATATAACATTGAATATAAACATTAATACCGAAACTGGAAGTGAGAAGAGGTGATCACCTTTAGCGAAACCGTAGCCTTGCGACTACTTCAGCGAGGTCACCTGTGTGAGTGGACCTGTTAACTAAACTACCTCGGAAGTTTAAAATTCGCTTTAAACCAACATAACTACTGTTTGTCGGACTACGATCTGCCTATCCTTATAGGAAAAAATGAGCCCAACACAGGTTCATCTCAGCGTTCTCATAATTCCCACTGTTAGGCTCGAGCCTCCCCCACAATGGGCAGTTTAACCTACTGTACCACGATGTTCTGGATTGGTTTTATTTAGAGTTTTCCATGGCTTCCATAGATGTTATATTTATATCATATCCATCTACCATATGTCACGGCAAAGATATTTATAAGAGAAAATGATTATAAATTTTATTTCTATACAATTAGCACACAAACGTTAAATCGTTACAAGCAAGACTTTAGTCGATACTAACGGTTATCATACGGAAAGAACAACACACATAAACCACATAACACGCATTATCAAGACGTCTTTTTTTTACAAAAAGTTCTTAGTTATTGAAAAATGATGTTATTTTTATAAGGAGGAATGGTTCGTCGCGATATTTTATGTGTGACGGCGGAATAAGAATACAATTCACCACTCCCTAACTTGTCTGTGGGTGTCATATATGACAACTAAGCGATATAATATGTATATAACTTTGGAGCAAGAGAAAGAAAACTCAAAATAAAACCAACATGTCTGATGGTATAGTCAATTTCTCCTATTGACCTTCCCAATAGTAGACATTCTGTAGAAGTTTTATGGCCTTTATAATCTATTCTTCTTCTATCTGATCACTGATGAGTAAGATACATTTTGATCACCCTATATAGATTGATATCACATTTCTTTTATAGAATATTCTTTCTGAGAACATAGTTTGTTGCGATTCAATTTCATTCAGGCATTTCAATGTTATTCTATCTCAACGAGCAAATCTGAATGGGAGCCTCTAAAATTTATTCTGTAAATTAAAAGGTCCCCCGGCGAGTTGCTCGATAGTTTCGAAACTAGGTCAAACTCCTTATTTTGTTTGATTTACATTTAAACTGCCTGACGTGTTGGTTTAAGAGTTGTGGCAGTATGATGGTAATTATCCTTTAAGATAATCTTATTTTAATAAATCTGACTTGGCTTCCTTTTAGAAGATAATGGAGATTAGTTTCAATAAAGTTTTTTGTGTTGTTCAAAATAAATTCAGCTTATAATAACCATTATCTCAGCCTATATAAGTCCCACTGTTGGCTTAGACCTCCACCATAGTTGGAGGGGACATGACCTATTGTTCCACACTGCTTAGATATGTTGGAATAGGGTTTTGTATCTAGCTTTCCTTGCACAGATCTTATATGCATATTATAATCCCTTAGTCGTCTTTTACGACATCCACGAGCAAGATAGAGAATGGTGAATTCTTACTCCTTCACCACCCGGATATTTTAATCATATTATTGCAAAATCTACAAATTGAATATTGAAAAATACAGTATAGATTAATCAAACATATGGAATACAGAAATAGCTTAGATCGCAACTTTAACATTGTTTTAAATAATTTCTTCATCTTTAGAAACTCCTCATAAAGATTGAATAGTGTTAAATAAAATCTATATAAATAAATAACGATGAAGTTGGGCTCGAACCTCCTCCAATGGGAGGGATATTGACCCATTATGCCACGTTGCTTAAACGTGTTGGCATTTCTTTTTTATAGGTGGGCTATGATAAGCGTACACACGGTCCATTCCGTCCGTGGCGACGAAAGGACGGCGCGCGGCCCATAACCCACCCGTACCCACGTCGTCTTCGTCGTTGGGCCGACCACCGGAGCAGGGTGGCTTGTCGTCAGTGGTCGGCCCGACGGAATACCCTTTCGGGTACCCTCACCTCTCGACATCCCTGTCCCGGGACGTCAGTCGCCGTCGCGCGATTAGCCTCTCTGCGGGTGACGGACTAAAATTCCGGTTCGGTCACCCGCGGAAACGTGTTGGCATAGGGCTTTATGTCAAGTTTTGCTTCTCTGCATAATATATCATCATCATCGCAGCCCACATACGTCCCACTGTTGGGCTCGGGCCTCCTCCACAACTGGAGGGAATTTAACCTTGCTATGTTGGTATATAATATATATAACTATGTATATAATGTATATATAGTATGGTATATAATGTATATATAACCTACCATGCTGGTCAGACATGTTGGTATAGGGTTTAATTTCGTGTTTTCCTTCTCTTGTACAAATCTTATGTGCATATTATATCCCTTAGTCGTCTTTTACGACATCCACGGGCAAGATAAGGTGTGGTAAATGGTATTCTTACTCCATCACCACTTGGAACTATAATGTATAATAACCTTAGTCGTTTACTCGTCCACGGGCAAGATGTGGCGAGTTGTATTCATACTTAATTTGTATTCTACTTATGATGATGAGTTTAACTACATATTAGTCAACATGTATTTAATAGAGATTCTGGTTAGTTATAAAAACAAATAAACATTTAAACAAATCTAACGAACAATTCGTTACGAACATTAACTTTGGTAACTATGAAATATTTTTGCGAAATATCAATAAACCTTGTTAAATATCATATCAAATTGGATACCAAACATCTTGAGTCTTTGATTTATCAAAGAGTTGATTGATCGTCGTAGTACTGAGAGATTGTAATCTTGTTGTCCTGCAAGACTCGCAAGGTTCGCTTTTACGAATAAGGGAAACTCGATTTCCGCTAGGGACAATTATCTATACGAATAAATATAATTGAAGCGTCTGTTTGTGATGTCGAAATAGTAGGATATTTTTCAAACTCACACGGTTATTTCGATTGGAACACAACTAGATATACAGGTTGTATCAAGTTATGGGGCAATGGTGGTAGGAACCCATGGCAAAATTTTAAAATAAAAATATCGATTCGTTAATGAATTAGAGACATGTAAAGTTTTCAATTTTGTCATCGCTTTTTCGCGTGAATCTGATTGAAATGTATAAAGTCAGTGATACTTAATCTGCAACATATTCGTACTTAAATTTCCATTAGAAATAAATTAAATTTTCATTAGAAATTGAATAAATCAAGGATTACGTTTGCAAGACAAACTTCTCTTTAAATCAGCTGATTGGCCGATGACCGTTGACGAGGCGTCATTGTACCTTTTTTTTTAATGGATGGGCTTTTAATGATAAGCGCGCACATGGTCCATTCTGTCCGGGGCGACGAAAAGACGGCTCGCGGGCCCATAACCCACCCGTACCCACGTCACCTTCGTCGTTGGGCCGACTACCAGAGCAGGGTGACTTGTCATCAGTGGTCGGCCCGACGGAGTACCCTTTCGGGTACCCTCACCTTATCTGTATATATCGCTTAGTCGTCTTTTATGACACACACGGGTAAGAGAGGGGGTGGTTAATTGTATTCTTACTCCGACACAGATTTTCGAAATTTAGCGTCTAATTAAAAAGACCAAAATAAAAAAAATAAAAACTTGATATTAAATGTTAACTGAAAATAAAGAAAATAAGTGCAGTAGTCCAGTACAAATAAATTTGTAAGCGGAGATTAGTGATTTTAACAGCCGGCACTGTACAGGACCCATTAAATATACAACCAAAAGCTCAAAAGCTTCGTAATGATGGGTCCCGACTGTTAAAATGTCTATGTTCCATATTAGAATTTAATATCTGGTGGACCGAGCTTTGCCAAAATATATACCAAATATATATATTTTGTAAATTGCATTTTTGACGAACATATTTAGATATATACCTATATTAATAAAAAATAAATAAAAATGATGAAATAATGTATCAAAATTTAAAAAACTGAATAATAATAACACAGATCCGATCTCAGGCTGTTTCAGTGCGACTGGACAACTTCCCAACTGAGCTATTGTCACTCTTGATAGCGACAGCTAAACATTACATTCCTATTCTAATGATATTTTATTGATTAGCTAAAAACACCGACAATACGACATTTTCTATAAATAAAACCTAGCTAGATCGAATTTTTGTCCGCGAAACCTTTTGTATACTAAATTTCATGAAAATCATTGGTGTCGTTTACGAAATGCTGAAAAATATATATATATATATACAAGAATTGCTCGTTTAAAGATATAAGATTTGTACTGAACTAATGGACCTGTATTGTTTCTTATCAGTTAAAATTTATTATCAATATTTTAAGCACTTTCGGACTTTTTAATATTTGAGTATTTCTTTTTATTATTCGTATAGTAAACAAAATAAAAAAGCGTTTTATAGTCAACACAAATGAATATTTTCCATGAGCACATTATTGATTGCAAGAACCGTCATGTCACCGTAGGGATATGTCGCAAACAGAATGCGACATCGACCGACGACTATTCACCGAGCACTAACAAATGAGGTATCGCTTATTCGTTTCAACGATTCCCTTTTGAATTTTGATCAAAAGTAATCTTGGTTGCTTACAAACCATAGTCTAAAAGCCCATAATCCTTTTTTGATGTTTGTCTTTTAAACAAACAACTAATTATATATTGATCATTAGTGTCCACTCATTTATCATTAAGAAAAATATCATCATCATCTCTCTCTTATTTATCGTCTCAGCTTTTATACGTCCCAATACTGGGCTTGAACCTCCTCCAAAATAGGAGGGAAACCGACCTTACTATTCCATGCTGGTCAGACAGGTTAGTATAGACTTTTATTTCGAGTGTGCCTTCTTTTGAATAGATGTTATATGCGTATTACATCCCTTAGTCATCTTTAACGACATCAACCGGTAAGATAGGCAGTGGTGAATTGTATTCTTACTCCGTCACCACACGGAAACGTGTACGAGCTGAAATTATTTATTAAACTTCGACTACAATGTCCATAGAAATGTTATAATCGCCACCAAGCCGCTCATAAAGACAAGATGACGTATACGCTCGAATATAAGTTTCTCGCAAGAGTGCTACTGTCTTTTCTCCTATAGCTCCCACAGCCGGTTTCACAGCTGGAATTGTATTCTTCACCTGTCACCGCATGGGCCGTTTTCATGTAAAGAGATCTTATAATAAGCTGCTTCTTCTTTAAAAAGAATAAATATCACTTTAGCCTAGTTCACATGCTGTGCTGTCAGCCGCAGCGGAACGAATCGACCGAATGGAACCAATTGTACGAGCGAGTCTTGCGAAACTCCAGTAATTTGGATATAATCGTTCACCAGAAACACGTTTAGCCGATTTGATTGGGATATTCACACGGTACGCCGTGTCAAATCCAGTTATAATTTTGTGATTCTGTGACAGTATGACGAGTTCGGTTATTAGAATAAGTCGTGCATGACGAAATACCATGGAATAAGACTGAAATACAGGTAAAATCAAACTATACTAAGGTTTAAAACTATGTAGGTACATCAATGCCTGAACAGTAGCAATGCGCTACTGTGCTTTCTTCTATGAACGAGAGAGCCCGTGATAAACATTGTGATAGGCAACGGTCTGGCTGTGTCTTTGATATTACAGATTGATCAAAATCAACAGTAACTGCTTACCCGCAAATGGACTACTTGCTCGTCACAAAAATCAAGAAGAAACTCACTTGTCTGTCACAAAAAAGCTATAAGATTAGATCACTTTGTGTTGTCTGCTGTCATATATAGTTAAAAAAATGCAGAAAATCCTTCTCATTTTTTACCAATATACATTGGTATATAGTATTTCCGTATAATAACGCAGTAAGGATGGAATATCCTATATCCTTCTTTTACGTGTGTCTTAAAAACACTAAAGTTTCATAAAAGCAACTAATATTATTGCAAAGGATTGAACACTAAATTTTCCCGTGTGGCGATGGGATGATAATGCAATTATCGCCACCTCTTGCCCGTGGAAGAAGTAAAAATCGGTTAAGGGGAGAGCGGGCAGCAGACCTCTCCTGAGAAAAGTATAACACCTCCCTGCGATCGCCAACCCGCTTGCCACGCAGTGCGATTACGCCAGTAGCCGAGGGGCTAATGGGATATATGAGGATATAACGAACAAACAAGAAATGTCCGCAACTCCCGGCATCTCCGCTACAGGCTCATTTTCGTAGCGGACCTGATAGCGTTGGTGTAGCGTTCGAAGAATCTCTGATACCACTTTCAGGCTTGTTTTCCTTGTCTCCTTCCCCTAACTTCTTATCTGTTGATAAATATAAATGTTTTATAAAATTTCTTTTTTGTTTGATTCTTTTGTCAAATTTCGTAATTTTTATCATACTTAATATTACATATGCGGCAATTTGTATGGATGTTTGTTACGCGTGAAAGCATAAAGTGTTGAACAGAATTGTATAAAAATAGCCACATAGATAGACCAATCCTTATGATACACTTAGGACACATAGAAACACATTTTATCGAGTGTTCTCTTGGTATCATTGTGAAATTTTATCTATTTTTATGAATCAAGTATATTCCACTGTTTTTTTTTTGTGGGTGGGTCGCGGTCGGCGCGCCTCCGTACCACTCCGTCCGGGGCGACAGAGGGGCTTAAGCACGCAAGTCCCGCGACCCACCCAAAAACCACGTCGCCTTCGTCGTTGGGCCGACCACTGGAGCAGCGTTAACTTGTCGTCAGTGGTCGGCCCGACGGAATACCCCTAATTGGGGTACCCTCCCATCGACCGACGCCCCCCCCTCGGGGAGGACGTCGGTCTTTCCTCACGCGGTCGGCCTCTCGGCGGGTGACGGACTAATCCCCGGTCACGTCACTCGCGGCCTCGGCTAGGGCGGCATAAGGCGCAGATAGTTGCGCCTACGCCGCCCCAATCGCCGGCGGCGGACCTCCCCATCGAGGCTGCGCTCCTCGCGCAGGCGATCCGCCGCCTCCTTCCGTGAGATCACCGTCTCGCAGAAGGCTGCGACTGCGTCCCAATTCCCGACGCTGTCAACCATCGCCCTAGCGATAGCCGGCAGCGTCAGGTCCGTACTGATGATTGCGACGAGTTCACAGCGCTGCACTGCCCAAGCCCCGCAGAAGTATATTCCACTGTACGGATATCATTAAAATTTCATCTTGAGAACGTTATTAAACGGGACGAAGCTAGTCTATACCAATAAATAAAATTGGAGTGTCTGTTTGTAATGCCAAAATAATAGGTCTTTTTCATGCTCACATGGTTATTTGCACTATACATGTCTAAAAATAACTTTATATTTTGTCTGTCTGTCTGTCCGTCTGTTTGTTCCGGGTAATCTTCAAAACGTCTGGACTGATTAAAAAAAAAAAATCTTTCACCAATTGAAAGCTATAATATCAGGGAGTAAACTAGGCTATATTTTATCCCGCTATTGCCACGGGAACGGGAACTACGGGGATAAGGCGATCGAAACCGAAGCGAAGCGAGGGCGGGTTGCTAGTATAATAATAAAGATTTGATTTTCTATTTTTCGCGATTCATAAAAGCGTTACCTACTCGTTCAGAATATCAATTATTCTTCTGTATTTTTCGTGTTTTGATCATTTCGCCCGTCAAAAACACTTTTCTTTGAACGTTATAAAGGTTGCTATCATTCTAATTTTCTATGTTACGTCATCGAGAAATATGGAAACCCTATTTGCGTATTGATATGAAATAGAACACAATTCCTATTGTCGTTTTCAATGTTCTTTGCGTCGATGACTTTTTTATTTCATCTTAAACATTTTTAGGATGTTAGGCAGCCTATATGCCTAAAGATCAACGAAGCATATCATATTTCGCGACTATAAAGCATTGTGGTTTGATATTAATCTGAGATCCATTGTTGGTAAGCGTACTGTGCCTTTGACTACAATATCTCGATAAGGCTGTCAAATAATATTGTTCACGAACGACGGGACGATTCCGATTTTACTACTGCTTAATCGTATTAATAAGTAATACTGAAAATGTTGAATAACCCCCGAGAGTACCTAACTGAAATAATAAAAAAAAAGTATTACATTCTCTTAAACAGGAATTATCAATTGTCTCTTAACGATTATACTGGAATGCGTGAAGCACTAAATCAAGTAATTATACGCCATTACATTATTTTGGAGCTGATACTCTTACACTGCTGGACCGATGTAAACCAAACTAGCTATGAACCTTCTACACAACTAACAGGCTTTCAAATGAAAAACCCGCATAGAAATCGGTCCATCCGTTTGAGAGTTACGATGCCACAGACTGACAGACACACACAGACAGAGACAGACTGACATAACGCCCCCTTTTTGCGTCGGGGGTTAAAAATAGTTACGAGTTGATAAGACTAGTAAAAATAAATGAATCGTAATTTAATTTTTCTTTTTTTAGGCCATTACATTCCATTATACAAAAAACTTTTGACCATAGTTACTATTTATTCGTAGATCGCGTATAAAATTGTCCTATATCAGAAGGTAACTCATGACAATCAGTACAAAAACTTGCCTTAGACCATACCTGATGATACTGCCCCACATGGACCTTTGCAATACCAGGGAAACAGTCAACCGTGAAAACAATGCTCTGCTTAAATCTCGTTTCAATAAGGATATCTTTTAGATATCGGCTCAGTCGTCGTATCGCATAATATGAAAGAGCTTATTGCATTGTATGAATTCCAAATGCATTGCCTTAAAAGCAAAGACTACGTGACATAGATACGTACGCCCTGACTCATAGAGTCGAATTGAAAGTGCTTTATGTTTCAGATTCTAATTAGTATTGTATTAACAATGGTAGCTTCAATGTAGATTGCGAGGGTGATCCCGATTGTCACGTGGCGTTAACGCCACGCTTCGGGACACCATTTTAATTAACTACAATTTTTTTTTTTTTTTGCGTGACTTAGTTGTTAGCCTCAGATGGCTGTGACAATTTTACCCGGACTGGTGAGCGCTGAGGGCTCTCAACCCGCCAACTACAAATAAAAATGCGGATACATATGTGTACATTTTTGTAACGAAACCATAGTGCGATTTAAAATTTGTACAACGCCATCTAGTGCGCTTAAAGTAAATTTTTACCTATAATGAAAATAAATGTTTATTGAATAAAAATCATCATTTTCTTGGAAAAAAATCGTAATATTATTTTTATTAACGTGCTATTTTAGTTCCTGTCGTAATCTGTTCTTTTATGCATATACACTTCTATAAAATAATGTATGTTCTATAAAATAATGTATAATTCTCTAACTTTCCAACATAAGTATACCATACCTACTTACAGTACTTTCACGTGCGAAAACTGGACAATCGCTTTTTATAGGTGTTTTATTAGTTTCAGATGTATATTTATTTGTTTGTGTTACAGACTCCTAGGAATTGGATCTTGACCCACTTTCAACAGTCAGATTTCATTTAAAATATGTTAATTTAACAAGGACCAATGTCGATAAAATAATTTAAATAGCTTATCTCATTATCATCATCATCATTACAGGATTACAGATTTCTTTATAAAATATATTTTGTAGCTGAGATTTAGTCTTAGCTCGATAGATGTCGTTATTTCTGTTTGCTAGATCATACTTTCTTAACCGATCCTTTTGATTTGAACTGCGTAGAAGTGAGTGTGTGAGGGAGACGTAGCGACGCTATGTTAGGTCGTAGGCAACTGAGCGTTGAACTAATATCATTTCTTTATAATATTTTAAATAATAGTAGAAATCGTATTATTTTATTCAATACTTTACATATTAGTTCCTGTCGTAATCTATTTTCTACAAGTTTAAATGAATAAATCATATATACTTGTAGAAAATAATTTCGAAGTTTCACATCTGCCAGGCGTCCTGAGCGACGGCTTAGTTTTTTTAATTCGTGCCTCCTCCCCAATTGAAGAAAAATTAACTTACGATACCACGCTAGTCAGACAGATTAGTATAGGGTTTTATGTCACGTATCCTTTTACGTATGATGACGGAGTAAGAATACAATTCACCAGCCATCAGTGCAAGAGAAGGTAACCTCGAAATAAAACCGTATACCAACACATATGACCGGCATGGCATAGTAGGTCAAATTCCAGTTATAAAGGAGGAGGCCCGAGCCCAATAGTGGGGTATATATGGGCTGAGAGATAATGATATCTATTAGTCGACTTTTACGCCACCCAAGATAGAGCGTGCTGAACTGTACTCTTAGGGTGCCTTCAAATTTGGCGCAAAGTGCCGCGCGGTGACAGCGCGTCTGCAGCGCTGCCACCGCGCTACTTTGTAAATCTATATAAATAAACAACGCGCGGTTGTAGCGCTACACCCGCGCTGCAACCGCGCATCAATTCAGAGATCGACTAGTGATGCGCTCACGTATTTTTTTACAAGTAGAGCAGAGTTTCTTCGTTCGAGTCCATCGTGAAACTATGTCCTACACTACGATTCTCAAACCTAGCGACAGCAGCGCGGCTGCAGCGCTGCAGACGCGCTGCCACCGCGCGGCACTTTGCGGCAATTTTGAAGGCGCCCTTAGTCTGTCACCGAGAAATGTATAGAATTTTATTATAGTATGCTCATCTTTGTTGTAGCATATAAATGAACAAAAACCTATCGTGCTAACAAAGTGAAAGAAATACATAGTACATTTTTATTTATTTATTTAAGACAACACTCTGCACTAAGGAAATAATCCTTGTATTGCGGGGGACTTACAAACATATAATTAACGGACACAAATTACATCCAGACTCAGAACAACAATTTGTGGATCCCACAAAGTGTTGTCCCGCGTGGGATTCGAACCCCCGACACTGGCGCTGTAGGTCGCTATCTTAACTACTACGCCATCTGTGCAGTCAAAACATTTATATTAGTGTACCCGTTGCTCTATATAAAAATAATGCCTCCAGATACTAGATGCGATTGGATACTACAGGCAACATTTTGAAAAGTAGACGAATGGAATCCAATGTATACAGCAACAATATTTTTCCATAGATGTACATTTGTAAACTACATTTGGCATCATATAGCATAAGTATTTTATGTATTCTTGGGTTTCGTAAAACGGGAAAGAAAATAAAATGTTCGTCGTCTTTGATATTTTTGATGATTTTAAGCTATTGCATAGCTCTTATCGCGGGCTGCGCGGCAACCGAATCAAGAAATTCCGTAACGAAAATAAAACTTCACACCCCCCCGTACCATGTAGCTCCGGACGAGTGACACATGGTAGGCGGGTGGCGGCGGCTCGGCTAAGCGTACCGTCGTCGACATTCTGCGTTCGTCCGTCTCGGTGCGCACACGTGCCACCGCTTTGCGTAGCGTACGTCAAAAAGTGTTTTCGGCGCGTTTTCTAACGGCCCCAACGATTTTCAGCGGACGACAGTGGTAATCCAAACCGCCTTTATTGTTATACATTTTCTTTTTTTTTGGTAAATTCTCAGCAACATACTCCAAGTTTGTAATTTTACACAAAAGATGAAGGTAATCGGAAATTTTTAATTTTGCTCAAAGCCCAAAACCGATTTGTATTGGCCTCTATTATGTAGGACTACGGATTGTAGGGTGAAAAGTAGATACGTTACTGCTTGGAAGAATGGAAGTGACAAAAAATTACACATGTCTATGTATCATTGGTATTTTTTTCGTTTTAAAACAATGTCCA
Organism: Lymantria dispar; assembly: GCA_032191425.1. Classification (NCBI taxonomy): domain Eukaryota; kingdom Metazoa; phylum Arthropoda; class Insecta; order Lepidoptera; family Erebidae; genus Lymantria; species Lymantria dispar. The sequence goes on along the minus strand of CM063468.1, from coordinate 8,118,864 downwards.
AAATAGATTTATGAGCTTCTCGGCTTTGTAAATTGTTTTGCAATTGTTTTAAGAACGCTATCACACGTCACCGGTAAGTGGGTTGGACCTTTGTATGTAAATTGAAATGACAGTTACGAATATGGATCTACCAAAAATAATAAATGTAATAATGTTGTATTGCATATCTAATGTGACCATACGTCCCGTTTTGAACGAAACAGGCCTGTTTTCAGGTTGTTTGCAAGCAGCATAAATGTTTATTTTTCATACTGATCGGCTTTTTTTTAGATTTTAACCCATAGTTTTGCCTATTCCTGCAAAAGTTCACATATCTTTGCTTTTTTAAGCTTTTAATATTTAGATATATTTCTAATACAAAAAATATAGAGATCGTTGTTCAAGCGTCCCGTTTTGATGTGAAAAAATATAGTCACATTATGCCTATTGTTGATTGATGATTGCAGTAATATTGTTATTGTCCATTGTAGAGTGTTAAGGCTGCTATTTGGCCATCCATCCATCCATGTCTATTATTAGATATAGCCATCGTTATGTAGTATACAATACTGGCTGGATGGATTTATGACTATCAATTAGCGTTTCTCAGACGATTGCTGCTGTCTTTTCTCATGTATTCCTTAATAGATATTTGCAATACTCATGGATGGAAAAGGTGGTGATGCGGTGTGGTATACCTCTCGTGCTTAGCGCGATTTACAAACGATTGAAGCAAATTAAATTAAGGTAATTTGTATTCGCTCGGGTCACAAGTATTCATTTCATAGCACAGTCGGGTACTAGTTATCTATACCAATAAATAAAATTGGAGTGTCTGTTTGTAATGTCAAAATAATAGGTTTTTTTCATGCTCATACGGTTATTTGCACGACACCTATGCCTAAAATACAGATTAAAAAAATTTTGTCTGTCTGTTTGTTCCGGGTAATCTTTAAAACGGCTGGACCGATTTCAAAAATTCTTTCATTAATGGAAAGCTGTACTATCAGGGCGTAAACTAGGCTATATTTTATCCCGATATTCCCACGGGAACGGGAACCACGCGGGTAAAACGACTAAAACCGAAGCGAAGCGAGGGCGGGTTGCTAGTGTGAATATATATACATACTAGCAACCCGCCCTCGCTTCGCTTCGGTTATAGGTTATAGTCGTTTTACCCGCGTAGTTCCCGTGGGAATACCGGGATAAAATATGGCCTAGTTTACGCCCTGATATTATAGCTTTCCATTGGTGAAAGAATTTTTGAAATCGGTCCAGCCGTTTTGAAGATTACCCGGAACAAATAGACAGACAAACAGACAAAAATTTTTTTATTGCTATTTTAGGCATAGGTGTCGTGCAAATAACCGTGTGAGCATGAAAAAAGCCTATTATTTTGATATTACAAACAGACACTCCAATTTTATTTATTGGTATAAATGTACTTCTATCGAAATAAATTTTACGTCTCGTCCTTTTAAAAACGAACATGGTTGCACTGGTTAAAGCAAAATTCTATTGATTACACGAGTACCTATTACACGTTGAATTGAAATTGTTTCGTGCAAACGCGATCAAGTCCCGTTAATCCGATGACCATGAGCGCTGTAAAGTGTACGAAACGTCGTGAAATTAAAAAAAACAAACAAGCAAGCAACAAGCAAATACGATAAAAGCCGAAAAATAAGTTTTATTATAAAAAAATATTTTGTTTGCTTCTATAAAAAAGAAAGTGGTTCAAAGTTAACTATTTAGCTATGAAAATTTCTTTAACAAAAAATAAAAAAAAAATGCGTAATAAGTAGTTTTGTAGTTATCGCCTTGTATTTAGTAACCAGTATTCATCTCAATAAATCATTACTAATATTATAAACTTACACTACTAACAAACTTACTTTCGCATCCTTACTAATATTAAAAATGCGAAAGTAAGGATGTTTGTTTGTTTGTATGTTTGTTACGCTTTCACGCTTAAACTACCGAACCTATTTCAAAAATTCTCTCACTAATGGAAAGCTATAATATCAGGGAGTAACATAGGCTATATTTTATCCCGGTATTTCCATGGGAACAGGAACTACGCTGGTAAGGTGACTCAAACCGAAGCGAAGCAAGGGCGGGTCGCTATTAGGAGTTAAAATTATATCATATAAATTTGTAGGTAATACTATTACCATCATCTTAGCGCGTAGAAGTCTCACTGTTAGGCTCGGGCTTTCTCAGGCAAATTGACCTGCCATACCGCGCTGGTCAGACGGGTTGGCATAGGGTTTTATGTCGAGTTTTCCTTCTCTTGCATAGATGTTATCTGCTTAGTCGTCTTTTAAAATACCCTCGGAAAGGGAGGGGGTGAATTATATTGCTTATGCTGTCACCACACGGAAATTCACCGCATGATTTAGTTTAAAAAAAAAGTTAAAACGAGAATGCAAAAACATGATTCACAAATCGATTTAAAAGCAGTAACTTCACAGGCGTCTGATTTAATTAGCTTGATTGAGTTGATTTCCACAACTCAACGACGGGGGGGTTAGTTGTTAGTTAAATTGCATCCCCGAGGAAACTTAAACTCTCTACTTAAGTACTTATATAAATAAGTTATCTATTGGCATTGTGCAATAATTTAAAAGAGAATTATTTAGTGCATGGTTAACTTCAATTGCAAATTTATTGAAGAGTATCGGATTGCCATCGAAGATAAGGCATCGGTCCCGGTAGCTCGATCAATTTGAGGTGAGGATAATACACAAGGTTATGGATGTTACTTATCTCCCTTAATTTCCCGTGGAGGTCGCGATGTTCGCTTTAAGGCTCTACAGAAGTGGATGGCGTAACTATTCTGTAAAATTTAGAGGCGATTGGATGACGGATTAAAAGAAAATATCAACATATATCGAATATCTAGAAAAAAAAACAGATGGTATAAAAATTATAACGCCCTGCATTAAAGAAATGATCCTTGTATTGTGAGGACATCACAAATGTACAAATTAACGTACACAAATTATACCAAGACTCATAACAAAGATTTGTTAAACGCACATTATATTGTTCTGCTTGGATGGAAATCAATCTCACGACATTTGCTATTGTAGTTGGGTATCTTAATTCCTACGCTATCTGTGCAGAATTGCTTATACTTTTTTTTTTTTTTTTTTTTTGGGTGGGCCATGGTAAGCGCACGGGCGGCCCTGTCCGCCCGGGGCGACGAAAGGACGGCGCGCGGGCCCATAACCCACCCGTACCCGTCACCTCGTTGTTTGTTGGGCCGACCACCGGAGTAGATGTGACTTGTCATCAGTGGTCGGCCCGACGGAATACCCTTTCGGGTAACCTCACGTCTCGACGTACTGGGACGTCGGTCGCCATCGCGCGGTCAGCCTCTCTGCGGATGACGGACAATTCCCCGGTCCGATCACCCGCGGCCTCGGCTAGGGCGGCATTAGGCGCAGATACTCGCGCCTGCGCCGCCCCAGTCGCCGGCGGCGGAACGTGTCGCCGAATAGGAGCTCTACTCGCACACGATCCGCCGCCTCCTTCCGAATTGCTTATATTGAATGCGGTTTTGATATATACGTACATATAAACATATTAGAACGAATATTAAAAGATCGCCGATCTGATGAAGTCTGGAATCAATGACGAGAACGGCGCCACTGGCTTATATCAACATCTTGATTCTTAATTGCGATAAGCGTCAGAGTTATCCCACTGTCTGTCAATGTAGTTCGGCCTTAGTAGACAGCGGGCGTAATCATTTCCTTGCCGTTAACAGAAATAGTCCATATAAGCGTGTGTGTGTGTGTACCCATGTCTGTCATCATTGCCCTGAACATGTGGCTTGATCGCTTCTCATCATCGCTACTATAAGTAGATAATTATCACATAATTAGTGTTAGTTTATTTCTATAATAGTGCTATGAAAATGCTGTACTAATTTTCGTGTATGAAAGATTAATGTATTAAGAATACCAGCAAAAACACTGTGTGAACAGTTTAATCTATTTGATTAGGTGACTCGAAAGGTGTGGTTGAGATCAGGCGACGAAATTGTTGAAAATGGGACGTGGGGATTGAAGGCGAGAGATTTTACATGAAAGAAAAACACAATTTCCAAAAACTATTAATGTAACTTTCCGTGTGGTGACGGAGTATGAATACAATTCATGATTACCTTTCTTGCCCCTGCGTATCGTAAAAGACGACTAGGGGATTAAATATACTTAAAACATCTATGCAAGTGACGGGCAATTCGAAATAAAACCCTATACCAACACGCCTGACCACGGCTGTGATATAGTAGGTCAATTTCCCTCCCATTATGAGAGGAGTAAAAGTAGATGTAGTGACAAGGATTGAGAAAGGTATGTTAAGTTGGTTTGATCATGTAGAGAGAATTAATGAAAGGAGACTAACATAGAGAATTTATAGGGCAAATGTGAACGGAATTGTTGGAAGGGGAAGACCAAGGCGGATGTTTCACTATCAAATCGGGGACGTTATTAAGAAAGGCCGGTTTAGAAGTACCCTAAACCGAAGAACATGCATGAAGAGGGTAATGAATGTGGAGGAGGCAAAAGTGCTATGTCAAGATCGTAGCAACTGGAGGGAAGTGGTCTCTGCCTATCCCTATGGGAAAAAGGCGTGAATCTATGTATATATGTATGGAAGGAGGCTTGAGCCTTGAGCCCATCAATGGGTCGTATATGAGCTGAAATGATAATGATATTGTCTTAATTATCAATAGTTACATTACATTTTCTTTACTTGGCAGTAGTAAGCAAATAAAATAGACACGCGCGACATCCGAGATGCATCCAATGTTTTATAGGACATTCTTACTCATTATTATAAAGAAGGGCTTGATTTAATGTTTCTTGTTAAGTTGCTGAGAATTGCGTTTGAGCCTCCTCCACAATAGGAGGGCTTAGACGGGTCCGTATAGGGTTTTATTTCGCGATTTCATTCTCTTCTTCTTATATGTAATATAAGTTATATGTAAGTTATATACGTAAGTTATATGTAACTTCTCTATATGTAAAATATATCCCTTCTTTTATGAAACACACGGGCGATATAGCTAGGTGGTGGTGAATTATTAAGGCGTTGTAAATGGGAAAAGTCTGTACAAAACAAAACACTTAAGGGTCGTGAGTGAAAAAAGAAATCATATTACATTATGACTGTTGAGATTCGTCAAGCTCCGAAACTCAATAAGTCAAAAAATATATACAATATTATATTTGCGAGGAATATTGGCGTCCTCAAGAAATCCATTAAAAATGATGTTTGTGTATGTAATGAAATGATAGCTATTTCTGTACAAATGTAGCGCGTGAAATATAAATGGAAACTACCAATGGGAGGGCTCAACGAAATTTACTATTGGTCAGCCTTTTGGGTAGTTAATCTTGTTTATACGGAGACCCTTTTGTAAATTATATTATGTACACATAATGTTATATATATATATATATATATATATATATATATATATATATATATATATATATATATATATATATATATATATATATATATCAATTTATACGGATATATCTGTGTGGTAAATTAGTTTTTTTTATTGGTGGCAAGCGATAAAAAGAACTAATTCACCACGGACGAACCCCAACTAGGTGGACTGACGACATTCTCAAAGTCGCAGGGAATCGTTGGATGCAAGTGGCGCAGGACCGTTCCGAGTGGCATTCTCGTGGGGAGGCCTATGTCCAGCAGTGAACGTCTGTAGGCTGATGGATGGATGGATGGATTGGTGGCAAGCGATCAAACATCGCACCTGATGGTAAGTGATACTGTCGTTCATGGACATTTGCTAGGCGGTTGCTTTCCGTGAATGAAGAAGTTAGTTAATACTAAAAGCATCACCAAAACCCGCCACATGCAAACATCCTTAGAAAGTCGGGCTGTCGACTTTTTCGCTCACCGAACCAACTGCAGTAGGTAACAAATTGCTACATCTCTGACTTCCGGACTGGCACACAGCTGTAGACAGACGACTGTCGATAGTGAAACATATCATCATCATCTCAGCCCATATACGTCCCACTGTTGGGCTCGGCCCTCCTCCATAATAGAAGAGTAATTGACCTACTATACCAGGCTGGTCAGACGTGTTGATATAGGATTTTATTTCGAGTTTTTCTTCTCTCGCATAGATGTTATATGCGTTTTATATCCCTTAGTCGTCTCGCACGATCACCCACGGGTAAGATAGGTGATGAATTGTATTCTTACTCCGTCACCACACTTACATATAAGGGTGCTTACATATAGTTTTTAAAATTTGTCTGATATTCCGATTTAAGAAGAGTGACGCGCGCAACCGTCTAGACTCTTATCTATAGACCAATTATCTTTCCACTTTACGGCCCGTTCACGACCTTGCCGCTGTGAGCGGCGGCTAAGCGCGGAGCAGCGCACAGTGGGAAAATCGCGTATGTTTCGTCGCAAAACTCCGTATCTCAGTTGTGTCGAAACTAAATGAGCTGTAATTTTGCACACATATACTTGAATGTTTGAAGTTTAAAGGAAACAACTTTGATTTTAAAAAATCTGTTTATAAATTAATTAAAAAAATATAATTAAAAATACATGAATTATATAAGAAAAAAATACAACATCATCATTATCATCTTGCTCTTATCCCAATTACTTGGGGTCGACGCAATATGTCATCTGTTTTGACATACTTCAAAAAGTTTCGGCAATGACTTTTATGACCAGCCGCCTGCCTGACGTCAACCCATCCTTGGGAATGTAATCGTTGACCCAAATGGTACCAGATGGAGTTGGTCCGGGTCGATCTAGGTCTAATCCCCGAACAGTGGGGAGACGTCGGTCGAGGAGAGGTACTCCTCAAGGGGTATTCCGTCAGGCCGACCACTGACGACAAGTCACCCTGCTCCGGTGGTCGGCACAACGAGGAAGGCGACGTGTCACGGGGACGCGCGCACCGCCCCTCTGTCGCCCCGGACGGAGCCAGGCGACGGATGCGCTGACCGAAGAAAGTCTGCGACTCTGCCTTGCGGTTCATAGGGAATTGGCCATATCATAAGTGTTGCAAAGGTCCATGACCGGCAGTTATCACTAACAATTAGGATTAGCGCTAAAAAGGAACAATAAAACTAGGAGTTGATAAAAATTAAGGCAAAATTCATCTGGAAAAGAGTTCAGTCTTCTACTATTTATGTATGTCTCGTGGTCATGCTATGCACTGCCGTATCTTATCGTAAGATGTATTTACGATAGAAGCGGTAGAGAACGAATTGGATACAAAATGATAAATGAATTAAAAAAAGACAATCCCACTGAGTTTCTTGCCGGATCTTCTCAGTGTGGTCGCATTCCGATCCGGTAGTAATTTAAGTTAAAATGTAAAAGAATGACAATATGTAAGTGCCCCCGCGGGTTTTTACATTAAATGATTTGAATTTAATATTTTAAGATCGTTTTCACCGACTACTATAAATTTTAAATTACGCCCAAGGAAAACTAATATTATTGATGTTAATTGAAGTTCAAAATAATTTAAGTTTTAAGTAGAATCTAAGGCGACATTAGATTTCATGTGTCATTTATATTACCTTCACTGTCACCAAAAATTTGGGGTGATTGGTGGAAACGGATGTTAAATCATTACTACAGGGAATTTATCTAATATCTTAGTAAATAATAAATATTGTGTAATAGTGATAATAAATTGCGTACACATATTAGATATACATATATATCAATCATCATCATCTTGCTCTTATCCCAATTACTTGGGGTCGACGCAATATGTCATCTGTTTTGACATATTGCAAAAAGTTTCGGCAACCGTTATGACCGGCCGCCTGCCTGACGTCAACCCTCCTTGGTAATGTAATCGTTGACCCAAATGGTACCAGATGGAGTTGGCCCGGGTCAATCTAGGGCTCTTAGTCGTCTTTTACGACACCCACGAGCAAAGCAAGGGTTGGTAGTATTCGAAGGCGCTACCACACAGCACTAAAAAAATACAACATATGCTTGTTTAATTTACATAAAATGGTAGAACATAGTAATAACATATTATAAACGTATACTACACTACTACTGCATACTATATGTAGTAAAATGGCAGACCAAACTAGAAAAAAAAATTGAAAATAAAACTACTTTTACGGATTATATCGCGTTTGTATTAATTATTTATATATGTATTATACATTAATTTATAAATTTTATTCCATTACAACGACTTTCACATGAAACGGTTTTGAGACGGCTTTGTATGGGGCTTTACCAGCGTGCGCTGCTCGGCACGCCGCGCCGCTCGCCGCTAAGACCAAAGTCGTGGCCAGGCCGTTAGAGTAGGTTCTGTAAAGCTTATGTGTTAAGAAATACATCCACGCAATGCTCAGCTTTGAACTAAAATCTAATCATAGTAACTTGAAACAATAGAAAATACCTATCTCTGATATTACGCCTCTTCGTGGATAAATCGTAAATCAAATTAAATCAATTGATTATATCTCTAAATCGATTCTCATAACGTGACTTGTATGTTTCTGAAGGGCGGAAATAGTTCGAGTATTCTCGTAACGTCCCTTTCGAATGTACCTATACTTATATCCTTACTAATATTATAAATGCGAAAGTAAGTTTGTTTGTTTGTTACGCTTTCACGCTTAAACCATCGAACCGATTTCAAAAATTCTTTCACCAATGGAAAGCTATAATATCAGGGAGTAACTTAGGCTATATTTTATCCCGGTATTCCCACGGGAACGGGTACTACGCGGGTAAGGCGGCTGAAACCGAAGCGAAGCGAGGCTGGGTTGCTCGTATATAATAAAATTGTAGAGGTCGAATATCTGTGCATAGAAAAAAAAACGCTAAAAACCGAATCAAGTTAGAAGTGAAATAGAACACATCTAGATTTTTTCTAATTTCTTGTTTTTCTGTCTGCTTGTACGGGCTAATCTCCGAATCTATTGGACCGATTAAAATGAAATTTTGCATACCTTACATCCTCAATCAACATTTAGGATACTTTTAATCATAGAAGATTAAAGAGTTCCCGTGGGATATTTAAACACTAGTTACTTGCATAACTTAGTACACAACCTACTTATACTCGTTCCAACCATTTATTTTACTTTTGACACATGCTTTAGGACGCAACTGTTTCATTAAACGCAATTATTAACTTTGAAACGAGTGAACAGAGAAATATATAAACTGCCCAATAATATTTATATATCTTAATTATTACCCACTAAATACATTAATATGCCTTAATATGTATGGAATGATTGGCATTGAGCCAAGTTTCATCTGTGAAAACGACATTCGACCAGTCTTCTATTTTCTTCGCTTGTCTTAAAACTTCACAGCGAGACAAGGCTATATCACCACGTTCCATTAAAATTTTTCTTTTGTCGGATTTCTTATACAAGAACCCGATTTGGTGCAGCACCTTTGACAAAGAAGATTTTTGACCACGAAACAAGCCACAATTTCGTAGAGACGCTACTAATTTTTTCAAAGTAGGAATCTCTTTGCTTGTGTAAGAATTGTATATATGACGACGAATAGCATCAGTATCAAAACTGTCAATTGCTGTCACTTTACGGGGCTGACGTTTTTTCTTAGGCGTAGATAGCTTGTTCTGTTCAATACCACTACTACCATAGGCTTCTTTAGTGATTTTCGCCACCGTTGGAGCACTAATACCTAATGCTGTTGCAACACGGTCTCTAACTTGGTTTACTGGTATAAGGAATCCGCCATTGCGGCTTTCCTTTTCAAAAAATTCACAAAGCCGCAGCACTAACTCTCTGGATTGTCTTTTAAGCACCATACCTTTCGGCATTTTGCAAGTAAAATCTTACTGGGAGGAACGATACGCTCAACTCAATCAAAGTAAGAACAATGAAATCAATACGGTGGAATATAAATACTCAACACAGCGTATGAAAAATATGAAAGAGCACTCAGCGAACAGAAATGTGACTAGCACGGGAGTCTTGTTGCGAGTGACAGACAACACAACAAAATGGCGTCGCCGGCGCGCCGTTCAGTGTTGCCAATTCGGCTTAAAAAAAAAGGGGTAGGCTGGATGAGAAAATTAGTGATTTACTACCGCAGACGAGGGCGCCATTGTCTCTAAGTAAAGTTTGGAGCAGCGGACCCCGCTTAATGGAAACATGCTTCATAAAGTAGTTATTTTTTATTTTGCAAAGTACAAAGTAAAATATTTTGGGAGGACTGAATTAGTGGGTATGCAAAAATTAATGTGCCCAAATAACAAATATATTTACAGAAGTGAAGTTTTTAAATAATATGAAATATGTATTTAAGCAAAAATAAAATATCCGTGTTAAATCGATTAAAAGTTCTTCCTGACTAAAATCGATTATTACAAAACATAGTATCCGTAATACATTGGTACAACACTAATTGATCAGAATTCGACCTGCCAAAAGTAAAATAAATGGTTGGAACGAGTATAAGTAAAGTGATTTCTACGCGGGCGAAATCGCGGGGAAAAGCTAGTATATATATCTGTATATAATATATATACATTTGAAAGCGAACGGCCCAATAATTGTTCGTCCAAACGTTTTCCGTCGTCAAATATTGGAAATTAATTCAACTAATTGGGAATCAGGCGATACTTTCATTAGCATTTTCTATACTGGTTCGAATAGCGTTCGGTCACGTTCGACGGATATCGATCGATGCCGACACATAATCGTTACTTTTTACCTTGGTTATCGGTTCAATATTATTGTCACAAGCTATTTGAACGAGTATCTTGATGATGACTCGGACTGGCAATGAGCAGCTCCTCATACAGGAATTTCCTCATTATTACAATGATAGAAATTACGCACATGTTTATTTTTTTTATTGTTGCTACTATAATTGTAAAGTGTAGCGTGTTTTGCCAAACGATTTTTTTTATTGGATCTGTGTTTTATGTTTATGGAAAATGGTATTGGTCATGCTCACTGAAGGGTCTGCTAGCGGTAGCTATGAGGAGCGGGTCACTCCCTTCCCTCCATTATGGTTGAGGGGAGTGATGGCTGCTCTAGTAGTTAACTCGTGATCGGGTGCCGCTTGCGGGATCTGGTCAAACCATAATTTTCTCATTACACTTGTGATTATTATTATATTTGTGAACTATATTTTATAATATTTCGAATGGCATTACACTGGAACTATTAATAAGCATGTTGTAAGATGTAATTTTATTTAAAAGAAATTAGAAAAATAAATAAAAAATAGACAATCCCGCTGTGTTTCTTGCCGGATCTTCTCAGTGCGGTCGCGGTCCGATCCGGCGGTAATTATAACTTTAAGAAAATGTAAAAAAAAATGTCAATATGTAAGTGCCCCCGCGGGGTTTATACATAATAAATGATTTGAATTAGAATTTGAATCCTTATGGTGGCAGAGTTAGAATACAATTCACCACTCCCTATCTTACCCGTGGATGTCGTAAAAGATGACTAAGGGATATAATATGCACAAAATCTGTGCAAAAGAAAGAGAACTCGAAATGAAACCCTATACCTACATGTCTAACCAGCATGGTATAGTAGGTCAAATTCCCTCCCATTGTGGAGGAGGCCCGAGGCCAACAGTGGATCGTATGTGGGCTGCGATGATTTGAACGAGTATTTCGCTCGTGAAGTTACGAACAGTTAATATATCCATTCATTCATCAGATTATTGGACATATTTCATCACATCGGCTCGTAGACGTCCCATTGCTGGGCTTCGACCCGCCTTTTCAATAAGAGAAAAATTATGTATGTAACTCGCTAGTCAGATGGGTTGATACATGGTTTTATTTCGAGTTTTTCTTCTCTTACATAGATGTTATATTACATCTTGTCTGATGACGCCCTAGCAGAGCCTGCGGGTGATCGGACCTGGGATTTAGTCCGCCACCCGCAGAGAGGTTAGCCTCGAGACGGCGATCGGCGTCCCGGGGGGACGTCGACAGGAGAGAGTACCCCCCTCGGGGTATGCCGTCGGGTTGATCACTGAAGTTAAGGAACTCTGCACCGGTGGTCGGCCCAACGACGAAGGCGACGTGCTATATGGGTGGGTTACGGGTGTGCCTACCGACCCTCTGTCGCTCCGGACGGAGCCGGGCGACGAGTGTGTCGGCCCTAACCCACCCCAAAAAAAAAAGAAGCATAGATATTATATGCATATTAAATCTTCATCGTCTTTTTCGACACCCATGGACAAGAAAGAGGGGCTGGTGAATATTATTGTTTTTCTGTTATCGAATGAAAATTTTTAGGCTTTCTTTAAATGGGATAATACTATAATCACAATCTATAGCAGTCGGATTGATGATTGCATTTATTACGAGTATTTTCCTGGTACCTAAGGCGGTTTCTACGACTTCAATGGGAAAGTCAAGAGGTGGTGACATTGTATTTTAAACCCATCTCCGTGAGGGGTACATTAGATCGTCGGGCCGACCACTGATGACAAGTAACCCTGCTCCAGTGGTCGGCCCAACGACGAAGGCGACGTGGTGTTCGGGTGGGTTGCGGGTGTTGCGTGCTTGAGCCCCTCTGTCGCCCCGGACGGAGTGGCGCGGAAGCGCGCCGACCGCAGCCCACACCAAAAAAAAAAGGGGTACATTAGATACCATTGATAAAAAATGTAGTGATTTGCAGCAATTTATTTGTTATAAAATGCTATAATACATACTTATAAAATGTTTTGTCAAAAATATTTTTAAATGTTTTTGGCTTCTATAGTGTACCTGAGTAATATACAAATGAAATAAAATATTATTGCGGCTTTTATCGTATTTCTATTTGAATTTTACGTAGGCAACGTTTTTAAAGCTTTTCAACGCTCATGACGAACAAAATTATCTGTTTTATTTGTAAATGAATGTCTACATAAAATAAAATTAATAAAAGGAAATATACAGTGGATTTACCAAAGGTTTAAATATGAAAAATTGTTAAATATACGAAGAAAAATGTCCTTAATGAAATGTTTCTTATTTCCAGCACTCTGGTGCCGTGGAAGCTGTTCCGTGAAGAACTAAACAACGTGCATCCTATATCATCTGGATTGGAGACGAGAGCGTTGAAAACAACTATAGATCTGACGTGCAATGAGTTTATATCCAATTTTGAGTTCGACGTCTTTACAAGGTAAAGTAGATATAGCAAAAAATTGTTACAAAATGTCATCATGTCAGCTCATATACGTCCCACAGCTGGGCTCGAGCCTTCTCCACCATAGGAGAGAAATTGACTTACTTTTTTTTTGGGGTGGTTTATGGTCGGCGCACTCCTCGCACCACTCCGTCCGGGGCGACAGAGGGGCGTAAGCACGCACACCCATAACCCACCCGTATAGCACGTCGCCTTCGTCGTTGGGTCGACCACTGGTGCATAGTTCCTTGACTTCAGTGGTCGACCCGACGGAATACCCCGAGGGAGTACCCTTTTCCTGCGACGTCCCCTACTGGGACGCCGATCGCCGTCGCGAGGTTAACCTCTCCGCGGGTGCCCGGACTAAATCCCCGGTCCGGTCACGCGCAGCCTTTTCTAGGTTCGCGAGGCTAACCTCTCCGCGGGTACTCGGACTAAATCCCGGTCCGGTCACCCTTAGCCTCTGCTAGGGAGAAATTCACCTACTAAGCCACGTTCGTCAGACGTGTTGCCATAGGGTTTTATTTCGAGTTTTCCTTCTCTTACATAGATGTTATATGCATATTGCAGTTCTTAGTCGTCCTTTACGACACGCACGAGCAAGAGAGGGGGCGGTGAATTGTATTCTTACTTCGTCACCACACGGATAATGTTACGAAATGCTTAATTATAATTCCATTCAATTCTAATTGAGCGAGAAAGTGACAGCGCCGTGCAATACGCGCAATTCTGTCTTAAGGTAAACCACATTTTTTTGATGAAATATATTTACGAACAATAACATCAATGCTGTTCTGAATGGCAAAGAAGTAGAAAAAAGAACTGACAAAATTTTATCATTATACCATTCATCATCATCATCGCAGCTCACTGTTGGGCTTGGGCCTCCTTCACAATGGGAGGGAATTTGACCTACTATACCACACTGGTCAGACGTATTGGTATAGGGTTTAGATTTCGAGTTTTCTTTCTCTCGCACAGATGTTGTGTGGATATTATATCCCTTAGTCGTCTTTTACGACACCGAAGTGCAAGAAAAGGGGCGGTGAATTGTATTCTTACTCAGTCACCACATGAAGAATAAGACATAATGAATAATTATAAATGCTATAATTTCAGATTATTCCAACCATGGAGCACTCTGCTCCGTAACTGGCAACTCTTGGCTGTGACGCATCCTGGTTACGTGGCGTTCCTTACTTACGATGAAGTCAAAGCGCTACTACAAAAATACATTCATAGGCCTGGCAGTTACGTCTTTAGGTGAGACATCTTTATTTCTTGTATCGTAATTTATAGTGTTTAAATTGAAGTATATATGTATATTAAAGTGTATATTGAAGTAGGAAAAACTAGCTACAAATTGAAGTTTGTATGTATGCCTTTTGTGGTAGGACCACACTGGCGACAGTCTTCTGTCTATAGCCGCGGGCCAGTCCGTTCGCCATAGTACCACGCTCTCGCAGAAAATCGATATCGTAGTTGTAGCAATTTGTTATTGCACTTCGTTCGGTGAGCGAGAGAGACGGAAGCCCTATTTTCTGAGGGTATTTGCGTGTGGTGGGTTTCTTTCTACACTGTCAGCAAAGTTCTATAAACGGCATCATCACTTACTATCAGATGTGCTGTTTGCTCATTTGTCAACAACAGTCTTAAAAAATAATTTTACAGGTAACTCGTGTCTTGCTGAAAGTAGACTTGTACCAACTGCTCGTACATATATCAAACATCATCTTAGTTCATATACGCTCATCACTATGCTCAAACCTCCTCCAAAATAGTAAGGGAATTGTCCTACTATCACACTACTCAGACGGCGGTATAAGCTTTTATTTAGAGTTTTCCATCTCTTACGTAGATGTTATATGCAAATTATATACCTTAGTCGCCTTCTTCTACACCTATGGACAAGCTATGGAGCCGAAAATTGCATTCTCATTTCGTCGCCATATAAATTGTCAAACAAAACACAGTATTTTATTATTATTATTGATATATATGTATATATCGTGCTGTGTGTTAGCGGCTTCGAATACTACCAACCCTTGCTTTGCTCGTGGGTGTCGTAAAAGACGACTAAGAGCCCTAGATTGACCCGGACCAACTCCATCTGGTACCATTTGGGTCAACGATTACATTCCCAAGGAGGGTTGACGTCAGGCAGGCGGCCGGTCATAAAAGTCATTGCCGAAACTTTTTGCAATATGTCAAAACAGATGACATATTGCGTCGACCCCAAGTAATTGGGATAAGAGCAAGATGATGATGATTGATATATATGTATATCTAATATGTGTACGCAATTTATTATCACTATTACACAATATTTATTATTTACTAAGATATTAGATAAATTCCCTGTAGTAATGATTTAACATCCGTTTCCACCAATCACCCCAAATTTTTGGTGACAGTGAAGGTAATATAAATGACACATGAAATCTAATATGTCGCCTTAGATTCTACTTAAAACTTAAATTGTTTTGAACTTCAATTAACATCAATAATATTACTTTTCCTTAGGCGTAATTTAAAATTTATAGTAGTCGGTGAAAAATATTAAATTCAAATCATTTAATGTAAAAACCCGCGGGGGCACTTACATATTGTCATTCTTTTACATTTTAACTTAAATTACTACCGGATCGGAATGCGACCGCACTGAGAAGATCCGGCAAGAAACTCAGTGGGATTGTCTTTTTTTAATTCATTTATCATTATGCATCCAATTCGTTCTCTACCGCTTCTATCGTAAATACACCTTACGATAAGATACGGCAGTGCATAGCATGACCACGAGACATACATAAATAGAAGAAGACTGAACTCTTTTCCAGATGAATTTTGCCTTAATTTTTATCAACTCCTAGTTTTATTGTTCCTTTTTAGCGCTAATCCTAATTGTTAGTGATAACTGCCGGTCATGGACCTTTGCAACACTTATGATATGGCCAATTCCCTATGAACCGCAAGGCAGAGTCGCAGACTTTCTTCGGTCAGCGCACCCGTCGCCTGGCTCCGTCCGGGGCGACAGAGGGGCGGTGCGCGCGTCCCCGTGACACGTCGCCTTCCTCGTTGTGCCGACCACTGGAGCAGGGTGACTTGTCGTCAGTGGTCGGCCTGACGGAACACCCCTTGAGGAGTACCTCTCCTCGACCGACGTCTCCCCACTGTTCGGGAACGTTGGTCATCGTCGCGCGGTCGGCCGCTCGGCGGGAATCCGCGCGAGCCTACCCATTTATGACTGCAGCCTGAAAACTGCCAGCAGCCCCGAACTAACTACTTCTAGAAGTATTTTTTTTGTTCACGTGTTAATATGATGCATCATAATTTACAGGTTATCATGTACGCGCCTCGGACAATGGGCAATAGGCTATGTAACAGTCGAAGGGGAGATTCTACAGACCATACCTCAGAATAAGAGTCTTGTTCAGGCGCTCTTGGACGGATATAGAGAGGGGTTGTGAGTATAATTATTTATTTCTTTTAAAAAAATCCTAGTCCTACGACTTTACAAACAGACTGAAACGATTTGTGGATTGCACAACTTTTGTCCTGCGTGGGATTCGAACCTGCGGCTTCCACTTATCACGATCTTAACCAATACGCCATCTGTGCAGTCTGTGCAGACCACCAGTTATTATATCTTAATAACAATTGACTCTCCATCCGAATGCACATAAAGTTGGTAATCTTTGTCAAGATTTTCATCATTAAATAATGGTATTAATTCATTAAAACTTATCAATGTAGACGGGATTTTCGGAGAAGAGATGTGTCTCCTTCCTTTTATATCTTACCAGAAGAATGAGCTGCTGTGAACTCCTCTGAGAAATTTATAACCAATTGTGATCATCAAGTGCCCTCAAGTCAAGCATGATGCTTATAACATTATGCTATTAAGACTCAAACTGGATGTTGATAGGTTGTTATGGAAGAAAGGATGGATTGAAATGTCCTGTCTACCTTTCGAATTTTATTCAAATGTGTTGAGTCGTTACAATGTTCAGAAGTAATAATCCAGGTGGTGACAGAGTAAGAATACAATTCACCAATTCTTGTTCCGTGGGTGCTGTAAAAGACGACGAAGGAAAACTCTATATAAAACCCTATACCAACCCGCCTGACCAGCGTGGTATAGCAGGTCAGTTGCCTTCCTAAAATAGAGGAGGCTCGAGCCCAGTAGTCGGACGTATATGAACTGTGATAATGATAATGATTATATAATCAGCCTGTGACCATGAACGCTGTAAAATGTTCGAAACGGCGGGCAATGAAAAATCAAATAGAAACGCGATAAAATCCGCAAAAGTAGTATTATTTATAAATATCTGGTTGACCGAGCTTCGCTCGGACTATTTTTGTAGAATTTATTTAGTTTAGATATATATTAATAAAAAATAAATAATGAAAATTATATAAAAAATTACAAAAAGAGAATAATAATAACACCAAGATTCGAACCGACGCTGTTTGGATGCTACATAACTCAAAATTATAATCGGCCGTTCCCCCAACTAAGCTACCGTAAACTCTTGACATATACAATGAAATTTGAATTCATATTCTTTTAAAATTTAATGTCATTTATTGTTTTACTAAAAACACGGACAAAACAACATTTTCTATAAATAAAACCTAGCTAGATCGATTTTTTGGACCCGAAACCTCTAGTATTCCAAGTTTCAACAAAATCGTTGGAGCCGTTTCCGAGATCCTGAATATATATACACAAGAATTGCTCGTTTAAAGATATAAGATGTGTAATACTCGCGTAAACATCAGAAATCATTTAATTCCATACAGTTTGATCATCATCATCAATAACCTGCCTTTATCCCAATTAATTGGGTTCTATCACTTCAGCGTTCATGGTGACGGAACACTGAAACGTGTTCGAAACGTGAGGCAATCAAAAATCAAATACAAACGCGATAAAATTGGTAAAAATTATCCTCAACTTTTCAGCTTTATAACAATGCAACCTGCCCTCTCTTCGCTTCGGTTTCAGCGGCGTAGTGCCCGTTCCCGTGGGAATACTGGTATAAAATATAGTCTATGTTACTCCCTGATATTATAGCTTTGCATTGGTGAAACAATTTTTGGAATCGGTCCGTTGGTTTAAGCGTGAAAGCGTAACAAATAAACTTTCGCATTTATAATATTATTCAGGATTTAATTTTATTCTGTTACAGTTACCTATATCCGGCCGGTAAAGATGTGAACCCTGATCTAAGCAGTGCTATAATATCCCCAGCCGAAGATCATATCACCGTTACACAAGAACAGTACGAGTTGTACTGTGAAATGGGTCAGTACATTCACAAATTTCCATTTGGTGATGGAGTAAGAATACAGTTCACCACTCCCTATCACTACAAGAGAAGGAAAACTTGAAATAAAACTCGATTCAAATTCGTCTGATCAGCGTGGTATAGTAGGTCGATTCTCTTCCTGTTGTGGAAGAGACTCGAGCCCAGTGATGGGAGATATATGAGCTGAAATGATGATAAAGATTCACAAGTTTCATTTTACATTCGATTGACGATATCATCATCATCATCATCGTAGTCCACATACGTCCCACTGTTGGGCTTGGACCTCCTCCACAATGGCAGGGAATTTGACCTACTATACCATGCTGGTCAGACATGTTGGTATAGGGTTACATTTTGAGTACTCCTTTGAGCACGGATGTTATATGCATATTATATTCCATAGTCGTCTTTTACAACATCCACGAGCAAGATAGGGAGTGGTGAATTGTATTCTTACTCCGTCACCACACGGATCAATCAATGATGATATGTATTTTTTTTAATAGACCATACCCTGCACTAAGGAATTAATCCTTGTCTTGTGGGGACTTTACAAACATATAATTAACTGACACAAATTACATCCAGACTCGGAACAACAAATTGTGGATCGCACAAAGTGTTGTACTGCGTGGGATTCGAACCCTAAACACTGGCACGGTAGGTCGGTATCTTAACCACAACGCCATCTGTGTAGTTTGGCCATAGCTTTATGCCATTGTATGTATAATTTATTTCTCCATACGTTTGCAATACTAAAAGGAAAAAAATATTTTGTTCGTTAAATCTAATAAAAAATACACAAGTACAACTAAAGAATAGAACTTCTTACTTAAAATAATTTAATTACAATGAGGAACAAAAAGCGTATTGGCTCGACCAATACTATTGAGTCCAGCGTGAGAAGTTCATTGACTTTTTAGGAAAATTGTAATCAATATCTTTGATCAAGCAATTCCTGTTTATTTCTGTGTATGCAGTCTCGGAAACGGATCTATCGATTTCCATGAATTTACTATGAAAATTTCAGGGGCCATAAATCGATCTAGTTAGGTTTAACAAATAAAAAAATATAATTAGAATATTAAGGTAAATTCAGCCCCTTTTTTTTTTTTTGTGGGTGGGCCGCGGTCGACGCGCCTCCGCACCACTCCGTCCGGGGCGACAGAGGGGCTTAAGCACGCAACTCCCGCGACCCACCCGAAAACCACGTCGCCTTCGTCGTTGGGCCGACCACTGGAGCAGCATTAACTTGTCGTCAGTGGTCGGCCCGACGGAATACCCCCTATTGGGGTACCCTCCCATTGACCGACGTCCCCCCCCTCGGGTAGGACGTTGGTCTTTCCTCACGCGGTCGGCCTCTCGGCGGGTGACGGACTAATCCCCGGTCACGTCACCCGCGGCCTCGGCTAAGGCGGCATGAGGCGCAGATAGTTGCGCCTGCGCCGCCCCAGTCGCCGGCGGCGGATCTCCTCATCGAGGCTGCGCTCCTCACGCAGGCGATCCGCCGCCTCCTTCCGCGAGATCACTGTCTCGCAGAAGGCTGCGATCGCGTCCCAATTCCCGACGCTGTCGACCATCGCCCTAGCGATAGCCGGCAGCGTCAGGTCCGTACCGATGATTGCGACGAGTTCACAGCGCTGCACTGCCCAAGCCCCGCAGGCCTCGAGCGTATGGCGCGCCGTGTCCTCGTCGCAATCGCAGTGGTGGCAGGACGGTGTACTCTCCCTCCTAACGAAGTAACGACCTTATGCAGGTATTTGGCGAAGCACCCATGCCCCGTCAAAACCTGCACCAGTCGGAAGGAGAGCACCCCGTGCCGCCTCTCCAACCACTGCATCAGCACCGGCTGGAAGGCCTCCACGGTTCGCACCCCGAACCGAGGCCTCTCCAGCCGGACTGCCCAACGGGCGATGACGTCTCGGCGGGCGTCGACGCGCCAGGCGGTGAGATCCCTTAACGAGACCACACCGCCCTCCGCTCGCACCCCCGTCACCCGCCGATATAGTCCGGCGAGCATCTCCGCCTCCAGGTCCCACGGGGGAGTCCCGGCCAATAGGCACGCTGCCTCCGTCGCCACCGTGCGGTATCCGCGGATGGCCCTGACCGCCGTGACCCTCTGTGGTCGCCACAGAAGGGCCCTAAGTCGGGCGGTCATGGACCCCGCCCACACCGGTGCGCCGTACAGGTCCATCGACCGGATGACCCCCGCGTACAGCCGTCGGCACGCAGCGCTCGGTCCGCCCACGTTCGGCATAAGCCACGATAGGGCGGACGCCGTGCCGACGAGCCGCGGAGCGAGCCTACGGAAATGCTCCCGGAACCACCATCGCCCGTCGAGCACCAGGCCCAAGTACCTCATATGGGTCCGGATGCTGATGTCGACCGAGTGGACGGTGATCGAGACGCCGATGGGAGGGCTCATAGTGCGCCCATGGAACAAGAGGGCCTCCGTCTTGTCCAGGGCGACCCTCAACCCCAGCGCCTCGATCCGTCTGACGACCTCCTCGGTACCCGAGGTCGCCAGGCTTACCGCCTCTTCTAGCGTCCCACCGCGGGCTGTGACGAGCGTGTCGTCGGCGTAACAAATCACGCCCAGCCCGGGCGGGAGGCTCCCCCGCAACGCCCAGTCGTAGCCGATGTTCCACAGGGTGGGTCCGAGGACCGACCCCTGTGGGACACCGCACGTCATGGGCGTCCGCACAACGTCCCCTGCTCGGTCGGTGCAGAGGACGCTGCACCCCTCCAA
This sequence comes from Lymantria dispar, assembly GCA_032191425.1. Taxonomy (NCBI): domain Eukaryota; kingdom Metazoa; phylum Arthropoda; class Insecta; order Lepidoptera; family Erebidae; genus Lymantria; species Lymantria dispar. The sequence continues at coordinate 8,097,631 of CM063468.1, read as the reverse complement.
ATAGTCTGCCACTAGCCGCCTCAGGTAAACTGGCACCCCGTGATAAAAAATTAAGACCGCCCGCCTCCCCACCTGAGCTATCGGAACTCATTAAATTCAGCCCCTGCTGTGAAGAGTAAAAATAGCTCAATTTCGAAAACGAACAGTTCAATTATTGGTTTCCCTTTTTTAATACCATTTCACCCTTTTAATTTTCTTCATCATCTTTATATATAAATTTCTTGTGTATGTGTGGTCAGCCTTTTAGAAGGAGTTCAGTGACATATCACTGAACTTCTCCTAAACGGCTGGACCAATATTGATGAAATTTTTTGTGAGTGTTCAATGGGATTCGAGAATGACTTAGATTCACAATTGAAGCCGGTAGCTGGCGCTGCGATCGATTTCAAGGAGAATTCTTTTTACTATTTTTATAGAACAGAACAACGTCTGTTGGGTCAGCAAGTAATTTTATATTTCTTTTTTATATTGTCCAAAACACAATCTACCAAAACAAAAAAATACCGGTGTTGATTTGTATGAAACATTAGTATTTTTTCTAGACTAATATTATGGCAATAATTATACCCCCAACGACGAAGGCGACGTGCATCGTGGGTGGGTTGTGGGTGTGCGTGCTTACGCCCCTCTGTCGCCCCGGACGGAGTGGTGCGAGGAGCACGCAAACCGCAATCCACGCCCAAAAAAAAAAGACTAATATTATACCAAGTTATCTTTGTGATAATATCCCCGTTGTCTACAAAAATCTCCTTTGGATAAATATTAAAATTTAATAATTATTTAATTCTTGCTTGCTTTCCGTATTGTGACGGAGTAAAAGGTGGGTGTCTTAAAAGACAACCAAGGAATTTAAACGGATATAACATATATGTCATCTGCGTATTATATCCCGTAACAGACGGCAAACTCAAAATATAACCCTATACCAACACATCTGACCAGCGTGATATAGTATGTCATTTTCCCTTCCATTATAGTGAAGACTTATGCAGTGGGACGTATATAAGCCGAGATAATACATTTTTTTTATTGACGTTTTCAGGTAGTACGTTTCAACTATGCAAGATATGCGCCGAGAATGATAAGGATATAAGGATAGAGCCTTGCGGTCATTTACTCTGCACGCCATGCTTAACAGCTTGGCAAATTGTAAGCAAACATTAAAATCAATTAAAATTATTTAATTACATATTTATTTCTCCGTGTTGTGACGGAGTAAGAATACAATTCATCATACCACATCCTGCTCGTGGCCGTGGTTGTTGTAATGGAATGGGATAATGAGATATAATATGCTTATTATATATATATAGCAAGAGAATATATATAGCAAGAGAAGAAAAACTCGAAATAAAACCCTGTACCTACCTGTTTGACCAGCATGGTATAGTAAGGACAATTTCCCTCCCATTGTGGAGGGAAATTGACACCCATGGCCCACATACGTCTACTTGTTGGTAGAAGACGAGTTGGTAGAAGGATATATAAGGTTTATCAGGTTATGGGGCAACTGTGTGCTTGCTCTTGAATCTCGATTCCAATCCTAAATCCAATCGCAGCTCAAAATTGAGCAATTTGGTACTCTTGCAAGCGACACTAGCACACGATTGCAATCAAATTCGGTGGATTTTATTTAAAGCATTTACTTCACGGTGGGCAACGGCCTGGCTCTGCTCCTGGTATTGCAAAGATCCATGTGCGGCAGTATCGCTTACCATCAGGTGTGCTGCGTGCTCGTTTGCCACTGTTGGCAATAAAAAAAAAATTAAATGTATTCGACTCTCGTCGATTAAGTGAAATATTTGCTGCTCCCGACGTGATTTTGACGTAGTATAAAATCGTTAATGTTGCACAATTTCAAGAAAGCGTCCTTGTGGTGATCGAGTTCGGTAACGTTATTAATTTAAAGTAATAAAATACGGCACATTTGGTGAAAATAACAACGGCCAATGCGAAGAATTCATTCTCGATTTTTTTAAGAGCACCAAATATAAGTCTGGTGAGATTGGAATTGAATCGGATTCGAAATTAGATTTGATTTCAAGGGTAAGCAAGGGTAATGGTGGCAGGCACCCATGAAAAAAAAATTGAAGTAAAAATATCAATTCGTTAATGAATTAGAGATATGTAAAGTTTTCAATTTTGTCATCGCTTATTTGTGTAAATCTGATTAAAATGTTTTATACATTGTCAATGATACTTACTCTGCAACATAATAGTACTTTGTTAAATGTTCATTATAAATTGAATAAATCAATGATTACGTTCGCATAAGCAAGACAAACTTCGCTTTAAAGCAGCTGATGGGCCGATGACCGTTGACGAGGCGCCTTTGTGCCTACGTTACCATACTTTGTCGACACCAAGTAATTAGGATAACGGTAGGATGATAATGATTCTTACTTATCTAATATCAATTTTAATCAATTGTTATATTATCAGGATTCAGAAGGTCAAGGGTGTCCATTTTGTCGTGCGGAAATAAAAGGAACTGAGCAGGTCGTCGTTGATGCATTCGTACCACCTAGACCGCCAAATACCACTACGGAAAAGTAAGTATTATAAGTGTTAACACTCATATTAAATTCATCATCGTTATTTCGGCTCGTATTTGTTTCATTGTTGGGCTCGAGCCACTTCCATAATAGAAGGGAAATCGACCTTACTATACCATGCTGGTGAAACAGGTTGGTATAGGATTTTGTTTCGATTTCCATCTCTTGCATAGATGTCCTATGCGTAATATATTCCTTAGTCATTTCTTACGACACCCACGGGTAAGAGAGGGGGTAGCGAATTGTATTCTTACTCCGTCATCACACGGAAAACTTACACACACATATTAATTACTGTGACTTTATTCCGTGTGGTGATGGAGTAAGAATACAATTCATCACCTCTTATTTTACCCGTGAGTATCGTAACAGACAGGTGAAGGGCATAATATGCATATAACATCTTTGGAAAAAGGAAAACTTGAAATGAAACCCTATATAAATCCGTCTGACCATTATGATATATTAAGTCCATTTCCCTTCTATTGTAGAGGAAACCCGAGCCTAGCGGTGAGGCGTATATGAACCAAAATGGAAATTTTAAATTAAACTACGGATTTTATCGCGTTTATAATTTGATTTTTGATTGCCCGACGTTTCGAACACTTTGCAGCGTTCATGGTCACTTCGGTCAATCAAAAATCAAATACAAACGCGATTAAATCCGTAGTTTTATTTACAAGGAGACCCTCAGACGTGTGGGTCGGGGATTTCATTGATTTTTGGTGGGGTGGTAGAGGGGCCCGAGGGTATCACAGCTACCAGATATTAGGGTCAACTGGGCCTTCGTTAAAAAGATATTAAGAGTCAAAGTTGGATAGGTAATATATGTAGTAGAGAAATTCTCACTCGAATCGCCAATCGGCGGTAGCCTCGTGGTAATATGCTTGCCTGCGGCATCTATGGTCTCGGGTTCGAGTCCCAACTTTTTTTTTTTAAATTATCACAATATTTTTTTAAAATTTGTTTTTTTCATATTTTTACGCATAATAACGCGTAGTTAGTGGTCTCCTTGTTAGATGAAATTCGTAAAGTAGTTTTATTTAAAATGTGTAATACTCGCGTAAACATCAGAAATCAAAATGGAAATGCTTTACTATGATGCTGATGTTCACCACGCCCTATACAGTCTTTGAATGGCATAAAAGATAACTAAAGGATTATAATATTCGTAGAATGATTGCACAGGTGGCCTTAGTGTTTAAGATACTGACTTACCGTGTCAGTGCAGTGGGTTGGATCAATAAACTGTTGTATTGTCTTAGTGTCTAATTTGTATTAAGGTCCTTCTCAACACAGGTGAATAGTCTTAGTGCAAGGTGTAGTCTTTTTAAAGAGAAAGAAAAAGATCCATGTAAGTGAACCCCCTGTACAGTATGTTATAGTCAACCAATTTCCCTTCTGTTGTGGAGGAGGCTCGAGCCCAGCAGTTTTGTCTTTGTGTCTAATTTGAGTACGTTAAGGTCCTTCTAAACACAGGTGAATGGTTTTAGTGCAAGGTGTTGTCTTTTTAAAGAGAGAGAAAAGGGTCTGTGCAAGTGAACCCCTTCAAGAGTATGGTATAGTCGACCAATTTCTCTCTTATTGTGGAGGAGGCTCGAGTCCAACAGTGGGACATATATGAGCCGTAATGATGATGACGACGATGATGATAAATGATATATATTTTACAGGAGCGGTATTATAAAAACTACAGTGAAAGCAGTATCTTCGAATTCATCAGGATCGTCGGGATCATCAGGGTGCAATGGATCTAGTGAGTTTAAACATATTTCTATTCGTTTATGAGTTTTGATGACTCATGAAAAATGCCTTTTAAAGATTCTAAAAAAGATTTTTGGAGTGGTAGGACTACACTGTCGACAGTTATCTGTCTACAACCGCGGGCCGGTCCGTCCGGGGTAGTACCACACTCTTGCAGAAAATCGACGTCTGAGTAGTAACAATTAGTTACTGCGCTTCGTTCGGTGAACGAGAGAGCCGGAAGCCCAACTTTCTGAGGGTGTTTGCGTGTGGAGGGTTTTGGTGGTGCCCTTGGTATCACCGAGCCTCAATGCACTCATTCACACTCCCTTCACTTTCTTCGCGGTAGGCAGCGGCCTTATAAAGGTCCATGAGCGGCAGCAACACTTACCATCAGGTGTACTGTTTGCTCGTTTGCCACCGTTTGCAATAAAAAAAACTCTAAATTCTTCATCAATCTGCTCTATCTCAATTACTTGAGGCCGAATCAATATGTACCTTTCGTTTATTGTACACACTAAGCATTTCCGTGTGGTGAAGGAGTAAGAATACAATTCACTACTCCGTATCTTGCCCGTGGATGTCGTAAAAGACGAATAAGGGATATAATATGCACATAACATCTGTGCAAGAGAAGGAAAACTCGAAATTTACTCGAATATATATAAATAATTTACTCGAAATTACCAACATATCTGACCAGCATGGTATAGTAGGTCAAATACTACCATTGTGGAGGAGGCCCGAGCCTAACACTGGGACGTATGTGGGTTGCGATGATGATGATAACATCTATGCCAGACCTTATACCAAACCGCCTGACCAGCGTAGTATATTAAGTCAATTTCCCTCCTATTATAGAGTAGGCTCGAGCCCAGCAGTGGGGCTTATATGTGCTGTATGAATCCAAACCTCGAAAAATCCAAATAGAAATATTCATCATCATCATTTCAGCCTATTGCCGTCCACTGCTGGACGTAGGTCTCCCTCATGTTATGCCACAATGTGCGGTCCTGTGCCGCCTGCATCCAACAACGCCCAGCAACTTTCACCAGGTCATCGGTCCAGCTAGTGGGGGGGCGTCCTAAACTGCGTCGTCCGATGGACGTCCGTGGTTGCCACTTGAGAACCTTTCTTCCCCAACGGTTGTCGGTTCGTCGAGCGATGAGGCCTGCCCATTGCCACTTCAGCGTGCTATGTTGGTTACACCCGTTCTTCTGCGGATTTCCGTATTCCGGATTCTATCTCGCAGAGAAATCCCGAGCATAGCCCGCTCCATAGCACGCTGAGCGACTTTGAGCCTTGATATGAGGCCTATATTTAGGGACCACGTTTCCGTGCCGTAAGTCATCACTGGTAACACACACTGGTCGTAGACCCGTGTTTTTAATAATAATAATAATTTATTTCAGAATTTTAAATTCCATATTTTGTTAGTACCATTAAATAACTTAAAAACTAGTGTTAGTGACATATTAAATCATTAAATTAAATCATAACAAAACACATTAAATCACATCAAAATAAATGAATTACATTGTATTAAATTTAATTATTTACTTAAGACAACACTCTGCACTAAGGAAAATAATCCTTGTATAGTGGGGGACTTTACAAACATATAATTAACACAAATTACATCCAGACTCAGAACAACAATTTGTGGATCGCACAAAGTGTTATCCCGCGTGGGATACGAACCCCCGACACTGGCACTGTAGGTCGCTATCTTAACCACTACGCCATCTGTGTAGTCAATTAACTATAATGCTAGACTTTAATAAATTAAACAATAATAGACACTGAGGTTCACTTAGTCGAGTGTCACAAACATTCATTTAACAATTATTAATTTACAGGTATAGATGTTACAATCTCGGGGAACGCGAATGGATGGGCGTCTAGAAATGCAACCTTCAACGGACTTACGGATGACATTGATGATGCAGAGGTAATTTATTATAATAAATTCGTTTGCTGTGACGACGCGACTATATACTCTCATAGGTGTCGTACAAGCCTTTTAAAGAATAGATCTTTGAATTCATGGTAACAGAACTTCAGTCTCAAATCTGCTATTAGCCTTTCATTCGCGGTAGAACTATTATTGACTCCACAGATATCGTATTGGCCTCAATAGTGACTTCCTGAACTAGGTGTCGCGAGTCTCGAGCTTCCGACATGGTTTTGATTTCTTATGGCAACACTGCGCTCAGCGCTAAGGAGTTAATACTTGTATTGTGGGTGACTTTACAAACGTATAATTAACAGACACAAATTACATCAAGAATCGGAACAACAATTTGTGGGTTGCAGTAAGTACTGTCGTGAGATTCGAACTCGCGACACTGGCACGGTATGTCGGTATCTTAAACGCTACACCATATGTGTATTTAATTTTAACTGATTACTCTAAATCTGAGTATTATTTGTATACGTTGATTAAATGTCTGTAAAGCCCCCATATTCGAAAATTATTCTATTTTTAATTAATATTGATTAACGCGAGATGTTTTTTTTTTAAAAAGAGCGTGTTTACAAAGTACGCATATCAGAAGTGAAACTCCTTTATCTTTTATCCTTCAACCTTCATCCTCCATCCTTCATCCTACATCCTTCTTCCTCCAGCGTCCATACTCCATCCTTCATACTCCATCCTCCATCCTTTATCCTCTATCCTTTAACTCATTGTCTCGCCGGCTTCATCCTACACATTTTTGTATTTATGTCTCTTACCTGTCGTTTTTCCGTTGCATCCGGTTTGAAATCATAACGATTCTAAAGAAGTTTCACTTCAAAAGTAAGAATTATTACGTTATCAAAAATATCTTCAACAAATACAGCCTTCTTTATATTGCTGTCATGCCATTATGTTATTTAGTAGTAGACTTTGATGTCCGCTGTGATGTTTTGGACACAGGTAAGCTGTCACCAGCCTAACCAAGTATACGAAAAACATAAGTCGTGTTTAGCTATGATATTTATTATCTTCTGGTGATTTTTAATGAAATTATCGACCAAGTATATTTATTTATTAACTCTATCTATACTAATATATAAAGCTGAAGAGTTTGTTTGAACGCGCTAATCTCAAAAACTACTGGTCCGATTTGAAAAATTTTTTCAGTGTTAGTTGTTTATCGAGGAAGGCTATGGGCTAGATATCATCACGCTAAGTCCAACAGGAGCAGCCAATGAAAAATGTTTCAAAATCGAGGTTTTTTGCTTTTGAGAGCTTGCGCTGAGTAAACTGAAAAATTTTCGCAAACGTCATGTGTGACAGAATCGTATTATTAAGAAATTATTTCACCTTCTACGTAAATAAAGTCTTGGTTAAAGTTAGCGTTAGCCCAAAGTATCTATACCACGCGGACGAAGTCGCGAGCAGAAGCTAGTAGTCTATATGTGATGACCGAGTGAGAATACAATTCACCACTCCTTCTCTTGCCCGTGGGTGTCGTAAAAGACGACTAAGGGATTATAATGTTCATATAACATCTATGCAAGAAAGGGAAAACTCGATAATAGAAACCCTATACCAACCCGACTGACCAGCGTGATATAGTAGGTCAATTTCCTTCCTAATGTGGAAGTGGTTGGAGCCCAGCAGTGGGACAAATGTGAGCTGAAATGATGATATATGTGTACCTTATTTTATGTATGCAAGAACACTCTGGATCTTTCATATGCCTATCTAAGCATTCAATAACTCCAACACGCTGAAGATTTTTAATTAAAAATGCGTCATCGAAAACAATTAATGTTAACGTTTATCTATATAAGCAAATAAAATTGAAGTGTTTGTTTGTAATGTCAAAGTAGTACGTTTTATTCATGCTCGCAAGGTTATTCATACGACGTCTATGCTTGAAAAACCTATTTAAATATTTCTTGTCTGCCTGTTTGACTGTGCCGGGTAATCTTCAAAACCGCTAGATCTATTTTGACGATATTTTTGACAGTTGCTTTAGTAATATTTTTTGATAGAATAGGTCTTATTATATATTTAATCAAAGCATGATTTGCATTTATTTGTTTGCTAGTATTTTAAATGGTTTATTTAAGGTATACTCATATTGTTGTAAACATAATGGTTGCCTTAGCTCTATGCTACTTGTGATCGTTGAGGATAAAGAGGGGTTCAAAAATTAAAAAGAAAAACGATCTTTGTAGTATAGGTATATTTCTGTATGTTACCTTACCCACGTTCGCATTCTGTGTCGTTTCCTTTCGGGTTAAAACTTATCTGTGATTATTAAAAGTTGGATCATGACTTGTCTACTTTGGCTATGTAATAAAGCCTCAATTCTTTATTCATTTAGTATCTTATATATTTTTGCGAGAAAATTACGCTATGATCATAATAACAACATCATTATTTTGTTATGAGATTTTGGTGACGGAGTAAGAATACAATTCGCCATCGCCTATCTTGCCTGCGGGTTTCGTAAGAGACGACTAAGAAATTATTATGCGAGATAATATATTATAATTATTTATGCGAGAGAAGACAAACTGAATGAAACCTTATACTAATCCGTCTATTTAGCATGTTGCAGTAAGTCTATTTCTCTCCCGAGGTGGACGTCGCTCGCAGTCTAATAATCAACCCGTCAGACTAACATTACCATCATTGCAGCCCACATACGTCCCACTGTTGGGCTCGGGCCACCTCCACAATGGGAGGGAATTTGACCTACTATACCATGCTGGTCAGACATGTTGATATAGGGTTTCATTTTAAGTTTTCCTTCTACTGCATAGGTATCATGTGGACATTATATCTCATAGTCTCTCCCATAGTCAGACTAACATACTATAATTTAAATATCCCTGCCATTGTGGAGGAGGCTCGAGCCCAGCTATGGGATGTATAAGATTTATGATGAAATCGTGAGATTCTAATTTTGCCCGTTAGCCTTAACAGTATAACAGATTTGCTTTGGCACTCTTCGTAAAGAAATCGCGTTACGTGTGTGAGTGAGAAGAGGAATACTACCGTTTCATGTTTTTAATTTTGAAAATGGAAGCTCATTCTCCGAATATACACGAAGATTGCCGAAGAAAATTTATTTATGCTGTGTAAGTTTTTTTTTAATTTATTGTCATTTGAGTTATATTTTTATAAACATATTAAAAAATCATTTATTGGGAATGCATTTACCGCTTTTAACTGATCACAGATAATCGTTGACCTATGCATGTATTATGATTGTCCATTTATTCAACGCTATTATTAATGGGTGCTGTCACTATAGCTATAATACCTCAGCAGGATATTAAATATTTGCCTAAAGACATCTTTTTTTGTATCTTTATATATTTGCGGTACAGCAAAATATAACTTTTGAAATGAAACTATTTTTACGGATTTAATCGATCCGCGAACGCTGAAAAGTTTTCGAAACGTCACAAAATTTAAAAATGGAATACATACGCGATAAAATCCGTAAAAATATTATAATATTTGCTCTACAGTAAAATATGACTTTAGTGATGAAATTATTTTTACGGCTTTAATACGCGAACGTTCGAAAGGTCGGAAAATTTAAAAATGGAATACCAACGCGATAAAATCCGTAAAAATATACTACTCGCGTAAATAAATATTTGTTTATTGAATCTGAAATATAAATTATAAACTAATTAATAATTTCTGATGTTTACGCGAGTATTACATTGAATTCGTCCGTGACTATGAACGCTGTAAACTGTTCGAAACGTCGGACAATCATAAATCAAATTTAAACGCGATAAAATCCGTAAAAATAGTTTCGTTTCCGTAAAACTAATTGTTATGGTTTTATAGTTGAGTGATAAACCCCCTTAATAGTGCATACAAACCAACGCCAACTACATACATATTTTTTATATCTTTTTTTTTGCAGAGACTGAGGCGAAAATCACCGCATGCTTAGCTTGCACGGATAGTTATGCTTGATGTCGTCGAAGCGGAACGCTGTTTATATTATGTTATTGTATACTGTGAAGCATGTTTTTATGTTTGTGTCCATGGCAAATACCATCCAGGGTTTTCAGCTCTTCTAAATTTCCTCATAAGGGGCGTTCATAAAATACGTGAGATGTTTAAGGGGGGGAGGGGGTCGAGTCAAATCTCATCTAATCTTACGTTGGAGAGACGGGGGGTCTCGGCAAATATCACGCAATTTTTTTTCTGATTGAAACAAAAATATTGTTAAATTTTTATTACACTTATAATTAAACTCTCAGCAATATTGATTACTAGTCTTAACTAGTCGTAAATAAAAGCACGAAGCAATTTTTTTTTCTTTTTACAATAACAATCCAACGCGTTTACGTAAGAAACCCACATTTTGAAAAATCTCACGTGAGATTGGGGGATGAGGGAGGGGGTTGAATAAAATCTCACGACATCTCACCAGGGAGGGAGGGAGGTACAGAAAATTTAAAAAACACCTCACGTAATTTATGGACGCCCCCTAATGGTGCTATGATTATTGCGTTACATGACAAAAATAAACATACAATTAACAGGTGGCGTAATGGTCAAGATATCGATCTACCGTGCCAGTGTCGCGGATTCCAATCCAATGTAGGACAACACTTCGTCATCATTCATCATTGCAGCTCATATATGTCCCACGATTGGGCTCGAGCCTCCTCCACAATAGGCGGCAAATGAACCTTACTATACCATGCTGATCAGACAGGTTGGTATAGGGTTTTATTGGAGGCCGCGGGTGACGTGACCGGGGAATTAGTCCGTCACCCGCCGAGAGGCCGACCGCGTGAGGAAAGACCAACGTCCTCCCCGAGGGGGGGACGTCGATCGATGGGAGGGTACCCCGGGTATTCCATCGGGCCGACCACTGATGACAAGTAACTCTGCTCCCGTGGTCGGCCCAACGACGAAGACGACGTGGTGTTCGGGTGGGTTGTGGGTGTTGCGTGCTTAAGCCCCTCTGTCGCCCCGGACGGAGTGGTGCGAGAAGCGCGCCGACCGCAGCCCACCCCAAAAAGAAAAAAAAAATAGTGTTTTATTTCGAGTTTTCTTTCTCTGGCATAGATGTTATATGCGTATTATATCCCTTAGTCGTCTTGTACGACACCCATGGGCAAGATGTGATTTGTATTTTTCCTCTGCCACCACACGATTCCGGTATCCACAAATTGTTGTTCTGAGTCTAGATGTAATTTATGACCGTTAATTATATGTTATATGATGATGATGATGAATTATATGTTTGTTGTAAAGTCCTCCGCAATACAAGGATTACTTCCTTAGTGCAGTGAGTTATAAAAAAAAAATATTAGGGATCTTACCCTTATGGTGCTGTGTGGTAGCGGTTACAAATATTACTCATCTTCAAATTGCCCGTGAATGTCGATGAAAGACGGGTAACAGTTTTACATCGATTTGAGCCAACGCAATCTGATGCAGTCTGGTTAATAATTACATTCGCAACGAGGATTGACGTCAGGCCGACGGCTAGTTATTACACTATTACCAATAACATTTGCAATATGTACTATGAAAGATAATGATAATGTACGCGTAATACGTGAGCCATCTTTAACAGCTTTTTAAATTTTCTTTTAATTTATAAATACAAAAATATCGTTGTGGGTATTACGAAATAAAATTGCGCTGCGCTAAAATAAGTTTGCGCTGTCTAATTGGGTTGGATCTACATACAGAGTAAACTCTTTATAACTTCACTCGATTTAACGACAAACTCCTTAAAACATCGAAATAACTTAATTTTATTTGGTTTGTCATATTTATTTATTATTTATTTATTTATTGATACTTGCGATTACAGTTTTATGTCATACAATCCATACAATGATACACTCTATATAACATCACGTTCACTCGAAATAACGACGACAATACGGCATTATTTAGCATTGAGCAGTACTTTCTTAATTGGCAAAATTAGAACTGCAGCTGTGTACGTTCTTTGCTCTGTTGTTTTGTTATTTTATCTAGCACGTGTTTACCTCAACTGACTTACGAAACATTGTAAAAAATTCTCTCTTGTTTTTTGTATGATAAACTTGCACATGTTTACTTCGGCCCTTCGGCCACTGGGCTGTTGTTAGGTTGTTAATTCGTTATCATAGTTGTTTTTATGTTTGTAAAATTTGCACTATATTAGTAAATAAATATTAGAATAGTAAAATAATATCAATTTTTTTTCCACTCCAATTAACGACAACTCCATATAACGTCAAAAAAGTCAGTCTCTTGAGTGTCGTTATATAGAGTTTACTCTGTATATGTGTTCATATCATCATTATCTCAGCTCAGATATGTCTCACTGTTGAGTTGAAGCCTCCTCCAAGATCAAAAAGCAAATGCTACATACATCTGATCAATGTTTGTATAGCATATTTTCATTTTTTTTTCAAATTTTCCTTCATACACTTATATATGGGTATGACATGTTAATTGTATGTTTGTGAAGTTGTCCGCAACACAAGAATTATTGAAGTAAAACTTCTTTAGCCGCGACTTAGGAACTCAGTTTTTTTTTTCGAAAATATGTATAGTTTCCTTACGGTAGGAGTCTTAACTGTACCTACTGTGAGCACGTGGGTTATTTTTGTATTAATATCTACATTTTAATCAAACGTTAATGCATAATGTTGTAATAATAAAAAAAAATATATTAATTGTAATATATCATTTAAATTAAATACTTTATGATAATCTATACCAATAAATAAAATTGGAGTGTCTGTTTGTAATGTCAAAATAATAGGCTTTTTTCATGCTCACACGGTTATTTGCACGACACCTATGCCTAAAATAGCAATTAAAAAATTGTTGTCTGTCTGTTTGTTCCGGGTAATCTTCAAAACGGCTGGACCGATTTCAAAAATTCTTTCACCAATGGAAAGCTATAATATCAGGGCGTAAACTAGGCTATATTTTATCCCGGTATTCCCACGGGAACGGAAACTACGCGGGTAAAACGACTATAACCGAAGCGAAGCGAGGGCAGGTTGCTAGTAAGAACTAAATTTGGTACATATTATTAGAAACCGACTAATAAAAGTCAAAGAAGTTTTACTTCGACCGCGAGTAAAGGTTACACGCAATCATTTTCATTTTCCTAATGTAGGGTATTTAAAAAAAAAGTAAAATTACTGAAATATTTAATTCGAGTTGCATACCTGGTTGGTCTTTGCCATATTTTGGTTATCGCTTAATTTTTGTTATGCACTTAATAAAATATTCTGTTTACATGTCGATATAACTTGCATATTTTTCTTTATATTTAAATTTTTGCTTGCAACTGTTTGTTTGTATTCAGAGTATGTTTCAACCAAGACATTGCTGATATCATTAGCCCTGGAACCTAAAATAATAACGTATAGAAGGATAGTGTCCATACGTAAGCCATCAAAAATATGAAGCAAACAATACTACATGCGTGCAAGCGATTATACATTTACACACGCACACCACTATACAAATTATGAAATTAAATTTTGTTTTTATTAACATAAATCGTCGGAATACTTTTAAAAGTAATGTTAAATACTGTTTATGTTTTTCAAATGTGTTGTGACACCATTTGATTGCCCAAACCGTCATAATTACCTATTTATTTTTTAAGAGTTGCGTACGTACGTGCAGTACAGTGACCTTGTACATTACGGAACGATGCCGGCGTAAGCTCCATTAGGCTCCAATTGAAATGCTTCATTTTTTGTGCGCGAACTTACCTTCTATACGTTATTATTCTAAGCCTGGAACCTTATATTCTTGGAGCCTTATATTTATTTTATTAAATTTTAATTTGTACACATCTAGTACAAGTTTTTGTTATTCATTTCAGCTTATATACGTTCTACAGTTGGGAGCAAGATTCCTCCACAATAGGAGGGATATTGACCTAGTATAACCACTGGTCAGACGTGTATGACAAAGGGTCTCATTTCGAGATTTCTTCATTCATTCATTCATTCATTTCAACTCATATACGTCACACTGTTGGGCATGAGCCTGCTTCACAATAGGAGGGAAATTGACCGTGCTGGTCAGGCAGGTTGGTATAGGGTGTTATTTCGAGTTTTCCTTCTCTTGCATAGATGTTATTTGTGTATTATATCCCTTAGTCGTCTTTTACGGCAGCCACGGGCAAGATAGGGAGTGCTGATTTGTATTCTGACTCCGTCACTACACGAAATATATAACCAAAGGATATTGATCTACTATAACCACACTGGTCAGACATGTTTGGCGAAGGGTTTCATTTCGAAATTTCTTGCATAGTTCTTATCGTCGTCGCAGCCCACATACGTCCCACTGTTGGGCTCGGGCCTCCTCCACAATGGGAGGGAATTTGACCTACTATACCATGCTGGTCAGACATGTTGGTATAGGGTTTCATTTCGAGTTTTCCTTCTCTTGCACAGATCTTATGTGCATATTATATCCCTTAGTCGTATCTTACGACATCCACGGGCAAGATAGGGAGTGGTGAATTGTATTCTTACTCCGTCACCACACGGTAGTTCTTATAGGTATGCATATTAAATCCCTTTGTCGTATTTTATGACACCCGCAGACAAGACCAGGGGATGGTGCATTGTATTCTTACTCTGTCACCACACGGATGAATCGCGTAGTAGAAAAACTTCATTAAATTTTGATTTTAAAGCCACGATTGATTGGAGTATGTTATAATTACTTTTGACTACTTGCTTTAACTAAGAAAGTGGTAAAAAGTAAGGTTACGAATAAACTTGCCTACAAAAATTTCTCAAAAGTTTCTCTACAGCATGCAATCTAATAACCCTGACTAATGAATTGAAGACGAGACTTACCTCGATGTAATACTGAAAAAGAAATAAGGTTAAAAAAAGAAAAAAAGTATACCGAGTATTGAACCAGGGGTCACTGAATGCGACTGGTCAATTTCGCAACTGAGCTATTGCCACTTTTGGCAGTGACGGCTAAATTTAACTTCATATTCTAATGACATTTTATTTTTTTAAGCTAATAACAGCGACAAAACAACATTCCCCTTAAATAAACCCTACCCAAAAACCATAATCTGGCATGCTTAATAGCAATTTCAGTTAATCTAGTTTCTTAGCCTAGTTTCACATTTTATTCATTCAGCCCTTTGTTGTCCACTGTGGACGTAAACCTCCCCATATTTCGCCACAAAATGCGCCGGCATCCCATCTCCCAGAAACCTTCACCGGATCGTCGATCCATCTGGGGGTCCTACATGTTTTGTGTGTGTCATGTTTCATGCATATTTTAACCAATCTTTTACAGTATAAAGTTTGGAGTGATCACAAATATTATTGACTAATTTCAACACTCAAGAGACTTACCACCCCCCTCTCTTGACCGTGGGTGTCGTAAAAGACGACTAAGGGATTAAATATATAAATAACATCTATTCAAGAAAAGGAATTCTCGAATTAAAACCCTATACCAACACGCCTTTTTTGTTTTTTTTTCTTCTTTTTCTTTTATGGGTGGGCTATGGTAAGCGCGCACGCGGTCCATTCCGTCCAGGGCGACGAAAGGACGGCGCGCGGGCCCATAACCCACCCGTACCCACGTCACCTTCGTCGTTGGGCCGACCACCGGAGCAGGGTGACTTGTCGTCAGTGGTCGGCCCGCCGGAATACCCTTTCGGGTACCCTCACTTCTTGACGTCCTTGTCCCGGGACGTTGGTCGCCGTCGCGCGATGCCTTTTTTTGGTCCATTCCGTCGGGGTGACGAAAGGACAGCGCGCGGCCCTATAACCCACCGTCCATCCCTCTCCATCGCTATTGGGCCGGCCACCGGTACCAAGTTCCTTGTCGTCCGTGCCCAACTCGCAGGATACCAACACGCATGACCAGTGTTTTATAGTAGGTCAATTTCCCTCTTATTATGGGGGAAGCTCAAACCCCAATAGTAGGACGTATCTAAGCTGAAATGATGATGATGGCGATGAAAAAGGCTATTGACGAGATTTATTCGATTCGAGAGTTTACACTTAATCAGATAGTTACAGTGTATTAGTCATTGGTTGAGTATAATGACGTCATAATGGTACTATTGTGAAGTTCATTGCGTTAACATACAAATAATATTTCAAAGTAATCATGAAATGAATACAATATCCCTATTGTATATCCCTATATGCACGAAACTCCAAAATGAACAAATTATTTTTATTTGTAATCTTTATTGCTTAAAAAACATACCTATAAAATTATTTTTAATTTTATCATTATTTAATAATTAAATTTAATTATCAAAAAGTGCCTTTTTTGAGATTCGCGCGCAAAATTTCTGAAACGCACCGCATTGGTTGGAGTACTATAATGTCACGTTTTGAACACGTGACACCCGAGTCTTCTAGTTAGGGCTGTCTATATTAAAAAAAAAATAGTTTTTCGATATATCAATATTTTTAAATATATCAATATCGGAGTTCGATATAACGAAAAAAATATCGATATTTCGATATTTTCCCCATGACCACTCTTTAACTTCGTTCATTGCGGGGTTGCCGTGCCGATCTTTTTCTTATCAAATTCTAGGAGTAAGTGATAACTGATCATCAGTTTCATGCCAGCGCTTCTACAGTAGATTAAGTTTACGGTGATTTTGTAGAATAAATACTTTAGAAGAAAAGATGAAACACCAAATTTATTCAAATAAATATCGACCCTCGATACGTACCTACGTTTTATTATCGTCCAAGACAAGTTCAGTATTAAGTATCGATATTTTTAAATAATAATATCTATATTTTGACATATCGATATTTTATCAACAGCCCTCCTTGAACCTTGGATAGGAGGAGAACCTTGTGATATCAAGTTGCTGTTTGTATGTTTCTAGTGATTATTTTTAGGGATGTGAAAAAATAATCGATTTTATAAAAATCGATTTTTACAAAAAAATTATCGATTAATAATTGATTTTTACAATCGATTATCAGAATAATAATAGTCGATTATTAATCGATTTTTTATTATTTGAAATTCGATCAAAATTCATCATACTATGTTAGAAAATAAAGCTCACATTTCCTAAAGAAAAGCCATCATAATCCTGTTGGGAGAAAAAATCGATTATTTTAGAATCGATTTTTTTTAATTAATCGATTATTTTATAATCGGTTTTTTTTTAAATTAATCGATTATTTTATAATCGATTTATTTTAAAGAACAAAAAATCGATAATTACAAAATCGATCTTTTCCCTCCAAGTCACATCCCTAATTATTTTGTATTGTTACCCAGTTATTTCATAATAAGTTATTAATTTTCTGTGTTCAAGTATTAATCTTGTGAATAAGTCTTATTACAATGACTGAAACCGGTTTCGTTAAAGTATAGTCAGATAATCTTCCTAAAATAGACGTGTATATGATGACAACATATTTGGCTTCTAATTCAGATTTAATGTCTGTTAAACTCGGAGGAATAAAAGCTGCAAGGTAAATAAGATATAATATATTTAATAATCGTAATAATAATAAAAAAATCGATATTTTTATTGATATATCGATATTTTTCCGATATAGCGAACCCCGATATTGATACATTGTAAAATATCGATATGTCGCAAAACGATATTTATAAAAATATCAACAGCCCTAGTTGGCAGCCCTAGCAACTTGTACGAGTGTCGAGTACTCTGACGTCACAGAATACGCGCGCCGAAGTAGTCGCATTTTCATCGGCCATAAATAATGGCGATTTTTTAATTTTTTTTTAGCGTAATGGTTTATATTTTGGATGTGTTATATTTATTTCTAGTAATGTAATAACTAGTAGAAACGTTTAAAAAAATAAAACAATATCATGCATATTCCCTATTGTTTAATGGTGTTACGATGATAGCGAGCGTTGATTTATACTTTTATTTAAATTTCTGCAAAAGTGGTGTACGTACGTCATTTTGCGTCAGTATTATTATATTTTGTTTGAATTTGTGGCCTGGTTACTAAGACCTATAAGCTAAATCTTTATTTATTAATACTTCAGTTAAACTCATTCTCAGACTGATGGAGTAAGTCAAATAGTTCCCTTCAACAGTGCCATGTCTAAACTGTTAATCGAATCTGCTGTGAATTTTGGTATAAAAAGAAAACGTATGTGAAGCACTGTTATATCATATTCACTAAAGTCCAGTGCTTCCTCCGCATCACATTTCATAAAATGCACACTCATCATAGCAATTTTTAAACGCATAATAAAGACAAAATTTTCAGAAAAGAATAAATGAAAACAAAACATTTATCACATTAACAACAATAGCCACAACTAAACAGACATAAAAACAATGCCCCACTCGTTGGTTTACTCTTAAAAGGATGAAATTATTTTTGTGGAACAAAATTACCAATACATTGGGCCGAAATGAATCTATCTACATATCCATTTAGATAATATCTAATTAGATATTGGACAATATTTATAAACGCTCATCTCTAAATATTCTTAATCCCACTCTCCCAAAAGTAGGCCGCAGACCCAATGGCGGAGTGGTTCGGTAGGATACAAACTGTATCAATCGTATGCCCAGTATTGGGGATCTATACTGGTTATTCATTTATTGCATTTTTTTGGCACTTAACATTGAAATATGTACCTAGTCTCATAATAGTAATATTATATAATATTACCAAAAATTAGCAATTTTTACATAATTTTAATATATTACAAATTTTTTTTGTATAATACAAAGATTTTTTGTGTAATGCAATATAGAATTTTAAAAGCTTTTGTGTAATTATTAGTGAATATTTCTTTATTTTTGATATGTTCTTATTTATTTTATTTTTATTTATAGTACTATGCCACTTTTGCAGATAATTATATATTAATTGTTACTATATTACAAAATAATCGCGAGATATTTGTTAAAAGACATTATTGTAGACTTCTTTTAACATTTTGTTTATTTTTATTAATTATTATATTTTCCAAGTAAATAATTAAATGCAATAGTATTAGTTAATTTATGATTTTTTTTATTCGTTTTGTTCGAAGTTGCGTTTTTTTAGTTAATTTGTAAATAGATTTTTTAGCAATAAAATATATTCGGTCATGAGACCATCATTCTTTTATAGTTATTGCCACCTTCTTTTGGATTTATAAGAGCTCTAATTCTCAAAAATTACCTAATGCAATAAATTGGTAAAGACTAGTGTCGCATTGATTTTAAAAACTAATCAAGATGATGAAATATGTGTGCTAAATTTATGTAATTGCATTTGTATTATTTATCTCTAGATAACTCGTAATAAAATCCTATGAAATGAATTTTTAATTTAAAAAAAAATACAGCACCCCTAATTTAGCAATTGTTGTCTTGAAATAAAACTGTAATGCTATATTTTTTGTATTTACGCGAGTATTATACATTTTAATTAAAACAAATTTACCGATTTGATCGCGCTTGTATTTAATTTTTGATTGCTCAACTTTTCAAACACTTATCCGAGATCATAGCCACGCTAGGACTAAGGTGTCTCACATCCAACAGTCAGCGATAAAATCCAATACAGATGCTATAAAATCCTTAGAAGTGGTTTTATTTAAAATCTGTAATGCTAAGATTGAACCTCAAAAAATATTTGATATACTGAGGACTTATTAGATCGCATGTTTAAATAACATAACATTCTGAGGGTATGTTGATGAAAATTCTCTTAAGGCGTGTGCCATGTAATGGTGGATAATATCATAATTATTTGGTGTTTATTATTTTTAGTTAGTTTATATTTAGCTTCCATATAAATTCCATGTAACTGTGGTGCATTATCTTAATTATCATCGTTGCTTTTTTTTAAGCTTTTGTCATTTAAGTATTTAAAAATTGAAATACCCTCATTTTCGGACATTTTTTTATTTACGCGTATTTTGTTTTAATGATTCTTAGGTTTAATTTTTATTATTTTTCAATTATGATATAATGATTTATTTATTTTTAAGATTTGCTATGTTGAAAATATACGTATGGTATTTAAGCGCCTTGTGTTTTTTTTTAACAATATAAAGATGTTTGCCTGAATATATGTGTGTATGATATAAATCTATTTTTACAGATTTATTCTCGTTTGTATTTATTAACAGTAAATATAAAATAGAACCTATAAGTTAGTGTCCTTTCTTATTGCTATTTGATGGTAAACGAGCAAGTAGCCCACACTTGATGACAAGTGACAACGCCACTCAAGGCCTTCCGCAATACCAAGGGCACAACCTAACCGCAACCTGCTCTTAGAAAATAGTTCTTCTATTTTCTTAAATTGAATTTCTTTTTTTATATGACTAGAAAGTAAGCTCAACCTATTAAGGCCTCAATTTTTGTTTCTAATATATATGAAAATAAATCTATCTTCCTTGAAATCTATTTTCCTTGATCATCGCATCACGCGTGAACGGATGGCACAATTTCGCTAATTCTTTTTCGATGTGTTTTTGCCAGGAGAAGGTTCTTATGAAAGAAAAATAAAGTTGAGCAGAACATTAGAAAATTTAAGAAAACCTTACAACAATATTAATTTTACATGATTGTTAATTGTTTAACATAACGGCCAGTCGTTTAAAAGAAATATCAGCTATTGACAGAATGCGCGCTGCATATTATCGTTTAACATAGATGAATCGGTTGATATATAGTTAATTTCTCATTTCGTGTAATTTCATTTCAATTGTAGAGTAAGCTTTTGAGAAATTCATCACGCTTATAGTTAAATTAATATAGAAATTTTGGTAGGTGTTAATATACTGTTTTCATTGCTTTGAAATAAAAAAGAATTTAATAGAATATTTTTTAATTTTAGTAAATTGTATTTTTTATTTTATTTTATGGACTTTGTCGCACAGCGACCACATCGTCCTATAGGAACAACAAAATTAATAATACATATACAATAAATCTACTTATCACTATCTTAATCCTAACTCTGCTAACCTAACTAATACTTTCATCTTTTCAGATGTAGGAAGTGCTAATATATTGTTAAGAAGTCCAATATCTATGGATCTAATCATTGTTATGTATGACTGCCTATAACTTTCGTTTCGTACACATTCCATCAGAACATGCTGAACATCCTCAATAGTTCCACAGTCATTACAGTTTGGAGACGGGGTCTTTTTCATCAGAAATGCGAACTTGTTTGATGGAAAGTGTCCCGAGCGTAATCTAAGGACTGTCTTAAGAAATCCTCTATTGGCCTTTATATTGTCTATCCAAGGGTGTGATGATATTTGTGGTTGGATAGTTCGATACCAAATTCCCTTCTCTCGTCATCTCTTATCAAAATATTCCTGCCACGCTTTCTTACATTGCAGCTTAAATAACTTAACGAGATCTGTGAAGAGTGGTAACACATTCAGGGGTATACCTCCTTGTAAGGCTCGTTTGGCTAGCAGATCTACCTCGTCATTTTCTTTTAAATTTATATGCGATGGAATCCATTGGAGAACTACCTTTTTATTACAAGAATTCAGTTTTAAAATTGATTCCAATATTTTATAGGCAATCGGTATACCTCTCCCAAGAGAGGTGCAACGGGCCAAATGTTGCAAAGAGCTTTTGGAGTCAGTTAAAATGACAAATTTACCAAAATTAATAGAGTTGATATAAGACAAGGCTTCCGCTATGGCAATCAATTCAATATGCATAATTGAAATATTGGAATCAATTTTAACTCCGATACTGCATCTAAGGGTGGGATCTAAAAAGGCTGCACCTCCTCCAATTTTATCTTTAGACCCATCGGTAAATATCTTATAGTAACAGCAATACTCCTTTCTAATATAGTTAGAGGTAATCGAAAATAGTTCTAAATGACTGAATCTACGTTTGGCACAATTAATAAGTGGAATCGATTCAAAAATAACTCCACTTAAGTTAATGTTACTAACCCAAGTGTCTAATGAATACATTCCTAGCTGCTTACTTCTTTGTATAGATATAAATTTTAAGACATTTTGAGTAGTAATTAACAAAGGCAGTTTTTTGTTAACCCAATACCGTGAGCTACTTAGCAAACTCAGTTCACGTAAGACATTAATCACTATTAATGTCTTACGTGAACTATCACCTAAGATTAATGCTTTATTACTTGCCAAAGAAAATACGTAATCCCAATCGTTTTAAGTAGTGCGTATTGTCGACGGACAATAGACAGAGATAACATTCTCGATATGCGGACAATTAAATATCTTTATATGTATAAGCTCAATACCTACATTAGGGCAGTTAGTTAAAGAAACTAGTTAAAGTACTATTAACTGACTGATGTGTTAAAACAGCCACGCCACCATACGAATCTAATCTATCTAGTCTATATGTATTATGACTATTTATATTAAAATAACTGTCAGGTTCAAGCCATGTCTCACTTAACACTGCGATATGTACTTTTTCATGAACAAGTAACAGGTTTTGACAGTTCCACTGTATAATATTAATGTCCTCAAAGTTGTGAACCATAATTGGTGAACATGTTAATGAAAAAGGAGCTATCCGGTATAATATGTCAATATTGATTTCCGGTATAATATGACAATATTTTATACTTGTGATAATATCCATTCTGTACAAATACTAACAATCTGCTTAATCTTATTCTTCCATAGACCCCTGCTTGTCACTATTTTGAATAAAATTTTTAACAGGTCAATAAAACTCTCACTACGCCTGGGCGTATCTTTATTAACATGAGAATACTTCTTTGAACGGTCCGAGTCTCTGTTATTATTGGTTTCCATCGGTTGTGAAGCTGTGAATTGGCTGACAGATGGTCGTTGAGATTCGGAGTGAATCACCGTGGGCTGTGGGATCTCAGAAAGAACAGGCGTGGGCGCTCTCGGTGGAATAGGCACTGATTTTCTTACTCTTCTCTTTTTACGACAATTAGCAACTTTCATTGAGTTTTCTTCTACGTTCGTAAATAGCTCAGACATCAACCCCTCCCTCCGCGATTACACTCACTCTGCCCCTGACATTCAGGTATCGGTTCGTGGTCTGTTACCGGTACTTCGGGCAGAAAGGGCCTGGGGGATAAATATCTCTCATGTATTGGGGAAGGCGGTACGTACATCGTAAGAGCCATTCTATATGTACAATTCCCTAATCCTTCTTTCCTTTTTAAAATTAGGACACACTCTTTGAAGAGCTATGTGATGTCCACTACAATTAACGCACCTGAACGTCGTTTTTGTCGCAGTTCTCGTGATTCTTTGTACACTTTTTTTTTCTTTTTTTTATTGCAAACGGTGGCAAACGAGCAAACAGTACACCTGATGGTAAGTGTTGCTGCCGCTTATGGACCACTACAAGGCCGCTGCCTACCGCAAAGACATTGAAGGGAGTGTGAATGCGTGCATTGAGGCTCGGTGATACCAAAGACACCACCAACACCCTCCACACGCAAACACCCTCAGAAAATTGGGCTTCCGGCTCTCTCGCTCACCGAACGAAGCGCAGTAACAAATCGCTACTACTCAGACGTCGATTTTCTGCGAGAGTGTGGTACTGCCCCGAACGGACTGTGGTCCTACCACTCCAAATACCACTTTGGACATACTATCTTTTTCGATGGACACAATAAACGGATATGTCCAAACTTCCAGCACCGGGAACACTGGGTAACCGGGAAGATGTAAGGATCAACGCGCACCCTCAGATTGTGTAAATATACGTACGCAGGCAGTGATGTACCTTTAAAAGCTAGACGTATAGCTTCACATTTCACCCACTTATCATCAGCGTTATCATTACAACTTCTTTTATTCAATCTTTTCGCCGATATCGTTTTACGTTACACGTTAAGTTGTTAATGATATCTTCTTCGGCAATATCCCTGATTACGCCGTACGAGAGACCTACTTCAGAAGTCTTCTGGCACTGCCACCCAAGTTCTCCGAATGCTTTACATTGAGTAAATCGATCAGCATCAACCTCCTTGTCGAATGATATGATTATTTTGTATTGATGTCTAAACTTCACACGGCTAATCCCATTAATTTGATGATCCTTAAACAGCCTGGCTAATGCAAACTGCTTAAGAAGGCCAGTGTTAAATGACACACATACTTGTATCATTTCTTTAACTTCCTTGCTCGAAGTACAGACCACTTTACGACGTCGCGATATTGTTTGCCACCCTTCTTCAGACGAATTTTCTTCGTGCATTCTCTTTCTAGATGTCCCCTCTTGTTGCTCGGTGAGTAAATCACTACCTTGTAGGTCACCTTCAACACTAGCCACATCACTTCTATGCATTATTGCATAGGACTTATGTCCTCATGAAAAACTTCAATGTCAACTCTATCATCTACTACGCACCTAAGACTCATTCTCCATTGTGCGCGGATCGCAACCCGTACGGCTTGCGATCACGCTTTATACAGGTACACGTAATTATTATTGTGAGTATTATTGATGAGCGCAAAACGACCTATCAGAGCGGGATGCCACTATCAACTGAGTAAATTGTATTTAAAAATTTCAGCAATCAAACATACAAACATAATACGCAGAGCTCGCAATGTTGCAAGATATGTAAGAGCACGTCAAACGCGAAACGAAGTTAAAAAGAATCGATGGAATTGTAATCCACAGCATGAAAATGTTGCTTTTAATTATAACGAGGAAATCTATTACATTTGACATAAAATTTTTGCTATTGGATATTTCAATTCGTATATGAATACGAATTGCTATGGCCATAGTTAAGACATGACAACGTCTGTCGGGTCAGCTAGATCCATATATTTTTTCAAAATTCGAGGTTTTCACTGTAAAAACTGATTATAGGTATATTTTTATTTCAAAGTATTGGAAATATTCCAATTCCTGGCTTTTCGGCGCCCGGGGTAAATAACGCATTTTACGTCACCAGTGACAAAACACTAATCGTTTTTGTCTCCAAAAATCACCGCTCTTACTCGTAAATCGTTGAAAACACTATTCGACATATTCTGTAACTTTTAAGGTTCATTTCCGTGCATCGCGGCCGATCGAAATGAACCTTTAGCAACCTGCCCATAAACGTCTAAGAGCATACCGCCACAAAGGAAAACAACAGCCTGAAGTTAGCTAGTCAATACTTTTTGCGATGCGCACGAACACCGTCACAAATGTCAACTAGATAATGCGTTGTAATAAAATTTGACTGCACAGGTGGCTTAGTGGTTAAGATACCGACCTACAAGCTAGTGTCGTGGGTTCGAATCCTATGCAGGACAATAATTTGTGCGATCCACAAATTGTTGCTTAAAGTCTGGATGTAATTTGTGTCCGTTATATATATATATGTTTGTAAAGTCCCTCTCAACACAAGGATTATTACCTTAGAGCAATTTTTAAAAACAAAAAATCTATGTTCTAAATACCTTTTTTAGGGCTCCGTACCCAATGGGTAAAACGGGACCCTATTACTAAGACTTCGCTGTCTGTCTCTCACCAGGCTGTATCTCAAGAACCGCGATAGCTAGACAGTTGAAATTCTTACGAATTATGTATTTCTGTTGCCGCTATAACAACAAATACTAAAAACAAAATAAAATGAATATTTAAGGGGTGCTCCCAAACGACAAACGAGATTTTTTTTTGTCCTTTTTTGCTCAATGGTACGGAACCCTTCGAGCGCGAGTCCGACTCACACTTGGCCGATTTTTTCTATTAGTTTTCTACAAACGTAGGGTAACGCGGACAACAATTTTTTTAGAAAAATGTTTATATTGTTACGCCAAAGAAGTATAACTTCTCACGTACGTACACACACATCGTTTTTTTATATACACACCGTAAATGTCGAGAATTCGGTTCATACTTTGACATAACCATCTATGACAAAACCGCAAGACCTAAGTTGCATACATATAGTATTTTACAAGCCTACCTCCATAATCTAACAATATTATTAAACAGGATTGGGCAGAATTCAATGCTGCTACATCTACAATTGACGGTCTGCGGCCATCTGTTCGGTCACCTGGTGCTTCACCCCGTCACAGTCCTCGGGCACATCGTCGAGCTCCTCAACCAGCAGAGAATGCATACGGGGAGCTTCGTGCGCCCCCATTACCGCCAAGAAAGAGCCTGTCCCCAGCCGAACCAGTTATAGTGGCTGCATCAAGTGTGCAGGATATTGCAGCCGCTAGTTCTCAAGGTACTGTTACATCCATAATTTGGACATCATACTGCTGTGTTCCGTGTGGTGACGGAGTAAGAATACAAATCACTCCCTATCTTGCTCTTGGATATCGTAAAAGATGACTAAGGGATATAATAAGCATATAACATCTATGCAAAAAAAGGAAAACTCGAAATGAAACCCGAATGCATCATGTCTGACCAGCATGGTATAGTAGGTCAAATTCTCTCATTGTGGAGGAGGCCCGAGCCCAACAGTGCGACGTATGTTGGCTGCGATGACGATGATGATTGCTGTGTTCCGTGTGGTGACAGAGTAAGAATACAAACCACCACTCCCTATCTTGCCTGTGGATGTCGTAGATGACGACTAAGGGATATATAACTCGTATAACATCTATGCAAGAGATGGAAAACTCGAACTAAAACCCTATACCAACATGTCTGACCAGCATGATATAGTAAGGTCAATTTCTCTCCTATTATGGAGGCGGCTCGAGCCCGGCAGTGGGACGTATATGAGCTGAAATGATGATGATGATGAATTGTTGAGTGATTATGGCTTCGAATACTACTAACCACTACATTACTAGTGGGTGTCGTAAAAGAGCCTTAAATCAACCTGAGCCAACTGAGATTGATTTCAGCTCGTCGGTCTGGTGTAAAGCATAGAGTAATAAGTCTGGGTCGCAAAAATAACAAAATAAATAACATCACTCCGTAAAAATATTGTTCCCTTCTGTTAGTTACTATAATTGCCACGGTTCTTTTTTTTGGGTGGGCCGTGGTTGGCGTTCCCGCCTCTCGGCTCCGTCCGGGGCGACGGAGTGGCGGCGTGCGGCCCCATGACCCACCCGTAACACGTCGCCTTCGTCGCCACCGGTGCAGAGTTCCTTGTCTTCAGTAGTCGGCCCGACGGAATACCCCGATGGCGGAGCACCTCTCAATGTCCCCCTCGGGGATGTCGGTGGCCATCGCGCGGTCAGCCTCTTTGCGGGCGACGGACTAAATCCCCGGTCGATAATTGCTACGATAGACCATTAGCGGCCAGATCAAGGATGTCAAGAAATTTGTACCGATGTTCAGTCCAATGGGGATGGGTAGAGAGTATGTTATGGTACCGCACGCATCCGCTACATCGGCACTGCCGGAACGGGAAGACGGGATGTGTTCAGACCAGAGCCTGCCAAAAAAGGCGGTTATATCATCGCGATTAGTGTTCTGGGTTTCTCAGAAGAGAACTTTTTAGTTTTTAAAGTGAAGACATTCTTTGTATTCTTAGCCGTTATACATTTTGACGAGAAGAAAAGTTTTCAATTAACATTATGTTACATCTATTATCAGCTGAACCGAGAAGACGTTCCTCATTAGAGCCTGAGCCAGATTCACGGCATCGTCTTACATCCATTATCACTGGTTCTACGGAGACTATCACAGGAGTTATAGACACAAGACATGAGGTATTTTTTTTTTTTATTGCCAATATCATATACTTACAATCCGTGTGGTGACGGAGTAAGAATACAATTCACCACTCCCTATTTTACCCGTGGATGTCGTAAAAGACGACTATAGGATATAATATGCACATAACATCTGTGCAAGAGAAGTAAAACTCGAAACAAAACCCTATACCAACCCGTCTGACCAGCGTGCTATAGTAGGTCAATCTCCCTCCTATTACGGAGGAGGCTTGAACCCAGCAGTGGGACGTACATGAGCCAAAATGATGACGGTGATGATGAATAATGACCACATTGACAGGTGAATTGGCGTACGAATTAATAAGTTTCCCAATAGAATGTTGATACTTATTCCTTAATGCTCCCTTAGTGTGTTTAGACGATTCATGCTAATTAAAGGAGAGTCGGATATTATGTGCTCCATCACGCAGAAAGTAGAGTTTCCAGTGCAGGTTGCAGTCTTTAGACAAAAGAAATGAAGTTAATTTTACGCATTTCAAAGCAACATTTTCAAAATTTTATATTATAGCTTATTATGTTTTCATTATTTGATTTTGGTCCGTTTTCTATAGTATTCGAATCTATTTATAAATTATGTCATCCTCGCCATCACAGCTCATTTACGTCCCACTGCTGGGCTCGAGCCTACTCCTACTATAGGAGAATGATTGAGGTACAATACCAAGCTGGTCATACGTCAAAAAAAAAAACAAAAATTAGCTGGTTATACGTGTTGGTTAGGGTTTAATTTCAAGTTTTCCGTCTCTTGCATAGATGTTATATGCATATTTACTCCCTTAGTCGTCTTTTACGACAGCCACAACTAAAAGAGGAGGTGGTGAATTGTGTTCTTACTCCGTAACCATACGACTTTCCGCGGTCCGCTAACGGAATGCAGGTCGCCTGTTACCGACATATGTTCTAATTAATAATAATATAATTAATAATTCTAATTTCTAATTAACGTTATGGTCTTCAACTGTACGTTTCCAGCGATCATTTCTCCCAAGTACGTGCAAGCTCTGGAATGAACTACCTGCTGCTGTGTTTCCCGAGCGCTATGACATGTCCTTCTTTAAACGAGGTTTATGAAGAGTATTTCCTTCGTGGTAGGCAGCGGCCTGGCTGTGTCCCTAGTATTGGTCCATGTGCAGCAGTTTCATTTACCATCAGGTGTGCTGCTTGCTCGTTTGCCACCGTTGGCAATAAAAAAAAAATTCATTCGACTAGGAACAACAAAGTACTATTGATAAGTTTTTCCAGGTACCCCCAGATCCACGAGCATTTGAGAAGCCAAGACGTGCCTGCACCCCACAATCGAACAGCAGGCCTCTACCAGCCACACCACCGGAACGTCCCACCGATATCACATCCCCAAATGAGCATAAACCAGACAAACAAGAAAGAGCAATACCGGCATTACCAGACAATCGAACAGAAAGGCAGATTCCTAATACTGAAAGTAGAGATCGTCTCCATTTAGATACAAGGCAAATCGAATCCAGACATGTGCCTATACCAGAAACCAAACCAGAACGACACATACCTGTACCAGATAACAGATTAGAAAGACATCCAGAAAGCCGATTGACAGATCGTCATGTACCAGATAGAGAAGAAAGGCATGTTCTACCAGAGAGACACTTACAGGAAGTTAGAATAGATAATAGGTATGCCCCTAGTGAGGGTGTACATAGGCATGGCTTGGATAGGCATACGGAGTTCAGAGTGCCACCAGAAAGGCCCCCGGATAAGCCGGATTTAAGATCGCAGATTGAGTCTAGGAATAGTTTTGAAAGGGAGACTAGAGTTGAGAATAGGGCGCCGCCAAGGCAGAGGTCTTTGCCGGCCTCAAGTAGTGGGAGTATTGATCAGCCCACAAAGTCTACTACCATGCCGAAGTTTCCTTCAGAAGATGTAAAGGATCCGCCTTACGAGAATGTCGCGGTTGAAATGAATGAGTTGGCTGTTGCACGTGAGTATTTAATTTAATAATTTAACAAGTTGTCTAGATAGTTTAATAGTGGTAGGACGACGCTGTTGACAGTTGTCTGTCTATAGCCGCGGGCCGGTCCGTCCGTGGTAGTTCCACACTCTCGCAGAAAATTGACCTCTGGGTAGTAGTAATTTGTTACTGCGCTTCGTCCTCTGAGTGAGCGAGCCGGAGCCCAATTTTCTGAGGGTGTTTGCTTGTGGTGGGTTTTCGTGATGCCTTTAGTATCGGCGAACCTCATTGCACGCATTCCCACTGCCCTCACTTTCTTCGCGGAAGGTAGCGGTCTTGCAAATTTCAATCAGCGGCAGCAACACTTGCCATTAGGTGTACTGTTTGCTCGTTTGCCACCGTTCGCAATAAAAAAGAAAGTAGATTACCAAAAGTAGGGATCTAGCCATTTCCATGTAACTGTCACTATTAGGGAAGGGATTATGCATGCATGCATACATGCATCCAGCCTTTATTTCTTCTCGATAACTTTAGATACAGCTTTATAAGTTAAGCAGAATCTGTAAAAATCTTTTTATAATGCCCAATAGGGAAACATGCATGATTTTTTTTTTAATTTTTTTAACTTTTCTACTAGTTATTACATTACTAGAAATAAATATAACACATCTATACCAATAAATAAAATTGGAGTGTCTGTTTGTAATGTCATAATAATAGGCTTTTTTCATGCTCACACGGTTATTTGCACGACACCTATGCCTAAAATACAAATTAATTTTTTTTTGTCTGTCTGTCTGTCTGTCTGTTTGTTCCGGGTAATCTTCAAAACGGCTGGACCGATTTCAAAAATTCTTTCACCAATGGAAAGCTATAATATCAGGGCGTAAACTAGGCTATATTTTATCCCGGTATTCCCACGGGAACGGGAACTAAGCGGGTAAAACGACTAAAACCGAAGCGAAGCGAGGGCGGGTTGCTAGTCCAAAATATAATCCATTACGCTAAACCTTGCCCATAGATATTGCTAGAATAGACATTCATTCATTCATTCGGCTTATATATGTCCCACTGCTGGACTCGAGCCTCGTCCAAAATAGGAGGCAAAGTGATCTACTATACCACGCTTGTCAGACGTGTTGGTATACAGTTTATTTTGAGTGTTTCATCTTTTGCATAGATTTTATTAGCATACTAGCAACCCGCCCTCGCTTTGCTTCGGTTTTAGTTGTTTTACCCGCGTAGTACCCGTTCCCGTGGAAATACCGGGATAAAATATAGCCTAGGTTACTCCCTGATATTATAGCTTTCCATTGGTGAAAGAATTTTTGAAATCGGTCCAGCCGTTTTGAATATTACCCGGAACAAACAGGCAGACAAACATTTTTTAATCTGTATTTTAGGCATAGGTGTCGTATTATTTTAACATTACAAACAGACACTCCAATTTTGTTTATTGGTATAGATAATATCCCTTACTCGTCTTTTACGACACCCACGGGCAAGATAGGGGGTGGTGAATCGTATACTACTATTATCCGTGTCTGACCAGCATGGTATAGTAGTTCAATTTTCATTCCATTATGAAAGAGGCCTGAGCCCAACAGTGGAACGTAAGTGGCCTGCGATGACGATGATGATGATTTTATCCGTGTGGTTATGGAGTAAGAATACAATTAACCGCCCCCCTTTCTTGCCCGCGGGTGTTGTAAAAGACGACTAAGGGATATATGCAGTTAACATCGATGCAAGTGAAGGAAAACTTGATACAAAACCGTATTACAACACGTTTGACCAGCGTCGAATAGTAGGTCAATTCCCCTCCCATAGCGGAGGAGGCCTCAGCCTACCAGTGGGACTTTATAGCCTGTGATGATCATGAATTGTATACTTCTTCACCACACGGCGAATAAATAGATACAAATTAATATATTTTAATTTTTTATTCCAGCTAAGAAAATAAATCCGCTCACACACGACAAACACGGCAGAAAGTACGGTGATAATGTTTCGTATGAAAACATAAATTTAGACTACATTGCTCGTTTAGTAGACGAGGGATATCCAAAAGATATTGTTGTACGCGCATTGGGTATCACAAGAAACGATTTGGAGATGGCGTGTGATATATTACACGAGTTTGGATCTAAAGTACCTAATAAATGTTAGTAAATTATTGTTTTTTTAATATTTATTTAAATTATTTTCAGTGGGGCGAGTTGTGATTTTTAAGTAAAAACTTATAGGTGTTTGGATATAGAGTCAAAATAGGGGATATATCGGTAGCTATGTCAATGTCTGTATATCTGTGCCGATAGATGTTAAAACCATATTAAGTTTTAAGCTCAAAAAATTTATTTGTATAATCAAAATAATAATTGTTTATTTTAAGTTTTCACTTCTGTCGGCAGACGTCATAACTGCTTTAGGTTCTTTTTTTTAACTATATTTTTGTCTGATCAATTTCGATTTCCAAATTCTATTTACAACAATGAATTGTCATTAAGATTTTATTGAATCTTTTTACGTTATTAATTTTTTTTTCATATTAAATGGTAATGATCATAAAGTCAAAACTAGCCCCACTAAATATTACTAGTATTTAGTGACATTTTTTTAATAGAAATCGTACCTTATGATCGTAAATGTAAGTCTGATTTTGACATGAACACTTTTTGATGTCACTCAACTGTTTAAAATATTAAAAGTACCATGTCTGTAATTAAAAATTAAGTATATAATTCCCATTTATTCTAGTAATTATTTCAACATTCTGTATAAATCGTATAATATGTATATAATTTATATGTAATTGTATATTTAGATGTATCTATTTTTAAATACACACTACGAAAAATACATACCATAGTCACAGGTATATATTTAAAAATACAAGTGTTAGGATTTTTTCATTTAATAAAACAAGAATAGCATAATCGATTTTTTTTTTAAATTTTCTAGCGACCATTAACAGTCAAATTCTATGATGGCTATTATAAAAAAAGCTAAAAATATTTTTGTTTATATTTTATTGAAAATAAAAAAATCATTATATACATTCTAGGTATTCAATTTGATATATAACTTATGAATTTAGCTGTATATAAATATAAATTATTATTTTAGTTTTAAATCCTTTCAAAAGATTACAATTTACATAATTGTAAGTAGTCAAATCAATAATTTAAATTAGTGTCTAAAATCACCACATTTGACAAAAATCCATCCTGCACGGGTTAAAATCGCCCCCATGTGTTTTTGTGTGATTATGAATGTGTATAGCCGTTATAGCACCCGATATGGCTAGAATGTGACAATTTTGTGATTTGTAACTTCTCACCTAAGGCAATAGGGCTTGGTCCTGCCTACGTGCCTACTTGCTTAGGCTGTGAATAACCTCTATTTGTATATTCAATTCAATATTTATGAAAAATTCATTACAGAACAATAAAACCTAGTAATTTACGTATACGATTGTGTAAATGTATTATAGGCAATCTAGATTGGATTAGGATTTAAATTTTAACATGTATTCATTATTAATATATACCACAATTGTGGCCACGACTCCCAATTTACTGTTATCTCTATCTTCTCTTCAAATCAATAGACATTAAAAAAATGGCCTACTTGTCGTACGGTTTAGGCAAAAATGTCCTGTACATACAGAGTTACTCTTCCAAAAAGGAAATTGCCAAATTTGTAAATTAAATTTGTTACAAAATTCACACAAATATGACCAGCCTTTACATAAAATATTCACACACCCAATTTTGTATTAAATATACGAAAAATAATTATATATGTCTATGTAAATTATATCACATGGCGATATATTTAAAATATAATTAAATAAGCACTATGAAAATTTATATAAGTCATTTGAATACGTTAAACTATTGTTCAAAAGATGTATGCAATGGAATGAAATTTTAACAGTTGCTGTCAAAACTGTCAAAATTTGATAAGTGTTCCAGGCGTACAATTTAACAGCCTATCATTAGAATTTTTAAAATCGTGTGATAGTATTGTAGATAATTATAAATAAGATTATTTAAGTGTATTTCTTGTATTTATTTCCGCATAATTTAGTCACGTTAAATAATTATTCCAATGGATTTTATTTCAATCAGTATTCATTTAACTCAATCCATTGTTTTTAATCAACATTAATACTAATTGTAAGTTCTTATTTGTAATATAAATATTATCTATATTTTCATAAAATTATAATCGCTGTCTTAAATTAACTTAAATTACTTAAAATAGTCGTTCATATAGAATATATTTTTTCATATATATTTCGTGCTATAAAAGTTAACACATCTTTGACTTATGATACCTGCAATATTTACTTTTTTAATATAACACTTATTATTGTTGATGTAAATATTAAATAATATTTTTTTTAATAGTGAATGTTGCATTACGCATAATGATCTTCCTTTTGATATAAACTAGAGAAAAAAAAATAGTAGGATAAGTTTTTACAAAAAAAAAATCCTTTTCAAATTCGAAGAGCTTACAACGGCACCAAGATTTCTTGAAATTTTATTCTCTTCGTATTTTTCTATATATAAGAAATATTTTGTAAAATGCAATTTTACTAATTCATATATTTTTTTCCTTTTTTATGTCGCTTTTTGCTCGTGATAAAACTGCGTCGAGAAAAAAAATTCTATTCCAATTGTTAAGATGGTTGATATGAATTTTATTTCGGTATGGCTGGGTCAGTTTTGATGCAGTTTTTACAAGAGAATTAACGTGCTTAGTGGAATGACTTGACTGAATTTTTTAGGTTATAATCTATCTAGTCTTTAAATGTTTCATTAATTTTCGCTAATTTCCATTTGTTCATTTATTATATAGTTAATTAATTCAAGACGCTATAAATAATTACTATAGTTAATTAATAATATTTCGCCAGTAATAAGTAGTAGACCTATTAGAAACCTATTGAGTACATATCTACCACACCGCCAATCAAATTACAGCTTTTGTATAAAAATGTTATACATATACAAAACATTTAAGTTAACGGGTTGAGAACCCTCAGCGCTCACCCACCAGTCCGGGTAAAGTTGTCATAGCCATCTGAGGCTAACAACTAAGTCACACACAAAAAAAAAAAAACATTTAAAAAATAAAACTGCACAAATGGCGTAGTTGTTAAGATTAATAATTCAATTCACCGTATATCTTGCCCGTGGATGTCGTAAGGGAATGTATGCGACTAACTTCAAATTATCTATTGTGGCGGAGGCCCTAGTCCAACAATGGGACGTATATAAGATATTATTATTAAAATTTTCATTCAATGAAAACTTTATCGTACTAAGTTTATTCCCAAATTTTAAGTTATGTTCTACAGTATTTTTAACAGAAGACAGAAATATATGTAAAAGTTTCAATAGAAATACTGAACTTAATATACTAGATTATTTATAAAAACTTGTGTACAATAGTCCACATCCTCCTGCCAATTGAAACCAGCGTGGACGGGTGGATGACTATAATTTTTTTTAGTATACATATATAATTATTTGAAAAAAGAACCTAAGTATACATTTAAAAAATACGCAAGCTGTAATTTGTCATTAGTGTCCATAACCCATATAGCCTTTTTGTATATTAGTTTCATTAAAAAAAAACAATTGTTAGTAATTATTTATCTTTGGTATATTTAATATTTATAATCTCACATATTTTCCCAGTAGCATAAATAAATATAACTATTAAAATTGTGTAAAAGTGTGATATTTTAATTAAAATGACAAATTTTTTTAGTGATTTTAATTAAAATATAACAACACTTCGTTAATTGCACAGTCGTTATAAATAACGATTGACAATTATATAGTTATTGGTAAGGCAATTCTTAAAGGTCAATTCACACTATTCGACTCAATACCAATACACTGTAAGTTCGGTTAACAAGTCAATTTCAATGTCGTCATTTACCTGTGGGATAAGCCCACGCTGATTGGGGTCGTCAGAACAAGCTCTTACCTTCCATAGGCTCTTGTCAGCCATCATATCCGTACTGACTATTATATGTATCCTCATTCACACACTCCATCCATCTCTTTGGATCTTCCACGATTTTGACGTCCATCCACAATCATATTGATAACTCTCCTTGTCACATGCCTTTTATCCCTCCTCAGGATAAAAGGAGTGGTAGGACCACACTGTCGACAGTTATCTGTCTACAGCCGCGGGCCGGTCCGTCCGGGGCAGTACCATGCTCTCGCAGAAAATCGACGTTTGAGTAGTAGCAATTTGTTACTGCGCTTCGTTCGGTGAGCGAGAGAGCCGGAAGCCCAACTTTCTGAGGGTGATTGCGTGTGGAGGGTTTTGGTGGTGCCCTTGGTATCACCGAGCCTCAATGCACGCATTTTCGTTTTCTTCGCGGTAGGCAACGGCCTTGTAAAGGTCCATGAGCGGCAGCAACACTTACCATCAGGTGTACTGTTTGCTCGTTTGCCACCGATTGCAATAAAAAAAAAAAAATCACATCTCCATACCAAGATAATCTCGCGCTCCTAATCTTCCCTATTACTGGATCTACTTTCAGACTTCCCCTAATATACTCATGTCTTAAGTTATCCAACCACACATCCCCTCCACCCATAAGTCAATTTTGATGTACCAAAATATTGTTTGTTTTGACGTAAATCTAATGCGTTATATATATTTTTTTTGCTATTTCTAATATTTTCACATATAGAAAGTGCTATAAAAGTCCTTTTTTATACACAAGAAGTCCTAATAAATTACTATTTTAATATCTTGGGGCCTTAGTACGTAAGTCCGTAGCTATTTGGTCCAATGAAGTGATTAGCATTTGCGAAATAATAGTGTTTTACGGATTTTATCGCGTTTGCAAAATCAGATATTTTTGATTACACGCCGTTTCGAACAATTATCAGCCGAAAATTAAATTTAAACGCAGTAAAATCCGTAAAAATAATTTTAATTCGAAGCAATATTCTTATTAACATAAAAAAAAAAACATAAAAATCGTTAAAATCGTTTTCGAATACCGACATACCGTACAGAATATATTCAAATAATTCGTGCATCTTGAAACGGTAGTTCAAAAGTACAATTGGTATTGGGTTGGTGAATGTGCGATGACCTTTAGGTAATCTAATATAGTTTTTCCTCATGCTGTATACCTTGTAGGATTTCATGAGACAATATAACGAATGCCACAAAAACCTCGGTGTACAATGCACTTTTACTAGTGTTTTATTACTATTGGATCATGTTATGTGGTTGGATAAAGTTGGCAAAGATTTGGACAGGACGACCTTAGAATTTTTTGAGATGTGTCGAATTTTTTGCTTTGACTATAACTTGAAATTTTAATGCGCCTTTTTGAATCAGTATACTTGCATAAGCATGTAATTAAAGTAAACATAAGTGTAAATGCGTCTTATCCACTTTTAGACATAGGCCTCTTCATTGGATATACGATAATCGAAAACAAAATACCAGGAGTTGCTTATTGTCTTGTTGTTCTGGTGGTTTTTATGACACCGACAGGCAAGTAATAGATGATGATGGATATTTCAGCTTTGCCCCAACTATTCGCAGTAAAAAGCACCAGACAAAACTTTGGATAATTAAATTCAGAAAAAAATTATACAAGATAAATTAAACTTGAAATAAAAGCCTATGTTAACACGTCTGATACTGTGAGCGCGGCATAAGAGGTCAATTGCCCTCCCACTGTGGAGGAGGCCTGAGCCCCAATAGTGGGACTAATGCGTGCTGAGGTGAGGTGCAGTTAATTTCCTATAAAAGAAAGTTTATGCTTCGTATATGTGGAGACGAGGCGATACTAATTAAGGTCAAAGTCAGGAAAATGACAAATCTCAAAATTTTTCTAACGTCATGAATTATTATATTATTTTTGTAAATTATTATTTTATTTTTGGGAAGCTAATTAATGTCTTTGTTTCTCTTATATTTATAATAGATTTGTATGAATATAAACAAAAAAATGTTAATAATTTTTAATCTGTAAGACACGTGTCAAGTTTTTTGTTTTGTATAAAAAGCAATCTGTCAAGTTGAATGTCAGGAATGTTTAGGGGAAGGCTGCGTCTTGTTTACGCTTTAGTAAAATTACGTTGCAAATATAACTAAGTAAAACTATTTATTTTATTTTATTGATACCCTATAACTTTACACCTACTGTGTGGTAGAATACAACTACCTTCTGTTACTACTTACCTACCTAGAATACACTACCTTCTCTCTTGCCCGTGGGGTCGTAAAAGACGATGAAAGAATACAAATTGCATATAAAACTGTGCAAGGATAGAATAGGGCAACACTAAATAGGTGAAAGGATAAAATACATATGTGCAGGAATAGAATAGGGGCAGGAGTAGATAGGGGAAGGTATAAAATATGCATATAAAATATGTGCAGGGATAGAATAGGGGCAGGAGAGATAGGGGAAGGTATAAAATATGCATATAAAATATGTACAGGGATAGAATAGGGGCAGGAGTAGATAGGGGAAGGGATAAAATATGCATATAAAATATGCGCAGGGATAGAATAGGGGCAGGATAGATAGGGGAAGGTATAAAATATGCATATAAAATATGTGCAGGGATAGAATAGGGGCAGGAGTAGATAGGGGAAGGTATAAAATATGTGCAGGGATAGAATAGGGGAAGGGATAAAATATGTGCCTTGATAGAATAGGGGCAGGAAAGGTATAAAATATGTGCTACCCTATTATGAGGGTAATTGACAGAAGGAGGATCGAGCCCAGCCGTGGGCCGTATATGAGCTGAAATGACCCCTTACTTTCCCTTGTGTGTTGTGAAAACCAGCTAACCGGTCGCCAAAAGAATGATTAGCAAAAATTATGCTCCATTTGGAAAACCGATCTCAGGAGACGTCAATAGGCCTGATAAATAATAATTCTGAACAAAAAACCAATTTCAATCGTTTTCTCATGAATACCGTTGTCAGAACTGGACCAAATTGAAATGGGACTACACGGGCAGCATTGGCTTGCAAATACAAAAAAAACATCAAAATCGATTCACCCAGTCGTAAGTTCTGAGGTACCAAACAAAAACAAATACGATCGAATTGAGAACCTCCTCCTTTTTTGAAGTCGGTTAAGGAATGTATCATCATCATAATTTCAGCTCATATACGTCCCACTGTTGGGCTCGAGCCTCCACCACAATAGGAGGGAAATTGACCTTACTATAGCATATTGGTCAGACAGGCTGGTGTTAGGGATGTGAAATCATGGATTTTTTAAATAATCAATTTTTTTTTTAAATAAATCGATTATAAACTAATCTATTTTTTCTCCCAACAGGATTATGATGACTTTTTTTTAGGAAATGTGAGCTTTATTTTCTAATATAGTATGAAACACTACATGCAGTATCGTGATGACCTTTTTTTAGGAAATCTGGCACTGAAATAATCGATTAATTTTAATTTTTAATATAAAAATAATAGTTATTTTTTTTGATAATCGATTGTAAAAATCGATTTTTACAAAAAAATAATCGATTATTATAAAAATCCATTATTTTTCACATCCCTAGCTGGTATAGGGTTTTATTTCGAGTGTTCCTTCTCTTGCATTGATGTTATATGCGTATTATATCCCTTAGTCGTCTTTTACGACGTTCACGGGCAATGGTGTATTCTTACTCCGTCACCACACGGAATAGATTTATACTTAGGTATTTACTACATTATGGATCTGTAAAAATAATAATAAAAGATTGCATAGTTTCAGTCATCCGTTTGTTTTCAATTACATTTATGAAATCACAAAATTAATTATTCACCAAAGTATTTAATGCTTCCTTTAAGTAAAAGATGATTTTTTAGAAGAGTAACAATGTATTTAATTATATTATGGATTTTTATTGTAATGGTAAGTACGTAAATTCTCCTTGTGTTGACAGAGTAAGAATGTAATTCATCACCCCTATTTTGCCCGTGGGTGACGTAAAAGACGACTAAGGGATCTAATATGCGCATAACATCTGTGCAAGAGAAGGAAAACTCGAAATGAAACCCTATACCAACATGTCTGACCAGCATGTTATAGTAGGTCAAATCCCCTGCCATTGTGGAGGAGGCCCGAGCCCAACAGTGGGACGTATGGGGGCTGCGATGATGATGATGACGCAAATTGTCCGTGTGGTGACGGTGTAAGAATGCAATTCACTCAAGATAAGGTATCTTGCCCGCGGGTAACGTAAACGACGAATAAGGGCAATAATATGCATATAACATCTATGGAAGAGAAGAAAAACTCGAAATAAAACTCTATACCAACTCGTCTGACGTGGTCAATTTCCCTCATATTATGGTATATTTTTGTTGAATTTATTTAGATATACAGGCTGTATCAGGTTATGGGGCAACTGGTCAAAAGGGAGCTAGGCAATTGTGGTAGGAACCCATGAAAAAAATTTAAACGAAAAATATCGATTCGTTAAGGAATTAGAGACATGTAAAATTTTTAATTTTGTCATCGCTTTTTCGTGTAAATCTGATTGAAATGTATAAAGTCAATGATACTTAATACGCAACATATTTATACTTTGTTAAATGTTCATTAGAAATTGAATAAATCAATGATTACATTCACATAAACAAAACAAACTTCGCTTTAAAACAGCTGATCGGCCTTGGACCGTTGACCGCTTGTCGCTCGTAGGTACAAACCTACACTATAGTGTTTGCCAAATAGCATGGCAAAAGAGGTGATTTGGTGACCTTCACCACGATATCATCAAATCCAAGTAATTTATCGCTAATTCTATCGCTTTCCATACAAACCGTCTTATCGTTGTAATATCGTGGTGAAGGTGTCTAGACTGTACAGAGATTACAAACATTTGTCTACGTGTAA
This sequence comes from Lymantria dispar, assembly GCA_032191425.1. Taxonomy (NCBI): domain Eukaryota; kingdom Metazoa; phylum Arthropoda; class Insecta; order Lepidoptera; family Erebidae; genus Lymantria; species Lymantria dispar. The sequence continues at coordinate 8,056,862 of CM063468.1, read as the reverse complement.
TTTGTTTAGAATTTTAATTAAGAAATTATTAAACACCTACACGTGCAATAATAAAGCATACGTACACGTTACCTACCTTATCACTGCCCTAGCATGAAACTGATAGCTAACCTATCTTAAGGCTAACTTTTTGTTAAATACGTAAGGTGAGGTAAAATAATATACTAAAATAATTTATTTATGACTTTACAAAAATCTATAGTTCTGGACTGTCACTTCCACTACAACAGTGGTAGAAGTGACAGTCCAGAACTATAGATTTAGTATACTATAACGATAATTATAGATTTAGTATACTATAAAGATTTAGTATAATATAACTATAGATAGTAACAACTATCACTGCTGTCTGATACATGAATTATGAATGCATCAATCTTTCGGTATGTACTGTCATCGAGGCCCATAATTTTTTTTTCAATATCTTTTACGTGCTCCACACGGAATGTCAAACAAAATGGCGACTGGGCCACACGACGCCACTGATCTCGTACACCTGACGCTAAAATCGGTTAAGAAAAGATTTTATGTTTGATACACATAACCTAAAATCTTGCATCTACTTGTGCGATCCTTTAGGTTTATTACACCTGACGGTAAAATGAGTTGAAAGAAATGTCATAACTTAAAACTTGGCATTTTTTTGGGCGTTACATAACTCTTCGAAGCTAATTACGTATTTAATTATAGGATCTATATTATAATGAATTTATATAAATATTCTCGGTACTTTAATTTTAATGTTACTTAAAAACTTTTGATATTCAGACATTTGAAAGTAATTTGGCATTGCTATCAATGATATTATTTATAAAATAATGAAATTTCACCAGTTACAGGTTAATCTGGTATTTTAAAACAATGAAATACATGATTATAGGATATTAAAAACATATATTTTCTATGGTAATTTTACTAGATTTCGTAAAATTTTGGGTTGTGCTGTTTGTAATGTTGCTTCCTGGTAGGCATCTACCAAGAGAATTTTGCGATACAACTTTTCGATAGATTTGTATGGTAAGCGATAGATTTTTTGCATTTTAAGATATCGTGGTGAAGGTAGGTGAAGGTCGTCTTTTGCCACGTTATCTGGCACTGAGTATATCATTGAAACGTTTGCACAATTCTAGGTATTATGAATGAATTTATACCGTCGAAGCTTTACATGCCTACATGTATTCTGTTTGTACATGCCTACGTAATACGTAACATTTAAGCACATTTTTTTGAAATCACTATAACTTTTATGTTATATTGTTTTTTGTGTAATGTACATTCTAATTACGATCTATGACCGTTAAACTACAACATATTCGAACAGTTGCCCCATAACCTGATACACCCTGTATATAAATAAAAAATAAAAATTAAATAATGAAAAAATAATTGATTGAATTAGGCGATACATAGCGGCAATCCATTTTTATTCTGAAATGGAAGGAAGGAAGGGAGACCCACCACTTTCCCACGGTAATCAATATACCGCACACCACAATAAAAGGAATACGGGATAGGATTAAGGTGGACTAGGAAAGAAGGAAATCTTACTCTCACGTGATGAGCACCTTCCAGAACATCAACTTGCAATTTTCCGCAGAACTTCGAATATTCATTCGACACATGTTTTGCCTCTAAACGAGGCATCCTCAGGACGGTTCGGCTTCAAATGCATTTGAAGAAATGAGAAAAATATCAAAAATTATAAAAAGAGAATAATAATAACATTGAGATTCGATCCGACGCTGTTTGAATGCCAAAACAAAAAAAAAACTGGACAACTTCCCAACTGAGCTATCGCCACTCTTGACGTTGATGGCGAAATTTGAATCCATATCTGGGGGCACGGCAGTGCCCCCGCCAAGTCGAGCAAAAAATAAGTCGGACAAAACGCAACACTGCCGTAACATACTTTTCTCGAAGCCATTCAGGCCATTTTCGACCTCCTATAACTTCGTTGTTAATAAAACTAGAAGCCTGAATTTTTAGTAACCTAGCAGGCATTGTATAAACATTGTGTATTTCAAATTTCATTGAATTTGAACTAATAGTTTAAGAATTATAATTAGTCAAAATTTCGTAATTTTGTCACTCACTGACTGACTGACCGATCATCAATATTAAACAGGCACTTCTAGCAGACATAGAAGCTTCAAATTTAGAACACAATTAGTTTTTAGTGTATAAACGAAGAAAAAATTATGAAACATTGTAATTTTCATCCAGTTTGCGAGATATACTAACTGCATAAATAATGTTGTAAACTCATAAATATATAGGATTACAAAGTTACATTTGCAGTTAATGAAATGTAACTTTGTAGAAAATAAGAATACATTTGTCGCCATCATTGCTTTTCTATGGGAATCGTAACAACGGGATAAAGATTGCACAGATGGCGTAGGGGTTAAGATAGCAACATACCGTGCTAGTGTCACGGGTTCGAATCCCATGCAAGACAACACCTTGTACGATCCACAAATTGTTGTTCTGAGTTTGAATGTAATTTGTGTCGGTTAATTATATGTTCTTTCCGTATGGTGACGAAGTAAGAATACAATTCACCACTCTCTATCTTGCCCGTGGATGTCGCATAAGACGACTATGCGATATAATATGCACAAACCATCTGTGCAAGAGAAGGAAAACTCGAAATGAAACCCTATATCAACATGTGTGACCAGCATGGTATAGTGGGTCAAATTCCCTCCCATTGTAAAGGAGGCCCGAGCCCAACAGTGGGACATATGAGGGCTGCGATGATGATGCGATGTTGAATTATATGTTTGTAAAGTCCCCCACAATATAAGGATTATTATTCCCTTAGTGCAAGGCGTTGTCATCATTTAAAAAAAAAGATTCAACCGGAGAGTGGGCAGCAACTCTTGCCGGGGAAATGTATGATGTCTCACTGCGAAACCAACCCGCCTACCAAACGTGGCGATTACGTCATTATTTCTCATATGGCGAAGAAACATGAGCTCTAGTCATGGCAACTCTGTTACCTACCCTTGAGCGTCGTTGGATGCAGGTGCCACAGTACCGCACTTTATGGTGAAGCATGAGGGGGGTCTATGTTCTACAGTGGACGGCGATAGGCTGAATGATGATTGGCATAGTAGGTGTAGACAGATACCTAGATATAATTATGTTCAAAGATAACTTGTAAAATGGTTAATCAACTTCATGAAAATGGAAGAGTGGGACATGTCTTATGAAATTGTACCAAAATCTTCCAAAGTATTATGTAAACTAAATTGCCTGAAATTTACCTGAAAGAAAGAACGCCATCATTAGGCTCGATTGCCATCAAAGCGGAAAGGAGACTAGAGGAGATGTGTTTCAAAAAACCAATCAAAGTTCTTTATTTCCACATCTCTCCGCTTAGTTTAGGTAGAAGTGACTCAAACGGAAAGGAGAGATGTCTCATTTTTCAGAGAGTGGGCTCTAAGATAATCCGTTGTTGGTACTCACGTAGAAGGTACCGGAAAGGAAAATAAGTAGGTCTATCTACAAAAAGAAATGAGATACCATCAAAAACAAATCTTGTAAAAAAAAGCCAAGCCTCGCAACTGAGTTCTTCTCCCATAAAAAGTTGTGCAATCTATGTTATACCAAGTCGGTTAACTCATTCAGTCCCTGCTTAAGGGACCTTGCTTCTTAAGTTATTACGTAAATAGCTAACCTAACAACTTCTTATAGTGACTATATAAATATTAAAGATCTTTTATGTTTTAAATAAATAGATTGCCTTCGCAATCGCACTATGTTTAGTACAATTTAATATAATATGTATTACTTGTGAGGTACATTGTGTTTTCATGCGATTGCCAAGTCATTCTGTTTATATATATATATAAATATAAATTTATATATATATATATATATATATATATATATATATATATATATATATATATATATATATATATATATATATATATATATATATATATATATAAATTTATATATATATATATATATACACTAGCAACCCGCCCTCGCTTCGCTTCGGTTTCAGTTGTCTTACTCGCGTAGTTCCTGAAAGTAGAGGGTGAAAATTAAAAAATGCTGAAACACGTGTTTATTCATTTTTAATAGAGACTATTTTTGGAGAATTTGAAGAAAATCGATGTAGATTTTTTTTTTTTCTCCTTATACAAACTTTGTTACTGCGGTTTACCCCCTAGGGGTTAAATTTCAAAAAACCCTTTCTTAGTAGGTTTCTACGTCACGCAAAGAAACTAATGTCAAAATTTCATGTTTCTGGCTTCAGTAGTTTCGGCTCTGTGGTAAGTCAGTAAACTGACATCTTTCTACCTATTTTACACCCTTAGAGGATGAAAATGGACAAACACTGAAACACGTGTTTATTTGTTTTTATTAAAGAGTATTTGTGCTTAATTTGAAGACAGTAGCTAAAGATTTTTTTTTCTTTCCATACAAACTTTGCCGTTGCGTTTCACCCCCTTAGGGGTAGAATTTCGATCCGGTCGATGGCCCTGTACGGCGCACCGGTGTGGGTGGGGTCCATGACCCGACTTAGGGCCCTTCTGTGGCGACCACAGAGTAGTGTTGCCCAAAAAAGTCTTGGTCTTGCGGTCTTGGTCTTGGTCTTGCGAGAAATGCTAGACCGAGACCAAGACGAAGACCGCTTAATTTTTGCAAGACCAAGACTGGGCCTGCAAGAGTCTCGCGGTCTTGCATTTAATTCAAATCACCATTTCAGCTTATATACGGTTGAGCTCGTGTCTTCTACAAAACAGGAGGAGAATCGGCCGTGGCCGGAGGGAAATCGCCACGGTGATCGGCCGTGTTGTTACAGGTCATACATGTCAAGTTTTCCTTCTCTTGCACCGATGTTATATATTATAGCCCTTAGTCGTGGGTTCGCAGTCACGGGTAAAATAGGGGGTGATGAATTATATTCTTACTCCGTCACTACACGGCAAGTCAAATCAGTCTTGAGATATCCATCTATTGGCCAATCGATTCCCAATGTTGGTGTTGGCTTTTCAGAATTACTCTTCGGAAAGGCTTAAGGACAAAAATAGCGTAATCACGAGAGTGCTCTTGCCCATTATTCATATTTATATATCCGTTTATTCATTAGCCCAACGACGTTCACTGTTGGACATAGAAATATGCCTACAATTAATCTATATAAATGTCCATGTAGGGACAGAGTACGATCACCATCAGGCAGTACATGAAGCGTTGCTCCCAGCGCTATTTTGCCTCTGCCACGACTCACCCCAATCCACTAGTGGTTGGGGCGGTAAACTACGTCCCCTCAAAAATATCCGCGGTCCGACGTCCTCGTCATCTTCTTGAAGAAGAAGATGACGCTATTATGATCGCCCAAGAAAGGACCTACACAGCTCGCGCAGCGATAACAGATAAAACTCCGCGGTATCGGCCTCGCCGTCGAGATCGAAAACCGCGCCGCGTAAAAGTCATTAACCTAAACTTGGCCACGCCCACTTTGCTCTCAGCGACACCCCGAGCCGAGGTCCGTTCCCCACAGGGGAGAGCCCTCGGGCGATGTTCGCTTAACTTACTTACCGGGTTGAGAGCCATCAGCGCTCACCCATTGACCGCGTTAAGCTGTCAAGGTCATCTGCGACCAACAGCAACACACACACAAGAAAAAAAGAGTACGAATATAATTCACCACTCTCTTACCCGTGGATGTCGTATCAAATCGGATCGGGCAATGGACTTAGGAACCCATGAAAAAAAATTGAAATAAAAATATCGATTCGTTAATGAATTGAGAGACATGTAAGTTCTCAATTTTGTCATCGTTTTTTCGTGTAAATTGATTAAAATGTATAAAGCAATGATACTTAATCTACAACATATTCGTAATTTGTTAAATGTTCATTAGAATTTGAATAAATCAATGATTACGTTTGCATAAGCAAGACAAACTTAGCTTTAACATAAATCAGCTGATCGGCCGATGACCGTTGATGAGTCGCCTTTGTACCTACGTAACTATTGAAAGGTTCGCGCAAATCTAATACCTATTTATACTGTCGAAATTTTATATGCTTACATATATCCTGTCTGTACATACCTACATAATGCATAAAATTTAAGGCATAAACTCTTAGACACACATTTTTGTAATCACTATAACTTTTACGTTATATTGTTTTTGTGTAATATACATTCTAATTATGATCTATGACTGTTGAACTACAACATACATGAACAGTTGTCCCATAACCTGATACACCCTGTGTATATAACATATGTGCAAAAGAAGTGAAACTAGAAAGAAAACCCTGTACCAACATGTCTGACCAGCGTGGTATAGTAGATCAATTTTCCTCTTACTGGAAGGAAGCTTAAGCCCAGCAGTGGCATTTTTATGAGCTGTGACGATGACGACGAATATCATACATTTTACAAGTATTAAAACCATAAAATTTTAAATCAGTTTTATATGTTCTTGAATAAATAGTATATTAAGAGCTACATGGATCCAGCGGCCAAATTTATATAGGCAATAGAGCAACAGGTTTTTTCAAGTATCCAGAGTATCAGTAACTAAACTGGAAATACAATAGATACATACCACTTAACTTGAAGGGAAATATAAACAATCGCATTAATTGTAAAATATCGCATTGATTATAAAATGACATAAAATTTATTGTATCAACTGCCTCGTGTGGTGACGTCTTAAGAAAATAGGGTCGAAAGTCCTGTCATAAGAGTAGTAACGCTGTCTAATGGAATACCAGGGGAATAGAAGAGTAATTTTCTCCAGTGGTAAGTATTGTATTCAATAGTGAACTATAGGCTAGCAGATGGATAGATAGGATAGGATATTTGATTAATTTAGTTGGATTTTTCATTGCCATGATAAATTACTGTTACGTTATTCTAAATGCAAAACTTTGCAAGACTCTTGCTGCAATACCAAGACTCGGGTGCGCAAGACCAAGACCAAGACCAAGACTCGGGTGCGCAAGACCAAGACCAAGACGAGACCAGGTGTGATCTTGCAAGACCAAGACCAAGACCGGTCCAAGTCTCGTCTTGGTCTTGCATTTGGGCAACACTACCACAGAGGGTCATGGCGGTCAGGGGCATCCGCGGATACCGCACGGTGGTGACGGAGGCAGCGTGCCTATTGGCCGGGACTCCCCCGTGGGACCTGGAGGCGGAGATGCTCGCCGGACTATATCGGCGGGTGACGGGGGTGCGAGCAGAGGGCGGTGTGGTCTCGTTAAGAGATCTCACCGCCTGGCGCGTCGACGCCCGCCGAGACGTCATTGCCCGTTGGGCGCATTAATCGGCGCGCTTTGTCCCGATGACGATCCCCAAAGAGATGTCCCTTATCATCGCCAGGTACGAACCATGGCGGCATGCGCCCCATCTGGGCGGGATGCGCCCCCTCCATCTAGACAGGTTATTGAGGGTATTGTTAGTCGCCTACCGAACTCGGCTCCAGGAATCGACGGAGTAACCGCCCGCATGCTCAAACATGCGTGGCGCGTGGCTGGCTCCGAGCTGACGCGTTTATTCGGCAAGTGTATTGAGGAAGGTACTTTTCCCGATGTGTGGAAGGATGGGCGGCTGATTGTTATCCCCAAAGGTAATAGTCGACCGCTGTCTGATCCCAAAGCATATCGCCCGATCACACTTCTCTCGGTTTTGGGTAAGGTCTTGGAGAGAATATTGCTACACTGTGCTCCCAACATCTCGCGCAGCATCTCCTCCTGTCAGCACGGGTTCAAACGCGGACATTCCACCGTCACGGCTATTCGGTCCCTTCTGGACACCGTGGCTCATAGCAACTGCAAATATGTCCAGGCAGTTCTTTTGGATATTTCGGGTGCCTTTGACAACGCGTGGTGGCCCATGATTCTGCTGAAGGCCAAGAATGGGGGTTGCCCGCCGAACATCTATAGGATGCTGGTGTCCTATTTTTGCGGCCGGCGTGCCGGTTTCTTTGCTGGAGGTGAAATCGTGTGGAAACAATTAACCATGGGATGCCCGCAGGGCTCTGTATTGGGACCCTCTCTGTGGAATCTCCTGATGGACGATCTATTTCAACTCCCTTTACCAGAGGGAGTCAAACTGATTGCGTACGCGGATGACGTAACGGTCACCATCGAGTCGAACTCTCGTGCGGGATTAGAGGCTTTGGCCTCCACGGCACTCGGACTTGTCACAGCCTGGGGATTTCGTAACAGACTGTCCTTTTCCCCTATGAAGTCATGTTCCATAACCCTAAAAGGGAAGCTGAGTGGAAGACCGCCCACTGTTAGGCTCGGTGGAGAGCCGGTAAGAAGCGTCCAATCAGCGACTGTCCTGGGTGTCGTAATTGATTCTAACTTGAGCTTCCGGCTCCACGCGCAGTCCATTGGAGAGCGTGCTGCAGCAGCGTTCGGGAAAATGTCGCGTGTCTCCGCCTCATCCTGGGGCATACGGTACGTGGGCCTTCGAATACTGTACCAGGCTATATTCGTTGCCATCATCACTTATGCGGCGGGATGTTGGTGGAGACGCACGTCCATTTACATGGTAAGGAGCGCGTTGTTAAGGACCCAGCGGCAGCCCCTTATACTAATCACAAAGGCTTACCGCTCAGTTAGTTCGGCAGCATTGCCAGTTTTGGCAGGGGTTTTTCCTGCGGACTTAGAGGTAATCCGTGCTGGTAGGATAGACGATGTAAGGTTTTCTGGCCGGGACTGCCCTAGGACGGAGAGAAGCCAAATTTCGGAGGAGCTCGTTGCTGAGTGGCAGCGAAGATGGGACGGTGAGGAGAAGGGTAGGGAGCTCCATCGGTTCTTCCCCGATGTTCGTGTTCGACTCAGATCCCCCTGGGTTGAGCCCGACTACCAGTGCTCTCAAATTTTGACAGGTCATGGCTGTTTTAGAAGGAGACTTTATGAGATGAAGCTATGTCAGAACAGCCTGTGTTACTGCGGAGAGGAGGATGAATGTCTGGATCATGTGCTATGGCGATGCCCACTGTACGATGAAATCCGCATGAAGATGTTGGACGGGATTCAACGGGTCAATCCTGGACCGATACACTATTGCGATCTTGTTAACTCCGAGGCCAACTTTCGACGGTTGAGAGACTTTTCGCACCACTGGCATAACATCAGGAGCGGGCTCGAGCTGGCGGAGAAAGGACAGGGTCCATGACGCAGTCGCCATCGTCGTGTCGTCCGTCGCAATAGCGACACCCACGCGGGACAAGCCGCCCCAGAAAGGGGAGAGGGCTCGGGCAGACAATTTGTAGGGAGTCAAGAAAGTGCACGCCCGAAAGAGCACACGCAAGTAAGGCGTGCATCTCCCGTGATTCGGTCCATATAGCCAGGATGGCTGGAGGGACCATGAGCTGGTGGAGGGGTCTGCCCGTTGGGCGGTCCGGCTGGAGAGGCCTCGGTTCGGGGTGCGAACCGTGGAGGCCTTCCAGCCGGTGCTGATGCAGTGGTTGGAAAGGCGCCATGGGGTGCTCTCCTTCCGACTGGTGCAGGTTTTGACGGGGCACGGGTGCTTCGCCAAATACCTGCACAAGGTCGTTAGGAGGGAGAGTACACCGTCCTGCCACCACTGCGATTGCGACGAGGACACGGCGCGCCATACGCTCGAGGCCTGCGGGGCTTGGGTAGTGCAACGCTGTGAACTCGTCGCAATCATCGGTACGGACCTGACGCTGCCGGCTATCGCTAGGGCGATGGTCGACAGCGTCGGGAATTGGGACGCGGTCGCAGCCTTCTGCGAGACGGTGATCTCGCGGAAGGAGGCGGCGGATCGCCTGCGCGAGGAGCGCAGCCTCGATGAGGAGATCCGCCGCCGGCGACTGGGGCGGCGTAGGCGCATCTATTTGTGCCTCATGCCGCCCTAGCCGAGGCCGCGGGTGACGTGACCGGGGATTAGTCCCTCACCCGCCGAGAGGCCGACCGCGTGAGGAAAGACCGACGTCCTCCCCGAGGGGGGGACGTCGGTCGATGGGAGGGTACCCCAATAGGGGGTATTCCGTCGGGCCGACCACTGACGACAAGTTAACGCTGCTCCAGTGGTCGGCCCAACGACGAAGGCGACGTGGTTTTCGGGTGGGTCGCGGGAGTTGCGTGCTTAAGCCCCTCTGTCGCCCCGGACGGAGTGGTGCGGAGGCGCGCCGACCGCGACCCACCCACAAAAAAAAAAGGTAGAATTTCAAAAAAATCTTTGTTATAGAGTGCCTACGTCACGAAATGAAACTACTGTCTAAGTTTCATTTTTCTAGCTTCAGTAGCTTCGGCTCACCCTGTTCCTTTATATGTGTATTATTGTTAACGCCCCCGCAACACCCCTTGCAGGTGGAATTTCGTAAAATCCGTTCTTACCTGACCTCTACTCGACGAAAGGAATATTTCTGCCAAATTTCAAGTCTGTACGCCTTATGGTTCCAGAGATATGGTGATGAGTCAATATATCGTGCGCAAAACCCGCCTCTCCTATATATATAATTATATATAAACTCATTTGCAAAAAAAACGGGCGGTTTTGATTTTCATTCATATTTAAAAAGATACAATACCAAAAAGGTTTCAATCGTTTGTACACGTTACTGGCCGGTTTTAAAAATGCTGTGGTATTTAAAAAAGTACGTTCTAAATTCAATTTTTCATTTGATGTTCATTTTTACAGAAAACCCCTTTTTATCCTACATTTTTGGCGCGAAGTTCCAGAAGTTAACATCGACTTTCATAACTTTTATTCAATTTTTATCGATTAATTTCATATCCTTGACTGTCAAAGCTTTATTTAATGCTGTTTGGCTGTATCAAAAATGGTAGATAAAGTGGTAAAAGCTACCAAAATTATCGCGCTGCTTGAAGAGGGTTGCAGCCAATGTTTCGTGGCTAGGAGGCTAAATGTTAGTCGCTCGACAGTCCAAAGGACCTGGCAGCGATATCAGGAGACTGGTTCCGTCGAGAGAAGGCCTGGTTCTGGAAGAAAACCATGTACCCAACCACGGGATGATCGTTTTCTTGTGAGTCGCGCATTGAGAAATCGCAAATCTTCGTATGTGGATCTTAAGAACAACCTCCAAGAAGTAAGAAATGTGCATATTAGTCTATGGACGGTCAGGAGGAGGCTTCTCGCTGCCAATATACGCAGTCACCGCCCGGCCCGCGGCCCCAAATTACTCCGTGAGCACAGAGTTCACAGGCTTAGGTTCGCTAGAAATTGTGAATCATGGACTCAAGACGATTGGAATAGGGTTTTGTTCTCTGATGAAGCCAGGATATCTCTGTTCGGTGAAGATCGACGTCGGCGAGTGCTAAGAAGACAAGGAGAACGCTTTGCAGAGGCATGTTTCGAAGAAATCACACCTTATGGTGGGGGCTCTGTTATGTTTTGGGCAGGAATAAATTCAATGGATCGTACAGAGTTAGTCTTCATTGAAAACGGCTCACTGACTGGGCATCGATACATAACGGAAGTTCTAATTTCTCATGCACAACCCGCATTTGGCCGCTCTAGGTGAAGACTCGATTTTTATGGACGACAATGCTCGCGCCCACCGATCCCGCGATGTTAATGCGTATGTGCAAGAGGTCGGCATTCGTCGTTTGGATTGGCCAGCTCGAAGTCCCGACCTCAATCCCATAGAGCATGTCTGGGACGTTCTGAAACGGCGTGTGAGATCAGTACACCCGGCTCCGCAGACCATCAGAGAGCTGAAGAATGTGATTACTGCGGAGTGGGAACGTATTCCGCAAGCAAGTATCCGGGATATACTCGCTAGCATGCCCAGACGAATTCAAGCTGTGATTTTAGCTAGAGGGGGTCACACTCGATACTAAACATTTATCTGCTTTTACTTTATTAAAGAAAAACAAACAAAAAAACTTTTTTATTTTTACTTCATGAGCATATGCACTACTAGCGAATATACACTACTAGCGAGGTTTAGCATTATTTCCCATAAATTGTATCTAAATTTTATGAAATACTGATGAAAACGATTATTTTCTTATTAATTTAGCAAATTGTGTGGATAAAACTACCTATAATTATCAAACAAAGAAATATTAACATTTGAAATGGTTCATTGCTTAGGTGCCCGTTTTTTTTGCAAATGAGTGTATAATATAGATATATACAAGAATTGCTCGTTTAAAGATATAAGATAATTGACTGCACAGATGGCGTAGTGATTAAGATACCGACCGCGAATGGCGCGGGTTATAGGGGCGCACGCCGCTCTTTAGTCAACCCGAACGGAGTGAATGTCGTTGTGCCGACCATACTCCTCCCAAAAAAAAAAAACTTGTGCGATCCACAAATTGTTGTTCACAGTCTGGATGTATTTTGTGTTCGTTAATTATGTAAAGGACAGTAAGGATTATTAACACATTTTATTCCTTTATAGGATTTGCCGTGTGGTAACGGTGAAAGAATATAATTCACCACCCGTTTTCTTGCCCGTGGGTGTCGTAAAAGATGACTAAGAGATACATATAACATCCACGAAAGAGAAGGGTAACTTGATAATATATCTATACATTAATGAAATATAACCCTATACTAACAGGTCTGATCAGGGTGCTAATGGGTAAAAAGGCTGCAACCGCCTCCTCAATAAATAAAGAACGTGTTCGTTGTTTCGTTTATTTCCTATACCCTTGCTCTTTTTTTTTATAGCAGCCATTGCTAATGACATAGCTGACATAACGATAAAGCCTTTTATTTTCAGGTAGAGCCTAATGTTTCGCAGTTTCCTCAGCACATGGACTTCCAAAAACTGGGTGATGTTATATACAGTAACGAAAAATACAAGATTTTAAAACCCGTCACACACTATATGAATGATTATTTCAAAGATAAAATATTGCAAAAACACTCCACAAAATTTCCAACAAAAAGATTATTTATAGATCATAACAATTTTCGGCATTATTGGAGTGAGTTTGATGAAACAACTAAAAGTCGAAGTAAAACTGATATAATATCAAAGAATATTGAAAAAGGACATCGAGGCAGTATTTCTGATAAAGTTAAGAATACAATTAAACTTAACATAGGGAAAATTATTGATAACCGTACTATTAAAAGAGAAAATGCAGACAACACTGACACAATTGACCATAAGAGTACTACAAACAACATGAGACGAATGAGAATATCTGAAATAAGAAATTTTACAAGTGACTTAGATACAACATCTACAATTTCGGCAGCCAGGCACATCAAAATAATTACAAATAAGACTTTAAAAAATAAAGCAATGAAATCCAAAAACAAAGATACTAGACACAAAACCATACAGCCTAAAACTAATTTACGTACAGATAAATCGACAATAGAACCGAAAAATAATGAGGAAAGGACTGTCGCAAAAACAACTTTCTATTGTCCGTTCTTAGGTGTCATTACTATGTCTGCCTTTGTAGATTAATAACAGAACACTCATAGGAATATATTAGTAATAAAATTGTATATTAAGATACATTCTTTTACTTTACTATCTAATAATTTATTAATTAATCATCATCATCATCTTGCTCTTATCGTCATCTTATCTTATCTTATCTTGCGAATATAATAGTTAATATTAAATCTGAAAAGAACTTCTACTGAACACGTGAACGTCCGGACAGTTGGAATTTTAATTGAAAGATAATGTTAAAAGTACAATTTTATTCTACAGTATTCTTTTTCTGGCTACTGTCATCCATAAAACGTCTATTAAACCGTCGGGTCATATATGGATCATAATCATCTTCCAATTTATACTTATCAAAGGTTCTCATAAAACTGGACATTGCTGTATTGAAAGCTCTTCTGTAACTCGTCACAGGCATTTTCTCTTTTAACATTACGACTGGTTCAAATGGTATTACGAAACCCGCTGCGGATGCTATTAAAGGCAGAAACGGCGGTGGCAAATAGAAAGAGAATAATTCCATTGCACCATTTACCATACATGTGCCAATATTTCTAAGCACTTCGTTTACTTTTGGCATTCTAATAATTTTAATTATAGGTTCGGTTACGATTTTGTAAATTTTAATATATAAACTATTGTCTGTTTTAGGATTTTCTTGAATCGTAAACATGTTTGCATTTGTGGCAACAGTAACGTCATTATTCAATATGTTTGTACCATTTGAGGATTCAGTAACGGTGTCTGTTACTTCTACTTGTTCTGCAGTTTCCAACTTTTCATTTTTCTGAGGCTACGAAATATAAATTGTATCAAAAGCACTTTAAATTAAATACTGATTGAAGAAATTAAATTAAACAGCTATTCATTAGTACATATATTATACAAAAACCACCGATTTTAGGAAGTTACTTAGGATTTTTTTTGTCGTCAGGCCATTTTGTATCGGCCATCGTCCGATCTATTCAGGGTGATGGGATGGAACTGCGAACTATAGCCCGCTGAATGCATCGCTTTTAAGCGCCACGTGGGCGGGCTACCGGTTTCCCAACTTGTCCTTAGTGGTCAAGTTAATTAGGATAGCATATAATTCAATTTAATCTATTTTGATCTTTAAACTATGGATCACCTAATTATTTACGAAGCAGACCTTTTCGCGATTATTTATTTTGTATAATTTACATAAAAATTTAAATTGATTTGTTAATTAGAATCTTTACCACTTGATTGTATAAATTTGTAGTTTCAAAAATTTGCATCTAATCTATTTAATAACAATACATTTTGTTTATAAAAGATCGATGTTATGAACGTATTTACTTTCATAAACGGTAATACAATATAATGATTAGAACGCTATTTTTTAAGGATATAGCAATTTTGATGAGATTAGTAACCATTGACCAACCACATAAACCATTTAGGTTTTCTACTTTGAGACGAAACTAGATTAGATGAGGCTAGGATTGCTAAGTCGCCAAACCTAATAGCTGGACAGACCAGCCACTTTGGCTGTACATTTAGTTAAAAAAACCGTAGACTCTAGATTTTGTGTTTAAGTATTAAGAGGTGGAACAAAGAAAAACCTTCTTAAGCCGGCTATCGTTTATTTTGGCCGGATACGCAATCAAAAATTTACTATGTTAAGTTTTATCCTCACGCCTGGCAACGTTAGACGTGGCGGATAAATGACGATAAAAATTATCACTATCAGCACATTGACGTCCTCTGCTGAACATAGGCTTCCCCACAAAATAGGTAACTCCATAATCGCAAATTTTGGAAGGCGGATTAGCGATCAAATAATTAAAATTTAAATCGTGAAATCTACACCTAATACATTTTTCATTGGTCTCTCAATAAGGATAAATCATTATTTTTTATTGCTTTATTCTTGTAATACTCACAGCAGCCGTTGCAGTACAAATTAAAGATGCCAAAGACGTAAAGAATATTTTATTCATTTTAGTCCACCGATCACATTTCTCCGATATTAGATTTTGTATATTCAAGAAGTGCATATATAAATAACCATAAAAAATACGGCCGTAAATATATATTACATTGCGTTCGTCTACGGTTAACGAATAAGATTAGTAAACGTTGTTACTTCTTACGTTATTTTTCTTATATAGGTACTATCGCTAGCTAATTTTACGGATTTTTAACCTTCATGGCGACTATGCTAGCAATGGACGATTTAGATTCTGTATGGTGCCCTATCTTACTTATCTTAATTATCTTGTGTCATGGAGATGTTATAGCATAGATTAAGCAGAAAAGTATTGCACTAAGCATAATAGAGTGAAGACACCCCGTCAATAGCCATTCACCCCTCCGAATCCATCATTGACTGTTTTGCTAAATTGCATAAAATCGAGTAGTAAATGCCTGAGACTACTTCTTTTAAAGAAAAAAACTCATGTTTTATAATAGATCTAAAGAATCCTCAAGGTTTTTTTAACATATATAGTTACCTACATAGTTATTTCTTTACGAACAGTTTAAATGCTCGGTATCTGACAATTACTGTAACTTTAAAAAAGAACGACCAAAAATTACATTGACGTGATTGATAATGTCACATTAATTTATTAATCCACATAATTGAAATATTGTTTTACCTAATAACTTAAATTAAAAACAAGTCCAATAAAACGTTCAATTTTAATGGCAATAAGTGAACGATTTCAATAACGTATTTCATTTACAGCATTCGCGTGTACAGCCATTTTTAATTAAAACAAACATAAAGCGTGGAACGGTCATACTTATCAACTGTTGGCGGGAAAATGGATTTGTTTTATTTATTTTTTATCTGTGTTTTATTATGCGCGTCCATTGTTGCGATGCCACAGGTAAATAAAAATGATATTCACGTTTATTTTTATGTTAAAATATGTATAGGTATATAAAATTGGTTGATTGACTCATGATCACCAAAAAATATGAAATTTTGAGAATAGCTTATTTTTGTGACGTTAGGAAAATTACTATATTAGTGAGCATCAAGAAAGTATTTTTCGAATTTCAATCCCTATGGAGATAAGTGCAGTGCCAAAGTTTGTATGAGGAGGAAACAAAATCTTTATTTATTCTCTTCAAATAATTGTAGAAAGCATTTCAGGGTCTTGTAATGCGGTGTAAAAATATATATTTTCGTGCGGTTACATTGTTAACTCTGGCTAAACCTTACGAGATAGATCAAAATAATGTACTACAAAACTTTATACCTTAAAAAGGTCTACAAAATAGTCTTTATACGTCTATCTCTTAAGGATAATCCATAGTAACCGCGTTTATCCTTTACGTATTACTAGCTGACCCAATAGACGTTGTTCTGTTCAAATAAAATAAAAGAAATTTTCCTTGAGCCGTTTAGGATTTCAATTACAAACACACGAACAGAAGATTTATATATACAGGGTGTATCAGGTTATGAGACACCTGGTCAAACGGGAGGTAGGCCATTGCCTACCTCCCGTTTCGAACCGTGGTAAGAACCCATAAAAAAATTTTGTAGGAAAAATATCGATTCGTTAATGAATTAGAGACATGTAAAATTTTCAATTTTGTCATTGTTTTTTTGTTTAAAACTGATTGAAATGTATAAAGTCAGTGATACTTAATCTGCAACATATTCGTACTTTGTTAAATGTTCAATAGAAATGGAAAAAATTAATGATTACGTTCGTATAAGCAAAACGAACTTCGCTTTAAATCAGTTGATGGCCGATTATCTTCGCCGAGTCACGTTTGTACCTACGGTCCCATTGACGCGTTTGCGCAATTGCGAAATGCGCTAGGTATGTATGAATGAAATTATACTGTCGAAGCTTTACATGCCTACATGTATCCTGTCTATCCATGCCTACATAATACGTAACATTTAAGGCGTAGACTGTTTGACACACATTTTTGAAATTACTATAACTTTTATGTTATATTGTTTTTTGTGTAATATACATTTTAATTACGAGCTATGGCCGGTACACTACAACATACTCGAACAGTTGGTCCATAACCTGATACAGCCTGTATAAAGATTAAAAAAGAATGGCTATTAATAACGATATTTTGAGTAATTTCTAATATAATTAAATATATTGGTAATGTGCTGGTTTCATCGCACGACCATCCGACAACCGCTGGGGAAGAATGGTTTTCGAATGGTGACCACGTATTAGGATATAGATAGATTATATTAATCGATTTTTAATATTTGAAATTCGATCGAAATTAATCGATTATTCACTGCAAGATTTCCTAAAAAAAAGGTCCTCACGATTGTTTCTACTATATTAGATAATAAAGCTCACATTTTCTAAAAAAAATATATTTTATAATCGATTATTTATTTTTAATTAATCGATTATTTTATAATCGAATTATTTTAAAGAACAAAAAATTTATTATTTAAAAAGTCGATTATTTTCCGTCCAAGTCACATCCCTACCACGTATCGGCCGACACAGTTTAGTACGCCTCCTCACTAAGTTGCTGAGCGTCGTTGGATGCAGGTGACACAGGACCGCACACTGTGGCCAAACATTAGGGAGGCCCATGTCCATCGATGATACTCACATTTAATAGTAATGGCAGATTATTGTATTGTGTTCAAGCGATGTATAAATTTGACAATATGTAAGTGCCCTTAAGAGGCTTATGAAGAATAAATGATATGATTTGAATGAAGATTATAAATGCCTTTTACAGCATATCATTAAAATGAATGTTTTAAAAGTTATCAGAGATTTAAAATACGGGAACGGAGTGGTTAGCAGCCGCCGCCTAAATAAAAATTTCAGTTTAAGAATCTCACTAAATTGAAGCAAAGGAAGTTCGTGTCGGTAGAACGAGTATTAGATACTAAAAATGATGTATTTTTATTAGTTTCTTTATTCATCATTATCTCAGCCTATATATGTCCCACTGTTGAACTCAGGCCTCCTCCATAATGGTAGGGGAACAGACCTACTATTTCACGCTGGTTGAACGTGTTGGAATAGGATTTTGTTTCGAGTGTTCCTTCTCTTGCATAGATGTTATATACTTATTATATCCCGTAGTCGTCTTTTACGGCATCCACGGGCAAGATGGTGGTGAATTATAATCTTACTCTATCTTCACACGGAAATTTCTGTATTAAATATTATCAAATTTGTCGTCGACCGGCTCGGGCACCACGGCCTCTCCTGCTTAAAGAGTGCAGGTAGAATTCCTCGCCATGCCAGTCTCATCGATATCCTCCGTCGGGCTTTTACCAGCGCGAACTGTGCCGCTGTTTTAGAACCTTGCGGCCTAGTTCGCGCTGATGGTAAGAGGCCCGATGGTATGACATTAATTCCGTGGAAGATGGGTCGACCTTTGGTATGGGATGCAACTTGTGTTGATACCCTAGCGCCGTCACATCTTCCCGGAACTGAAATTGAGGCTGGAGCGGCGGCTGAATCAGCAGAGAACCTCAAAAGGCGCAAATACTGTACTCTAGACAGTGTATACATATTTGAGCCTTTTGAGGTAGAAACTTTGGGACCGTGGGGGCCTGGCGCCCATAATATATTTAAAGATTTAAGTAAACGCCTTAATGAAGCGACACGTGACCGGAATGCTGGGCTTTACTTGGCACAGAGGTTAAGCATTGCCATCCAACGTGGCAATGCTGCCAGCATTCTGGGCACGTTACCTACTGGCAGCGGTTTATTTGAATAAGTATTTGTCTCCTATTTTGAGTTTTTAGACCATTTATTACTTGTCATTAAAAAGACCAAACAATATATAGCTTACCAATATATTTTTACAAATATTATCAAATCATATAATTTTGATTGGTTTCCATTTTCCAATAATATACAATATTTTACAGGTGCCGTATGATTACATACCAATAGGCCGACGCCATGACATACTCCATGGCCACCCATCAGACATTAACCACAATTATGAACGACTGTTTCCATCTAGACGCAAATTTCTCGACTCTTATCCACCAAAAATTGAGACGTATTAATAAAAATGTTAAGTTTTAATATCCAATTTTATTTTCCTTCTTTTATTCACAGGTTATATATTCCCTACTGCTGGGCTCGAGCCTCCTATACAAAGTGAGGTAAATTGACCTCTGCTAGACTATGCTGGTCAGACCGGGTTGGATAAATAAAGCCCTATTTATTTCGAGTCTTGTGTAGACGTTATATGCACTCGGGCCGACCACTGAAGACAAGTTACTCTGCACCAGTGGTCGCCCCTTCCCCAAAAAAAACCTTAACATGCAAAAGATATCCCGTAGTCGTTTTTTACGACATCCACGGGCAAGACGACTTTTATTCTTACTCCGCCTCCACGCGGAAACTTTTATTACTTCTTCTTAAACTTTTAGTCAAAAATCGTTTGTTAGAATAAGTAGCGAAGGGATAGTTTCTGCAATAGAGACTTCAATTCAATACCAAACTCGAAAAAAAATGACACAATTCAAATAATTGTAAATAGTTAATGTTTGGGATTAATCTAATAATGTACCACCTGATCGGAACGCTGAGAAGATCTGGCAAAATATGGCGTGCATGAGGTTCGGCGATCCTAAAGGCATCACCAAAACCCACCCCACCCAAACGCCCGCAAAAGGTTAGGCTTCCGTCTCTCTTTCGCTCACCGGCCGGAATCCATTAACAAATTGCTACTACTCAGACATTGAGTTTTTTTGCGCGAGTGTGGTACTACTCCAGACGGACCGGCCCGCGGCTGTAGACAGACAACTATCGACAGTGTGGTCCTACCACAAAAAAGTATTGGTAGTATTAGCTCCAGTGTGACTGAATAAAATTGTATAGATCAATTTCCCTTATATTACGGAGGAGCTTCGAGCCCAACGGGGGGCCTTTATGAACTAACATAATGATAATGATGATGATTTTCATAAGGGATAATGTCATAACCTTTAATTTGCCCCATTATCAAGAATGCATTCCCAAAAATGTTTTTTTTTATCTGTCTATCAAACGATCAGGACGGGCGAACCAATAATATCAAGGACGATTATGAGAAGGGTTATAGGTCCACAAGACGCCCTTCCGCCCCAGATAGTTCAGGAGTTTTGTGTCCAAACAATAGTTTGTTGGAAGAAAATACGGTACGACCGTCGAGTCCATATTTGTACGAATATATTGTTTTGTTTAAATTAACCTCTGCTAAATTAATTTTCATCCGACGTTTATATATGAAATTGCACATCATCTTGTTATTGTATTAAATTTATATAATCAAGAAACTATATAATCATGTGTTGACTGAAGAAAAATGGGTTACCATATTTATTTTCTCTCTGTTTGGCCAACAATTATATGCCCAAGGAGGGGTGACGTCAAGTATGCCGATTATACAGTTAATAGCAAATCTTTTGCAATTTGTACGGCGGAAAAATAGTTAATATTGTGTCGACTCTAATTAATTGCGATAAAAGCAGGATAATGATAATGAGGAGGCCCATACCCTATAGTAGACTGTATATGCTGCAGAAGACGTCGACAATCAAAATAACTAAAAAGAAGCAACATGATTACTCTATTATTCATGTTACTTGATGCTTCTTTTTCGCCATTTTGTCTGTTATTAGAAACAAACACCCGTGATAATTAAAACCCAAATAATAACTTCTTCTCAGCTCATTTATGTCTTTCTATTAGGCACGAAAGAGCGCCTCTGCCCATTTTTTTTGTAATCTGTTAGCCAGATCATAAGGCTTACCAGGAGAATGTGTATTTATTCTTCACCTGACACAATTTTTTTAAATATTCAAATATTAAATAAAAGTAAACTACTAAACGAGCAAACTTACATATTTTATACAGTATATAAAAATCCCAACAATAATATTACAAAAAATTTCAAAAATTAATTACGCACTAGAGGAACTATATTAATCGAACGACAATTTTGAAAACATCATGTTCATAGGTACTATCAAAATATACGACAAAGATTAATAGAATTTTTCATCATGGTCGAATGGGGTTGTCATTATTTCTTGGTTATATGCTGATTGGCTGGTGAGCCGCCAATGAACTGATAAAATCTTGAATATTAACGTTTTTTGGTGCTTTTGAAGCGAGCTCTGCATATTGACTCGTGAAATCCGCTGAGCCGTGCGATTTCTCCTCGGCCTTGGCCTACAACAAAATTTATGTACATTTAAACATAACTTTGTATTATCTAGGACATTGCATTTTTCTAGACTTTACATTATCGAAGCTCTTAAATGTCCCACTACTGGGCTGGGAAATTGTATATTAGATATAGGTATATTAGATACCAAGCTGATCAAACGCGTGGTATATAACGATTGCTACTGGGCTCGATTTACCTGGTGGAGAGCCTTCAGCGCTCACCCATAGTCCGAGCAAAGCTGCGAAAGCCATCTACGGCACCCACATAGCTACCCGCAAAAATAAGTAAAATTGAAAATTTTAAATAACCCCCTTTGAATGACACAAAGTAAAACAATACAAAATAAGTATCACGTTCTCTTCAACAGGACTGATTAATTAATTGTCATTTAACGACTGTGCACCTCATCGAGTAATCATACGCCATTACATTACTTTGGAAAAGATCTGCTACTCTTACACTGCTGGACCGATATTAACCAAACATAGCTAAGAACCACCGCCAGGAAACTGGCTTTCAAATAAAAAAATCCGCATTGAAATCTGTCTATCCCTTTAAGAGCTACGATGCCACAGACAGACATACACACAGACAGGCAGACATCGACGTTAAACTTATAACACTCCTCTTTTTCCGTCGGAGGTTAAAAAAGAAAAAAGCTAGAGGTTCTTCCAAGATAGGATGGCGATTGATTTACTACCACGCTGATCAGTTAGGTTGGTATAGGATTTTATTTCGAAATTACCTTCTTTTGCTTAAATATTATATACATATTCATATCCCTTAATCATCTTTTACGACACCCACGGGCAAGTAAATTGTATTCTTACTCTATTACTACAAGAATGATGACAAAATGACATTTTTTTCTTAAAATCCAATCTGCCTTTTTGTCTAAATAGCATAAGTATGCGACGGTGGTTAAAATACTGGTAGGTGGTAAAAATCCTTACTAATATTATAAATGCGAAAGTAAGTTTGTTTGTTTGTTACGCTTTCACGCTTAAACCACCGTACCGATTTCAAAAATTCTTTTACCAATGGAAAGCTATAATATCAGGGAGTAACATAGGCTATATTTTATCCTGGTATTCCCATAGGAACGGAAACTACGCGGGTAAGGTGACTGAAACCGAAGCGACACGCAGGCGGGTTGCTAGTATTACAATTTTTTTCTGCGAATTTTAAAGGAATCAAAATAAAGCCCAAGTTTCTCAAGGTGTTTGCGTGTGATTGGTGATGCCTTTAGTATCACCGAACATCATTGCACGCATTCACACTCCTTTAATTTTCTTGAGAGTAAGCAACGGTCTCACAATGATCATTAGGTATGCAGTTTGCTCGTTTGCCTTCAACAGCAATAAAAAAGTGTAACGGAAGTCCTTACCATAGCTATCAAAACACCAAATATCAAACACAATAATACAAGCCACTTCATTTTACTCGAAAAACCCAGGAACTGTATACCTCGTATTCTTTTATCACCTATTTATATGAACGTATTATTCACCATGACTATCCCACATCACAATTTAATCAATCATATTTTCGTAACCAATTGATTTGATACAAAATATATTTTAGTAATGGCGATAATATTTAGAACATAATGTCTAATATCTATACCAATAAATAAAATTGGAGTGTCTGTTTGTAATGTCAAAATAATAGGCTTTTTTCATGCTCACACGATTATTTGCACGACACCTATGCCTAAAATGGCAATTAAAAAATTTTTGTCTGTCTGTCTGTCTGTCTGTTTGTTCCGGGTAATCTTCAAAACGGCTGGACCGATTTCAAAAATTCTTTCACCAATGGAAAGCTATAATATCAGGGCGTAAACTAGGCTATATTTTATCCCGGTATTCCCACGGAAACGGGAACTACGCGGGTAAAACGACTATAACCTATAACCGAAGCGAAGCGAGGGCGGATTGCTAGTTAAGAATAAAATTCACAGCTCCCTATCTTGCTCATAGATATCGTAGATGACGACAAACAGTATACCTGATGGTCAGTGATATCGCTCCTCATGGACCTTTGCAAAGCAGCTGCAGACCGTGAAGAAAGTGAAGGGAGTGTAAATGCATGCAATGAAATTTGGTAATAAGTACAAAAGGTGTCACCACACGCAAACACCCTCAGAAAGTTGGGCTTCCAACTCTCTCGCCTGCCGAACGAAGTACATTATCAAATTGCTGCTACTCGTCATCTCAGCTCATACATGTCCGTCATACATGGCTCGAGCCTCCTCCACAATAGGAGGGAAATTGATCTTACTACCATGCTGGTCAGACAGGTTGGTATAGGGTTTTATTTAGAGTTTTACTTCTCTTGCATGGATGTGACAGATTCTTAGTCGTCTTTTACGACATCCAAGGGAGTGGGAAATTGTATTCTTACTACGTCCACACGGAAAACTAATACTCAGACGTCGATTTATACGTCGTAACCTATATAATATTTATTGTAAAGGAGACTTGAGCCTAGCAGACATATGTAAGTTAAAATGAATGAATAAGAGAGATATGACTGTGTTCTTTTTCCTAGAGCTATTTATTCAGACTAATAAGACATGTTGAAATCGATAAAAAACTCGTTAAAAGTTACGTTAAAGTTATAATTAAGTTGAGGATCAAGTTATAATTTATTACCGTTACATAACGCGACATTTATTTAAAAAGGCATATTGAAATGGTGTAAGATGATTTTTGATTTTTACGCGAGTACCTATTACACATTGTAAATAACAGTATTTTACAGATTTTATCGCGTTTGTATTTGATTTTTAATTGCCCGACGTTTCGAACACTTTACAGCGTTCATGGTCACGGGCGGACTTCTGTAAAATTTTATTTGCATTTGGTGTACAAATATTTTATTTAAGACTTAAAAGTTATTTTATCTAAATAATATTAAAAGCCTCATCGGAACCATTTCATTTGTAAAAAGTAACCATAAATTTGATTTACGAGACAAACAATATCCATTATAATAAGGTTTTCATGAGATATTTGAACGATTAACCGTAAACAAACAAATGCACCAATTAAATAGACTTATCGTTACGGAGTAAGTATATAATTTAGTACCTTCCTTTTCCACTTCCTCGAAATAAAACCTTATAACAATTAATATGATCAGAGGAAGTTTGAAAGTTGCTCTATTGACGGAAAAAAAGGAGAGAACGACTTTTTTTTTGGGGATGGGCTGCGGTCGGCGCACTCCTCGCACTACTCCGTCCGGGGCAACAGAGGGACGTAAGCACGCACACCCGCAATCCACCCGAACACCACGTCGCCTTCGTCGTTGGACCAACCATCGGAGCAGGGTTACTTGACGTCAGTGGTCGGCCCGACGGAATACCCCCTGAGGAGCACCCTCCCATCGACCGACGTATCGGGGAGGACGTCGGTCTTTCCTCGCGCGGTATGAGTGAACGGCTGACATGGTATGGACATGTGATGAGTCGGGATGAAAGTAATGTTGTGAGAAAAGTTTTGGGTATGGATGTAAGGCAAAGATGGATGGACTGCGTGAGGCATGACATGGATAGTCTGGAAGTGACTGCAGAGGTGATGCCCGATAGGACCGTATGGAAGAAGATAGCATATTGTGTCTACTCCAAGTAATTGGGATGAGAGCAAGATGATGATGAACAACTAATATAATCACTCATTATTCCTCTTAATCACATTGATAGGAGGGAAGGGTCGTTCTGAATGGATTGCTCATCAAGAGAATCATTCATGGTGATAATTATCTTCAACACTGGATGCCGATAGGACGAGGAAAGAATGGAACATCATCATCATCTTGCTCTTATCCCAATTACTTGGGGTCGACGCAATATGACATCTGTTTTGACATATTACAAAAAGTTTCGGCAATGACTTTTATGACCGGCCGCCTGCCTGACGTCAACCATCCTTGGGAATGTAATCGTTGACCCAAATGGTACCAGGTGGAGTTGGTCCGGGTCGATCGAGGAAAGAATGGAACATAAGAGTTAGTAATATCTGATTGCCGAGTGGTGACGGATTAAGAATACAATTCACCACCCACTATCTTGCCTATGGGTGTCGTAAAAGACGACTTAAGGAATATAATAGGCATATAACATCTGTCGCCGCCGTTACTACATTCATACACCCACGCAATCATTACCTTCATTAGATTCTTTCACATTCATTTACACATTCACTTCACTCATACAGACCACTAAACCGCCATCTTATACTAAAAACATTACACAAGAACACCGACACATTCGCACCCAAAAATTGTCGGGCTAACAATTATTGAATCTTATACAATATACCATATTATAAGATTCGCCTATTTTTATTTCTTTTGTTCCCATCGCGAACAAAAAGTGGCGACCATGACAGGACCTGCCGGGTAGCAGTCTGATTGCAGGTCTCTTTGTTCCTGCAACGAAAAGAAGATTTGCCGCGTGGTACCTACATGCGCTGCTGACTTTGGTGGCTAATCCGAAGCAATCAGCGGTGCCTAACACCTACTACGTGCAGCACAAGCCGAAATTCGTCAGGAACAGCCTATATTTCATCCCTACAAGCGCCTATCACTATACAGAGGGACACGCCATCGATCGGAAGAGTTTCGCAGCAGACGCAGATACAGCCAAGGAGTACTACAACTTCACTATCCTGTCTGAGTGAGCTCGTTCCTATCTATATTTCCTTACTTTCCGCTTAAATTCGTGTAAGCAGTGATTTTAGCGACCGAATGTTCAGCCTATCTAGATAAGACCTATTTCTAAGCTTACCTATTCATCCTATTGCAACAAACTTCATGCCTACTAGTGAATTATAGCTAGTTATAGCAAATTATATGCAGTTTAGCTAACATAGCCTACCTACATATAAACTCATTTGCAAAAAAAACGGGCGGTTTTGATTTTCATTCATATTTAAAAAGATACAATACCAAAAAGGTTTCAATCGTTTGTACACGTTACTGGCCGGTTTTAAAAATGCTGTGGTATTTAAAAAAGTACGTTCTAAATTCAATTTTTCATTTGATGTTCATTTTTACAGAAAACCCCTTTTTATCCTACATTTTTGGCGCGAAGTTCCAGAAGTTAACATCGACTTTCATAACTTTTATTCAATTTTTATCGATTAATTTCATATCCTTGACTGTCAAAGCTTTATTTAATGCTGTTTGGCTGTATCAAAAATGGTAGATAAAGTGGTAAAAGCTACCAAAATTATCGCGCTGCTTGAAGAGGGTTGCAGCCAATGTTTCGTGGCTAGGAGGCTAAATGTTAGTCGCTCGACAGTCCAAAGGACCTGGCAGCGATATCAGGAGACTGGTTCCGTCGAGAGAAGGCCTGGTTCTGGAAGAAAACCATGTACCCAACCACGGGATGATCGTTTTCTTGTGAGTCGC
The DNA here is from genome assembly GCA_032191425.1 of Lymantria dispar. Taxonomy (NCBI): domain Eukaryota; kingdom Metazoa; phylum Arthropoda; class Insecta; order Lepidoptera; family Erebidae; genus Lymantria; species Lymantria dispar. Next base: position 8,029,876 of record CM063468.1, on the reverse strand, counting down.
GCATTGAGAAATCGCAAATCTTCGTATGTGGATCTTAAGAACAACCTCCAAGAAGTAAGAAATGTGCATATTAGTCTATGGACGGTCAGGAGGAGGCTTCTCGCTGCCAATATACGCAGTCACCGCCCGGCCCGCGGCCCCAAATTACTCCGTGAGCACAGAGTTCACAGGCTTAGGTTCGCTAGAAATTGTGAATCATGGACTCAAGACGATTGGAATAGGGTTTTGTTCTCTGATGAAGCCAGGATATCTCTGTTCGGTGAAGATCGACGTCGGCGAGTGTTAAGAAGACAAGGAGAACGCTTTGCAGAGGCATGTTTCGAAGAAATCACACCTTATGGTGGGGGCTCTGTTATGTTTTGGGCAGGAATAAATTCAATGGATCGTACAGAGTTAGTCTTCATTGAAAACGGCTCACTGACTGGGCATCGATACATAACGGAAGTTCTAATTTCTCATGCACAACCCGCATTGGCCGCTCTAGGTGAAGACTCGATTTTTATGGACGACAATGCTCGCGCCCACCGATCCCGCGATGTTAATGCGTATGTGCAAGAGGTCGGCATTCGTCGTTTGGATTGGCCAGCTCGAAGTCCCGACCTCAATCCCATAGAGCATGTCTGGGACGTTCTGAAACGGCGTGTGAGATCAGTACACCCGGCTCCGCAGACCATCAGAGAGCTGAAGAATGTGATTACTGCGGAGTGGGAACGTATTCCGCAAGCAAGTATCCGGGATATACTCGCTAGCATGCCCAGACGAATTCAAGCTGTGATTTTAGCTAGAGGGGGTCACACTCGATACTAAACATTTATCTGCTTTTACTTTATTAAAGAAAAACAAACAAAAAAACTTTTTTATTTTTACTTCATGAGCATATGCACTACTAGCGAATATACACTACTAGCGAGGTTTAGCATTATTTCCCATAAATTGTATCTAAATTTTATGAAATACTGATGAAAACGATTATTTTCTTATTAATTTAGCAAATTGTGTGGATAAAACTACCTATAATTATCAAACAAAGAAATATTAACATTTGAAATGGTTCATTGCTTAGGTGCCCGTTTTTTTTGCAAATGAGTGTATATTGCACTTGCCTACCTACCTCATTATAATTATACATCGTTTCACTCGCTTATCTTATTTGAAATTCTTATTTCAACTATTATTATTTCGCACAAACAGCGTTAATAACCGCACTATATAATAATTCTATGCACTAAATTATTCTGCGTATCATTCTAAAGCTTCCCAATTGCTCAAATCACATACATCCTCATCGATTCACTAGTAAAAACACATTATATTTATTTGCGTTGTTATCACATTCCAGTGCACTGCATGTTTTTATCGCTGCGGCCGGCCCGTGCGCTGTTGCATCTTTGTTCATCCCTACCATTGCAGCGCGTGATCAGCCGTGTGACGTCACCGGCTACCTGCGCCCGACTTCAGCGAACCTTTCGTGAGGAGCGTATCGTATGCAAATTCTATTCATTAGCTAATAGCTAACTTAACTACTGTTTATATTTCATTGCGAGTTTTATAATGTCAGACGATAAGCTTAAAGAGTTAACATATAAACGCAGCTCCATTAGAGGACGCGTAACTAAATTTAAAAAACATGTTGACGATTTGTGTTCGTTAGAATCTGTTTCTGAAATAGAAATAAGTAAACTTGCAATGAAGTTGTCTAAGTTTGAAGCGTTATTCATATCGTTCGACGAGTTGCAAAGTGAAATAGAAGTTGTTAACGCTATGAATCAAACCGCTGAGTTAAGCGCTCGCGACGCAATAGAACAAGATTTCTACCATTGTATCGCATTTGCTCAAAAATTAATCGAGACTAATTCCAACTCGAATCCTGCCGATATTAAATCTAAGCCTTCTCATAGTGTGACTTCGCATTGTCATCATCATGATGAGTGCAGCAAAAATAACCCTCTTGGTTTTAAATTGCCGGAAATAAAAATACCTAAATTCGATGGCTCATATTTTAAGTGGTTAGAGTTTAAAGAAACATTTAATGCTTTAATTCACGAAAACGATGCTATTAAAAATATTCATAAATTCTTTTACTTAAATTCTTATTTAGAGAACGAAGCCAGGGGTGTTATATCTAATTTAGAAGTCACAAATAGTAATTATTCGCAAGCGTGGTTATTATTGTGCGAACGCCAATTGATTTATGCTCATTTGAAATCTTTATTTAATTTTGAAACAGTGCGAGAGACCGACAAGTCATTAAGATATATAATAGACCATGTAACAAAGAACTTGCGGGCTCTCAGCACCCTTGGTCTTCCCACCGATAAGTGGGACGTATTAGTTATTTTTATGTTAACTACTAAATTAGATAGTAGTACGATATTTAAATGGGAAGAGCATAGGAACAATTTGACGGATATTCCTACATTAAATCAATTCTTTTCTTTTTTAAAATCACGTGCTGATGTTTTTGAAACGGTTCATCGCAATAAAATTGAGAGGCAAGATAACAGTAATAATAGATCTAGATTTAATAATGTACCGTATTGTAAAAATCAATCTAAAGCATTAGTGATGACTTCGAGTGGCCCAAAGGCTCCCAAATTAGTTTGTGTAGTTTGTCAAGGTAGTCATCGCATATATGACTGTTCAAATTTTAAATCAAAGTCCCATAAGGAAAGGATGTCTTTAGTTTCATCTCTCAATTTATGTACTAATTGTTTACGAGGTGGTCATGTGGTGTCACGTTGTCGATTACCTGGCACGTGTAGGCTTTGCAAACAACGTCACAATACCATGCTACATGACTCTCCACAGAATGAGGCAACAGAAATGTCTGACTCAATAGCCTTGTCATCCATTTCTACCTCAGAGGTATTGTTATGTACCGCTGAAATTCAGATTCGAAACCCTACCACTGGTAAAACTTTGACTATTCGTGCCTTACTCGACAGTGGTAGTCAAACTTCATTTATCACCGAGGAAATTAAAAACAAATTAAATATAAAATCTCAATCATGTAACACTTCTCTATCTGGCATTGGTGATACACCCATAAAATACAGTGCTGAAATCTGCATGGTTCACATTAGTTCTAGGTGTCAATCATTCCAAGCAGATGTGTCTTGCTTAGTGTTGCCTAGTATCACATCCAATATTCCTAAAACTAGTTTTGATATTACTAAACTTAACCTATTAGGATTCACTTTAGCTGACCCAAGGTTTAACCAGTCAGCTTCCATACAAATGCTAATTGGTGCTGAACTGTTCTGGAAAATAATGGGTTCCGAGCAGCACCACTTAGGTGACCAAGGGCTACTATTACAAAGCTCCAAGTTAGGATGGCTTATAGGAGGGCCTCTGCCAAGTAAGCTTTGTTTCCCATCACCAAAACAAATGAATAAATCGTCACTATTTTGCAACTTTCTTCTTAAAGAAAATCACATGTCTAACCTTCATGACGAATTAGAAAAATTTTGGCAATTAGAGAGTTTTCCGTGTGAAAACCCACTTACCGACGAGGAAAGGCTATGTGAAGAGCATTTCACATCAAACACAATAAGGTTAAGTGATGGCCGTTTCTGTGTCGCTCTTCCACTCAAAGATACACCTGATAGTTTAGGCACCTCTTACAATCTCGCTAAAAAGAGATTTTTTAACTTAGAAGCTCGTTTTAGAAAGCAACCAGAACTCAGAATACCTTATAGAAAGTTTATTCACGAGTATAACGCTTTAGGACATCTTTCAGAATGTACAACACACAATACTTTTAGTTCATACTTTCTCCCTCATCACCCGGTCCTTAGGGCTGAAAGTGAGTCTACCTCTTTAAGAGTTGTGTTCGACGCATCAGCTCGAACATCATCTGGGTTTTCGGTGAACGATATCCAGTTAATAGGGCCAGTTATTCAAGACCCACTATTTAATATTCTCCTCCGTTTTAGAAAACATAAATATATTTTAACAGGTGATATTGAAAAAATGTTTCGTCAGGTTTTCATGAGAGAAGCTGATCGCGACCTACAATTAATTTTATGGCGAGATAATGAAAGTGATCCTTTAAGAGTCTTACGACTAAATACAGTGACGTATGGCTTTGCAAGCGCCAGTTTTTTAAGCACTCGTTGCCTGTTACAAGTTGCTGAAGAGTCACAAGACGTGACTGCCAGTTCAGTTATAAAAAATGACTTTTATTGCGACGATTTAATTACAGGATCAGATTCTCTCGAAGATCTACGTCATATTCGTGAATCAGTATCAAATGAGTTGGCTAAGAGCGGATTTAACTTACGAAAATATCGCTCCAACTCAACAAGTCTTTTCGATGATAATAGAGATGCTGAAGGGAGAGACCTCATGATTAGTAACTCTACAAGTACTCTAGGTATCGGTTGGACACCTTCTACTGATCAATTACACTTTAAAATTCAAATGTCTCCCATTATAAATACTGTGACGAAGAGATCAATATTATCGTCCACGTTTAAAATTTTCGATCCGTTAGGATTATTATCGTTATGTACCGTTAAGGCTAAAATCTTACTTCAAGAGCTGTGGAACATGAAGCTAAACTGGGATGACCCAGTACCTAAGGCTGTACATTCTACATGGCTCAATTTCACAAAACATCTAACAACTATTTCTGGGCTAGAAATCCCTAGACGTGTTTTAATAGACGCCTCAGTCTGTATAGAGATGCACTGTTTTTGTGATGCATCACAGCGAGCATTTAGTGCTTGTATATATTTAAAATCCATTAATTCTCGTGGCCAAGTAAATATCGCTCTATTATGTGCTAAGGCTCGCGTAGCGCCCCTAAAACAGACTACTATACCTAGGTTAGAATTGTCAGCAGCTTTACTAGGTGCACAGTTAAGTTCTACGGTTTGTAAGGCTCTACATTGCAAAATCGGTCGTCACATCTATTGGACTGATTCAACCGTTGTGTTAGGTTGGCTAAAGTGTCCAAATAGAACTAAAACTTTTGTAGCTAATAGAGTAAATAGTATACTCGAAATATGTGATTCAAGTCTCTGGCGCTATGTACCTAGTTCACTCAACCCCGCGGATCTAGCGTCTCGAGGTGTTGATCCTGAACAGGCAGAAAAGTCCTCCTTATGGTGGTATGGACCTGATTTTCTTCTGCAATCTGAGGTCTCATGGCCAACGCTTGAGCACAAGCAAGTAGATTTGCCAGAATTGAAAGCACATTCTGCTTTGGTTGCAGAGCTTTCACCATTACTACCTAGTGAAGACATATTAAACATGCAAAACTTTTCTAAGTTTTACACTCTATTAAGAGTAGTTGCTACACTACTTAGATTTGTCTATAATTGCAAAAATCCCAACAATAAAATGCTTGGTCCCTTTCAAACTACGGAGCTTGATAGGTCTTTAAAAATATTAATTAAAATTTCACAAAATGAAAACTTTTCCACAGAAATTAGTTTATTAAAAGAAAATAAACCCTTAAAACCTAAATCATCAATTTTATCTTTAAATCCGTTTATTGATACTTTGGGAATTCTCCGTGTTGGTGGACGTATTAAATCTTCCTTTTACTCTTACGATAAAACACACCCTATTCTCTTAAATTCTAATAATCATTTCACAAAACTATTGTTTAAATACGAACATGGACGTCTTTTCCATGCTGGGCCACAACTACTTCTTGCCTCTATTAGGGAACATTACTGACCTATCGGAGGTCGAAACATAGCTAGGCGTGTGGTTCGTCAATGTTTTATTTGTCGTCGCTTTAGAGGTCAGACAATGACAAATATAATGGGCAACCTACCTTCCGATCGTGTGGAACCAAATTTCCCATTTAGCTCAGTAGGCATAGACTTTGCCGGGCCATTTTTAATCACAGATCGAAAGGGACGGGGTTGCAAGATAACCAAATGTTATTTATGCGTTTTTATTTGTTTCCGTTATAAGTGTATACACTTAGAAGCCGTTAGCGATCTAAGTAAGGATGCATTTATTTTAACTTTAAATAGGTTTATTGCTCGTCGTGGTTTACCTCACACTATATACTGTGACAATGGTAGAAATTTTGTCGCTGCGGCTAAGGATATTAAATATCTCTTTGCTTCAAATAGAGAGCATATTATAGACTTTGCGTCTCGTCGAGGTATAGAATTTCGCTTTTCGGCACCATACGCTCCTCACCAAGGGGGTCTCTGGGAAGCTGGCGTGAAATCCGCCAAGCACCACCTAAATAGAGTCTTAGGCAATGCTCATCTGACATTCGAGGAGCTCTCATCATTGTTTGCTCAAATTGAGGCAATCCTTAATAGTCGTCTTCTCTGTCCACTTTCACCTTCACCCAATGATTACGTGCCACTCACACCTGGACATTTTTTAATAGGAAGACCACTGACTTCACTGCCGACGCCGTGTCTCTTGGAGCACGGTACACACCGCATCAATCAGTTCCAGCGCCTCGAACAAATTAGGCAGCATTTTTGGAAACGTTGGGCTGCTGAATACGTCGCCGAGCTGCAGCAACGTACAAAATGGCGCACCAGATGTCGAGATTTACGTGCCAATGATCTCGTACTTATTAAAGAGGACAATACACCACCACTTTGTTGGCGTTTAGGACGAGTGCACAAACTGTACGTCGGCTCCGATGGTGTACCCCGTATCGTCGATGTCTCCACAGCCAATGGCATCATACGTCGAGCCATCAATCGTCTTTGTCTTCTGCCTACGGCTGAGGATCAAGAATGTTGAAAGGCTACTTTCAACGGCCGGGAGGATGTCGCCGCCGTTACTACATTCATACACCCACGCAATCATTACCTTCATTAGATTCTTTCACATTCATTTACACATTCACTTCACTCATACAGACCACTAAACCGCCATCTTATACTAAAAACATTACACAAGAACACCGACACATTCGCACCCAAAACTGACAAAGGGCTAACAATTATTGAATCTTATACAATATACCATATTATAAGATTCGCCTATTTTTATTTCTTTTGTTCCCATCGCGAACACATCTATGCAAGAGAAGGTAAACTCCAAATGAAATTCTGTGTCAACCCGTTTGACCAGCGTGATATAGTAGGTCAATTTCCCCTTCTCTTATGGAGGAAGTTTGTGTCCAATAGTGGGACGTATATGAGCTGAGATGATGAATATTTGTCGCCGTCGTATACATAAGGAAATCAAATAAAATATCATAATTTCAATCAACCCATACACGTTACCATTTTGTGTTTGGATCTTCTCGGTTCCTCCTCCTCCTCGGTCGACTGCACAGATAGCGGTATACTGGTTTAGATATCGACCTACTATGGCAGTTTCACGGATACGAAGCCTACGCACAACTTGTACAATCAAACAAAATACTTTGTGCAATTCATAAATTGCTATTTTGAGTCTGGATGTAATTTGTGTCTGTGAATTCTATGTTTTTAAATTCCCTTTCAATACAAGGATTATCTATTTAATGCAGGGTGTTATCTTTAAAACGAAAGAAATCTGTTCAATATTATATATTACTGTGAAAAGCCAATTTGACCTCCAACACTGATTGGGCGTATTCATTTTATGTCGAGTTTTCCTTCTCTTGCTTGATAGATATTACCGTATCTAATCATCATTTCAGCTCATATACGTCCCACTGCTTTCAATCATATCCCTTAGTCATCTTTTACTATATTCACAGCAAGAGATTGGTGAATTGTATTCTTACTTCGTTATCATTTTTTTCTAGGCAGGTTATGGTTTGGGGCGACAGGTGGGCGGTTCCCATCCATTTGCTATTGGGTTGACCACTGGTACCGAGTTCCCTGTCGTCCATAGTCAGCCCGACCTTTATACATTTTCGGGTACCATCCCTCCCCGATAACCCTTCCAAGGCGTCACCCTCGCGTTCCGTTACTATAGGGAAAAAGAAACCAAACATATTACAAAATAAATATATTTCAAGTATAATATTCCATAACATATAATACGATTTCAATGACAGCTGATACGGCCAGAGCAATGCAAGATACTACCCGGCTATATAGTTTTAAGTTATATGACACAGATGTCGAATCCGGGACAGTTGACACATCTGTGGTACGCCGTGATCGTGGTATAGGTAATACAGCGCGCCATGGAGCATCCTGTTTGAAATATTTGATTAAAATGTTAAATAATGTCGTTATAGATTTAATTCTTATGTTTCTGTATGTGACCTAAGCCCCAATAGCCTGTTGTTTGATGCTGGAGCGTCAATGAGAATAGTAGCCCACCGGGCTGGCCACAGAGGTCAAACAATCGGTACCACTCGTTAGTCCAATGGTGATAGGTGGGGAATAAGGTAGGCCGTAGACCACCCCAAAGCGGTATCATGTGGGGTATAACCATATTATAGCTGGTAATCAAAAAAAGGTGTGTCTGTGTATAAACTGCTCCCGAACGGCTGGATATTAATGATTTTTTCTTTAGGTCGATTCAAGAATGACTCAGATTAACAAATGGGCTCGGTACGTGACGTTGTGATTAGTTGGCCCAGTTGGACAGTATGCAAAAGCCGCCAGGCTGGCCACCAAGTTTGAATGGTATAGTCTCGGAAGGATGAGCGGGTGTGTTTAAACCATTTCCGGCCACAAATAAAAAGGTAACGCTGCCAACGATTTCAAGGTATTTATTTTATTTTTCATTTAATTTCTAGCGAACTGCCTATTGCATCATTTTATATACATATATGTATATCCAAATGCCAAAACGTCCATTACTTTCTCGTAGAAGCTCCAGTTGAGGCGTCACCAGGCGAATATGTATACGGCAGATATATAAATACCGAGGCGGCGGATCGCCTGCGCGAGCAGCGCAGCCTCGATGAGGCGATCCGCCGCCGGCGACTGGGGCGGCGTAGGCGCGAATACCTGCGCCTCATGCCGCCCTAGCCGAGGCCGCGGGTGACATGACCGGGAAATTAGTCCGTCACCCGCCGAGAGGCCGACCGCGTGAGGAAAGACCGACGTCTTCCCCGAGGGGGGGACGTCGGTCGTGACGTGCACGTGTGTGGGTTGCAGGTGTGCGTGCTTACGCCCCTCTGTCGCCTCGGACGGAGTGGTGCGAGGAGCGCGCCGACCGCAGCCCACCCCAAAAAAAAAAAGATATATAAATATCAACTGAAATGGACAATGCGTCTGAAAAGCCTGGCGATTATTTATGTATTTATTTCCGCTTGGCTTTTCTCCAACAGTAGATTAATGGATGGATGAATATATATAATTTATACCTTGCCGGACACAAATTCGGGATTCAGCTCCTGTGGTATCAGCTCTGCTTGTAAATTTGCATCATTTTGTAAATTCTGAAATTAATATGAGAGAGCAGATTAATAAGCTACAATAGATCATTATCATCATCATCATCATCCTGCTCTTATTCCAATTACTTGGGATTGTCTCAATATGTACTTTTCTTTCATTGTCAATAATGCGAAAGTTAGGGCAATAGTTTTGATTATCTTAGGAAAGTTATTACTTTCAAATTCATTTATTATGTATAAACCTCACGAGTGTCAATTATAACAATTTAACTGGTACCGAATCAAAATGCGATCACACTGAGAAGACCCGACAGGAAAATTAGCGGGTATGTCCATTAATTTTAAACTTACATGTTTAGCAAGACTTAGCTCCAGCAATAATATAATTCTCAACTAAAATGCATAAGATTATTGCTGGACTAGATCTCACAAGCGCCACTCGATCACGAGTTAACTACTAGATCAGCCATCACTCCCCTCCACCACTTGAAATGGATTTGCCATGATTAATTAATATACTGCACACTTCAAAAAGGAAAAGAATACAGGATAGGAATAAAGTGGAATAGGATAGATACACAATGTATCCTTTTTGAGGTGTTTGATACACTGATTTTTGATACACTTAGAAAAATGGTGAGTCTCCCATCCTCCTAGGATTACCGCTATATACCGCAAAATTGAATCAATTATATAGACTTCTACTAGAACCTAATCTTTATTAGAGACGGGTGTTTGAATTAGGTTGCCTGGCATTCTACTTACCAGGCTACTGTTTTCTTATAAAACTTCATTAAATTTTTTGCGAATTTTTTTATTAATATGTACTATAATATATTATGCTACCTCATTTTTCTTCACAGAGACGTTCTTAGAAACTATAAGAAGTTGTACAACTTTTATGAATAAGGCATGAAGGCATGACTGGTCTCTAGTGCACGTTGTTAGTGAATTTATTTGTTAAAGAAACTTGAAATAAGCAGATGCTTTTATGAATTCATCATCATCATCTTGCTCTTATCCCAATTACTTGGGGTCGACGCAATATGTCATCTGTTTTGACATATTGCAAAAAGTTTCGGCAATGACTTTTATGACCGGCCGCCTGCCTGACGTCAACCCTCCTTGGGAATGTAATCGTTGACCCAAATGGTACCAGATGGAGTTGGTCCGGATCAATCTAGGGCTCTTAGTCGTCTTTTACGACACCCACGAGCAAAGCAAGGGTTTTGTTTTTATGAATTATTATTACATATTTTGTTCAGTTTTGAATTAGATATTCCTGTGTGATAGCGGCTACGAATACTATTAACTCATGTATTGTTTCTCGGTGGACGACTAAGTGCTTGAGATAGCCTTTTTTTTTCATGCCGTGAAAATGTGCTTCTTTTGGGACTAATCCCACCACACATTCCCACCACTGTAACTCCAGCCAGCCAGGATCTACAATGGTCTGCGTATAAGACACCAAGGTTTATACCTCAGGAAGTCCCGGGAAACGCTTCAATTGTCTTGGGATTCGCAACAAATTTAAATAGAAAAGAAAAACAGGAGGAGTTGGAAAGATTCCACTTCTCTCCTATGCAAAATGGGAGACATGAAGCAAAGTTGGCTAATTAGCCAGTAAATAAGAATTTATACAACTACGTGAAACACAGCGGTACAGCACCACGGATTGAACAGAGCTTAATGGTCATATTTGTGAGCTTTAGGTTTGGTTACAATAGTAGATATGGAAAACCGCCTGAATGCACAGAAATTCTCTCGAATTGCTACAAGGTCCGAATAGTATATTACCCCAGATGTGACATGCAGATTGTCTAACATGAGGCCCCGCTCGTTACGCCAGAGAATGCACTCCCAACGGATGTGATGAGCTGTTTGTTCAAAATCGGAGTTTGAGGTCGAACATTGACAAAATGGTGAATCTACTAGTTTAAAATGGAATAATTAACTTTTAAAATTTACGCACTATCAGCCCGCCAGTTACAGACTGGATAATATGTGTGGGACTCGCCGGTTATAAAAGTGACCGAAATACCCACTGAAACCATAGCGGCCCCATCAGCGCTTTTACGGGGTGTCGGAGAGATCGATAGTTTGATATAGACCTGGGCCAACTTCATCTGTTGCCATCTGATTAATAATTACATTCCCAAGGAGGACTGACGTCAGGCAGGTGTCCGGTCGTAAAATTTGTACCAATAACTTTTGCATTTGTACTGTGAAAGAGGAGTATATATTGATTTAATCCCAATTAATTGAGATAAGATCACGGTTATAGTATATTTTCCTTGATTTTATACATTTTTAGAACCTCCTCTGACTGCGTCTCTATAAGGAATGTTAAAGGCTAAGACAGCCCGTGTGGCGACGGGTTGAGAATACATGTGTCGCCACCCCTTACTTGCCCGTGGGAGTCGTAAAAATCGGCTGAGGGTTCACCAGGAGGGTGGACAGCAGCTCTCTTCTGGGAAACGTAAAACATCTAAACTGCGATCGCCAACCCGCCTGCCAAGCATGGCGATTACGGCAATATCCCCTCTCAAAAATGGCGTATAATCAAAAAATGGCCCCCAGTCACGTCAGCTCCGGTACCCTACGGGCTCATTTTGGTGGCGGGCCCAGTAGTGGTGGAGCGAGGGGTGCGAGGAATCTAGGACGCCCCCCCCCACTAGGTGGACCGATGACCTAGTGAAAGTTTCTGGGCGTCGTTGGATGCTGGCGGCACAGGACCGCACATTGTGGCGTAACATGAGGGAGGCCTACGTCCAGCAGTGGATGGCAATAGTCTGAAATGATGATGATGATAATGATGATGATGAAAGGTTAAGAAGTTTTGCTCTCTTTGAAACTGTAATCAGCATTCCGCCTTCTATACGTGATAACTATGACATTATTGTGATAGAAATAAGTAATAAATAAATAAGTTAATAAGAATATAGTTATTATCGCCCCATAATTGCCTGTAGGAAGTCACCAAAATGAGAGTTCACTAGGAGAATGACTAGTAGCATTCTTCTAGGAAACATATAATATCTTTTTATGATTGTCAATTCATTTACCAAGTTATGGCCATAAATCCCTAAAAAAATAACCATATTATCTGGCATTCTGTGGAGATTCTTGTATCTAGTATGCGACGAAACGCTAGTCTTAAAAACTTACGTTCTTTCCAATGTTTTAAAGATCTAAAATAAATATTATAACCACAAAATTAAGGCTTACATAATTAGGAGCATAAACTCTAAAAAGTTATACACGCTTTGTAATTGTACACACTCATTACATTTGACTGCAAGGTTTTACAGAGAGCGTTGCCCTCAACTTGGCTTTGTTCCAAGTTATATTAAACTTAACACATAGAAACAGATGGAAATTTTCAACCAAAACAACCGCAGTATTGAAATAAAAGATTGTGAATATTTGGCATTTAAAATTAATGTATACAATTAAATGAAAATCCGTGTGTAGACGAAATAAGAATACAATTCAACACTCCCCATTTTGCCCGTGGATGTCGTTAAAGACGACTATGGGATGAAATATGCCATAACATCTGTGCAAGAGAAGGAAAACTGGAAATGAAACTCTATACCAACATGTCTGACCAGCATGGTATAGTAGATCGAATTATCTCTCATTGCGGAGGAGGCCCGAGCTCAACAGTGGGACGTATGTATGTGGGCTGCGATGATGATGATGATCTTGTCCGTGGATGTCGTAAAAGATAACTAAGGGATATCATAAGCATAGATGTTCCATGCAAGAGAAGGCAAACTCGAAATAAAACTCCATACCAGTCTGACCAGTATGCATAGCATAGAATTGAAATGTCTATTTGTAATATCAAAATAGTAGACTTTTCTGCTCACACGGTTATTTTCACGATAACTACCTACGCTTTAAGAAGCTAGTTTAATTCTTTGTCGATCTGTATGTATATCTGTTTGTTCCGGGTAGTCTACAAAATGAAACTGGACCGATGTTGATAATATTTTATTACCAGTTAGCTGTCTATATAAGTAGAGTAAGGTAGGTTTTTTCCACTCAGAAAAGCCCTAATAAAAGTTTCCCCTGACTAGGAATCGAACCCGAACTCATATCCTCCTTTCTTGCTCTTCGTCATCATCATCATCACCTCTTCCCACGTACAGGACGTTGTTGGGGTCAAGGGTCAATTTCCCTTCCATTGAAATTTAAAGGGCCAACCAACCCAGCACTATAAGCCAGCAATATATAAGTTAGATACGAGGAGTTTTTGGCGGGAATCTGAAGTGTCATGTGGTGTTCTTGTATTATATTCAATATCTTAGTGTTTTAACGTGTTATGTTAAATAATCTTGATGGCATTTTATGTAATATATAGCGACAGAACTGCTGAGGTGTAGTGAATATGATATAAAACTGCTATACATACCTTTGTATTTCCACCAAAATTCTCAGAAGATACCCTTAACAGTGGCCATTACACTGTTGAGGGCGACACTTTGACTTACTGACATACCATTACTGACATGAAGAAACTGAGAACTTGAAAAGATAATTATAACTCGACACTGGCAAAAATGGCTCGTATTTGTAGCTGATTGCCAAGACAAAAAAGAAGAAGAAGAAGAAGTTAGATACGAAACGAAGAACAAGTAAATATACGATACGATATTTATAATAATTTCTTTTTTTTTATCGCAATCGGTGGCAAACGAGCAAGCAGTACACCTGATGGTAAGTGTTGTTGTCACTCATGGACCTTTACAAGGCCGTTGCCTACCGCGAAGAAAGCGAAGGGAGTGTGAATGCGTGCAATGATATTCGGTGATACTAAAGGCATAACCAAAACTCACCCTACTCAAACACCCTCGGAAAGTTGGGCTGCCTTCTATCTTAATCTTTTTTTTATTGCCAACGGTGGCAAACGAGCAAGCAGCACACCTGATGGTAAGTGAAACTGCTGCACATGGACCTTTGCAATACCAGGGGCACAGCCAGGCCGTTGCCTACCGTGAAGGAAATACTCTTCTTAAACCTCGTTTAAAGAAGGACATGTCATAGCGCTCGGGAAACACAGCAGCAGGTAGTTCATTCCAGAGCTTGCACATACATGGGAGAAATGATCGCTGCAAATGTACAGTTGAAGACCATAACGTTTCCAGGTGAAATTGATGAACCCTGCTACGGTGTCGAGTGGTACGTTGGCAGAATGGTGACGGTGGTACCAAGTCAAACAGTTCCTCGGAGCACTCCCCGTGAAAGAGTCGGTAGAGTACACAGAATGACCCAAAGTCTCTCCGTTGCTCCAGCTACTTTCTAATACTTTCTAATAATACTAATCTTTCTTTATCAATTAATCATTTCGGTTCTGCTTGGGACACAAACTTCAAGGAAAAGTAATCTATCTTGTATACTATTCTACAGAAACAGAAACGAAATAGAAGATACAATTTATATTCTGTCACTACACAGAAAAATGGCAATGCCCCAATTTAGTAATATATTCAACGGTCGATTACCGTGTCGGCATACCTACATACATGTCATTAATGTCTGATCAATAGCGGTCTCTACCTGTTAAGACTGAGGAAATAGGCTCTGGTACCAATTTCAATACATGTTCAACTGGAATTTCATTGTGTACGATCGATGTTATATCGACAAAGAGAATTCATATAGATTTGACCCTATAATACGACTGACATTCAAATTTATTAGGGTTTTGTCTAGTTTATTTCGTGTAGTGAAATGAATACAAATCACCACTCCCTTTCTTGCCCGTGTGTATCCTTAAAGACGGTTATGAAATACTAGTGGTCGCCGAGTGGTCGAAATTCGGCCATAATTCGTTTAAATTATTTTTCTGCTACACAATTTTCTTTTAATTAAAACCTATGTATATTTCTATACTGAGCAAGCTGTATTTCACTAATAACTAATATATAAGTACAAATGTACCATATTGTCATCATAATTATGATTGTTTGACATTCAGTTCGATCAGAGATTTTAACCAAAAGTGTAAGCGTTGGTGTATGTGTGTGTAGCGATTGTATTGTAGTTAGTGTGCGTAATGCCCTTTTTAATGAATTTAATGTATTTCTAAATCATTATTGTATGAATTTTTAGTTTTATGCACTTCTCCTCATTATATACTTCAACTGTGTCAAATTTCATACTTGTCCATCCATGTAATTTTTGTAAAAAGGGGTATAAAGTTTTTGCTCACGTATTAATATATAGATGTATATCATAATGTGCATATAACATCTGTATAAGAGCAGGAAAATTCGTAATGAAACTCTCGTCTGACCAGCGTGGTGTAGTAAGTCAATGTCTTACCCATTGTGGGACGTATCTGAGCTATAATGATGAAACGACTTCCTACTATGTGGTGAAGTGTGGTGACGGAGTAAAAAAAACATGGTTACAACCTTTTCCTATGATCGTAATAAAATATGTCTCACTGTTGGGCTCGGGCCTCCTCCGCAATGGAGATAAAAAATTATAATAATGAGGAGTATATCCAACAGACGACGAGTGCAGGCTGATGGTGAGATAGAACCGACATAGCAAACGTACTATGGGCCATTGATGACAAAGTTGGGTTATGGCTCATTCGCCGCCCTCTCTCAACGCCCTAGATGGATCCGATGGCGGGCGATGCACTATGGTCTGCCACAGAGAAAAAGGCAACGCTGAAACGTCTAAGGGAAGGACATCGCTCCACGAATCTTCAAGAACAGCAACAGAGAAGAAAGCGCGCATAAACCTATTTCAATCAGTCTTGCCAATATTAAATGGTAGCCCAATTATTTCTTTCATTGCAAAAGAGAGTCGTACCTAACTTATAAATACTTTCTAAACGAAAACAGGGCCTGTCAAATCTTAATAATTTTAGTTGAAATTTTTCTGTGTTTAACTTTTCACCTTTGTAATAGAGAAATAGATTATTACACTTACTTCAGTATGTCCCTGTATGCTATGAAGCAAATAAATAAGGAATAGTGATATCATTTTCAACATTTTATTTCTATTCACAATATATTTTATATATTATCCAACGATAGGAAACATGAAACTACTGATTTATTTTTTAACAACAAACGAAAAAATCTATATTAATATTTTAGAATTGAAGCATTTGTTTGTTTGAACCTTATCTTAAGAACTAACTTTTAAATTTCAAAAACCTTAACCGAAAATATTACACTGTTTATCGAGACAGAAGTTAATTTAGGCAACTATATCTACGTCATATGACGAGAATATCTCGTAGGCACCTATTACGCAGAACGCACGTAACGAAAGTTTTCAAATGGTATACATTTTCCCCATTTTTGAAAAATTTTTTTGTGCTCGCTCCATGTAGTATTACATGTATTATTATTTAGCAACGTTATATAGGTAGCCTGCCTCGATGAATATGTTATTCATCACTAAAAATTTTTGTAATTTGAATCATTAATTCCTGAGATTAGCGCGATAAACCTAGCAAAGGTGTCCGAGGTGCCGAAAGGGCGGCGCGTAGCCCCATAACTCACCGTATTCCCTCCCCTTCACCATTAGCCGACCACTGGTACAAAGTCCTTAACACCCCTGGCTGGCCAGCCCGGTCAGCTTCTCAGCGGGTAACTGACTATTCCAGGGTCCAGTCATCCGTGGCTTCGACTGGGATCAGGCGCAGGTACTCACATCGGCGGCGCCTAAGTCGCCGACGATGAAACTCCTCCCGCGCACGCTCCGGCGCCTCCTTCCATGAGACGACTGCCTAGCTGAAATGACACTAACCCTGTGAGAGATTGGACCTCATGTATATCCATAAATGTTAGCAAATCAGATAAAAAATTGGTAACAATGGGACAACACGCGTCAAAGGTTCTGTGGAATAACCGTTATCATAACAACTGCCGAGATAATAAGAATGGTGATCGATGTATTGTGGATATTATCAATTTTGACATTATTATTAATGCCAACGAGCACAATGGGTGTTAAGAAAATAGGTTTGTAAACCAAAGCAAAGCTGCCGAGTCAGTTAGTATAAATCGCTTTTATTTTAGTTCATAAAAATATTATTGGCCTTTCTTGTTCATAAAAATATTTATATGAATAACTTACAACAATGTCGAAATGATGAAATCCTGTGTTTTATTTGCTTTATCAATATTTTTTATTTCTAATATCAACTTGGGACATGGAAAAGAGGTAAGTTTAAATTGAATTATTGGATCTCTGGTGATCTATAGAGCCCATCTATGAAGGTTGTTAATGTAAGTCAGGACCACCAAAATCCCCGGCATTCATTGAACGGAGATGGAGAATACGATTTTTGAAATCGACGCCACCCACGCTACCTTTTTTTTTCTGGGTGGGCTATATTCAGCGCACATGCTGTCCATTCCGTCCGGTGCCAAGTTCCTTGTCCTCAGAGGTCGGCCCGACGAAATACCCTTTCAGGTTCCCTCACCTCTCGACGTCCTTGTCCCGGGACGTTGGACGCCGTGGGGCGGTCAGCCTCTCTGAGGGTGACGGACTAAAGTCCCCGGTCCAGTCACCCGACTCGCGCCACCCTTCCCTGACTCTGGATGTTTGGACAAAAAGTGACCAGACTATTTTATATTCGTGTAATGACAGAGTAAGAACGCAATTAAGCACCTTCTATCTTGTCTGGGCATAACTACAAAAGAAACCTGGTATATTTTAATGTCTTTATTTATATAAAATTTTCTATATTGTTTAGAATCCATTATCAGATAATATTCGATCAAAACGCAGCGCCGTGGGAGCATTACATATAGTTAATAACGATGCACAACCTATCCACGCTGATGTTAAGTCTGAAGGTGATGGAGTTGACAAGGTATTAGTATTTTTTAAGTGACTGTTTTTGATGCACATGTAAAATATTACACATGTGAAAATCTATTCTTAACGGACTTCAAAAAAGGAGTAGGTTCTCAATTCACCTGTATTTTTTTTATGTTTGTTAGCTCAAACTTTTGACTAGGTGAACCGATATTGCGTTGTGTTTGATTTTTGATTGCCCGACGTTTCGAACACTTTGCAGCGTTCATGGTCACGAGTGTACTAAGATGTCTGACGTCCAAGAAGTCATCGTTATTACAGATTTATATATTAAATACAAACGTCATAAAATCCGTAAAGTAGTTTTATTAATAATGTGTAATACTCATGTAACGTCAGATATCATTAGGTGAATCAGTTTTGATTTTTTTTTTATTCGACAACCAGTGGTCCCATTTTAATTTGGTCCAGTTCTAACAATGACATCCATGAGAAAAAGGTTGAATTCGGTTTTATTTTTGTTCAAAATTATTACGGATTTTATCGCGTGTGTATTTGATTATTGCTTTATCGATCTTTCACCTAACACTTTTTAGCCAGAGGTCACGGTAGGACTAAGGTTCAACTAAGATTGATAAAGTTGATACGTCCAATATGTCGTCGTTATTAAAGAGGTTTTTTGTGTGATGACGGTTAAAAATACCACTCCCTATCTTGTCCGTGGATGTCGTAAAAGACGACTAAGGGATATAATAAGCATATGACATCTGTGCAAAAGAAGGAGAACTTGAAGCAAAACCGTCTGATCAGCGTGGAATAGTATAGGTCTGTTCCCCTCCCATTCCGGAGGAGGCCTGAGCCCAACAGTGGGATA
Source organism: Lymantria dispar (assembly GCA_032191425.1). Taxonomy (NCBI): domain Eukaryota; kingdom Metazoa; phylum Arthropoda; class Insecta; order Lepidoptera; family Erebidae; genus Lymantria; species Lymantria dispar. Next base: position 8,010,920 of record CM063468.1, on the reverse strand, counting down.
TATATAAGCTGAGATTAAAGAGGTTTTTAGTTATAACCTGAGACAGAGAGGTAGCTCTCTTTCTCTTGCGGAGATACCCGCTACAATATTAATTAATATTTATATCATAAAATTATTCTTAATAACTAATACTAATTACTGTCATAAGCTGACTGCGTTGTCTATTGCTATTGTCATCGGTTGTCCCACTATTTATTTTTTTTATGGGTGGGCTATGGTAAGCGCGATAAGTCCCACTATTAGGCCAAACCTTCTCCATAATGGCAGGGAAATTGATTTACTAGTCCGCAATGGTCAGACGTGTTGACATAAGAGTTTTATTTCGAGTTTTTCTTGTCTTGCAAATGCATACTTCATCATATTTAATCCTTTAGTCGTCTTTTACAACACTCACGGCAAGAGAGAGAATTGTATTCTTATTCCACGACCACACGGAAAAAAAGAAAGACGAACATCCTAAGCGATCCTACGACCTGTAATTTAGATTAGTTAGGCTGCAGCTGAAAATCAGCGCTGCAAGTTTATGTAGCACTAGCAACCCGCCCTCGCTTCGCATCGGTTTTAGTCGTTTTACTCGCGTAGTTCCTGTTCCCGTGGGAATACCGGGATAAAATATAGCTCAGTTTACGCCCTGATATTATAGCTTTCCACTGGTGAAAGAATTTTTAAATCGGTCCAGCCGTTTTGAAGATTACCCGGAACAAAGAGACAGGCAGACAAAAAATGTAAAGTGATTTTTAGGCATGTGTATAGTGCAAATAACCGTGTGAGCATGAAAAAAACCTATTATTTTGACATTACAAACAGACACTCCAATATTATTTATTGGTATAGATATGCTGAGCTGTTGCCTTTTGGATACTAATACTTGGAATTTCATTTGTATATACTACGATTATTTTAACCATCAATATTTTTTCGTCTTCGTTTTTCATATCATCTATACCAATAAATAAAATTGGAGTGTCTGTTTATAATGTCAAAATAATGGACTTTTTTTATGCTCATACGGTTATTTGCACGACACCTATGCCTAAAATACAGATTCAAAAATTTTTGTCTGTCTATCTGTCTGTTTGTTCCGGGTAATCTTCAAAACGGCTGGACTGATTTAAAAAATTCTTTCACTAATGGAAAGCTATAATATCAGGACGTAAACTAGGCTATATTTTATCTCGGTATTCCCACGGGAACGGAAACTACGCGGGTGAAACGACTAAAACCGAAGCAAAGCGTGGGCGAGTTGCTAGTTTTGTATATATTTGTATGTCAAGCATGTAACTATAGTGTCCAATAAATCTTATTTTCTTCCTATCTTTCTTTCTTAAGATTTGTAAATTAATCTAATACAATGTATTACAAAAACTTTACAGCCATGTTCTAAGACCAGTAGACCATCACGTATTGAAACTGGCATTGGATTGCAGGTATACATATTTTTTTTTAATTTGTGCAATGTTTGTATTTACTTCCGAAGTAAGAATACAATTCAACACCCCATATCTTAACCGTAAGTGTCCTAAAGACGACTATATGCATACAACATTTATGTAAGAGATAAAAACCTCGAAATAAATTTCTATATTAACCCGTTTAATCAGCGTCATGATCATTCATCATCATTTCAGCTCATATACGTCCCACTGTTGGGCCCAAGCCTCCTTCTTCCACAATAGGAGGGAAATTGACCTATACCAAGCTGGTCAGACAAATTGGTATAGGGTTTTGTTTCGAGTTTTCTTTCTCTTGCAGAGATGTTATATGCGTATTATATCCCTTAGTCGTATTTTACGAAACCCACGGGTAAGATAGGGGATGGTGGATTGTATTCTTACTCCATCACCACACCGAAAATGTGATGCGTAATAAAAAATAATAAAATAAATGAATAAAGCTTGGTAATCGATACAGCAGTTTGATGAGTATCAGCTCTTTTCCAAAATGATCGAAGACAGTTTCGGTATAAATTGGAAATTATTTTTCGTTTGTATCGTGGTTCACTTAAAATATTTAATTGTATACTTTAGGTCACACCATCTGAGGATGCAGTACACACAATGAAATCCCTTCGTAAATCTCTACCTCTGCAGCATGGATCATCAACAACCCTAGACTTAGTACGCAGCATCGGCAGAGTTATTACTCTCATCGTTTTATTCATATCGGCAGTTTTCGAGTTCTATCCGAAGATACTAAAACTGTTAACGATTATTTATAATTTTGTTTTGAATCAATAAATGAAATATAACTCATGTGTTTATAATTTTCAATATGGAAAAGCCGAAAGAAATGAAGTTAAAGTCACTTTCTTCAATATGAATTCTTTGTTCGGCATTCTTCGTTCGGCACTCTTCGTTCGGCATTTATCATTCGGCATTCTTTGTTCGGCAGTCGTCATTCAGCATTCTTTATTGAATATTATATACGTAAAACTAACATTACCAACGTTACTACAAATGTAAACTACAAAACAAGACCTTTTTTTTTGCGGTCTGCGCACTCCTCGCACCATTACGCCCGGGGCGACAGAGAGGCGTAAGCATACACACTCGCAACCCACCCGAACACCACGTCGCCTTCGTCGTTGGACCGACCACCGGAGCAGGGTTACTTGTCGTCAGTGGTCGCCCCGACGGAATACCCCCCTGAGGAGTACCCTCCCATCAACTGACGTCCTCCCCGAGGGGGGACGTCGGTCTTTCTCCACGCAGTCCGCCTCTCGGCGGGTGACGAACTAATTCCCCGATCCCGTCACCTGCGGTCTCGGCTAAAACAAGATCATCTAGGTGACTTTTGGGTACAAATATACAATTACTAGCAAATTCACGCGATTTTATACGTTCCCGTGGACAGAAAGTGATCTAATTTAACCTTTGGTTACATGTACATAGGTTATATGTAGCTTTCTATCAGTGAAAGAATTTACGACCTCAACCGACGTCACTCCCTCGAGGACGTCGGTCCAGGAGAGGGTACTCCTCAGGACTATTCCCTCGGGTCGACCACTGAAGACAAGTCACTTGCACCGGTGGTCGACCCAATGATGAAGGCGACTTGCCACGGGTGGGTTACGGGGCGCGCCGCCCCTCTATCGCCCCGGATGGAGCCTGGCGGCGGGTGCGCTGACCGTAACCCGGGGTGGGTTACGGTCAGCGCACCCGCCGCCAAGCATAAGAAAAAAAAGTGAAAGAATTTTAAAAATCAGTTAAGTGGTTTAGACGTGAAAGCGTAACAAACATACTCCCATTCTCATTTATAACATTATTTAGGAATATATTATAATTTTCCGTGTGGTGACGGAGTAAGAATACAATTCATCACTCCCTCATGCATCTTGCCAGTGGGTGTCGTAAAAGCCGACTAAGAAATATAATCTATACCAATAAATAAAATTGGAGTGTCTGTTTGTAATGGCAAAATAATAGGCTTTTTTCATGCTCACATGGTTATTTGCACGACACCTATGCCTAAAATAGCGATTAAAAAATTTTTGTCTGTCTGTCTGTCTGTTTGTTCCGGGTAATCTTCAAAACGGTCGGACCGATTTCAAAAATTCTTTCACCAATGGAAAGCTATAATATCAGGGCGTAAACTAGGCTATATTTTATCCCGGTATTCAGGAACAGGAACTACGTGGGTAAAACGACTATAACCGAAGCGAAGCGAGGGCGGGTTGCTAGTATGCAAATAACATCGATGCAGGAAAAGGTAAACTCGAAATAAATTCCTACGCACATACGTCTGATACTTCTTTTCCTTCTCTTACATAGATATTATATGCGTGTTATAATCCGTTACTCTTATTTAATGACCCTAAAAGCCAAGTAGAATATAGCACAAAGAATTAGCATTCTGAAGTGGCAATGGGCAGGCCACATTGTTCGACGAACCGACAACCGCTGGGGAAGAAAGGTTCTCGAGTGGCGACCACGTATCGGATGACGCAGTGTAGGAATCCCCCCCACTAGGTGGACTGATGACCTGGTGAAAGTTGCTGGGCGTCATTGGATGCAGGCGGCACAGGACCGAACATTGTGTCGTAACATGAGGGGGGCCTACGTCCAGGAGTGGACGGCGATAGGCTGAAATGATGATGAATGATGAAAGGGCAAGTAATTAGTATTTTTACTTACCGTCATCATACAGAGAATATACCATTTATATAATATATATGACTAGCTGACCCAACAGACACTGTTCTATTCAATTCTAAAAAAAGGTATTTGCCTTGAAATCAAGCGCCACCTACAGGGTCCAATTATTAATTTAAACCTTTCTTGAAACCACTGGAACACATACAAAAAATTTCATCAAAATCAGTCCAGCTGTTTAGGAGTAGGTCCGTGACATACACATGGACAGAGGAATTATATAGGTATCTATAAAGATATATACACATGGAATACCATATATAGTATTTCAATTGTATACATCTCTGTTCGTTGTCGATCATTCAACAATAATGCTGACATTGAAATGGGTTGGGTATTTGACAAACGATGTGATATTTTGGAATTACAATTGTTTTACGTTGTAAAAAAAATGTATATGTACTTATGCCGGTAATTGTAGAAGCAATATAAGCCATTTATTACTGTACGGCATTTGTGTAATTCCTTTTGTATATACAGATACTTTACCCATGAACGCCGTACATATTTTTAGCGCAGGGGTCGAAAGCCAAGGGTCGCGTCTACAATTACTGGCGAATAAAAAATTTGCACTTCCTGCACCACCACTTTAATACGGCACTAGGTTTTTCGACATTTATTTTTAATCATCTATAAGTTATAAAAAAGCCGTACATTAATAAAATTAGTCGTAATTCCTCACTTGTACCTGAGAAATTCCATTTACTCTCGTACTCACCTGTACCGCTCAGAAATGACGGCATAGCGCTCAGAGTATTTTATGATAGTTTTTTTTTTTTTTGGGGTGGGTTGCGGTCGGCGCGCTCCTCGCACCACTCCGTCCGGGGCGACAGAGGGGCGTAAGCACGCACACCCGCAAACCACCCACGATGCACGTCGCCTTCGTCGTTGGGTCGACCACCGGAGCAGAGTTACTTGTCATCAGTGGTCGGCCCGACGGAATACCCACTATTTGGGGTACCCTCCCATCGACCGACGTCCCCCCCTCGGGGAGGACGTCGGTCTCCTCACGCGGTCGGCCTCTCAGCGGGTGACGGACTAATTCCCCGGTCACGTCACCCACGGCCTCGGCTAGGGCGGCATGAGGCGCAGGTATTCGCGCCTACGCCGCCCCAGTCGCCGGCATTTTATGATATAGTAACAGCCTTCTAAGCGTTATTCACGTTAGTTCATTTCACAGGTTAATTTTTTCCATGAGCTTGTAGTCTATAGATAAAAAAGGTATTTAATGCATTAACAGTTTTATTATAACGCATTATCTAATTGACATTTGTGAAGGCGTGCGCGCGCATCCTAAAAAATGTTTACTAGCTGGAGTTATCCAGGATATCGGTTTTTTGAAAGGTTCTCGAGTGACCACCACGTACCGGAGGGCGGACATCCAATAGGTGGTCGACACTTAAGAACCAAGTGAAGCGACAATTTGGTACGAAGCATAATATTATGTATATTTAAAAGATTAAGAAAATAAATGACTGCCCGCTGAGTTTCTTGCCGGATCTTCTCAGTTTGTGGCCGCGTTCTGATCCGGTGGTAGATTATTGTATTGTATTCAAACGTGTAATTTGACAATATGTAAGTGCCCTTAATAGGCCTATGCAGAATAAATGATTTGATTTGGTGAAAGGGGCTCGGCCTTGTTGAATGCAAGCGTCACTGGACTGCTCTTTGTGGCGAAGCATGAGGTAGGCCTACGTACAGCAGTAAACGGCGAAAGGCAGATTGAAGATTATGATGATAATAATTTTAATATGTTTCTCACGATGATTACAATACTATAATCAGATATATTACTAAGATTTCAAACCTATTAACGAGTTTTGTAAACATGGAAACTAATTATGTAAATACTTAAGGTATTTAGATTATAATTACATAAGTAGGTTCCCTGTGGTGACGGACTAAGAATACAATTCACCACTCCCTATTTTGCCCGTGGATGTCGTAAGAGACGACTAAGGGATATAATATGCACATAAGACCTGTACAAGAGAAGGGAAACTCGAAATGAAACCCTATACCAACACGTCTGACTAGTACCTATAGTAGGTTAAATTCCATCTCATTGTGGAGGAGGCCCAAGCCCAACAGTGGGAGGTATGTGGGCTGCGATGATGATGATGATGTTACATTAGTCAATTTTTTTTTCATAAAGTAAGAGCATAAACATTCTAAACAATGTAAGTTTTGTTTACGAGCTGTTTTTCTTTGTAAGGGGAAGCAAATTAGCCTAATATGCTAGTGTTGCCCAAAAAAGTCTTGGTCTTGCGGTCTTGGTCTTGGTCTTGCGAGAAATGCGAGACCGAGACCAAGACCAAGACCGCTTAATTTTTGCAAGACCAAGACCAAGACTGGCCCTGCAAGACTTGAGCAAGACCAAGACTGGGCCTGCAAGAGTCTTGCGGTCTTGCATTTAATTCAAATCACCATTTCAGCTTATATACGGTTGAGCTCGTGTCTTCTACATAACAGGAGGAGAATCGGCCGTGGCCGGAGGGGAATCGCCACGGTGATCGGCCGTGTTGTTACAGGTCATACATGTCAAGTTTTCCTTCTCTTGCACCGATGTTATATATTATAGCCCTTAGTCGTGGGTTCGCAGTCACGGGTAAAATAGGGGGTGATGAATTATATTCTTACTCCGTCACTACACGGCAAGTCAAATCAGTCTTGAGATATCCATCTATTGGCCAATCGATTCCCAATGTTGGTGTTGGCTTTTCAGAATTACTCTTCGGAAAGGCTTAAGGACAAAAATACCGTAATCACGAGAGTGCTCTTGCCCATTATACATATTTATATATCCGTTTATTCATTAGCCCAACGACGTTCACTGTTGGACATAGAAATATGCCTACAATTAATCTATATAAATGTCCATGTAGGGACAGAGTACGATCACCATCAGGCAGTACATGAAGCGTTGCTCCCAGCGCTATTTTGCCTCTGCCACAAATCACCCCAATCCACTAGTGGTTGGGGCGGTAAACTACGTCCCCTTAAAAATATCCGCGGTTCGACGTCCTCGTCATCTTCTTGAAGAAGAAGATGACGCTATTATGATCGCCCAAGAAAGGACCTACACAGCTCGCGCAGCGATAACAGATAAAACTCCGCGGTATCGGCCTCGCCGTCGAGGTCGATAACCGCGCCGCGTAAAAGTCATCATTAGGTTCGCGCAAATCTAATACCTATTTATACTGTCGAAATTTTACATGCTTACATATATCCTGTCTGTACATACCTACATAATGCATAAAATTTAAGGCATAAACTCTTAGACACACATTTTTGTAATCACTATAACTTTTACGTTATATTGTTTTTGTGTAATATACATTCTAATTATGATCTATGACTGTTGAACTACAACATACATGAACAGTTGTCCCATAACCTGATACACCCTGTGTATATAACATATGTGCAAGAGAAGTGAAACTAGAAAGAAAACCCTGTACCAACATGTCTGACCAGCGTGGTATAGTAGATCAATTTTCCTCTTACTGGAAAGAATCTTAAGCCCAGCAGTGGCACTTTTATGAGCTGTGACGATGACGACGAATATCATACATTTTACAAGTATTAAAACCATAAAATTTTAAATCAGTTTTATATGTTCTTGAATAAATAGTATATTAAGAGCTACATGGATCCAGCGGCCAAAGTATTTATATAGGCAATAGAGCAACAGGTTTTTTCAAGTATCCAGAGTATCAGTAACTAAACTGGAAATACAATAGATACATACCACTTAACTTGAAGGGGAATATAATCAATCGCATTAATTGTAAAATATCGCATTGATTATAAAATGACATAAAATTTATTGTATCAACTGCCTCGTATGGTGACGTCTTAAGAAAATAGGGTCGAAAGTCCTGTCATAAGAGTAGTAACGCTGTCTAATGGAACACCAGGGGAATAGAAGAGTAATTTTCTCCAGTGGTAAGTATTGTATTCAATAGTGAACTATGGGCTTGCAGATGGATAGATAGGATAGGATATTTGAATAATTTAGTTGGATTTTTCATTGCCATGATAAATTACTGTTACGTTATTCTAACTGCAAAACTTTGCGAGACTCTTGCTGCAATACCAGGACTCGGGTGCGCAAGACCAAGAGCAAGACCAGACTCGGGTGCGCAAGACCAAGACCAAGACGAGACCAGGTGTGATGTTGCAAGACCAAGACCAAGACCGGTCCAAGTCTCGTCTTGGTCTTGCATTTGGGCAACACTATAATATGCCATTAGCCTGATATTACTTTTGTGCCATGACATTATCTATCTACCGGCATTGTTCCTTAGTCGTATTTTATGACACTCTTGGGAAAGAAAGTGATGTAAGAAAATTGCAATGTTTTCAAAACACTCTTAATGTATTACTGAGATTTAACATTCAACAGGATAAGTTATTTATAAAAACTAACGAGAGAAATATTATAAAAAAATAAATAAAACTATTTTACGGATTTTATCGCTATCATATTTTTATATCAAATATAAACGCGATGAAATCCGTAAAAATAATTTTATTATCAATGTGTAATACTCGCGTAAACATAAATCATTAATCCGTAATTATTTTTCGCTCGTAAATAAGTTTTCCTTCTGGATGAATAATAGTTGAATTGACAGTAAAAGAAATTTCTAAATATTTCTCATCATCGTCATTATCATCATCGCAGCTCATATACCTCCCATTGGGCCCGAGCCTCCTCCACAATGGGAGGGAAATTGACCTACTATACCACACTGGTCAGACGTGTTGGCTTAGGGTTTTATTTCGAGTTTTCCTTCTCTTGCATAATTATTATACGCCTATTATATCCCTTAATCGTCTTTTATGGGCAAGATAGGGAGTGATGAATTGTACTCTTACTCCGTCACCACACGGAAAAAATATCAATTATATTACTCTACTAGCAACCCGCCCTCCGTGGGAATACCGGGATAAAATATAGCGCAGGTTACTCCCTGATATTATAGCTTTCCATTGGTGAAAGAATTTTTGAAATCGGTCGGGCCGTTTTGAAGATTACCCGGAACAAACAGATAGACAGACAAAAAATATAAAGTGATTTTTACGCATATGTATAGTGCAAATAACCGTGTGAGCATGAAAAAGGCCTATTATTTTGATATTACAAACAGACACTCCAATTTTATTTATTGGTATAGACTATAAAAAAATAATCTATCTATACCAATAAATAAAATTGGAGTGTCTGTTTGTAATGTCAAAATAATAGGCTTTTTTCATGCTCACACGGTTATTTGCACGACACCTATGCCTAAAATAGCAATTAAAATTTTTTTGTCTGTCTGTCTGTGTGTTTGTTCCGGGTAATCTTCAAAACGGTTGGACCGATTTCAAAAATTCTTTCACCAATGGAAAGCTATAATATCAGGGCGTAAACTAGGCTATATTTTATCCCGGTATTCACACGGGAACGGGAACTACGCGGGTAAAACGACTATAACCTATAACCGAAGCGAAGCGAGGGCGGGTTGCTAGTAATATAATAATTCCTTAAGCTCTGTAAAAGGCATGGTGGTGTAGTACAGCAGTAGTTGCGCTTCCTAGTTGTGCATTTTCTTATTTACTGGCTTATTAGCCTACTGTGCTGCAAGGCTCCGGCTTTGCATAGGAAGGAATTTAAATCTTTCCAAATCCTTCTGTTTTTATTTTCTAATTAAATTTGTTACAGGACCCAAGATAATTAAAAGTGTCTGCCTGGATTTCCTGAAGGTCAGATCCCGGTGTCTTATACGGAGACTATTGTGGATCCTGGCTTGCAGGAATTACAGTGGTGAGCATTTGTGGTGGGAATAGTCCTTATAAAAAAATAATAATTCACGACAGTAAGGATATAATAAATAAAATAAATATATAACATAGGCGAATAATAAATATTTTATTCAATATAAATCCTAAACATACCAGCAATTTACACGAAAAATAAAACAGATTAAAAAATAAACAATCAATATTTTGATATTACAATATTAGATTAAAAATAAGTTCAAACATGAAAATGCAACGGGCCAAATAATTTATCCAATTTATTTTAAATGAAGCTTGTTGTTGCTAATTTATTTTATCTTAAAACTACTTTATTCTAAAATAAAAACATATTTTTTTATAACAAATATTGAAGATAAAAAATGGAATGTAAAAACAAAATGATGGTAATGACTTTTGATAAAATGCCTAAATAGTAAAACTGGATAAATACCTAATACATTTTATAAATAGTTTTAATTCATTCCTTTAATCGTTATTACTCTGTGGTATTCATGAGACACGTCAATTCTTAATAACATATTATTTTAACCTATTTATTTTAATTTATTAACTATTCAAAAAGAAGCATTTATTAATATTATTTTAAGTTTATATTAATTATTTTTACGATTGATTGCGGTTACAAGCTTATGAATGTAAATTAATTATACGATTTTCTTCACTGTAAAACTAGAAAATACAAGAGTGATATACAAGAATAAATTGACAATAAAAGTATGTAGAGAATTGACATATCAAACACGATTACTTATTTTTATTTTACTTGTAAACATACCAACTGCTGACTTCGTATATGCTGTTTAATTTTTAAGAATAATAATTTAATAATTGTAAGAATAATTATATCAACAACTTATTGATTTATACACAATGTTTATGAATTTTTAATTTCAAAAATAATGGTAGTTTAAGACTAAATACATATATTCATATAAGTTATTTACTGTATTTTGTGAGTAATTGGTTAAAACCACACTAAACTTCCAAAATAGTTATTAAATTTTCAACAATCAAAATAGAAGTGTATTTACAATCAGAAGTATTTTAATTATCCTCAAAGGCATTAATTCTGGTGAGATAACTTTATTTGAGAATGTAACTCGAGTTATATTTCATTAAAAGTTTAAATTATATCAAAAGATTAAAAAAAAATCATTGTCCTGTATTTACGAAGTCAGTGACAATCCAGCTTGAGTTAGGCCAATGGCCTTATTTATCCTTACGTACTTTGTGGCCGCGGAAAGAGGCCTGTATCTTAGTCGCGGCCTTGTTAAGATCCGGATCAGTGAGATCAATCTTTTCGATGTCCTCCTGTAACAAGATGTCTTAAATTTATTTAAGAAAAAGGTAAAATGGAATTTTGCATTTCTTTTATTCTTTATCTAATTGATTAACGTTTTTTTTTATTATTTATTAAAGACTTCAATCACACAATTAACAGAATCAAATGACACCTAAAGTCATAATAACAATTATGAAATAAAAGACTTGTCCTGCATAAGAGTCGTACCGCAACACTTGGTTCACCTACTGAACCTAAGATACCTATATCTTAACCACTAGACCAGTCTGTACAGTCAGTTCTAAGTGCATTCATAATCATCATTTAGCTCATATACGTCCTACTGTTCTCTGGCTAGAGCCTCCTTCAAAATATGAGAGAAAATTGATCTACTATACTACACCTATACCACATTGGTCAGATCGTATGGTATAGGGTTTTACTTTGAATTAGGGACACGATATCGAAAAGAAAATACTCATGAGTAGTATCGAAGAAAAAGTATCGTACTCATTAAAGAATCGAAACAAAAGTACTTTGCCTAGTGCTCCTATTTCCTAAAGCTCATCACGACATAGATTATGTCGTGATGAGCTTTTTTATAGGAATTTGACCGTCTGTGAACGGATTAAAATATTTCGAGCCACATTTTTAGAAGGTTCATTATGTTTGAACTAGATGGCGTTACCAATAACCATGAGCCGTAAAGTCAAATTTAACATGGATAATTTCTACTATTTACTCATTGAGTAAAAGTATCTACTGCAAAGTATCGAGTACAAAAAGTATCGGTATCGAAAAAAAATACTCGATACTTAAAAGTATGGATACTTTTTTCGTGTCCCTATTTCGAGTTTTCCTTCTCTTACATAGATGTTATCTGTATATTTTAATCCCTTAGTCGTCTTTTACGACGCGCACGGATAAGGGAGGGGGTAGTGAATAATCGTCGCCTGGCTCCGTCCGGGGCGACAGAGGGGATGCGCGCGGCACTTCTGTTCCCCCATAGCATGTCGCTTTCGTGGTTGGGCCGACCACCGGAGCCGAGTTCCTTGTCTTCAGTGGTCGACCCGACAGAATACTCTGAGAGGGTACCCTCACCCGCCCTGTCCCGCGACTTCGGTCGCTGTCACGCGGTCAGCCTCTCTGCGGGCGACAAGAGTTTTTGGGGTACCCATTCATTTGTTTCAATCCAATCGATTTTACCTGGAAACGTCTTCAGTTGTATATTTCCAGCGATCATTTCTCCTAAGTACATGCAAGGATTCAATGTATTAACTGCTTTTGTGTTTCTCGAGCAGTATGACATCTCATTCTTTAAATGAGGTTTGATGTGTTGTTCGCTTCTTTGCCATCAACAGCAATAAAAAATAAGTTGATTGGGAGATAATAACATAAGACTATTTTATGGATTTTATTGCGTAAGAATCATGCGCATTGAAGGTCCTATTCGAAACGTAATATTAAAAATCAAGTAGAAACCGCAAAAATAGTATTATTTCAAGTGTGTAATACTAGTTTCATTTAAGCAGATACACGTCCCACTGTTGGGCTCGAGTCTCCTCCACAATTACAGAGAAATTGACTATAACCACGCTGGTCAGACGTGTTGGTATAGCGTTTCATTTCAAGTTTTCCTTCTCTTAAATATATGTTATATTATAATCCCTTAGTCGTCTTTTATGACACCTATGGGTAAGTCAGGTGGTGAATTGTATTCTTACTCCGTCAATACACGGAAAGTATATAAATACCAGTTTAAACATCAGAAATCATTAAATAATACCTTGTCCTGTTGTTCTTGTTCTAAATCCTTCTGGGCTTGTTCCTTCTCCTTGCGTGCCTGATGACCCCTGAACGATGCCTGGATTTTGGTCGCTGCATTGCAGAGCTCTGTGAACAAAATCAGAAAAATAGATTAATATCAATTGTAGATTGATAAAGTGGTATCATTTTTGATGGACACATTTATAGGCGAGGGAAAATCTGATCGTTGGCGTGGCGTAAACAGACCACGGCGACGCAACGCCACGCTATATAGCGGAATATGCCAGGGTAAATCTGATGGGGGGCGGGGCCGGAGCACCTCCACGTGGTGCTCCCTGGAAACGTCCATTTGGACGTCACGCGTCCATTTGGACGGCCAAGATTCCGGCAGGAGGGGGTCTCCGCGTGTGGCTCTGGTGGCAGAAGCGCACGGCGGATCTGACCCGGGGCCAATGGGGCGGATGTGCCTCATGGCACTCCGTCGCCAGGGACGGTTGCGTCACGGCCCGGGGGCGTGACGGGTCGGTCGCTCGCGAGCGGCCAGACCCGGAAGGCCCAAACCGTAACCCTGAGTGTGACTGCGGCTGAAGCTCAGGGCCGGGGGTCTTCGGACCGCGGGGAAGAAAACCCCTATAAAAAATTACCCCTAATCCTAAGTTTGGCCACTCGGCGAGGGGATGAATGGTTGGTGGGTTAAAAAGCGCGCGAGCGTCCAGCCGTTAGAGTGGTAGTCAAGGCGAGACTTAAAAACGACCAAACCATGACAGGAGTTGAAACACGCGTAACTAATCCCGAGGGTCCCGGCCACGCCGGGGAATCCCTCACTGTGCCGGTGTCTGAGCGCGAGGGGCGCACAAACACCGGCACAGTCAGTCTCCAGTCGTATGGGAGGGAGACAACGACTGTCCTTGTTGCCGAGAGCCTGGCAAAACATCAGGAGGCTCCGAAGGGTGTAATAAAAAAGAGGAAGAGGAGGAAACTGATCGCCACCACCGTACATTCCAACAAGGTGCGTGCGCGGAGGGAGGCAGCGAAGAAGGAGGCGGCGCGGCAGGCGCAACTAGCTGCCGCCGCGGCCGTGAGCGACGAGGGCGGTGTGACCGCAGCCACTGCAGAGCCGTCGCAAAAAATGGACGCCGGTACTGCCCGGCTGTCAGGCGGAGAAGAGAGCGACGAGGGCGGATCAGCCGCAGGACCGTCGCGGGACGAGGGCGGGAAAGCCGCAGAGCCGTCCCCAAAGAGGCGCGGAGGAAGGAACAGCTCGACGGGGCTGTCGAGCGACGAGGGCGGCACCGCCGCAGAGCCGTCGCAGGACGAGGGCGGCGGTGCTGCAGGGCCATCCAAAGCAATGCGCAGAATAGATAGCTCGACGGGGCTGTCTGACAAATCCGGGAGCGACATCGCTTATGTGCTGTCGACCGACGAGGGCGGCAGTGCCGCAGGTCCGTCGGGAGAGGAGACCGACACGGCCTTGGAGATGTCGGCGGACGAGGGCGGTAATACCACAGAGCCGTCCGCTGACGAAAACACCATCCAACGATTGCAGGTCGACCGGAGGAGGGACAAGGGCGGTGGATGCGCGGGTCCGTCCGAAGTTGGTAGGAGTAGGGAAGGCAGGCCGTCAGTTGAGGAGAGTCTGGTTAGGCCGTCCTCCAGGATAGGTAGGAGGGAGCAGCAGAAAGGTAGGGGGGCTGCCGAGGAGGCTCTAACGGCAGCGCCAAGTGTGAAGGAGAGGGAGGAGGCCCTCCCCCCGAGCGTCCGGAAGCGCCCCCTGCAAAAGGGTGGCGGCGCGAGCTCCGACTCGGACGGGAGTTTCATCATGCCACCTCCCAAGGTCTCGACCACGCGCCGTGGGCGCAGGGGTAGAGGGTCAGCGGTGGCGGCGAGGCCGGGGACCCCAAGTCCAGCCGGCCAGAGCAGCGAGGTTGCGGCCCTGCAGGCCGCGAATGCCCGCCTCAGTAAGGAGGTTTCTGGCCTGCGGGAGCGCAACCGGAAGCTCGAGTCGGAACTGTCGGTGGTGCGGAAGGAGAACCGCGGGTTGGCCAAAGACGTGGCTGACCTGCGGTCTCAATTCGCACTTTTAGTGCCAGCCGCACCGCCGACGCCGGCCTCGCCGCCGAAACGGACTGCGCCGGAGAGGGCTGCGCCGGAGAGGGCGGGCCCGTCGACTGCGCCCGTGGCGCCGCCTGCGCCTGTGGTGCCTGCCGCGCCGGTTGCGCCCACCGCGCCGGCCGTGGGTGCCGCCAAGAAGCGCGGCGGGCCCCGAAAGGATGCAGAGCTGCTGCCCGTGGTGCACGGCATGCCGGAGGGGTCGATGCGCGTCATCTTTGCTAAGCTTGAGCTTATGCTGGATGCGCGCATCAAGGCCTTGGTGGATCGCCTTCCGCCCGAGTCACCCCTCCGGCCGCCGCTCGTCACGGATAGAGCGAGGCGGCCGCAAGCGTTGGCTCCCACCCCGCTGCCCTGTCAGGGTGGCCGCGTGGTGAGCTACGCTGCGGCCGCCGCTGGGCCCAATGGGGCCAAGAAGGCCGGCATGGTGCCGGCTCCCGCCAAGGCCGGGCCGCAGCCGGCGCCAGCGGCTGCACCGCAGGCGCCGGCCAGCGCACCCGCGACCGCTCCTGCTGCGCTCAGCGCTGCTGCCAGGCTCGAACAGGGCTGGCAGGTGGCTGAGCGGAGCAGGAAGGCACGCGGCCAGAAGCGGAGAGCGGCGGCCAAGAGTGCCGCCGTGGCCGCCGCTCCCCAGGCGGGAGCCGGCAGAAAGGGGAAAAGATCGCGCAGGGGCCTCAAGTCGCCGAAGACGGCTGCGGTGGTCATCACCGTGCTGCCTGAGGCGGCTGAGAGGGGCCTCAACTATGAGGCCGTCCTAAAACGCGCCCGGCGGGAGCTGGACGTCTCCGACATCGGAGGCGTTGAGGCTAGGACCCGCAAGGCCAGGACAGGGGCTCGAATTCTCGAGTTCCCTGGGGCCGAGGGCGCGAAGACGGCCGATAGTGTGGCTTCGAAGCTGCGGGGGCTGTTCGGGCCAGAGGATGGTGTCCGAATCGCCAGGCCTGTCAAGTGCGCAGAGATGCGCCTGACGGGCTTGGACGATTCCGTGACGGTGGAGGACGTCCGGGAGGCCATTATGGCGCGTACCGGATGTGCCTCGGACACCGTCCGGATTGGCACCATCCGCCCTGGTCCGGGCGGCGTCGGTGCTGCCTGGGTGCAGTGTCCGGTGGAGTCGGTCAAGCAATTGGCCGACTCAGGCAGGCTCCTCGTGGGCTGGAGCTCGGCGCGGGTAACCGTGCTAGAGCCCCGGCCCGCGAGGTGTTATAAATGCATGGCGGTCGGGCATACCCGACCGACATGCAAAAACTGCTTTGACTGCAGCGGGCTATGTTTCCGTTGCGGTCAAACCGGACACCAGGCGGCATCGAGCTCTGCGGTGCCCCACTGCCCCGCGTGTGCGGCAGGCAATAGGCCTGCCAAACATCGCATGGGCTCTGGGGACTGCAGACCCCCGGCATCGGCCCCAAAGGGGCGGGGCAGCCCATCGACCGGGCCAACCCCCGCTCCGAGCGCGACCCGATCGCCCGTTAGCGCGGAGGAGGTGACGATGGATACGGACCGTTAATGGACCCCGTATCCATCCGTCTCCTCCAAGCCAATCTCAACCACTCCGCCGGTGCGCAGGACGTTTTCCTGCAAGCCATGGCGGAGTGGTTGATAGGAGTAGCCGTAGCCGCGGAGCCGTACGCGGTGCCCGACCGGCCAAATTGGCTGAGCAGCACCGACGGTACCGTGGCAATCGTCGCCTCCACGTCGTGGCCTTCGTCGCCTCTGATCCTTAGGGACAGGGGCGTCGGATACGTCGCGGCGGACTGGGGAGAGATTACGCTCCTCGGAGTATATCTCTCCCCTGCCTGGAGAGCGGCTGATTTCGGGGTCTCCCTTACCATCTTGGGAGCCTCGTTACGGCGATTGGCACCGCGCCAGGTGATCGTATTGGGGGACTTCAACGCCAAGTCCGTGGCGTGGGGGTCCTCCCGTACGGACGACCGAGGACGGGCGGTCGAGGATTGGGCGGCGGCACTGGGCCTCTGTTTGCTGAACAGAGGCTCGGTGCATACGTGCGTGCGACCTCAGGGCAGGTCGATAGTGGACCTTTCGTTCGCTAGCCCTGAGGTCGCTGCACGCGTGGGGAGCTGGTGCGTCGAGGAGGAGGTTGAGACCTTGTCGGACCACCGGTATATCCGGATGGAGGTCTCCCTGACAATCCCGGCGCCCGGCAGGGGTCACGGGGGGGCGGTAGGGCGTCCTGCGTTCCCGCGATGGGCTGTGGGTCGCCTAGACCGGGATCTGCTGGCGGAGGCAGCCATCGTTCACTCGTGGCTGTCCTCAGCCAACCAGTTGGACGGGGTGGACGCCGAGGCTGGCCGCATCCGCAGTGCGTTGACGCAGATCTGCGATGCGGCCATGCCCCGGGTACGGCGTCTGCCCCCGAGGAGGGCTGTCCACTGGTGGTCCCGGGAGCTGGCGGATCTCCGGGCCGCGTGTATTCGCGCCCGGAGGGCCTACACCCGCAGCCGGCGGCGCAATCGCAGCGCGGAACTGGAGGGCCAGCTTTACGAGGGCTACCGCAATGCGCGGTCTGCCTTCAGGCTGGCTGTCCGTTCCGCCAAGGACGCCAGTCGGCGGGAGATGCTGGAGAGTCTCGACCGTGACCCCTGGGGTCGCCCCTATGGTGCGGCGCTGAGTAAGCTCCGCGCACGGGGCCCGCCCCTCACCGAGACTCTCCAGCCCAGCCTCCTCACCCGGGTCGTCGAGGACCTGTTCCCACGACGGGCGGAACACACGCCCCCGGTCATGGCGCCGCCAGACAATGACCGGGAGGGCGATGGTGGCAGTGTTCCGCTCATCACGGAACCGGAGATGGGGGCGGCGGTGGCGCGCATGTGCGGTAAATCCACCGCCCCCGGGCCCGACGGTATTCCAAACCGTGTGTTGGCCCTGGTCCTCGACCATCTGGGTCCCCGCCTCAGGGAGCTGTTCGACGCGTGTTTAGCGTCCGGGCGGTTCCCTGGGTGCTGGAAGGAGGGGAGACTGGTTCTCCTGCCGAAGCCGGGACGGCCTCCGGAGTCGCCATCGGCCTACAGGCCTATCGTGCTGCTCGATGATATGGGCAAGCTACTGGAGAGGATAGTAGCTGCCCGCATCGAGCGGCACCTCGTCGGCACGGGGCCCGATCTGTCGGACGCCCAGTTTGGGTTTAGGAGAGGTCGTTCGACGATCGAGGCCCTGTTGCGCCTGAGGGCCGTGGCGACTGAGGCCGTCACCGGCGGGGGAGTGCT
Organism: Lymantria dispar; assembly: GCA_032191425.1. Lineage (NCBI taxonomy): Eukaryota > Metazoa > Arthropoda > Insecta > Lepidoptera > Erebidae > Lymantria > Lymantria dispar. The sequence goes on along the minus strand of CM063468.1, from coordinate 7,992,576 downwards.
GTTGGTGGTGTCCCTAGACATCGCCAACGCATTCAATAGTCTGCCATTCAGCTGCGTCAGGGAGGCGCTCCGTTACCACGGAGTGCCAGCTTACCTGAGGCGGCTGGTGGCAGACTATTTAGAGGGGCGCAGCGTCCTCTACGCCAACCGAGTAGGGGACGTTGTGCGAACGCCCATGACGTGCGGTGTTCCACAGGGGTCGGTCCTCGGACCCACCCTGTGAAACATCGGCTACGACTGGGCGTTGCGGGGGAGCCTCCCACCCGGGCTGGGCGTGATTTGTTACGCTGACGACACGCTCGTCACAGCCCGCGGTGGGACGCTACAAGAGGCGGTAAGCCTGGCGACCTCAGGCACCGAAGAGGTCGTCAGCCGGATCGAGGCGCTGGGGTTGAGGGTGGCCCTGGACAAGACGGAGGCCCTCTTGTTCCATGGGCCCCGTATGGACCCTCCCATCGGCGTCTCGATCATCGTCAATTCGGTTGGGATCAGCATCCAGGCCCATATGAAGTACTTGGGCCTGGTGCTCGACGGGCGATGGTGGTTTCGGGAGCATTTCCGCAGGCTCGTCCCGCGGCTCGTCGGCGTGGCGTCCGCCCTACAATGGCTGATGCCGAATGTGGGCGGACCGAGCGCGGCATGTCGGCAGCTGTACGCGGGGGTCATCCGGTCGATGGCCCTGTACGGCGCACCGTTGTGGGCGGGATCCATGACCGCCCGACTTAGGGCCCTTCTGTGGCGTCCACAGAAGGTCATGGCGGTCAGGATCATCCGCGGATACCGCACGGTGGCGACGGAGGCGGCGTGCCTATTGGCCGGGACTCCCCCGTGGGACCTGGAGGCGGAAATGCTCGCTCGAAAAAAAAAAAAAAAAAAAAAAAAGGGTAAATCTGATGGTTGGCGTTTATGAGTTTTTAAGAAGAACGCGGCAATTCACTTCCTCTGTGCTCTTTAAGCCAGCGTTTATGCCCCTATTTGAATGGGTAGATGTGTTAATATTTGGTATTATTAACTAGTCAATGAGAATTAAAAGAAAAATATTTCGAAACAAAGATTAACATTCTTCCGAAATATTTTTCTGAATCCCTATACCTATAGCTCCAAAGGTGCAAGCAGTTTTACCCAACATTTCGATTTCATATATTTTAAATATGGATTAAATTAATCTTTGTCACGAAATATTTTTTTTAAATTTATAATAAGCTCTTTTACTCAAAAATCGACGTATACTTTAATAATGTCATGTACAGGGCAAGCCTAAATCGGGCAGAGTTCTAAACTTCGAGTTTGCTACTGGGAATTGTACTTGAAGATTCTATAAAATCAAGAAAATCTGTACAAAAGCCTAATAACACTTTACATTATTCTACCCTTTTTATGTTTTTTTTGTGGGTGTAAACGCACACGCCGTCCATTTCATCCAGGGTGACGAAAGGTCGGCACGCGGGCACATAACCCACCCGTACCCACGTCGCCTTCATCGTTGGGGCTACCACCAGTGCCGAGTTCCTTGTCTTCAGTGGTCAGCCCTTTCAGGTACCCTCACCTCTCGACGTCCTTGTTCCGGGACGTCGGTCGTCGCACGGTCAGCCTCTCTGCGGGTGACGGACTAAGACGGACTAAAGTGCCCGGTCCGATCACCCGCGGCCTCGGCTAGGGTGGCATCAGGCGCAGGTACTCGGGCTTGCGTCGCCCGAGTCGCCGGCGGCAGAACGTTTCACCGAAGAGGAGTTCCTCTCGCGCACAATCCGCCACCTCCTTACGTGAACATTATTCGATCTAACAAATTTCTCTAAATCTAAATTCTGAATAAAAATTTTATTGATCCTTTTGTCGTCATAAACTGACCTAGTCTTCACAAAGACGTTCCACCTCATAGGCGGCGCCGTCCTGTACTCAGTCACCACTTGAGAGGCTGATTCCACCTACGGTTATCAATTCCTCGAGCGATGTGCCGGCCCAGTCCCACTTCAGCATGCTAAATCTTCGTATTAAGTTTATTACACTCGTTCTTTTACAGATTGCCGTACTTTGAATCGTAAAACGCAGAGAAATATTCTTTATGAAAATCAGCGTTGCAGTGTAGCATATTGCACTGTAGCATTATTGCTGAATGGGAACCTCATTGACACTTATCATATTTTGTTTTTCTTCTTTGTGTTGTATTTACAGTTAAGTTTAGCTATTATTTTAATTTTATTATAAAACCTTTATATTTCATTCGATTTACTGTAATATCTAAATTTAAGCTAAGTGTCAATAACAGTTTTATCTTTATCTTATCTTTATCTTCCGACCGCGTGAGGAAAGACCGACGTCCCCCCTCGGGGAGGACGTCGGTCGGTCGATGGGAGGGTACCCCAATAGGGGGTATTCCGTCGGGCCGACCACTGATGTCAAGTAACCCTGCTCCGGTGGTCGGCCCAACGACGAAGGCGACGTGGTTTTCGGGTGGGTTGCGGGAGTTGCGTGCTTAAGCCCCTCTGTCGCCCCGGACGGAGTGGTGCGGAGGCGCGCCGACCGCAGCCCACCCACAAAAAAACAAAAAAAAAAATCTTATCTTTATCTTATGCTCGATATATCTCAGCAATGTACGATTCGATTCACTCTATGGAGTGAGTGGGGATGTGGGCAGTTGAGTTTAGGGACCGCGTTTCCGTATCACAAATAATCTGGTAACACATTGGTCACAGAACTGTTGTTTTCAAAAATTTATTTCAATAAGAAAACATTTGAATAATAAATTTATTTAAACAAAGATTTATCTAAGTAAAATTCAATTATATGTAAATAGGGATTTTCTTTAATACTTGAAGGAAATTGAAGAGGCTATTCTGTTATTTTATGACCGAAATTAAATAGAAGTGTCTCTAGGGAGCGTTAGAAAAACGATCTCTTAAAATAATTGTTCTAAAGTATTTTAATAAATACTTTAGAACAATGCTCAGCCGATTTTTTTTAGCTTATATAATTATAAGCTAAAAAAAATGTTCTAAGAATTAGATTTTTTGAATAATTTGCTAATAGGTTTGTTATTATAAATTCATAGTCAACATTTTATTATTTTTAATAATAGAAACCCTTTTTTCTCGTGGTCAGCGTATCCGCTGCCCAGCTCCATCCGGGGCGACAGAGGGGTGGCGCGCGACCCCATAGCCCACCCGTAGCAAGCGACGTCCTCCCTTCGGGACGTGGGTCACTATCGCACAGCCTCTCTGTGGGTGACGGACTAATCCCCGGTCACGTCACCCGCGACCTCGGCTAGGGCGGCATCAGGCGCAATAATAGAAACCCTAAACCCATACGTCCTGAACAGCGCAGTATAACTTACTAAGGTTAACTTCACTTTTATTGTAGAGTATGAGTGGAAGTTTATTATAATTTTATCAATATTTTTTTATAATTTACAAAGCAATATCGATCTTCCATAATGCATTGTACAATCACAAAATAATACAAAATTGATCTATTCGTTTGTTCAATTCAATTGTAGAATTCAATATTTGAATTGCTTTGCATGCTTTTTGAATTGCGTGCATTGCTTTTGCAATGTTATTTTAAATATACTATCCATCCATGTATCTATCCATCCATCTATCAGCCTACAGACATCCACTGCTGGACATAGGCCTCCCCACGAGAATGCCACTCAAAACGGTCCTGCGCCACTTGCATCCAACGGTTCCCTGAGACTTTGAGAATGTCGTAAGTCCACTTAGTGGGGGGTCGTCCTACGCTGCGCCATCTGGTTCGTGGTCGCCACTCAAGAACCTTTCTTCCCCAACGGTTGTCAGTTCGACGAGCGATGTGGTCTGTCCATTGCCATTTCAACGTGCTAATTCTGCGGGCTATGTCGGTTACACCCGTTCTTCTACGGATTTCCGTGTTTCGGATTTTATCACGTAGAGAAATACCGAGCATATCCCTCTCTATAGCACGTTGACATTTAGAGACCACGTTTCAATACCGTAAGTCATCGCTGGTAACACACACTGGTTATAAACCTTTGTTTTCAGGCACTGCGGCATATTGGACGAGAAGATTTTCTTAAGTTTCCCGAACGCTGCTCAACCGAGCTGAATTCGTCGGCTGACGTCTTTCTCGAAATTGGATCTACCTAACTGGACTGCTTATAATATGCTATAACACTATAAATATGCTATTAAATATGCTATGACAATGTATAATTTTATATAATGACTCTCGTTGATAATTTCATAATATCCTATTTTAGCATATTATAGAACTTTAGAATATAATTTTTAACTTATATGCGATATAAAATGTACAAATTATATCTTATATCTTTAAACGAGCAATTCTTGTATATATATATATATATATATATATATATATATAGATCCTCAATATATATATATATATATATATATATTGAGGATCTCGAAAACGGCTCCAACGATTTTGTTGAAACTTGGCATACTAGAGGATTCGGGCCCAAAAAATCGGTCTAGCTAGGTTTTATGTAGAGAAAATGTTGTTTTGTCAGTGTTTTTGGCAGACAATATAATGACGTTAAATTTTAAAAGAATATGAATTCAAGTTTTGCCGTCAATGTCATGAGTTACGATAGCTCAGTGGCGCAGTAGTCAGGTTTCATTTTATTTTTGACATCGGCGACAAACGGCGTCGGATCGAATCTCGGTGTTATTATTATTATTCTCTTTTTGTAATTTTTTATATAATTTTCATTATTTATTTTTTTATTTTTTATTAATATATATCTGAATAAATGCTACAAAAATACTCCGAGCGAATCTCGGTCAACCTGATATTGTAATTAAGTTGACATTAATAGATAATGTTATAAATGGTTTATGTTGACTTACACTATTACATTGGGGAAACCTGTAATAATAGATGTAATTGGTAATATAATAAATAAATAATAAATAAATACTAAATTTTAATCCTTAACCCTTTCATAATAGGTGCTGTAAATATCCTAGAAGATTGCTAATGCTCACTCTCCTTGGAAGCATTTAGCCGGTTCTAAGGATTTCAACGGTTAAGAGGTGGTAGCATATTGTATTCTTCTGCTCCTATATCTCATCATCAAAGCTAATATACGTCCCACTGGTGGGCTCGAGCCTCCTCCATAATGAAAGGGAAATTGACCTTTTATAGTACGCTGGTTTTCCGTGTGGTGACGGAGTAGGAATACAATTCACCACTCCCTATCTTACCTGTGGATGTCGTAAAAGACGACTAAGGGATGTAATGTACGGTGTGGTCTCGTTAAGGGATCTCACCACCTGGCGCGTCGACGCCCGCCGAGACGTCATCGCCCGTTGGGCAGTCCGGCTGGAGAGGCCTCGGTTCGGGGTGCGAACCGTGGAGGCCTTCCGGCCGGTGCTGATGCAGTGGTTGGAGAGGCGGCACGGGGTGCTCTCCTTCCGACTGGTGCAGGTTTTGACGGGGCATGGGTGCTTCGCCAAATACCTGCACAAGGTCGTTAGGAGGGAGAGTACACCGTCCTGCCACCACTGCGATTGCGACGAGGACACGGCGCGCCATACGCTCGAGGCCTGCGGGGCTTGGGCAGTGCAGCGCTGTGAACTCGTCGCAATCATCGGTACGGACCTGACGCTGCCGGCTATCGCTAGGGCGATGGTCGACAGCGTCGGGAATTGGGACGCGGTCGCAGCCTTCTGCGAGACAGTGATCTCGCGGAAGGAGGCGGCGGATCGCCTGCGTGAGGAGCGCAGCCTCGATGAGGAGATCCGCCGCCGGCGACTGGGGCGGCGCAGGCGCAACTATCTGCGCCTCATGCCGCCTTAGCCGAGGCCGCGGGTGACGTGACCGGGGAACGCCTTCGTCGTTGAGCCGACCACCGGAGCAGAGTTACTTGTCATCAGTGGTCGGCCCGACGGAATACCCACTATTTGGGGTACCCTCCCATCGACCGACGTCCCCCCCTCGGGGAGAACGTCGGTCTTTCCTCACGCGGTCGGCCTCTCGGCGGGTGACGGACTAATTCCCCGATCACGTCACTCGCGGCCTCGGCTAGGGCGGCATGAGGCGCAAGTACTCGCGCCTACGCCGCCCCAATCGCCGGCGGCGGATCGCCTCATCGAGGATGCGCTCCTCGCGCAGGCGATCCGCCGCCTCCTTCTGCAAGATCACTGCCTTGTAGAAGGCTGCGACCGCGTCCCAATTCTCGACGCTGCCGACCATCACCCTGGCGATAGTCGGCAGCGTCAGGTCATTATATTCCCACTCTGTCACCTTACGGAAAATATATATACAGTACCCTAGTAAGAAAATAATTACTTCGAATTGTAGTATTACAAATGTAGTATTTTTTTTTCATTTGGCAACTCGAGTACTTTGGATGTGCAGATTGAATGAAATTTTAATAACGTATACATTCTTCAGTAGAAAACTTCGCCGGGATCGGGAGTTCTTATGAGATTTTTTTTTATTAGTAACTTTTGTAACAGCTTTGGTTTACTGAGATTAATATAAAATCTAGATGTATTGATAAATAAGGAATTAAGAGTATTTAAAAGTATCTTTATTTACGAGTTCATATTTATAGTCATAGTAATAAAACTACGCCCGTGTGATGACGGAGTAAAAATACAATTCACCACCCCCTATCATGCCCGTGGATGTTGGAAAAGACGACTATGGGATATAATATGCACATAACATCTGTGCAAGAGAAGGAAAACTCGAAATGAAACCCTATACCAACATGTCTGACCAGCATGGTATAGTAGGTCAAATTGTGGAGGAGGCCCGAGCCCAACAGTGGGACATATGTGGGCTGCGATGATTATGATGATGACATCTATACAAATTTGACATAATACCCTATGCAACACGTCCAAACCAGCTCGGTATAACAGGTCAGTCTCCTTAACGTTGTGGAAGAAGCTTGATCCCAACAGTGGGACTTACGAGAAGACTTTTTCTTTTGCATAGTTTTATCTGCATATTATATCTCTTAGCCGTCTTTTATACACGGGTAAAAGAGGATTATTAAATTTTATTCACGACGGAAGGGCGACGCGCGGCCCCATAACCGACCCTTGGCACGTCGCCTTCATCGTTGGGCCGACCATCGGTGCAGAGTTCCTTGACTTCAATGGTCGGCCCGGCGGAATACCCCGGTTGCGGGGTACCCTTTCCATTTATTATACCCTTGCGTGCTGTGTTTTAGCCGATATGTATGAATACTATCAATCCTTTACGCAGGTGTTATAAAAGCCGACTAGGGACTTTTATAGAGTAGGGCCAGTTCCATTTAATGACGTCTGGTCAACAATTACATTCCCAAAAAGGGTTGATATCACACAGGTGGTCAGTTATAAAACTATTGCTAATAACTTTTGAAAGATGTACTATGGAAGAGCTATTCAATAGATTCCAAGTAATTAGGAGCAGGGTGATGATGAGATTAAAACCCTGAACAGTAGGTATATGGTGTTACGTTATGGTGATATATTTTGGGATAATTCAACGAATTAGCTAGCAGTGTTTAAATCACAGAAACGTTGTATTAGAGCGATTTTTAAATTAAAGCACAATGACTCCTGTAAGCATTTCTTCAAAAAATTTAGCCTACTGCCTTTTCCATGCATTTATATTTATGAAAGCACTGTATTTGTCATGCAAAATATGAATTTATTTAAAACTAGCAACCCGCCCTCGCTTCGCTTCGGTTATAGGTTATAGTCGTTTTACCCGCGTAGGTCCCGTTCCCGTGGGAATACCGGGATAAAATGTAGCCTAGTTTACGCCCTGATATTATAGCTTTCCATTGGTGAAAGAATTTTTGAAATCGGTCCAGCCGTTTTGAAGATTACCCGGAACAAACAGACAGACAGACAAAAATTTTTTAATTGCTATTTTAGGCATAGGTGTCGTGCTAATAACCGTGTGAGTATGAAAAAAGCCTATTATTTTGACATTACAAACAGACACTCCAATTTTATTTATTGGTATAGAAAAGACAAATGATTCGTCACGCTGACAAGCTAGCGGTAGTCAAAAGCAGGACGACTCTAATGAGTAAAAGTATATTTTGTATGGCCATTAATATATATAATAAAATTCCAAAACAGATTAGAGATATTGAAAACATCAACCGTTTCAAAAATGCGTTAAGGAAATATTATGTTCAAAATGTTATTATTCTTTAAATGATTTTTTAAATGATACTTTATTATAGTTTACAATAATGTTATTGATAATTATTAATCCATTTGACAATTTCATCAAAATAATTTAATTCTTGACATAATTGTAACTGCACTGATATATTTAATCAATAGAAATTAATAAGCACTTCATTAAATTTTATTTTCATTATTTTGACATGTCTAATGGACTATGTAATTTGCACACCGATGATGGTTAGATATGGAATGGAACTTATTGTATTATTGACATTATTATCTTTGTTTTTATAATTTACTAGCAACCCGCCCTCGCTTCGCTTTGGTTATAGGTTATAGTGGTTTTACCCGCGTAGTTCCCGTTCCCATGGGAATACCGGGAAAAATATAGCCTAGTTTACGCCCTGATATTATAGCTTTCCATTGGTGAAAGAATTTTTGAAATCGGTCCAGCCGTTTTGAAGATTACCCGGAACAAACAGACAGACAGACAGACAAAAATTTTTTAATTGCTATTTTAGGCATAGGTGTCGTGCAAATAACCGTGTGAGCATGAAAAAAGCCTATTATTTTGACAGTACAAACAGACATATAGACAATGAAATATAAAGGTTTTATAAGAAAATTAAAATAATAGCTAAACTTTACTGTAAATACAACACAAAGAAGAAAAACAAAATATGATAAGTGTCAATGAGGTTCCCATTCAGCAATAATGCTACAGTGCAACGCTGATTTTCAATGGGTACCTTAATGACGTACGAATTAATCAAACGAACAAAAAGCCTAAGCGACAAGATAGCAGTTACATAAATATACAGATACATAATAAGAATTTAATAAATAAGAAGTATAGATGCTATTTGCATATATTCCTTAGTCGACTTTTACGACAACCATGAGCAAGTTAGGCGGTGGTGTATTACAATACATCTTCCTACTCCGTTATCACACCAAAAACATTATATTACTGCAAGAAACTGAAATTTATTCAGTTATCAAAATAAATTGATATGCGTATTATTTGAGTAATGCCATTGCCAATGTATTATTCAAATAGCTTAAGGCTGTCGTTCACATGGAGATTAGTCTGCGATCTGGGTTTAAGACGTGTTTATCCTACACGAACGCTGATAGCTTAATTAATTATTCCATCTTAATATATATAAATTACGTGTCACGGTGTTTGTCTGCGATGGACTCCTAAACTACTTAACCGATTTTAATCACATTTGCACACCGTCTGCAGTTTGATTCACCTTGAAAGATAGGATAGCTTTTTTTTTTGGGGTGGGCTGCGGTCGGCGCGCCTCCGCACCACTCCATCCGGGACGACAGAGGGGCTTAAGCACGCAACACCCGCAACCCACCCGAACACCACGTCGCCTTCGTCGTTGGGCCGACCACTGGAACAGGGTTACTTGTCATCAGTGATCGGCCCGACGGAATACCCCTTACCCGGGATACCCTCCCATCGACCGACGTCCCCTCGGGGAGGACGTCGGTCTTACCTCACGCGGTCGGCCTCTCGCCGGGTGACGGACTAATCCCTGGACACGTCACCCGCGGCCTCAGCTAGGGCGGCATTGCACGCAGGTATCCCGCCTGCGCCGCCCCAGTCGCCGGCAGCGGGTCGCATCATCGAGGCTGTGCTCCTCGCGGTCGCAATCCGCCGCCTCCTTCTGCGAGATAACTGCCTCGCAGAAGGCTGCGAAAGATAGGATAGCTTACATCTTAATTTATAGTCGCAATATTATTTTATTGTAAATGATTTGTCTATTATTTGACATTCACAATTATCTGTTAACTTCAAACAATTTTAACGATATCTGTTGACTGGATGAGTAATTAATTAATAGATGGCGCTGCTATGTCAAACCTACAAACGTGTCATATACGATTTTAACTTGCTTTTTACATAGATGCCATTTGTAAAAAAATATGACGACCTCCATGACAGATGTTCTCCTACAGTTCCACTTAAATAGTTTAATAAAATGTAATATAACAAAAACATTAGCCACAGCAATGCGTGGCCGGGTCTGCTAGTTACATATAAAATTTCCACGTGATGACGGGGTAAGAATACAATTCCCCACTCCCTATCTTGCCCGTGGACATTGTCAAAAGGAATGTAATACGCATATGACATCTATGCAAGAGAAGAAAAATCGAAATAAAACCCTATACCTGTCTGACCAACATGGTACAGTAAGGTCAATTTCCCTTCTATTGTGGAGGCGGTTCGAGCCCAACAGTGGGACGTATATGCTTCACAGCTTTGTGATAATGAAGATGACGATATGACCAGCATGGTACAGTAAGGCTAATTTGTCTCCTATTGTGGAGAAGGCTAAAGCTCAACAGTGGGACGTATATGCTTCACAGCCTTGTGATAATGATATAAAATTTCTCTCCGTGTGGTGACGGAGTAAGAATACAATTCACCACTCCCTATCTCGCCCGTGGATGTCGTAAAAGACGACTAAGTGATATAATATGCATACAACATCTATGCAAGAGAAACTTATAATACCCCCCTTTTTCTGTCGGTGGTTAAAAATTACGCTGATTAACTATTTACAAGTCTAAAAATCAACTTCAAATACATCGATATACGTAGGTATATATTAAACACTTAAGCGTATCCAACCACTCGATGTAAATTCTCTCCCCTATTTGACATCAACACCAATTCAATGGAGTGAATCGAATCGATTCCGTAGCTACCTGAGTTCCAATGACGTAGCTTGCAATCAAACCGATTAAATTTGCCTCAATGGCTATATCGATTGATTTTTTCGCTACTTAGGTAAGAAAATTCACTTTACATAAGATGTTCACATTCAGAACGATTTTAAAGTACTTATAGTATATGTCTTCCGTGTGGTTTTAAAAGAAATTAGTAAATAAATAAAAAAAAGACAATTCCTCTAAGTTGCTTGCCGGATATTCTCAGTGCGGTCGCGTTCCAGTCAGCAGATTGGAACTTAAATTACCAGCAGGTAATTTAAGGCAAAATGTAATATTTTTTTTAATTTTATTTTTTGTTGCAAACGGTGGCAAACGAGCAAACAGTACACCTGATGGTAAGTGTTGCTGCCGCTCATGGACCTTTACAAGGCCGCTGCCTACCACGAAGAAAGTGAAGGGAGTGTGAATGCGTGCATTGAGGCTCGGTGATACTAAGGACATCACCAAAACCCTCCACACGCAAACACCCTCAGAAAGTTGGGCTTTCGGCTCTCGCTCACCGAACGAAGCGCAGTAACAAATTGCTACTACTCAGACGACGATTTTCTGCGAGAACGTGGTACTACCCCGGACGGACCGGCCCGCGGCTGTAGACAGATAACTGTCGACAGTGTGGTCCTACCACTCCTAAAAATGACAATATGTAAGTACCTTCGCGTGTTTTATGGATAATAAATGATTTGAATTCCATCATCATAATCATCATAGACCATCATCATAAAATAACATGCCATAAAACATAGAGAGGAAATCCAGCATATTCACATCGTCGAGAACATATAGAAAATAGAGAGATAGAAGGAGAAGCGCCAAAATTTTGTTTCATTTTACCAAATTTAAATACAGCTGTAATAAAGCCACTTCAAGTACATCTTTGAATTATATAAAATCAATATAATAATATTAAAATCAAACTTAAAAAAAGGACGGACAAAAGTCTGTGGCTATAATAAAAAAAAAAGAAAAAAATACCTATCCTGGACTATAAGATTTAATTTCAAACATTTCTCTTACATAGATGTTATTTGCCTATCATATCCATTAATCGTCTTTTAAAACACCCAAGGCAAAGAACGGGGGGTGGTGGATTGTATTATTACACAATTGCATAGAAAATATTTTTTTTATAAGAACAAAGCCCATAATCCATTCCCAATATTACAACTTGTAAACCACTTTGCATTACCGTTTCCTTTGATGACATCTAGCGAGTCCGGGGAAATGCTCTTAGGAACTGCACTAAGGGATAAACCGAGATAGTTGATTTATAATTCGCAAATAATATAATAATTGTTTATATGACGATCATTAATTATTTTACTGAATTTATTTTCGTGATTAAGTGCTTGGTTGAATTAATTAGCTTAGTTTAAAAATAATGCTGATAGTAATTAAAATTCCATTTTTCATCAATGCCTCAGAATAATAACGTCTAATTTGGATCATAGAATTCCATTTCCATTCCATTTTTTCATCCAAGGACAGAAACTATTAATCGCTTTTGGCAATCTACTTTGACGGCAATAGAAGTAGGGGTTATAAGTTTTCAGGTGAAAGCTCTTTTTCTTCTGGTTACCTCTCAGCTTTAGGTTTCCATGACTCCCACGGTAGGTAGTAAACTAAGCTGGTGGTAACATGTTAAGAGTGGTAGGACCACACTGTCGACAGTTATCTGTCTACAGCCGTGGACCGGTCCGTCCGGGGTAGTACCACACTCTCGCAGAAAATCGACGTCTGAGTAGTAGCAATTTGTTACTGCGCTTCGTTCGATGAGCGAGAGAGCCGGAAGCCCAACTTTCTGAGGGTGTTTGTATGTGGAGGGTTTTGGTGGTGCCCTTGGTATCACCGAGCCTCAATGTACGCATTCACACTCCCTTCACTTTCTTCGCGATAGGCAGCGACCCTGTAAAGGTCCATGAGCGGCAGCAACACTTACCATCAGGTGTACTGTTTGCTCGTTTGCCACCGTTTGCAATAAAAAAAATGTTGCATTTCTAACCCGTTACCATACGTGTGTTGAAATTGAAACAGTATTTTCATTCTCACACCTAAGGTTCTGATGCCTATTTTACCAACGAAAATTACATTCAGGCAATATAAGGCAATTATTCCTTGTGATGATGGAGTTAGAATATAACTCAGGGTATTAAAAAGGATGACTAAGGAATATACATGTAATACCAAGAAAATACATAATAGCAAGGGAAGAAAAACGCGAAAGTAAAACCTATTTAAACCCGTCTGACCAGCGTGATATAGTGGGCCAATTTCTCTCTTATTGTGCACGTGTCTCGCGTTACGCAAACGTAAATGAGCTGATATATTTCATTAGGTGTTACCTAAGGTTTAGGAAATAAAAGTGTTAGTAAAAATGAGAATGGAAAAATATTTATGGTTTCTGATCTTTACCCGAGTGTTACAACCCTAATATTATAAAGAGGAAACGTTGTATTTTTGTATATTTGTTACGAATAAACTCAAAAACTACTGGACGGATTTCGATATCTTTCGAGATCTTTCACCATTGGAATGCTACATTATCCCTGAGTAACATAGTCTATATTAACATATTTTATCGCGGTATTCCCACAGGAACGGGAACTACGCGGGTAAGGCGACTGAAACCAAACCGAAGCTTGGGTGGGTTGCTAGTTTAAAATAAAATTATTTTAGTTATTATTATAAAATATTGGAAAGTTGGTGATGGTTGGTGACATTGGGAGAAGTCTTTCCATGATCATGACCATTGGAAAGTATTCTGAACGTTGGTAAATCGAACATAAATGCGATGAAATCCGAAAAAATAGCTTCAAATATGTTGATTAAATTCGAATTCAATTATACTTTCCCTCATAACTGTTTTGTTCGTTCCCAAAATAAACTGACAGCAAAAACTACTCTGAAACTAGCTGACGAGGGATGAACGAGTTTTTGTATTAACCGAGGCGTTTCTTATTATTATAAATGATACACTAAGCGGTTCTTATTCAGAGCTAACTTTACTCATATGAGAGTTATAAATAAACATTGTAAATCTATGACCAATTTTCCGTGTAGTGATGTTCTGTAAGAATACAGTTCCCCTATTTTGATCGTGGATGTAGTAAAATATGAGTAAGAGATACAACATGCGTATAACATCTATACAAGATAAGGAAAACTCGAAATGGAACGCTCGATGCCGCCCTAGCCGAGGCCGCGGAATCATGAACCATCATGAATCTCGATTCCAATCCTAAATTCAATCGCAGCTCGAATTTGAGCATATTTGGTACTCTTGAAAGCGACACTAGCGCACGATTGGAATCAAATTCGGTGAAATTTGATTAAACTAAATGAATTCGACTCTCGTCGATTAAGTCAAATATTTGCTACTGCCGACATGATTTTCACGTAGTTTTAAATCGTTAATGTTGCACAATTTCAAGAAAGCGTCTTTGTGGTGATCGAGTTCGGTAACGTTATTAATTTAAAGTAATAAAATACGGCACATTTGGTGAAAATAACAACGCCAAACGCGAAGAATTCTTTCTCGATTTTGTTTAACCCCTCGAGCGCTTTTGGGACACGGTTAGACCCAAAAAAAATGTACTCAAAGCGCTTTTGGCACACACGTTTGACCCAAATAAACACTTTACAATTAGCAATTGCTTTTAGTACTTTTATTTAAATCAACCAATCAAAAGCTATTGATAAATATTTTATTTCATATTCCTTGTCATATAGCAACAATAATAGTTTACGAAAAACCATAAAATTCACTGAGCTTTTTTCAATATACCAAAGCGCGCGGGGCACTCGAGAGCGCCGCCATGTTTGGCGCGTGAGGGGTTAAGAGTACTAAATATAAGTTTGGTGAGATTGGGATTGAATCGGATTCGAAATTAGAATTGAAATTAATAATTAAATGAAATTGTTGAAATTAAAAATTAATAATTGAAATTAATCTACCATTTCAGCACGGTACAGTAGGCTAATTTACCTTCCATCGTGGAGGAGTCCTAAGCCCAGCATTGGGAGGTACATAAGTTGTGATTATGATGATTCCTAGGACATACTGCACATTCTAATGGTAATCACTCAACCGGATTTAACGATTCCCACGGGAAAGTAAGAGTTGAAGACACATTGTATTCTAAAAACTTCACCACACGGCGAACAGTAAGAAATTACTTCTGACTTTTTTATTTTCATGCTTATCGAACAAACTAAGATGGATGACGTAAGGTTCACCTTAGAAATTTATTCGTAGAAGTCCATCAATCAACTTGAATGTAAGTTAGGTACAATAGAAACTGGGTTTCTAAAAGCTTTTATTAAATACTAGCGATACGCCCTCGCTTCGTTTTGGTTTCGGTAGCTTGCCCGCCGCCTTTTAAAATTTCAATAGAGAATATGGCCCGGTATTATAATCAAGTTGAGGTTGTTTTTTTTGGAAGGCATTGCGGATGCACGCCTACCCTCCCGTCCGGGATGACGAGAGGCCAGCGCGTGACTCAAAACCCGCCGTATTCTCTTTTATTCCCCATTGGAGCGACCACTAGTACCGAATCCTTAACTGCCGTGGCCAGCCCGCCGAGATACCTTTCGGGTACCCTTGCTCACCGGCAGCGACAGGATCCTTGCTCCTGACACTGTCGAGCATCGTCCTAATAACGATCGTCAACATCAGGTTGGAAGTTGAGGACCTGTTATTAATTTAGTTAAAAACAAAACCAAAAGACCGAAGACCACCTTAACACTGACAGACACTAAGCACTTATTGTATAGATTTGTCCCATAAAAATAATTTTTATGTGGTAACGAAGTAAGATTACAACTCACCACCCCCTGTTTTGCCTGTGGATATCATAAAAGAAGATTAAGGCATATAATTTGGAGACATCTAATAACAAAATATAAAATGCTATACTATCACGTTTCATCAGCATTATAGTAGGTCAATTTTCCTCCCATTTCGGAGGAACAATGGGACGTATATGAGCGGATGAAATGATGACTGATGATGATGATGAATGCTTAAAGATTATTTCATTAAATTTCAGTAAGGTAAAGTAAGCCTCCTTATTAACGAGAAAACAGAACACCTTTTTTTTTTATTGCAAATGGTGGCAAACAAGCAAACAGTACACCTGATGGTAAGTCTTGCTGCCGCTCATGGACCTTTACAAGGCCGTTGCCTACTGCGAAGAAAGTGAAGGGAGTGTGAATGCGTGCATTGAGGCTCGGTGATACCAAGGGCACCACCAAAACCCTCCACACGCAAACACCCTCAGAAAGCTGGGCTTCCGGCTCTCTCGCTCACCGAACGAAGCGCAGTAACAAATCGCTACTACTCAGACGTCGATTTTCTGCGAGAGTGTGGTACTGCCCCGGACGGACCGGCCCGCGGCTGTAGACAGATAACTGTCGACAGTGTGGTCCTACCACTGATGTAAGTGATACCACCGCTCATAGACTTTTGTTAGGCTGCTGTGTAAAGTGAAGAATGTGAAGGGAGTGTGAATGCGTGCAATAAAGTTCGGTGATACTAAAGGGATCACCAAAATCTACCACACGTAAACACCCTCAGAAAGTTGGGCTTTCGGCTCTCTCGCTCACCGAACGAAGTGTACTAACAGATTGTTACTCGGACGTCGAGTTGCCGTGGGAGTGTGGTGGTAGTCCCGGTCGGACCTGCCCGCAGCTGTGGACAGAAGACTGTCGAAATTGTGGTCCTACTACATATAAGCCTTTTTCAATAATTGGTGCCTTTGATTTTCTTGTCGGCTCTTTCTTAGTTAGAGAAGTTACTGGTGTCTCAGGTGCCTAGCCGGATAGTTAATCTGTTGAGATTCTGGTGCGGAGGCCAAACTAACAGTGTTAGATGGGGGGACGCGATGTCTAGTAAATATAGGCTTGACTGTGGTGTCCGCCAGGGAGGGGTTACCTCTCCAGACCTATTCAACCTCTACGTGAACGGACTGATCGAGGAGCTGCGGAGCACTCGGGTTGGATGTCACATGGGCAATGTCTGTGTGAATAACTTGAGCTATGCTGACGATATGGTGCTCCTCAGCCCCTCGGTCAAAGGGTTGAGGAAGCTGCTTTCGGTCTGTGAGCATTATGCTGGTGCTCATGGTTTGAAATATAATGTTGCCAAAACCGAAATGATGGTCTTCGCGGCAGGCCGGGGTCCGGGCAGGATACCTGAGGTATATTTGAACGGCACAGTGGTTAGCACTGTTAAGCAGTTTAGATACTTAGGGCACTTACTGACTGAAAGACTACAGGATGACAGGGACATTGAGCGGGAGCGGAGGGCCCTTGCTGTCAGAGGCAACATGCTCGCTCGCCGATTTTCGAAATGCAGCGTGGACGTAAAGGTAACATTGTTCAAGGCGTATTGTTTGGGCATGTATACGTGTCAATTGTGGACAACGTTCACGCAAAAGGCAATGGGCAGAATAAGACTCCAATATAATAATGTATTTAGGGCTCTGATGAAACTACCATGGCACTGCAGTGCGTCGGGCATGTTCGCTGACGCAGGGGCCCCCGACTTTTTTGCTGTAATTAGATCATGCGTTGCCTCTTATTGAGATAGACTGCGCTGCTCATCCAATAGGATACTTGTGGCTATCTTTGACGACATAGGAAGTCCATTGTTTAAAAGATGGATTTCTGTTCACATGGACCAAAACAGAAAGTGACGCAGCATAATATGTGTAATGGAGATATTTATTATTATTATTTTATATATATATATACACCTATATCTAGATTTTAGGCACCCTTTTACAGCGTATTTGTAGTGTAACTTTAATTAATTTTATAAGATACCTTTTATGTTATTATTATTATAAGTGTGGTCGCGTTTCAATCCAGTGGCAGCTTGTTAAATTTAAATTAATAATCTATCATACACATTTACTATAAATTTTATGTTTAATAATAACTTAGCAAAAATAAAAATATATATTTTTATATGGAGTCATTTTCTCTTTGCACTGGCAATAAATTTTCTATCAAAATGTGGGTCAAAATTTAATAACTAAGAGTGAAGCGGGTAAATATAAATCTCGATAATAATGTTGAATTATTGGATGTGAGATATTATAGTCCGCCCGTGACTATGAACGCTGTAAATTGTTCAAAGCGTCAGCATATTAAAAATCAAAAACAAATACTACAAAATCCGTAAAAATAATTTTATATGTAACTAGGAGCGTCCGCAGTTTACGGTTTTATCCGCATAGTTCCCCTTCCCGTGGTAATATCGAGAAATATATGTTATTCTGATATGTGTAAGCTATATTATTATGAAGTCTCATCGAAATCCATTTAGTAGTTTTTGCGTGAAAGGGCAACAAAGATTCTCACATATATTCTAAACTTTCGCGTTTATAATATTAGTAGGATAAACTAGTAGTAACTGTGTAATGAACTAGCGTAAACATCAGAGATTATTATATTACACTCACGTATCACGCCGCAAGCTCATTGCTACTAACAAGGAGTAATTCCAAACATGCTTGCTGTTGAGAATTTCTAGAGAAAATCTTCCAACTCAAGACAATGAGCAGAACAAAATTTTGTTTAGCCGACCCAGAAATACAGAACCTTTTTGACGTGACAACGTCTTATAATTCGATGGAGCCGGCTGCACAAACGAATAAACATGACGCATGCGGCGTTACCTCGCTCTGAGGCGTTCCATTTAAGGCTTGATCCATACAAAATATCTATCAAATAAAATTAAAATTTCCTTTTGAAAAATGAAACCATTCCATCAGTATTTTCTTATGACGTTGTCAGGTTCAACTATCGTCAGTAAAACGACTTTACAGACAACCGATTTTTTTTTTAAATTCTTTATACATTATGGAGGCTTTTGGCTCTAAGAGCAAGTCAGCCTCATCATACCCTAAAGTGTGTGTACCGTCTCCTACACTTTAAAATTAGGGTAAAGAGTAAAATGCTGCTGAAACCAATTGAAATATCTGCTGAGCTGATTTTGATTTAGGTTCATTTAAAATGCTATTAATACTCCCACGTTAACTCTATTAATATCCAGATTATCTATCAGCAGATCTCTTTCACTCTTGTCCTTTTCACATTCCATATTCCAGTGGTAGATATCATCAATCTTATTACAGAGTTCACAATTAGGTGAACCCAGTTTTTTCATAAGATATCCAAACTTTCTAGATGGAATGTGGCCAGAACGTATCCTACAGAACATAGTAGCAATATTATACCACTGGGCAAACGATGAATTCAAATACTTGGTCGAAGATAATTCCGGATGTACTGGCATTTTATATGCGAATAAGAAATACATTATACAAAATAAAATACCGTTATATTCTTTCCTCCGGATTTACTGCGCCGGAAGCAAAGTGGAACCCGGTAGTCATTAAAAATTATTCGCTCGTTCAGTAATGGCGTGAAAATAGCTACTCTTTGTTTTTCGGTGATATTTCTCAAAGTAAAAAATAGGCTTTTGTTACATCTCAGTGAAACTTATGTCCCCTTTCGCCAATAATTTCTAAATTTTAGTTAAAATCTAGAGGTGTTTGATTATTAGGCAAAGTAAGTCTTTGACACTAAGTACCTACCAATTTAATGCTGCATTTTTAAAATATTTTTCTTCGCAGAAATAAATTCTGTTTTAATTAGAAATCACAAGTATTATTAACTAGCAACCTGCCCTCGCTTCGCTTCGGTTATAGGTTATAGTCGTTTTACCCACGTACTTCCCGTTCCCGTGGGAATACCGGGATAAAATATAGCCTAGTTTACGCCCTGATATTATAGATTTCCATTGGTGAAAGAATTTTTGAAATCGGTCTAGCCGTTTTGAAGATTACCCGGAACAAACAGACAGACAGACAGACAAAAATTTTTTAATTGCTATTTTAGGCATAGGTGTCGTGCAAATAACCGTGTGAGCATGAAAAAAGCCTATTATTTTGACATTACAAACAGACACTCCAATTTTATTTATTGGTATAGATTATCGTGGGATTGATACATACTACAATATCTATAACGCCAAAACACTCACGTACTGAGATCGATTACGTCGACCCGGGTTACAATGATGATGATGAAATGATTAAAAATATCCGTTGATCCCCTCGCGGCAAACACATATTTATCAAATTGTATAAATTGCTGGTTTAGTTATTTAGGTAATAAATTCTATATTAATGGAGCTATTTTTTTTATATGGGACTGATACCACCACACATTCCCACCACTGTAATTCCTGGAAGCCAGAATCCACAATGGTCGCCGTATAAGACACTGAGGTTTGGCCCTCAGGAAGTCCCGGGAATCGCTTTTAATTGTCTTGGGACCCGCAACAAATTTAAATAGAAATGAAAAAACAGGAGGAGTTGGAAAGATTCCACTTCCCTCCTATGCAAAGCGGTAGACATGAAGCAAAGTTGGCTAATAAGCCAGTAAATAAGAATTTGTACAACTACGTGAAACGCAGCGGTACAGCACCACGGATTGGATAGAGCGGAATGGACCCAGACACTCCAATTTTATTTATTGGTATAGATAATTTTATAAATAACTAGCAATCCGCCCTCGCTTCGCTTCGGTTATAGGTTATAGTCGTTTTACCCGTGTAGTTCCCGTTCCCGTGGGAATACCGGGATAAAATATAGCCTAGTTTACGCCCTGATACTATAGCTTTCCATTGGTGAAAGAATTTTTGAAATCGGTCCAGACGTTTTGAAGATTACCCGGAACAAACAGACAGACCGACAGACAGACCGACAGACAGACAGACAAAAATTTTTTAATTGCTATTTTAGGCATAGGTGTCGTGCAAATAACCGTGTGAGCATGAAAAAAGCCTATTATTTTGACATTACAAACAGACACTCCAATTTTATTTATTGGTATAAATAATTGTATCAATTTTAATCGTAGCTCAAACATGCTTAGCGCGATCATTGAATATAGAATATTCAAAACATTAACATTAGAGTAACCATTTTACCCTTCAAATTTGACTTTTGTCTGATAAAGAAAAGCGCAACACAAGTGTACCATGCATACACGTCTCACTGCTGGGCTCGAGCCTCCTCCACAATAGGAGGGAATTTGACCTTATTATACCATATCAGGCAGACAAGTTTGTATAGGGTTTTATTTCGAGTTTGCCTTCTCTTGCATTGATGTTATATCTATCATCATTTGCCTGCCCTCATCCCACGCTAAGTGGGGGTTGGCACAACATGTTTTTACCTTCCATAATCTTCTATCAGCCGTCACATCTGTACTTACTATTTTCACACGCATATCCTTATTCACACAATCCATCCATCTCTTTTTAGGTCTCCCACTATTCTTACGTCCATCCATAAACATATTGACAACCCTCCTCGTTACATGCTCTTCATCCCTCCTCATCACGTGTCCATACCAAGACAAACGCTCCTAGTCTTCTCTATCACTGGTGCCACTTTCAGATTTCCCCTAATATACTCATTTCTTATTTTATCCAACCTTGTAACTCCACACATCCATCTTAACATAATTATGTTATATCTTTAATATAAATTTCTTGTGTATGTGTGTATGTCCCTGAACTCCTCCTAAACGGCTGGACCGATGTTGATTCGATTCGATCGTCGTCGATTCACAATTGGAGCCGGTAGGTGGCGCTTATTTGAACAGAACGCCTGTTGGGTCAGCTAGTCTTTATATATATTTCTTACTAGCAACCCGCCCTCGCTTCGCTTCGGTTATAGGTTATAGGTTATAGTCGTTTTACCCGCGTAGTTCCCGTTCCCGTGGGAATACCGGGATAAAATATAGCCTAGTTTACGCCCTGATATTATAGCTTTCCATTGGTGAAAGAATTTTTGAAATCGGTCCAGCCGTTTTGAAGATTACCTGGAACAAACAGACAGACAGACAGACAAAAATTTTTTAATAGCTATTTTAGGCATAGGTATCGTGCAAATAACCGTGTGAGCATAAAAAAGCCTATTATTTTGACATTACAAACAGACACTCCAATTTTATTTATTGGTATAGATGTACGTGTGTATATCACTGAACTACTCTTAAACGGCTAGACCGATGTCGATGAATTTTTTTGTGTTTATTCAAGGGGTCTCGAGAATGGTTTAGATTCACAATTAAACGCGGCTGCTATCGATTTCAGGGTGAATTCCTATTATTTTATTTGAACAGAACAACGTCTGTTGGGTCAGCTAGTATATTATATATTCGTCCCTATTCCCGTTATTTATTCCCTTAGTCGTCTTTTAAAATATCCACGTACAAAATAAGGAGTGGTGAATTGTATTTTTACTCCGTCATAACATGGAAACTAGTGTACCATTCTTTTTTTATTGCCAACGGTGGCAAACGAGCAAACAGCACACCTGATGGGTAAGTGAAACTGCTGCACATGGACCTTTGCAATACCAGGGGCACAGCCAGGCCGCTGCCTACCGTGAAAATACCTATAATGACAATAACAAGAAGGTAAGAATATTTATTTATTTATTATACCCTTTATTGTATACTAGTATTTAATACAAAAGAGCTTAATATATAAGATGCAGTACAATGGGCGGGCTTATGGCAATAAGTAATTTCTTCCAGGCAACCTTTGGATGGAATTAGCACAGGAAAGAAAGGTGAAAATAAAATACATACCATTTTATCTGCCCAAAGTGGGATACTAGGTCAATTTCCTTCCTATTGTGGAGGAGGCTAGAGTTCGCTATATGAGATTAATAAATTATGATTCAAATTCAAATAGTTTATTGCATTCATGTGTACATTTTGGTGTTACAAATATATTACAGGTCAACATGAACCCTGATAGGGCACAGAGATTTTATGAATTTAAGATTACATCTTATATCTTTAAACGAGCAATTCTTGTATATATATATACATATATATACAGGGTGTATCAGGTTATGGCGCAACTGGTCAAAAGGAAGCTAGGCAATGATGGTAGGAACCCATAAAAAAAATTTGAACGAAAAATATCGATTCGTTAAGAAATTAGAGACATGTAAATTTTTCAATTTTGTCATCGCTTTTTCATGTAAATCTGATTGAAATGTATAAAGTCAATGATACTTAATACGCAACATATTCATACTTTGTTAAATATTCATTAGAAATTGAATAAATCAATGATTATGTTCACATACGCAAGACAAACTTCGCTTTAAAACAGCTGATCGGCCTATGACCGTTGACCGCTTGCCGTTGTACCTACATGTCATTGAAGCGTTTGCGCAATTCTAGGTATAAATGAATGAAATTATACTGTCGAAGCTTTACATGCCTACATGTATCCTGTCTGTACATTCCTACATAATACTTAACATTTAAGGCATAGATTCTTAGACACATTTTTTTGAAATCACTATAATTTTTAAGTTATATTGTTTTTTGTGTAATGTACATTTTTACGATCTATGACCGTTAAACTATAACATACTCGAACAGTTGTTCCATAACCTGATACACCCTGTATATATATTCAGGATCTCGGAAACGGCACCAACGATTTTGATGAAACTTGGCATACTAGAGGTTTCGAGGCCAAAAATCGATCTAGCTAAGTTTTATTTATAGAAAATGTTGTTTTGTCACTGTTTTTAACAAAACAATATAATAACATTAAATTTTAAAAGAATATGAATACAAATTTTGCCGTCAACGTCATGAGTTACGAGAGCACAGTTGGGAAGTAGTGCAGTTTCCTTTTAGTATTGTTTTGGCATTCAAACGGCGTCGGATCGAATCTCGGTGTTATTATTATTCTCTTTTTGTATATTTTTATATTTTTTTCATTATTTTTTTTTTTATTAATATATATCTAAATGAATTCGATAAAAATACAACAAAAATATTCTGAGCGAAGCCCGATCAACCAGATATTGTCATTATATTATTAATATAATGTCAATCAATGTATGAATATAATGTTATTAATATAATGTCTCGATATAAACTAGATTAATGCAATTGTAATTTAGTTAACAATTATATCATATTATCTATACCAATAAATAAAATTGAAGTGTCTGTTTGTAATATCAAAATAATAGACTTTTTTCATGCTCACACGGTTATTTGCACGACACCTATGCCTAAAATAGCGATTAAAAAATTTTTGTCTGTCTGTCTGTCTGTTTGTTCCGGGTAGGTAATCTTCAAAACGGCTGGACCGTTTTCAAAAATTCTTTCAACAATGGAAAGCTATAATATCAGGGCGTAAACTAGGCTATATTTTATCCCGGTATTCCCACGGGAACGGGAACTACGCGGGTAAAACGACTAAATCCGAAGCGAAGCGAGAGCGGGTTGCTAGTATCATATATATTCTATCTTTTTCTTATGTTAAAGGTCGAAACTGTTTTTTTTTCATTTCATCATCATTATCATCTCAGTCCATACACATCCCACTGTTGGGCACCGGCCTCCTCTACTATGGGAGGGAAATTAACCTACTATACCACGCTGGTCTCGCGTGTTGATATAGGGGAATATTTCAAGCTTTCCTTCTCTTACAAAGATCTTATACGCATATTATATCCCTTACTCGTCTTTTACGATACCTACGGGTAAGAGAGAGGTGAATTGTATTCTTACTCCGTTACCGCATGGATTTTATTTATCTTTATATATAAATTTCTTGTGTACAGTGTACAGTATATAGTATACAGTGTCTGTCACTGAACTCCTCCTAAACAGCAGGATCGATATTGACGAAATTGTTTGTGTGTGTTCAAGGGGATTCGAGAATGGTTTAGATTCACAATTGGACCGGTAGGTAGCGCTGTTTTTACTTTATTTGAACAGAACAATATCTGTTAGGTTAGCCAGTTAGGTATAAATACTTATTGCATTAACCTCATAAGTTTAATTATAATATGATACTTCAGGAACTTATTAATAAGAATCGTGTGAATTATATCAGAACTTATTTAATATTAACGAGAATTCCTTTTTAAAGTATAATTATAGACATTCGCTACTTACCTTATTTCAAGTTTTTTAATAAATAATCTATATTTGAAGCAAATGGCTTTTATCACGCATAGCATTTTACTCAATTTGTAGTTTTTAGATATATTTTTAGTTAGAATCTATATCTATACCAATAAATAAAATTGGAGTGTCTGTTTGTAATGTCAAAATAATAGGCTTTTTTCATATTCACACGGTTATTTGCACGACACCTATGCCTAAAATAGCAATTAAAAATTTTTTGTCTGTCTGTCTGTTTGTTCCGGGCAATCTTCAAAACGGCTGGACCGATTTCAAAAATCTTTCACCAATGGAAAGCTATAATATCAGGGCGTTCCTTCAATTAATAGTAGTTTCATTGATGCCGCTACAAAATTATATTAATTTGCCTTCTATCACATAATTGTTAGTGACTTAATAAATGATAGAGATAAATCTATAGGTAATTTGTCAAAATTACTTCATGAATTACGAAGATCGTGAACATTAATCAAGCTTGTATTACATCCTACCCACCGTTTCTAACTTAAAATAGAGACTACCTTTATCTTAAGTTATATCTGAGATTTCGCTTTCATACAATATAGCAATTTATTTATGTTAAGATTTATCATCGTTTAAACGTGAAATTCTTATACATTTTTTCATTTTCATCATGTCGCCCTCTCTTGCCCGTGGGTGTCGTAAAAGATGACTATGGGACATAATATGCACATAATATTTGTGCAATTTGTGTGTGTTACCAGCGATGACTTACGGCATTGAAACGTGGTCTTTAAATGTCGGTCTCATAAAAAAGATCAAAGTCGCTCAGCGTGCTATGGAGAGGGCTATGCTCGGTATTTCTCTATGTGATAAAATCCGGAACACGGCAATCCGTAGAAAAACGGGTGTAACCGACATAGCCCGCAGAATTAGCATGTTGAAATGGCAATGGCAAGGCCACATCGCTCGTAGAACCGCCAACCATTGGGGAAGAAAGGTTCTTGAGTGGCGACCACGAATCGGACGGCGCAGCGTAGGACGAGACAAAAGGTGGACTGACGACATTCTCAAAGTCGCAGGGAACCGTTGGATGCAAGTGGCGCAGGACCGTTCCGAGTGACATTCTCGTGAGGAGGCCTATGTCTAGCAGTGGAGGCCTATATCTATCAGTGGACGACTGTAGGCTGATGGATGGATGGATGGATTTGCGCAAGAGAAGGAAAACTCGAAATGAAATCCTATACCAACATGTCTGAGCAGCATGGTATAGTAGGTCAAATTCCAAAGAGGAGGCCCGTGCCCAATATTGGGACGTATGTAGGCTGCGATGATGATGATGATGATGAAGATTTATCATCATTTAATATAGTTGAACTTGCAATTCTTATATTTTTTTTATCTTCATCATCTTGACTCATATATGTCCCACTGCTGAGCTCGAGCCTCCTCCATAATAAAAACGTCATTGACCTACTTTACCACGCTGGTCAGTTGTGCATGCATGGTTTTTATATAGGAGGCTTCGGGCGCGAAAAATAGATCTAGCTAGGTCACAAATTATTACATACCATTGTATAAAATTTAACTTATTATATTTTTATAGCCGTATCTTTTAGTCGTCTTTTACGACACCCACGGTTATGAGAGGGGGGGTGGTGAATTGTATTCTTACTCCGTCACTACACGGAAGAGAAGTAAAAAGCGTAGTAATAAATTGCTACAATTCAGACATCGATTTTCTACGAAAGTGGTACTACCCCGGAGGGACCGGCCAGCGGCTGTAGACAAACAACAGTCAACAGTGTCGTTCTACCACTATTAAATTGCATTTTATCTTGTTTTTTTATACAGGAATACCATCTTGTGTATATTAATCTTATATATTGTGTACAATATGAAGTCGTAAATCATTTATACCCATCCGTAAATTATGAGTTATACTCCCGTCTTACAATGAAGACTAGGGTGACAATAAATATAGATAATTTAGGAATTATTTATTTATTAAATCACTTCATATATTAATAAGATATTTCTGTGTAAATGTATTCTTACTCCGCGTAGTAATAAAGTAAGATTATCGCCCCATTTCTTGCCCGTGGAGACGACTAAAGGATGTAATATCTATATAGCATATGTACAAGAGTAGAAAAACTCGAAATAAAACCCTATATCAGCGCGTCTGATCAGCTTGGCATAGTAGGTCAATTTTGCTCACATTATCAAGGAAGCTCAAGCCCAGTAGTGGATCATATATGAGCCATGATGATGATGATAATAAGATATCATCATTGCAGCCCACATACGTCCCACTGTTGGGCGTGGGCTTCCTACACAATGGAAGCGAATTTGACCTACTATACCATGCTAGTCAGACATGTTGGTATAACGTTTCATTTCGAGTTTTCCTTCTCTTGCACAGACGTTATGTGTATATTATTTCCCATGGTCGTTTTATTTGACATCCACGGGCAAGATAGGGAGTGGTGAATTGTATTCTTACTCCGTCACCACACGGAAATAATAAGATATATATAAATGTATTTCATACTAGTTCCCATCATTACAACCGTGTAATTCTCATGCCCTGTGGCAATTCAGGAATATAACCTATTAACTCCCTTGTAAAGTGGCTTTGTATTAATAGAAGATTTTTTTTTAATCTGTTTTGTGGTTTACGCGTGAAAGAGTAACAAACAAAACCTCATTCGTATTTATAATATTAATTACGATAAGTAAGGCATTATAGTGTATTTCACGGGGTCGTTAGACGTTCCCAACGTGTTAAATAGTTTGTCATGTCACGGGGTGCCCGTATACCTGAGGCAGTTTGTGGTATAGACTATTGGGAGGGGCGCAGCGCCCTATATATGAAGCCAATAGGGGCCATTGTGCAAACAACCATGTCGTACAGTGTCGCAAAGGGGTCGACTTTGGGCACCACCTTGTGGAAGATTGTCTTTGAATAGGCGTTGAGAGATGGCCTCCCTCCAGGCTAGATGTAATTTGCTACGCCGACGATACACTCGTTGCAACCCGTGGTGGGACGCTAGAGGCGGCGGTATGTCTGAAAACTCCCAGCACCGCGGAGATTATCAGGCGAATCGGGCCCGTATCAGTTCTCCCACCGGTGTCCGCCCGCCCGTCCGTCTCTATCACCGTCAATTCGGTTCCCATCAGGATTAGCGCTCACATGAAGTAGTAAAGCTTGATGGTCGGAGATTTGATAGTGCCTTTCTAAGCTCATGCCGAATGTGGGCAGACTCAGCCCTCTTTAATAAGAAAAACCTTAGAATAATAACGTATAGAAGGTAAGTTCGTGCACAAAAAGTGAAGCATTTCAATTGGAGCCTAATGGACCTTACGCCGGAACCGTTCCGTAATGTACAAGGTCACTGTACTGCACGTACGTACGCAACTCTTAAATAATAAATAGTTAATTATGACGGTTTGTGCATTCAAATAGCGTCAGAACACATTTGGAAAACTTAAAAAGGTTTTTAACATTACTTTTAAAATTATTTCGACGATTTATGTTAATAAAAACAAAATTTGATTTCATAATTTGTGTAGTGGCGTACGTGTGTAATCGTCTGCGCGCATCTAGTATTTTTACATTCATGTTTCGAATGTTCGAAGTATTGGCACTATCCTTCTATACGTTATTATTCTGAGAGAAAACCTTTTTAATAACGATGACTTGTTGTCCGTAAAACACCTTAATACTCCCCGTAATTATGAACGTCGAAGTGTTCGAAATGTTGAGGAAATAAAAACCGAATCAGAACACGATAAAATCCGTAAAAATAGCTTTATTTCATAAATAAATAATTCACGTTATTATACTATAAATACGCATTAGAATGCCACCCTATTTCACAGAACGGCTCCGTTATGATAACGTTGACAGCTTATTGGTAGTAGCAATGAATTTTTATTATAGCCGGACACAATTATTCGCTACTGGATTTATTTACGGCAACATTATTCTACATAATGTTGATTTTACTAAGGGTATTTAGTTTGTTTGCCCTGATTCGCAAGGATAAGTTTTATTATTATTCATAGGTTGACCTCAAAACGATTAGAATGGGCTTAGGAGATTGACGACGATTATATTAATTTGATATCTTTTATAAATGTCCTTGTATTGTAGACGTCATCATTTTTTTTTTATAAAGACATCCTGCAATAACGAAATAATGGGAGAGAGTATCCCCTCAGGGTATTCCGTCGTGCCGACCACTGACGACAAGTCACCCTGCTCCGATGGTCGGCCCAACGACGAAGGCAACGTGGGTACGGGTGGGTTATGATCCCGCGCGCCGTGCTTTCGTCGCCCCGAACGGAATGGACCGCGTGTGCGCCTACCACATCCCACCCTTATAAAAAAAAAAGGTATAAGGTTTTATTTTGAGTTTTTGTTCTTTTGTGTAGATGTTATCTGCGTCTAATAATTCCTTGGTTCTCTTTTACAACTCCCACGAGTAAGAAAGGGGATTAAGTATTTTTCTCAGTCACCACACGGATAAGATAACTAATGTATCTTTATATATATAAAAGATTTCTGTTTGTGTGTTTGTAATTGAACTCCTAAACGTCTGGACCGATTTTGATGATTTTTGCGAATGTATTACAGAATGTGGAATTTTCCGTGTGGTGACGGAGTAAGAATACAATTCACCACCCCCTATCTTACCCGTGGGTGATCGTACGAGACGACTAAGGGATATAAAACGCATATAACTTCTCTTTGCGAGAGAAGGAAAACTCGAAATTAAACCCTATACCAACACGTCTGACCAGCGTGGTATAGTAGGTCAATTACCCTTCCATTATGGAGGAGGCCCGAGCCCAATAGTGGGACGTATATGGGCTGAGATGAGATGAGATGATTACAGAATGTATTACATTAATAATTGAAACCAGTAGGTGGCAATGCGATCGATTTCAAGTAGAATTCCTGTAAATATTTTTTTTAGATTTGAACAGAACAACGTCTCGGTCAGCTAGTAATAAACTATATGATCGATAACCAACAAAAGTACGGTAACTTAAGTTTGTTAGTAATACAATTTACAAACAATAAAAGCTGAAAGACTTTTAGGATTTCGTAAATGGGTTAGCGATTTAGTCATGTGTCAGAAAGCGTTATAGATAAGTGTCCATAGGTTTTATAGTAATTCAGTTTCCTCTCAAAGCATTTCACACTAGTTTAATTTTTTTTAAATGATTATTGCATTTTTATTTAGTCATGTGTCAGAAAGCGTTATAGATAAATGTCCATGGGTTTTATAGTACATAGTTCAGTTTCCCCTCAAAGCATTTCACACTAGTTTAATTAATAATTATTGCATTTTTAAAATTTTCATTTATTCTGTTATGTTCGTGTATTTTTCTATGCGAAGCACATTTCTTTGGCTTGTTAGTATTAATGATTCAGCAATTTAATGTGGTAAAAGACAACATAGAGACTCATCATTTCAGCTCATATTCGTCCCACTAGACGTATAGAAGAAAAACTATAAAAAAATAACTAAAAGAACCTAGAATGCAATTAGCTCCATTAATGAAATTTAGCTTTAGCGGTAATATTTCTGTGTAAGGCATACCGAACAGTTAGCACCGAAGCCTTAACAGTACTTGCAGGTGTACTCCCGCTCGACTTGGAGATACAAAAGCGTGCGTCCATGTATTATTCCACTAGGTAAAACATGACTAACAATTTTCTTTTACAACGCGATCGTAATAAAATTACTAGACTTTTTGCGCCGCAGTCCGTCGTTAACGATAAGCTCCTGACCGAATGGCAGGAAAGATGGGATTCGTCAACAAAGGGTCGCCATCTATATCTATTCTTTCCATCTGTTCGTGAACGTCTGGAGAAAACTTGGCTAGAGGTTTACCACTATGTAGCCCAATTCCTCACAGGCCATGGGAATTTTAGAAGTAAATTATTCTATTTTAAACTAGTAGATTCACCATTTTGTCAATGTTCGATCTCAAACTCCGATTTTGAATAAACAGCTCATCACATTCTTTGGGAGTGCATTCTCTGGCGCAAAGAGCGGGACTTGCTGTTAGACAATATGCATGCCATGTCTGGGGTAATATACTATTCGGCTCTTGTAGCAACTCGAGAAAATTTACGTGCATTTAGGCGCTTTTACTATACCTACTATTGCAACCAAACCTAAAGCTCACAAATAGGTCCATTAAGCTCTATCCAATCCGTGGTGCTGTACCGCTGCGTTTCACGTAGTTCTACAAATTCTTATTTACTGGCTTATTAGCCAACTTTGCTTCATGTCTCCCGCTTTGCATAGGAGGGAAGTGGAATCTTTTCAACTCCTCCTGTTTTTTCATTTCTATTTAAATTTGTTGCGGGTCCCAAGACAATTAAAAGCGATTCCCGGGACTTCCTGAGGGCCAAACCTCAGTGTCTTATACGGCGACCATTGTGGATTCTGGCTTCCAGGAATTACAGTGGTGGGAATGTGTGGTGGTATCAGTCCCATATAAAAAAAATAGCTCCATTAATATAGAATTTATTACCTAAATAACTAAACCAGCAATTTATACAATTTGATAAATATGTGTTCGCCGCGAGGGGATCAACGGATATTTTTAATCATTTCATCATCATCATTGTAACCCGGGTCGACGTAATCGATCTCAGTATGTGATTGTTTTGGCGTTATAGATATTGTAGTATGTATCAATCCCACGATAATCTATACCAATAAATAAAATTGGAGTGTCTGTTTGTAATGTCAAAATAATAGGCTTTTTTCATGCTCACACGGTTATTTGGACGACATCTATGCCTAAAATAGCAATTAAAAAATTTTTGTCTGTCTGTCTGTCTGTTTGTTCTGGGTAATCTTCAAAACGGCTGGACCGATTTCAAAAATTCTTTCACCAATGGAAAGATATAATATCAGGGCGTAAACTAAGCTATATTTTATCCCGGTATTCCCACGGGAACGGGATGTACGCGGGTAAAACGACTATACCTATAACCGAAGCGAAGCGAGGGCGGGTTGCTAGTTTTAATACTAAAATCATCATTTTAGCACATATACGTCCCACTGTTAGGCTCGAGCCTCCTCCAATAGGAAGGCAATTGACCTTACTATATCATGCTAGTCAGACAGGTTGTTATAGG
Source organism: Lymantria dispar (assembly GCA_032191425.1). Classification (NCBI taxonomy): domain Eukaryota; kingdom Metazoa; phylum Arthropoda; class Insecta; order Lepidoptera; family Erebidae; genus Lymantria; species Lymantria dispar. Next base: position 7,960,515 of record CM063468.1, on the reverse strand, counting down.
GTTTTATTTCGAGTTTCCCTTCTCTTGCATAGACATATATGCGTATTATATCCTTTAGTCCTCTATTATGACATCCACGGCCAAGATAGGGAGTGGTGAATTGTATTCTTACTCCGTTACCATATGGAATATATTTTGAATCAAAACATTAATTTTAAAATCTTCAATTTTTGTCGTCGTTAAAGAGAAAATCATTTTCGCAATGGCGTTCCAAATATTAAAAAGAAAGCGGTGATATGAAAGACATTTTAAAACGTATTTGATAAAAATGATCGTTTCGTTTATCTAATGAATTCAATAATACTGCCATTTTATTTGGAAATATTATCACATTGTAAATAAAATTATTGTACGGATTTTATTGCGTTTATATTTAATTTTTGATTGCCCAACGTTTCGAACAATTTACAATGTAGCCGCGTTCCGATCCGGTGGTAGTGTATTAGATTTGTTAGGTTTAAATTAATTAATTAACATAATAATTAGTACGAATTTAATGTTTAATAATTACCACCCGAAAACAATAAATATATATATATTTTTAATCTTTATTTATGTTTTTTTTTCATATAGAATAATTTTCTCTCTCTTTTTTCTCTCTGTACTGGCTATAAATTTGTAGCAAAATGTGGGTCAAAATTTAATAACTAATTCTGTAGCGGGTAGATAAAAATCTCTAAAATAACGAAGACTTGTTGAACGTGAGACATCTTAGTTCCCCGTGACTATAAACGCTGTAAAGTGTTCAAAACGCGCAATCGAAAATCAATATTATTATACTCGACTGTATGTTTTCAGCAATAATTTCTCCCACGCACGTGCAGGTTTCGCAATGAACTACCTGCTGCGAAGTTTCCCGAGCGCTATAATATGTCTCTTTTTAAACTGGATTAAAAAATACTTTTTCACGATAGGCAATAGCTTGCCATTGCTAAGATTGCCTTCGTCGTTAGGCTGGCCACAGGTGCCGAGTTCCTTGTCCTCAGTGGTCGGCCCGACAGAATACTCCCCCCCTCTCTTTTCGACGTCCCTTTCCCGGGACGTCGGTCGCCGTCGCGCGGCAGCCTCTCTGCGGGTGACGGACTAAAATCCTCGGTCTGGTCACCCGCGGCCTCGACTAGGGATGACCAGCCGCAGGCTTAACATCAACCCTAAGGAGGGCCAAGTTAACGATGGTATTCCCAAGAGCGAATATAATTGTTGACTAGAGGACTTCAGATAGCATTGACCCAAGTCGATCTCTCAATCGTCTCTTTCGACACCCACGAACAATGCAAGGGTTGATAATAATCCGTTACCGCCAACGCACAGGGCAAAAAAAAAAACTAAATAAATAAGCTTTATAAATACAAAGATAATTCTAGAAGGTTAGATAAAACTAAAATTAGAACGTTGGAGTATATTACGGGTTTGTTATTATCTAATATTCAACGCTATCATTCCAAAGGGTGTGTTCGACCCTGACACGCAAGGCCCCCGTAATTCTAAAGCGTTTCAACATCGATGGTATACTTACTATAATTGTTATTTATTTTATTACTTTCGCAACGTTTAAACGGATGCGAGACGTTGGTTTTTAATTAATACCTTTGCCGTGTGGTAAATAAGTAAGAATACTCCACCACTCCCTACCGCACCCGTGAATGTCGTAAAAGACGACTGTGGGGTGTAATATGCACATAACATCTGCGCAAGAGAAGAAAAACTCGAAATGAAATCTTATGCCAACATGTGTGATCAGCATGGTGTCGTAAGTCAAATTCCCTCCCATCGTGGAGGAGGCCCAAGCCCAATAGTGGGACGGCTGCGATGATGAGGATGAAGACAATTCATTACCTATATTCTAATATGTGAGTGTTGTTTTCTATGTGAATACGGACTAAAAATACAATTAACCGCTCTTTCTCTTGCCCGTGGATATCGTAAAAGACGATTAAGGGATATAATATGCAGATAAAATCTATGAAAAAGAAGGAAAACTCGACATAAAACCCTATACCAACACGTCTGACCAGCGTGGTATAGTAGTAGGTCAAGTTCCCTCCCAATATGGAGAAGGCTCCAGCCCAGCAGTTAAAAGTATATGAACTGTGATGATGATTATGATAAAACCAAATAAGTTTACCTATATATAAGTATTTAGTGGTAGGACTACACTGTTAACAGTTGTATGTCTACAGCCGCGGGCCGGTCCGTCCGAGGTAGTACCGCACTGAGCAGAAAGTCGACATCTGAGTAGTAGCAATTTGTTACTGCGCTTCGTTCGGTGAGTGAGAGAGCCGCCAGCCCAACTTTATGAAGGTGTTTGTGTTAAGGATTGGATGATACCTTTAGTTTCACCAACCCCATGGCACGCATTCACACTCCCTTCATTTTCGTCACGGTAGATAGTGGCCTAACGAGTGATGGCTGCTCTAGGAGTTAATGATAATGATGAATGATCGGGTGCTGCTTGTGGGATCTGGTCCGACCATATTTTCCTTTCTTTTTTATTTGAACTAAATTAAAAATAAAGTTATATCCTATCTCGAAAGGCATCACTGGAGCTAAGACTATATTTTGTATACGTGTAAATTTATTCAAAAGAGGGGAAAAAATTACAGCCCGCTAAGTTTCTTGCCGGATCTTCTCAGCTTGTAGCCGCGTTCCGGTCCGGTGGTAGATATTGTATTGTGTTCAAACGATGTATAAATTTGACAATATGTAAGTGCCCTTAAGGGGCCTATGCAGAATAAATGCTTGATTAATTTAACAAAAGTCCATGAGCGGTAGCAACGCTTACCATCAGGTGTGCTGTTTGCTCGTTTGCCACCGTTTGTATTAAAAAAAATAGCATATCATATTGAAAATTCACAGGAAGCGAATAAAAGCTTAAGTTATCCTGTGCTTCAGACCAAAACGTATTGTTATTTCACGGTCGAAACGTCTACAGGACGATGGTAATAACATACTCGGTTCCTTATTAAGGGACGAGAGAATATTTCGTTTATTAACAAACCCTAAATACTAGGGCGTAAGTAATTTATATAAAGATAGTCTCATCGAAGAAACGAAGAAGAAAACCTGCAATTATAACATTTTATTGAAAATCTTTGGTGTTATTTTTAGGAGTTAATCAAAAATCCTTGATTTCGATGGTCTTCTAGGCAGGGTCTCATTTTCACTAGGCGAGGCCGCGGGTGACGTGACCGGGGAATTAGTCCGTCACCCGCCGAGAGACCGACCGTGTGAGGAAAGACCGACGTCCTCCCCGAGGAGGGGACCTCGGTCGATGGGAGGGTACCTCTCAAGAGGGTATTCCGTTGGGCCGACCACTGACGTCAAGTTACCTTGCCCCGATGGTCGGCCCAACGACGAAGGCGACGTGTTACGGGTGGGTAACGGGTGTGCGTGCTTACGCCTCTCTGTCGTCCCGGACGGAGTGGTGCGAGGAGTGCGCCGACCGTAAAAAAAAGGGTCTCATTTCCATTCTAAACTAAAATAACTACAACTAATACCGTATGGTAACGAAATAAGGATACAATTTACCAATACCTCTCTTGCCCCTAGATATCGTGAAAACGACTAATAGATATAGTAAACATATAACATTTATGCAAGAAAAGGAAAACTAGAAATAAAACCCTATGTCAACACACTTGACTAGCGTGGTATAGTAGGTCAAATTCCCGTTCATAAAGGAGGAAGCCTGAGCCCAACAGTTGGATATATATGGCACAATGATGAGACAGAATTGATTTTTATCCCAGATATTCGGACCCAACAAGACGACATGTAGCATCAAAGCCTACCATATTTTTATTTATTTATTTATTTAAGACAACACCCTGCACTAAGGCAATAATCTTTGTATTGCGGGGGACTTTACAAACATATAATTAACGGACACAAATTACATCCAGACTCGGAACAACAATTTGTGGATCGCACAAAGTGTTGTCCTGCGTGGGATTCGAACCCCCGACACTGGTGCTGTAGGTCGCTATCTTAACCACTACGCCATCTGTGCAGTATTATTTCTCCATTACCATTTAGATACCAAAATTCTAGTCCACAGGAGGAAGGAGAATTCTACCACACTAGTCAGACGGCTTAATACTACTACATACATAACTATTTCTACTTACATATCATAATCATCATCATTTCAGCTTTTTTTTTTTTTTGGTGTGGGCTGCGGTCGGCGCGCCTCCGCACTACTCCGTCCGGGGCGACAGAGGGGCTTAAGCACGCAACACCCGGCACCCACCCGAACACCACGTCGCCTTCGTCGTTGGGCCAACCACTGGAGCAGGGTTACTTGTCATCAGTGGTCGGCCCGACGGAATACCCCCTACCCGGGGCACCCTCCCATCGACCGACGTCTCCCCCTTGGGGAGGACGTCGGTCTTTCCTCACGCGGTCGGCCTCTCGGCGGGTGACGGACTAATCTCCGGTCACGTCACCCGCGGCTGCGGCTAGGGCGGCATGGCACGCAGGTAATCCCGCCTGCGCCGCCCCAGTCGCCGGCGGCGGGTCGCATCATCGAGGCTAATCATCATTTCAGCTAACATAAGTCCCACTATTATGTTTCGGCCTCCTCCACAATGGAAAGGAAATTAACCTAGTTTACTGCGCTGATCGATGTATTGGCATAGGGTTTTATGTCGGGAGAGGGTACTCCCTCGGGGTAGTCTGTCGGGCCGACCACTGAAATCAAGGAACTCTGCACCAGTGGTCGACCCAACGATGAAGGAGACCTACTATCGGGAGAGTTACGGGGCCGCGCCGTCTCTCTGTCGTCCCGGATCTAGCCGGGCGGCAGGTGCGCTAACCGTAGCCTACCCTACAAAAAATGAAAAAGGATTTTATGTCGAGGTTTCCTTTTCTTTCATAGATAGCCTATTCCTTAATCATCTTTTACGACAGCCATGGGCAAGAGACAGGGTGGTGGATTCTATTTAAGAATAGAATCCACCACCCACACCTCCGTTATCACACTGAAAAACATATATATGACGGCGTCAGCGATGGCTGAGCGATAGAGTCTGCGTTTTCACCGCTCAGTGGTACTGGCTCCATTTTTATGATAGCAGACAAATTAAACGTCAAAGTCCAATTAAATAAACTGACTTATATTCTTACACTGATTTAAATTTAAAATCACAATGTGGCTAACTGACAGTTTCGCTTTGGAGAAGTGTCTTGGTTGACTTGCCGACTACGAATGAATATCACACAAACCCCACTCTCCAATACGACTCTGTCCGCGTGCCGGCATTACAATATAGTATCTAGTGGCGCCGCTGTGTTTGCCAGTCATGGATAGTACTACATCTATACCAATAAATAAAATTGGAGTGTCTGTTTGTAATGTCAAAATAATGGGTTTTTTTCATGCTCACAGGGTTATTTGCACGACACCTATGCCTAAAATACAGATTAAAAATTTTTTTGTCTGTCTGTTTGTTCCGCGTAATCTTCAAAACGGCTAGACCGATTTCAAAAATTCTTTCACCAATGGAAAGCTATAATATCAGGGCGTAAACTAGGCTATATTTTATCCCGGTATTCCCACGGGAACGGGCACTACGCAGGAAAGACGACTGAAACCGAAGCGAAGCGAGGGCGGGTTGCTAGTTAGTAATAAATTGTTCAATTGACTAAACGATATTGTATTCCACGACATATAGATAGACATTAGGCAGAATAAGTAAATTTGCCAGAGCACAAAACTGTTTCTTGTAGATTTACCGTGTAGGTACCTATTCCAGATCTTTTGTTCACTTTCGCTTAAAACGAAATATACATATTACATAAGCATAGCCCTTTTATTTAACCCAATTTACTGGTAGATTAGACCTGCGCCGGTAGCGAGACTTCACGTCTAGACTTTTCAGCCGTGTGATAAATGCTTTTATAAAAGAACTTAGTACGTACGATATATTTAGCATCGGCAACTAGCGATTTCATGATCGATTATGTCTGCGTTTTGAGATTTGCTGCATTCGATTTTATATATTCCGTCTTGGCCGTAGTGTCGTAAAAAAAATGACTAAGGGACTGATATGCTGATGTAGTAAAAATTACCAATATGCTATGCAAGAGATGGAAAACTTGACATAAAACGCTATACTAACATGTCTCCGTCGGGCCGACCACTGACGACAAGTCACCCTGCTCCAGTGGTCAGCCCATCAACGAGGTGACGTGGGTATGGGTGGGTTATGGGCCCGCGCGCCGTCCTTTCGTCACCCCGGACGGAATGGACCGCGCGTGCGCTTACCATATCCCACCCATAAAAAAAAAAACTAACATGTCTGATCAGCGCTGTATAATAAGTCAATTTCCCTTCCATTATAGAGGAAGCCTGAGCCCAACAGTGGGCTTTATGTGGGATAAGATGATGAAATTATCCGTGTGGTGACGTAGTAAGAATACAATTCACCACCCCCTTACTTGCCTCAGGGTGTCGTAAAAGACGACTAAGGGTATATATCTGGCATATATCCTATATGCATATAGAGTCTATACAAGAGAAGGAAAACGTGAAATAAAACCCTATACCAACCCGTCTGACAAACGTGGTATAGCAGGTCAATTTCCCTTCCATTGCTGTGGAGGCTTGAGTCCAACAGTGGGATTTATGTGGGCTAAGATGAGATGATGATGACTTAGAACATTTCGTCATCTGTGTAATGAGGAATATTAAAGGGAAAGGAGGAACGTTTGAAAGCATTTGTCTACTGAAAATCGTAAATCGTATCGCATGTGGGCTTTATCTTTCATAAATATGCCACGTATCCTCGCGAATGTATGCTCGTTTATCGTGTTCTGTTTGGAATTTGAAGAGCTTTGCCCTTCAAAACGATCATTATGAGAAAGAAGACTTGAGAAAACGTGAGCGCACATTATGAAAAAGTTTTTATCGTAATGATTTCTGATGTTTACGCGAACATTGAAATAAAACTTTTTTTTGAAGTTATACTTCTTTAGGCGCGTTATGAAAAAATGATGAGAGTGAAATTTTAATTATGTGACACAAAATTAACAGTATAAAGTTGTCTGCTTAACCGCTCATTAAGTCTCGAAAAAAAAGCTACCAACAAAATAGAAATTGAACCTCGATATTAGTCGCGCATGTTGGTACGCTCGTCACCTCTGATCACTGTTTTTGTTTCTTTTTTCTTTTTTTTTTTGAAGTTATACTTCTTTAGGCGCGTTATGAAAAAATGATATGAGTGAAATTTTAATTATGTGACACAAAATTAACAGTATGAAGTTGTCTGCTTAACCGCTCATTAAGTCTCGAAAAAAAGCTACCAACAAAATAGAAATTGAACCTCGATATTAGTCGCGCATGTTGGTACGCTCGTCACCTCTGATCACTGTTTTTTTTTCTTTTTTTTTATTTTTTTATTACTATTTTTTTTCTTTTTTTATTTTTTTTTATTATTATTATTTTTTTCTTGTTTTTTATATATTTTTTTATTTTTTTTTTCTTTTTTTTTATTTTTTTTCTTTTTTTTTATTTTTTTTTTCTTTTTTTTTATTTTTGAAGTTATACTTCTTTAGGCGCGTTATGAAAAAATGATGAGAGTGAAATTTTAATTATGTGACACAAAATTAACAGTATGAAGTTGTCTGCTTAACCGCTCATTAAGTCTCGAAAAAAAAGCTACCAACAAAATAGAAATTGAACCTCGATATTAGTCGCGCATGTTGGTATGCTCGTCACCTCTGATCACTGTTTTTTTTTCTTTTTTTTCTTTATTTTTGTTTTTTTTCTTTTTTTTCTTTTTTTATATTTTTTTTGTTTTTTTTTCTTTATTTTTTATTATTTTTTCTTTTTTTTTATTTTTTTTAATTTTTTTTTTAATTTTTTTCTTTTTTGTTATTATTTTTTTTTTCATTTTTTTTTCTTTCTTTTTATTTATTTTTTTTTTTTATTATTTTTTTCTTTTTTTTATTTTTTTTTATTTTTTTTCTTTATTTTTTATTCTTTTTTTTTATTTTCTTTTTTTTTATTTTTTTTATTTTTTTCGTTTTTTATTTTTTTTATTTTTTTTTCTTTTTTTATTTTTTTTTTCATTTTTTTTTTATTTAGATTATTCTCTAAATTTGGTTTTTAATAATTATATATATATATATATATTTTAATGATGCCAAAGAAGTATAACTTCTCACGCGCGTACATAAGTACACGCACCCATTTTTTTTAAGTTAAATCACGTTTGTATTTGATATTTAATTGACAGATATTTTGGACACTTTTTAGCGTTCATGGTCACGGAATGACTAAGTTGTTTTATGTCCAACAACCCATGGTTTATGTTTTATCAATTTCGGCGAAGTGAGGCATGTGATCACGAGTGACGGCGAGTGAAGACAAATTAGTTGTGTTGGCGCTTGGATTCATTTGGCCAACTAGGCGGGCAACGGCGTGCGTTGGGCAACCAAGGCCAGACAAATCGGGTATACACACATTGGCGTTGGCCATCGCTCGGCAACACTCAGCCAATATCTGTACGGGGCATAACAGAAAATAACATCTTTGAAACTTAATCAAACGTTTAAAACAACTAACATGAAATTTAAAGTTACGTTGAGCCCTGTAGCTAAAGCTTAAAATTCCGTACGAAGGAAATGTGTGTTACACATGTTTGTTTTACGTTTTTAATTATGATAGGACAAGCACAGGAGAGATGTTAGCTCAAGTGATGAGTACCCGAAAGGGTAACCATTGGTGGCCACGGAAATCTTCACGAAAATTTCAAGATGGTGATGCCCTATTCGCTACAAAACCTTCTCATGTCCCATCATACGTCTGTACTACGTCAAATGTTCACTTCTTAACTTTTATGTCACTCTTATAGATTTATTATTTTTATCTAATAGATAACAGACTATTATTACAACCTGTGTGCCTACTCTTAAAATCAATTTTAATTTCGTATTCGATGCAATTCCAATCTCACCAAACTTATATCAGGTACTCTTAAAACAAAATCGAGAATAAATTCTTTGCATTTGACGTTGTTATTTTCAATAAATGTGGCGTATTTTATTACTTTAAATTAATAACGTTACCAAACTCGATCACTACAAAGACGATTTCTTGAAATTGTGCAATATTAACGATTTTAAACAACGTCAAAATCACGTCGAGAGTAGCAAATATTTGACTTAATCGACGAGAGTCGAATACATTAAAAAAAAATCCACCGAATTTGATTCCAATTGTACGCTAGTGTCGCCTTCAATAGTACCACATTACTCAAATTCGAGCTGCGATTGGATTTAGGATTGGAATTGAGATTCAAGAGTGTGCGACAGAGTTATTGCTATACAAAGCCGAATTTAGTCTATGGTCCCTTTCCAAGGATCGATGTACAATATTTATCGTCGGTTACAGTATATTTAGTTAGACAAAGTTCAATTTTAATATTCATTTTGCCATACATCACAAAATCTAATATAAATATAAGGAAGGCAAATTTTAAGCGCAAATCAAACATTGGAGTTCCTTTATCGAATTCTGTTATAGGAATATTGTTTATTGCTTTCGGAGTACGTATTTTATTGAATAAATTGTATTTGAAAGGTAAGATACGTCATTCTATGTTAACATATATTTTTATCTATTGTAAGGACGTTTCAGCTCATATATGTATGTTTTTTTTTTCTATGGTTTTGCTATGCTCAGCGCATTGGGCCGACCACTGATGACAAGTAACCCTTTTTTTTTTTTTCGCTGTGGAAATGCAATTTACGCACTATCCCCGCCGGTGTCAGACGAGGGGGAGTGTGGGACTCACCGGCTATACTTCCGGAATACCCACAAAAACCACAGCGGTCCCTTCCGCGCTTTTACGGGGTGCTGGAAAGGTCGTCTTATAATATTCGATCCCCGACACCCCTACGATGACAAGTAACCCTGCTCCATTGGTCGGCCAAACGACGAAGGCGACGTGGTGTTCGGGTGAGTTGCGGGTGTTGCGTGCCTAAGTCCCTCTGTCGCTCCGGACGGAGTGGTGCGGAGGCACGCCGATCGCAGCCCACCCCAAAAAAAAAATGGTCAGCGCATACGCCGTCCATTACGTCCGGGGCGACGAAAGGATGGCGCGCGGGCCCATAACCCGCTCGTAGCCACGTCGCCTTTGTCGTTGGACGACCACCAGTGCAGAGTTCCTTGTCCTTAAGTGGTCGGCCCGACGGAATACCCTTTCGGGTACCCTCAACTCTCGACGTCCCTGTCCTGGGGCGTTAGTCGCCGTCGCGCGGTTAGCCTCTCTGTGGGTGATGGACTAAAGTCCTCGGTCCGATCACCCGCGGCCTCGGCTAGGGTGTCTTAATGCTGGGCTCGAGTCTCCTCTACAATGGGAGAGAAATAAACTTACTATTTCGTGCTGGTCAGATATGTTAGTATAGGGTTTTAGAGTTTGCCTTCTCTTGCACAGATGTTATATGCATATTACCCTTAGTCGCAACCCTTATACCCTTAGTCGTCTTTTACGACTTCCACGGGTAAGATAGAGTGGTGAATTGTGTTCTTAGTCCATCAACGCAGGTAAATCTACTGTGAAAAAAAAAACGGATAAATTATGGTCTTTTTCTTCTTATTTAATGGCAATGAGCTACAATAATATGAGCTATTGGTGCCAGTGTCGAGTTATTATATTGTTTATTCATGTCTTTAGTCTTTGTCTTTCAGTCAGTCGTTAGCATGGTTTGGTGCTGATATTCAAGTCATGCCTTCTCTGGGAATTTTGGCAGGATGTCAAAATGCACGCAATTCACTATTAAATCGTATTCACTATATATCAGAATTTTATCTGCATTAGATATATTACATAAAATATCAGCAAAATTATTCAATATAACACTTCAAATCTTAGAATAATAACGTATAGAAGGTAAGTTCGCGCTCAAAAAGTGAAGCATTTCAATTGGAGCCTAATGGAGCTTACGCCGGAACGGTTCGGTAATGTACAAGTCATGGTACTTACGTACGTACGCAACTCTTAAAAAATAAATAGATAATTATGATGGTTTGTGCATTCAAATGGTGTTATAACACATTTGAAAAACTTAAAAAGGTTTTAAATAAGGCTCGACCGAGATTCTCGGTCATGACCGAGATTGTAATTTTGTTCGGATCGATACAAATTTTACTGTGCAGCGCAAAGGCGACTGGTGTAAGTGCGTGAGAGAGCTGAATTGTGAATCAGATTCTCGTGATACGACATGGGGATTTTCAACTAACTCGTCAAACATGGCTGCAACAAATCAATCCAACTTATGGGCAGCTCATGATTCGATAGAGTTGAGCCCATGACCAATGACGAATACAGTTCAAGCTCTGTAATCGAAATAGCGCAGAGATAGAAAGCTTCCTTAGAGAGCCAAGACTGCAAATGCTAATATTTTTGAGTATTTGTTTTCGTCACTTTATAAGGTGCTTAATCCTGCGGCAAATGAGTTTTTATCTGCGCCGCCTACTCGCTAGTAGCTAGCTGCTACGCTAGCAAGTGAACAACTGTTTAGCAAAGCTGGACAATTATATGACGAGAAGCGACACGCTTTGAAGGGGAGAACATGGCGAAAAATTGCTTTTTTATGTTATAATATCCATCCATCCATCAGCCTACAGACGTCCACTGTTGGACATAGGCCTCCCCATGAGACAGACTCACATTCCCAACTAGAACCGGTACAGGAATGACATGGGCATTAGACATGACTTTCATCTTGTCTATGTTCATTTGTAGACCCACTAGTTGAGATACCCTGCTGAGGTCATTAAGCATAGTACCAAGGGTTCCATGGATTCAGCCATGACTACGATATCGTCAGCAAATCGAAGGTGAGTGACGTATTCGCCGTTGATGTTGATGTCGAGTCCGGTCTAGTCCAAGAGCTTGAAGACAACTTCCAGCGCAGTGGTGAACAGTTTCGGAGAAATGACGTCTCCCTGTCATACACCTTTCTGCAACTGGATCGGTTTCATACTCTTATTCTGAATGCGGACTGACATAGTGGCGTTTCTATACAAACACTTCAGCACTTCGATGTATCGATAGTCAATTTGGCACCGCTGAAGGGACTGCAGCACTGCCCAAGTTTCGACAGAATTAAAGACTTTCTCATAGTCCACAAACGCTAGACACAGAGGCCGAGTATACTCCTCGGTCTTCTGTATAATGGGCGTAGCGTGTGGATGTGGTCTATGGTACTATAACCTCTTCGGAAGCCGGCTTGTTCGGGCTGGAAGTCGTCGAGCTTGCACGCGAGTCGGTTCGTAATGACTCTTGAGAACAATTTGTAGACGTGGCTTAAGAGTGAGATGGCTCTGTAATTCCTTAAGAGCGTTTTATCGCCCTTCTTGAAAAACAGCACCACCACACTCCTGGTCCATGACTCTGGAACGTCGCCCCCGAGAATGACAGAATTAAACAACTTCTGTAGGGCTTTTACAACTGGCCTGCTGCCTACCCTCAGGAGTTCTGTGGTAATTCCGTCATCTCCCGGTACTTTCTCGTTCTTTAATTGTTTCAGAGCCATTCTGATCTCGTACAAGCTGGCGTCCGGGATTTCCTCGGTGCAGTGCCGAGTTAGCTTGGATCTGTGATCTTGGACCAAGCCGGCAACAGGGTTCTGGGATGATCTATACAACTGCCCATAAAGCCTTTCGACCTCTCCCAAGGTCTCACCCTGGGATGAAATAACAATGCCGTCATCGGTCTTCAACTTGGTTATTTGGCTGTGCCCGATAGACAAATCACGTGCGAATACTTTAGAGCCACGGTTCCGGTCTATTGCCTCTTCAATACGCTGCGTTATATACGTATGATATAATATAATGTTATTTAACTTTCATTATTAAAACAGTTAATTTTGTTAAACAATTAGTAGTTTATTAAAAAATTAACAGTATTATAATTTTTTTTTTCACGTTTTGTCTATTCTCGGTCTCGGCTCTCGGTCTCGGCCGAGATATTATTTTATTCTCGGTCTCGGTCTCGGCCGAGAACGAAAAACCCATCTCGGTCGAGCCTTAGTTTTAAACATTACTTTTAAAAGTATTTCGACGATTTATGTTAATAAAAACAAAATTTGCTTTCATAATTTGTATAGTGGTGTGCGTGTGTACGTGTGTAATCGTATGCGCGTCATTAGTGTTTTTAGATTCAAGTTTCGAACCTTCGAAGTATTGACACTATCCTTCTATACGTTATTATTCTAGGTTCAAAATACTAATAAAATGAAAAAAAATATATATATATAAAAGCGCTACGTGACATTTTGACATTCGCGTCAAAAATCCCGATAAATTATGGTCTTACTTTAATCCATTTATGATAACCGCTCTCCAAACTGCGGCTACCGCCCTAGCGAAATGGACTAGGAACTGGAGAATCGGTATAAACCCCACCAAAAGCCAGGCGATCATATTCCATAAGGGGATAGATCGCCGCTACCCAATGGCTGAATACCCACAGATAAAGATGTTCGACCAACCCATCCCCTGGACAAGGGAGGTCAAATATCTGGGTGTGACCTTGGACAGACGACTGACCTTCGGTCCTCACATAGGGCGAGTCCGCGCGCGCGCAGCCCTAGTGCTAGGATGGTTACACAGCTTAGTACACGCAAAGTCTAAGCTATCTCTCCGCAATAAAGTTAGATTATACACCGCTTGTATACGTCCTATCATGACGTATGCAAGTGTAGTGTTCACACAAGCGAAGCCACGCAGGCTACATCGACTACAGGCATTACAGAATAGGTTCATGCGCCGAGCGACGGGAGCACCGTGGTACATGCGCAATGTGGATCTTCACATAGATCTTGGCTTGCCGACCATCAGGCAATTCATGAAACAGTGCTCCCGCTGCTACTTCAACTCTGCCGCGACACACCCGAACCCATTAGTGGTAAGGGCGGCTTCTTACATCCCCTCTAAAATGTCCGCGATTAAACAACCGCGACTAATACTCGACGAACCCGACGACATTATTACGCTCGCCCAGACTGAGGCATACACAGCCCGCGAGGCCTTGACAAATAGTAATAAATATCCACGTTACCGCCCCCGCCGACGGGGAAGGAAGACGTGTCGCGTTAAAATCATAAACGTGGGAGTGCCCACTTTGCCAGCGACCGCCCGAGCCGAGGTCCGTACCCTACAGGGGGTGCCCTCGGGATAGGTCGCTTAACTTTAAACGGGTTGAGAGCCCTCAGCGCTCACCCACCAGTCCGGGTAAAGTTGTCACAGCCATCTGCGGCTAACAACTGAGTCACATAAAAAAAAAAAAAAAAAAAAAAATAATAATCCATTTATCCATACTTCAACTTAATGACGTTCACTATTAGATAAAGAAAAACATTTTTATCTATGGTCTGGACATTAACGAAATATTCTTGTTTTTTCTTTCCTTCTGAATATTAATAATCTAAGTACCGATTAAATTTATTCTTAAAGTGTATATATATTCGCTTCGTTTCGGTTACAGTCGCCTTACCCGCGTGGTTTCCATCCCCGTGGATATATTAGGCTAAAATATAGCCTCTCTGATATTATAGCTTTCCATTGGAGAAAGAATTTTTGAAATCGGTCCAGTAGTTTCGGTTCCTATTCAATACAAACAAAAAAAAACAAATCTTTCCTCTTTATGATGTTATAGCATAGATGTGTAGGTGTACAGCCAAGTATATACTGTACGTATATATTTATATCTTAATATTGCCAACCGTCGCAAAAAAGAGACAACCATTCTTGCTCCAGATGGATTAACAGGCGAAAGAAGTAACGAATTATACATGAGGTTACTCATCCATCACTTTTACTGGAAGACATTTGCAGAATTTATGCAGTACCTTCTCCGTTAAGAAATGTGTGCGCATTTCGAGAAATATTCAAGGTACCATTTGTTATATACAACTTTATCTGTAGAAACAAAATTGCTTGTTTGCATTTGTTCTCTTTAAAAAATATTGATACGTACTTTTTTAAGCATATACTAATGTCACATGCTGTCTTAAATCTCAAATTTATCTTATCGTCTTATCATCTTTAAACGAATAATTCTTGTATATTTCTATATAAACGAATAATTCTTGTATATTTCTATTTCTATATCTTTATATGTAAATTTCTTGTGTACATGTGTATTATCTTCCCCTAAACGGTTCCCCTAAAAATCGATCTAGCTAGGTTTTATTTATAGAAAGTGTCGTCTTGCCGGTGCCAGGTACAGGAGATCGGGTCTCAGTGTTTATTATTCTAGAGTACACCGTCCTGCCACCACTGCGATTGCGACGAGGACACGCGTAATACGCTCGAGGCCTGCGGGGCTTGGGCAGTGCAGCGCTGTGAACTCGTCGCAATCATCGGTAGGGACCTGACGCTGCCGGCTATCGCTAGGGCGATGGTCGACAGCGTCGGGAATTGGGACGCGGTCGCAGCCTTCTGCGAGACGGTGATCTCGCGGAAGGAGGCGGCGGATCGCCTGCGCGAGGAGCGCAGCCTCGATGGGGAGGTCCGCCGCCGGCGACTGGGGCGGCGTAGGCGCAACTATCTGCGCCTCATGCCGCCCTAGCCGAGGCCGCGGGTGACGTGACCGGGGATTAGTCCGTCACCCGCCGAGAGGCCGACCGCGTGAGGAAAGACCGACGTCCCCCCTCGGGGAGGAGATGGGAGGGTACCCCAATAGGGGGTATTCCGTCGGGCCGACCACGTTACGCTGCTCCAGTGGTCGGCCCAACGACGAAGGCGACGTGGTTTTCGGGTGGGTCGCGGGAGTTGCGTGCTTAAGCCCCTCTGTCGCCCCGGACGGAGTGGTGCGGAGGTGCGCCGACCGCAGCCCACCCACAAAAAAAAAAAAAAAAATAAGTGTTTATTATTCTGTTTTTTAATTTTTGATATTGTTTCATTATTGCATCATTTTTATTTTGTAGTAATATACACGGTAACATTTATGTCGTCTTATAAAAGCAGGTCAATTAAAGTATCTAGTATCTACTATTCATTCATACAATTAAAAGGTTTAAAACAATATTTAATAGAATATTTTTAATAAAAGTTATTAAAAATAATTACTAATTAAAATAGTAAGGAAACAGCATGTAGCGAGCGCATAGGTACTCAACACAGCTGATGTAGTATGTAGGTACTACGACCACTTGACCGCGGCGCCAATCGGGCATCGCAAAGATACCTGTTAAATATAGTAGGGAATTATGCTTTTTAAAATCGGTCCACGTGGACTTCGTACCTATGATTGGCGAACGGGCTCGCTACCAAGACGAGCGCGTGGAAAGGCGGAACTGCCGTGATTGTGAGCCGTTTCCTTTTTAGCGTCCATATTTGCCTTAGAATTTAATAATGTATAACTTTGTAACGCTTTGTATAAAATATTTTAAAGAATCAAAATGAATTTACCTTTTGTATACCTTCATTTAATTCTATAACGTTATACAAAATAGGGAATGTTTTATTATGACAAATAACCTGTCACCTGCGTCGTTTATCAATCTGTATCAAGGTTGCGCAAGTCATATTTTACGAGAAACACGGAGATTAAACCGTCGAAAAGCCTACGGTAATGTAGCGCAAAAACAAATAAGATAAGTAAACAACAAATGCTATCTAGAATGGGTCAGATTAAAGTTTTTACGGTACAGAGATAGGCAGCCGACAAATAGTATCTCAAATGGGGTTGATCGAAACTTTTTACGGTACAAAGTTGATAAGACTCTGTTTGTATTTTCGTATATTTGTCTGCTCCTGAATTAAATTGTGTCAGATTGTTGTTTGATTCTGGTAAATTATAGTAGATAGTCGCTTTAAACTTTAACGAACAAATAAATCATAGAATATTCTTTTTGAAGTGAAACTTCTTTGCGCGCATGAGGGTAAATTTTTTACGGATGAAACGCGTCACGAAGATGTGCAGCGTTTTTGTCGAAGAAGAGGGAGAGAGCGATTGAGACCGATTGAGAGAGAGTGAGAAAAAGTGAACATACGAAGCACAGCTATGGGGCGAGAGTAGGGAGCAAGCGAGTGAGAAAGATAGAAAGATTTTTTTATTATTATTTTATTTTTTTTATTTTTTATTATATATTTTTAATACTTATAAAAGAAGTTTCACTTCTGATATGTGTACTTAGTACTCCCGCTATTTTTTATTGCTGTTGTAGATACGAGCAAACAGCACACTTGATGGTAAGTGATATTTAAGCTCATAGCTAGGCAGCTGACTATTGTTAAGAAAGTGAGGGGAGTTTAACACATAACGGCTTCTTATACTTAATTTTTTTTTTATTGCAAGCAGTGGCAAACGAGCAAACAGTACACCAGATGGTAAGAGTTGCTGCCGCTCATGGACCTCTACAAAGCCGCTGCCTACCGTGAAGAAAGTGAAGGGAGTGTGAATGCGTGCATTGAGGCTCGGTGATACCAAAGGCACCACCAAAACCCTCCACACGCAAACACCCTCAGAAAGTTGGGCTTCCGGCTCTCTCCCTCACCGTATGAAGCGCAGTAACAAATTGCTACTACTCAGACGTCGATTTTCTGCGAGAGCGTGGTACTACCCCGGACGGACCGGCCCGCGGCTGTAGACAGATAACTGTCGACAGTGTGGTCCTACCACTAGGAAGTTAATGGGCTATAATAGATATAACTATCATAAAAATAACACATTAAAACACTTATGATTCGTACAAAGGTTTGTCTTACGCGATAATCGAATCCGCGACACTCCTGCGAGGTAGATATATAGATTTGCACACTCAAAGTCAACAAAAATGTGTACATAGTCATTTAAACTCAAGGATAAGAAATAAAATATAAAAGCCTTGACCTCGTACGTGAGTCATCCCTTTGAATCATAATAATATAATTATCATCATCACCATCACAGCTCATAAACGTCCCACTGTTGGGCTCGTGCCGCCTCTATAACGGGAGGATTTTTTTTTTTTTTATTAAAGGACAACACCACTAAGGAAGTTAATCCTTGTATTGCGGGGGACTTTAAAAACATATAATTAAGGGACACAAATTACATTCAGACTCAACAACAATTTGTGGATCGCACAGACTGTTATTCTGCGTGGGATTTGAACCCCTTGACACTGGCACTGTAGGTATCTTAACTACTACACCATATGAGCAGTCAAATTGACCTACTAAATTACGCTGGTTAGGGTTATATTTCGAGATTTTCTTCTCTTGCATATAATATCTATGTATGTATCTTCAAGAATCCCATTTTTTTTTTTTTTTTTAATGGGTGGGCTATGGTAAGCGCACGCGCGGTCCTGTCCGTCCGGGGCGATGAAAGAACGGCGCGCGGGTCCAAAACCCACCCGTACTCCGTCACCTCGTTGTTGGGCCGACCACCGGAGCAGATGTGACTTGTCATCAGTGGTCGGCCCGACGGAATACCCTTTCGGGTAACCTCTCACCTCTCGACGTACTGGTACGTCGGTCACCGTCGCGCGGTCAGCCTCTCTGCGGGTGACGGACAATTCCCCGGTTCGATCACCCGCGGCCTCGGCTAGGGCGGCATTAGGCGCAGATACTCGCGCCTGCGCCGCCCGAGTCGCCGGCGGCGGAACGTGTCGCCGAATAGAAGCTCTACTCGCACACGATCCGCCGCCTCCTTCCGTGAGATTACGGCCTCACAGAAGGCGGCGACCGCGTCCCAGTTCCTGACGCTGACGAGCATCTCCCTGGCGATGGTCGGCAGCGCCAGGTCGCACCGATAATTGCGATGAGTTCACGGCGATCCCCCTCCCATGCAGCACACTCCTCGAGCGTGTGCTGCGCCGTGTCCTCGTCGCAACTGCAGTGGTGGCAGGACGGTGTGCTCTCCCTCCTGACAATCTTGTGCAGGTACTTCCCGAAGCAACCGTGTCACGTCAGCACCTGTACCAGTCGGAAGGAAAGCACCCCGTGCGTCCGCTCCAACCACTCCATCAGCACCGGCCGGAGGGCCTCGACGGTCCTGACACCGTACCGAGGACTCTCCAGCCGGACTGCCCAACGGGCAATGACTTCTCGGCGGGCGTTGACCCGCCAGGCTGTGATCTCTTTGATGGAGACCATGCCGCCGCGGGCGCACGTCTCCGACACCCGCCGATAAATGTCGGCGAGCATCTCCGCCTCCAGGTCCCACGGGGGGGTTCCGGCCAGGGGGAATCCCTTAGTCGTCTTTTATGACACCCACGGGCAAGAGGGCGATGAATTATATTCTTACTCCGTCACTACCGAGAAAATAATATAACAAACAAAACAAAATAAACGTAGAGAGTTTATAAATAATCTTTAAAACAATTGAACGGTACATAAAACAAAGTTGGTAACTTTAAGATCTTTCTGAATAGAGTTCTATACAAAGGTTATCCTTTGTAAATTATACTCCTATTGAGCTTATTTATGTAGCTTTTATGTTTATTTATTGTAGTTGTTATGTAACATAGTTTTCTGTAGGCGGGCTATGTTAACTTGCACGACTGGGGCTTGAAGAAAAGGGAAACTCGACACAAGATCCTATATCAATCTGTCTGATTAGTGACAAAGTAGGTCACTTTTTATCCTATTGTAGAAGAAGTATATAAGTTCTCAGGCCAGAAAAAGAAGAAACTATAAAATAAAATATTAAGAATTTCCTTGAAGGAAATAAAAAATCATCATCATCATCGCAGCCCACATAGGTCCCACTGTTGGGCTCGGGCCTCCTCCACAATCGGAGGGAATTTGACCTACTATACCATGCTGGTCAGACATGTTGATATAGGGTTTCATTTCGAGTTTTCCTTCTCTTGCACGGATCCTGTGCATATTACATCCTTAAGTCGTCTTTTACGACACGGCCAAGATAGGGAGTGGTGAATTGTATGCCTACTCCGTTACCACACCACAACTTCAAAAATAAATAAATAATATAGTTAATATTTAAATCGGTAAAATTAGATTCAAAGCCCCCGATAAATGAACAAATAGTAGATTTTCTGGGAGCGGCCGCGATTACCTTTCAACGAAATCCGTAACCCAACACCCCTAACCTTCGATTTATATCACAAGATTGTTCGATAACCTTTTTACGTCATGGGGCTGATCGAATACTTTCGTG
The DNA here is from genome assembly GCA_032191425.1 of Lymantria dispar. NCBI lineage: Eukaryota > Metazoa > Arthropoda > Insecta > Lepidoptera > Erebidae > Lymantria > Lymantria dispar. Next base: position 7,940,392 of record CM063468.1, on the reverse strand, counting down.
ATTTACAAATGCGATGAATACGTGAACAACAAACAGGATATATTATTTTATTTAATATCATCTATATATATAAAAATTAATTGCTGTTCGTTAGTCTCGCTAAAACTCGAGAATAGCTGGACCGATTTGGCCAATTATGGTCTTAAATTACTTGTGGAAGTCCAGGGAAGGTTTATACGGTGAGAAAATATGGCAAAATTGCGAGTAAAATAATAAAAACCGCAATTTTATTTTCCCATACAAACTGTTCTTACCTGTCAAACATTTGATGTTCGTCCTGTCGCTTCGGCATGTTTGGCATAATTATACAAACTGATAAATACTGAAACAAAATAATTACGAAGAGAAGGCGGTACGAAGTTCGCCGGGTCAGCTATTTATAAAATTTATTTACTTATTTATTATATATATAAAATAAAGCCTTATATAGTGAGGACTTCAATAAATTCATATTTATAATCACAGCACAGCATCCGTGTGGTGACGGAGAAAGAATACAAGTCACTACCCCCTATCCTGCCCGTGGGTGTCGTAAAAGACGACTAAGGGATTAAATATGGATATAACATCTATGCAAGAGAAAGAAAACTCGAAATAAAACCCTATACCAGCTTATCTGATCAGCATGGTATAGTAAGGTCAATCTGTTGGGTTCGAGCCTCATACAAAATGGGAGTGTTATTTCGAGCTTTCCTTCTTTTCATAATCATCTCAGCCCATGTACGTTCCACTGGTGGGCTCAAGCCTCTTCTATTGTGGGAGGGCAATTGACCTATTACACCACGCTGGTCAGACATGATGGTATAGGGTTTCATTTAGAGTTTTTCTTCTCTTGCATCGATGTATTCTGCATATTATATCCCTTAGTCTTCTTTTACGACTCCACACGGGAGTTATTCTCACTTTATTTTATTTATTATTCTCCATAAAATAAACCATTATATATTCTTCTTTTCTTTTTATTGGTTGCGGTCGTCATGCTCCTCGCACCACTCCGTCCGGGGCGACAGAGGGGCGTAAGCACGCACACCCGCAACCCACCCACGATGCACGTCGCCTTCGTCGATGGGCCGACCACCGGAGCAGGGTTACTTGTCATCAGTGGTCGGCCCGACGGAATACCGTCTATTTGGGGTACCCTCCCATCGACCGACACCCCCCCTCAGGGAGGACGTCGGTCTTTCCTCACGCAGTCGGCCTCTCGGCGGGTGACGGACTAATTCCCCGGTCACGTCACCTGCGGCCTCGGCTAAATAAACCATTATATGGTAGGGACCTCACTAATATTCACATTCATCATTGCAGCTACTTCTCACTGCTGGGTTCGAGCCTCCTTCATCATCATCATCATTTCAGCTCATACATGTCCCACTGCTGGGCTTGAGCCTCCTCCATAATAGGAGGGAAATTGACCTTACTATACCATGCTGGTAAGACATGTTGGTATTTTTTTTTAATTTTTTTTATGGGTGGGCTATGGTACAGAGATACACACAGAGTTTCTTTCTCTTGTCTGCAATAATACTTTGGTGATGAATTGTATTCTTACTCCGTCAACACGCAGAAAATTCACTTTAACGATCGTAACGTAATCGAACCTGCGTGAGAAGTCGGTACTTACACTACTCAGTCATATATGCATTTTTCTACTTAGGCTCATGAGGAAAATTGCAAAAATGAAATTATACGCAATCAATCATACTCTCACCATCATTGAACATCCTGTCAAATCAATCAAACCGTAGACCTGTTAGAAGGTGTAGAACGTCTTTGAAAACTGGTCTTAGTAATTAAATATTAAAATAGAAATTTTATTTTAGTGTACATCTTGATTAGGCAATAAAAAAATTACGGAGGACGGAGCAAGAATACATTTCACCAGCACCTCTCTTCCCCGTATCTGTGTAAAAGATGATTAAGAGAGAATATGCGGATCACATCAATGCAAGAGCAGGCAAACTCATAGTACAGTCCTATGTCAACACGTCTGACCAACGTGGTATTAGGTCAAATTCCCTCTTATAAAGGAGGAGGGCCCGAACCCAGTGGGACATATATGTGCCGAGATGATGATGATTATTAACCCTTCTATACATGAAATTACGTTCTATTAACTTCCTAATCTTAATACGAACGGAATGAGAATACAATCCACCGCTCCCTGTCATGGCCGTGGATGTCGTAAAAGACGACTATGAGATAAAATACGCATATAGCATCTAATATCTGGTTATATATATGTCTGGTATATTTCTTTTTTGTATTTTTGACGAACATATTTAGATATATATGAATAAAAAATAAAAATTATGAAATAATGAAAAAAAAATCAAAAATTAGAAAAAGAGAATAATAAGAACACCGAGATTCTTACGCTGTTTGAATACGACTGTACAAATTCCCGACTGAGCTATATTCACTCCTTTTTTTTTGTGGTGGGTTGCGGTCGGCGCGCTGCTCGCACCACTCTGTCCGGGGCGACAGAGGGGCGTAAGCACGCACACCCGCAACCCACCCGCGATGCACGTCGCCTTCGTCGTTGGACCAACCACCGGAGCAGGGTGACTTGACGTCAGTGGTTGGCCCGACGGAATACCCCATATTTGGGGTACCCTCTCATCGAACGACGTCCCCCCCTCGGGGAGGACGTCGGTCTTTCCTCACGCGGTTGGCCTCTCAGCGGGTGACGGACTAATACTCCGGTCACGTCACCCACTGCCTCGGCTAGGGTGGCATGAGGCGCAGGTATGCGCGCCTACGTCGAGCTATATTCACTCTTGACGGCGACGGCGAAATTTGAATTCTGATTCTATTGACATTTTATGTCATTGTATTGATTAGCTAAAAACACCGGCAAAACAACATTTTCTATAAATAAAACATAGCTAGATCGATTTTTGTCCGCGAAACCTCTAGTATGCTAAATTTCATGAAAATCGTTGGAGCCGTTTCCGAGATCCTGAATATACTTATCTATATATAAATACGTGAAGCAAAAACTTTGTACCCCTTTTTACAAAAATTACGTGGATGGATGGAAGTATGAAATTTGGCACAGTTGAAGTATATAATGAGGAGAAGTGCATAAAATTGAAATTTTATATAATAATGGATTAGAAATGCATTAAATTCATTAAAAAAGGCATTACGCACACTACAACGCAATCGCTACATGCACACACACGTCTGTGTGAGTGTGTTGCGTAGCAACGCATATAGACTTTTGTTTACGGTTAAAATCTCTGGTCGAACTGAATGTCAAACAATCATAATTATGATGACAATCTACTAAAGATTTGTGCTTATATATTAGTTATTAGTGAAATACAGCTTGCTCAATTTACAATTATACCTACATAAATAAAATTAAAGAAAATTGTGTAGCAGAAAAATTAATTAAAATGAATTATGGCCGAATTTCGACCACACGCCGACCAACTAGTATATCTATATATATATATATATACAAGAATTGCTCGTTTAAAGATAAGCTTCAAGCGAAAGAAAATTTGAAATAAAATCTTATACCAACCTGTCTGATCAGCATGGTATAGTAGGTCAATTGTCCTCCTATTGTGGAGGAGGCTCGAGTCCAATAGTAAGTCGTATATGAGCTGAAATGATGATGATTAACTTCTTTCTGCGAAATTTATTGATTGAATTTATTGATTTATTGAGACTATTTGCTTCAGGAATAATTTTTTTTTTCTGGTGCCCACCAACGTCACACACCCACACGCCGTCCGCTCCGTCCGAGGTGACGAAAGGGCGCCGCGTGGCCCCATAACCCACAGTATTCTCTCTCCTTCGTCATTGGACCGACCACCGGTACCCTCCTTTTCCAACGCCCCTCCCGGAACGTCGTTCGCCCTTTCGCGGTCAACCTCTGTGCAGTTGAGGGACTATTCCCCGGTTCAGTCACCCGTGACCTCGGCTAGGACGGCATCAGGCGCAGACGGGAATAGAACTTAGGGCATCAACAATCTTTTACGTACACTGTTGAACTCTCAAGTATTAGACTTTGAATACTTTTTATGTCTTCATCGGAAGCGTCTTTATGACGGAGCTCTTCATAAAGTCGATTGAAATTACGCAATAAAAGTGATATAAGAAATTTTAAGGATAAACACGGTAGGGTGTTCGATCTTGAATTTTGAATTGAGATTTTAGTTCATCATTATTATTATCTCAGCCCATATATGTCCCAATGTTGGGCTTGGGCTTCTAATATGGGAGGGTAATTGACCTACCATGCTGGTCAGATGCTTGGTATTGGGTTTTGTTTCCAGCTTTCCTTCTTTTGCATAGATGTTATATCCATATTATTTCCCTTAGTCGTCTTTTACGACACCCATGGGCTTGCCCATGTCTCTTGAGACAGGATAGGCCATTGTATTGTTACTCCGTCACCACATTTTAGTTATCACCATTAAATATGTCATCCACAACTGTTGGATATTACGGCATTCGCATACAGTTACTGATATGAAACTATATCAGATTATTGGACAATTTCGGATAATTTCAAAAAGCTTCAGTTACTAATATTGAAATTTTAGGCAACTGTAAAAGAGAAATGCGGCGATTATCATTTTACTAGCATCGCACTGCGCTTTTACCCGCATAGTTCCCCTTCCCGTAGGAATATCGAGATAAATTTTAGCTTGTGTGATTTTCTGATATGTAAGCTATATTATTGTGAAGTTTCATTAAAATCCATTCAGTAGTTTTTGCGTGAACGGGCAACAAACATCCTCATATACTCACAAACTTTCGCGTTTATAATATTAATAGGACTATTGTAGAGGCTTATGTTTAAGCTGTCAGTTTGACTGATTGAAAGAAAACCTGTCGCGACATCTCACATGGAGTCCCAATTCGAATTTATTATTCGAAATATTTTTCGAAACTTTTAATCGGAGTATATATAATATTTTGCCGTGTGGTGACGGAGCAAGAATACAATTCACTACCCCCCCCTATTATACCCGTAGGTGTTATTAAAGACGACATAGGGATATAAAATACATATAACATCTATTTAAAGAAGGATAACTTGAAATAAAACCCTCTACCAACACATCTGGCCGGTGTATTGTAGTAAGTTAATTTCCTTGTTATTATAGAGGAGGCTTCTAGCTCAGCAATGTTTGACAGTTGATCAATTTTAAGGCGTTATTCAAAAGAAAATTTACAGACATCTTTTCTGTAGTACGCAGGTGAATATTACGGAATTTAAACAGATTTACAGCGGCTTACCCCGCGAAACCGGTATCATGAGCATTAATTAATATATTGAGCTTATTTTGGAAAAGATAAATAAATGGTTTTTCGTGTAAATTAGCATGTTATCCAGAAATATGATTTGCGAGTTAATTTAAAGTATGTTATTGTGATTTAGAAAATTAAAAAAGAAATTTAAAAAGTTCAAAGTCACTCATCATGTCACGTAGAGAGCTCTGTTCGTTATTTCTCTACATAATAAAATCCGGAATACTGAAATCCGTAGAAGGGGTGTCACCGACATAAGCCACAGAATTAGCACGTTGAAATGGTAATAGGCTGGCCATATCGCTCGTCGAAGCAACAAACGTTGGGTAAGAAAGCTTATCGAATAGCGACTACGAACAGATGAGCTTTTGTTTTTTTCCTCGGGGAGGACGTCGGTCTTCCCTCACGCGGTCGGCCCGGACTAACTCCCCGGTCACGTCACCCGCGGCCTCGGCTAGGACGGCATGGCACGCAGGTAGTCGCGCCTGCGCCGCCCAGTCGCTGGCGGCGGGTCGCTTCGTCAAGGCTGTGCTCATCGCGTTCGCGACCCGCCGCCTCCTTCTGAGAGATAACTGCCTCGCAAAAAGATGCGACCGCGTCCCAGTTCCTGATGCTGCCGAGCATCTCCCTAGCGATGGTCGGCAGCGTCAGGTCGGCATGAACAGATGAGCTGACACCTGATATTCTAAAAGACTCTCGAACCGAGTCGTTTGATAAACATAAGCTCAGATGATGCCTATGAGGACATACTATTTTACGAAATCTTTTCAACTCCTGTTTTTATTTTCTAATTGAATTTGTTGCGGGTCCCAAGACAATTAAAACCGTTTCCCGAGACTTCCTGAGAGTCAAACCTTGGAGACCATTGTTAATCCTGGCTTACAGGAGTTACAGTGGTGGGACTATGTAGTGGGATTAGTATATTAGTAAAATACTATTTCACGTATATAAAAATTCTTTATGAGATTCAAAAAAGTTTGTTCTAAATCTAGATACAATTCGTGTCGATTTTTTGTATGTCTCAGAGCCTTTGCAAACATAGGATTTATTTCTTAGTGCGAGCTGTTGTCTTTCAAAAAGAAGGCTACATTTTTATTAACAATTCGGTAGGATTTATTAATATAGCTATTTATATTCTTTGCGTTTCCAACATCAGCCTGTATAATACTTTTCATATAAGAAAATGTTCTCCTTTTTTATTCGCAATGGCGACATTCAGTCTACGAAAATGTTTTCTCTTTACTGTAATCGTATAAATCTTTGGTTTTACATAGTTTTGTTGTTGCAATTCGAAGTTATTTTGATGTTATGATTGGAAGGTAAAATAAACAAAAGTTTTTGAAGGTCAATTCGACTAGGTTTAGACGAAATGTACGATAAGTTTGTTATTTGAAAATCAATAGTTAATCTCAAGATTTTGGGACTCCCAGAGATTCTTCATCATCATCTCAACCTCCCAAGTCCCACAAGGGTTATTTCCTTACAAACATATATTTAACTGGCAACCCGCCTTCCCTTCGCTTCAGTTTCAGTCGCCTTACCCGTATAGTTGCCGTTCCCCTGAGGAATACTCGGATGAAATCTAGCCTAAATTACTCCTTATATAAACAGCAGCGGCATAAAATATAGCTTAAGACAGCTCTTTATATAGCAGACCTGGTAGTAAAATATTATCAAAATCGGTCTAGCTGTTTTGAAGATTACCTCAAACAAACAGACAAACTGTATTTTAGGCATAGGTGTCGTGCAAATAACCGTGTGAGTATGAAAAAAGTCAAATATTTTGACATTACAAACAGACACTTCAATTTTATTTATTTGTGTAGATGTATAAATTAACGAACACAAATCACATCCAAACTCAGAACAACGATTTGTGGCTCGCACAAACTGTCCTGCGTGGGATTCGTACCCACGACACTGGCACAGTAGCTCGGTATCTTAACCACTACGCCATCAGTACGATTAATCGTACACATAGCTATTCTATAAATAAAAATGGTCCAAAAATAGAGAGCCGTAGTTCAGCATTAATTAAACTGAGATTTCAAACAAATTTTCTCATCTCTGAAGTTATTTATAGAGTTATTCAAGTATGCCGGTATTACCCGAAATAACCCGAATTAATTCGTTTAACAAATTGTGAATTTGCCATTTAGTTTGTATATAATATACTGCTTATTTTTAATCGATACAAAGAATTGGGTCTCTGATATTTTCGTGTCTGTATATGTGGTGACGGAATAAGAATACAATTCCAAACGTACGCTACGTTAAACAGGTCGTGGCGTAAAGCGACGCATGTCGTGGCGAGGCGTTGCCACGTTATATGTGTAGTAAGTGTAGCTTTCGACTAATTGTCACAGTGCTATCGTCAGAGGCATCGAATATAACAATTATATTATACTAGCAACCCTCCCTCGCTTTGCTTCGGTTTCAGTCGTCTTACCCGCGTAGTGCCCGTTCCCGTAAGAATACCGGTATAAAATATAGCCTATGCTACTCACTGATATTATAGCGTTCCATTGGTGAAAGAAATTTTGTAATCGGTTCGGTGGTTTAAGCGTGAAAGCGTAACAAACAAACAAACGAACAAACTTACTTTCGCATTTATAATATTAGTAAGGATTATTACAGAAGTCACAGATCAGGTTAAAGGAATTGTCACAATTTTTAAATATTTTAGAATTTTTTTCTCGTATTTAATGAAAATAAATGTTTATTAAAAAAATCATCATGATCTGGAAAAAAAATCGTAATATTTTTTACTTTATGCTATATTAGTTCCTGTCCTAATCTGTTCTTTTATGTATATATACTTGTACAAAATAATTTCGATGTTTCACATTTGCCAAGCGACTTGAGTGACAGCCCACTTTTTTGTTACTAAATGTCTGGTACTTGAGATTACGGCGTCCAAACAAACAATTATTATAATACTATCAGTTTGCAGTTTCACCCGCAGTTCCTCTTCCCGTGGGAATATCGGGATAAATTATAGCTTATGTGTTATTCTGATATATAAGTTATATTATTGTGAAGTTTCATCAAAATCCATTCAGCTTTTGCGTGAAGGAGCAACAAAAATCTTCACATCTTCACATACTCACAAACTTTCGCGTTTATAATATTAGTAGAAAGTAGGATTTGATAGGTAGGCCATTATAAAAAAAATCGTAATCGATCATAACAGCTCTTATACGTCCTATTGTTGGGTTCGGGCCTTCTCCTCTGTGGGAGAGACATTAACCTAATGTTATGTGGCATACATTGGTAAGGCGGTGGTTATAGGGTGCTATTTCAAGTATTTCTTCTTTTGTATAGATGTTATCTGCTTATGATATCCCTTAGTTCTCTTTTGCGTCCACGGAGAAGAGAGGGGTGGTGAACTGTATCCTTAGTCTGTCATCATAAGAAATAAATGAATATTACGTACATTACTAACGATCTACTACTACAAAACAATCTTTGGAGTCCCATTTTTAACAAATATATTATAAGAATTGAAATGGTACAAAAAAAAAAATTACGATCAATACACTACAGATGCAACAAGTCTAAATTACCATATACTCAGTTATTGAAACGGTACGAACTTCAAAGCTTGGAGTGTAGACGCAGCCTCCTAATTGTTATGATGTTCCATGGTATATGTAATAATAAGTTTGATTGTACAGATTTAACTAATAAACTATGTTACATTGTACCCAGAACAGCGATGCGACGAGAGGCGCGCGTGCCTCGGATGTTTCACGCAGCTAGGTGTAGAACTCATGCCGGTGCACGTGCGCCTCTGCGCCGCCTTGTAGAAACGTATAACACGCACTATAACGACCAAGTCGTTATCATATTCTCACTTTCACATGGAATGTTCAAAAAAAAAAAAAAAAAAAAAAAAAAAAAAAAAAAAAAAAAAAAAAAAAAATGGCTGTTTTAGCTCTAAAGTAGTTAACGTACTTCTTATGCATCATATTTTTAGTACATCTAAGAGCGCCCGCAGACATACAATTGTAAGTTGGCCGATTAAATCGCAAGTAGGTGTATCAGGTGTAGTTACTTATGTTAGCCCGCACGTCTTCACCAACTAAATGGTCCAACTAATTAATTGGACACTGATCGTATCAGAATCAAGATTCCCTTCCGATTACGCACAATTAAAAAGTTGTCCAACTATCGCTCAACTGCTTGTTAGCACGGTTATCCTATGCAAGTTCGCACACTATTCAACTTTGTTGGACAGTTGCACGGCAAGATACAAGATGACCGCGCGTGTGCGCGTGATTTCCCCACGCTCGCATCTTCATCGACGGGTACGATGTCTGTCTCCCGATCATTTGTTGCAAACGAAAAAGTAGAAGAGCTCATAGAGGAAGTTCAAAAAAGGCCAGCGTTGTACAAAAAAGACTTGAAACAATTTATCAGAGTAATATCTGAGTTTAGAATGCAACGTATGATGCTTCCCATATTGTAATCTGTTACTTAATATAGGATGCACCCAAAATGTTCTCTTTTGTTTTCGTCTTCTTTTTATTAATAGAGCAATTAAAAGGTTTTTTTCGCATTTTCACGCACACGCACCGCGCTGGCTATACTGGCACTGACTAAATCGATTAAGTCTGCAGCTTGTAACCAATAAAATAAAGTTGGTCAACTAAATTATAAAAGTACGCAATTTAGTCGTGCGATAGTCGCCCAACTTGCAATTGTATGTCTGCGGTCACGTTTACTTAGTTTTAAGAATCATCATCATCTTGCTCTTATCCCAATTACTTGGGGTCGACGCAATATGTCATCTGTTTTGACATATTGCAAAAAGTTTCGGCAATGACTTTTATGACCGGCCGCCTTCCTGACGTCAACCCTCCTTGGGAATGTAATCGTTGACCCAAATGGTACCAGATGGAGTTGGTCCGGGTCAAACTTAGTTTTAAGAATAGATATAGATATTGTTAATAAATGTGTAACTGTTTTTTGTCCCAATAAACTAAAATTAAAAAAAAAAACTATTAACAACAATAGATGATTTCAACTAAAACGCATATATGTAAATATATGATATACATATACACTCATTTGCAAAAAAAACGGGCACCTAAGCAATGAACCATTTCAAATGTTAATATTTCTTTGTTTGATAATTATAGGTAGTTTTATCCACACAATTTGCTAAATTAATAAGAAAATAATCGTTTTCATCAGTATTTCATAAAATTTAGATACAATTTATGGGAAATAATGCTAAACCTCGCTAGTAGTGTATATTCGCTAGTAGTGCATATGCTCATGAAGTAAAAATAAAAAAGTTTTTTTGTTTGTTTTTCTTTAATAAAGTAAAAGCAGATAAATGTTTAGTATCGAGTGTGACCCCCTCTAGCTAAAATCACAGCTTGAATTCGTCTGGGCATGCTAGCGAGTATATCCCGGATACTTGCTTGCGGAATACGTTCCCACTCCGCAGTAATCACATTCTTCAGCTCTCTGATGGTCTGCGGAGCCGGGTGTACTGATCTCACACGCCGTTTCAGAACGTCCCAGACATGCTCTATGGGATTGAGGTCGGGACTTCGAGCTGGCCAATCCAAACGACGAATGCCGACCTCTTGCACATACGCATTAACATCGCGGGATCGGTGGGCGCGAGCATTGTCGTCCATAAAAATCGAGTCTTCACCTAGAGCGGCCAATGCGGGTTGTGCATGAGAAATTAGAACTTCCGTTATGTATCGATGCCCAGTCAGTGAGCCGTTTTCAATGAAGACTAACTCTGTACGATCCATTGAATTTATTCCTGCCCAAAACATAACAGAGCCCCCACCATAAGGTGTGATTTCTTCGAAACATGCCTCTGCAAAGCGTTCTCCTTGTCTTCTTAGCACTCGCCGACGTCGATCTTCACCGAACAGAGATATCCTGGCTTCATCAGAGAACAAAACCCTATTCCAATCGTCTTGAGTCCATGATTCACAATTTCTAGCGAACCTAAGCCTGTGAACTCTGTGCTCACGGAGTAATTTGGGGCCGCGGGCCGGGCGGTGACTGCGTATATTGGCAGCGAGAAGCCTCCTCCTGACCGTCCATAGACTAATATGCACATTTCTTACTTCTTGGAGGTTGTTCTTAAGATCCACATACGAAGATTTGCGATTTCTCAATGCGCGACTCACAAGAAAACGATCATCCCGTGGTTGGGTACATGGTTTTCTTCCAGAACCAGGCCTTCTCTCGACGGAACCAGTCTCCTGATATCGCTGCCAGGTCCTTTGGACTGTCGAGCGACTAACATTTAGCCTCCTAGCCACGAAACATTGGCTGCAACCCTCTTCAAGCAGCGCGATAATTTTGGTAGCTTTTACCACTTTATCTACCATTTTTGATACAGCCAAACAGCATTAAATAAAGCTTTGACAGTCAAGGATATGAAATTAATCGATAAAAATTGAATAAAAGTTATGAAAGTCGATGTTAACTTCTGGAACTTCGCGCCAAAAATGTAGGATAAAAAGGGGTTTTCTGTAAAAATGAACATCAAATGAAAAATTGAATTTAGAACGTACTTTTTTAAATACCACAGCATTTTTAAAACCGGCCAGTAACGTGTACAAACGATTGAAACCTTTTTGGTATTGTATCTTTTTAAATATGAATGAAAATCAAAACCGCCCGTTTTTTTTGCAAATGAGTTTATTTGTAACAGGCTATTTACTAATAAAGTTTGAAGAAATAGGTCAGACATTAACAATCATGTCAGTCCCAATAAACAAATTTCTCAAGGTAACAACGTAACCATAGCAACACCCTTCTTTAGATGTCAACATGTCTACCGACAAACAAGTAACGAATATCGATACGATCAGCTCGTAATATTTACGAGAATGATGTCAATTTCGTTAGCGACAATACTATAGAGCTATAGGATCATAATTCCGGGAATAGTAAGTACTTATTTGTGATTGATTTTATACATACTTACATAGATAGGAGTATTTATTGAAAATCGCCGGGAACCTTTGTCTACAGCACAACCATTGTCTACGGACATGGGTCCGTAGAAGTCTAGTGCCAATTATGTCACTTATTTAGCTACTTATTTAGCTATATTACACTAATTTAGCCTATTTCATTTGATACTAATTTAGCTTAAAAAATACTTATTAAAGTAAATTTTTAGACGTAACCCATGTGTAATTGATTGATTTGGATCGGCAACAGATTACAGGGGAAGAGAAAAATAACCAGCAGCCAAGTGTATACTGTCGCAAAATAGTGGCAGCGATTTACCAAGAAATGAATTCGTTTTTAAATATATATACAGAATATATCAGGTTATGGGGCAATGGGTATCACCTCAAATTAACTTGTCGTGGAACTCTGTAATTGGCTCTGCTTATTGTAAATGCAAACAACCGAGTCTAGCATATTTATATATGTGAAATTGTGTGTTAAAAAGCTATTGAGTTTCCTTAAATAAATAAATAAACCAATAACCAAACCAATAAATAAATAAACCAATAACCAAATAAATAAATAAAATAATAAATAAATAAATAAACAACATACTCGAACAGTTGCCCCATAACCTGACACATTCTGTATTTATTTTCCAATTCATTTGTTCTATTAATCTTGTAAAGCATAAAAACATGACGGTTATAAATCAGTTAATATCTATGATAATTAAATAATAAACTTGATCGACAATGAAATAAAAAATAATATACCAGAAACATTACAGTTATTAAACGACTACAAAAAAGGAAGAAGTTCTCAATTCGACTGTATTTTTTTAACGTGTGATACCTCAAAACTTTTGACTGGGTGAACCGATTTTAATGGATTTTTTTATTTGCGAGCTGATGATACCTACGGGGTTCGTTTTTAATTGTTACCACTAACGCCCGGTAGTAGTGGTTAGTACCATAGCATGACAATAAGATCTAGGAAAAACAAATAAATCAATAGCATTTTTGAAGAAATATTTAGAGTAAATTTTTATAATACGCGCGCACACCGTCATAAAAGCCGACACACTGCAATTAGCTACTTAACTTTTTGCGATGCGCGCGCACACCGTCACAAATGTCAACTAGATAATGCGTTATAATGAAACTTTCAATGTATTAAATACCTTTTTTTCTATTCTTAGAGTCGTTTTTTCTACAAACGTAAGATAACGCGAAGAATAAAATTTTTAGAAAGATGTTTATTTTTTTACGGCAAAGAAAAATAAATTCTTACGTTTGTACATAAGTATTCACACCCTTTTTTCTGTAGGGAATTTCTGTAACATTCATCATCATCATCACAGTTTACAGACGTCCCACTGTTGGGCTCGGGCCTCCTCCACAATGGGCGGGAATTTGACCTATTATAACATGCTGGTCAGACATGTTGGTATAGGGCGTCATTTCGAATTTTCCTTCTCTTGTACAGACACTATGTGAATAATATATCCCATAGTCGTCTTTTACGATATCCACGGGCAAGATAGGGAGTGGTGAATTGTATTCTTACTCCGTCACCACACGAATCTGTAAAAATATACACCTAAAATACAGCAACATTAAGCGGTATTCGAGCGTTACATTTAAGGATATCGTAATTTGAGATGCCATTGTAGTCCATCCTCTTAGTAACATCAAAGGCTAAACTTACATAATGCTGGTATTGTTTGCGGAACTTTTGTTCAAGTTCCCATAGTAGGATAGCCAAATATCACTAATGACAAGAAATTTGGTCCCGCAGCGGTTGAAGAGGAAGAGAAATGTGCTCAATGCTGCCTGGACTGTTGGACTGGATTTGACTAAAATGTAATCGGTCAAAATAAGGTGAAACTAAATCCACTCTAAAAACACAGGTCTTTGACCAGTGTGTGTTACCAGTGATGACTTACGGCACGGAAACGTGATCAAGGCTCAAAGTCGCTCAGCGTGCTATGGAGCGGGTTATGCTCGGGATTTCTCTGCGAGATAGAATCCGGAATACGGAAATCCGCAGAAGAATGGGTGTAACCGACATAGCACGAAGAATTAGCACGCTGAAGTGGCAATGGGCAGGCCACATCGCTCAACGAACCGACAACCGCTCGGGAAGAAAGGTTCTCGAGTGGCGACCACGTATCGGACGACGCAGTGTAGGACGCCCCCCACTAGGTGGACCGATGACCTAGTGAAAGTCGCTGGGCGTCGTTGGATGCAGGCGGCACAGGACCGCTCATTGTGGCGCAACATGAGGGAGGCCTACGTCCAGCAGTGGACGGCGATTGGCTGAAATGACGATGATGATGATGATGAAATCCACTATTTCCGTATGGTAGATAAGAGTGTGGTAACGCAGTATATTTTTTTCTTACTCCGTCACCACACGGTTCATTTTAACATTAAAACAGATACCTGAACATTAAAACAGATACCTGAACATTAAAACATATACCTGAACATTAAAACAGATGCCTATATCAATTTTATTTAGTTGTATAGATAAAAATCGGTTATGTGTAAAGTCGGTTTACTGACGATAGTTGAACGTGACAAAGTCATAAGAAAATACTGATGGAATGGTTTCATTTATCAAAAGAAAATTTTAATTTTATTTGTTTGATAGATATTTTGTATGGATCAAGCCTTAAATGGAACGCCTCAGAGCGAGGTAACGCCGCATACGTCATGTTTTATTGTGTGTGCAGCCGGCTCCATCGAATTATAAGACGTTGTCACGTCAAAAATATATAAAATTTCGGATTATTTAGAGGATAAATACAGAATAGTTGTGAGCAGCTCCTCCTGTAATGGTCACAGCTTTATGGCCTGTTTCTTGTAAGAATTCGCTGTTTTGTTTTTTTTCTCGTGTTGTTAGTCTTGGTTTTGTACAACGTAGCGTGTTTTGCCTGACGAATTTAGGTTTTGATTTTTTTAGCACCTATCATAGTTCGCAATTTATGGTTTAGTCATGCTCACTGAACAAGGTTCTACTTGCGGTAGCTGCGTGGGGTGGATCACTCACTTCCCTCCAATGTGGTTAAGGGGAGCGATGGCTGCTCTAGTAGTTAACTCGTGATCGGCTGCTGCTTGTGAGATCTGGTCCAACCATATTTTCCTTTCCTTTTTTATTTGAAATAAATTAAAAACAAAATGATTACATCCTATCTCGAAGGGCATCACACTGGAGCTAAGACTATATTTTGTATACGTGTATTATTTTATTTAAAAGATGGGAAAAAAATGACAGCCCGCTGAGTTTCTTACCGGTTCTTCTTAGCTTGTGGCCGCGTTCCGATCCGGTGGTAGGTATTGTATTGTGTTCAAACGATGTATAAATTTGACAATATGTAAGTGCCCTTAAGGGGCCTATGCAGCATAAATAATTTGATTTGATTTGAAGGAAAAACGGAATCAAAAAATAAATGAGCACGTTCCTAAAGAAATCGTAAAACGTGGTTAACATAGTTAAGGATAATATTCGAAATATTTAGCTGTAACAGTAATTTTGGGAGATAGTTTGATGTTAATAAGCTCGTCCTAGAGCTGTGGTCGCTATTGTAACCGCAGCAAGTTTGCTGTTTTGAATTGTTTCATAAACTTTGTACACAGACCAAGGCAAGTTGTAAAGACAACTACCCATTTTATGGAAAACGATGAGCCAAATTTCTGCTAATATCACACATACAAAACAAACAGCGTGGTTATGAAACGACTTACCACGCTAATGTCGAGGGTTCGAATCTCACGCAGGATAAAACTCTGTGCGATCTACAAATTGTTGTTCTTAGTCTGGTTGTAATTTGGTGTCTGTTAATTATATGGTTGTAAAGTAAAGCAATACAAGGATTATTGCTTTAGTGCAGGGTGTTGTATTTAAAAAAAAGTGTGTATTTACTTATACTAATTGACAACGACTGGTCGAAATTCGGCCATAATTTATTTAAATTATTTTTTTACTACACAATTTTCTTTTCATTTTCTTTATGTATAATTGTATACCGTCAAAAATAATACATGTAAAAAAAGCCAAGCCTCGCAACTGAGTTCTTTTACCATAAAAATTTGGGAGATCCATGTTATACCAAGTCGGTTAACTCCTTCAGTCCCTGCTTAAGGGACCTTTCTTTATAAGTTATTACGTAAATAGCTAACCTAACAACTTCTTATAGTGACGATATCAATATTAAAGATCTTTTATGTTTTAAATAAATAGATTGACTTGGCAATCGCACTTTATTTAGTACAATTTAAAATAATATGTATTACTTGTGAGGTGTGTTTTCATGCGATTGCCAAGTCATTCTGTTTATTTAAAACATAAAAGATCTTTAATATTGATATCGTCACTATAAGAAGTTGTTAGGTTAGCTATTTACGTAATAACTTATAAAGAAAGGTCCCTTAAGCAGGGACTGAAGGAGTTAACCGACTTGGTATAACATGAATCTCCCAAATTTTTATGGTAAAAGAACTCAGTTGCGAGGCTTGGCTTTTTTTTTTTTACATGTATTGTTTTTGATGGTATCTCATTTCTTTTTGTAGATAGACCTACTTATTTGCCTTTCCGGTACCTTCTACTACTTGAATACCAACAAAGGATTTTCTTAGAGCACACTCTCTGAAAAATGAGACATCTCTCCTTTCCGCTTGAGTTAATTCTACCTAAACTAAGCGGGGAGATGTGGAAATAAAGAAATTTGATTGGTTTTTCGAAACGCATCTCCTCTAGTCTCCTCTCTGCTTTGATGGTAATCGAGCCTAATGATGGCGTTCTTTCTTTCAGATAAATTTGAGGCAATTTAGTTTGCTTAATACTTTGAGAGATTTCGGTACAATTTCATGAGACACGTCCTACTCTTGCTTTTTCATTAAGTTGATTGACCATTTTACAAGTTATCTTTGAACATAATTATATCTAGGTATCTGTCTACACCTATTCATTCTACCTATCGCCGTCCACTGCAGAACATAGACCCCCTCATGCTTCACTACAAAGTGCAGTACTGTGGCACCTGCATCCAAAGACGCTCATGTGTTACAGAGTTGCCATGACTAGAACTCATTTTTCTACGCCTTATGAAGAATAATGACGTAGTCGCCACGTTTGGTAGGCGGGTTGGTTTCGAAATGAGATATCATACATTTCCCCGGCGAGAGATGCTGCCCACTCTCCTTCCTGTTGTATCTTTTTTTAAATGACAACGCCTTGCACTAAGGGAATAATGATCCTTATATTGTGGGGGACTTTACAAACATATAATTCAACATCGCATCATCATCGCATCCCTCATATGTCCCACTGTTGGGCTCAGGCCTCCTCCACAATGGGAGGGAATTTAACCCACTATACCATGCTGGTCAGACATGTTGATATAGGGTTTAATTTTGAGTTTTCCTTCTCTTGCACAGATGGTATGTGCACATTATATCCCATAGTCGTCTTATACGATATCCATGGGCAAGATAGAGAGTGGTGAATTGAATTCTTACTTCGTCACCATACGGAAAGAATATGTAATTAACCGACACAAATGACATTCAGACTCAGAACAACAATTTGTGGATCGTACAAGGTCTTGCATGGGATTCGATCCCGCGACACTAGCACGGTACGTTGGTATCTTAACCACTTCGTCATCTACGCAGTCTTTAACTGGTTGTTACGATTCTCATAGAGAAGCAATGATGGCGACAAATGTATTCTTATTTTTTACAAAGTTACATTTCATTAACTGCAAATGTAACTTTGTAATCCAATATATTTATACGAGTTTACAAAATTATTTATGCAGTTAGTGTATCTCGGAAACTGGATGAAAATTATAATGTTTCATAATTTTTCCTTCATTTATACACTAAACACTAATTGCATTTTAAATTTGAAGCTTCTATGTCTACTAGAAGTACCACTTTAATATTGATGATCGGTCAGTCAGTCAGTGAGTGACAAAATTACGAAATTTTGCCTAGTTATAACTCTTAAACTATTTGTTCAAATTTAATGAAATTTGAAATACATAATGTGTATACAAGGCCTGCTAGATTACTAAAAATTCAGGTTTCTAGTTTTATTAACAACGAAGTTATAGGGGGTCGAAAATGGCCTGAATGGCTTCGAGAGAAGTATGTTACGGCAGTTTTGCGTTTTGCCCGATTTTTTTTTTTGCTCGACTTGGCGGGGGCACTGCCGTGCCCTCAGATATTGAGCGGGCTGTATTTTACTACCACTGACTACTAATACATATATAAGTACAAATGTCTATTAGACACTGTCATCATAATTATGATTCTTTGACAATCAGTTCGACCAGAGATTTTAACTGTAAACAAGTGTATAAGCGTTGGTGTGAGTGTGTGTAGCGATTGCATGGTAGTGTGCGTAATGCCTTTTTAATAAATTTAATGTATTTCTAATCCATTATTATATGAAATTTCAGTTTTCTGCACTTCTCAATATATACTTCAACCGTGCCAAATTTCACACTTGTCAATCCACGTAATTTTCGTAAAATGGGCTACAAAGTTTTTGCTTCACGTATTAATATATAGATACGCACGTAAGAAGTTATGTGTATACAGAATAAAAACTTTTTTAAAAACCTTTTTAAAAATTTTATCCTTCGCGTTATCCTGTGTTTGTAGAAAAAATTACCCTGATAATGGAAAAAAGTATTTAATACTTTGAAAGTTGTATTATAGCGCATCATCTAGTTGACATTTGTGACATCGAAATAATTTAATCAAATTATTTTTCTCTAACACGCTAAAAGAAAGAAGAAATTACTACTTTAAGACTACATGTTGTTTGTATATATAGAATTCCTAACTCAAATGTAACAAACTTTTTGAAAAAATTAGATCTACTTCTCAAAAAGCTGTTGAACAGAGATAACAAGAATCTAATAATTTGCGGTGACTGGAATATTGATATTCTTGCTAACAATAAATCCTCTAAAGATTTAATTTCCATATTGAGTAACTACAACCTGACAAACCATATATCCAAACTTACACGTAAAAGCTCTTGCATTGATTTAATAGCTAGTAACTTAAAAGATTGCAAATCAAATATACACTATTTAGCACTATCAGACCATGAAACGGGCCAAACTTTGACTTTCCAATTAGAGACTGTCCAAACTAACCCACTTTTGGCTAAAAAGCGCTCTTTCTGGTTTGAAAGTAGCAGAGACTTCGCTGACGACAACATCCAAAAATTCGTAAACAGTTTGTCATCTTTGTCCTTTATTGATGTTTATGAATCGGAAAATACAAATGAAGCATTTAATATTCTCCATGACATTTTAACATTATTTTATAATCTATGCTTCCCTTTAGTCCGTATTAAAATTACAAATAAGCCGATTAAGAACAAATGGATTACTAGAGGTCTGAAAAGATCCTCAATAAAGAAACGCTATTTATATCTAAAATATCAGTCAACAAAGTCCCATAAGAATCTTAATAGAGAAGTATATAACAGCTATAGTAAGATATTTAAAAAGTGTATAAATGCAGCTCAAAAAAATAATAATAGTAAATTTATACTATGCTCAAAAAATCGTTGCAAAGCAGCTTGGAATATAATTAAAAGTAATGTTGGTGAAATAAATCAAAGTAAAAGAATTGATCTAATACAGGTAGGAGATAAAAAAATTACTAAACCTGAACAAATCGCTGAATTATTTAATGACTTCTTTATTGACCTTATAACTAAAAAACACGACCCAAACTATACTGACTTTAATTATCCTTATGACATTTTTAGTAATCCTAATTCAATATTTTTGACTCCAGTAGATGATTTTGACATATATAAGATTATAATTTCCCTAAATAACACAAATTCTACAGGCATAGACGACATCAATACAAAAATGTTAAAGATCTGTTCAAAAGCTTTGGCAGGTCCCATTAGCCATATTGTTAACCTCTCCTTTATTAACGGTATATATCCAACTCGACTTAAATATTCGATTGTAAAACCTTTACACAAGAAAGATAGTACTCATGATATGAACAATTATCGTCCCATAACACTCATTCCCGTTATCTCTAAAGTCTTTGAGAAAGCAATGTATTTGAAAATAATGAATTTTCTGTCAAAGCATAACATCCTTAAATCTGAACAATTTGGTTTTAGGAAGAATATGTCAACGACTTTAGCCTGCTTCTCACTCATAAAGACCATAACTGAATGTCTTAATAAAAAAAATCCAATAGTAACTATTTTTCTAGATATGTCTAAAGCCTTCGATTTCGTCCAACACAAACTTCTATTATATAAAATAGAAAAGTACGGGATCAGGGGTAAAGCTTTGGAATGGCTGACGAGCTACCTAAATGATCGGTTGCAATGTGTAGAAATCCCAACATATGTAGGACATAATAAACTATTGCACCGTTCTACGTTCAAATTCAATAAACGTGGAGTACCGCAGGGCAGTATCCTAGGTCCTCTTCTCTTTTTATTATATGTTAATGATCTCCCTGATGTGACCGCACATAAATGCTTTTTGTATGCTGACGATACTACTCTGTTAATTGAGGGACATGACATAAATAATTTTGAAATTGACATTAATAATGCTTTGATCTCTGTTATTGACTGGTTTAAATGTAATAATCTCAATGTAAATATCAATAAGACTAGCATGGTACAATTCCAGACATATAACAGCCATCCCATTAAATTAAATATCAGATATAATGAAAACAAATTAGAATTAGCGGAAACTTCTACTTTCTTAGGTTTAGTAATTGACAAACATTGTAATTGGAAAAAACATATCGAGAAACTCTGCGTTAAGTTAGATCGATATGTATATGTCTTAAGCCGATTAAGACATGTTGCCACAATAGAATCGTCGCTAACTGCATACCACGGTTATGTTTCCTCACTGTTACGGTATGGCCTGATCATATGGGGTAACTCTGTTGACTCAATGAGAATATTTAGAGTACAAAAGAAATGCATTAGGACGATCTGTGGTGCTGGTTACCTGGACAGTTGTAAGCCACTTTTCAGAAAACTCGTAATTTTGCCCTTACCCAATTTATATATACATGAAATGTGCCTTTTTGTCTATAAACATCGCAATCACTTCGAATTACGTAATGACGTCGTATGTAGAAAAAGTCGCCATAAAAATAAACTGTATGTCCCTAAACAAAGAATAAATTTATTTAGTGAGAATGTCTACTGTATGGCAATACGCGTATATAATAAACTGCCAGACTCTTTTAAAGACCTGTGTTTAAGCAAATTTAAATGTGCAATTTTTGATTTCTTAATGAATAAGTGTTATTACTCAATTAACGAATTTATGGACGACAAACTTTAATAATGTTATTTAAAAATGTTTTTATATATTATTACTTTGACATATTAATTGATTTCTATTTTATCGCAACCCATGACTTTGTATTTCAAATTATTATTATTTCTGTTTGTTTGACTATTTCGATTTATCTACTAAACAACTTGTAGTATTTGTACACCGGAAACGGTAGAATATTTGAAACTTTATCTAAGATAACACTAACTAATATGACAATATTCTGACAAATAAATTATTTTGATTTTGAAGTAAAATTTCAAATAAAACGTAAAAACAAACACCTGACTAAGACAAAAAACGAATTATCGAATAAATACGGACGAACTCACACATAAAAGTTAATAATATATATATTTTGGCAATGTACAAGTAACGTCCTTTTCAATGATATCAAACACGGCATATTTATCTCAAATTTATTTTTTAACGCAGTACTTTATGACTACTAGAGAGCACCACATTAGATTCAGTGACACGTCATATAGCCTCAAGGCGCTTCTAACAATACCTTCCTTGTCCGGTTCTAATTAGTAGTTGAGGAGCTATGAGGGAACAGATGAACATACAGTGAGCAAAGTCTTAAGTAAGAGTGTCACTTTTTCAGCGATCTCTTATCATTGCAACTGCTGTCAGCCGGGATTCACAATAGTCTCGAGGTACGTAGGAATGGCAGAAACGCCTGAACGCACAGAAATTGGCGAATGCCTACAAAGTCCGTATAGTATATTATTCCAGAGGTGACTTGCAAATTGTCTAAAATATGGTCGCGCTAGTTACACCAAAAATCGCACTCCCACTCGTTATGCAAACCACATCCTTTTTTGAGTAGGCTATGGCCAGCATACGCCGTCCGGGGTGACGAAAGGGTGAACGCGGCCTCATAATCCACCGTATCCCCTCTTCTTCACCATTGGGGTGACCATCGGTACCGAGTTCCTTGTCGTCCGTGGCCAGCCCGGCAGCATACCATTTCTGGTACCCTGCTTTTCTGACATCCCATCCGGGACGCCGGTCGCCCTCGCACGGTCAGCCTCTCGTCAAAATCACATCCTACGAGTATTAAGTCAATTATTAACTCTACAGTCATTTTATTTCCTTTGTAATCTGTAAGCTCTAATATTATTTCCCCAGCGTACAAAAGCAATCAGGTGTTACAGTTTGCATGTCTATCGCTTCAGTGATTTATGTCAGCTAACTGGATCATGTTAAGGGTATCTCACAAGGGGTAATGATAAAAGGTACGTTGTATATTATTTATGTATATTTAACTACCCCTGTGTGGTGATAGGCTATGAATATTATATGGCACTTCAAACTTTTCTTTGAGTATCGTAAAAATTGAGGTTTTTGATGTGCAACATCTATAGGTGAAAGTAGACCTGATCGTTGGCTTGGCGTAAACAGGTCGCGGCGAAGAAAGGCAAATATGCACTATACATTGTCTATACGTAGTACTGTGTGAGACGTAGCGACACGATGTTGTACGTCGCTGGGGTTGAGGGTAGCCCTGGACAAGACGGAGGCCCTCTTGTTTCATGGCCTACGTACCGCCGGGCCTCCCGCCGGCCCTTCGTTCACCGTGAATTCGGTTACCATCAGCATCCAGGCCCACATGGGCCTGGTGCTTGATGGGCATTGGTGGTTCCGGAAGCATTTCCGTCGACTTGTTCCCCGGCTTGTTATCGCGGCGTCCACCCTTTGTTGGTTGATGCCGAATGTAGGCGGACCCAGCGCTACGTGCCGACGGCTGTACGCGGGGGCAATCCGGTCGAATGGCCTGTACGGCGCACCGGTGTGGCCGGGCTCCCTGACCGTCCGTCTGAGGGCCCTCCTGTGGCGACCACAGAGGGTCATGGCGATCAGGGCCATACGCGGTTACCGCACGGTGGCGACGGAAGCAGCCTGCCTCTTGACCGGAACTCCCCCGTGGGACCTGGAGGCGGAGATGCTCGTCGGATTTTACCGGCGGGTGTCGGCGACGCGCGCCCACGGCGGTATGATCTCGCTGCAGGAGATTACCGCCTAGCGGGTCGACGCCCGCCGAGACGTCATTGCCTGTTAGGCAGTTCGGTTGGAGAGGCCTCGGTACGGTGTCAGGTCCGGTCGATGCTGATGGAGTGGTTGGAGCGGACGCACGGGGTGCTTTCCTTCCGACTGGTGCAGGTGCTGACGGGGCACGGTTGCAAGTACCTGCACAAGATTGTCAAGAGGGAGAGCACACCATCCTGCCACCACAGCGATGGTGACGAGGACACCTCGCAGCACACGCTCGAGGTGTGTGCCGCGTGAGCAGGGGTGCGCCGTGAACTCGTCGCGATCATTGGTGCCGACCTGACGCTGCTGACCATCGTCAGGGGGATGCTCGACAGCGTCAGGAACTGGGACATGGTCGCCGCCTTCTGTGAGGCTGTCATCTCATGGAAGGAGGCGGCGGATCGTGCGCGAGAGGAGCCCCTCTTTGGCGACACGTTCCGCCGCCGGCGACTCGGGCGACGCAGGCGCGAGTACCTGCTCCTGATGCCACCCTAACCGAGGCCGCGGGTGACCGGACCGGGGAATTTAGTTCGTCAACCGCAGAGAGGCTGACCGCGCGACGGCGACTGACGTCCCGGGACAGGGACGTTGAGAGGTGAGGGTACCCGAAAGGGTATTCCATCGGGCTGACCACTGACGACAAGTCACCCTGCTCCGGTGGTCAGCCCTACGGCGAAGGCGACGTGGGTATAGGTGGGTTATGGGCCCGCGCGCCGTCCTTTCGTGGCCCCAGACAGAATGGACCGCGTGGGTACTTCCCATAGCCCACCCATAACAAAAAAAAAACGATATTGTACGTAAGCAACTATGCTGTGATTTAATTATGATTGTTGTGTAATATTTTAAATAATAATATAAATCGTAATATTGTATTTGTACATTATGCCTTAGTAGTTCCTGTCGTAATGTGTTCTTTTATGCATATATATACTTGTTTAAAATAATTTCGAAGTTTCACATCTGCCAGGCGTCCTGAGCGACAGCTCACTGTTTTTAATGCTGTTAGTAGCAGAGGAGGAAATAGCATACCTCGGCAACTTTATCATGGACGCTATCTACCGTGAAGAGAGTGAAAGGAGTATGAATGCGTGTTTAAGGTTCGGTGATACTAAAGACCCTCAGAAAGTTGCGCTGCCGGTCTTCCGCTCATCGAACGAAGTATAGTAACTAATTGCTAATACTCAGCCGTGACTGTAAATTATACCGATACATTTATTTTGCCGAGTTTTATGACGTTTTAACGAGTAGACTGGAGGTAATCCTGTGACGGTGAACGCTGGAAAGTTTTCGAATCGTCGTGGAATTAGCAATCAAATACAAACGAGCTTAAAACGCAAAAATAGTTTTATTACAAGTTTTCAAAACCATTCGTATATATAACTTCAGTAACATAATCATTTACAAGAATTATAACAGTCTCCTTCATAAAGTTGTCGCGTAAAATTTTGTTATGTTCTCACAAAGCAAATAGCTTTACGACCCACGGTTATTTGTTCCCGCGGTTTGTAGGTTACATTGTGTGTTGTTAAAGTTCCATACAAAACATAATTCTCTTGTGTGAAGTTGTTTTTGAATAAAAAACATTACATTTTCATTAAGATATCATCATCATTTAGTCTATCGCCATTCATTGCTGGACATAGACCTCCCTCATGTTTTACCACAAAATGCGGTCCTGTATCGCCTGCATCCAACGATGCCCAGCAACTTTCACCAAGTCGACGATTCGTCTAGTTGGGAGCGTTCTAAACTGCGTCGTTTAATACGTGGTCGCCACTCGAGAACCTCTCTTCACCAGCGGTTGTCGGTTCGTCAAGCGATATGGCCTGATCATTGCCACTTCAGCGTGCTAATTCTTCGTGCTATGTCGATTACACCCGTTATTTTAGAGATTGCCACATTTCGGATTCTATCACGCAAAAAAATCGCGAGTATAGATCGCATAATAGCACTTTGAGCTTGGTTATTAGGCCTACATATTTTCACAGAAAATTGACGTTTGAGTAGTAGCAATTTGTCACATTTCGTTTGCTGAGCGAGCCACTTTTTTCACGGTAGGCTGCGGCCAGTATCATTTACCAGGTCTATTTTTCATATTCTATATGCCAGCGTAATACTAGTTGTTATAATATCCCATGAGAAAAGTACATTTTTTAAAGATATAAAGTACCTTCTCTATTTCCTTTTCTGTTCCCCTGATAATATGTATGCAAAATTTTATTATAACTGATTGAGTAGCTAAAAGGGAAAGATATAAATAAAAACAAAAACATTCTTTCGTATTTACTATTCTATAGATTTTTAATCGGATTTTACTTTTTAAATTCAGGTGTCATCATTCAATAATGTTATCTATATAAATAAATAAAATTGAAGTGTCTGTTTGTAATGTCAAAATAATACTTTGTTTCACGCTCACACGATTATTTACACGATATGAATGCCTAATAACTATTTTATTTTTTTGTCAGTCTGTCCGTGTATATGTTTATTTTTTTCGGGTAATCTTCAAAACGGTTGAACTGTTTTCAATATTATTTTACTACCAGGTACCTGTCTATATAAGGAGTAACTTAAGACTATTTTTGCTCTCAATAAACGCCTATAAAATTTAGGCCCGTCCGGTATTCGAACCCAAGGCCATTTCTTACGAGATATAGCAGATTTAAAATGCGGGCCGCTAGTTTAATATAGAATCATATTTTAATTAAAATTAGAACTATATCTAAATACGAAATCTGTTATAAGTCTTTAGAGATACTGCTAAGAAACATGAAGCTTAATTAAATAAAAGATTTACCTAGTTTCTATACTAATATTATAAAGAGGAAATATTTGTATATAAGTATGTTTGTAACGAATTGACTCAAAAATTACTGGACCGATTTTAAAAATCCTTTCACCATTTGAATGCTACATTATCAAATCAAATCATTTATTGTGTATAGGCCCCTTAAGGGCACTTATATATTGTCAAATTTCACAACGTTTGAACACAATACAATAATCGAGCACTAATTAATCTATCACTGATAATATAGGTTATATTTTATCCCGGTTTTCTCGCGGTAAGGGGAACTACGCAGATAAGGCGAATGAAACCCGAAGCGAAGCGAGGGCGGGTTGCTAGTTATAATTAACTAGCCTAGAATATCGCCACAAAATATAGCCTAAGTTACTCCTTATATAGACAGCTATCTAGCTATCAGGTTCTAGAATATTATAAAAATTATTGCAACCGTTTTGAAGATTACCCAAAACAAACAGACAGACAGACAAAAAAAAATTAAATTGGTTTTTAGGCATAGTTATCGTAGAAATAATCGTATGAGCATGAAAAAAGCCCAGTATTTTGACATTACAAATAGAATAGAATAGAACATAAAAGAATAGAATAGCATTTATTGTCACATAATAAGTAAAAATTATAATACACATTTTTATTTTATTTTGACAATAGGGGAATGCTCAGCATTGTGCTGCATAGAAATTATGCAGGGCTGGTTTTCAGCAAACCCCTTTCCTCAAACATATAAGAAAGAAATAATAACAAATGAAGAGAAAAAAAAAAGAAAAGAAATAAAATAATCTGTACCAATAAATAAAATTGGAGTGTCTGTTTGTAATGTCAAAATAATGGGCTTTTTCATGCTCATACGATATTTGCATGACACCTATGCCTAAAATACAGATTAAAAAAATTTTGTGTCTGTTTGTCTGTTTGTTCCCGGTAATCTTCAAAACGGCTGGACCGATTTCAAAAATTCTTTCACCAATGGAAAGCTATAATATCAGGGCGTAAACTAGGCTATATTTTATCCCAGTATTTCCACGGGAACGAGAACTACGCGGGTAAAACGACTATAACCTATAACCGAAGCGAAGCGAGGGCGGGTTGCTAGTTTATATTATTATCATTCTTATTGTTAACTAGCAACCCGCCCTCGCTTTGCTTCGGTTTTAGTCGTTTTACCCGCGTAGTTCCCGTTAGATATAGATAACGTTAATGAATTGAATTATGAAGGATGTAATAAACTAAATAGACACTTCAATTTAATTTATTTGTATAGATTGAAGTTAAACATTTTTTGACGTGGGACCTGTATGGACTGAGATAATGATGAGATGATATTTAAACATACTTGCTTAATCATCATCATCATCAGCTCATATACGTCCCATTGTTGGGCTCCAGTCTCCTCCACAATAGGAATGAAATTGACCTTACTATGCCATGCTGGTCAGTCATGTTGGTATATGGTTTTATTTCGAGCTTTCCTTCTTTTGTATAGATGTTCTATGCATATTATATCCTTTAGTCGTCTTTTACGACACCCACGGGCAAGATATGGAGTGGTGAATTGTGTTCTTACTCCGTCACCACGCGGCAAATATTATTGCTTTTTAATTATTAAGTAATATTCGCTTATAAAAATATGTACAATATTTGATTAAATAAATAATAAAGTTTTAATTTATACTTCTTATTACAATTCTATCAGCTGAAAGTTTAAAAGAATCGCGACTAAACGTTAATCACTTTCTTTTGACGTTATTCAATTAATTTTTATAATATTTTTGTTGCTTTCTAATTTTGAAAGTTCATTTATAAATGGTAAAGCGAGTAACTTAACGATATTGTTTGAAGTAACTCTTCAGTCTTTTAGACAGTTGACTGCACAGATAGCGTGTTGATTTAGACAACGAGCGGTAGTGCTAGAGGGTTCGGTTTGCACGCAGGATGATACTTGGTGCGATCCACAAAGTGTTTCTCCTTTTTTTAATCTCATTTTAATTAAAAATAATATGTGGAGGAGGCTCGAGCATAGTAGTAGGACTTACATATCATCACCATCTTGCTCTTATCCCAATTACTTGGGGTCGACGCAATATGTCATCTGTTTTGACATATTGCAAAAAGTTTCGGCAATGACTTTTATGACCGGCCGCCTGCCTGACGTCAACCCTCCTTGGGAATGTAATCGTTGACCCAAATGGTACCAGATGGAGTTGGTCCGGGTCAATCTAGGGCTCTTAGTCGTCTTTTACGACACCCACGAGCAAAGCAAGGGTTGGTAGTATTCGAAGCCGCTACCACACAGCTAGGACTAGTAGGACTTACATATATGAGCTGATAATGATTATTAATTTGGCTCGTTTAAGTTACTTTATATCAGGTTGACCGAGCTTCGCTCGGAGTATTTTTGTAGCATTTATTCAGATATATATTAATAAAAAATAAAAAATAAATAATGAAAATTATATTAAAAATTACAAAAAGAGAATAATAATAACACCGAGATTCGATCCGACGCCGTTTGTCGCCGATGTCAAAAATAAAATGAAACTTGACTACTTCGCCACTGAGCTATCGTAACTCATGACATTGATGGCAAAATTTGAATTCATATTCTTCTAAAATTTAATGTCATTATATTGTTTGCCAAAAATACTAACAAAACAACATTTTCTATACATAAAACCTAGCTAGATCGATTTTTTGGGCCCGAGTCCTCTAGTATGCCAAGTTTCAACAAAACCAACTCCATCTGGTACCATTTGGGTCAACGATTACATTCCCAAGGAGGGTTAACGTCAGGCAGGCGGCCGGTCATAAAAGTCATTGCCGAAACTTTTTGCAATATGTCAAAACAGATGACATATTGCGTCGACCCCAAGTAATTGGGATAAGAGCAAGATGATGATGATTAAAAATAAATCATCGATTATAAAATAGTCAATTTTTTCTCCCAACAGGATTATGATGACCTTTTTTTTTTAGGAAATTTGAGCTTTATTTTCTAATATAGTATGAAACAATCGTGATGACCTTTTTTTTAGGAAATTGGAAGTGAATAATCGATTAATTTCGATCGACTTTCGAATAATAAAAAATCGATTTTTATTATTTTGATTATCGATTGTAAAAATCGATTATTAATCGATTAATTTTTGTAATAAAGGATTATTATAAAAATCGATTATTTTTTCACATCCCTAGTGAGAGGGAAATTGATCTGTCATACCACGCTGATCAGACGGGTTGGTACACGGTTTCATTTCGAATTTTCCTTCTCTTGCATAGATGTTATGTGCATATTATATCCCGTAGTCGTTTTCAACGACATCCATGGCACGATCGGGGGTGGTGAATTTTATTCTTATTCCGTAACCACACGGATTTATGCTTATTCACCTTTTTTTAGCTTAAAATGTGAAAGTATTCCATAAATTTAGGTCTATTAAAAAAACAACAAAACGTTGCCTGTGTAATCTCATTTGAAAATGTTTAAAGGATAGAATTTGAATGCGTAGTTGGACCTTTTTGCTTGTTCTCTTTGCAAAAGTATAAGCAATTTCCGATAACAATATTCTCTCTATTACCAGCTACGCAAGATCAAATTCTATGCAAATACGTGTTAAGATGGCGTATTTGAAAAGATTGCGGACTTTTATTTCAAGACTGAGATATTATTGAATGGAGTTATAAACCTTACTTAAAATTATAAATGCGAAAGTAAGTTTGTTTGTTACGCTTTCACGCTTAAACTACTAAACCTACTAACTAAT
Organism: Lymantria dispar; assembly: GCA_032191425.1. Taxonomy (NCBI): domain Eukaryota; kingdom Metazoa; phylum Arthropoda; class Insecta; order Lepidoptera; family Erebidae; genus Lymantria; species Lymantria dispar. The sequence continues at coordinate 7,910,199 of CM063468.1, read as the reverse complement.
TTCAAAAATTCTTTCACCAATGAAAAGCTATTATATCAGAGAGTAACATAGGCTATATTTTATCCCGGTATTTCCACAGGAGCTACGTGAGTAAGGCAATTGAAACCGAAGCGAAGCCAGGGCCTGGCTAGTAATGTTATAAAGTGGAATTGTTCCGTGTAATGATGGAGTAAGAATACAATTCAGCACCCCTTCTAGTGTGCGTGGGGTTCGTAAAGAAGACTAAAGGATACAATATACATCTAATATCTATGCAAGAAAAGAAAAACTCGAAATAAAACCCTATACGAACACATCTGACCAGCGTGGCATAGTAGGTCAATTTCCCTCACACATAGAGGAAGGCCCTAGCCCAACAGTGGGACATGTATGGGCTAAGATAATAATGATGATGTTGAAAGTGAAGACAAGGCAATTGTTGAATTTGTATTAAAGTGTTGTTATTGCCTATCGACAGATAGCAACTCTGAGTATGCTCTAGCAACATTCGTAGCTGCATATCGTTATGTTACAGTTTAATAGCGAAAAATGGAAATAAATAGATGATCTCGAATTGAATAGAGGACTCCCTCGACCGAGATTCGTTCTCGACGAGCGTGACGACGAGATCACCGTAGCTCAGAGAACAGAATATACGGCCCGCAAGGCCAAAACAAATAAAATACCACGGTTCCATCCTCGCCGTCGAATTGCGAAACCGTGCCGCGTAAAAATCGATAAAACTAATTTGGGAATTCCAAATTTTGCCTCTCGCCAAGGCCCCAAGCTGAGGTTCTTACATCACAGGAAGTAAGTACCCTTGTTTTTGGTTGAGAGTCCGCGTAGAGCTTTGGCTAACAGGTATACACTCCACAAAAAAAATAATAGGATATTCGGTTGTCATACATACCTATGTAGTAAAAGGTTGCAAGGCAGTAATGTAATAGTCAGATATTGCAAGTGCATATTAAGGTTATATTACTAAGTATTTATGAAGATGTAATTGTAGAGACATACGTGCAACTAATTATATATGTATTTTTATATATGTATTGATGATAATAGCCTTTGCTATTTTATTCACCAACTAGCAACCCGCCCTCGCTTCGCTTCGGTTATAGGTTATAGTCGTTTTACCCGCGTAGTTCCCGTTCACGTGGGAATACCGGAATAAAATATAGCCTAGTTTACGCCCTGATATTAATAGCTTTCCATTGGTGAAAGAATTTTTGAAATCGGTCCAGCCGTTTTGAAGATTACCCGGAATAAACAGACAGACAGACAAAAATTTTTAATTGCTATTTTAGGCATAAGTGTCGTGCAAATAACCTATAACCGAACCTATAACCGAAGCGAAGCGAGGGCGGATTGCTAGTAGTTTAATAAAATGTAATATAAAAAAAACATTAGCCACAGCAACGCGTGGCCAGGTCTGCTAGTCTTTATATATAAATTTCTTGTGTACGTGTGTGTGTCACTGAACTCCTCCTTAACTGCTAGACCGATGTAGATGATTTTTTTTTTGTGTGTGTTCAAGGGGATTCGAGAATGGCTTAGATTCACAATCGGATCCGGTAGGTGGCGCTGCTGTCGATTTGAAGCAGAATTCCTTTTATTTTATTTGAACAGAACAACGTCTGTTGGGTCAGCTAGTATGATATGATTTGATACGTACATAATTGAATTGATTTTTCATTTTCAGTGTATTAAGTTCAATTTCTAAGGAGCATCTTTTGATATAAAACATCTATAGGCGTAAGTAAATCTGATTATTGGCGTGACATTTTTTTTTTTTGTGTGACTTAGTTGTTAGCCTCAGATGGCTGTGACAACTTTACCCGGACTGGTGGGTGAGCGCTGAGGGCTCTCAACCCGTGAAGCGTGACATTAACGCCACGCTTGAATATGAAAATTTGTGTAACGAAACCATAACGCGTTTTAGAATTTTTTACATCGCCATCTAGTGAGCTCACAATAAATTATTAACCTAAACACATACCTATAGTATATACTAATGAAAATAAATGTTTATTGAATTAAAATCATCATTTTCTTGAAAAAAAAATCGTAATATTTTATTAATCCTTTATGCCATATTAGTTCCCGTCGTAATCTGTTCTTTTATGCGTATATAATGCATGTTGTATTGTTCAAAATAATTTTGATGTTTTACATCTGCCAGGCATCTTGAGCGACGGCTCCCTTTTTTTTTTCTTTAAATTATATTTGATTGTTCGTATTTATAAATTTATATTTTAGATATTGTTCGTATTTTAAGCTGGGTACTATTTGTGTCGGCTATTTCTGCTAACAATTTCTTAAGTATAACGATGATTTATTTCCAAATGCAAGTTATTTTTTTAAATAAATAATTATACATAACTTACCAACATACTATAATCACATTAAGTTATGAATATCAAACGAAATAATAGTTCAAGTATCAATTCACTGTGAAATTAAATCATAAATTATGTATGAGGGTAATCATTTGCCGCGTCGACAGCAAATTCATAATTCTTATTAATATTCTAGTACTACAGCGTTTAAGAAAGGTATTGACATACCTATTTTTATAATTATTAATATTAATTCTATCCTTGTCTTGATGAAGAATTTATCAACGTTTTTCTTACCCGTCGTTACCTTAAAAGACAACTAAGGGATATAATATCCTCATTTCAGCTCATATAGGTCCTAATATTGCCAGCCCGTGGGTGTCCTAAAAGAAGATTAAGAGAAATAACACGATATAATATCTATGGAAGAGAAGAAAACTCAACACAAAACCTTATACCAACCCGCGTGGTATAGTAGGCCAATATCACTGTTATTGTGCCCAGCAGTGGGTCGTATATAAACTGAAATGAAGATGGTGGATTGTTAAGATATCAGGCCGTACGGCGATTGGTTAAGATTTCAATTGAACTCCAATGGTGTATTTTCGTAAAAGATTATGATAAAAACATTTTTTTAGGGGTGGGCCATGGTCAACACACCCGCCGCTTAGCTCCGTCCGGGGCGACAGAGGGGCGGCGCGCGGCTGCATGACTCACCCGTGGCACGTCGCCTTCGTCGTTGGGCCGACCACCGGTGCAGGGTAACTTGTCTTCAGTGGTCGGCCTGATGGAATACCCTGGTCACGGATTACCCTCTCCTCTCGACATTCCCCCTCGGGGACGTCGGTCGCCGTCGCTCAGCCTCTTTCCGGGTGACGGACTAAATCCCCGGTTCAGTCCCCCGTGGCCTTGGCTAGGGCGGCATTAGGCGGTATAGTAGGTCAATTACCCTTATAGAGCAGGCTCGAATCCAGTAGTGGAACATATATGAGCTTTGATGATAATGATGTTAAATCAGTAAACCCAGCCGTAAACCCCGTCGCACATGCCCACACTCGCATTGGCCGTTACGAGCAATGTGCGAGTGGCAGTATTTAAAACCTATGACGTATGGCGTACACGCTCATGTACGTGCCTGCATCGAAACGTGCGAGCAAATGCTGAGTTTGGTACTGCATCATACATCTCCATCTCCAGTACGTACATCTCCAGTCTACAGATACGATATCAAAATAATTAAATTTCTTAATATTTCAAGTCAATATCAAATTCAATTCCAAAATAAATTATAAATATCTGTGGAGTAAAATCTCTTTTTAAACAGTCCCGGAACTTATTAAAACATTTCCGAAGTTCGGATACAAATTTGAATTTAATATAGCTTAAGATTTTCGTTACCATCATTTGGCCGTATAATAAATGGTTAAGAATATACTACGAATACATCACTCACCTTCGATTTGCTGACGATATCGTCGTTATGGCAGAATGCATGGAAGACCTTGGCACCATGCTCAATGCTCTCAGCAGGGTATCCCAACTAGTGGGTTTACGAATGAACATGGACAAGACGAAAGTCATGTCAAATGCCAATATCATTCCTGTACCTGTCCTAGTTGGCAATACGATTCTCGAAGTTGTTGATCACTATGTTTACCTAGGACAAATAGTCCAGTTAGGTAGATCCAATTTCGAGAAAGAGATCAGCCGACGAATCCAACTCGGTTGGGCAGCGTTCGGGAAACTTAAGAGGATCTTCTCGTCCAACATATCTCAGTGTCTGAAAACAAAGGTCTACGAACAGTGTGTGTTACCAGTGACGACTTACGGCACAGAAACGTGGTCCTTAAATGTAGGCCTCATAACAAGGCTCAAAGTCGCTCAGCCTGCTATGGAACGGGCTATGCTCGGGATTTCTCTGCGAGATAGAATCCGAAATACGGAAATCCGCATAAGAACGAGTGTAACCGACATAGCACGAAAAATTAGCACGCTGAAGTGGCAATGGGCAGGCCACATCGCTCGAGGAACCGACAATCGCTGGGGATGAAAGGTTCTCGAGTGGCGACCATGTATCGGACGACGCAGTGTAGGACGCCCCCCCACTAGGTGGACCGACGACCTGGTGAGAGTCGCTGGGCGTCGTTGGATGCAGGCAGCACAGGACCGCACTTTGTGACGTAACATGAGGGAGGCCTACCTCCAGAAGTAGACGGCGATAGGCTGAAATCATGACGATGATGAAGAATATACTATGTGGTTACAAATATTACTAAACCTTATATAGCTCTTGGTAATCGTAAAAACAATTAAGAGCTTTACATCAAATCAAATCCTTTATTTTACATAAGCCCCTTACGGGCAATTATATATTATCAAATTCACACATGGTTTGAAACAATCCAATAATCTTGCACCGAATCAGAACGCGGCCACAAGCTGAGAAGATCCGGCAAGAAACTCAGAGTGTTGTCATTTTTTTTAAATCTTTTAAATAAAATTAGAGTATACAATACATATACTGTATTATTAGCTCACCGAACGAAACGCAGTTACAAATTGCTACTACTGCTTGGACGTCGATTTTCTGCGATAGTGGTATAGCCCCGGACCGGCCACTATTAACCATTTGTTAATAACCGGACCATTGTTGGATAGGCTTCGCTCAAAGGAAAAATCTACCCTACGCTTGGCTAGACAGGTTGGCACGACTTTTATTTTGAGTATTCCTCCTTTTGAATAGATGTTATACGCATATTATATCACTTAGGCAAGATAGGGAGTGGTGAATTGTATTCTTATTTTGTCGTCACACAAACACATATATATATATATGGCTTACTTTCAGTTTCCGTTCTTTTAAATAACAATTTAGTCGATATGAAAATTAAGCTTAAAACATATCTGAAATAATTTTCAACGACAGAGTTTTTTAAATTACTTTAGTTACAAAACTCTCCTCATTTAAATATTTTATTTTGTTTGGTAATAAAAATTCTTGTTTCGCGAAATTTTCTTCCCACGTTGGGATGATTTTAATATTTAAACGCTTCGGAATCGAATGTTAGAGTACTGTATTATGTATTAACTGTCTACTGTTCTTTACGAGTTAAATTACCCATTAAGTAACCCCTAAGTGCATCTGGGGACATCTGTACTCTGTTTTTATTCCACGGTTTACCCATTTCTTGATATTTATTCTCACTGCGAACTTAAAGGCAAAAACGCACCTCATAAAAATTGGAATGTGAAACCCCTGTTAATTAATTTATGTACTACGCAATTCAGTTTTATTTTAAAGTTTTCCTTATAGTGATGTTATTTTCTTAGTTCTTATAGATAGTGTAGAAGACTTAGTAGCATTCTATCAACTAGTGCAGTTCCAGCAACAGTGCTATCAACAAATAATTGTCATAAGTTTGAATATTATTTATGTTCAAATGTATGCTTGTAAAGATTCCTGCGATACAAATATTCAAAATACGCGATGAGGTCTTTAAAAAAAAATTAAAAATACGCACGTGCTCTAGGAATAAACCTGTCATAGGAATATACCTTGGTATGGCGTAGTTTCCGTGTGGTAATGAAGTAAAAATACAATTCATCAACCTTTTTCCTGCCCGTGGGTTTCGTAAAAGACGACTACAGGACATAATATATACAGATAACACCGATGCAAGAAAAGGAAAACTCGATATGAAAATCTATGCTAACACGTTTGACCAGAAGGGCCTGCCTATTGTGGAGGATGGGGTCCGAGCTCAACTGGGACTTTACAGTGTGAAATTAATGAGGAATATTCTTCTTTTCCTAGGAATGTACTCATTTTGTAACAATATATTATTATTATACTTTTTAATTTTGTGTATTACAGTAGACAGAAGCTTTTCGATATAATTGCTTCAAACTAATTCGTTGAGTTTCAAAATTCAATCAGCCAACGGGTGTAATTGATTTGGTTTCAATACCTTCGTTTTAATTTTCATTTGTTGATAGATTTTTAAGATACGGCCGCTTTTGTATCTCGATAACGAAATTAGGTTTTTTGTGGTAATATCTAAAATTATATCACAATATCAAAATTTCAAAAAGGCTGGAACTCTTTTTATTTTGAAAGACCGATTCACTGTACAATGTAATTTGTCAACGAATGCTACGTCTTATTTATATTGAACCTTAATTTATTTTGTAAATAAAACTAATTTCGTTGGTTAAATAACGTTGACTTGTTTGGACGTCAGCGTGCGGACGTCAGTGACCATAAATGCTGTGAAGTGTTCGAAGCATCGGGCAATCGTAAATCGAATGCAAGCGCGATAAAATCTGTAAAAGTAGTTTTATTTACAATGTATAGTGCGAGCACTATACATTGTAAATAATTGTTCTATACATTGTAATACATTGTATTACATCAGAAACCTTAATTTATTTATTAATAAGACATTATTTTTAATTTCAGCTCATATACGTCCCACTGTTGGGCTCAAGCCTCCGCCACAATAGGAGGGAAATTGACCTTACTATACTATGCTAGTTGAATAGGTCGGTATAAGGTTTGTTTCGAATTTTCCTTCTCTTGCACAGATGTTATATTATTTCGCTTATTATTTCCAATATCTGGTTGACCGAGCATCGCTCGGTATATTTTTGTTGTATTTTGGTTGAATTTATTTAGATATATATTAATAAAAAATAAAAATTAAATAATGAAAAAATATCAAAAATTCCAAAAGGAGAATAATAATAACATCGAGATTCGATGCCACGCTGTTTGAATGCCAAAACAAAACAGAAAAAACTGGACAACTTCCCAACTGAGCTATCGCCACTCTTGATGTTGACGGCGAAATTTGCATCCATATTCTATTGACATTTTATGTCATTGTATTGATAAGTTTAAACACCGACAAAACAACATTTTCTATAAATAAAACATAGCTAGATCGATTTTTGGCCCCGAAACCTCTAGTATGCCAAATTTCATCAAAATCGTTGGAGCCGTTACCGAGATCCTGAATATATATATAGGTATATATTGCTCGTTTAAAGATATAAGATATATACAAGAATTGCTCTTTTAAAGATATAAGATTACAGCCATGAAGCCCAACATCGATGTTCGATGTTTATCGAACACCTAACATCGATGTTAGGGAAATCATCGATGTTACAAAAGTATCGAACATCGATGTTACGACGGAAATCGTCCAGGCAAATTTTGATGAGCTTGTTTTTTTTTTTTTAGGACATCTGTCGAATATTCTTGACATCGATAGTAAAATTTCGTTCTGCTCCTAGTAACATCGATGTGTTTTCCTTTCAACATCGATGTTTTCCTTTCAACATCGATGTTTTCCTTTCAACATCGATGTTTTCCTTTCAACATCAATGTTAAAAACAGTTAACATCGATGTTACGATGTTTTGCCTATAGCAACATCGATGTTAAAACATCGATGTTTTTCCTTTCAACATCGATTATCATCGATCATCCCTAAAACACGACTAATCATTAGTCGTATTTTAAGATATCCACGGAAAAGATAGGTAGTGGTGAATTATATTCTTACTTCGTCCCCATACGAAGCGATTTTTACTATTCTATAAATAAAAATGATAAATTTACCTACGCCCAATTAAAACTTGGTACTCGACGAAAAAAAAAAAATAGGCCAAAGTTATACGTTACAAGATTAACGAAAAAAGGCCCCAATTTATTATACTGAGAATCCATAATCTTTGGGATTCCGGGCAACGCAAATTTGGCATTCCAACTTCCAATCTGATAGTACTAACGCTTGTAAGTGTAGGAAGATAAATTGACATACAAATAGCCTTGTTTTTGGATCATTTGTATTTGGTTGGTTATTTGTATGAAGATTTACGCAATAACTTAATTTTAACATGCCTATTATATCTTGTATTTTCATTATCCAAAATCATAAATTTGATAACGTTTTGCGATGTAATATATATTTTTTGACGAGGTAACGTCTAATAAATCGATGAACGTCGGCTGCACGCACGAAAACTTATCACGTTCCGCCTGAGTCGAGCAAATCGATAATACGCAAATCATCATCATCATCACAGCTCATACACGTCCCACTATCGGGCTCGGGTGTCCACCACAATGGGAGGGAAATGGATTTACTATACCACGCTGGTCAGATAGGGTTCTATTTCGAGTCTTCATTCTCTTGCATATATATCATATGCGTAATATATCCCTTAGTCGTCTTTTGCGACATTCACGGGTATGAGAGGGGGTGGTGAATTGTATTCTTACTCCGTTATCACATGGAAAACATGTCATACTATAAAATAATCTATACTAATATATAAGGCTGAGGAGTTTGTTTGTTTGAACGTGCTGATCTCAGAAACTACTGGTCTGAAAAATTCTTTCAATGTTAGATAGCCTATTTATCGAGGCAGAGTATAGGCTATAGTCCAATAGGAGCGGCACAACAATGAAGAATGTTTGAAAATGCTTTTAAGCTATTGCATAGCTTTCATCGCGGGCTTTGAGCGCGGCGACCGAATTAAGAAATTCCGTAACGAAAATAAAACCCAACACCCGCCTACCTTGTAGCTCGGCCGACCGTTCGGTGTGACGGTCGTCGACATCATAGATAATTCACTATAAAATAAGATAGATGTGCAATTGAGGTTTTAAATTTGAAAACTGCGTACATGGTTTGAGAGATGGCGCTATTTTCAATAATAGCGAAATAAAGTGTTACTAATCGCTCAATAGATGGCGCTGCTTTTAACGCGACCTCTAGAGGTATTTTAGTGATATATTTAGTGTGATATAAATTATTTATTTAAACGGAATAAATGTAAGGTCGCTTGACCCTTTGTAACACATAACACTATTAACGAAAAAATAATCAAAAACAAAAGAAATTACATACATTTAACATACATTATTCCAATAAATAAATAATAACTATTATTTTAAAATATTTAAAGGATTTGCTATGGGAAATAAAACAGTTTTAATATGCAAAGAAGCAAAACAATATTTATTTACTCCCCGTTACATATTAAAATAATATATTTTTATATGTCGACATTCTGCGTTCGTCCGTCTCGGTGCGCACACATGCCACCGCTTTGTGTAGCTTTTTTTTTTTTTATTGCAAACGGTGGCAAACGAGCAAACAGTACACCTGATGGTAAGTGTTGCTGCCGCTCATGGACCTTTACAAGGCCGTTGCCTACCGCGAAGAAAGTGAAGGGAGTGTGAATGCGTGCATTGAGGCTCGGTGATACCAAGGGCACCACCAAAACCCTCCACAAGCAAACACCCTCAGAAAGTTGGGCTTCCGACTCCCTCGCTCACCGAACGAAGCGCAGTAACAAATCGCTACTACTCAGACGTCGATTTTCTGCGAGAGTGTGGTACTGGCCCGGACGGACCAGTACGGCGGCTGTAGACAGATAACTGTCGACAGTGTGGTCCTACCACTCTTAAAGTGTTTTCGTGCGTTTTCTAACGGCCCCAGCGATCTTCAGCGGACGACAGTGGTAATCCAAACCGCCTTTATTGTTATACATATAGAACATTTGTTTTCTTATCGGTCACCACGCCCAAAAAATGTAACTTGAATTAATATCAAAGAAAAAAAAATACTGCATAAATAAAAAATAAATAAATAATTATAATTGCATAAGTTGATATAAAATGCTATGCAATAGCTTTACCGCAGGAGTCCCTGAGTGCCACAGGTTTTTTTTTTTCCTTTTGAGAGTTTCTGCTGCATAAGCGGTTAAATTTTCACAATAATCATGTGTGACAGCATTATATTACTAAAAAATATTTTAACCTTTTAGTTAAACCAAGTCGCTACTAAAAGTTAGCGTTAGCCCAAAGTAACTATTCCACGCGGACGAAGTCGCAGACAGCAGCTATTATTATTATAATTCTGATGACAGGCGACTTAACGAGAACAACAAAACTTTATTTTTATAAAGCATAGCTTAGGAATTCAGTATATATTTTCGTAAGTAAATGTACGTAAGTATAATTTACAACGTGCACATGTAGATGTGAGTTCTAAGTTAAGATAAATGGCTCTCAAAGTGCTACCAACTACTTTTTACTTGGATATGAGGAAGCATTTATGTAATGAAACGGAATGCTTTGCTAAGTAAACACAGAATTTAAGACATACCTATATATGCATATACATGGTGTATCAAGTTATGGGGCAACTGTTCGAGTGTGTTGTAGTTTAACGGTCGTAGATCGTATACTACACAAAAAACAATATAACATAAAAATTGTAGTGATTTCAAAAATAATGTCTCTAAGAGTCTATGCCTTAAATGTTACGTTTTATGTAGGTGTAGGCATGTAAAGCTTCGACGGTATAAATAGGTATGAATTGCGCAAACGCTTCAATGGTAACGTAAGTACAAAGACGGGTCGTAAACGGTCATTGGCCGATCAGCTGATTTAAAGCTAAGTTTGTCTCGCTTATGCGAACGTAATCATTGATTTATTCAATTTTTAATGAGCATTTAACAAAGTGCGAATATGTTGCAGATTAAGTATCACGAACTTTAGACATTTCAATCAGATTTACACGAAAAAGCGATGACAAAATTGAAAACTTTACATGTCTCTAATTCACTAACGAATCAATATTTTATTACAATTTTTTATGGGTTCCTACCACCATTGCCTAACTCCCATTTGACCAGTCTCCCCATAACCTGATACATTCTGTATATACCGGGTAGTGACGGACTAAGAATATAAATTACCATCCCCTCCATTTTTAATAAATTGACCCTACACTATCTACCAGAAAAATAAAATACGGCACTGAGCAAATTATTACAATTAATATGTAAATTCAGTGTTGAAATATCGTCCGGCTACAAAGGGACACTATAAAATGATAGCAATCTGTTGTTATATTATTTTTTAATCGAAAAATTATACTATAATTGGCTTAAATAATATTATAAAATATTACTTAAATGTAGAATAAACCTTATGTAAAATTTTGTGCTAGTTTCAAATAGAATTAATTGTTTCAAAAAGGTAATGTTTTAGATGGACAGGCCTGAAAACGCCCTTGTACATTTTTATGAAAATGCCCGTATATGTCACTGAACTTCTAAACGCTTAGACCGATGTGGATGAAATTTTTTGTGTTCAAGAGGATTCGAGAATGGTTTAAATTCACAATTGGACCTGGTAGGTGGCGCTACTGTTGATTTCGAGGTATATATATATATATATTATATATATTAAATCTAATACAAATAAAAGAAGAATTTTAATGATCCGTCAAAACAGTTTGTTTTTTAGTAATAATTATGTTGAAGTATGTCTAAAGAAAGGACTAAATTCAGCTTATGAAAGACTAAAGAGTTACTTCAAACAATATCCTAATATTTATATACATGGCAATGAGTGGCAGTGTTGTTACGTAATTTATAATACAGTTAGAAATTCTCGCTTTATAAATGAACTTTCAAAGTTAGAAAGCAACAAATTGTTTTCAAAATTTAATTGAATAACTTTAAAATAACGTGATTAACGCTTTTTATATTATTGAAGTTTAACTTCTTTTGGCGTGTTAGGGAAAAATGATGAGAGTAAATTTTTATGATGGGCGCGCACACCGTCACGAAAGACCGACCTTTTTTTTAGATGGGCTATTGTCAGCGCACACGCTGTCCAGTCCATCCGGGGTGACGTCGATGAAAGGATGGCGCGCGACCCCATAACCCACCATAATCCCTCTCCTTCGCCATTGGGCCGACCACCGGTACCGAGTTCCTTGTGGTCCGTGTCCAGCCCGGCGGGATACCCCTTCAGGTACCCTCCCTTTCCAACGCCCCTCCCGGGACGTCGGGTGCCCTCGCGCGGTCAGCTTGTCTGCGGGTGACGGACTAAACCTCGGTCCAGTCACACGCAGCGTCGGCTAGGGCAGTATCACGCGCAGGTACTCGCGCCTGCGCCATCCGAGTCACCCGCGGCAGACCGTGTCGCCGTAAAGGAATTCCTCTCGCGCAAGCGTCGCCGCTTCCTTCCATGAGATGACTGCCTCACAGAAGACGGCGACCGCGTCCCAGTTCCTTACGCTGTCGAGCATCTCCTTAGCGATGGTCGGCAGCGTGAAGTCGCCACCGATAATTGCGACGAGTTCACGGCACTGCTCTATACACGTGGCACACACTTTGAGTGTGTACTGCGCCGTGTTCTCGTCGCAACCGCAGTGGTGGCAGAACGGAGTTCTCTCCCTCCTCACGATCGTGTACAGGTGAAAAGAGCGACAACTTGAACAAAGCTAGTCAATTTTTTTTACTAGATAATGCATTATAATAAAACTTTCAATGTATTAAATACCTTTTTTCTATTATTAGTGTAATTTTTTCTACAAACGTAGGATGATAACATGAAAGATAAAATTTTTAGAAAGATTATTATCTTCTTACGCCACATAACTTCTTACGTGCGTGCACACATATTTTTTATTGTAATCTTACCTTTATCATCAGCCCTGAACTCTGCTTCCAGTTCAGCCCTAGTGGGCTCCGGCTCCTTCTCTGGTTGCTTGCTGGTCTTCATACTCATGGACTTCCTGGTCTGATGGCCACGGAACGCTGCTTGTATCTTTGTCGCCGCTTGCTCTTCTTGAGGAACTTCAGTGTCTTTTTGTTTCTCTTCTGCAAAAAAAAGACTAACGTCATTCATTCATTTGGGAGTTGAACTGTATGGATTAGTGATGTAACGAATGTCGTATTTTGGACATTCGCGAATGCGAATGTGAATGCGAATATCTGCTGCCAACATTCGCGAATGCGAATGCGAATATTCAGTATAAACGTGTGGCAAATGACGTTGACCCTTTAACTTGGTGGAAAGTGAACAAAGAAAGATACGTTCTTCTGCTTCCTGTAGTTCGGCATTATTTAGTTACATCACCAACGAGTGTCCCCAGCGAGCGCATATTTAGTGGTGCTGGACTTATTTACACGCCACATCGAAACAGACTTGAAGCAGACAAGGCATCAAAACTACTATTTTTAAAGTTTAATATTCCCCTACTGAAGTTCAATTATTAATATGAAAAATATATATAATGAACTGTTATTTTTGACGTGACAACGTCTTATAATTCGATGGATCCGGCTGCACACACGAAAAAACATGACGTATGCGGCGTTACCTCGCTCTGAGGCGTTCCATTTAAGGCTTGATCCATACAAAATTTGATAAGAAAATTTGATAATTTGATAGATCAAACAAATAAAATTAAAATTTTCTTTTAAAAAATGAAACCATTCCATCAATATTTTCTTATGACGTTGTCACGTTCAACTATCGTCAGTAAACCGACTTTACAGACAACCGATTTTTTAAGGGAAAGAAGTTATTATTATTATTATTATTATTATTATTATTAAGACAACACCCTGCACTAAGGAAATAATCCTTGTATTGCGGGGGACTTTACAAACATATAATTAACGGACACAAATTACATCCAGACTCGGAACAACAATTTGTGGATCGCACAAAGTGTTGTCCCGCGTGGGATTCGAACCCTCGACACTGGCGCTGTAGGTCGCTATCTTAACCACTACGCCATCTGTGCAGTCAGTATTTTTGTTTGAGAATATATTTTTTTGTTTGTTTAGAGTTAGACTATTTAATGGTCTATTGTAGAAGAATATAATTTTTGTTTGATAATTTAAACATTATAAATATATCTAAAGACTGAGAAAAGTTTAATAGAAGAATTTAATTTTATTAGTTACAATTGCATTAAAATTTTGTGTCACAAGTTCTAATAACAATTAAATTTTTTAGCTTTATTTGAAGTAAAAGACTTAATGTTATTCTTGTTTGCTTAAAGTGTTAACTGTTAACTCTTATGTAAAATTATTATATCTATACCAATAAATAAAATTGGAGTGTCTGTTTGTAATGTCAAAATAATAGGCTTTTTTCATGCTCACACGGTTATTTGCACGACACCAATGCCTAAAATAGCAATTAAAATATTTTTGTCTGTCTGTCTGTTTGTTCCGGGTAATCTTCAAAACGGCTGGACCGATTTCAAAAATTCTTTCACCAATAGAAAACTATAATATCAGGGCGTAAACTAGGCTATATTTTATTCCGGTATTCCGACGGGAACGGGAACTACGCGGGTAAAACGACTATAACCTATAACCGAAGCGAAGCGAGGGCGGGTTGCTAGTTTATACTATAAATACTATAAACTATATAATATAGATATACTATAAACACTTTGTGATTATGATGACAGCAACTTATATTAAGATTTTATTTGATTTTAATTATAGTGAAAATCATAGAAGATTATTTTTGTTTGTTTACATTGCATTTAGGCCATTTACTATATAGTTTTGTTTGTTAAATTCTTATGATAATTTGATTGTTAGGCTTCATTGCCCAAAGTTAAATAAATATTAATTGTAGAAGTATTTGTAGATTATTATTTTTAGTTTTGTTCAAGAAGATAATTATAACATTAAACTTTGGTAAAAATTCATAGAAGACTATTTTTGTTTGATTACATTGCATTTAGGCCATTTAGTATTTAGTTTTGTTTTTTAAATTATTATAAGTTTGATTGTTAAGTTTCATTGCCTAAAGTTAAATAAATAAATGATACCAATTGATAAAGTGAAGACCGATAATGTGATTACGAGGTTAAGTTATTTTTATTGCATTAAAAACATAAGAAATTAATGGTATTGGATTTTCTTATATTAACCAACTATTATTACCTACTTAAAAAAATTATACACGCAAAAATATTCGCAAAAACAGTCGCAATAATTTCGCGAATGCGAATGCGAGTGCGAATATGCAAATAATATGCGAATATTCGCGAATGCGAATGCGAATATTCGTTACATCACTAGTATGGATCTTTAAATATACATCCTATTGAAGTAATGATTTGCATTTCAATTTTGTTTCTACTATTCCGATATTACAGCAACTTTAAAATAAAATGTTATTAGTCCATTGAAACGTTACATGAGCTTTGCATTTTTTAGAGGACGCAATTTTATTTTTGGGACATGTGTGGGGGGTCAATAAAAGCTTAACCCCAAGTTTGTGGGGTTGCCGCCCTTGTCCTCCAGCCGCCATCTTGGAAAAAGGGCGCAAATACCTTTTTCGCGATATCTCGGCAACTATGCGTCCCACAAAAAATTCGTAAAGACATAACTTGTAGCAAATCGCTTTATCTACAAATATTTTCATATAACTTTTTGCCCTTAATTTAAAATTAAAGAAGTTATAAGCAAAAAGTGAAAAAGTTCTATAAAATTTTTCTTTTTTGCTCTACTACTTTTTTTTATACATTTTACAAAAAAAATCAAATGTTGCTAATAATTACCAGGCTTCATTAAAATAGAATATTTTTTTATCCTCTTAAATACATACGTCACTAGCCTCCTCCACGATAGGAGTGAAATCAATTTAGTACACTCTGGTCAGATTGGTTGCTATAGGATTTCATTTCGAGTTTTAATTCTCATGTATTTTTTTTTTTGGGTGGGTTACGGTCTTCACGCTCCTCGCTCCACTCCGTCCAGGGCGACACAGGCGCGTAAGCACGCGCACCCGTAACCCAGCCGTGACACGTCACCTTCGTCGTTGGACCGACCACCTGAGCAGGGTGACTTGACTTCAGTGGTCACCCCCTCGGAGAGGACGTCGGTCTTTCCTCACGCGGTCGGCCTCTCGGCGGGTGACGGACTAATTCCCCGGTCCAGTCACCCACGACCTCGGCTAGGGCGGCATCAGGCGCAGGTAGTTGCGCCTGCGCCGCCCCAGTCCCGACGGCGGTTCGCGTCGTCGAGGAGACGCTCCTCGCGCACGCGCTCCGCCGCGCCACCTTTAATTCTCATGCATAGCTATTATATGAATATCTCTTAGTCGTCTTATAAGATACCCACAGGCAAGATAAGAGTTGGTGAATTGTATTCTTACTCTGTCACTACACTGAACTGATAACTGATAGCTATTTCCTCGTATTTATTATATTTCTAGTGCAGCGCGAGTTGCTTCCATTTGCGAGAAATTAATTACCCTAACCCACTCTCTTCAGCAAAATTTGCCGTGTGGTGACGCAGTAAGAATACAATTCATCACCCTCTTTCTTATCCGTAGCTGCCGTAAAGGACGATTAAGGGATGGGATATGCATATAACATCTGTGTAAAAGAAGAAAAACTAAAAATGATACCTTATACCAACACGTCTGACCGGCGTGGTATAATAGTTCATTTTCCCACCCATGATGGAGGAAGCTCGAGCCCAACAGTGGGACGTATGTATATAAGCTGTGAGAATAACTCTCTGTAACAAAATTTGTCATTATTAATTCAAAACCGCCGCAGGAAATAAATTCATATATTTAAAGCCATATCTAGTATATTTATAAGGCGTCAACACAAAAGAGGTCATGTTTAAGTGGTACCACATCTCGCCTTCCTGATAGCTACGCTAAGTGCAATGCGGAATACTGAGTAGATACATTTGCCAGCGCGACTTGAAAACGTTGTATAAATTAATGAAGTATCAGTGTTACTGAAATGTTTATTAAAAAACTAATATAGAGTTAATTACTTATAGACGTGACGTTTATTTTTATACGTATATCATGATCATCATCACCGCTTGTATATGTCCCACTGCTGGGGTCAAGTATCCTCGACTATGGGAGGGAAATTGACCTACTAACGCTGGGCAGGTGGGTTGGTATAGGGTTTTAATTAGTTATCCTCCCCTTGCACAGTTTTTATATGCATAATATTCTCAGGCTAGGGGTGAGGCGAATATACTGGTACAGGTCTATAACCCGGTATGAGCTTAGCACTACGCGCACCCGGTATGTGCGTCAGAAACCCGTTCGCACTCGAGAGGTTTAAGCACCCGTACCGAGGACCGAATTTTGAATTATGCAGGTACGTCTCATGCCTATCTCAGTCGTCTTTTACGACATCACGGTTAAGATAGAAAATAGTGAACTGTATCCACCCGTGTGGTGATGGAGTAAAAATACAATTCATCACCATCACAGCTCATATACTTCCCACTATTATGTTCGAGCCTCCTCCACAATGGGAGAGAAACAATGGAATTATTTGTTTACGTTCTTCAATCAACTAGTGTCTCTCTCAATAACCAAATTTTTTTTTGGATTGGGTTACGGTCGGCGCCGTCCTCGCACCACTCCGTCCGGGGCGACAGAGGGGCGTAAGCACGCACACCCGTAACCCACCCGCGCGACACATCGCCTTCGTCGTTGGGCCAACCACCGGAGCAGAGTGACTTGACGTCAGTGGTCGGCCCTACGGAATACCCCCTGAAGGATACCCTCCCATCGACCGACGTCCTCCCCTCGGGGAGGACGTCGGTCTTTCCTCACGCGGTCGGCCTCCCGGTGGGTGACGAACTAATTCCCCGGTCACGTCACCCGCGGGCTCGGCTAGGGCAGCATCAAGCGCAGATAACAATATCCAAATGAAAGAAAGTCATATCATTTATTTACATTCTTCAATTAACTTACGTCTCTATCAATATCCGAATGAAAGAAAGGGATAGCAATAACAGTTTTCTTAGTCGTCACTATATGCACATAGTTCTCGTGTAATTTACACAGTGAGTTATCTTTATCCTAAAATAACGTTGTTCCACAAATGTTACGGATTAAGTTTTTTCATATTAAATACTCTAGTCTTAGAACAATAACGTATAGAAGGATAGTGTCCATACGTAAGCCATCAAAAATATGAAGCAAACAATACTACATGCGTGCAAGCGATTACACACGTGTGTACGTGTGTAATCGCTTTAATAATAACGTAGAGAAGGTAAGTTGGCGCACAAAAAGTGAAGCATTTCAATTAGAGCCTAATGGAACTTACGCCGCAACCGTTCCGTAATGTACAAGTCATTGTACTGCACGTACGTACGCAACTCTTAAAAAATAAATAGGTAATTATGACGGTTTGTGCATTCAAATGGTGTCATAACACATTTGAAGAACTTAAAATGGTTTTTAACATTACTTTTAAAAGTATTTCGAAGATTTATGTTATTAAAAACAAAATTTGATTTCATAATTTGTATAGTGTGTGCGTGTGTAATCGCTGGCACGCATGTATACTACATGTCAAATAATAGGCTTTTTTCATGCTCACACGGTTATTTGCACGACACCTGTGCCTAAAATAGCAATTAAAAAAATTTTGCCTGTCTGTCTGTTTGTTCCGGGTAATCTTCAAAACGGCTGGACCGATTTCAAAAATTCTTTCACCAATGGAAAGCTATAATATCAGGGCGTAAACTAGAGTATATTTTATCCCGGTATTCCCACGGGAACGGGAACTGCGCGGTTAAAACGACTATAACCTACAACCTAAGCGAAGCGAGGGCGGATTGTTAGTAAATATATAAAATTCTAGTCGAAAATATTAATTATTATTATCTAAATTTCATCTAAATAAAATATTTTCGGGATGTTAGAGCAAAAAACCCATGAGATTCTATGTGATTTTCCACACCAATAAATTTTTAACGCCTTCCATTTCAAGTTTAAAATGTACGAACACACTTAACGAAGTAATAAAGCCTTTATTGGCGGCACATGCCGTCACGTTCGTAATGTAAGCCTTTTAAAGATTTTGCACGTTGTAACTGGGTCAAGGTTTTTAATGGAGGTAAATGAATGATATTTTTGTAGGTATTAAATGTCACGGTTTAATTTTTACCCAACTACGGAGGGTTATGATTTTGACAGGCTATGAATGTTCATCTGTTCCCTCATAGCTACTCAACTACTTGTTAGAACTGGATGAATGAGGTATCATTAGAAGCGCCTTGATCCGCCCGCTGGTTATAGGCTATATGATGTGTCATATAGGCTATATGATGAATCTAATATGACGCCCTCTAGGTGTCTTAAAATTCTGTGTTAAAAAAATAAATTTGAGAAAAATATGTTGTGTTTCATATCATTGGAAAGGGCGTTACTACGTTCAAATATATATATATACTAGCAACCCGCCCTCGCTTCGCTTCGGTTTCAGTCACTTAAACCCGCATAGTTCTTGTTCCCGTGGGAATACCGGGATAAAATGTAGCCTATGTTACTCCCTGATATTATAGCTTTCCATTGGTGAAAGAATTGTTGAAATCGGTTCGGTGGTTTAAGCGTGAAAGCGTTACAAACAAACAAATAAACAAACATCCTTACTTTCGCATTTATAATATTAGTATGGACTAGCTGACCCGGCAAACTTCGTAACGCCAGAATTTTTTTTTTTCGTTAATACATTTTCTAAATTTCCGAATATATATTCTCTAATGGAGGAACCATTACGGCTTTGTCAGGAAAGATTCGATCTTCTTGGTCTCGCCATTATTAATGATGATTCAAAGAGAATACAAATTACTGATGATTGATTTCTGAGAAAATTATAATTATCAAATTTTAAACCATATTTAACTTTAAACAAAATTACGTTTAGCTGTCATTTGCATTTTGTTATTACATATCAAATGCGTTTTTGTTATCCTGTTTCATAGTGACTTGTATTCTCTTTGACACGAGTTTCGGTGCGAATATGGAAATGTCATGTTTAGCTCTTGTATTATATTCATTTTTTTAGTGTTTTATAGTGTTACATCGAATAATTTTGCTGATATTTTATGTAATATAATACAGTTAAGATATGTAAGGAATGTGATATAAGAGTGGTTTACGTGTATTTTCATATTCTATCGTAATTCCCAGAGAAATCAAATAATTATCCGTAATTATAATTTAATAATTTATCCGTATTTATCCGATAAGTCGTTTTTTATCGTAGTTGTATTTTAGTTTTTAATTTTATCTTGTATTGTACACTTATATCCTATGTTGAATCCACAGTAAAGTTATATTTCAAATAAAACTCTTTTTATGAATTTGAATTAAAAACTATTTGTACGGATTATATAGCATGCTGTGTGGTAGCGGCTTCGAATACTACCAACCCTTACTTTGCTCGTGGGTGTCGTAAAAGACGACTAAGAGCCCTAGATTGACTCGGACCAACTCCATCTGGTACCATTTGGGTCAACGATTACATTCCCAAGGAGGGTTGACGTCAGGCAGGCGGCCGGTCATAAAAGTCATTGCCGAAACTTTTTGCAATATGTCAAAACAGATGACATATTGCGTCGACCCCAAGTAATTGGGATAAGAGCAAGATGGTGATGATATAGCATATGCATTTGATTTTTTTTAATTTAATTTCTTGATATTTTGAACACTATAGTGTTCATGGTCGTGGATATAGTGTTAAGTAAGAAGCAGTGGAAACCATTAAAATAAATTTTATTTTACTCAATAATAAAATACATACATTTTTATCATAAGTCAATCGAATGAATATTCTTTTATTTGTTCTCTTTTTTTAAAGCTGAATCAATTAAAAGAAAAACTATGATTTTGCAATAAGGTTTAATATTACTAAAAGGATATTAAACCTAACACGCCCCTTCAAAATCAAAGTTATATAAATATAACAGTTGTTACACATTTTAACTAACTAATACTATCTAATGAATAGGTTTCACTCCTAAACCATTTACACATCTATAGTGTTTAATTTTACCTAATGGTTTAGTTAACACATCTGCTAACATATCCTGTGTAGGTATATGTCTCAAGCTTATGCTTTTGTTCTCCCTTAGAACTTGTCGAACAAAATGATATTTAATATCTATATGTTTGCTCCTAGCATGAAACACTGGATCTTGAGCAAGAAATATAGCAGATCTACTATCGGCATTTAGAGAAATAGATGCATACCTTTCCAATCCTATCTCTATTAATAGACTGTGCAGATAAAGCGTCTCTTTCATGGCTTCCGCTAAGCTGATATATTCCGCTTCACAACTTGACGTGGCTACAGTTCTTTGTTTGCGCGAAGACCACGATATACATGCATCTGCTAAAATGTAAGCATATCCAGAGAATGAACGTCGATCTATGGGACAATTTCCCCAGTCCGCATCACAGTAACCTTCAATAGACTTACCAGTCTTCTTGTAAGTAAGGCCATAGTCCATGGTTCCTTTCAAATATCTTAGAATGCGCTTAGCACTCAACCAATGTTTCCTTTCTGGTTTATTAGAAAATTGCGCTAATTTTGTGACAGAATTTGTAATATCAGGCCTTGTTGCGGTGCTTAAATACATGAGAGAACCAATTAGCTCTCTATAAGGATATTTTTCTCTCTCACTGCTCTGTTGTTCACATACATTTGTGAGTTCCTCACGTATTGGTTTACAACTACCTATCTCCATTGGCGTACTACAAACTTTGGAATCGCATAATCCATATTTTATTATTAGTTCTGAAATATAATTTTGTTGAGACAAACTAATGGCATTGTCACGTCTATTAATGTCAATACCTAAAAAATATTTAGCTTGACCATAATCTTTGAATTCAAACTCATTCTTTAATTCATTTTTGAAACGGGAAATACGATCTTCTTTTTGGGATGCAACTAAAATATCATCTACGAATACTAATACAAATAAATGTTCATCCTCATGTTTTCTCATATAAAAACAGGGTTCATTAAGACTCTGATATAAACCCATGTCTTTTAGTTTTTTATCCAGTCTTTGATTCCACTGCCTACCTGCTTGTTTTAACCCATATAATGACTTTTTCAATAAACAAACATCACAACCCGAATTCAGATTGTTCAACATTATGTTAGCACGTTCAACCACGCTTGCATCTTCTTTCTCATTATTCACCAAATCAAGTAGACATTCCTTTAATAGTTTAGGAGTTTTCATATAAATCTCCTCATCAAGAAAACCATTTAAATAGGCTGTATTAATGTCTAACTGATGAATTTCAAGATTTAATTCTACAGAGAGAGCCATTAACAATCTAACGGTATCTAGCTTCACTACAGGTGCATAAGTTTTGTGGTAATCAACTCCAAATCGCTGACTGTAACCCTGAGCAACAAGTCTCGCCTTATGTTTTATTGTTTTGTCAATGTTTACTTTTGTAGTTAATACGTATCGCGAACCAACTATATTTTTATTTGGAGGTCGTTTGACAACATCCCACGTATCATGCTTTACTAGGCTTCTTATTTCAGACAAAATAGCTTCTTTCCATTTGGTACACGCTTCGCCTTTTAAAGCATCTTCTAAAGATATTTCAGCTGTGCCTATAAAATCTACACAGTCTGTAAAAGATTCATCGCTGGAATCTTTTAATTTTGCATTGTCTTGAAGGGTTTCAAATTGTAAATCAGTATTCATAGTATCATTATCAATTAATCTTTCATCAAGTTCAACCACTCTGTATTCCTTTTTGGGTCGTCCTACTTGACCAGTACGTAGTATTTTCGGTCTACCTGGAGCTCTTTTGGTTTTAATATCGCGCACAATTGATGTCTCAATTTCACTTCTTATATCTTCTTCTACTATTTCATTTCTTAACTGCTGGTTTGAAATAATAATCTCATCGGTTCCTTTTTCAGGCTCATTGTTGGTTTCGATATGCTGAATATTTTCTGTACCTTCATTATCTAATATTATATTAATAAACTTCTTTTCAATATCATCTTTTGTGTTTTGATCTTCTATGTTAGATACTGGCAAAAGTTGCCCTAATGTTTTCTCTTCATAAAATTTAATGTCTCTTGATATTACAAATTTTCTGTTCTCTGGTACCCATACCCTGAATCCTTTATTTGTTTTTGGATAGCCTACAAATACACCTTCAATTGCTCGAGCAGCAAATTTATCTTGTTGAGGGTTTTTATCTAAAATATGAACTTTAGCTCCAAACTTACGTAAATAATGAATTTTTAATGGTTTTCCAACCCATTTTACATAGGGAATGCTATCACCTAAAGAAGATGTCGGGCAACGATTTCTAATATAACAAGCAGTATCTATAGCTTCAGCCCAAAATCCACTGGATAACTCACATCCTAGAAGCATACTCAATTAATGTACGATTCATCCTCTCAGCTACTCCATTTTGCTGGGGAGTACGAGGTACAATCAATCTTCTTGATATACCCTCACGATGTAAATACTCATTAAACTCTTTACTACAATACTCACCACCATTATCTGTTTGTAAATATTTTATCTTTCGCCCAGTAAAAGTTTCTGCATGATTCTTAAACATTTTAAAAGCCTCTAAAGCCTTATTTTTCGTTTTAAGAAAATACACTTCACACCAA
Organism: Lymantria dispar; assembly: GCA_032191425.1. Taxonomy (NCBI): domain Eukaryota; kingdom Metazoa; phylum Arthropoda; class Insecta; order Lepidoptera; family Erebidae; genus Lymantria; species Lymantria dispar. The sequence continues at coordinate 7,886,586 of CM063468.1, read as the reverse complement.
CGTGAACAATCGTCGATAAAAGTAATAAAATATTTAGCACCTGTCATAGATTCACACTTCATCGGTCCTACAATATCAGAATACACTATATGTAATTTGTCCTCGCTGGGTCCTTCAGACTTTGAAAAAGGTAAAGCACGCATCTTTCCTTTCATACACACATCACAATCACGTAGTATTTGAAAGTCATCTTTGTTTACTTTCTCACCTACTTTATTTAATATTTTAATCATATCAACACGATTAAGATGACCTAAGCGTTCATGCCAACGCTGCAAGTCTGCTCTATAATCTGTCATAGCATTTGCAGATTCATATTCTTCTATGTAGTATAGATTACCTCTTCGTGGAGCTTTTAATAAGACATTACCTCTTTTGTCAACTATTTTTGCAGAATCACGTGAGAAAATAACATCGTAACCATTATCGCAAATTCTAGCTACCGAAATTAAATTAGTTCTTAAATTTGGTACATAGTGTTTCCTTAAACTCAATCATGTGGGTTGATTGCTCATTTAATGCCGATAGTCTAACTAACCCCTTACCTTCGACCTCAGTGCTCATATTAGTAGCTAATTTTAGATCACCATTTATTTTGGTAAAAGTATTTCCGAATTTACTTACGTCATTGCATAAGTGAGATGTACACCCTGAGTCAAGCACCCACTGTTGATTAAATGTATTAACATTATAACATTTTGAAAAATCTGAAAGAGTTAAAGACATTAGTCCCTTATCTACATTATCATAGGTGTAGTTTGACTTTTGTAAATCAGATTCTTGGCAATCAGGAGCCTTATGACCTGGACGGTTACAACGATAACACACTAAAGTTGCCTTTCTTCTTTGCCATACGTTTCCATTCTTTCTACTTGTAGTTTCCCTCTGGAGCTTTTTATTTTTGTAAACGTACATTGCATCAACTCCATGTACATCATTATTTACTTTCCTAGACTCATACTGTTCTAAGATCTTTACTTTTAATATCTCTGGTTTAGGAAGATTATCTCGACTTTCAATAGCACAACGAAAATCAGAAAAACTTGCGGGTAAGGCGTATAAAAGCATAATCGATAGTAAATCCTCATGTATTATCACATCCATGCTCTCTAGTTTATCGACTGCATCAAAAAAAATACTCATCTCTTCGTGAATATCTCCAGTTTCACTCATTTTATGTATAAGTAGTCTTTTTAATAATGTAGCCTTTTTAGTAGGTCCACGCGATGCATATATTGATTCGAGTTTAAGCCATACCTCTCTGGAAGTTGTACACTTTCTTACATGACGCAATTCTGATGGGCTTATTGAAAGTATTAGATCTGCCTTTGCTTTAGCATCTTCCTGTTGCCATTTTGCAATTGCCGCAGATTCAGTAGGTTTTTCTACCATACCGTTAACTAATTTCCAAAGATCACTTTTTACTAGAATAGCTTCCGCTTGAAGCTTCCAACTCTCATAGTTATCCTTATTTAAGGGTTCAATACGAGTTAAAGAATTCATCTCGATAATAATAGACCTATAGATACCTCGAATGTTGAATCTTCTAATTAATACTCTTATTCGTACTCTATTCTTCTGGGCCCATAACCTTTGTTAAGTAAGAAGCAGTGGAAACCATTAAAATAAATTTTATTTTACTCAATAATAAAATACATACATTTTTATCATAAGTCAATCGAATGAATATTCTTTTATTTGTTCTCTTTTTTTAAAGCTGAATCAATTAAAAGAAAAACTATGATTTTGCAATAAGGTTTAATATTACTAAAAGGATATTAAACCTAACATATAGGACATAAATAAATTTCATATTTCATTCATTCAATAGACGAAGGAAATGTTTAAATGAAATCCTACACCAATGTATCTGATCAGCATGGAATAGTAGGTCAATTGACCTCCTATTGTGGAGAAGGAATATGTGGAGGAATACCCAATAATGGGACTTGTATGAACTGATGAAAGTGATAATATCAGAAATAATTTATTTTGACGAAATTTATTTGCATTTGAACACTAAGAAATAAAAAATCTAAATCGAAAATTTATAAAAATAGTTTAATTTATTCGCATAAGTATCAAAAATATTTACAACGTTGTATTTAGTAAAGCTTTCACGGAAAGTTCTGATGTTTACACGAATATTATACATTACTAGCTTCTGCTCGCGACTTCGTCCTCGTGGTATAGATATTTTGGGCCAACGCTAACTTTAACCTAAGACTTTTTTTACGTAGAAGGTGAAAATATTTTTAATAGGACGATTCTGTCCACACATGGTTTTTGCAAAAAGGAAAAGGAAAAAAGAAACTCGATTTTGAAACATTCTTCAGTGGTGCTCCGCTCCTGTTGGTCTTAGCATCACGCCTTTCTCGACAAATGGGCTATCTAACACTTAAAGAATTATTCAAATTGAACCAGTAGTTCCTGAGCTTAGCGCGTTCAAACAAACTCTTCAGCTTTATATATTAGTATAGATATAGATAAATGAAACTTATATTTATATTGTTTTTATTACGTTGAATAGTATTCGAAACAGACTAAGTCAAAAATCAAATACGAACGCGATGAAATCTATAAAAATAGTTTAATTTATAATATACAATTATTTCTATCAATTATATTTGATTTATCTCTTCCATAATCACTATTTGACACCTGAAACGATAAAATTATGGCAACGTTTCCCCTCGAGCACGTATAAAATAATTAGCACGCAATTAATGGCATGCACGAAAGCATATATACACATTATAAATTATAAACATAATTAAAATAAATCAATGAGTTTATTAGTTTTACTTTGTAACTTTAACAAACAATGAACTCAACCTTGAAATGAATAAAATGATTGTGTGGTTTTATGAAACCACGTTTAAAGTGAAACTTTTTTCACTTTTTTTTTTTTGTGGGTGAGCTGCGGTCGGCGCACCTCCGCACTACTCCGTCCGGGGCGACAGAGGGGCTTAAGCACGCAACTCCCGCAAGCCACTCGAAAACCACGTCGCCTTCGTCGTTGGGCCGATCACCGGAGCAGAGTTAACTTGTCATCAGTGGTCGGCCCGACGGAATACCCCCTACTTGGGGTATCCTCCCATCGACCGACGTCCCCCTCCCCTCGGGGAGGATGTCGGTCTTTCCTCACGCGGTCGGCCTCTCGGCGGGTGACGGACTAATCCCCGGTCACGTCACCCGCGGCCTCGGCTAGGGCGGCATGAGGCGCAGGTAGTCGCGCCTGCACCGCCCCATTCGCCGGCGGCGGATCTCCTCATCGAGGCTGCGCTCCTCGCGCAGGCGATTTTCACGTTACGAAAAAAATAGCAACATTTACATTAAATACTGAAAAATTTACAAATAACGTGTATACAAATAACGTAATAGTCTATACACTACATGGTCAGCTGATGCGAACCATAGGTGCCGCCATATTGGCCTCGCCTACTCTGTCGAGCGCCTTTCACTTTACCCTTACTCCGCGGCCGACCGTCACGCGACATGCAGTAGATGGACGAAAAAGTATGAGGCGATGTAATAAAAGTTTCACTTTAAAAACTGTATATATTCATAAAGTTGGCAAAAGTACAAAATAGTCTTCATGGTGAAAATCCTCTAACCTAGCCGAAGCCACGGATGACTGATTTGGAGAATAGTCTGTGACCCGCAGAGAGGATAAACGCGTGAGGAAGACGCCTCGAGTGGGGCGGCGGGGAGGAAAGGTACCCAAAAGGGTACCGCCTTGGTCTTCCCCTTCCAACACTTCTATTCACATTCACTCTGTAAATTCTGCTTGGTAGTCTCTTTTCATTCATTGTCCTCTACATGCCCGAACCAATTTAACATACCTTTCTTATAATTCCTCTCTCTTGCCCGTGGTTGTCTTACAAGACGACTAAGGGATATAATATGCATATAACATCCACGCCAATACGTCTGACCAGTGCCCATAGTGGAGGAGACCCGAACCCAACAGTGGGAGGTAGGTATATGGGCTGAGATGATGATGATAATGATGATTTTGGGCGCACGCTTCCTCCACAATAGGAGAGGACTTGACTTACTATCCCACGCTGGTCAGACGAATTATCCTAGCATAGATGTTCCATGAATATTTCCGTTAGTCGTCTTTTACATCAACCACGGGCAAGAGAGGAGGGAGGTTAATTGTATTTTTACTCCGTAACAATAAGAATAGTTCTTAGTTCTTAACTATGTTCTTAATTCTATCGATATAAAACAAACAAAGAATAAAATTTTCATTCATTTTTATTATATACTGATCATATTTTCAGCACTTAGAATCTAATTTTATGACATCAAGATTTAAAACGCGAAGAAAAAGAACCTTTCAAAGGTTCTCGGTAATATAAAATATGATATTTCTCATGTTTTATGAGCATTATGCTAATAAATGTAATGGAACGACCAAATTTGCTTAGAAATGAAATCTTATAAAAAAAATACATAAATCTTTTGTAATAATATTAGGGATTATACAGATGTTCTGCATGTTAAGAATCGTATAAGATGTCGTATGAAATTTCATAATTAATCATCATTTCAGGTCATACTTCTCCCGCTGTTGGGCTCGAGCTTCCTCCGCAATAGGAGGGAAATGTACCTACTATACTTTGTTGGTTAGACTTATTGGTATAGGATTTCATTTCAAGTGTCCCTTTTCTGAATAGATGTTATATGAATATTTAATCCCTTAGTCGTCTTTTACGATTGAGACGGCGGATCGTCTGCGCGAGGAGCCTCGATGAGGCGATCCGCCGCCGGCGACTGAGGCGGCGTAGGCGCGAATACCTGCGCCTCATGCCGCCCTAGCCGAGGCCGCGGGTGACGTGACCGGTGATTAGTCCGTCATCCGCCGAGAGGCCGACCGCGTGAGGAAAGACCGACGTCCTCCCAGAGGGGGGGAAGTCGATCGATGTGAGGGTACCCCAAATAGGGGGTATTCTGTCGGGCCGACAACTGATGACAAGTAACCCTGCTCCGGTGGTCGGCCCAACGACGAAGGCGACGTGCATCGTGGGTGGGTTGTGGGTGTGCGTGCTTACGCCCCTCTGTCGCCCCGGACGGAGTGGTGCGAGGAGCGCGCCAACCGCAACCTACCCTCAAAAAAAAAGTCGTCTTTTACGACAGCCTCGGATAAGAGAGGGGGTAGTAAATTGTATTAGTATCCCGTCACTGTAACGTAATACTATGTACCACCCCCCTATCTTGCCCGTGGGTATCTTAAAAGACGATTAAGGGATTAAATATGCATACAAGATCTATGCAAGAAAAGGAAAATTTGAAATAAAACATTATAACAACCCGACTGACTAACGTAGTATAGTAGGTTGATTGCCCTCCTATTGTGGAGGGGCTCGAGCCCAACAGTGGGACGTATATGAGCTGAAATGATGAATGGTGAATATAGGCTATGTTTTATATTAATTTGCCCACGGTAATGGCGTAAAATATTTAGGTGAAAATACGATAATTTGCTAGTAAAACATTTAAAAATAACAGCCACTAGTAAATTCAGTGTATATTTACCGCAATTTAATCTTCTGATGTCCCAAACGCGAAATGACTGAATTATTCAGCGGTTGATTCTATTTGAGTGCAAAAAATTGAAATCTCAATTTTGTATATGGCGGTTAACCTTTTCTGAAATAAATTGCAAATAATATGCGCTTGTCAAAAGCGAGTATATTTATGGCGAATATTATAATACTCTAATAATTTAGTACTACTAGCAGTACCCTGTGATTTTACCTGCATAGTTCCCCTTCCTGTGGGAGTATCGGAACAAATTATAGCCTATGTGTTATTCTGATATGTAAGCTATACTATTGTGAAATTTTATCAAAATCCATTGAGTAGTTTTTGCGTGTAAGAGCAACAAACATACTCACATACATACTCACAAACTTTCGCGTTTATAATATTATTAGGATTTTTCGTGTGGTGACGGAGTAAGAATACGATTCACCACCCTCTCTCTTACCTGTAGACATCGTAAAAGTCGACTAAGGGATATAATAAGGCTGTTATAGCCTATAATAAGCATATAACAGTTGTACAAGAGAAGGAAAACTCAAAACAAAATCCTATTCCAATACGTCTGACCAGCGTAGAATAGTAGGTAAATTCCCCTCCTATAAAGATTAAGCGATATCATAATCGTGTAGTGACGGAGTAAGAATACAATTCACCACTCCCTATCTTAGGCGTGTATGTCGTAAGAGACGACTAAGGGAAATAATAAGCATATAACAGCTGTGCAAGAGAAGGGAAACTCGAAACAAAACCCTGTTCCAACACGTCTCACCAGCGCGGGGTAGTACGTCAATTCCCCTCCCAGGAGGCCTAAGCCCAACAGTGGAACTATAGGCTGGGACGAATTATTATTTATCATCATAATACATACCATATATCAATCCACATAAGTCTCATTATCGGGCTCGGGTCTACTCCACAATGGGATAGACTTTCTATACCACACTGGTCAAACGCATTCGTATAGGGTTTATGTCGAGTTTTCCTTCTATTGCATGTATATTATCTGCCGATCCCGTAATTAATGTGTGTGGGTATCATACCCACGGGCAACAGAGGGGGTGATAAATTTTATTCTTACTCCGTCACTACACGAATAATGGCATATTTGAATTTTGATGTTTTTGAATTCTTCCTATTAATTTCTGGCAAGCAATTTGTATAAAATTGTGGATAAACATTTAATAATTAATTTTGTTGCGGGGTTCATTTAAATATCTATTATAACAATGACTTTGCGCCTGATGCCGCCCTAGCAGAGGCTGAGGATGACCGGATCGGGGACTTAGTCCATCATCCGCGGAAAGGCTAGCCTCGCGACGTAAATCAGCGTCCCGGGTAGGGGACATCAATGGAAGATGATCCCTCGGGGTATTCCGTCGGGCCGACCACTGAGGCCAAGGAACTCGGCACCGGTGGTCGGCCGAACTACGAAGGCGACGTGCGGATGAGTTATGGGGCCACGCGCTGCCCCTCTGTCGCGCGGACGGAGCTGGGCGGCTGGTGCCCTGAGCGTAACCCACAACAACAAAAATAAAGAAAAACGTCAGATACCTTAGTCTTGCGGGTGACGTGACCGGGGATTAGTCCGTCACCCGCCGAGAGGCCGACTGCGTGAGGAAAGACCGACGTCCTCCCCGAGGGGGGATGTCGGTCGATAGGAGGGTACCCCCGATGGCCGACCACTGATGACAAGTAACCCTGCTCCGGTGGTCGGCCCAACGACGAAGGTGACGTGGTGTTCGGGTGGGTTGCGGGTGCTGCGTGCTTACGCCACTCTGTCGCCCCGGACGGAGTGGTGTGAGGAATGCGCCGACCGCAGCCCACCCCAAAAAAAAAAAGATACCTTAGTCTTTCCGTGATCATGAATGCTGAAAATTTGTTCGCAACGCAGGGCAATTAAATATCAAATACTAATGCAATAAAATCCGTAAAAGTAATTCTATTTCAAATGAACCAACCATATTTATTCGTGTGGGGAGTGTCTATGGACGTGTCGGATTCCGCTGACAAAGCGATGTCGAGAGTGACTAGAGCACTCTCCATAGTCTAAAGGACTCTGTAACTAAGAAGCTGTGAGATATGCCCTTGCTGTGTTCATGCTTTTGATGTGAAGAATATAAAATTTAAATTCTGTTTTAGTCGATATATTTTTAAATTTATTGTCTCATCATCATTTCAGCTCATATACATCCCACTGTCGGGCTCGAGCCTCCTCCACAATAGGAGGGAAGTTGACCTCACTACTGGTCTACCTTGACCTTACTACCCTTGATCTGACTACTGGTCAGACAGGTTGTTGTATGCATATTATATTACTTAGTCGGCTTTTACGACATCCACAAGAAAAATAGGAAGTGGTGAATGATATTGTTACGCCGCCATCACACACATCATTTGATGTCATTAGTAGAGAAAGCTAGAACTTGGTTTGATACGCTACCCCGTTTCTAGATCATCAATCTTTGGCATCAACAATTTTGATAATGTATTTATTATAGGAGTTTAATAAAATAAAACACAAAACCTAAACTTTTCGAAATATATATAATAATAGCAACCCGCCCTCGCTTCGCTTCGGTTATAGGTTATAGTCGTTTTACCCGCGCAGTTCCCGTTCCCGTAGGAATACCGGTATAAAATATAGCCTAGTTTACGCCCTGATATTATAGCTTTCCATTGGTGAAAGAATTTTTGAAATCGGTCCAGCCATTTTGCAGATTACCCGGAACAAACAGACAGACAGACAGACAAAAATTTTTTAATCGCTATTTTAGGCATAGATGTCGTGTAAATAACCGTGTGAACATGAAAAAAGCCTATTATTTTGACATTACAAACAGACACTCCAATTTTATTTATTGGTATATAATATTATTATTATTATATTATTTTGTTCTGTTCAAATAAAGCGGCATCTACCGGGTCCAATTGTGAAACTAAACCATTCTCGAACACACACAAAAAATTTCGTCAACATCGCTTCAGTCGTTTAGGAGGAGTTCAGTGACATACACACGTACGCAAGAAATCTATACCAATAAATAAAATTGGAGTGTCTGTTTGTAACGTCAAAATAATAGGCTTTTTTCATGTTCACACGGTTATTTGCACTATACATATGCCTAAAATACAAATTAAAAAATTTTTGTCTGTCTGTCTGTCTGTTTGTTCCGGGTAATCTTCAAAACGGCTGGACCGATTTCAAAAATTCTTTCACCAATGGAAAGCTATAATATCAGGGCATAAACTAGGCTATATTTTATACCGGTATTCCCACGGGAACGGGAACTACGCGGGTAAAACGACTATAACCTATAACCGAAGCAAAGCGAGGGCGGGTTGCTAGTTTATATATAAAGATATACTGATGCTTGAAAAACTTTCGTCATTTCAGTTACTGAAGATATTAAATCAAAATTTTATTATCTTATTCAACAACACACAATAATTACGATGGTAAATCATGACAATTTTATACGAACTTGTTATCTTAATAGTTATTATGACAACGGCAATCGCGTAAGATGTTTTATTACCCAACTAGCAACCCGTCCTCGCTTTGCTTCGGTTATAGTCGTTTTACCCGCGTAGTTCCCGTTCCCGTGGGAATACTGGGATAAAATATAGCTTAGTTTACGCCCTGATATTATAGCTTTCCATTGGTGAAAGAATTTTTGAAATCGGTTCAGCCGTTTTGAAGATTACCCGGAACAAACAGACAGACAAAAATTTTTAATCGCTATTTTAGGCATATGTATATTGCAAATAACCGTGTGAGCATGAAAAACGCCTATTATTTTGACATTACAAACAGACACTCCAATTTTATTTACTGGTATAGATGTTATTAACGTGTCTCATTGTAGCATTGTTCCTAGCCTTTGGCTTGATTTGATGATAATTATGGTAACTGTTGTTTCACCGTGTGGTGACGGAGTAAGAATACAAATCACCATCCCCTATCTTCCCCGTGCATGTCGTAAAAGACGACTAAGGGATTCAATATGTATATAATATCTATGTAAGAGAAAGAAAACTCGAGTTAAAACCCTATACTAACTTGTTCAGCATGGCATAATAAGTCAATATAGCCCAGTCGAATTAGACGAAAAACGGACCAAACCCAGGCAAAATTATAAGTAGAATTTTTCCTTCAGAATTCGTTAGGGGGGTCACTGGGAGTCTACATTTCGGTTTCCGAATTCCCAGTGGTCTTGCGTTTGCCGCCATCTTGATTTTAAGGGTGGTTTTATGTTTTTTAAATAACTCGTTTATTTTCAATTTTACACGAAAAGTGGTCATCATCAAAGTTGTTTGAAAGTAAATTTCCAACAATTTTTGTTCTTATTTCTTTTAGGGTGTGAATCGAGAAATATCGATCCTACGGAAACTGTCTGTCACCAGAATCGAGAAATATCGATCCTACGGAAATTGTCTGTCACCAGGCTGTATGTCAATAACCGCGATAGATAGCTGAAATTTTAACAAATTATGTATTACTGTTGCCTCTATAACCACAAATTCTAAAAACAAAATAAAATAAATATGTATGGGAATACAACAAACACGACTCACACTTGGACGATTTTCTCTTTGTAGTCAAATAAAAAAATACAGTTTGTAGTCAAATAAACTAGAAGCTAGTTTCCACAAAATCCCAATGAATGCAGAGAATCTTGTTGAAACTAGACTTGTCACGAATGGTTCGTTTTATAGAGAATTTCAAGTTTAAAATACTGGCTGTGAAGAACATTATTTACAGCATTTTTTTTGGCAGAGGAATAAACCTCATCATCATTATCTCTGCCCATATACGTTCAACTACAAGGTGCGAGTTCTTCCGAAATGAAAGGTAAATTGAACTATACTAATCAGTAGGCCTGTTATAGGCTTTTATTTCAAGTTATCTTTCACTTAGCCCTGGTAAGCAATAACTGTGATATTGTCTGAACTTAGTAGTATTATAATCTTAGTGGTAAAGTTTGTAGGTGTGCTAAGAAAAATAAACTATCCATTCTCTTTAAATTAAGCAGAAATACTCTTCACTAAAAATAAATTAACACAAACGGTAAAATTCGTTTAAGACGATTTCGCAGGGATCCGACCAAAAACGCGTCTTACGACCCGTTCACGACCTTACCACTGTTAGCGGCAGCTAACGGCCTACCTGGCCACGACTTTGATCTTAGCAGCGCGTGGCGCGGCGTGCGGGGCGGCGTTGGTGAGCGATGCATTTTGGACGCCACGTACCTTCGGCAGCGGTTAGTTACGGCGGCCGCAGTGGACGTATTTAGGTAGTCAAAACGTGTTCAAAATCATGGCATTATCGGAATTATCCCTTCTCTGTTTAGAAAATAGTACATTTTTAAAACCAGATATACTTAATATGAGAGAGGGAGTGCACGAACTAATTAATGATCGGTATTTAAATGGCAAATTTTGTGACCTATACGAAGGTTTTTATATTTATGTTGGGAATGTTTTGACATCCATGTAGGCGGTCGATTTAAAATTTCTGTCAAAAATGCCTCGGTATCAATTACCACCACAAAATCGTCTAAATTTTTTTGTCTTCATGTACGCCGCTGAGTACGTCACTCCTACACCGCTGTCCGCGCCGCTCTGTTTCGTGGCGTCGCACTCATTCGCTAGTATTTTTGTTCGTGCCGCTGCGAGAAATCGTATTAAACGTGATCGTATTAAACTGTATTTATTTTTATCCTCTACGGGTACAAAAAAGGGGATTAAATTTCAGGGTGATACTTTAAATGATTTCTTATTTAATTCTAAAATATCACAAATAAGTACCTACTACATGGTGTTTCACTTTTTAATTTATATGATAATGCTGTTCCGGGGAATGACGGAGTAAGACAGTTCCCCCCATATTCTGACCGTGGGTTAAAAAAGACTAAGGGATGATTACATCCCTAAGGGATGATTACATCCCTAAGGGATGATTACATCCCTTAGTCTCTTGCAGAGATGTTATATGCATATTAATGCATTTAACATCTCTACAAGAGTAAGAAACTGAAAATAAAACCCTATATCAACCCATCTGACCAGCGTGTAAGTCAATTCACCTTCTATTATTGATTAGGCTTGAGCCCACTAGTGGGACGTATATGAGCTGAGATGAATGAATGAAAAAGAATTATGGCAACGTCACTCGTAATTTCTACATGGACAAAATCGCGGACAAAACTATCTAATAATAAAATCTCTGAAGAGTTTCTTACCAATTCTCATAGGATCAACTTTATGGAAAGCCCAATACAAAGGTAAAGGTTTGAAAGATAAACTATTTGACTTTAGTTGAACTTTTTTTATACTTAATAAGTAAACACACGATAAAAGGTTTTAAATTAAATCTTTGTTAAATACATAAATAAAATTGCCTCGGCTAATAAATTTATCCTAAGCATACAACATTATTTAAATACAAAGTTAATATATCCTTAACTTTGTATATTTTAAGCTTAATAAGGGTAATGTGTATATTTTTTACATATATTTAGCAATTTTAACAGTGTAAACAAAACTGTTTTACGGATTTTATCGCATGGTCACGGGCGGACACACAGTCCGCCTGTGACCATGAATGCTGTAAAGTGTAGGAACGTTGGGTTATCAAAAATCAAATACAAACGCGATAAAATCCGTAAAACAGTGTTATTTACAAAAAAACATCCGTAAAACCCTCGCGTGAACAGAAATTTTAACAGTGTAATTACTAATGTCGATTGCTCACATGGCAAAGGTTTAAGTGCCGATTTCTAGGGGGTAGTGTCGTGAGTTTGACTTCCTATGCGGGACAGTTCTTTATGCGATCTGCAATTGACTTTTTTGAGACTCGATGTAATTTTTGTTCGTTATTTGTATGTTTGTAGTTTCTCATAACATAAGGATAAGAATTTATTTCGTTCATCAACATCATTCAACCTATCGTCGTCCATTGCTGGACATAGGCCTCCCTCATATTTCGCCATAAAGTGCGGTCCTGTGCCGTTTGTATCCAATGACTCCCAGCAACTTTCACCAGACTCTCGGTTCACCTAGAGTAGGGGCGTACTATGCTAAGTCGTTCGATACGTGGTCATCACTCGAGAACCTTTCTTATCCAGCGATTGTCGATTCATCGAGCGATATGGTCTGTCTATTGCCACTTTAACATGCTTGTTCTTTGTGTTATGTGGGTCACATCCGTTTTTCTACGGATACCCATATTTTGGATTCCATCTCGCAAAGAAATGCCGAGCATAGCCCGTTCTATAGCACAATGAGCGACTTTGAGCTTGAAATTGAACTACTATACCAAACTGATTAGATGTGTAGGTATTTTTTTTTTATGGGTGAGCTTGGTAAGCGTCCATTCCGTCCGGGGCGACGAAAGGACAGCGCGCGGGCCCATAACCCACTCGTACCCACGTCGCCTTCATCATTGGGCCGACCAGACGACCACCAGTGCCGAGTCCCTTGTCGTTAGTGGTCGGCCCGATGGAATACCCTTTCGGATACCCTCACCTCTCGACGTCCCTGTCCCGGGACGTCGGTCGCTGTCGCGCGGTCAGCTTCTCTGCGGGTGACGGACTAAAGTCCCCGGTCCGGTCACCCGCGGCCTCGGCTAGGGCGGCGTCAGGTGCATGTACTCGCGTCTGCGCCTCCCGAGGGACGTGTTGGTATTAGTGTTGCCCAAAAAAGTCTTGGTCTTGCGGTCTTGGTCTTGGTCTTGCGAGAAGTGCGAGACCGAGACCAAGACCAAGACCGCTTAATTTTTGCAAGACCAAGACCAAGACTGGCCCTGCAAGACTTGAGCAAGACCAAGACTGGGCCTGCAAGAGTCTTGCGGTCTTGCATTTAATTCAAATCACCATTTCAGCTTATATACGGTTGAGCTCGTGTCTTCTACATAACAGGAGGAGAATTGGCCGTGGCCGGAGGAGAATCGCCACGGTGATCGGCCGTGTTGTTACAGGTCATACATGTCAAGTTTTCCTTCTCTTGCACCGATGTTATATATTATAGCCCTTAGTCGTGGGTTCGCAGTCACGGGTAAAATAGGGGGTGATGAATTATATTCTTACTCCGTCACTACACGGCAAGTCAAATCAGTCTTGAGATATCCATCTATTGGCCAATCGATTCCCAATGTTGGTGTTGGCTTTTCAGAATTACTCTTCGGAAAGGCTTAAGGACAAAAATACCGTAATCACGAGAGTGCTCTTGCCCATTATACATATTTATATATCCGTTTATTCATAAGCCCAACGACGTTCACTGTTGGACATAGAAATATGCCTACAATTAATCTATATAAATGTCCATGTAGGGACAGAGTACGATCACCATCAGGCAGTACATGAAGCGTTGCTCCCAGCGCTATTTTGTCTCTGCCACAACTCACCCCAATCCACTAGTGGTTGGAGCGGTAAACTACGTCCCCTCAAAAATATCCGCGGTCCGACGTCCTCGTCATCTTCTTGAAGAAGAAGATAACGCTATTATGATCGCCCAAGAAAGGACCTACACAGCTCGCGCAGCGATAACAGATAAAACTCCGCCGTATCGGCCTCGCCGTCGAGGTCGAAAACCGCGCCGCGTAAAAGTCATTAGCCTAAACTTGGCCACGCCCACTTTGCTCTCAGCGGCGCCCCGAGCCGAGGTCCGTTCCCCACAGGGGGGAGCCCTCGGGCGATGTTCGCTTAACTTACTTACCGGGTTGAGAGCCATCAGCGCTCACCCATTGACCGCGTTAAGCTGTCAAGGTCATCTGCGACCAACAGCTACACACACACAAAAAAAAGACAGAGTACGAATATAATTCACCACTCTCTTACCCGTGGATGTCGTATCAAATCGGATCGGGCAATGGTGTTAGGAACCCATGAAAAAAAATTTTAATAAAATTATCGATTCGTTAATGAATTGAGAGACATGTAAGTTCTCCATTTTGTTATCGTTTTTTCGTGTAAATTGATTAAAATGTATAAAGGAATGATACTTAATCTACAACATATTCGTATTTTGTTAAATGTTCATTAGAATTTGAATAAATCAATGATTACGTTTGCATAAGCAAGACAAACTTCGCTTTAACATAAATCAGCTGATCGGCCGATGACCGTTGATGAGTCGCCTTTGTACCTACGTAACCATTGAAAGGTTCGCGCAAATCTAATACCTATTTATACTGTCGAAATTTTACATGCTTACATATATCCTGTCTGTACATACCTACATAATGCATAAAATTTAAGGCATAAACTCTTAGACACACATTTTTGTAATCACTATAACTTTTACGTTATATTGTTTTTGTGTAATATACATTCTAATTATGATCTATGACTGTTGAACTACAACATACATGAACAGTTGTCCCATAACCTGATACATCCTGTGTATATAACATATGTGCAAGAGAAGTGAAACTAGAAAGAAAACCCTGTACCAACATGTCTGACCAGCGTGGTATAGTAGATCAATTTTCCTCTTACTGGAAGGAATCTTAAGCCCAGCAGTGGCACTTTTATGAGCTGTGACGATGACGACGAATATCATACATTTTACAAGTATTAAAACCATACAATTTTAAATCAGTTTTATATGTTCTTGAATAAATAGTATATTAAGAGCTACATGGATCCAGCGGCCAAAGTATTTATATAGGCAATAGAGCAACAGGTTTTTTCAAGTATCCAGAGTATCAGTAACTAAACTGGAAATACAATAGATACATACCACTTAACTTGAAGGGGAA
Source organism: Lymantria dispar (assembly GCA_032191425.1). Classification (NCBI taxonomy): domain Eukaryota; kingdom Metazoa; phylum Arthropoda; class Insecta; order Lepidoptera; family Erebidae; genus Lymantria; species Lymantria dispar. Next base: position 7,871,267 of record CM063468.1, on the reverse strand, counting down.
TATAATCAATCGCATTAATTGTAAAATATCGCATTGATTATAAAATGACATAAAATTTATTGTATCAACTGCCTCGTGTGGTGACGTCTTAAGAAATTAGGGTCGAAAGTCCTGTCATAAGAGTAGTAACGCTGTCTAATGGAACACCAGGGGAATAGAAGAGTAATTTTCTCCAGTGGTAAGTATTGTATTCAATAGTGAACTATAGGCTAGCAGATGGATAGATAGGATAGGATATTTGATTAATTTAGTTGGATTTTTCATTGCCATGATAAATTACTATTACGTTATTCTAACTGCAAAACTTTGCGAGACTCTTGCTGCAATACCAAGACTCGGGTGCGCAAGACCAAGAGCAAGACCAGACTCGAGTGCGCAAGACCAAGACCAAGACGAGACCAGGTGTGATGTTGCAAGACCAAGACCAAGACCGGTCCAAGTCTCGTCTTGGTCTTGCATTTGGGCAACACTAGTTGGTATAGTTTCCTTTCGACTTTTCCTTCTCTGTCTCTCTGATGTCTCTCTGATAGAAAGGGGGTGGTGAATTGTATTCATACTCTGTCACCACACGGATAATATTTTCATATCATATCCCTTAATCGTGTTTTACGATACCGACTTGCAAGGGGGTGGTGAATTGTACTCTTATTCCGTCATCAAACGGGAAGTTATTCTGTATAAAGTATTTGAGGAATCGATTTGTTTTTATTCAGAAGCCCCAGGGATAACAATTGTGACCTACATACGAGTTTACATAAAGTCTCGCTAATTGTAAAAGTTGTACTAAAATAAACTTCAGACACCGAGGGCTTTATTTAACATGGAACTGAATTAGAGCGACAGCAATGTTCAGCTATATATGTATAATATTTTAAGATAAAAATACATATGCGACTTATTATTACACATCGTTAAAACCTGTTTTTAGGTAAGATCTATAATAAGGATACATATACTAGCTAACCCAACAGACGTTCTGTTCAAATAGGCGCCACCAACCGGGTATAATTGAGAATCTAAACCATTCTCGAATCCCCTTTATCAACATCGGTCCAGCCGTTTAGGAGGACTTCAGTGACATACACACGTACACAAGAAATTTATATATAAAGATATATTTGACATGTTGGTATAGGGTTTTATTTCGAGTTTTCCTTCTCTCGCAGAGATGTTGCATACATACTATAGTGTGTATATAAGGGATGTATCCCTTAGTCATCTCTTATGACACACACGGGGAAGATGGGGCGATGGGAATTGTGAATTGTATTCTTATATCACACGGATATATCTTTATATATAAATCTTCTGTTCGTGTGTTTCTAATTGAACTTTTTCTAAACGGCTGGACCGATTTTAATGTTTCTTTTTGCGGCCGTTATAAATATGTGAATGGTTTAGATTAATAAATGGAACCGATAAGGGGAGCTGCGATCTGTTTCAAGAAGAATTCCTTTTCTTATTTTTTTTAGATTTGAACAGCACTACGTCTATTTGGTCAGTTAGTATTATATATTTTTTAGTTTATATTAAGAAGGCAAAGATAAATGGGCCCATATGAGGTATTTGGGCCTCGTGCTCAACGGGCAATGGTGGTTCCGGGAGCATTTCCGCAGGCTCGCTCCAGGACTCGTCGGCGCGGCATCCGCCCTATCGTGGCTTATGCCGAACATGGGCGGACCGAGCGCTACGTGCCGATGGCTGTACGCGGGGGTCATCAGGTCGATGGCCCTGTACGGCGCACCGGTGTGGGCGGGGTCCCTGACCGTCCGACTCAGGGCTCTTCTGTGGCGACCTCAGAGGGCCATGGCGGTCAGGGTCATACGCGGATACCGCACGGTGGCGACGGAGGCAGCGTGCCTGTTGGCCGGGACTCCCCCGTGGGACCTGGAGGCGGAAATGCTCGCCGGTTTGTATCGCCGGGTGTCTAAGGTGCGAGCGGAGGGTGGTGTGGTCTCGTTGAGGAACCTCACCGCCTGGCGCGTCGACGCCCGCCGAGACGTCATTACCCGTTGGGCAGTCCGGCTGGAGAGGCCTCGGTTCGGGGTGCGAATCGTGGAGGCCTTCCGGCCGTTGCTGATGCAGTGGTTGGAAAGACGGCATAAGGTGCTCTCCTTCCGACTAGTGCAGGTGTTGACGGGGCATGGGTGTTTCGCCAAATACCTGCACAAGGTCGTTAGGAGGGAAAGTACACCGTCTTGCCACCACTGCGATTGCAACGAGGACACGGCGCAGCATACGCTCAAGGTCTGTGCCGCTTGGGCAGAGCAGCGTCGTGAACTCGTCGCAATCATCGGTGCCGACCTGACGCTGCCGACTATTTCCAGGGCGATGAACGGCGGCGTCAAGAATTGGGACGCGGTCGCAGCCTTCTGCGAGGCAGTGATCTCGTAGAAGGAGGCAGCGGATCGCCTGCGCGAGGAGCGCAGCCTCGATGAGGCGATCCGCCGCCGGTGACGGGGGCGGCGTAGGCGCGAATACCTGGGCCTCATGCAACCCACCCCCCAAAAAAAAAAGGCAAAGATAAATATTTTAATATTAAAATAATAACAGCTACAGACCTAGCCATTACGTGATTTTATATTCATAAAACTAGCAACAAATAATTCAAGTTTTGAAACGGCTAAGTATACATAATTAAGGCGTCCTGTCCGTTCCGCTATCACGAGGGGGAACTGCACTTTACTCGTGAATATTTTAACTAAAGATCGTTATTTTGATCTACTAACCTACTTGATTTGGTAATGTACCTTCTAAAAATTTTAGTTAATAAATATTAATAAACTAGGAATAGGCCGGAAGCCATAATTTTCTTTATATTATAGTTTAGTGGTAGGACCACAATATTGACAGTTGTCTGTCTACAGCCGGAGGCCGGTCCTAGGTAATACCACACTCTCCCAGAAACTCAACGTCTGAATAGTAGCAATTTATTACTGCGCTTCGTTCGGTGAGTCAGAGAGTCGTAAGCCCAACTTTCTGAGGGTGTTTGCGTGTGGTTTTAGTGATACCTTTAGTATAACCGAACCTCATTGCATGCATTCACACTCCCTTTACTTTCTTCACGGTAGGCAGCAGCCTTGCAAAGGTCCATGAATGGCAGTATCACTTACCATCAGATGTATTGTTTGCTCGTTTGCCATCGTATGCAATCAAAAAAAAATATAAGAGTAAAATAATGAACGAAAAATATTAGTAATATTGTCAAAAAAGCGAGGGACTTTGTGCCATACATGTTCATATTATTATTTGATTAATCATACCGATCGAATATTCTCGATAACTGATTTCTTGAGCAACATTCTGTGTGGTGACGGCGTAAGAATACAATTCATAACCCTCAATCTTGTTCGTGTGTATCGTGAACGACAATGCAGTATAATATTTCGGACAGAACACTGACGATAAGTCACCTATTTCGGGGGTCAGTCCAACGACGAAGGCGACTTGCCACGGGTGGGTTACGGGGCCGCGCGCCGCCCCTCTGTCGCCCTGGACGGAGCCTGGCTACGGGTACGCTGACCGTAGACCAAATAAAAAGGGGTATAATATGTAGATAACATCTATGCTAAATGATGAAAACTCGACATAAAACCCTATGCCAATACCAGCGCGATATAGAAGATTATGGGCCTAGAGGATGATACAGCTGGAACTAATAAAAAATGTAAAAATGTTAATATTATTATAACTGTATTTCTGAACATAACAATAGATAAAGTAGTAAACATTTGCTCCAATTTAGGTAAATTTGTATTTGTTTTAAGGAAACTTGGAGGATCTGCAGTTTAACGTACAGTTTTTATTATCTTTAAAAAAAGAAGAAAACTCAAAATAAAACCTTTACCAACCTGTCTGACTAGCGAGGTATACTAGATCAATTTCCAATCCATTGTGAAGAAGTCTCAAGCGCAGTAATGGAACGTTATTTCTAACTCATTATTCCAAAAATTAGCCCTCCGTGCGGTGATGCAACGCTCCCTGGATGACGTGATAAGAATACAATTCACCACTCCCTATCTTGCCTGTGGATATCACAAAAGACGACTAAGAGATAAAATACGCATAAAACACATATGGAAGAGAAGAAAACCTCGAAATAAAACCCTATACCAACCTGTCTAACCAGCATGGTATAGTAAGGTCAATTTCCCTCCTATTGTGGAGAAGGCTCGCGCCCAGCAGTGGAACGTATATGAGCCGAGATGATTTGAAAAATTAATTAAATTTATAGCTTAGACCTTAATTTGACGTCTGATATAGAGCAATCTTTTATTCCATTAGAAAATCAGCAGCTTCCTGTTATTTTCAAATGGTCCACACAGTTAAATTAATAGACGCAATCATTGTAGCTATACACCAATTTGATTGTCGTTTGAGAACGAACTGAACTATGTATATGTCACCGTAAAATTGTACGAACCGTTAGTTTATAAACTATCTAGTGAGATTATAAACTATCGATAGATTGTGAACGGACACAAAAATTTACAATCTAACGCTTATATTTTCGTAAGATTATAAACTAACTATGTTCAACCGTCAAATTGTGAACAAAACGCAAAGTGCACCCTGATTGGTTCAACGAATCATTGTTTTCACACGCTGTCCCGTCCCCATTATTATTTTAGCGACATTACTACATTACATCAATTTAAAGATATTAAAAACAGTTTTTTGATGGTATTTAATAATGTACGTTAATATTTGCTGACAATGAGCTTTTTGATTGCTGATAATTATGTTTGTAACTTTATGCACACGAACACGTGCTATCTATAACGCCAATCAATCAGAGGACGGTTCACAAAGTCGCAGGCGAGAAATTGTAAGACAGTGCTGTGATTGGGTCATTTCTTTTTGAACTGATGATTAAAAGTATTAAAATCACAATTTGTCGGTTGAACATAGTTTATAATCTTACGAAAATATAAGCATTAGATTGTAGATTTTTGTCCGTTCACAATCTGTCGACAGTTTATAATCTCATTAGATAGTTTATAAACTAACGGTTCGTACAATTTTACGGTGACATATATATATGTAGGAACTAAATGTAATGAAAGGTGTGAATGAAAGGAGCTGTGTGTGAGGGAGAAAGAGGGGGAAAAGAATAGATGGCATGAAGAAAGGTGTAAGATGTTATGATTTGTAAAATTAGTTAAAGGGTAAAAGTTGCTTCAATATAAGAGTACGTATAAAGTTAGTAAATAGTGTTATTTTTCGCTCCTTCGATCCTACATAATATGTCATCATCATCGCAGCCCACTGTTGGGCTCGGGCCTCCTCCACAATGGGAGGGAATTTGACCTACTATACCATGCTGGTCAGACATGTTGGTATAGTGTTTCATTTCGAGTTTCCCTTCTCTTGCACAGATGTTATGTGCATATTATATCCCGTAGTCGTCTTTTATGACATCCACGTGCAAGACAGGGAGTAGTGAATTGTATTCTTACTGCGTCATCACACGGAAACCTACATATATATACTTTTTTTTAAAGAAAATGCCCTGGACTAAGGAAATAATTCTTATATTGCTGGGACTTTACAAACATATCATTCATCATCATCTCAGCTCATATACATCCCACTGCTGGGCTGCAGCCTTCTCCATGATAGGAGGGAAATTGACCTTACTATATGCTGATCAGACAGGCTTTGTTCTTTAATTTTTTTTTTTTTTGGGTGGGCTATGGTAAGCGCACGCGCGGTCCATTCCGTCCGGGGTGATGAAAGCACGGCGCGCGGGCCCATAACCCGCCCGTACCCACGTCACCTTGTTGTTGGGCCGACCACCGGAGCAGGGTGAATTGTCGTCAGTGGTCGGCTGGTCAGACAGGTATAGGGTTTTGTTTAGAATTTTCCTTCTGTTGAATAAATATCATATGTGTAATATCTTGCCGACGGCTGTACGCGGGGGTCATCCGGTCGATGGCCCTGTACGGCGCACCGGTGTGGGCGGGGTCCATGACCGCCCGACTTAGGGCCCTTCTGTGGCGACCACAGAGGGTCACGGCGGTCAGGGCCATCCGCAGATACCGCACGGTGGCGACGGAGGCAGCGTGCCTATTGGCCGGGACTCCCCCGTGGGACCTGGAGGCGGAGATGCTCGCCGAACTATATCGGCGGGTGACGGGGGTGCGAGCGGGGGGCGGTGTGGTCTCGTTAAGGGATCTCACCGCCTGGCGCGTCGACGCCCGCCGAGACGTCATCGCCCGTTGGGCAGTCCGGCTGGAGAGGCCTCGGTTCGGGGTGCGAACCGTGGAGGCCTTCCGGCCGGTACTGATGCAGTGGTTGGAGAGGCGGCACGGGGTGCTCTCCTTCCGACTGGTGCGGGTTTTGACGGGGCATGGGTGCTTCGCCAAATACCTGCACAAGGTCGTTAGGAGGGAGAGTACACCGTCCTGCCACCACTGCGATTGCGACGAGGACACGGCGCGCCATACGCTCGAGGCCTGCGGGGCTTGGGCAGTGCAGCGCTGTGAACTCGTCGCAATCATCGGTACGGACCTGACGCTGCCGGCTATCGCTAGGGCGATGGTCGACAGCGTCGGGAATTGGGACGCGGTCGCAGCCTTCTGCGAGACGGTGATCTCGCGGAAGGAGGCAGCGGATCGCCTGCGTGAGGAGCGCAGCCTCGATGAGGAGATCCGCCGCCGGCGACTGGGGTGGCGCAGGCGCAACTATCTGCGCCTCATGCCGCCCTAGCCGAGGCCGCGGGTGACGTGACCGGGGATTAGTCCGTCACCCGCCGAGAGGCTGACCGCGTGAGGAAAGACCGACGTCCTCCCCGAGGGGGGGACGTCGGTCGATGGGAGGGTACCCCAGTAGGGGGTATTCCGTCGGGCCGACCACTGACGACAAGTTAACGCTGCTCCAGTGGTCGGCCCAACGACGAAGGCGACGTGGTTTTCGGGTGGGTCGCGGGAGTTGCGTGCTTAAGCCCCTCTGTCGCCCCGGACGGAGTGGTGCGGAGGCGCGCCGACCGCGGCCCACCCACAAAAAAAAAAAAACAAAAAAAAATATGTGTAATATCTTTAGTCGTGTTTACGACACCTGATACGATATATACAAAATCCCATTTAAATACAAGAATTACTTAATTAAAAAAAAAAAAACATCTCTATCATCATCTCAGCCCACATAAACCCTACTGTTAAGCTCTGGCCTCCTCCACAATAAGAGAGAAATTGACTTACTATATACCCCACTAATAAGACATGTTAGCATAGAGATTTATGTAGTTTTCTAACTTAGATATTATCGTAACTTAGATATTATCTGCATATTGTAACCCTTATACGTGTTTTAAGATACCCATAGGCAAGACTACCGCCTCGGTAGTGAATTGTATTCTTACTCCGTCATCATCTCAGCCAATATATGTCCCACTGTTGGGCTTAGGCTCCATAATAGGAGGGAAATCGACCTTACCATGCTGGTCGGACAGGTTGGTATAGGGTTGTTTCGAGTTTTCTCTCTCTTACATAAATTTCATATGCGTAGTATATCCCTTAGTCGTCTTATACGACATCCACGGTTAAGATAGAGTGATGAATTGTATTTTTACTCTGTCACCACACGGAGAAAAGGTTTAAAACGTAAAATATATTATAGCAATAGTATAATAAACTCAACACAATTCATCTACAGCGATGTCTAGTAATTTCCTGTGAATGTTGTCTGCAAAAGGGCCGGAGATTGAAATATGAGGAAGATGCAATCATCCGTGATAGCAGGCTATTATTAGAAATACATAACAGGTAAGAAATAATATCCGTATGGTGATAGAATAAGTCCGATAAAGAGAATTTGATGAAGAGCATCAATCTTTACACGTCTACTATTGGACATACGCCTCCCCAGGAATATTATTAATACGTGATTTTGTTTACGGTTAAAATCTCTGGTCGAACTAAATGTCTTCTTCTTCTTCTTATTTAAAGGCAATGAGCTACAATTATGTGAGCTATTGGTGCCAATGTCGAGTTATTATATTTATTATATATTCACGTCTTTAGTCTTAGTCTTTCAGTCAGTCGTTAGCATGACTTGGTGCTGATATCCGAGTCATGCCTTCTCTGAGAATTTTGGCAGAATGTCAAAATGCACGCAATTTACTATTATATCATATTCACTACATTTCAGAATTTTATCTGCATAAAATATCAGCAAAATTATTCAATATAACACTTCAAAACACTAAAATAATGAAAAAAATATAAAAGTGCTACGTGACATTTTGACATTCGCGTCAAAAGTCAAATAATCAGAATTATGATGACAATGTCTAATAGACATTTGTTCGTATATATTAGTTATTAGTGAAATACAGCTTGCTCAATATACAATTACGCATAAATAAAATTAAATGCAAATTGTATAGTAGAAAAATGTATTTAAATGAATTATGGCCGAATTTCGACCACTCGGCGATCACTAGTTACTATAATCAGTGAATCGTAGTTGACTTGGCAATCGCAGTTAGTATCATAAGTTTACCGAGAGAATGCTGTTGACCATTTCCTTGATAAACTCTAAGCGGTTTTTACAACTTCCATGTTTTCATGGGACTTAATATGGTAAAAAATGGGGATAGAGTAAAAATAAAAATAACTCCATTAGTCCATGGGAATCGTAAAAGACGATTAAGGGATATAATATGCATATCACGTCTATGAATGAAAAGGTACACTTTAAATAAGACCCGTCTGATCAGGTTATTATAGCAGGTCAGCTATTGTGGAGAAGGCTCAGTTCCCAACAGTGGGATGTACATGAACTGATATGATAATGGCAAAACATTGCATTAGTGAATTGTAATATTAATCTATCACCACTCAATTTCCAATCAATATTTTTCAATACTCGTAGAAGGCGGCGTATTAGCGGACCGTGTTGCCGTAGAGGAACTCCTCCCGCGCACAATCCGCTTCCTCCTTCCGCGAGACGGTTGCCTCGCAGAAGGCGAAGACCGCATTCTAATTCCTGACGCTGCCAAGCATCTCTCTAGCGATGGTCGGCAGCGTCATGTCGGCATCGTAATATGGTTACGCTGTTTTTTTTTTATGGGTGGGCTATGGTAAGCGCACGCGCGGTCCATTCCATCCAGGGCGATGAAAGGACGGCGCGCGGGCCTATAACCCACCCGTACCCACGTCACCTCGTTGTTGGGCCGACCACAGGAACAGGGTGACTTGTCGTCAGTGGTCGGCCCGACGGAATACCATTTCGGGTACCCTAACCTCTCGACGTCCTGGGACGTCGGTCGCCGTCGCGCGGTCAGCCTCTCTGCGGAGGATGGGCAATTCCCCGGTCCGATCACCTGCGGCCTCGGCTAGGGCGGCATTAGGCGCAGATACTCGCGTCTGCGTTACCCGAGTCGCTGGCAGCGGAACGTGTCGCCGAAGAGGAGCTCTACGCGCACACGATCCGCCGCCTCCTTCAGTGAGATTACGGCTACACAGAAGGCGGCGACTGCGTCCCAGTTCCTGACGCTGTCGAGCATCGCCCTGGCGATAGTCGGCAGCGTCAGGTCGGCACCGATAATCGCGACGAGTTCACGGCGCTCCTCCGCCCACGCGGCACGCACACACCTCGAGCGTGTGTTGCGCCGTGACCTCGTCGACCTCGAGACCTCGTCGAATATGATTACCCTAGCGCTGATCTGCGCAGTGATGTCACTTATTCCAATTAAAGTATTAACCGTGTTAATAAAGGCTTATGCGTATAATGATATTATATGTTGCAAAAGTTTACTTCTAGATCAATAAGGGAATCAATAAATCAAAACGAATTATTTATTGTAAGCGTCATAAAACCATGTACATACTGTCAAATTTACATCTCGTTTGAAACTACTCAAATAATCTACCATCTGATCGAACCACAGCCACAAACTGAGAAGATCCCATAAAAAATTCAGCGAGATATACTTTGATATACTTTTTTTTTTCAAAATAGAACAGAATGAACAAAATAATGCAGTACCTCAACGCTTCGCGTTATGAGGCGTATAAAAATAAGACTGGGCCAGATCCTAGTTAACTTCTTTTTCTGTTTTTATTGCCAACGGGGGCAAACAAGCAAGCAGCATACCTGATGCGACGGAGGCGGCGTGCCTGTTGGCCGGGACTCCCCCGTGGGACATGGAGGCGGAAATACTCGCCGGCTTGTATCGGCGGGTGTCGGGGGTGCGCGGGGGGGGCGGTGTTGTTTCCCTGAGGGAGCTCACCGTCTGGCGCGTCGACGCCCGCCGAGACGTCATCGCCCGTTGGGCAGACCGGCTGGAGAGGCCTCGATACGGTGTTTGGACCGTGGAGGCCTTCCGGCCGGTGCTGATGCAGTGGTTGGAAAGGCGACATGGGGTGCTCTCCTTCCGACTCGTACAGGTCTTGACGGGGCATGGATGCTTCGGCAAGTACCTGTACAGGGTCACTAGGAGGGAGAGAACTTCGTCCTGCCACCACTGCGATTGCGACGAGGACACGGCGCAGCATACGCTCGAGGTCTGTGCCGCTTGGGCAGAGCCGCGTCGTGAACTCGTCGCAGGAAGAAAGAGACCCTCTCCCATAGCTATATACCAAGATAAGCTACGTAGACAAGAACTGATATCTGACTGATTTAACTGAACAGAAAATCTATCTTTTAAATAAAATAAATCTGTCTTTTGAATGGGCCCGTAAGAGTATTTGACCCACACGAATTCACGTCCACCCAATGACGGATTTACCTCCAGGCGAAACACGTTGCAGCCTACGGCGGCAAATTTATCTCAAAACAATGACGTACTGCTGAAGATAGAGTCCACAAATCATAACATTTACATTTTATTGATAAAGAAAATGTTATTCATATTATTGCAAACTGGAGTATAGAATTACAGAAATTATTAGGAGCGGCAAAAATTAAATAGCCTATCGGTCGCAAATGTAAAATCCCCCACTGGTTCAGCTTTTACAATGAATACTTCTGCATTTAAAAGCAATATAACGTTTCTAACAAAGCCAGTGCCTGCTTTAACGGTCACGATTCGAAGCTTATAGTATTGATAAAAAAAATGGTTCTTTAGGCTTATAATCCCGGGCACGTAAGAGCCAATTACGCTATATAGGTCACCGACTGCGCAGAAACAGAGACTCATTTTGTTATTTTTATTCATGTCAGTATCGAAGAAAAAGATTCTATTTTTATACGCGATGTGAGGGAATTTTATTGGTCATCATCTCAGCCCATACACGTCCCATTCTTGGGCTCAGGCCTCCTCCATAATTAGAGAGGAATTGTCCTACTATTCCAAGCTAGTCAGACGTGTTGGAATAGGATTTTGTTTCAAGTTTTTATCCTCTTGCACAGATGTTATATGCTTATTATATCCCTTAGTTGTATTTTACGACATCTGCGGGCAAGATAGGGAGTAGTGAATTGTATTGTTATTCAAGACGACTAAGGGATATAAAAACGCATATAACATCTATGCGAGAGAAGGAAAACTCGAAATAAAACCCTATACCAACACGTCTGACCAGCGTGGTATAGTAGGTCAATTACCCTTCCATTATGGAGGAGGCCCGAGCTCAGCAATGGGACATATAGGGGCTGAGATGATGAGATGATTTCAAATATATTTAACACGGCTGTAATCTATAAAAACAAGATAGTACCCGTAGTTTAGTTGAGTTGTTCGCAAGTGTAGGTCAATACGTTGTAGTTTTTAAGTGTCATCGTGTGTCTTTTAGTGATTTATTTACAATCACTAGTGGAACTTAGTATTTTTTTTTTGTGTGTGACTTAGTTGTTAGCCTCAGATGGCTGTGACAACTTTACCCGGACTGGTGGGTGAGCGCTGAGGGCTCTCAACCCGTTTAAAGTTAAGCGACCGATCCCGAGGGCACCCCCTATGGGGTACGGACCTCGGCTCGGGCGGTCGCTGGCAAAGTGGGCACTCCCACGTTTATGATTTTAACGCGACACGTCTTCCTTCCCCGTTGGCGGGGGCGGTAACGTGGATATTTATTATTATTTGTTAAGGCCTCGCGGGCTGTGTATGCCTCAGTCTGGGCGAGAGTAATAATGTCGTCGGGTTCGTCGAGTATTAGTTACGGTTGTTTAATCGCGGACATTTTAGAGGGGATGTAAGAATATGCATAACTTTTTTTTTATGGGTGGACTATGGTAAGCGTACACGTGGTCCGTTCTGTCCGGGGTGACGAAAGGACGGCGCGCGGGCCCATAACCCACCCGTACCTACGTCGCCTTCGTCGTTGGGCCGACCACCGGAGCAGGATCACTTGTCGTCAGTGGTCGGCCTGACGGAATACCCTTTCGAGTACCCTCACCTCTCGACGTCCCTGTCTCGGGACGACGGTCGCCGTCGCGCGGTAGTATGCATAACTTGGCATAATTTTATCAAGACAATAGTCATCAAATTAGGGACACATACTTTTAAGTAAAAATAAATACCTGTTTCAGCATTTGTTATTTTTTATCCTTTAAGGGTTTAAAATAGGGTTGTAAATTTTGCAATGACATTTACTTCTACACAGCCGAGGTCAAGAGCAAAAGCTAGTATATTTATAAAATCCTCTTGGCTATTCCTTTCGAATCTAATATTGAGAATAAGAGATCAGAAAGCTCCCTCTTAACCATATTTGAAGATCGGATAATGGTCTAGTACACTTGAGATGAGGAGGTCGATTCAGTACTCCAAAGATAAATTTGCACAATGTTGACTGCGTGGAAAGTTTTATTTTTGGGCACAATACCTTTGTTACCTGACTTGTACTTACTTTGTTTTTTTTATAAGAGGGACAACTTAAGTAATGACTAGCTATGCATTCTACTTCATTCATGTTTATTTACCTTTTTATATCTGTTATTTTGAACTTTTTTTTATTACAAACGGCGGCAAACGAGCAAACAGTGCTGATGGTAAGCGTTGCAGCTGCTCATGGACCTTTGCAAGGGAGTGTGAATGCGTGCAATGAGGTTCGGTGATCCTAAAGGCATCACTAAAAGCCACCACACACAGACATACTCAGAGAGTTGGGCCTCCGGCTCTCTCGCTCATCGAACGAAGCGCAGTAACAAATTGCTACTACTCGGACGTCGATTTTTTTCAAGAGTATGTTACTACCCCGGACGGACCGGCCCGCGGCTGTAGACAGACAACTGTCAACAGTGTGGTCCTACCACTAGCCAAATCGTTCATTTATCGTCTTGTGAAATTAATTAAACCAAAATATCAATCGATGGTAATTTCATACGGATTTGTTATTATATCAAATGTTATGATAACAACAGACACATAGGACATATGTCCTATGTGTAAATGTAATCTATACCAATAAATAAAATTGGAGTGTCTGTTTGTAATGTCAAAATAATAGGCTTTTTTCTTACTCACGCAGTTATTTGCACTATACATATGCCTAAAATTACTTAATATTTTTTTGTCTGTCTGTCTGTTCCGGGTAATCTTCAAAACGGCTGGACCGATTTCAAAAATTCTTTTACCAATGGAAAGCTATAATATCAGGGAGTAAACTAGGCTATATTTTATCCCGGTATTCCCACGGGAACGGGCACTACGGGGATAAGGCAACAGAAACCGAAGCGAAGCGAGGGCGGGTTGCTAGTGTAACTATGATTTGGCCAACTGGCTAACATTTATGACCGTTTCATACCAACACCGTTTTAAAACCATCTTATATCTTTAAACGAGCAATTCTTATATATATATATATATATATATATATATATATATATATACAATGGGTATCTCGGAAACGGCTCCAACGATTTTGTTGAAACTTGGCATACTAGAGGATTCGGGTCCAAAAAATCGATCTAACTAGGTTTTATGTATAGAAAATGTCGTTTTGTCAGTGTTTTTGGCAGGCAATATAATGACATTAAATTTTAAAAGAATATGACTTCAAATTTTGCCATCAATGTCATGAGTTACGATAGCTCAGTGGTGAAGTAGTCCGGTTTCATTATATTTTTGACATCGGCGACAAACGGCGTCGGATCGAATCTCGGTGCTATTATTATTCTCTTTTTGTAATTTTTTATATAAAATTCATTATTTATTTTTTTATTTTTTATATATCTAAACAAATGCTACAAAAATACTCCGAGCGAACCTCGGTCAACCTGATACTGTTTGTTAAATCGCAAACAGTTCAGTAATGACTGAGGCACAGCCAAGTGTTTCCTTAGTACTTTGTACTAACCCAACAGACATTTTTCTGTACTAAGTTTTGTTTATTTAATATTCAAATATAAAGGCGTCGCGCGTCGTATCGAGAAGAATACGAATAAAATTATCTTATAATTTTGCTAACGAGAATTCTTGAGAGAAAACTTCTAAGGGCATAGTTATCCAGTAGACATTTTTATGAATATTATTTTCATAAGTAAATGTGCTTACTGTTACAAAAGTTGAGTACTTTATCAAAATAACCATTATAATTATTTATTAGCGACAATACTATATTCTTTTCTACGCTGTCGGAGTAATAGTAGTAGGATATGCAAGAGAAGGAAAATTCGAAATAAAACCCTACGTCAGTGCCTCAACCATTATCTACGTTTGATCATTTTCCGATCTATACCAATAAATAAAATTGGAGTGTCTGTTTTTAATGTCAAAATAATAGGCTTTTTTTCATGCTCACACGGTTATTTGCACGACACCTATGCCTAAAATAGCGATTAAAAAATTTTTGTCTGTCTGTCTGTCTGTTTGTTCCGGGTAATCTTCAAAACGGCTAGACCGATTTCAAAAATTCTTTCAGCAATGGAAATCTATAATATCAGGGCGTAAACTAGGCTATATTTTATCCCGGTATTCCCACGGGAACGGAAACTACGCGGGTAAATCGACTATAACCTATAACCGAAGCGAAGCGAGGGCGGGTTGCTAGTTCGAAATAAAACCCTACGTCAGTCCCTCAACCATTATCTACCTTCAATTATTTTCCGATCTTAAAATAAAGCCCTACGTCAGACCGTCTTGGGCGTACGGGTGGGTTATGGGCCCACACGCCGTCCTTTCGTCGCCCTGGACGAAATGGACCGCGTGTGCGATTACCACAGCCCACCCAAAAAAAAAAACGTTAGTATACAGGGCTGTAGGTTAATTTTCCTCCCATTATGGAAGATTCGAGCCCAGCAGTGGGATATGTATGACTTGAAATAAAAAAATAATGTATAATTATTACCTATCTACCCAACAGCTTATCGACGTTCACATAAGTCTATTCAAATGGAGGATAATCTCATAATTGCGACACTCTTCTTTTTTTGGCTGTGGGCCACGATCAGCTCACTCGCTGCCCGGCTCCATCCGGGGCGACAGAGGGGCCTCACGGCCCCACGACCCACCCTTGACAGGACGCCTTCGTCGTTGGGCCAACCACCGGTGCAGAGTTCCTTGACTTCAGTGGTGATGAAATTACATAAATATCAACGCGTCATTTACTTATATCGACTAAGAATCGGCAAAAATTTAAATATAAGCTAACTCAGCATTAGCTTTTTTTTGGCAAGCTATGATGCGAACGCTCGCTATGCGTCCCGTCTGGGATAACGATAAAGCGCTGCGGCGGGTCCCGTAACCAGCCTTATTCCCTACCCTTCGCCATTAGGCCAACCACTGGTACTAAATCCTTGGTTCCCGTGGCCAGCCTAGCGGGATACCCTTTCGAATACCCTCCCTATCCGACGCTCTCACGGGGTCGGGCGGACTATTTCCCGACTCGGTCAACTGCGGCCTCAGCTAGGGCGGTATCAGGTGCAAGCAAACGATATCTATACCAATAAATAAAATTGGAGTGTCTGTTTGTAATGTCAAAATAATAGGCTTTTTTCATGCTCACACGGTTATTTGCACGACACCTATGCCTAAAATACAGATTAAAAAAAAATTGTCTGTCTGTCTGTTTGTTCCGGGTAATCTACAAAACCGCTGAGCCGATTTAAAAAATTCTTTCACCAATGGAAAGCTATAATATCAGGGAGTAAACTAGGCTATATTTTATCCCGGTATTCCCACGGGAACGGGAACTACGCGGGTAAAACGACTAAAACCGAAGCGAAGCGAGGGCGGGTTGCTAGTTCTGAATAAATTTTAAAAAAACTTTCCCTGAAATTTATTAAAGTGCCACCTACCGGCCCTAATGCTTTATTTTAGTGATCCATTCAGTGCGACGTATACGAGCCGTAATAATGATGATCTCTCTCTGTGTATATACATAAACATTTCCAACCTAAAACCATCCAACAAGTTCAAATTATCTCGGTATCTAATACCCAACTGTTATCGTTAAAATATATTCGATCGTAAAGGTTAAAACGACCGCAGCGTTATCGCCATTTTTATTAAGCAACTAGCAACCCGCCCTCGCTTCGCTTCGGTTATAGGTTATAGTCGTTTTACCCGCGTAAATCCCGTTCCCATGGGAATACCGGGATAAAATATAGCCTAGTTTACGCCCTGATATTATAGCTTTCCATTGGTGAAAGAATTTTTGAAATCGGTCCAGCCGTTTTGAAGATTACCCGGAACAAACAGACAGACAGACGAAAAATTTTTAATTGCTATTTTAGGCATAGGTGTCTGCAAATAACCGTGTGAGCATGAAAAAAGCCTATTATTTTGACATTACAAAGAGACACTCCAATTTTATTTATTGGTATATTATTATATTATACTAGCAACCCGCCCTCGCTTTGCTTCGGTTATAGGTTATAGTCGTTTTACCCGCGTAGTTCCCGGTCCCGTGGGAATACCGGGATAAAATATAGCCTAGTTTACGCCCTGATATTATAGCTTTCTATTGGTGAAAGAA
The DNA here is from genome assembly GCA_032191425.1 of Lymantria dispar. Taxonomy (NCBI): domain Eukaryota; kingdom Metazoa; phylum Arthropoda; class Insecta; order Lepidoptera; family Erebidae; genus Lymantria; species Lymantria dispar. The sequence continues at coordinate 7,854,408 of CM063468.1, read as the reverse complement.
TTTTTGAAATCGGTCCAGCCGTTTTGAAGATTACCCGGAACAAACAGACAGACAGACAGACAAAAATTTTTTAATTGCTATTTTAGGCATAGGTGTCGTGCAAATAACCGTGTGAGCATGAAAAAATCCTATTATTTTGACATTACAAATAGACACTCCAATTTTATTTATTGGTATAGATGTATGTTTCCATTCTCTGTTTCATATTATTATATTATATGTATTGCAGACGGATCGGAGTCACTGGAGCGGTGGAGAGACTTTGGATCACTCCGTGTACTCTAGCGACTCTTTCACAAAGAGCGCTCCGAGGAACTGTTTGACTTGGTACCACCGTCACTATTTTACCAACGTACCACTCGACATCGTAGCAAGGTTCATTCATTTCACATGGAAACGTTATGGTCTTCAACTGTACGTTTCCAGCGATCATTTCTCCCACGTATATGCAACTTCTATAATGAACTACCTGCTGCTGTGTTTCCCGAGCGCTATGACATATCCTTCTTTAAACGAGGTTTAAGAAGATTATTTTCTTCAACGTAGGCAACGGCCTGGCTGTGCCCCTGGTATTGCAAAGGTCTATGTGCGCCAGTCTCACTTACGATCAGGTGTATTGCTTCCTCGTTTGCCACCGTTGGCAATAAAAAAAAAATTGTATATTTTTTTAATATAACCTCATCGTCGGCATCCTGCTCCTTTTCCAATTACGAAGAATCGACGCAATATGTAGTCTTTCAATTGTACAGCTATATATAAATACGTGAAGCAAAAACTTTGTACCCCTTTTTAAAAAAATTACGTGGATGGACAAGTATGAAATTTGGCACAGTTGAAGCATATAATGAGAAGAAGTGCATAAAACTGAAATTTCATATAATAATGGATTAGAAATACATTAAATTCATTTAAAAAGGCATTACGCCTTAGAATAATAACGTATAGAAGGATAGTGTCAATACTTCGAACTTTCAAAATTTGAATCTAAAAATACTAATGTCGCGCAGACGATTACACACGTACACACGCACACCACTATACAAATTATGAAATCAAATTTTGTTTTTATTAACATAAATCGTCGAATTACCTTTAAAAGTAATGTTAATAATCTTTTTATATTTTTCAAATGTGTTGTGACACCATTTGAATGCACAAACCGTCATAATTACCTATTTATTTTTTAAGAGTTGCGTACGTTCGTGCAGTACAATGACTTATACATTACGGAACAGTTCTGGTGTAAGCTCCATTAGGCTCCAATTGAAATGCCTCACTTTTTGTGCGTGAACTTACCTTCTATACGTTAAGCATTACGCACACACTCACACACGCGCGCGCGCTATACACTTTTGTTTACGGTTAAAATCTCTGGTCAAACCGAATGTCAAATAATTATGATGACAATGTTTAATAGGCATTTGTACTTAGTACTTTATATAGGGATTAGTTATTAGTGAAATACAGCTTGCTCAATTTACAATTATAAATAAATAAAATCAAAAGAAAATTGTGTAACAGAAAAATTAATTAAAATTAATTATGGACGATTTTCGACCACACAGCGAGCGTATTGTTAAAAGGTTAAAAGTTCAAAACAAGAGGGGCGGTAAACTGTATTCTTACTCCGTCATCACAATATTCATATTAAAATATGTTCTATTATCTTTCATTCACCATTGTTCATTAATAGCGTGTGATTAAGGAAATATTCCCCCTTGTAAGATGGACCATTTTCAATAGTAGATGTTGATTAGTAGATAAATAACATCCTATTGTGTAAAATGTCGGTTCTCAATTGCAGGACGTAGATATTTATCAAAGGACTTGCTCCAGTGGTCGACCCAATTTTTTTATTATTGATAGTATAGCAAATGGGCCAGTAGCACACTTGATGATAAGAAATACTGCTGCTTTTGAACCTTTGCAATACCACTGGCATAGCTAGGCCGCGGCCGCTGCCCACCGAAAAAATTTGTCTTCTTAAGTCTTTTTATTGAAGGGCATATCATAGCGCTTAGAAAATACAACAGCACGTACGTGGGAGAAATAGTCGCTGGTATCCTATAGTTAAAGACCGTAACGTTTCCAAGTGAAATTGGATGAAACCTGCTACGGTGTCGAGTGATATATTGGTAAAACGGTGACGGTGGTACTAATTCAAACAGTTCCTCAAAGTACTAATCACGAAAGAGGCGGTAGATTACGCAGAGGAGTCCAAAGTCTCTCTGCCGCTCCAACAACTTAAATCTATCTGTGAGATTGAGATGTCCATGAGATCAAAATATAGGCAAAAAGGTATTCGATTATTCATCCGATTCGGTCAAAATATTCAATTGTTCATCCCTACTTTCACCCCTTACCCCATTGTATCTGAGAGTTAAAAGTAGATAAAAACAATCTTTGAAGTGGATAGTGGAAGTATATTGTGGTAAAATTTGAGCTCAATCGATGCAAAACTTTTTAAGTTATTGAAGCGTATACAAACAACTTAATATTTATATATATCCATACTGATATTATAAATGCGAAAGTAAGGATGTTTGTTTGTAATGCTTTCACGCTTAAACCACCGAACCGATTTCAAAAATTCTTTCACCAATGAAAAGCTATAATATCAGGGAGTAACATAGGCTATTTTTTATCCCGGTATTCCCACAGGAACGGGAACTACGCGGGTTTAAGCGACTGAAACCGAAGCGAAGCGAGGGCGGGTTGCTAATAAGTTATATATGTTTTAATTCTTAATTAAATTGAAATAATAATAAACAATTTGATTGTTTGGCAGTTGGTTTATTTCTAATTATTTATCACATATATTTATACTTCGTGTAGCAGCAAGTTCTTGGGAAACATATATATGTAAAGATATATAAAGACTAGCTGACCCAACAGAAGTTATTCTGTTCAAATAAAATAAAAGAAATTCTTCCTAAAATCGACAGTAACTCCACCTATCGGATCCGAATGTGAATCTAAACCATTCTCGAATCCTCTTGAGCACACATAAAAAAAATCATTAACATGGGTCCAGCCGTTTAGGTGGAGTTCAGTGACATACACACGTACACGTGAAATTTATATATATATATATATATATATATATATATATATATATATAAATATATATATATATAAATATATATATATATATATATTTATATTTATATATATATATATATATATATATATAAATATATATATAAATATATATATATATATATAGATTTCTTGTGTACTGTGATTGTGATTGGTGAAGACGTGAATGGTTTAGATTGATTACCGATTGCGGCTGTGCTGATTTTATTGAAACAGAACAATATCTGTTGGGACAGCTAGTATATATTTAAAGATAGATTTTTCACAGGGTATTCAGCTAGTGTATAAATAAAATAAAATATAATGGGGGATGATACAGATACAATTAATGAACACGTATACACCCACTCTCCAATATTGCCTCTCTATAAATAAACTTCACCCGTGTAAGTAACTATGTTTAGTTTGGTTAATCTGATCACGTGCTATGATACATTTTATTCTACAAATGGTTATTTTATGTATTTATTATATTATTCTTCTTTTCTCTGTATTGAATAAAAATACAATTCACCATCCCCTCTTTTACCTGCGGGTGTCGTTAAAGATGGGTAAAGGATTAATACGCATTTAAAATCTATGCAAGAGAAGATAAACTCGAAATAAAACCCTATACCAACTTCTCTCCCTAGCCAAGGCCGCGGGTGACCGGACCGGGGATTTTAGTCCGTCATCCGCCGAGAGGCTGACCGCGCGACGGCGACCGACGTCCCGGGACAGGGACATCGAGAGGTGAGAGTACCCGAAAGAATATTTCGTCGGGCCGACCACTGACGACAAGTCTCCCTGCTCCGGTGGTCGGCCCAATGACGAAGGCGACGCGGCTACGGGTGGATTATGAGCCCGCGCGTCGTTCTTTCGTCGCCCCGGACGGAATGGACCGCATGTGCGCTTACTATAGCCCACCCATAAAAAAAATACCAACTCCTCTGACCAGCGTGATATGGTAGGTCAATTTCTCTCCTATTGTGGAGGAGGCTCGAGCCCAGCAGTTGGACGTATATGAGCTGAAATGATGATGATAATGTCATATTATGCGGTTTTATATGTAGACATATAATGTCTGTATACTAAAGATGCCTATTTTCCCTCATATTATGGAGAAGGCGCGAGTAATGAAACATAGATAAGCTGAAATAAAACATAACCTTTTTTAAACTAGAATTCAAAACTTAGTCCATTGAATATATTCAACCTTTTCCAAATTATGAACCGTAAACCATAAAAATGAGGATAGTATGATAAACGTTAGAACCTTCTTCAAATATTAAAATTTAATCATAAAAACAGGTCACGACGCTAACTCAAAGGGTTGAATTTATAAGCCCGTAGGCTCAAGCTCGACATAGTTTTTTTTTTATATAACTTCACAGCAAAATCGAAAATAAACTTTTCGGCATATTATCGATAGGAATTCTCTGTACTGGTGCTGCAGACTGGACCGAGAAATAGTCCGTCACCCGCAGAGAGGTTGACTGCATGAAGGCGACGCCTCGGAGGCGTCAGGGGGAAGATACCCGAAAAGGTATCCCGCCGAGCTGGCCACGGAAGACGAAGATTCGATGCCAGTGGTCAGCCCAATGGCGAAGGGAGAAAATACGCGGGTCGTTCGCCAGCGTCTCGTCACCCTGGACGGGAAGGACGGCGAAAGCATGCACTATAGCCGGCCAAAAAAAAAAAAACGGTGCTACAGAGGATTTTTTTAATGTCTGTTACTCCTCTTAATTTTATTTCCTATTTTGTTCATATTTTTATTTATTATTTCACTGTTACTGCTTTTTTGGATGAAGTTGGAGTAAGAACTGAATTCAGCACAACCCACTCTTGCCCATGGATGCCGCAAAACACGACTACGTGATTAAACTTACATACACTCATTTGCAAAAAAAACGGGCACCTAAGCAATGAACCATTTCAAATGTTAATATTTCTTTGTTTGATAATTATAGGTAGTTTTATCCACACAATTTGCTAAATTAATAAGAAAATAATCGTTTTCATCAGTATTTCATAAAATTTAGATACAATTTATGGGAAATAATGCTAAACCTCGCTAGTAGTGTATATTCGCTAGTAGTGCATATGCTCATGAAGTAAAAATAAAAAAGTTTTTTTGTTTGTTTTTCTTTAATAAAGTAAAAGCAGATAAATGTTTAGTATCGAGTGTGACCCCCTCTAGCTAAAATCACAGCTTGAATTCGTCTGGGCATGCTAGCGAGTATATCCCGGATACTTGCTTGCGGAATACGTTCCCACTCCGCAGTAATCACATTCTTCAGCTCTCTGATGGTCTGCGGAGCCGGGTGTACTGATCTCACACGCCGTTTCAGAACGTCCCAGACATGCTCTATGGGATTGAGGTCGGGACTTCGAGCTGGCCAATCCAAACGACGAATGCCGACCTCTTGCACATACGCATTAACATCGCGGGATCGGTGGGCGCGAGCATTGTCGTCCATAAAAATCGAGTCTTCACCTAGAGCGGCCAATGCGGGTTGTGCATGAGAAATTAGAACTTCCGTTATGTATCGATGCCCAGTGAGTGAGCCGTTTTCAATGAAGACTAACTCTGTACGATCCATTGAATTTATTCCTGCCCAAAACATAACAGAGCCCCCACCATAAGGTGTGATTTCTTCGAAACATGCCTCTGCAAAGCGTTCTCCTTGTCTTCTTAGCACTCGCCGACGTCGATCTTCACCGAACAGAGATATCCTGGCTTCATCAGAGAACAAAACCCTATTCCAATCGTCTTGAGTCCATGATTCACAATTTCTAGCGAACCTAAGCCTGTGAACTCTGTGCTCACGGAGTAATTTGGGGCCGCGGGCCGGGCGGTGACTGCGTATATTGGCAGCGAGAAGCCTCCTCCTGACCGTCCATAGACTAATATGCACATTTCTTACTTCTTGGAGGTTGTTCTTAAGATCCACATACGAAGATTTGCGATTTCTCAATGCGCGACTCACAAGAAAACGATCATCCCGTGGTTGGGTACATGGTTTTCTTCCAGAACCAGGCCTTCTCTCGACGGAACCAGTCTCCTGATATCGCTGCCAGGTCCTTTGGACTGTCGAGCGACTAACATTTAGCCTCCTAGCCACGAAACATTGGCTGCAACCCTCTTCAAGCAGCGCGATAATTTTGGTAGCTTTTACCACTTTATCTACCATTTTTGATACAGCCAAACAGCATTAAATAAAGCTTTGACAGTCAAGGATATGAAATTAATCGATAAAAATTGAATAAAAGTTATGAAAGTCGATGTTAACTTCTGGAACTTCGCGCCAAAAATGTAGGATAAAAAGGGGTTTTCTGTAAAAATGAACATCAAATGAAAAATTGAATTTAGAACGTACTTTTTTAAATACCACAGCATTTTTAAAACCGGCCAGTAACGTGTACAAACGATTGAAACCTTTTTGGTATTGTATCTTTTTAAATATGAATGAAAATCAAAACCGCCCGTTTTTTTTGCAAATGAGTTTATAATATCTATATAAAAGGAAAAAAATCATAATAAATTTCAATACCATTGCACTACTATGCTACGCTTACTTAGCATTACAAAATATAAGGGCAATTGACCGAATGTACAAGGTCATTTGTATATTTTAGAGGAGGCTCGAGGACAACAAATGAACGTAATCAAAGTTGAAATGATGACTAATAAAAATTACATTTAATGAAAATTCAAAACGTTCAAACTCAGGAATATAACCTAAAACTTCTAAAGTCTTACGTTCAAAACTAACAAATTCAAACTAAACGTTTAAGATAATAGATACTTGCTTCAAGATTTCCTTGTCCTGTTTATACTGTACTCTTATCTATCCTGCTTCAGACGAAATGGGGTAAGACACGAAACGATTATCCAACGAACTATTGTCTTTGTTTGATTAACATGATTATCAACCAATAGAATAGCTGAAGTGTATTCATAAGCAAAATAAGCTAGGTCTAGCATCAATGAGTATCTCAAACAATGAAAGTTCAAGATAAATTGGATTGCTGCTTTGTATAATCGTGATTTCACCCTAAAAGGGTATACGGGCTATGTCAGGTGGGTTTATGACGTCACTAAACTCCCACCACCCCTCGAATAAAGTGACGGCCATTGTATGAACCAGTGAATTTTTTAATAAAATGCTTTGTTTCATGTTTGGTGGTCGTTTTTTATAGATTTTTAGAATATGCTTTGTATTCGAATGTATTGTTTTAAGCTATGGACATTATGATATATAAAATTTTGTTTGATTTAATAAACTCTCTTTTTAATAGAAATTATTAATGGATAGCGTGCTCGTAACTTTAACAGGCATGAAATTGTACGTCGAACACAATAAAATAATCTTACAACGATAAAAATATGACATTCCAATATAGTAATATCCCGAACTTATGAAAAGCGATACGCTAGGCTGAGTATACATACATTTTAATAACAACGAATACATCTATTTTTAGATATTATTGTAAGAAATAAGTACGAAATATTTTGACATATATTTGGAAATATAGAGACCATGTGGTGACGGTGTAAGAATACAATCCATCTCTCTCTCTCTCTCTCTCTCTCTCTCTTGCTCGTAGATGTCGTAAACGACGATTCGGGGTTATGATATGCTGCGCGTGATGTCGCCCTAGCAGAGACTGCGGGTGACCGGCGCGGCGTCCCGGGGGCCTAATTTAGTTCAGCACTCGCGGAGAAATTAGCCTCGCGACGACGATCGGCGTCCCGGGGCGACGTCGATGGGAGAGGGTACTCTCTCAGGGTATGCCGTCGGGTCGACCACTGAAGTCGAGGAACTCTGCACCGGTGGTCGGTCCAACGACGAAGGCGACGTGCTATATGGGTTACGGGTGTGCGTGCTTTCGCCCCTCTGTCGCCCCGGATGGAGCCGGGCGATGAGTGCGCCGACCGAAGCCCACCCTCAAAAAAAGGGGTGTAATATGCATATAACGTCTATGCAAGAGAAGGAATAACTCGAAATAGAACCCTATAGTAATCCGTCCGACCAGCGTTGTATATTAGATCACTCCTATTTTGGAGGAGGGTCGAGCTCAGCAGTGGGGCCTATATGAGCCGAGATGATAATTGTGAGTTATATTATCATTGGAATGGTTAATACTTATTTAACATATTTTATAAAATTGTATGTAAAAGAAGTTGATAAAAAAAAAATTCTCAGTGTGGCCGCGTTCCGATCCGGTGGTAGTATATTAGTTTTGTTAGTTTTTAAATCAACAAATTTTAACAATAATTGCTACAAATTTAATAATTTTTTAATTACTAACCATAAACAATATAATTTTTTCATATAGAATCATTTTCTTCTTACACTGGCAATAAATTTGTACTAAAATATGGGTCAAAATTTAATAAATTTATAACTAATTTTCTGTATCGGGTAGATAATTATAAATGTCTGTAATAACGATTACTTGTTGGACGTGAGACACCTTAGTCCGCCCGTGACCATGAATGCTGCAAAGTGTTCGAAACGTTGGGCAATCATAAATCAAATACAAACGCGATATAATCCGTAAAAGTAGTTTTATTTACAAAATAAAAATAATTATTTCTGATGTTTACGCGAGTATTATACATTTTAAATAAAACTACTTTACGGATTTTATCGCGTTTGTATTTAATTTTTGATTACCCGACGTTTTTCGACGACGACATTTCAATAGAGAGGATGGCTGGGTGTTACCATCAAGCTGGGATCCTGTTATAAACATTATTAAAAACAAATCCAAAAAGACCACCACAAGACTGCAAGACACCGTGAGCTCATATTGTATAGATTTGACCCACAATAATATTAACTAAAGATAATTTTATAAATTAAAACCTTTTAGTAACATAAAGTAAGCCGCCTTCAAAATTAACTTTAATTTAGCATCATGTTACCTGAGTTTTCTTGCCGGATCTTTCTCAGTGTGACCGTGTTCCGATCCGGTGGTAGTATACTAGATTATTAGTTAGTTTTTAAATATAATTACTATTAATTTTAATGTTTAATTATTACTAACCATAAACAATATAATTTTTTCATATAGAATCATTTTCTTCTTACACTGGCAATAAATTTTGTATCAAAATGTGGGTCAATATTTAATAACTAATTTTCTGTATCGGGTAGATAATTATAAATTTTCTGCAGTAACGATGACTTGTTGGACGTGAGACATCTTAGTCCACCCGTGACCATGAACGCTGTAAAGTGTTCGAAACGTCGGGTAATCAAAAATCAAATACAAACGCGATAAAATCCGTAAAGTAGTTTTATTTAAAAATAATTATAAAAATAATAGACATACCCCCGCTGAGTTTTTGCTCAGATTATCCGTAAGCCCATGGAATACGAGTGGTTTGAGGTTGACCATTGTATAGCCCAATTCTTAACTGGTCATGGCAATTTTAAATGTAAATTAATATCTTTTAATCTCGTATCCTCACTAGTGATGTTCCGGATATCCGTATCCGTATCTGTATCCGCGGATATCCGAGGGAAAAGAAAAATCCGTATCCGTATCTGTGTCTTTTACTTTTCACGCGGATCTTTTACAAATGATTAGGTAGAATTAAAATAACTATAAAATTCCATTCAGAGTATTCAGTAATCAAATAGTAAATTTTTATTGACTTGGGGTTTGTATTATCCCACATTCTAGTTTTTCCCATATATTCATCAAAAAAAGTTTGTTTAAATTCTCTTTTTACCGTTTGCAAAGATGTTCCCGGCCGTGGTAGTTCATTGGTACTCTTCTTAACGGAGTCTTCTTTCAAAAATAAATCATATTCTTTGGGATGTTTTCTTTGTAAATGATTTTTTAAAGAAGTTGTGCCTTTACCCTTACGGGCATACTTTCCGTCACAAATTTTGCACTTCGCACATTCATCATTTACTATCACAAAATATTTCCAAATTACACTAGAAAACTTCTTAGTAGACATTATTTTAAGTTTGTATCAAAAACACATACACAAACGTTATGTATGCGGCCCAGTGTCACACTAAACCATAACCAAAACAAAAATCCTACACGCGCAATACAAGTCGAAACATGTCCTGCCTGACGTTGAAGCGAGCGTGATGTCTACTATCGCTTCAAGGCCGCGGGCGCTGACACCAATCGAATAAAAAAATAAAGATCCGTATCCGTATCCGCGGATCTTGACACTAAATATCCGTAATCAGATCTGTATCCGCGGACATACATTTTTAACGATCCGGCACATCACTAATCCTCACCATTATATCAACGTTCCTCATTGAACCACCAGTATAAACAATCAGCACACCACATCCTTTGGGAGTGCGATCTCTGGCATAACAAACACGATCATATGTTAAACAGTTTGCAAGTCACCTCTGGAGTAGTATACTACCTAGTAGAAACTCAAGAAAATATTCATGCGTTCAAGCGTTTCTGCCATACCTCCTATAGCAATCAATCTAAAGGCTCACATATAGGCTCCGTCAAGCTCTCCCATAATCCCTGGTGCTTTGCCGATGCGCTTATCGTAACTGCACAATCTCATATTTATTAGCTAACTAGTCAATTATGATTCATGAATCATAATGCCTGATTATGATTCATGGATCATGAAATGGAGACCATTGAAATGGAGGCCATTGTGGATCCTGGCTCACAGGAGTCACAATAGTGGTAATGTGTGGTAGGATTAGTCCGGGTAAAAAAGTGTATACTCGCGTAAATACGAGAAAACATTATTCTTTTTCTGTCATCATGCATACATATATAAATACAACATTATGTAAATACCAGCTGACCCAACAGATATTGTTCTGTTCAAATAAAATAAAAGGAATTCGCCTTGAAATCGACAGCAGCACCAACTACCGGGTCCAATTGTGAATCTAAACTATTCTCGAATCCCCTTGAACACACACAAAATTTCATCAACATCGGTCCAGTCGTTTAGGAGTTCAGTGAAATACACGCGTACACAAGAAAAATACAATAGAATATATATTATGTGAACGGGCTTAATAGAATGATAGATTTAATAAAGACGAATACATTTCTTAGTAAGTTTCTATCTAAAAATAGTTATCCAATAATCTTTGTGAGCTTTTTCTAGCAACTGATATTTTATTATGTAAATACCATTGAATGAGAACAGCTTTGATCTATATTAAGGATAATGTATATAAACATTACGAAAATGTTTCAATGATGTGAGAAAAAATAAGTATTTGCAATGTATTCTTAGAAAACGTAACCTTGGTTTGATAGATTATGGAATTGAATCGGTTATTTCAAAAAGCTAATAAGTCATACGGTTAGATTTTTTGGGCGAATCAATAAAAACTGAATTTCCAAGGACTACTTCAGTGAGTCAAAGCAGACCTTACAAGGACGTATAAAGTGGAATTTCAACTATATAAAATACTTAAAAGTTGGTGTTCTTGATTTGTGTTATTTTAGAAAGAAGTAGGTTAGGAGTATATAACTTTGACCGGGGAATTAGTCCGTCACCCGTCGAGAGGTCGACCGCGTGAGGAAAGACCGACGTCCTCCCCGAGGAGGGACGTCCTCCTCCCCGAGGAGGGACGTCGGTCGATGGAAGGGTACCCCACTAGGGGGTATCCCGTCGGGCCGACCACTGATTACAAATAACGCTGCTCCGGTGGTCGATCCAATGACGAAGGCGACGTGGTGTTCGGGTGGGTTGCGGGTGTGCGTGCTTACGCCCCTCTGTCGCCCCGGACGGAGTGGTGCGAGGAGTGCGCCGACCGCAGCCCACCCCAAAAAAAGGGGTATATAACTTCTCGTTGTAATCATCGGTGCCGACTTGACGCTGTCGACCATCGCTAGGAAGATGCTCGACAGTATCAGGAACTGGGACGCGGACGCGCGGAAGGAACGCCTCCACGACGACGCTGTCCGCCGCCAGCGACTGGGACTACTATCCGCGACCGCGGGTGACTGGACCGGGGATTTAGTCCGGCACCCGTCGTGAATCCGACCTCGCGACGGCAACAGACGTCGCCAGGAGAGGATACTCCAGGCCGACCACTGAAGACAAGGAACTCTGCACCTGTGGTTGGCCCAACGACGAAGTCGATGTGCCACGGGTGGGTCATGGGGCTGTGCGGCGCCTCTCCATCGCCCCGGATGGAGCCGGATGGTGAGCGAACTGACCATGGCCCACCCCAAAAAAAGGCTATATAATTTAAACAAAATTATATTATTTAAAAAAAAGGAATGCTCGAAATATGAAAATTTGACAAAAGACTGTCGACAATGTGATCTGATCACATAGGTTGACGAGATGACGTTACATATTGTATCCCTTAGTCGTCTTTTACGACAGTCACAGGCAAGATAGAGAGTCGTGAATTGTAATCTTACTCCGTCACCAGACAGATATTCAAATATCAAATTTCGTGTTAATATTCAGCAAACATACATTTGTACAAGTATATATGCATAAAAGAACAAAAGAACAGATTACGACAGGTACTAGTATAGCATAATGTATAGCAAAACTAGCAACCCGCCCTCGCTTCGCTTCGGTTTCTGCCGCCTTATCCCCGTAGTTCCCGTTCCCGTAGGAATACCGGGATAAAATATAGCCTAGTTTACTCCCTGATATTATAGCTTGCCATTGGTGAAAGAATTTTTTAAATCGGTCCAGCCGTTTTGAAGATTACCCGGAACAAACAGACAGACAGACAAAAAAATATAAAGTAATTTTTAGGCATATGTATAGTGCAGATAACCGTGTGAACATGAAAAAAGCCTATTATTTTGACATTACAAACAGACACTCCAATTTTATTTATTGGTATAGATATTCCACAGTAATCATAAATTAATTCACCGCACAGTCGCTTACGAACAATATCGCGTTGCGCCGTCTCATTCACACAATACTACGTATAGACTACGTATGTTCATATTTATTGCGTGGCGTTATGTCGCCACGAGCTGTTACGCCACGACAACAATCAGGTTTACCCTCGCATATTCCGTCATATAAGGTGACGTCGTATCGCCATGAGCTGTTTACGCCACGCCAACGATCAGGTTCACCCTTCCTTATAGATGTTTCTCATCAAAAGGTATTTAATACATTGAAAGTTTTATTATGACGCATTATCTAGTTGACATTTGCAACGGTGTGCCGCGCTAATCAGAAAAAAATACTCACATCTTTTTTCCCGAACGCGCCTAAAAAGTATAGCTTCGAAAATCAGAGATTTAAAGTTTTTTTGGAGTGAAAGTGATATAGTTATTTTAATAAACGAACTATGCTTTTGTAAAAACACTTTTACTTGCTAAAATAATATTAACAAAATTGTCTATTAAATGAAAAAACATATAATACAATTTTATTACTAATAATTATAATAGTTATTGCAATAAACGAACTATACTTTTGTAAAAGTAAGCACATTTAATTATGAAATATTCATAAAAATGTCTACTTTTTAAAAGTTTTCTCTCAAGGATTCTCGTTAGTATAATACTATAAAATTGTAAGATAATTTTATTCGTATCCTTCTTAACACGTCGCATTTATATTTAAATGTTAAATAAACAAAACTTAGTACAAATTTCACTACGGATAAGAATATTTTTAAAGTGAAAACTTTTATAGGCAGGTTTGGATGGAGGGAGTAAATTCGTGTAAGTCGACATTGACATGGTCACGTGACGTGTTAACTCTAACATTATATCTATGCCGATAGATATCAAAACCAGATAAATGTAAACAGTTTTAATTTAAAATCAAGCAATTAACTTCCGTGTGGCAACAGAGTAAGAATACAATTCATTACTCCCGTGGATGTCGTAAAAGATAACTAAGGGATATAATATGCACATAACATCTGTGCAAGAAGAGGAAAACTCGAAATGAAACCCTATACCAACATGTCTGACCAGCATGGTATAGTAGGTCAAATTCCCTCCCATTGCAGACGAGGCCCAAGCTCAACAGTGGCATGTATGCGGACGTAATTTGAATATTCAAAAATAACAATTATTTGTTCAAAGTTTTCAATTTCTACTTTTATCGGCTGTCCTTATTTACCCCTGTGTTTTATAAACAACAACCATCCTTTAAGGAAATAATCCTTTTATAATGGGGAACTATATAAACACGTATTTTAAGGAACTGTACGTTAACGTTAAGTGACAAAGTAAGAATATAATTCACCAACAAATCAAATCATTTATTCCGCATAGGCCCCTTGAGGGCACTTACATATTGTCAAATTTATACATCGTTTGAACACAATACAATATCTAACACCGGATCGGAACGCGGCCACAAGCTGCGAAGATCCGGCAAGAAACTCAGCAGGCTGTCATTTTTTACCATCTTTTGAATAAAATTACAAGTATACAACATATAGTCTTAACTGTGATGCCCTTCGAGATAGGATATAACTATTTTTTTTAAATTTAGTGCAAATAAAAAAAGAAAGGAAAATATGGTTGGACTAGATCATACAAGCAGCACCCGATCACGAGTTGACTACTACAAACCCCTTTCATTCCCGTGGGTGTCGTAAAAGATAATTAAAAGTACAACCCCCTATGTAGGTAACACTTATGCAAGAGAAGGAAATCTCGAAATAAAACCCTATTCCAAACTGTCTCACCAGCGTCGTATAGTTTGCCAATTTTCCTCCCATTGTGGAGGAGGCTCGAGCCCAGCAGTGGGACGTAGGTATATGAGTTTTACGGATGATGATGATTTAAGGGACACAAATTGGACCCAGATTCAAAATTTAAGGATCACGCAAATAATTTTTTTGAATGGAATCGAATCCGTAACCTCTTAAGCGCTACACTATATATAAGTTAACTTCTATTGCATTGAATAAACACATTGTGTTTGATATATTATACTAAATCCCACTCTACCTGCCTTAATTATGCGGTTTCCTTGGCGAAACTTTACAAAATGACTTTACGTACTTGTGTTTATGGTGACAGTATAAGGGTTGACATACTAACTACAGAATTTATCAGAATTTTCAGTAAAAACACTGCCTCATTGCTAGCAGGCATAGAAAAAGACGATTAAATAATAAGATCTGTAGATAAAATACATCTCGGTAAAAATAGAAATGTGAAATTCAAATTCATTATTATGTTGATTATGGTGTAGTTGTCGAGTTTGCCGACAAAAGACTTGAAATATAAATGGGTGCCAAGTTCTGTAGATTAACCTGAAATTTATTTATTAGAATAACGTAAAATTATTCTTAGGTAAATTTATAATTCCATGTGGTGACGAAGTAAGAATACAATTCACCACCCTCTCTCTTACCCGTGGGTATTGTGCAATAAGACTAAGGGATATGATATGCATATAACAACTATGCAAGAAAGGGAGGATACCCAAAAGGAAATCCCATCGGACTGACCATGGCCGATGGTCGGCCCAGTGACGAAGGGGAGGGAATGCGGACACTTATGGAGTCGCGCGCCGCCCTTTCGTCACGCAGGATGGAACGGAAGGTGGGTGCACACAAAAAAAAAGGTTTTTTTTTTTTTGGGGAGTGGGTTACAGTCGGCGCGCTCCTCGCACCACTCCGTCCGGGGCGACAGAGGGGCGCGCAAGCATGCACACCCGTAACCCACCCGTGACACGTCGCCTTCGTCGTCTAGCCGACCACCGGAGCAGGGTAACTTGACGTCAGTAGTCGGCCCGACGGAATACCCCTTGAGGAGTACCCTCTCCTCGACCGACGTCTCCCCCTCGGGGAGGACGTCGGTCTTTCCTCACGCGGTCGGCCTCTCAGCGGGTGACGGACTACTTCCCCGGTCCGGTCACCCGCGGCCTCGGCTAGGGACCCAAAAAAAAGGCTGTAAGTATATCGATAAATTGCTGCTACTACTCATTTTTAACTCCCAACGCAAAAGGAGGTAATAAGTATGACGTCGATGTCTGTCTTTCAGTGTGTTTATGTGTCTGTAACATCGTAGCTCTCAAAAGGGATGCAGCGATTTCGATGCGGCTTTTTTTCGTTTGAAAGGCAGTTTCCTTGCGGTGGTTCTTAGCTATCATCATCATCATCATTTCAGCCTATTGCCGTCCACTGCTGGACGTAGGCCTCCCTCATGTTGCACCACAATGTGCGGTCCTGTGCCGCCTGCATCCAACGACGCCCAGCAACTTTCACTAGGTCATCGGTCCACCTAGTGGTCGTCCTACACTGCGTCGTCCGATACGTGGTCCCCACTCGAGAACCTTTCTTCCCCAGCGGTTGTCGGTTCGTCGAGCGATGTGGCCTGCCCATTGCCACTTCAGCGTGCTAATTCTTCGTGCTATGTCGGTTACACCCGTTCTTCTGCGGATTTCCGTATTCCGGATTCTATCTCGTAGAGAAATCCCGAGCATAGCCCGCTCCATAGCACGCTGAGCGACTTTGAGCCTTGATATGAGGCCTACATTTAGGGACCACGTTTCCGTGCCGTAAGTCATCACTGGTAACACAAACTTCTTAACTATGTTTGGTTAATATCGGTATAGCAGTGTAATAGTATCAGCCCTTATCCAAAATGATGTAATAGCGTGTGATTACTTGACGAAGTGCTTTAGCGCGTGGCATTATAATCGTTAAATGTCAATTAATTTATTGAACTCCTGTTGAAGAGAACGTAACATTTTTTTTCTATTTTATTAGTTTGTGTCGGGAATTCAAAATTATCAATCTTACTTATCTAGTGACCTTTCAACCGGTTCTTACAACTTCAAGTGAAAGTTAGAGGCGGTGATCGAATATATTTTTAATCCAATCAGCATAGGCCAAGAAATCATTGATTTATTTACATCCCTCATTCTACTATTGTTGAATTACCCGACGAGAATTCTACTAAGAACTTTCCTATGTCAGTTGCATCCAACGGTTCTGTACAACTTTTAAAATGTCGTCAGTGCACATACTTGGGGGTGTCCTAAGCTGCATCATCGGATTTGTAATCGCCAACTGAGAAATTCCTTCCGCTAGAGAAATTTCTTCTGTAACAATAGTTAACTGAACGAGCGTGACCTGATCATTGCCATATTGACATGCTAATTCTCCAGATTCAGTTTTTTTACAGATTTTCGTTATCGAGATTTTATCACATAGAGAAATATTAAGGGTGGCTATGGAGAGACAGCATAGCACGTTAAGCGTGTTTGAGACAGGCGGTTAGAGACCACGCTCCGGCTCTATAGTCGTGGCTGGTAACATACACTGGTTTATGTGGTAGGACCGCACTGTCGTGGGATAATGCTACACTCTCGCAAAATATGCTGTTTGCTCGTTTGCTACTAATAGCAATATAATACCTTTTTTTTTTTTCGGCGCGCTCCTCGCACCACACCGTCCGGGGCGACAGAGGGGCGTAAGCACGATCGATGCACATCGCCTTCGTCGTTGGGCCGACCACCGGAGCAGGGTTACTTGTCATCAGTAGTCGGCCCGACGGAATTCCCCCTATTTGGGGTACCCTCCCATCGACCGACGTCCCCCCCTCGGGGAGGACGTCGGTCTTTCCTCACGCGGTCGGCCTTTCGGCGGGTGACGGACTAATCCCCAGTCACGTCACCCGCAGCCTCGGCTAGGGCGGCATGAGGCGCAGGTATTAGCGCTTACGTCGCCCCAGTCGCCTGCGGTGGATCATCCTCATCGCGGCTGCGCTCCTCGCGCAGGCGATCCGCCGCTTCCTTCTGCGAGACTACTACCTCGCAGAAGGCTGCGACCGCGTCCCAGTTCCTGACGGCACCGATGATTGCGACGAGTTCACGACGGTGCTCTGCCCAAGCACCACAAACCTCGTTTTTTTCTGTTTATTTGTTAATTGCTACTAAACGATTGATCTATAATCAAAGAAGGATCTACGTGTTTAAATATTTTATGAAAAAAATATACAAAAAAGTGGTTGTAAAGTCGGTTTATAAACGATATTTTTACGTGATAGCGTCATAAGAAAACATTGATGAAAAATGGCATACTTTTATGAATTCAATTACTATCACTGAATTATCATTACTTTATAAATATGTATACAAAGAAGGAGTTAATAGAAAATTACAATTTTTTGATAAATTAACTTGTATTGTACTTGTATTAGCACTTGTTAATTCAAATAAATACTTAAATTAAAGACAGATGCGTCACAAGCCGAGCGCTTAGGCCGACTGTGCCTCTCTATCGTTCATTCCACGTTCTCGCTTGCACGCTCGGCTCAGGCCAAACGTGACAATGAGTCATGCGTGCAGCCGGCTTTCATCGATTTATAAGATGTTTTTAAGTGTTTTTTCATTGCCAACGGTGGCAAACGAGCAGGCAGATCACCTGATGATAAGCGACACTGTCGCACATGGACTGTTGCAACACCAGGGGCACAGCCGGGCCGCTGTCTACCGTGAAGAAAGTTCTCTTGTTAAACCTCGTTTGAAGAAGGACATGTCATAGCGCTCGGGAACCACAGCAGCAGGTAGTTCATTCCAGAGCTTGCACGTACGTGGGAGAAATAATCGCTGGAAACGTACAGTTGTAGACCACAACGTTTCCAAGTGAAATGGATGAACCGTGCTACGGTGTCAAGTGGTTGGTAGAATGGTGACGGTGGTACCAAGTCAAATTCATTGTCAAATCAAACCAACAAACAACACGTTAAAAATATTCTTGTCTTCAAAATGATATCGTGTGAAATTAATGTTTAGAAGAGCATGTTAGGTAGTCGATTTGATGGAAAACTGCCGACTCAAGTAGTGTTATTATAATATATACTGAATGGCAACCCTAGCTAAAGCCATTTGCGAAGATTAATTATGTAAATAGGCGGCTGGCGGGCTTCTCACGATACACAACGGCCAAGTCAAGGATAGCGGTTTGTAAGTCAGCGAATAAAATCAATAACAATTCAACTACAATTCCATAACAGCAAGAATTTCGCTTTAGTCTTGTAGCATCTCAGCCCATATACGTCCCACTGTTGGGCTCGGGCCTCCTCCACTATAAGCGAAAAGTTAATCTAATATACCACACTGGTCACATGTGTTGGCATAGATAGAGAGATAAAGATAAAACTGTTTTATTGACACTTAGCTTAAATTTAGATATTACAATAAGTCGAATGAAGTATAAAGGTTTTATAAAAAAATTAAAATAATAGCTAAACTTAACTGTAAATACAACACAAGGAAGAAAAACAAAATATGATAAGTGTCAATGAGGTTCCCATTCAGCAATAATGCTACAGTGCAATATGCTACACTGCAACGCTGATTTTCAATGGGTACCTTAATGACGTACAAATTAATCAAACAAACAAAAAGCCTAAGCGACAAGATAGCAGTTACATAAATATACAGATACATAATAGGAATTTAATAAATAAGAAGTATATTTTAATAATAATTTGATAGGGTTTTGTTTCGAGTTTACCTTCTCTTGCATAGATGTTATATGCACATCGTATTTCTTAGTCGAGTTTTACGTTACCCACGGACATAAGAGGGGGTGGTGAATTGTATTATTATTAAACCGAAGCAAAGCGAGGGTGAATCGCTAGTTTAATAATAATATTTGAAATTCAAATATGTCATTGTCATTCGTTATCAATATCTAACCACTGATTGTTCAATATCAGGAGGTATTAGCTGAGGCCGCGGGTGACCGGACCGGGGATATCACCCGCGGAGAGGCTGACCGCGCGATGGCAACCGACCTACCGGGAAAGGGACGTCGAGAAGAGAGGGTACCCCATTTTTTTTTTCTTATATTCCTTCGGCCAACCACTGTGGACAAGGAATAGTCGGCCAACTGGTGATCCGCCCAACGATGGGTGGGTTATAGGGTCACACGCCGCCTCTCTATCGCCCCGGACAGAGCCGGGCGGCGGGCTCACTGACCATAAAGAAATCAGGAAGTTTATATATTTTTTTCACAAAACTTTATGTATTCATAAAAAATACATGTTCTATATTATACTTCATCATCATCATCAATTCAACTCATATACATATTCAGCCCTTCGTCCCTTGGCCCCTTCGTGGTTCGTCTGTTGGGCTCGAGCCTCGTCTACAATATTTTTTTTTATTGCAATCAGCAGCAAACGAGCAAACAGTACATCTGATAGTAAGTGTTGCTGCCGCTCATGGACCTTTACAAGGCCGCTGCCTACCGCGAAGAAAGTGAAGAGAGTGTGAATGCGTGCATTGAGGCTCAATGATACCAAAGGCATCACCAAAACCCTCCACACGCAAACAGCCTCAGAAAGTTGGGCTTCCGGCTCTCTCGCTCACTGAACGAAGCGCAGTAACAAATTGCTACTAGTCAGACGTCGATTTTCTGCGAGAGCGTGGTACTACCCCGGACGAACCGGCCCGCGGCTGTGAACAGATAACTGTCGACAGTGTGGTCCTACCACTAAGGAAAGGTACAATAGGAGGGAAGTTGACCTACAATCATGCCGATCAGGCGAGCTGCTGTTCATTAAAGTTTGCCTTCTCTTGCTTAGATGTTATAACCAGTTTTAATCCCTTAGTTGTCTATTACGATACTCACGGGCAAGGTAGAGGGTTGGGCATTCTTACTCCTTTACCACATGGAAAACTATGTTGAATAATTACATATATTTAATCAAACAATTCAAGTTTCTACTGTGTACGTTCCACATTTGTTAATTAGAAAGATTCGAGCAAATTTGTCTTCGTGCCGACATTTTCCTATTCGCTTTTTTTTCTTAATTAACTGCTAAAAATTAACGAACGAATGGAATGAATATTCTAGTTAATTTAGCACTAATTTGTACCGGCTTCCACTTTTCTCTCAGCTAATATACGCCTTACTGTTAGATATGTATTTCTTCACAGATTAATTGAAACTGGCTCTTTATAATTTGCTTGCAAATGCCTTTGTGTAGATTTAGATTAAGAGTAGCCCTTTTTTCGACAGACTATAGTCTAGACCAGTGGTTTTGCGCGTCATGCCGCCCTAGCCGAGGCCGCGGGTGACGTGACCGGGGAGTTAGTCCGTCACCCGCCGAGAGGCCGACTGCGTGAGGAAAGACCGACGTCCTGCCCGAGGGGGGGACATCGGTCGACGGGAGGGTACCCCACTAGGAGGTATTCCGTCGGGCCTACCACTGATGACAAGTAACCCTGCTCCGGTGGTCGGCCCAACGACGAAGGCGACGTGGTGTTCGGGTTGGTTGCGTATGTGCTTGCTTACGCCCCTCTGTCGCCCCAGACGGAGTGGTGCGAGGAGTGCGCCGACCGCAACCCACCTCAATAAAAAAAGACCAGTGGTTTCCAAATTTTTGTTTTTGTTTGACCTACAGTTTTTGTTTGACCTACTGCTGGTCTCGTCATGAACGGTAGTATCACTTACCATCAGGTGTGCTGTTTGATCGTTTGTCACCAAAAACAATAAAAAATAGTCTTGTAATGAACTTCCGTGTGGTGACGGAGTAAGAATACAATTCACCACCCTCTATCTTACCCGTGGGTGATCGTACGAGACGACTAAGGGATATAAAACGCATATAACATCTATGCGAGAGAAGAAAAACTCGAAATAAAACCCTATACCAACACGTCTGACCAGCGTGGTATTGTAGGTCAATTATCCTTCCATTATGGAGGAGGCCCGAGCCCAACAGTAGAACGTAAATGGGCTGAGATGATGATGATGATGATGAATGAACTGTATTCTTACTTCTTAACCATAAAGAAAGCTTTATCATTTAATTATAAAAACAATGTTAGAAGTATTATTCACCAAAACCATACAACCAATTATTCACTGCATATAAATTTAAAAGCAATTTAAATTACTAACACCTTTCACGATTCTTGACTATTAAGATTAGTAGAATGTCACTTTCGTTAATTAAAATAGTTCAACTCGAGCTTTTAAGCTTTAGTTATAAGACAATGAGGTAATGTAAACGATGTTTCTATGTAAAGAACCTTGCAAAGAAATTTAATTGAAGTTTTCGAGACAATTTTGGTTTTGAAGCAAGAGCTTGTAATGTTTTAGGTATTTTATCTTGTTTGTTTGATAAAATAAATAAAATAGCCTTTCATCATCATCATTGCAGCCCACATACGTCCCACTGTTGGGCTCGGGCCTCCTCCACAATAGGAGGGAATTTGACCTACTATATCATGCTGGTCAGACAGGTTGGTATAGGGTTTCATTTCGAGTTTTCCTTCTCTTACACAGATGTTATGTGCATATTATATCCCTCATTCGTCTTTTAATACACGGGCAAGATAGGGAGTGGTGAATTGTATTCTTATTCCGCCACCACGCGGTTTAGCCTTTATTTCCCTTCTATTTACAATTAAAACTAGATTATATATGAAAAATATTTCACTAGGGCATTCAAGTGTGGATATAGGCCTCCTCCATGTTCCGCCAAGTATTATGATCGTACGCCAATCTCCTGATATTTACGCGAGAATTATACATGTTAAATAAAACCCTTTACTTTATTGTATTTGTATTTGATTTTTCTGATGCTGACGGAATAAGGATACAAATCACCACTCATTATCTTGCCCGTGGAAGTCGTAAAAGATGACTAAGGAATATAATATGCATACAAAACTCGAAATAAAACCCTATACAAATCTGTCTGACCCAGTACGGTATAGTAAGGTCAATTTCCCTACTATTATGGAGGCTTAAGCCCAACAGTGGGCCTTATATAAGCTGAAATGATAAGGGGGCGTCCATAAATTATTTTTTAAAATTTTCTGTAACTCCCTCCCCCTCTGGTGAGATGTCATGAGATTTTATTCAAACGCCCTCCCCCACCCCAATCTCACGTGATATTTTTCAAAATGTGGGTTTCTTACGTACCTAAACGCGTTGGATATTATTGAAAATAGCGCCATCTTTCGAAGCAGGTACTCAGATTACAAATTTAAAACCTCAATTGCACATCTATCTCATTTTATAGTGAATTATCTATGGTATAACGTCAAAGTATGAATGAAATTATTTTCTTTCGAACGAATTAGTTAATGATCTTAATCATATTACGATTACGCTTAAGATTAAATCTTAAGCATGTACAATCTGGATTAAATGAACCAAAATAGTATAATTTTTTTTTGTTTCTATCAGAAAAAAAATTGCGTGATATTTGCCAGAATCTCACTAACGTAAGATTAGATGAGATTTGACTTGACCCCCTCCCTCCCTTAAACATCTCACGTATTTTATGAACGTCCCCTAATGAGAAAGAAAACTCGAAATAAAGCCCTATTATACCAACCTGTCTAACCAGCAAGGTATAGTAGGTCAATTTTGTACTCCTACCCGGCCGGCTCGAGCCTTGCAATGGGACGTATATGAGCTGAAGACGAATTTGTTTTTTTTTTATTGCCCGACGTTTCAAACACTTTTCATATTCATAGGAAGACTAAGGTGCCGCACAACTATTGTAATATTGCTAATATTATTTTTCTTTTAAATACAACGCCCTGCACTAAGGAAATAATCCTTGTATTGCGGAGGACTTTAGAAACATATAATTAACGGACACAAATTACATCCTGATTCAAAGAACAATTTGCGGATCGCACAAAGTATTGTCCCGCGTGGGATTCGAACCAGCGACACTAGTACAATAGGTCGGTATCTTCACCCCATTTATATTTTATTTTCATTTATATGTCATTACCTTAGAATAATAACCTATAGAAGGTAAGTTCACGCACAAAAAGTGAGGCATTTCAATTGGAGCCTAATAGAGCTTACGCCGGAACCGTTCCGTAATGTACAAGTCATTGTACTGCACGAACGTACGCAACTCTTAAAAAATAAATAGGTAATTATAACGGTTTGTGCATTCAAATAGTGTCACAACACATTTGAAAAACTTAAAAAGGTTTTTAACATTACTTTTAAAAGTATTTCGACGATTTATGGTAATAAAAACAAAATTTGATTTTATAATTTGTATAGTGGTGTGCGTGTGTACGTGTGTAATCGTCTGCGCGCCATTAGTATTTTTAGATTCAAATTTTGAAAATTCGAAGTATGGACACTATCCTTCTATACGTTATTATTCTAAGACATTACTATTATAATCGTTATTACTATTGCAATAACAATTACAATGTGTTCCTAACGTCGAGAAATAGAAATAGGCCGTTATCTCACGGAAGGAGGCGGCGGATCGTGTGCGAGTAGAGCTCCTATTCGGCGACACGTTCCGCCACCGGCGACTCGGGCGGCGCAGGCGCGAGTATCTGCGCCTAATGCCGCCCTAGCCGAGGCCGCGGGTGATCGGACCGGGGAATTGTCCGTCACCCGCAGAGAGACTGACCGCGCGACGGCGACCGACGTCCCAGGACGTCGAGAGGTGAGGTTACCCGAAAGGGTATTCCGTCGAGCCAACCACTGACGACAAGTCCACTGACTGCACAGATGGCGTAGTGGTTAAGATAGCGACCTACAGCGCCTGTTCGAATCCCACGCGGGACAACACTTTGTGCGATCCACAAATTGTTGTTCTGAGTCTGGATGTAATTTGTGTCCGTTAATTATATGTTTGTAAAGTCCCCCGCAATACAAGGATTATTTCCTTAGTGCAGGGTGTTGTCTAAAAAAAAAAAAAAAAGTCGCATCTGCTCCGGTGGTCGGCCCAACAACGAGGTGACGTGGGTACGGGTGGGTCATGGGCCCGCGCGCCGTCCTTTTATCGCCCCGGACGAACTGGACCGCGCGTGCGCTTACCATAGCCCACCCATAAAAAAAAAAGAAAACGTCTAGAAATACAAACGCAATAATTTCCATAAAAATAGTTTCATTTATACCTAAAGAATTACACAAAGTAATGCTTTTAGAGTAGTTTTAATATTCATGAGAACCTTTCTCAAACAAACAAATAATAACGAACTATTGAAACTAGAACAACAAAGAAAGCAATAAAGACTGTTGTCTCAAAAATAAAACACGAATATATAAAGTTTGGAACAATCGGTGAGTTAAATTATCGTGTTTTGGGTATAACTAGTGGTCTGAAGGGGATTATGAGATGCCCGAAACTTTGCGGTCATATTTATTGAATGATTTTGAATTTATTTACATTATAATAATACTATTTCACTGTATATATCGTGGTTTTCCGTGTAGTGATAGCGTAAGAATACAAATCATTACTCCCTTTCCTTCTCCATGGTATCGTAAAAGACATCATCATCATCGTTTCAGCCTATTGCCGTCCACTGCTGGACGTAGGCCTCCCTCATGTTACGCCACAATGTGCGGTCCTGTGCCGCCTGCATCCAACGACGCCCAGCAACTTTCACTAGGTCATCGGTCCACCTAGTGGGGGGGGCGTCCAACACTGCATCGTCCGATACGTGGTCGCCACTCGAGAACCTTTCTTCCCCAGCGGTTGTTGGTTCATCGAGCGATGTGGCCTGCCCATTGCTACTTCAGCGTGCTTCGTAAAAGACAACTAATATGATATTATCATCATATTCCTCACAGCTCATATAAGTACTACTACTTAGACTCGAGCCTCCTCCACAATGTGAGCGAAATTGACTTACTTATACTACGCTGGTCAGGCGTGTTGGTATAGGGTTTTTTTCGAGTTTTCCGTCTCCTGCATAGATGTTATATGCGTATTATATGCCTTATGCCTACTTTGCAAGAGAGGGGGAAACTTGAAACAATGCCAGCATGGATGTACATAGTCATTATCATCAGCTTAGCTCGTATATGTTCAACTGCTGTTCTAAACCTCTTCCACAGTAGGAAGGAAACTGATGTACTAAACATCAGTTGTTTTTTTTATTATTAACGGTGACAAACTAGCAAACAGTACACTTGATGGTAAGTGTTGCTGCCGCTAATGGACCTTTGCTAGGTTGCTGCCTATCGTGAAGAAAGTGAAGGGAGTGTGAATGCGTGCAATGAGGTTCGGTGATACTAAAAGCATCACTAAAACCCTCCACACGCAAACACCCTCAGAAAGTTGGGCTTCCGGCTCTCTCGCTCACCGAACGAAGCGCAGTAACAAATTGCTACTACTCAGACGTCGATTTTCTGTTCAGTGTGGTACTACCCCGGACGGACCGGCCCGCAGCTGTAGACAGACAACTGTCAACAATTTGGTCCTACCACTATCAACAAAGAAAGTTGCCGGGTTGGGCGGGGACGTCAAGGAATTTGGTACCAGTAGCCGGTCCAATGGCGCAGATCAGGGAATACGGTCCGTTATAGAGCCGCGCGCTGCCCTGTCGTCGCCTCGGATGGATGGCGCCGTATGTCTTGTACTGACAATAAATTTGTACCAAAATGTGGGTCAAAATTTAATAACTAATTTCTGTAGCGGGTAGATAATTATAAATATATTAGCTGGCCCAACAGACGTTGTTCAAATCTGTAAAAAAATAGAAAATTGTATTCTCCTTGAAATCGATCGCAGCGCCACCGATTCCAATTATTAATCTAAACCGAATGGTTTAGATGTTCTGAATGGCTATACCGATGGATATGAGAATTCATATCCAACGGAATGGCCACAAAAATCATCAAAATTGGTCCAGCCGCTTAGAAGGAGTTCAATCAACACAATCACACGAACAGAAGATTTATATAAATAAAGATAGAAAAGTTTATATAGTCGAAAAAAAAGTTACATTAGAAAAGTATAAATAAACGTTAAGTTTTTCTTAAATTTTCTAATCTTGTGCGCAACTCTCTTATTTTTTTTCGTAAAGGTCTTTTTTAAAATATTAGAAAACTTAAAAAAAAGAAGATGGACGAAATTGGTAAAGTCCTTCTCAAGTAATATTATTGTCCTGTCCGAACAGCGCCACCTACCGGGTCCAATTGTGAATCTAAACTATCCTCGAATCCCCTTGAACCCACACAAAAAATTTCGTCAATATCGGTCCAGCTGTTTAAGAGGAGTTCAGTGACATACGTACGCTATAAATGTATATATATAAGATGTAATAACGATGAGTCGTTGGACGTCAAATATCTTAGTCCGCCCGCCAGTGAACGCTGTAAAGTGTTCGAAACGTTGGGCAATAATTTTACAATTAATTCTTTCAATGTAAAAGTATTAAAAATCATCAAATATTTATTTTATATTTGTATCGTTATAGGCTTTTTGTCAATAGTTTAACTTTATTATATGTATATTAATAAACATACTGTTAACTCGCGGATCCAGACATAAATTCTCTTTCCTGTAAAAATTCTTCTTTCCTGTAACATAATCTGAGGGACATTCTGATGCTCGGTATACCACTTGTCACCCGTACTATCATTTACATAACGTATGAAATAATCCTGGATTCGAATCGATTTGGGGTTGACCGACAGTTGGCCGGCGGTAACCATTTCCATGGAGTCATTTGGAACCCCATATTACCACACTGTAGACAGTCTTTTGTCTGCAGTCGCGGGCCGGTCCGTCCGGGGCAGTACCACACTCTCGCAGAAGATCGACGTTTGAGTAGTAGCAATTTGCTGCTGCACTTCGTTCGGTGAGCGAGAGAGCCGGGAGCCCAACTTTCTGGGTGTGTTTGTGTGTGGCGGGTTTTGGTGAGGCCTGAAACCAGCGGTGGTGAAGTCTTAGTCGGGGTATTGAGCGTGAGGGGCTGGCATGGTGTACAGGGAGACCCGATGGGAATGGTCACCGCCGGCCACCTGCCGGTCAGCAGGGGACCCGAACCCAGGATCATCCTCCCTGGGAGGCTGTCCCACCAACCGGCGAAAATCCCGTTGGGTAGTCGTCGTGCCGGTGTGGGAAACCGGAGTGGACCTCGGCGGCTACACACGGGGGGGTATCGGGGGCCCTTCCGTGCTTCGTGTCAGCTCCTCACAACACTCACTCCTCGACCATGCACTATGCCCTGCCTTTTTTTTTTGGTATCACCAAACTCCGTTATACACATTCACACTCCCTTCCTCCTCTTCTTAAATTAAAAATCATGGCCAAGAAAATTAAAAAGAGACGATTTTCTACGGCGGTCCCCTTATCCACATTTGATGTGGATTTTTGCAATATCAGGGGTTTACATAGCAATCTCGACGCCGTCCACCATCACCTCGAGACGGCGCGGCCTGCCTTACTCTTTTTAACGGAGACGCAGATAGGTGCTCCGGATGACATTTCGTACCTAAATTACCCCGGCTACGAGTTGGAGCATACCTTCCGTCGTAAAGCCGGGGTGTGCGTATTCATCCGAGGTGATATCTGCTGTCGCCGCCTTCGGGCCCTCGAACATGGTGACTTGTCAATCTTGTGGCTACGCGTAGACTATGGAGGGCTTACCCGCATCTACGCATGCCTCTACAGGTCCCATGGCAGTGATCCGGGGTCAATTCAATTATTTGAGAACGTCCAATGGGGGATTGACGAAATATTGGAGCAGTGTCCATCAGCGGAGGTGGTGGTTCTTGGAGACTTCAACGCTCATCATAAAGAGTGGCTGGGGTCCCGAACCACTGACCTCCAGGGTCGACATCTCTTCAATATGGTCTCGGCCTATGGTCTCTCACAACTGGTGACACAGCCCACCCGTATCCCAGATATTGAGAGCCATGAGTCTTCTTTACTGGATCTTCTGCTGACTACACACCAGCACGGATATCAGGTAGTGGTTGAAGCGCCTCTTGGGTCTTCTGACCACTGCTTGGTCCGTAGCAGTGCCCCTGTTGTAAGGCCTAGTCGTTCTAAGGCGACTGGGACTCGCAGAGTCTGGCAATATAAGTCAGCAGATTGGGATGGACTGCGCGAGTTTTACGCATCCTACCCATGGAAGCGGCTTTGCTTTGCCTCTGGGGACCCTGGCGTCTGTGCGGACTGCGTTACCGAAACGGTTATTACGGGGATGGAATTATTCATCCCCAACACCAAAATACCCGTCGGTGGCCGCAGCCGACCCTGGTTTAACAAAACCTGCAGGACGGCTGCATGCCAGAAACAGTCCGCATATCGGGCCTGGAATAGGGCCAAAAAATGCCAGGACCCGAACGCCAAAGAGGTGAAGCGGAAATTTAACGCCGCTTCTAGATCTAGTAAGAAGGCTATTGCCAGAGCCAAGGCGGAACATGTTGCCAGAATTGGCGAGCGATTGCAAAGCTATCCCGCTGGGAGTCGTGCATTCTGGTCGCTCGCCAAGGCTGCACAAGGCAACTTCTGCCAGCCCAATCTCCCACCACTGCAGAAACACGATGGTAGTCTGGCCCACAGCGCAAAGGAGAAGGCCGATCTTCTAGGTCAATTCTTTGCCTGTAACTCGACTTTGGATGCCGGAGCTGCCACATAACCTACCATCCCACGGTGTGAAAGCTCACTGCCCGAAATCCGCATCACGCAGCGAGCGGTTAGGTGGGAGCTGCGGCTTTTAGACGTCCATAAGTCGAGTGGACCGGATG
Source organism: Lymantria dispar (assembly GCA_032191425.1). Lineage (NCBI taxonomy): Eukaryota > Metazoa > Arthropoda > Insecta > Lepidoptera > Erebidae > Lymantria > Lymantria dispar. Next base: position 7,824,889 of record CM063468.1, on the reverse strand, counting down.
GCATCCCTGCAGTGGTACTAAAGACGTGCGCCCCTGAATTGACTCCCATCCTCACGCGCCTATACCGACTTTCCTACGCTACTAATAGGGTTCCGTCTTCGTGGAAGGTAGCCCATGTCCACCCGATCCCTAAAAAGGGAGACCGGTCTGACCCATCGAATTACAGGCCAATTGCGATAACATCCTTGCTCTCCAAGATAATGGAGAAGGTTATAAACCGCCAGCTTCTGCAGTACCTTGAGGATCGCCAGCTTATCAGTGATCGCCAATACGGTTTTCGTCATGGTCGGTCGTCTGGTGATCTTCTTGTGTACCTCACACACCGTTGGGCAGAGGCCTTGGAGGGCAAGGGTGAGGCGCTGGCGTTCAGTCTAGATATCGCAAAGGCGTTCGATAGGGTCTGGCACAGGGCACTTCTATCGAAGCTACCATCATACGGAATCCCCGAGGGACTCTGTAATTGGATTGCCAGCTTTTTGGATGGTCGGAGTATAAAAGTCGTCGTAGATGGCTCCTGCTCCGATACCATGACCATTAATGCTGGTGTACCACAAGGCTCGGTGCTCTCCCCGACGTTGTTTATCCTGCATATCAATGACATGCTCTCTATCGAGAGTATGCGTTGCTATGCGGATGACAGTACGGGTGATGAGCGGTACACTGAGCAACGGAATATCCCTCGGAGTATTCAGGAAAGAAGGGTTCAACTTGTGTCTGAAGTCGAGCGCTCTCTGGGGCGGGCCTCGGAATGGGGTGAACGGAACCTAGTCCAGTTCAACCCCACAAAGACACAAGTTTGCGCGTTCACTGCAAAGAAGGACCCATTTGTCATGGCGCCTCAGTTTCAAGGAGTAACTCTTCCAATTTCTGAGAGTATTGGGATTCTCGGCGTCAAAATATCGAGCAAAGTCCAGTTTGGGAGTCATTTGGAGGACAAAGCCAAATTGGCAAGCAAAAAGTTGGGCGTCCTGAACGGAGCCAGGCGGTACTTCACACCGAGACAGCGTCTTGTGCTATACAAAGCACAAGTTCGTCCTCATGTGGAGTACTGCTCACATCTCTGGGCAGGTGCGCCCAAATATCAGCTAGACCCACTTGACTCCCTGCAAAGACGGGCTGTTCGAATCGTCGGGGATCCCAATCTTACGGACAGATTGGAGTCGCTGGAGCAGCGGAGAGACTTTGGGTCACTCTGTGTACTCTACCGACTCTTTCACGGGGAGTGCTCCGAGGAACTGTTTGACTTGGTACCACCGTCACCATTCTACCAACGTACCACTCGACATCGCAGCAGGGTTCATCCATTTCACCTGGAAACGTTATGGTCTTCAACTGTACGTTTTCAGCGATCATTTCTCCCACGTACGTGCAAGCTCTGGAATGAACTACCTGCTGCTGTGTTTCCCGAGCGCTATGACATGTCCTTCTTTAAACGAGGTTTAAGAAGAGTATTTCCTTCACGGTAGGCAGCGGCCTGGCTGTGCCCCTGGTATTGCAATGGTCCATGTGCAGCAGTTTCACTTACCATCAGGTGTGCTGCTTGCTCGTTTGCCACCGTTGGCAATAAAAAAAAAAAAAAAAAAAAAAAAAATCCTGGATTCGAATCGATTTGGGGTTGACCGACAGTTGGCCGGCGGTAACCATTTCCATGGAGTCATTTGGAACCCCATATTACCCACTTATGCTCCAACATAAGTATTTTTATTTTTTTATTTATTTATTTAAGACAACACCCTGCACTAAGGCAATAATCCTTGTATTGCGGGGGACTTTACAAACATATAATTAACGGACACAAATTACATCCAGACTCAGAACAACAATTTGTGGATCGCACAAAGTGTTGTCCCGCGTGGGATCGAACCCCCGACACTGGCGCTGTAGGTCGCTATCTCAACCACTACGCCATCTGTGCAGGCAAAGTATCAAGCATCACCAAAACCCACCACACGTAAAAACACCCAGAAAGTTGGGCTTAAGCTCTATCGCTAACCAAACGAAGTACTGTAACTAATTGTTACTACTCAGACGTCGATTTTCTGCGAGAGTGTAGTATTACCTCCGCGGGTCGGCCCGCGATTGTAGACAGAAGACTGTCAACAGTGTGGTTCTAGCCTTAGAATAATAACATATAGAATGTAAGTTCGCGCACAAAAAGTGAAGCATTTCAATTGGAGCCTAATGGAACTTACGCCGGAACCGTTCCGTAATGTACAAGTCATTGTACTGCACGTACGTACGCAACTCTTAAAAAATAAATAGGTAATTATGACGGTTTGTGCATTCAAATGGTGTCATAACACATTTGTAAAACTTAAAAAGGTTTTTAACGTCACTTTTAAAAGTATTTCGACGATTTATGTTAATAAAAACAAAATTTGATTTCATAATTTGTATAGTGGTGTGCGTGTGTACGTGTGTAATCGTCTGCGCGCCATTAGTGTTTTGAGATTTAAATTTCGAACCTTCGAAGTATTGACACTATCCTTCTATACGTTCTTAGAATAATGACCTTGCAAACATTAATGGTAGTATCTAAAAACATCAGAAGAATTACAATCATAATAAATAATCAAACGGACTTGATATATACCATACTAATCCTATTTAATTAAAAGAAAGGGAGCCAAAATCATTTTGTTCCTTTCACTCTATACCAAATGTAAATGAAGGTACTGTTATTAGCCCAAAAGTTTATTCACACTCGTTAATCCACCTACACAACGCCCCCGATGAGTTCTTTCATATCAATCAACCCCAAAACAAGCTAAATTAACCAACGTCACCTTTCAAAGGGAAATTAATCGCCATCAATAAAGTTTCAATCTTTTGGCGCGAAACTACGCATCCATTAACGCCGCCATTTTGCGGCATTCACAGATAATTTAGTAAAATGGCGGATGACTGGATGGTTTTTTCGGATACACAATTTATTATATGGAACATTCTTGGACTTTCAGGTAATTTGTTACCTTTTTGTTGGACATTTTTAAAGGTATTTACAAGTACTAACACGGTTCACAAGTTGCGCTTGTCACGTGGAAAATACTTTTATATTGATCGTAATTTTTGTCTGTCATTCTATTGGCAATCTGGTAGGTAGCTTTTAAGTGCTGGCAACATTATTATACACATATGTACTATATATTTTATATTATATTTTATAATTACGTTGGTAATGATTTTTTGTATTTTATTGAAATTTTAACAGCCGAGCCATCAGTTTAATTCAGATTACAAATCCTGTACAATTATTTACTTCATAACAATATTATGATTTTTCGTATTAACTTATTGATCTTCTATACCACACTGGTCAGACAAGTTGGTACAAACTTGTGCTAATTGCGGGCTTCCCTTCTCCTGCTGTAATGTTCTGAATATTACATCTAATTAGTTGTCTTTAATAGACGACATCCACGGGCAAGAAAGAGGGTGTTGAATTGTATTCTTACTCCGTCACTATACGGATGCATTATATAGCTTAACATAATGATATCTGATGTTTACGTGATTATTACACATTGTAAATAAAACTACTTTACGGATTTTATCGCGTTTGATTTCCCGACGTTTCGAATACTTTGCAGCGTTCATGATCACGGGCGGACTAAGAGTGACGTTTTAGTCCGCCATGTGAGCAATCAAAAATCAAATAGAAACGCGATAAAATCCGTAAAGTAGTTTTATTTAGCTCAACATAATTATTAAATAAAATAATGTTGTTGTGTATACGACCGACCAATATAAATTGCATACCCCACGGGGCAAAATATGATACCTAAGTGTACCTAATGTAATTTAAATGTATAAACTTTTTTTGAGCAAATAAAGTGTATTTTTAAATTTATTAATTCGATAAGTTTATCTAATATTAGCAACCGTCCTCGCTTTGCTTCGGTTTCAGTCGTCTTATCCGCGTGGTTCCCGTTTCCGTGGGAATACCGGAATAAAATATAGCCTATGTTACTCCCTGATATTATAGCTTTCCATTGGTGAAAGAATTTTTGATATCGGTCCAGCGGTTTAAGCGTGAAAGGGTAACAAACAAACAAACTTACTTTCGTATTTAATAATATTAGTAAGGATGTTGTGAAGTTGAAAAATGACCGTGTCTTTTTTAAATAAAATAAAACTTAAATGAGGTAAATGATTACTGGGAAATTAATCTACTTTACCAAGCTGACTTAATAGATTGGTATACCGTTTTGTTTAAAGAAAAAAAGTGAGTAAAAACCATTATTACAAAATATGCAATCCTCGTGTAATGACTAATTAAGAACGAAATATATCACCCCCAAGGGTGTGATGATGTCAGATGTGACCGAGGGTTCACCAAGGTGATGGAAGGTAACCGTCATCAGGAAAACCTATAATACCAACTGCAATAAACAAACCACTTGCAAAGCATGACGATTATATAAACAATACCACCTACAGAAAACATGAAACTTCAACCTATGAAAATATTCTACTGTAGTAGCCATCATCATGTACCATATACGTCCCACTTGGTCTCGAGCCTTCATCAATATAAGAGGAAAATTTACCTACTACGCCACCCTTTTTTTTTTTATGGGTGGGCTATGGTAAGCGCACGCGCGGTCCAGTCCGTCCGGGGCGATGAAAGGACGGCGCGCAGGCCCATAACCCACCCGTACCCACGTCACCTCGTTGTTGGGCTGACCACCGGAGCAGATGTGACTTGTCGTCAGTGGTCGGCCTGACGGAATACCCTTTCGAGTAACCTCACCTCTCGACGTTCTGGGACGTCGGTCGCCGTCGCGCGGTCAGTCTCTCCCCGGGTGACGGACAATTCCCCGGTCCAATCACCCGCGGCCTCGGCTAGGGCGGCATTAGGCGCAGATACTCGCGCCTGCGCCGCCCGAGTCGTCATTGGCGGAACGTGTCGCCGAATAGGAGCTCTACTCGCACACGATCCGCCGCCTCCTTCCATGAGATTACGGCCTCACAGAAGGTGGCGACTGCGTCCCAGTTCCTGACGCTGACGAACATCTGACGCTGACGAGCATCTTGACGCTGACGAGCATCTTACTACGCCACCCTAGTCAAACGTGTTAGCAAAGGGTTTTATTTCGAGTTTTCCTTCTCTTGCATAGATCACATTATATTCCTCAGTCGTCTTTTACGACACCCATAGGCAAGATACGGGGTGGCGAATTATATTCTTACTTCGTCACCATACGAAATACCATATCCATACTAATATTATAAATGCGAAAGTAAGGATGTTTGTTTGTTTATTTGCTTGTTTGTTTGTTTGTAACGCTTTCACGCTTAAACCACATAACCGATTTCAAAAATTCTTTCACCAATGGAAAACTATAATATCAGGGAGTAACATAGGCTACATTTTATCTCGGTATTCCCACGGGAACAGGAACTACGCGGGTTTAAGTGACTGAAACCGAAGCGAAGCAAGGGCGGATTGCTAGTTTTTATATAATTAAACAGCACACAATATTCGTCACTCCATACATTACTAGGCATATCAGTTATAAGCGGTTTACCTAAATATAAAGTGACATACAATCTACATGAGTTTCAATATACTAAAAATAGTTTCCAAACGGCCCACACAATATAATCATTTAATCCCATTACTAACACTCATTGCTAGTAAATTGGAAGGCCATTTTATTAAACATACGTCACATTTTCTTTTTCTTTGCTATACCAATTTATTATACTAAGCTGATTATAGGGATTATTACAGAGTTTTAAATCAAATTTGCTTTCCCTTTCAATGATAATTCGAACTTCTGCTTGCATTTCTATTATGGTAGGACAATATTGTCGATAGTCGTATATCTATAGCTTGCTGTGTGGTAGCGGCTTCGAATACTACCAACCCTTGCTTTGCTCGTGGGTGTCGTAAAAGACGACTAAGAGCCCTAGATTGACCCGGACCAACTCCATCTGGTACCATTTGGGTCAACGATTACATTCCCAAGGAGGGTTGACGTGAGGCAGGCGGCCGGTCATAAAAGTCATTACCGAAACTTTTTGCAATATGTCAAAACAGATGACATATTGCGTCGACCCCAAGTAATTGGGATAAGAGCAAGATGATGATGATGAGTCGTATATCTATAGCCTGGCTTTGACGTTGGTCAATGGCAGGGTACTCCTCAGGGGGTATTCTGTCGGACCGACCACTGACGGCAAGTAACGCTGCTCCGGTGGGTTCGGGTGGGTTGCGTGTTTTACGCACCTCTATCGCCCCGGACGAAGTGATGCGAGGAGAGCGCTGATCGCTAACCAATCCCAAAAAAAATAAAAAATAAATGTATAGTCCGGCTGATCCAGGGTAATACCACACTCTCACATAAAATCAACGTCTGAGTAATAACAATTTGTTACTGCACTTCGTTCGGTGAGTGAGAGAGCTGGCAGTAAAACTTTCTGAGTGTATTTGCGTGTTGCGGTTTTGGTGATGCTTTTATTATCAACCAAACCTGATTGCACGCATTCATATTTTCTTCGGTTTCTTCATGGTAGGTAGCGGCCTTATATGTCCATAAATGGCGGCATTATTTAACTTCAAGTGTGCTGTTTGTTCGTATGTTGCCAACAGCAATAAAAAAATGCTTGAACGTCTTTATTGGCACCCACGGGAAAGCAAATAATAAGGATGTAGTGGTCTTTCCCGTCATTATAGTATTGCACGCATATTTAATAAATTAGTCTGAAATTATAATGGACTAGCAACCCGCCCTCGCTTTGCTTCGGTTATAGGTTATAGTCATTTTACCCGCGTAGTTCCCTTTCCCGTGGGAATACCGGGGTAAAATATAGCCTAGTTTACGCCCTGATATTATAGCTTTCCATTGGTGAAAGAATTTTTGAAATCGGTCCAGCCGTTTTAAAGATTACCCGGAACAAACAGACAGACAGACAAAAAATTTTTAATTGCTATTTTAGGCATAGGTGTTGTGCAAATAACCGTGTGAGCATGAAAAAAGCCTATTATTTTGACATTACAAACAGACACTCCAATTTTATTTATTGGTATAGATAGACCATAGTGATAGAAAAGTAATATTACTTTTCTATCACTATGGTCTTTCTATTACTAACTGCTGGCCAGCGCATTTTTACTCCACCATTTCTCGTATTTCTGCATTTCTTCTTTTCCCCGTATATATATACATATTTAATGATTTCCACATCAAACATTAATAAAATAAAAAAGGTCATTCATCATCATCATCACAGCTCATATACGTTCTACTGCGTATATATGATGATGATGCCACCCCATCCGTCAACGAACCGACAAACTCTGGGGAAGAAAGATTCTCGAATGACGACCACGCATCGGATTGCGCCCAAGCAAGAGGTGGTAAAAGTTGCTGGGCGTTGTTGGATGCAGGCGGCATAGGACCACATTTTGTGGCAAAACATGAGAGAAGCTCACGTATAGCGATGGATGGCAATAGACTGAATTACGATGATAATGATGTAACGCTGGTCAAAAGAGTTGGTTATTCGAGAGAAACTGTAGTCCAACATTCTGAGGGTGTTTGAGTTTAGTGGTGGTGACGCGTTTAGAATCGCGAATCTCATTGCACGCATTCACACCCCCTTCACTTTCTTTACGGTAGGCAGCAGCCTAGTAAAGGTCCATGAGAAGCAGCAACACTTACCATCAGGTGTTACTCTTTGCTCGTTTGTCACCGTTTGCAATAAGAAAATTGTACTTTACTTTAAGTCACAAAACGGAAATAGAAAAAGACTATATTACTATAATTAATTTAAAAAAACCAATAAAACATTATACTACTCATGACCTAAAACTTAGCTTCAAATAAAACGCCTTTCATTTCACGCAAGAAAACAATTTGTCTCTATACTACCCACTTACACTTTTACTAACCACAGATTACATCAAAGATTGATAGCTTCTAGTAACGACAAAGTGATTTAGCTCAGTCATCTATCATTCAATAGCCTCTGCTTGAATAGATTACGCTTCGAAATAATCTTTTTTATTAAATAATCGAAGTCGAAGTCCTCCACCAATAAGGAACCTGCCTAATTAGCACATTTTCAAAAAAAAAATAACAGAATTTTTTACGCACATCAAAAAAACTAGGAACTACTCATACGTGACACCAGTGCTTTTTAGTTGTATTTTAATTATATGTTCATTATTGATTCCTGATGTTTACGCGAGTATTACACATTTTAAATAAAACTACTTTACGGATTTTATCGCGGATTTTTTGTATAGATTTGACCCACAATAATAATAACTAAAGATAATTTTATAAATTAAAACCTCTTAGTAAAATAAAGTAAGCCGCCTTCAAAATTAATATTAATTTAACATCATGTCACCTGAGTTTTCTTGCCGGATCTTTCTCAGTGTGGCCGTGTTCCGATCCGTTGGTAGTATGCTAGTTAGGTTTTTAAATATAATTACTATTAATTTTAATGTTAAATAATTACTAACCATAAACAATAAAAAATATTTCATATAGAATCATTTTCTTCTTGCACTGGCAATAAATTTGTATCAAAATGTGGGTCAATATTTAATAACTAATTTCTGTATCGGGTAGATAATTATAAATTTTCTGCAGTAACGATGACTTGTTGGACGTGAGACATCTTAGTCCGCCCGTGACCATGAACGCTGCAAATTGTTCGAAACGTCGGGTAATCAAAAATCAAATACAAACGCGATAAAATCCGTAGTTTTATATGTTCATTAATTATCATGCACCCAAAAATTTACTGGCCTCTTTTGTTATTATATATATTTATTTCAGGAATGAAGATTATAATTTTTATTTTATTTTTTGTTTATAATCTAAATTAGGAAAATATGTATTTATAAATTGAAATAGTACTACAGCAATTCGTAGCCTATTAAGCAGGTATAGTCAAACTGAACTATATTCTCTATTTATTATCAGATTTATGTGAAAATGTACACCTTTATTAAATAACGTAATGTTATTAATTCGAATTTAAACTGAGAGCATGTGCGTGATGTCTCCACCCGGTAACAACGGAAGGTCAGGGCTGGTCATCTATGGCCAGCATTATGCTGAGTTGAGACCGGATTGTGACAAACACTTTTCGAAATTATCATTATTTAAATTTGTGTTTCTTATGATTTGTGTCTGTCATAATAATAAATCATTTCATTTCAAGTCAAAATTCCGGCAGCACTTTCCACAGCAGAGAGGAGAAATAATGGTCATGCAATCCCGTATCACCCTTCCGTAAGCCCGAGCAGTAAATCTGGATATAGTCAGATCATATGTGACCGTACTCCTGTCATCATCATCATTTCAGCTCATATAGGTCCCACTGTTAGGCTCGAGCCTCCTCCACAATAGGAAGAAATTGATCTATTATACTACGCTGTTCGTGTTGATTCACGGTTTAATTTCAATTTTTCTTCTCTTGCATAGATATTATATCCCTTAGTAGAATTTTACAACACCCGCGGCATAGAGAGGGTTGTGAATTGTATTCTTACTCCGTCACCACATCATCATTTCGGCTCATAAACGTCCCACTGTTGCGCTCGAGCCTCCTGCAGAATAGGAGGGAAATTGACCTTACTATACCATGCTGGTTAGACAGGTTGGGTAAGGTTTTGTTTTGAGTTTTTCCTTCTCTTGCATAGATGTTATATCCCTTAGTCGTCTTTTACAACACCCACGGGCAAGAGAAGGTTGTGAATTGTATTCTTACTCCGTCACCACACGGAATAGTGACACATTAAGAATTTATCGCCAAATTTAAAAATATACTACATTAGCTGGTATTATATAAAGCAATTAAAACAATCAAGTATTTTAGTTGTTATCTATCTCATGATTCAAAACTATTTGAATAATTAATTGGTAATTATTGTGTCAATGTCTGAAAACAAAGGTTTGTAAACAGTGCTGGTAACACCAGCGATAACATACGTCATTAAAACGTGGTCTCTAAATGTCAACCTCATAAAACGGCTTAAAGTCGCTTAAAGTGCTATGAAGAGGGCTATGTTCAATATTTCTCTACATGATAAAATCCAGAATACGATAATAAGATGAAATGACTTGAAATCAAACGGAGTGCTTCTTACCGGGTATAATCATAGCTGTTTAACATTGACCTTAAATTTTTTTTATTTAAAACACCTATGTAATATTCTCGAAATCAAGACGATATTAAAAAGAAGTTTTTGGTAAATTATTACTAAACATTTAATTTATGATATTTATTATATTATGACAATTTAAAAATTAATATTGTGTAATGTCTAATTATTATTGACTTTTAAGAGGCTACTTAATTTTTTTTATGAAATAATCTTTAACCAAATTTAGTCAAATCTATACAATAGCGCTCAGTGTCATGCAGTCCTGTGGCGGTTTTCTTAGTTTTATAAAAATAAAGCTAACTAATAAACTAGGTTTCATACAAGAACCCTTCTTGGTGGTAATTTGTGACTATAAAATTGAAACTAATTAACACGAGTAAATCGCAAATGATATAAGAATAACATATTAATTTACAAGCTAAAGTAATTTAAACTAGTTCCGTTTAGTTTCAAAATCATATGCTTCAGACGCTTCTGAGAAATCTTGCGTATAAATGAAACTATATATCACAATAAATGAAGCGAAGTCATCTACATGTTTCTGAGATTGACATTTACAAATTAGTATACGATCCCGGGTAAGAGTGATAATTCATCCATTTGCTAATTCAACCATCTAGTTACAGGGTGAAAATCATATTTTACCTAATTCATATTTCAGAATATATCTCAATAGGATTACCGCAAACAATATATTTATAGCTTTAATAAAATTATCTATATATATAAAAATTAATTTCTGTTCGTTAGTCTCGCTAAAACTCGAGAATGGCCAGACCAATTTGGCTAATTTTGGTCTGGAATTATTTGTGGATGTCCAGGAAAGGTTTATACGGTGAGAAAGTATGGTAAAATTAATACATTTTGAATAACCCCCGAAACAAACTAAAATAATAAAAAAGTAGTTTTTTTATTCAACATGAATTATCTCTATCTCTTGCATAGATATTATATGCATATTATATCCCTTAGTCGTCTTTTACGACACCCACGGGTGGTGAATTATGAACTTACTTCGTCACCACACGGATAATACTAAAACCAAATTGATAAATCATCATCATCATTTCAACTCATATAAGTCCACTGTTGGGCTCGAGCCTCCTCCACACTAGGAGGGCAACTGACCTTACTATACCATGCTGGTCAGAGGTTGGTATAGGGTTTTATTTCGAGTTTTCCTTCACTTGTATAGATGTTATATGCATATTATATCCCTCAGTAGTCCTATACCCACGGATAAGAGAGGGGATGGTGAATTGTATTCTTACTACGTCACCACACGGCAACCAAACTGATAAATACTAAAACAAAATAATTACCAAAAAAGGCGGTATGAAGTTCGCCGAGTCAGCTAGTAAAAAAATACGTGTAATACAAAAATCATCGGAGCAATACTATAAATCATCATCATCATCGCAGCCCACATACGTCCCACTGTTGGGCTCGGGCCTCCTCCACAATGGGAGGGAATTTGACCTACTATACCATGCTGGTCAGACATGTTGGTATAGGGTTTCATTTCGAGTTTTCCTTCTCTTGCACAGATGTTATGTGCACATTATATCCCATAGTCGTCTTATACGACATCCACGGGCAAGATAGGGAGTGGTGAATTGTATTCTTACTCCGTCACCACACGGACAGATACTATAAATAATAAATAAATATATAAATAATAATACAAAATAATATAAATAATACAAAATAATATACAATAATATAAATAATAATACAAAAATCATACGACCCAATACGATGACTATATCTAATCCACAATAGAAGTGAAGTGACATTAACTTACTGAAGCAAGCTGGTGAGACGTGCATAGGTTTTCATTACGAGTTTGCCATCTCTTGGATAGATGATGATAGTATGTGCACATTATATACCCTAGTCATATTTTACGACATCCCCGTGGGTTGAATTAGGGATGGGCGATCTTTCTGAAAAAGATCGATTCATGGATCGATTCGAATTGTCGTCTAAAGAATGGATTCACAAGAAAATTGAGGTCTGAAGGATCGATTCCCGATTAATCGATCTATTAATATTTTCTTTTGGACTTACTTGTGATGACCATTTTTTGTTTTAGGCAATATGTGATGAACAAAACATTAACATACTTAGTATAGAGTGGGCAGAAAAAAATCGAACGACAATTTTCTAGAGCGCACAAGAAATCTCTTTAAATATACTGTAATATTACATATTAATGACTTTATTTCAACAACTTAACGCATTCTTCTTATGGTTTCAACGTCACTTAATTTTTGATGACTTAAATTTTTAATTTTGTTTCAGTCGACATGTAATATTGATGTTCAAAATTGCCTTAGACTTAAAATGATGTCAGTGAAAACATTTTTTATTATAGAAGAAAAAAATATCCTGTTCTCATAAAATCTAATAAAAAGGCACAAACATAACTAAAGAAAAGCATTCTTACATAAAATAATCTAATTTTAAAGAGGAACAAAAGAAAGCTATTGGCTCAGCTCGTGCAGAAATAATTTACGATTTAATATACAGATAACTTTACATGCTGTAACTTTGAATCCGTGATCTATGTAGCAGCATTTTATGTCTTCAAACAATGTTTACCTGCTTTCATCATCACAGCTCAGATAAGACCTACTGCTGGGCTTAAGCCTCCTCGACATTGAGAGGGAAATTGAACACCAGACTGGTCAAGCGGATTGATATAGAGTTTTATATCGAATTAGCCTTCTTTTGCAGTTATTATACGCACAATAAATTCCTTTTTTTTGGGGTTGGGTTACGGTCGACGCACTCCTCGCACCACTCCATCCGGGGCGACAGAGAGGCGTAAGCACGCACACCCGTAAGCCACCCGAATAGCACGTCGTCTTCGTGGTTGGGTCGACCACCGGGGCAGAGTTACTTGACTTCAATGGTCACAATACATCCTTAGTCGTTTTTTACGATACCCATGGATATGATAGGGGATGGTAAATAGTATCCTTATTCCGTCACCACACGGAATATTACTACATTACATCATTATGATGATGATGATGATGTTTACGCCAGTATTACACATTGTAAATCCTTTCTTTACTATTATCTATACCAATAAATAAAATTGGAGTGTCTGTTTGTAATGTCAAAATAATAGGCTTTTTTCATGCTCATACGGTTATTTGCACGACACCTATGCCTAAAATAGCAATTAAAAAATTTTTGTCTGTCTGTCTGTTTGTTCCAGGTAATCATCAAAACGGCTGGACCGATTTCAAAAATTCTTTCACCAATGGAAAGCTATAATATCAGGGCGTAAACTAGGCTATATTTTATCCCGGTATTCCCACGGGAACGGGAACTACGCGGGTAAAACGACTATAACCTATAACCGAAGCGAAGCGAGGGCGGGTTGCTAATTACTAATATTATAAACGCGAAAGTTTGTTTGTGAAGATTTGAAAATGTGAAGATGTTTGTTGCTCTTTCACGCAAAAAACTACTGAATGGATTTTGATGAAACTTCACAGTTATATAGTTTACATATCAGAATAAAATATAGACTAAAATTTATCCCAATATTCCCACGGGAAGAGAAACTGCGGGTGAAAGCGCAGGGCGCTGCTAGTATAACTATATTTACGGATTTTATTGTGTTTATATTTTATTTTTGATTGCCCGACGTTTCGAACACTTTACAGCGGTCCGTTCGTGACCATAAACGCGATAAAATTCGTAATAATATAAGTGAAATTGAAAAATATAACCCCGACACAAACTAAAATAATATAAAAGAGTATTACCTACGTTCTCTTCAACAGGAATTATCAATTAATTATCATTTAACGACTATACTGGCACGCGTGAAGCACTTAATCGAGTAATCATACGCCATTATATAACTTTGGAAAAGAGTACTCTTACACTGTTGAACCGATATTAACCAAACATACCTAAGAACTACCGTCAAAAAATTGGCTTTCATAAAAAAAACTGCACCGAAATCCTTCCAACCGTTTGAGAGCTACGATTCCACATACAGACACATACACACAGACAGACAGACATCGACTTCAAACTTATAGCAACCCTCTTTTTTCGTCGGGGGTTAAAAATAGATTTATTTACACACTAGCAACCCGCCCTCGCTTCGCTTCGGTTTCAGTCTTTCCTGCGTTATCCCGTTCCCGTGGGAATACCGGGATAAAATATAGCCTAGGTTACTCCCTGATATTATAGCTTTCCATTTGTGAAAGAATTTTTGAAATCGGTCCAGCCGTTTTGAAGATTACCCGGAACAAACAGACAGACAGACAGACAAAAAAATATAAAGTATATTTTAGGCATATGTATAGTGCAAATAACCGTGTGAGCATGAAGAAAGTCTATTATTTTGACATTACAAACAGACACTCCAATTTTATTTAGTGGTATAGATTATATGAATGAGAATAAAGTGATAAAATTCAAAGCCCCGCAAATTTGTAGTCTAAAGTTTACACTTAAATAGTCCATATGTACATACTTTATGTGAAAACATTTAGTTTTAGTTCACAAAGGTAATTTTACATATAAAAACAGACCTTGCTCCCAAACGTTGTTTATTTAAATATCAAACAAAACCGTTAGCATTTCTAATTCAGTGTAAAAAAAAAAACACAATTCTCAACAGATGGTTCGACCGAATGTTTTCATATAGAAATAATGTTATGTTTACTTTTAAAGATTGGTCATGTGTTTTTTCTAAGTGGCTTAGTTGGCTTCTGTTTTTTGAGTTTGCTAATTATTTACATACATACGCTAGATCTTGCCTGTGATTTCGTCCGCGTAAAAATCATGTGTGACGGAGGCAAACTCATTCAGCTGTGCAAGGTTTTCAAAGTTTTATAGGCTCATCGTATTGCTGGATGATTTGAGCAAGCTAGAGGAGAGAATCTTGGATGCCTGCGTCACCTAGCACATCAGCGAAGTTGATTCCGAGGTGAGCAACACTCAGTTCAGTTTCTAGTCGGGGCGTTAGATGATCGCGGGCTTACTATGCTTGAGGCTCCTGGTTACGGAAATTATGGTCTGTGTAGTGCTGCAAAATGAATTCTTAGCAAGCATCGCTGCTGACGCTGCCGACTATCACTAAGGCTAAAATCGGCAGCATCAGGAATTGGGCCCCAATTGCTACCTTCTAATAGCTCTGCTAGCTAGTTCGGATTGGGTTGGAATGGAAATTAATGTGTAAACATTAATTTCCTTTCCAACCCAACCCGAACTTCTCCAAGCTGACTCACCCCGCCACTGGCACGTCAGGCGACGCAAGCCCAAGTATATGTGCTTCATACTGCCCTAGCCGAAGTCGCGGGCGTTAACGCTACCTATAGATTTTATATGAATATTACGTCCTCAGTCGTTTTTTATGATACCCACAGGCAATCTTTAGGGGGATAAGGGGAGGTGAATTGTATTCTTCCTCCATCACCATACGGTCATAAGTTATCAGTAATAGTTGTATGAGTGGAGGCTTGCTCCGACAATTTTAGGAATGTAATTATTGATTAGACGGCATCAGATGGATTTGGCCTAGGTCGATGTAAAGTTCTTAGTCGCCTTTTACAACATCCACGAGCAATGTAAAGGTTGGTAGTATTCGTAATTAATACGACACAGCATTTACTTTTCATGTTGATATAAAACATCTATAGGCGAGGGTGAACTTGACCGTTGGCGTGGCGTTAACGCCACGCTTGGAAATGTACATTTATGTAACAAAAGCATAACCTGTTCTAGAATTTTGTACAACGCCATCTAGTGAGCTCAAAATAAATTATTAACCTAAACATATTACCTATAGTGTATACTAATGAAAATAAATGTTTATTTAATAACTATCATCGTTTTTTGGAAAAAAAATACGTAATATTTTATTAATCCTTAATGCCATATTAGTTCCTGTCGTAATCTATTATTTTATGCATACTTGTATAAAATAATTTCGGTATTTCACATGCCAGGCGTCCTGAGCGACAGCTCCCTTTTTATTTTAATAAATATCATTACAGATAAAAATATATCAGAAAATTCGTTCGAAAGATACTAAATTACACATAATTAATTATAGCCATGAATACATTTTTTTGGCGGCAACCCTTTTGGGATATATTCAGAAGCATATTTTATATGATAAAATAAATTATTTATCCTGTAAACAGATGAGTGAAGACCAATTTTATTTCAGATATTAAACTTGCCGGGTCGGCTACGGATATGAGGAAATGGAACCAGTGGTTGAGCCAATGGCGATGGGGAGGGAGTACATGTGGGGAGGGACCACGTTTTACCCGCCATAAGTCATACACACTGATAACTAAACATAACTGATTTTTTTTTCCGCTGCGGAAGAAAGATTCTCGAGTGGCGACCACGTATCGGACGTTGCAGTGTATGACGCCGCCCACTAGGTGGACTGACGACCTGGTGAAAGTTGCTGGGCGTCATTGGATGTAGGTGGGACAAGACTGCACTTTGTGTTGAAACATGAGGCAGCCTATGTCCAGCAGTGGACGGCTGAATGATTATGATGATGAATTGATTATAGACCCGTTCACACGCTGAAGTATATTGGATAAGATGATGTGATGGCTACGCTTATCATAACTGCACGTCTTCTTATTTATTGACTAACAAGTCAATTTTGCTTCATGTCTCCCGCATTGTCTAGGAGGGAAGTGGAGTGAAACTCTTCCAACTCCTCCTGTCTAACTTTTTCTAATTAAATTTGTTGCTGGTCCCAAGACAATTAAAATCATTTCCCCCAACTGTCTGAGGGTCAACCCTCGATGTGACTATTGTGAATCCTGGCTTACGGGAGTTACAATGGTGGAAATGTGTGGCAGGATTAGTCCCAAAAAAAAAAGGAAGATTCTTCTAAGTATTCCGAACGCTGCCATAATACTTATTCATAGAGTGACCTCTTTTCAGAAACGAGATCTTATCGGTGACCCTCTTTGAAAATTGTTAGTAACTCCTAAAGTTCCACGTACGTGATTCGAATTAAAATTTAAGGCAATATGGGTGGTTAGCGATGCCAATTGAGTCTACACGATGAATAACTATGTATCAGATTTTGATCAAGTTCATGTGCTGCGGGTTTGATACTGAGGTGTAATCACTCTGTCCCATCTATTTGAGTATTTCCAACTTTAAATAGAGTCCTTATTCGTTATGAAAACGCAGATAACAGATCATTTAAGTATCATCTCTTAACTTAAATGCAATCATTTCATCGTCAAAACGAGGAAAGAAATGAGATGAAAGAAAATAATTCTGAATCCAAAAAAAAACGACTGCAACCATTTTATCAAGGATGGCATTATTAGAACTGGACCATTGACATGGGACCACACAGGAATCACCAGGTTTCAAATAAAAGGAGAAACATCTAAATCTATTGACCAAGTTGAAAGTAAGGTAACAAAAATAAAGAAACAAGTCGAATTGTGAACCTCCTCCTTTTTTGAAGTCAGTTAAAAACCAGAGTGCCTCAAACACATTCTTTTTTTTATAAAATAATTTACAATTTACAAGCATCTAACAAAATTAGACTCGTCTAAATAATCGTAACGTATTTATTTTATCACTCTTTAAATATTAAATTTTCAACGTATTAAAATATCCTAATGCCTCGAGGTTATTTTTGGCAGCAAATTGTGTTTTTTTTTTTACCAATAAGTATAAAATGCATTTCCTGTATGTGGACGAAGTAAGGATTGCAATTTATTTCTCTGTATCTTACCCATAGGAGTCTTAAATATGAGTAAGAGTTATGCAAATAATATGTATGAAAAAGAACGGGACTTTGAAATAAAATCACATACCAACCAGCGTGGGGTGAATCTCTCTAGACTAAAATAATAGATTTTAAAGTAATAAATATCTAAATAATTAATGCTCGCAAAGCGTGGACACAGCGCATCAATAAATAAATTAATAACTGTGTACAGAACAAAGAAAATATTAAAACATCGTAAAATTTGAAGCTGCTAACTTCGCAGTCTATAAATTTACATTAGTTTGGATAGTTTTAATATAGTTAGTACCCGTTAAAATAATTTAATTACTTTTGAGCTTTCTGACAACTAAGAATTTATATTATGATTTTATTAACTAATTAGTTTAATTTCATTCACAAGCCCTATGGTTATTCAAACCAAAGAAAATTAAAGAAAAGCTTTCAGTTAATTTGTAAAGTCTTTGAAATTGTTTAACTATTAATAACTAGTGGTTTTTTTTTGTGGGTGGGCCGCGGTCGGCGCGTCTCCGCACCACTCCGTCCGGGGCGACAGAGGGGCTTAAGCACGCAACTCTCGCGACCCACCCGAAAACCACGTCGCCTTCGTCGTTGGGCCGACCACTGGAGCAGCGTTAACTTGTCGTCAGTGGTATACCCCTAATTGGGGTACCCTCCCATCCGCCCGACGTCCTCCCCGAGGGGGGGACGTCGGTCTTTCCTCACGCGGTCGGCCTCTCGGCGGGTGACGGACTAATCCCCGGTCACGTCACCCGCGGCCTCGGCTAGGGCAGCTTGAGGCGCAGATAGTTGCGCCTGCGCCGCCCCAGTCGCCGGCGGCGGATCTCCTCATCGAGGCTGCGCTCCTCGCGCAGGCGATCCGCCGCCTCCTTCCGCGAGATCACCGTCTCGCAGAAGGCTGCGACCGCGTCCCAATTCCCGACGCTGTCGACCATCGCCCTAGCGATAGCCGGCAGCGTCAGGTCCGTACCGATGACAGCGCTGCACTGCCCAAGCCCCGCAGGCCTCGAGCGTATGACGCGCCGCGTCCTCGTCGCAATCGCAGTGGTGGCAGGATGGTGTACTCTCCCTCCTAACGACCTTGTGCAGGTATTTGGCGAAGCACCCATGCCCCGTCAAAACCTGCACCAGTCGGAAGGAGAGCACTCCGTGCCGCCTTTCCAACCACTGCATCAGCACCGGCCGGAAGGCCTCCACGGTTCGCACCCCGAACCGAAGCCTCTCCAGCCGGACTGCCCAACGGGCAATGACGACTCGGCGGGCGTCGACGCGCCAGGCAGTGAGATCCCTTAACGAGACTACACCGCCCCCCGCTCGAACCCCCGTCACCCGCCGATATAGTCCGGCGAGCATCTCCGCCTCCAGGTCCCACGGGGGAGTCCCGGCCAATAGGCACGCTGCCTCCGTCGCCAAATAACTAGTGGTTGCCGAGTGGTCAAAATTCGGCCATAATTAATTTAAATTAATTTTTCTGCTACACAATTTTCTTTTAATTATATTTATGTATAATTGTATATTGAGCAATCTGTATTTCACTAATAACTAATATATAAGTACAAATCTCTATTAGACACTGTCATAATTATGCCTGTTTGACATTCAGTTCGACCACAGATTTTAACCGTAAACCAACGTGTATTACCGCGTGTGTGTATGTGTGTATCGATTGGTGGTGTGCGTAATGCGTTTTTTAATTAATTTAATGTATTTCTAAACCATTATTATATGAAATTTCAGTTTTATGCACTTCTCCTCATTATATACTTCAACTGTGCCAAATTTCATACTTGTCCATCCACGTAATTTTCGTAAAAAGGGGTACAAAATTTTTGCTTCATATATAATAGATTACTAGCAACCCGCCCTCGCTTCGCTTCGGTTATAGGTTATAGTCGTTTTACCCGCGTAGTTCCCGTTCCTGTAGGAATACCGGGATAAAATATAGCCTAGTTTACGCCCTGATATTATAGCTTTCCATTGGTGAAAGAATTTTTGAAATCGGTCCAGCCGTTTGGAAGATTACCCGGAACAAACAGACAGACAGACAAAAATTTTTTAATTGCTATTTTAGGCATAGGTGTCGTGCAAATAACCGTGCGAGCATGAAAAAAGCCTATTATTTTGACATTACAAACAGACACTCCAATTTTATTTATTGGTATAGATGATCCCAATATTTGAAATCCATTTAAAATTTCTGAACTATATAGGTAGTCGTTTTCATTTCTGGAGATTTATTCCCTTGAAATACAATTTATATCATCATCATCATCATCACAGCTCAATTATGTCTCACTATTGGCCACTAACTTCCTCCACAATAAACCACATCTGCCGCAAAAACGCGTAACTACATAATGGGAATTTTAGCTTAAGAGCTTTCACAGCGTATCATACTGAATTTCTAAGGCGTCATAATTCTTGCTTCAAAAATTTCCTAGGTTTTTCAGCATCTTCTATTCCACGGATATCAGACGCACTACCACACCTCATCATCATTATCATCATCATCATCATGGCTCATATACTTCTCACTACTAGGCACGAGCCTCCTCCAGAATGGGGGAGTAGTTGATCAGACGGGTTGGTAACTCGTTACATCTTTTTTTAAACGGCATATGGTTAGTACACACGTCGTCTTCTCCTGGTCAATGGCGAAGGAGCCCCTTTGCCATTAAGCCGGCCACTAGTATCGATTCCTTGACATCTGTAGTCAGCTCGGCAGACAGGTTGATATGGGCGGCGCAGGCGCCATTACCTGCGCCTGATGCCGCCCGAGGCCACGGGTGACTGGACTGGGGAATTTATCCGTCACCCGCCGAGAGGTCGACCGCGTCAGGAAAGACCGACGTCGGTTGAGGAGAGGGTAGTCATCAAGGGGTATTCCGTCGAACCGACCACTGACGTCAAGTCACCCTACTCCAGTGGTCGATCCAACGACGAAGGCGACGTGTCACGACAGACAGGTTGATATAGGGTTTAATTTAGTTTTTTTCCTTCTCTTGCATAGAACATCTATCTGCATATTATTATTAATCGTCTTTTACGATACCCACGGGTAAGATAGGGGGTGGTAAACTGTGTTAATACTCTTTCAGCAAACGGCAAACTATATCTCAGATTAATGTTAAGTATTGTTGTCTTAGGTTTATACCTTAAATCAGTTAAGCAGTGCCAACGTTTAGGGAAGAAAAGGGATGCATAACCCTTCTATTCTTAATCCCTCCCCACAGGATAAAGCTTTGTCGTTTGACAAGCCGCTTGTACTACGGAACGCACCCTCGCTGTTGCGAAGCTTTGTGTACGATAATATAATTTTACTGCGATTATCTAAACCTTAGCAGGAGAATTAGGTCAGTATGTCTTGCCATACAACGAACGCCATTTTAATTAGCCTTTGTTTTGCTTGCGTTATTTATGGTAAAATATAAAGGAAATTTGTTACTGAAGTATTCTGATTTAATGTAAAAGATTATGCAACTACGAAATGTGTAATTTGTTATGCAAATTACGTCGATCATTTTTGAAGTAAAAACTTATATAATATAGTTTTGTATGGGGAGAAAATTCATGTGAGTCGAGTCGTTCGTTCGTTCGTCTGAGACATCGTCGATGTCGTTGACGACTCACATGAATTTTCACGTCGTGTGTCGGTCAGTCGGTCGGTCGGTCACGTGTCGTGTTCTTCTTCTTTTGTAATAGCAATAAGCTACAGTTATGAACTATTGGTGCCAGTGTCGAATTATAATTTTTTTTATTCACGTCTTTAGTCTTCGTATTTTCATCATTTCAGCTAATATATGTCCCACTGTTGGGCTCGAGCCTCCTCCATGATAGGAGGGAAATTGATGTTACTATACCATGCTGGTCAGATAGGTTGGTATAAGGTTTTATTTCGAATTTTTCTTCTCTTGCATAAATGTTATAAGCATATTTAATCCCTTAGTCGTCTTTTACGACACCCACGGGTAAGAGAGGAGATGGTAAATAGTGTTCTTACTCCGCCATCACACGGAAAACCTCGTATTTTAGTCAGTCGTTACCATTGATTAGGCGCTGACAAACAAATAATCCTCTGGGAATTTTGACAGAATATGAAAATGTCTGCAATTCGCTATTATATCATATTCACCACATTTCAGCATTTTATCTAAATTATATGATATCAGAAAAATTATTCAATTTAATACGGCAAAACACTACAATCTATACCAATAAA
The DNA here is from genome assembly GCA_032191425.1 of Lymantria dispar. Lineage (NCBI taxonomy): Eukaryota > Metazoa > Arthropoda > Insecta > Lepidoptera > Erebidae > Lymantria > Lymantria dispar. The sequence goes on along the minus strand of CM063468.1, from coordinate 7,802,758 downwards.
TAAAATTGGAGTGTCTGTTTGTAATGTCAAAATAATAGGCTTTTTTCATGCTCACACGGTTATTTGCACGACAGCTATGCCTAAAATAGCAATTAAAAAATTTTTATCTGTCTGTCTGTCTATTTGTTCCGGGTAATCTTCAAAACGGCTGGACCGATTTCAAAAATTCTTTCACCAATGAAAAGCTATAATATCAGGGCGTAAACTAGGCTATATTCTATCCCGGTATTCCCACGGAAACGGGAACTACGCGGGTAAAACGACTATAACCTATAACCGAAGCGAAGCGAGGGCGGGTTGCTAGTAATGAATAAAATTTAAAAGTTCTACATAACATTTTGACATTCCCATGAAAAGTCCTCGTGTTAACGTGAATACTATATCCGTAGTTATGTCAATGTCACCACATCAGACAAATGCAAAAAGCCATATTTTATCCCAATCCTCCTACGGGAATGGAAAATATATATAAATAAGGTGAAACCGCGGGAATGTAGTAATTTTGTTATAATATTTCTTAGTATTTAAGTCCATTCCTAAGTTTGGCGCGCTCAAATAAAGAAACCAAATTTTCAACTTCATATGATCCTGACTTAATATTATAAATGCGAAAGTTGATTTGCTTGTTTGTTACGCTTTCACACTTAAACCACCGATCCGATTTCAAAAATTATTTCCCTAATTGAAAGCTATAATAACAAGGAGTAACATAGGCTATATTTTATCCCGGTATTCCCACGGGAACGGAAACTCCGCGAGTAAGGCGACTGCTGAAACTGAAGCAAAGTAAGGGCGGGTTGCTAGCAATATTATAAATGCGAAAGTAAGTTTATTTGTTTGTTTGTTTGTTATGCTTTCACGCTTAAACCACAGAACCGATTTCAAAAATTACTTCCCTAATGGAAAGCTATAATATCAGAAAATAACATAGGCTATATTTTATCCCAGTATTCCCACGGCAACGGGAACTAGGCCGATAAGGCAATTGAAACCGAAGCAACGCGAGGGCGGTTGCTAGTTATTAATATAAATAAGCGACCGTGTTTTTAGTCTTTTGATAGAAAATCTATCTCTATTGTAGAACAAAATAATACCCTAATATCTTATTGTAAAGACTCTATTGTAGTTCTAACAAATTACCTAGCTAGATCTACAAGCTAATATCCATTAAAAGTCATGGCCGTTACATCTTAATGACATTTATTTACGGTCAAAAGGTTTCCAATCAATCTTTTATATTCTCAACGTGGATAATTCAATAGCTTTCGATATAAAAAAAAGAAATTGGTATTTCGTAGACAATGAGAAAGAATGGAAAATTCCGTTGAGCTTTGTGTTAAAAAGAAAACTTTGAACATTTTATTTGAAAGAAAACTGCTTCTTTGAAATAAGTTTAAGAATCAAGTGATTGATGATAACTTTGATGTTATTAAGTTTAAGTAAATAATATTCGTTCAATAAACGACATACGTGTGATGACGGAGTAAGAATACAATTCAACACCCCTTCTCTTAACGTGGATATCTAAAAAGACGATTAAGGAATATGATATTCAGAAAACAGCGTTTTAAGAGAAGGATAACTTGATATAACTCGATTTGTTAGTGGTAGGATCACACTGTTGGCAGTAGTCTGTCTACAGCTGTGGGCCGGTCCGTCAGGGATAGTACCACATTGAGCAGAAAATCGACGTCTGAGTAGTAGCAATTTGATACTGCGCTTCGTACGGTGAGCGAGGGAGTCGGAAGCCCTACTTTCTGAGAGTGTTTGCGCGTGGTGGGTGATGCCTTTAGTTTCACCGAACCTTATTGCATGCATTCACACTCCCTTCCCTTTCTTCACGGTAGGCAGCGGCCTAGCAAAGGTCTATGAGCGGTAGCAATACTTACCATCAGGTGTACTGTTTGCTCGTTTGGCCACCGTAGGTTTTGTTTCAAATTTTCCTTCTCTTGCATTTACGTTATATGCATATTATATCCCTTAATCGTCTTTTACAACACCCATGGGCAGGAGAAGGGGGTGGTGAATTGTATTCTTATTTCGTCACCACATGGCAAATTTCTGCTATATCATTTGTAAATTCTAATGTTGCGGATTAATGATTATAAAAATAGTTTTATTTGAAATTAGTGGTCGCCCAGTGGTCGAAATTCGGCCATAATTAATTTAAATAAATTTTTCTGCTACGAAATTTTCTTTTAATTTTATTTATGTATAATTTTATATTATGATTTATTTCACTAATAACTAATATATAAGTACAAATTCCTATTAGACATTGTCATCATAATTATGATTGTTTGACATTCAGTTCCACCCGAGATTTTAACCGTAAACAAAAGTGTATAAGCGTGTGTGTGTGTGTGTAGCGATTGCATGGTAGTCATAGTACATTAAATTAAAAAAGGCATTACCTTTTTTAATTTAATGTATTTCTATTCCATTATTATATGAAATTTCACTTTTATCTCATCGCATCTCTCCTCATTATATACTTCAACTGTGCCAGATTTTATACTTATTATTATTCACGAAATTTCCGTAAAAAGGGATACAAAGTTTTTGCTTCACGTATTAATATATAGATATGTAATACTAGCGTAAATTTTCAACGATATTAGATTACGCTTTGTAAACTTTCAACGAATGGAAAATGTATACCAACGTATTTCGGTTTAATGGCGAAGTTAAAATGATTACTACAGTTAATGTTACTAAGAAGTAGTGCTTTTATCACAAGAGATACTGTTTCGGCATTTCAATACAATGAAAACACCTTTGATCGCTTTTATATTTATTGTATTATAGCTTCTATATAACATGGAATACAGTCTTTAATTCCTTGATGTATTGCTATGGCGTCACCTGCTACCGTTCTCAAGGATATTGATACCATTAAAGTGTATTTTCTAACGTCTGATCTTTCTGTAGATATTATTTTCAATAAGTATACAATATTTTACATTTGCTATCTTTAAAAAATCGCTATGAAAAGATTGTGAGCTTAGAATAAAAGCTTTTTTTCAAAGTCTAGGTATCACCCACGTAGTGCTCGTTTTCGTGGGAATAGAGCGATAAATATGGATGTTATTCGCTGATAATGAAGCTTTCTGTTATTAAAAGAATTTAAAAATTGTTTTAGTGATTTAGGCGTGAAAGAGTAATAAAAAACAAGCTCATTTGCGGCACTCGGCTCGAGCTTACCAATATTGAGCTTTTACCATAAAAAAGAAAAGTAATTAACCAACTATATCTCATTTTACAAAAAAAAAAACAATAATAACATTCCCCTATTCCACAAATACGGAATACGGAAATCCGCAGAAGAACGGGTGTAATCGACATAGCACGAAGAATTAGCACGCTGAAGTGGCAATGGGCAGGCCACATCGCTCGACGAACCGACAACCGCTGCGGAAGAAAGGTTCTCGAGTGGCGACCATGTATCGGACGACGCAATGTAGGACGCCCCCCCCATTAGGTGGACCGATGACCTAGTGAAAGTTGCTGGGCATCGTTGGATGCAGGTGGCACAGGACCGCACATTGTGGCGCAACATGAGGGAGGCCTACGTCCAGCAGTGGATGGCAATAAGCTGAAATGATGATGATGATTCCACAAATATCTTATGGTGACGAGTTAAGAACAAAATACACGCATGCACCCTTGACTTATCCGACGGATTTTTAAAAACGACCAAGGCAGTGATTTCATGAGTAAAAAATAGCATTCTCTTAGGAAAATCATAACATCTACAACAATCAAAACCCACCCGTCAAGCGTGGCGGCTTTATCTTCGTGCAGACCATGCCCCGTGAACATGTGCTTCAATCATTGCATTGCTTCATTCATCTATTAATCAGACAATAAGCTCCACTTCTATACAAAGGCTTCTGACAAAACTATGTCTTCATATATTTCATCTCATCATCATCTTAGCCCATACACGTCCCACTGCTGGGCTCGCGCCTCCTACGCTATGGGAGGGAAATTGATCTACTGTAGCACGCTAGTTAGACGTGTTGGTATAGGGTTTTATTTAGAGTTTTCCTTCTCTTGCATAGCTGTTATATGCATATTATATCCTTTAGTCGTCTTTTACGACATCCACGGGCAAGAGGGGCGTGGTTAATTGTATTTTTATTCCGTCACAATATGAAAAATCATAATTCATATATTTATTTCCCCAATTAATCATCAGTCGCGAGTAATGGTACGTGTCTCTATTGCCATTAATCAGGCATAGTTCCAATTTCTTCATTCATTCCAAAAATCGAAAGCATCTGTAGGTAATGCCAAACAAAACTTTCTCGCTCGACAATTGAGAATCGCATAAGTTAAGAAAACACATTACAAGGAGTATTGGATTTCCTTCCAAAACTCTCAACATCAATCAGCTTTATCAGTAAAATAAACTAACATTATTATCCAGGTCAGACATGGATGGTGCCTATTTTAACAATTCTGGGTCCTTATATATTATATTATAATTATTATAAATTATATTATAATTCTTCTGCACGTGTGTTTGTCACCTAACTCCTTTTAAACGGCTGGACAGATTTGATTGAAATTTTGTGTGCATATTTCAAAGGTCGCCTGAATGTTTTGAAAATACAATTGAACCCAAAAATACATCCCATTTCTGGGCTGCAGCCTCCTCCAAAATGGAAGGGAAATTGAAGGGAACCAGTATCAATCAACTTTATCAGCATATTAAACTAGTGTTATTATCTAAGTCAGCCTTTTTTTTTGCTGGGGTATGGTCACCCACACACCGTCCAAACCATCCGGGGTGACGAAGGGACGGGCCGCGGTCCCATAACCCACCGTATTCCTTCTCCTTCGCTATTGGACCGACCCTCGGTACTGAGTTGCTTTTCGTCCGTGACCAGCCCGACGGGGCTAGGACGGAATTGGGGTTTATTTTAGCAAATCTACATCTTCATACATATAATTCTTCTGTGCGTGTGTTTGTCACTTCTCTTAACCGGCTGGATTGATATGATTTAAATTTTGTATATATATATATATTTCAATGAACTCCTGAATGTTTTAAAAATACAATGAAACCCAGTAGGTGGCACTGCTGTCAGTATATCACCAAATTACTCAGAATACAATTAACTGCCCCTTTCTTGATGTCGTAAAAGTCAACTATGCGATTATATGTAGAATCTTATTCCAACAGGTCTGACAGGAGTGAAACAGTAGGTCAATTTCCCTCCTATTGTGGAGGAAGGCCAAACGAAAATGATAAGATGATTGGTTTTTTAGGGTTCGTACCCAAAGGGTAAAAACGAGACCCTATTACTACAACTTCGCTGTTTGTCTGTCCGTCCAAGCTGTATCTCAAGAACCACAACAGCCAGACAGTTGAAATTTTTACGAATTATGTATTTCTATTGCCGCTATAACAACAAATACTAAAAACGAAATAAAATAAATATTTAAGGGGGGCTCCCATACAACAAACGCAATTTTTTGCCGCTTTTTTATAGGTAATAGTACGGAACCCTGCGTGCGGGACTCCAACTCGCACTTAGCCGGTTTTAATTAAATTGTTAACTAAAACATGCACGGAGAACAAAAAAAGCTAATAAAAATACATTTAGAAGCAACGCACGTACTAACACTTCTATTACAGTTTATCCAACTTTTTCCCCCCCAAGGTTAAAAAGATGAGGGATGAGAGAGCTAATTTACTGAAATATCCACGTTCTTGTTTCCCTTCAGGGTAAAGGAAACATTGAGAAATGGCCTCGTAAATCTATCGGTTTGGCATGTTACTGTAAAGACTATATATATAAGAATAAAAACGTCCAACTATAAGACTCGCTCACTAAGGGTTCCGTACAATCGTAAATAGTTTAGGTTTTTTTGTTCTGAACTTACGAGTAAATACGGCTAGTGATGGACACAAACTTCCTCCAAATGACTGCACAGATGGCGTAGTGGTTAAGATACCGACCTAGTACCAGTGGATTCGAATCCCATGCAGGACAACACTTTATGCGAATCACAAATTGTTCTTTTCAGTCTGGATTTAATTTTTGTCCGATAAATGTATGTAAAGACCCCTGATAAATATAAAGTGATTTTTAGGTATGTGTATAGTGCAAATAACCGTGTGAGCATGAAAAAAACCTATTATTTGACATTACAAACAGACACTCCAATTTTATTTATTGGTATAGATTTTGCTGATATTTTATGCAAAGAAAGTTCTGAAGTTTAGTGAATATGATATAATGGTGAAATACGTGCATTTTCGTGTTCTTCCAAAATTTCCAATGAAATCATGATTTGGCTGTCAACATCAAATCATGGTAATGACTTGACTTACTGATGGACGATTTATATGCATTATTTATATGATGTATTCTACTGAAGGACTTTGTATAATTGGTAATGAATTCATTTTAGGTAACAACAACAAATCTAAATCTTAGCCATGTTTATTAAAAAAACGCTAACATGTAAGGATAATGGGATAAACTATACCAAATTATTGCATTGCCATCTGTCCTTAACGAGTGTGCAAACTTTCGAATTAATCTGATTTTTATAAGGGGGTGAAAGTCACGCTCAAAGATTTTTTTACATAGGTATAAACCAAGTTAATATATGCTAAAAATCTAGCGATGTAACAGATCCCCGCTTCAGCTTCTATAAATACAAAATTCTACAGGTTTTTAAAATCTACATATTTCTATTTTTACCATTTTAAACGACTTCAAAAAAGGGAGAGGTTCTTATTGCACTATATATATTCTTATATACATTCTTTTTTATTTGAAAGATGTTATTTCCCGTGTGGTTGATCTAGTTCTGACAATAACATTCATGCTAAAATCATATAAGGCTTATTATTGAAGTCAGTTTTTTTGTTAAAGTTTTAGATTATACAACGGCAATTGGAACAGAACTTTATGACGTTTGAGGGGAGAAAAAAGTCCAACTAGGTACTTATATGATTTTCAATAATGAGCTCAACATTATAGATGTTAAAATTGATACGGAACGGTACGGAAAATGGTACGGAACCCTGCGTGCGGGACTCCAACTCGCACTTAGCCGGTTTTAATTAAATTGTTAACTAAAACATGCACGGAGAACAAAAAAAGCTAATAAAAATACATTTAGAAGCAACGCACGTACTAACACTTCTATTACAGTTTATCCAACTTTTTCCCCCCCAAGGTTAAAAAGATGAGGGATGAGAGAGCTAATTTACTGAAATATCCACTTTCTTGTTTCCCTTCAGGGTAAAGGAAACATTGAGAAATGGCCTCGTAAATCTATCGGTTTGGCATGTTACTGTAAAGACTATATATATATAAGAATAAAAACGTCCAACTATAAGACTCGCTCACTAAGGGTTCCGTACAATCGTAAATAGTTTAGGTTTTTTTGTTCTGAACTTACGAGTAAATACGGCTAGTGATGGACACAAACTTCCTCCAAATGACTGCACAGATGGCGTAGTGGTTAAGATACCGACCTAGTACCAGTGGATTCGAATCCCATGCAGGACAACACTTTATGCGAATCACAAATTGTTCTTTTCAGTCTGGATTTAATTTTTGTCCGATAAATGTATGTAAAGACCCCTGCAATACAGGGATTAATTTCCTTAGTGCAGGAAGTTGTCTTTAAAAAAATGGCGAATAATAACCTACTCCATGCTGGCCATTAAAGTTGGCATAAGATTGCATTTCGTCCACCGGAGGGACGATTGGAGTCAGGGCATATTTACCGGTAGCCTTCTGAAGTGTGGTGACGGAGTAAGAATACAAATTACTACCCCCCCTTTTTTACCCGCGGGTGTCGTAAAAGACGATATAGGGATTATAATATGAATATAAAATCCATACAAAAGAAATAAAACTCGAAAGCGTGGTATAGTAGGTCAATTCCCCTCCTATTGTGGAGGGGGCTCGTGGCCAAGAGTGGGACGTATATGAGCCGTGATGATGATGATGTTAGGTATAAGGCCTCACATGGCCTTTCCATTGCTCCGGATGGAATTGTGAAGGGATTAAACTGATTTTAATACTCTAACATTTCAGCTAGAATTCTATTAAGCAATGACACGACCCAATAATCTAAATAACTGAAATTTAGCATTTAACAGGCTATTTATAAATGCACGTCGTCCCTTTTGTTGACCCGGGCGATTTGGACGGGATGCGACCGGACCGTAAGCTATCCAAATAAAAAAGGAACGTCTTTTTATTATAACTTATTTGCGAGCAATATTTCTTGTGGTCACGGAGAAAGAATACTGTTCATCATTCCATTTCTTATCCTTAGGTGTCGTACAAGTCGACTAAGGGATATAATATGCAAATAATATCTATGTGTGTGGTGACAGAGTAAGAATACAATTCACCCCCTCTTTTGCCCATGGATGTCGTACAAGACGACTAAGGGATATAATATGCGTATAATATTTATGCAAGCGAAGCAAAACTCGAAAAAAAACCCTATACCACGTCTGCGGGTGACCGGACCGGGGACTTTAGTCCGTCACCCGCAGAGAGGCTGACCGCGCGACGGCGACTGACGTCCCGGGACAGGGACGTCGAGAGGTGAGGGTACCCGAAAGGGTATGCCGTCGGGCCGACCACTGAAGACAAGGAACCCGGCACTGGTGGTCGGCCCAACGACGAAGGCGACTTGGGTACGGGTGAGTTATAGGCCCGAGCGCCGTCCTTTCGACGCCGGACGGAATGGGCGGCGTGCACGCTTACTATAGACCAACCATAAAAAAATACCAACACATTTGATTAGCGGAGTATAGTAGGTGGATCTTTTTCTTATCATGGAGGAAGCTCGAGCCAAGCAATGGGACGTACATGAACTGAGATGATGATTGACGATCATGACTTAAACATAAATAAGTTAATGATGTAATCATTTTATTCATGTTTTAGCCATATAGATCATCATCATTGAAATAATTTTAATTGCCATGAAACTTGATAAGCCAACAAATAGTTCTAATATTTCTAGAATTCAATGAGCTATAATAGAAAATTCATCTTTATTACCGTTACAATAAATATTTTATGCCAACGAGGTTGTTGAAATTCAAGGCCACATAGCCGGCAAGAGTTTATTACCTCTGTTATTCCCGTAGGATAAATTTCATATAAAGTTAATTTAATAACTGTCATCGAAAAACTTTAAACCATAAAAAGTTTGTTTGAGTTATTAAAAACGGAACGAAGCATGATAAAATTAAATACATAGTTTAAAATAAAACTAAAACACGCCTTGTGGATAGCCGAAATAAAAAGTGCGATGTAGAAAATAAGGATAGCAACATCTATCGAATCATATCAAAATCGAGTTTTGGCGCGAATGTCAAAATGTCATGTGGCGCTCTTATATTTTATTCATTATTTCAGTGTTTTACAGTGTTATATTAAATAACTAGCAACCCGCTCTCGCTTCGCTTCGGTTTTAGTCGCTTTACCCGTGTAGTTCCCGATCCCGTGGGAATACCGGGATAAAATACAGCCTAGTTTACGCCCTGATATTATAGCTTTCTATTGGTGAAAGAATTTTTGAAATCGGTCCAGCCGTTTTGAAGATTACCCGAATCAAACAGACAGACAGACAGACAAAAAAAATATAAAGTGATTTTTAGGTATGTGTATAGTGCAAATAACCGTGTGAGCATGAAAAAAACCTATTATTTGACATTACAAACAGACACTCCAATTTTATTTATTGGTATAGATTTTGCTGATATTTTATGCAAAGAAAGTTCTGAAGTTTAGTGAATATGATATAATGGTGAAATACGTGCATTTTCGTGTTCTTCCAAAATTTCCAATGAAATCATGATTTGGCTGTCAACATCAAATCATGGTAATGACTTGACTTACTGATGGACGATTTATATGCATTATTTATATGATGTATTCTACTGAAGGACTTTGTATAATTGGTAATGAATTCATTTTAGGTAACAACAACAAATCTAAATCTTAGCCATGTTTATTAAAAAAACGCTAACATGTAAGGATAATGGGATAAACTATACCAAATTATTGCATTGCCATCTGTCCTTAACGAGTGTGCAAACTTTCGAATTAATCTGATTTTTATAAGGGGGTGAAAGTCACGCTCAAAGATTTTTTTACATAGGTATAAACCAAGTTAATATATGCTAAAAATCTAGCGATGTAACAGATCCCCGCTTCAGCTTCTATAAATACAAAATTCTACAGGTTTTTAAAATCTACATATTTCTATTTTTACCATTTTAAACGACTTCAAAAAAGGGAGAGGTTCTTATTGCACTATATATATTCTTATATACATTCTTTTTTATTTGAAAGATGTTATTTCCCGTGTGGTTGATCTAGTTCTGACAATAACATTCATGCTAAAATCATATAAGGCTTATTATTGAAGTCAGTTTTTTTGTTAAAGTTTTAGATTATACAACGGCAATTGGAACAGAACTTTATGACGTTTGAGGGGAGAAAAAAGTCCAACTAGGTACTTATATGATTTTCAATAATGAGCTCAACATTATAGATGTTAAAATTTATCATTCAGATTGGTATGTAAAAATATGATTAAACTATTTTTCATGACTTTAACGGGCGGGTCTATCTGTTACTATGAACGCTGAAAAGTGATCGTAACATCAGGCAATCAAAAACCAAATACGCGATAAAATCCATAAAAATGATTTTAATTATAATGTGTAATACTCGCGTAAACATCAGATATCATTACTTTTCTTAAAATACAACATACAACTCCGACTACTGGATTCGAGCCGCCTCTATTAGCTTTATTATCTATTAACCTTAGAATAATAACGTATAGAAGGTAAGTCCACGCACAAAAAGTGAGGCATTTCAATTGGAGCCTAATGGAGCTTACGCCGGAACAGTCCCGTAATGTACAAGTCATTGCACTGTACGAACGCACGCAACTCTTAAAAAATAAATAGGTAATTATGACGGCCTGTGCATTCAAATGGTGCCACAACACATTTGAAAAACATAAAAAGGTTTTTAACATTACTTTTAAAAGTATTTCGACAATTTATGTTAATAACATCAAAATTTGATTTCATAATTTGTATAGTGGTTTCCGTGTGTACGTATGGAATCATCTGCCCGCCATTAGTATTTTTAGATTAAAATTTTTAAAGTTCGAAGTACTGACACTTATCCTTCTATACGTTATTATTCTAAGCTATTAACATACTAATTACCTAAATTGACTAACTACTCCACGCTAGTCAGACAGGTTGGCATATGGTTTTATTACGAATTTTCCATCTCTTGCATTAATGTTATATGCATATTAAGGGGTATCCCTTACTCATCTTTCGCGACACCCATGGGCAAAAAAGGGGGTGGTGAATTGTATTCTTACTGCGTCACTATACGAAAAGACTCTTTATTAATAATATTTTTTAATATTAGTTTTATTATAAATTGCATTTAAAGAAACCAACTTTGTTCATTGTATTTTCACTTCCGCCTCCACATCCCTTCGCGATTCTGTTTCCCCTTACTTTACACATTTGCTTCCGTTACAACACTTCCGTTGCATTAGTAAAATAACAAATGAAATTCGAAAAATGTATTTATTTCATCTGTTTCTTTTTATGTTGGTTGAATGGTAGAAATATTAAATTGCAGCATGGTATAGTAGGTCTATCCATCCATCCATCAGCCAATAGACGTCCACTGCTGGACATAGGCCTCCCCACGAGAATGCCACTCGGAACGGTCCTGCGCCACTTGCATCCAACGGTTCCCTGCGATTTTGAGAATGTCGTCAGTCCACCTGGTGGGGGGTCGTCCTACGCTGCGCCGTCCAATTCGTGGTCGCCACTCAAGAACCTTTCTTCCCCAACGGTTGTTGGTTCAACGAGCGATGTGGCCTGCCCATTGCCATTTCAACGTGCTAATTCTGCGGGCTATGTCGGTTGCACCCGTTCTTCTACGGATTTCCGTGTTCCGAACTTTATCACGTAGAGAAATACCGAGCATAGCCCTCTCCATAGCACGCTGAGCGTAGATAGTAGGTCTATTTCCCTCCTAATATGGAGGAGCCTAGAGCCCAGCAGTGGAGTGCATATGAACTGAAATGTTCGCGTAAACCTTTGTATTATAGACTAGATTTTAATGGTTACCATATTACCAAAGGAAAATACTATCGTCGTAGAGCCACATAATCTGTATAAGGACATTTTTCGTATCTACTTGTAACATAGAGCGAGACGTTGTGTGGTAGAGGATGCAAAACTACCAATTTATATTTTTTGTGGATGTTGTTAAAGACTGTAATTGAATCGAAAATATTTACATAGTAATAGTATAGTCTTAGAATAATAACGTATAGAAGGTAAGTTCACGCACAAAAATTGAGGCATTTAAATTCGAGCCTAATGGAGCTTACACCGGAACCGTTCCGTAATGTACAAGTCATTGTACTGCACGAACGTACGCAACTCTTAAAAAATAAATAAGAAATTATGACGGTTTGTGCATTCAAATGGTGTCACAACACATTTGAAAAATATAAAAAGATTATTAACATTACTTTTAAAGGTAATTCGACGATTTATGTTAATAAAAACAAAAATTGATTTCATAATTTGTATAGTGATGTGCGTGTGTACGTGTGTAATCGTCTGCGCGCCATTAGTATTTTTAGATTCAAATTTTGGAAGTTCGAAGTATTGACACTATCCTTCTATACGTTATTATTCTAAGAGTATTATAGTATTCTTTATTTATAACAAAGTTACAAGTCAGGGCTGTATTACATTAATCTCCATATCCATTTACATTCAATTTTAATTACAATATAATAATAAATAATAGAAAAACAAAAAAAAAACATTTTAAATTCAATAATACATTTACAATCATTGAAAAATGATATTATATCATCATCATCTTGCTCTTATCCCAATTACTTGGGGTCGACGCCATATGTCATCTGTTTTGACATATTGCAAAAAGTTTCGGCAATGACTTTTATGACCGGCCGCCTGCCTGACGTCAACCCTCCTTAGGGATGTAATCGTTGACCCAAATGGTACCAGATGGAGTTGGTCCGGGTCAATCTAGGGCTCTTAGTCGTCTTTTACGACACCCACGAACAAAGCAAGGGTTGGTAGTATTCGAAGCCGCTACCACACAACACCAAAAAAATGAATGAAAAATTATATTATATATAGTGCATAAATTTAGAATAAATTATATTTTTAAATAATTCATGTCATTATTTGTTTTTGTTTCTTTGTTTCATTTTCGGAGCAAATAGTCCGTGTTGCTCCGTGTAGTTTTTTTTTTTTTTGTACCACTATTTTTTGTTAAGCCGTGGACAGAGGTGCTGGTTATATATACGTTATTTTAATTATATCAGTATAATAAGTTTATTACTGTAATATATAACTGTTTTTTGTCCCTAATAAATAAATAAATAAATAAATTATTAAATACGTCGCACAGAGTAGGCATATTATATTTCAGGCAACGAGTAAAATTCGTCAGTACTATAAAAACTATGCTCTAATAACCAGGCCTTTAGTTTACATTTAAAAACATTTATTGTAGTTGCATCGACGATATCCGCAGGCAGTCTGTTGTACACAGATGGTCCCATGATGTGAACGGACTTCTCCGACTTAGTTTGTGCGGCGGGGTAATGAGTCTGTGTGGAAATTTGTTACTACGCAAGGCATGTGTAGTATTTATCCCTCTTTGTTAGAAGAGATCAAAATTGATATATACAAAAATAGCCACCCGATATAGAAGTTCACGTGGTAGGGGCAGTATACCGAGGCTCCAAGAAATGGTATACATGTATTCCTTACTCAAAGCTCTGATATGAGCGTCTGTTCAATCTTAACATGCGAAATTCAGGTTGACAAGTTTACGCAATACTTTTTCGTAGAAATCGCCTATATATTTACCCCAAGTATAAATATATTACAAATCTGTCAATAAAGTCTTATAAATCAATTTTAAAAGTAATTGTTAATATTATAAATGCGAATGTAAGTTTGTTTTTTTGTTACGTTTTCATACCTAAAGCAGTAAACTGATCTTAAAAATTATTTCATCAATGGAAATCTGCATTATTAATGAGTAAATTTCTGTATGGTGACGGAGTAAGAATACAATTTACCACTCCCTATCTTGCCCTTGGATGTCGTAAATGACGACTAAGGTATTATATATGCATATAATATCTATGCAAGAGAAGGACAACTTGAAATGAAACTATGCCAACACGTCTGGCTAGCGTGGTATAGTAGGTCAGTTTTCTTCTTAATGTGGTAGGGACTTGAGCCCAAGAGTAGGGCGTATATAAAAAAACTTTTACCAAACATGGCTAGGGGCCACTGCAAGAAAACCATCCGTCAATTTTTACGTTAAAAATCCGAATCGAATTCAGTCCATCCTCTCTAGAGTTACAATGCCGCACACAGACATTGGTGTTAAACTTTTAACACCTTTATCGTTGTTTTAGGGGTTGAAACAAACATGAAAGTGAAGGAAAATCTGAAATGAAACCTATGCCAATGCGTCTATTCAGTACCCTACATTTCCTGCAGAAGCTTGTACCCAATAGTGCCACATATACACACCAGCAACCCGGCCTCGCTTCGCTTCGGTTTCAGTCGGCTTATCCGCGTAGTTCCCGTGGTAATATCGCGATAAAATATAGCCTATGTTATTCCCTGATGAACTTTCCATTGGTGAAAGAGTTTTTGAAATCGGTTCGGTGGTTTAAGCGTGAAAGCATAACAAACAAACATACTTTCGCCTTTATAATAATAGTAAAGATGTACATACATATTTACTTTGTAGATATGTTTTACGAAATTAATAGTTGTCCCCTTTTTTCATACAGTATTTTTTATTTTCTATCTCAACAGAATTAAGTTGTTCGTCTCGTGTACAATAATAGCTGTCCTTGTATCCGAACTTGTCTCATTTTCGAGAAAGGCACCATCTGTATTATTTATTTTGTTGAACTAGTAAAATAATAAAGCCACCCTTTTTATTTTCTTCTATTACTTAATGTAACAGTTACGTTTCTTAAGTAAATTTTTTCTGGAAGTAGTTTTTTCATCAAACAGGACGCCTGGCATATGCATAAAAGAACAGATTACAATAGGAACTAATTTGGCATAATATGTAAATAAAATATTACGATTTTTCCAGAAAATGATGATTTTTATTCAATAAACATTTATTTTCATTAAATATAAGAATTAAAAATTCTAAAATATTTTAAGTTGTGACAACTCAATTCTTCAATGAGTGATTTCTCTAATAATATAATAGTTAAATTCGATGTCTCTGACGATATTACTGTGACAATTGATCGGAACTACTTACACTTACTATCATATAACGTGGCGAGGCATGCCGTGGCGAGGCATGCCGTGGCGAGGCATTGTGTACCTTTGATCGTTTCAGCTCGATAACATACATTTAAACTTCAAAAAATGCAAAATTTAAATCTTGACTTTAACTGTCAATTATTTTCATGTATGAACTTTTTTCACATTTCATCTGAAAATACGTCGATAATACATTAACAGTAAAAAACCCAAAACAATAGAATGCATTATTTAAAAAAAAAACAAAATACCTATAATTATGACATTATCGGACTAGGCTTAAAATTTGTGTTTTTAGGAGTAGTATTCTTGAGAATTAAAAAAAACTGTTTGTAGCAGTTTTAAAATCCATGTTTTAACTTTGAAATAAATGAAAACCGATCAGAATGATCACGAATATTTTTTTTCATAATATTTTCAGAAATTTCATTAATAAACACGAATTTAAAAAACATCCATGTTGGACAATTTGTCAAAGATACGGCTACTTAAAAAGGACGGCAATTTAAAAAATTCATATCTCTGAAGTAGCTGGATAAAAAAATTGGAAATATCACAAAAACCTTTTTCGAAGGGCACAAAAAGATGCCCAAGTTTCAGACAAATAAGAGATGCAAAGACAATTGGTATGGCGAGTTGGCATGGCATGCTCCATTTGTTTTATCCTTCGAGGACGTAGGTATAGGATTATAAAATATTAAGGAAATTTGATTATTCCTTTCAGTAATAGAAATATAAAAAAATGCAGTGAAAACAATTAAGCCCTATTTGGCTAGTGGACTTTGAATCCATCCATATGTAAATCTGCATAGAGCATTGAAATAAATCACAGTCGTACTTAGACAAGCGAAATTTCTTTCATTGCTCTGTGGAAAGTGTTTTCGTACTCAGATAAACAAAATTTCTTTCATTGCTCTGTGAAAAGTGTTTTACAAAGCGCTATTCAATTGAAGCATCATTGACAATAAATTTCTATTCACCGCTATATTTGCAAGAGAAATTTGTGCATTAATAATATTTGGCGTGTTTAAAATAATTCTAATAGCATAAATATTCTGAATATCATCTTAAAAACACTATACATAGTGTCAGGCCAGGCTCATTAACATATAAAAAGCATAAGCAACTTATGTTCAGCTTAGGCTAAATTCATAAGGTTATGCTTAAAAAAAAAGATATCCCGCAAAGCCATAGAGATTTACATATGCAATATATAAAATATTCGTGCGGTCTTGTGTAATGGATATGTGTAAAATTTTATGCATACTTTTCATGGTAGGTAATATTAAAATAATCTTATTTCTTTTGACTCGCAGGATATTGTATAAATTTAATTTAAGCGTTTATAGGCAATTTATTATACATAAATTGATATTACTGACCTTCAATCCAACAGCTTAGAAGCGTTGGCCATTCGAACCAGGGCAGCATATACATTATATGTTTCCTTAACGCCGAGCCCAGCATGAAATTAGAAAAAAATTTACTGCAATATCTTGTAAAGATAATACCCAATTTTTAGGGTAAAATCTATTTATATATTCTAGATGTAGATATATAAAAATAATTGCCACTATCTCTTACGAATTTACGCCTTAAAGATGCTAAATAAGCTAGTCTTAGTTTCTTAACAGATCACGTATTTCTCAAGAAATATTCTTGCCGTGAAATTAACATTACTAGTGTTTAACATATTTCAGTGCTTGCGAGTAATTCAAATGTATTTTGTATGTATGAGACATATAATAGTATAAATAATGTAACTTTGAACAGAATAATAAATATTATGTCTATAAAAATACATATATTAGAAATAATCAAAAATAGTATTTAATTTTACTAACTAAAGATACATATTGCAGTTTCTCTAAGCTTATAAAAATAAAACAACAAAATAGAATATAAAAAACATAACTTTCTTTGTGGTAATTGAATAAGAATATAATCTAATCATGTCCCTTTTTCCCCGGGATATGGTTATAATTAAGGGGGGTAAGATCACAGTGAAAGAGAAAACCCTTCAAAATCTATCTGGTCAGCGTAATATTATAAAATGCGGATTTAATTCCTATTAAAATACTTCTACAGTGATTAATATATTTTTTCATGTGGTGTAAGAATATAGTTCACTATCCCCTTTGTTATCTGTGTGTAAAGAGGAGAGTAAGAGAAAGAGAAGGTAAACTCGAAATAATATCCTATACAAATCCTCGAACTCCATCTGATGCCTGAAAATATTCATAAATTTTAACAAAGAACCATCTCGTAAAAAACCGCATCATAATCGGTCTATTCATTTAAGAGTTACAATGGCATCGTGGTGCTTACCTACGCCTTATGCCGTCCTAGTCGAAGCCACTCGTCCAAGACACACACGTCCAAGTCGAACACACAATAGTCCGTCACCCTCAGCGATAGACCACGTGAGGGTAATAACCCAGATAGGGGGTCGGGAAGGGTCGCTACCCGAAAGGATTACCCGCAGGGCTGGCCACGGACGACAAGAAACTCGCTACCAATATTCAGCCCAATGGCAAAAGAGTACGAATACGGTGAGCTATGGGCGCCGCCCTTGCGTCTCCCCAGACAGTATGGATGGCGTGTGTGCTGTATGGTCAGCCTACCACAAAAAAGCATGGTAGGTAATACAAGCGACAGGCACACTGACACGTCAAACCCATATCATTCTTGTTTTAGTTAAGAAAATAACAAAAAAAATCGTAAACCAATATAAATTACAGCGAGGTCGTAGGCAAATTTATTTTAGGCGTGAACAAAATTTATATAAACCTAAATAAATTAGGTATTTTCAACGTAGGTAACCGTGATATTCAATGTTTCGTATCGGCCTTATTTCCGTTGGGTAGGACATTTTTTATCCTACATTTTGGCAAGGTCCAATTGAATATACAAGAAGTTCTGTAGTATAAAAACAATTATTTGGAGAATGTTAGCGGAGCGGATTCAAAGTAATGATGATTCTAGAAACAAAATGATTCTTACTGCAGGATCAAATAATAATAATTACAATTCTGCTATCGGCCAATACAATGCAAGGAATTGAAGGCAGACGACAGATTAAAAATCAATAGTTTTCTGTTAAACCAGTCCATCGAACCTCCAACCTCATAATCAGATATTAGATACCATCATCACGCTATAGTTTTACACCTACTGTTGGCAGTCCACGAGTGTCATGTGTAGATGTCAAGCGTGGAGTATCATGGGTAGATGTCCCAATCTATTTTTAACCGACTTCTAAAAAATGAGGAGGTTCTCAATTCGGTTGTTTGTATTTTTTTATGTTTGTTCGCGCAGAACTCCATTACTTGCCACCCGATTTCAAAAATTATTTTTATGTTGGAACGAATATACTTCCCAAATGGTCTCATGTAAATTTAATCGAAATCGGACAAGCGGTTTTTGAAAAATCAACAAACATCTAAAATATATCTACACTGAAGTGGTTTTTTTTTTTTTCAAAAAATATTTTCTTATTAGATTAAATTTCTCCAAAGGCCCATCTATATCCTCATGTAAGCCTACGAAAAGACCGGGTATCTTCCCAATTGGCAAATCCCCTGAAAACAATGGGCTGTTACAATAATATCAAGACCTTGCAGGTTGACCGGAGAATAACCCATCACCTAAACTAAGGATTAAAATATCCACGTTTCGGTAGTCTGTTCCGAGGAGGTGTCTGAACGGGGAGGTAAACGAAAGGGCCACGAGCTATCGAAATTAAAGTTTCAGAATCAGGTTATTGGGCTTTACGCCGTACTACCGTCGACCTTAATGGTTAGCCAGGGTAAGGCCAGACCACTCAAAAACCATAAATAGTGTTCTCTGTAAGTGAAATAATTAAATAATAGATGTGCTCTTGCCATAATTAATTGACATATTATTTTATTAAATAATCGTTTCTTTATTTTACAATGTCTAAATGGATTCAATGACAATATTGCTAACAAATTAGTATGAAAACAGTTGCAGTGACAGTAACGTTTCCTTAACGATGCATTTAAAAAAACAAGACATTTTTACAGATATCAAAATTGTATTTCTATAGATTATGTGAATATTACTAGTGGGCATTGTATTAGTGCTTCTAAACATTGTAACAGTATACAAGGTATGACAAAGTCGTATTTTAATTTTGTTCTTAGCTTTATGCATATAAAACAAAAGTAATATTATATTTTTTATTACCGTGCATAAATTTTATTGTCAAAACGTGGTTATATTGTTTACAAACTTTACAATTGTTTCATCATTATTGTCTTGGCTCATATACGTCCCACTGCTGGGCACAAGCCTCCTCCATCATCATCATCATCATTTCAGCCTACAGCCGTCCACTGCTGGACGTAGGCATCCCTCATGTTGCGCCACAATGTGCGGTCCTGTGCCGCCTGCATCCAACGACGCCCAGCAACTTTCACTAGGTCATCGGTCCACCTAGTGGGGGGGCGTCCTACACTGCGTCGTCCGATACGTGGTCGCCACTCGAGAACCTTTCTTCCCCAGCGGTTGTCGGTTCGTCGAGCGATGTGACCTGCCCATTGCCACTTCAGCGTGCTAATTCTTCGTGCTATGTCGGTTACACCCGTTCTTCTGCGAATTTCCATATTCCGGATTCTATCTCGCAGAGAAATCCCGAGCATAGCTCGCTCCATAACACGCTGAACGACTTTGAGCCTTGATATAAGGCCTACATTTAGGGACCACGTTTCCGTGCCGTAAGTCATCACTGGTAACACACACTGGTCGTAGACCTGTGTTTTCAGACACTGAGGTATGTTGGACGAGAAGATCCTCTTAAGTTTCCCGAACGCTGCCCAACCGAGTTGGATTCGTCGGCTGATCTCTTTCTTGAAATTGGATCTACCTAACTGGACTGTTTGTCCGAGGTAAACATAGTGATCGACAACTTCGAGAATCGCATTGCCAACTAGGACCGGTACAGGAATGACATGGGCATTTGACATGACTTTCGTCTTGTCCATGTTCATTCGTAAACCCACTAGTTGGGATACCCTGCTGAGATCATTGAGCATTGTGCCAAGGTCCTCCATGGATTCTGCCATAACGACTATATCGTCCGCAAATCGAAGGTGAGTCTGTGAGCCTCCTCCATAATAGGAGGGAAATTGACTTTACCATGCTGGTCACACAGATTGGTGTAAGAATTTGTTTCGAGTTTTCTTTCTCTTGCATAGATGTTATATGCGCATTATATTACCCTTAGCCGCCTTTTACGACATCCATGGGTAAGATTATAAGTTATCGCCTCCTCCTAAAATTAACCTAAAAATATAAAAAGCTCATCACAATCCCGCAATTAACGTATCTGATAGGCTCTATAAAAAGTACTCGATATTTTGAAGTATCGATACTTTTGTTTCAATACTTTTATGAGTCGATATTTCATTTCCGATACTACCCATGAGTACAGTATCAATACTTTGTATTCGATTCCATGTCGCTACTCGCAACTTTTTAAAATATATTCAATTGAATTCGATAAATTTTCTCTAAGTTTGCATTGAATTCCTTTTCAATACCTTTTCGTCTCTCTTTCTTGTACCAACAAAAAGAAACGTCTTATTTTTTTTACACTTATATATTTGGTGAAACAAAATTTCATTAAGAATATCATAGGTTGTTATTTTTTTTTTTTTGTGTGTGACTTAGTTGTTAGCCTCAGATGGCTGTGACAACTTTACCCGGACTGGTGGGTGAGCGCTGAGGGCTCTCAACCCGTTATAGGTAGTTAAAAAAACTAAAACACGCTTCCGTATAAGACAGAACTAAGAGACCTGCGATGCAGGAAAGAGGAAAAGCGACATCTATCGAGTCCCGTAAATCGCTCTGTCACGATTATAAAAAAATGCCTAATTAAACTATTTAAATAACTGCATTGTTATCGGTTCTTTGATAAATGTGCAGTTTCAAATAATTGCCGACCTTTAAAAGGATGAAAATCCTGCTCCGTTTCACACAAAGTTAATATAAGTATTAAAAATAATAACTTTATTTTATTTTTTACTGTTTTAACAACATTACAAACAGTATTTATGTAAATTTCACCTGTCTACCTATTACGAAGAGATACAGCCCGCTGACAGGCAGACGGACGGACAGCGAAGGCTTACCTACTAAATCCCACTCAAATCGGCCTTGGCCGCTTTCATTAATCTCAACAAATACTAAAGGAAATCCTTAAAATCAACACACTGCCCTATATTATACATAATTGGTATTGAGTATGGGGCTAAAAGTTTTAGTAGCTTTTTTTTCTACATTTACACCCCATACAAATGCTACTTAAAAGGAAGGAGGGGAACTCCTTCCACTCACTTTAGAGTGTCCCCTCCATAGGCCATAGTAGTATAAAAATATACCACATTAATTATATAAATTATTTATAAAAATATTTAGTGTATAAATTAATTATATCTTTATATAAAAATTTCTTGTGTACGTGTGTATGTCACTGAACTCCTAAACGGCTGGACCGATATTGATGAAAATTTTTGTGTGTGTTTAAGAAGATTCGAGAATGGTTTAGATTCACAATTGGACCCGGTAGATGGCGCTTATTTGAAGAGAACAACATCTGTTGGGTCAGCTAGTCTTTATATAAAAATTTCTTGTGTACGCGTGTATGTCACAAAACTCCTCCTAAATGACTGGACCGATGTTGATGAAAATTTTTGTGTGTGTTTAAGGGGATTCGAAAATGGTTTAAATTCACAATTGGACCCTGTAGGTGGTACTGCTGTCGATTTCAATTTTATTTGAACAGTACAACGTCTGTTAGGTCAGATAGTGTATTTATATATTATATTTCATTTTTGAAATCAATGATCAATATAGATCTTGAAACCGACCTTAATCTAAAAAACGTTAAAAGGACGCAAGTGACAATTCTCGAGTATTTTTTACATGTCAGTGTTTTTAAAATCTGAAGTTTCACAGGATTCCACTTTATGCTTTTGATGTAGGACTTTAAATGTTATTCACCATATTCGTATGATATTTCGAGGCTTTTAACAAGCGGTAAAAAAACGCTTGTACAAAAGAGGCTGTAATAGTCTTTTACCATAAAACACGAGAAGGTCAAACACATCGTATTCTAAGTTGATCACTACACATTTCCGTATTTATCACTTTTTTATTGCTGTATTGGTGGCAAACGAGCAATCAACAGAGAAAACACAGGTCTACGACCAGTGTGTGTTACCAGTGATGTCTTACGGCACAGAAACCTGGTCCCTAAATATAGGCCTCATAACAAGGCTCAAAATCACTATGGAACGGGCCATGCTCACGATTTCTCTGCGAGATAGAATCCCAAATACGGAAATCTGCAGAAGAACGGGTGTATCCGACATAGCACGAAGAATTAGCACGCTGAAGTGGCAATGGGCAGGCCACATCACTCGACGAACCGATGACCGCTGGGGAAGAAAGGTTCTCAAGTGGCGAACACGTATCGGACGACGCAGTGTAGAACGCCCCCCCGCTAGGTGGACCGACGACCTGGTGAAAGTTGCTGGGCGTCTTTGGATGCAGACGCCACAGGACCGTACTTGTGGCGTTACATGATGGAAGCCTACGTCTAGCAGTGGACGGTGATAGACTGAAATGTTGATGATAGTGATGAGTAAGCAACACACCTAATGATAAGTGATATCGGCGTTCATGGACCTTTGCAAGGTCGCTGTCTACCGTGGAAAAGTTAAGGGAGAGTAAATGCTTGCAATAAAGTTCGCTGATACTAAAGGCATCACCAAAACCAACCACACCCAAATATCATTAGAAAATTGGGCTGCCGGCTCTTTCGCTCACCGAGCGAAGTGCATTAACAAATTTCTACTACTCAGACATCGATTTTCTGCAGGAATGTAGTACTACTCCCCATGGACCTGCTCGCAACTGTAGATAAACGATTGTAGACCATATTAATTCCATTTTTTCCACCCGACGATAAAAAAAGTATTATAAGATCTCTGATATTTACGCGAGTATTACACAGTGTAAATAAAACTATTTTACGGATTTTACCGCGTTTGTATTTGATTTCTAATTGACCGACATTTCGAACCGCCCGTATCCATAAGCGTTATTTATAGTCACGGGCAGATTTTTATTTTATTTACAATAAGAACCTGGTTATACCATTTCGAACACTTTGCAGCGTTTGGCGGACTGTCCGCCCGTGACCAACACTAAAATCCGTAAAGTAGTTTTATTTACAAGGTATGAAGTATGGTTAAGGTATAAGTTTAATGTATCCGTGTCTCAGACTGTGGTATCGTAGCTCCTAAGCGAATGGACAATCTATATTCAGTAGGTAAACTCCAAATCAAACCCTATAACAACCCGTCTGACCAGCGTATAGTAGTACAATTTCTTTTCCACCATTGCTGAACCTGACCCCAGGAATAGGACATATATGAGCTGATTTAAAAAAACCGTCTAAGTGCGAGTCGGAGTCACGCACGAAGGGTTCCGTACCATTATCTATAAAATAGGAAAAAAATGCGTTTTTTGTATGGGATCCCCTTAAGAGCTAAATATTTGCCTGCGCGAGGAGCGCAGCCTCGATGAGGCGATCCGCCGCCGGCGTCTGGGGCGGCGTAGACGCAACTACTTGCGCCTCATGCTGCCCTAGCCGAGGCCGCGGGTGACGTGACCGGGGATTAGTCCGTCACCCGCCGAGAGGCCGACCGCGTGAGAAAAGACCGACGTCCTCCCCGAGGGCGGGACGTCGGTCGATGGGAGGGTACCCCACGTAGGGGGTATTCCGTCGGGCCGACCACTGATGACAAGTAACCCTGCTCCGGTGGTCGGCCCAACGACGAAGGCGACGTGGTTTTCGGGTGGGTTGCGGGTGTTGCGTGCTTACGCCCCTCTGTCGTCCCGGACGGAGTGGTGCTAGGAGCGCGCCAACCGCAACCCAACCCAAAAAAAAAAAGCTAAATATTTATTGTATTTTTAACATTTGTTATTATAGCGTCAACAGAAATACATAATTTGTGAAAATTTCAACTGTCTAGCTATCGCGATTCTTGAGGTACAGCCTGGTGACAGACAGACGGAAGGACAGACAGTGAAGTATTATTAATAGGGTCCTGTTTTTACCCTTTGGGTACGGAACCCTAAAAATGATGATAATGAAAATCTTTCTATACACAAGTCATTATTACAAACGTTTACAATTTTTACGATATTTTATTTGCATTTGATGGACAATATATCTTTTTAACGTCAAATCTGGAAGGGCATTAGCATACTTTATTTCCACGAACGACACGCAACTCATATTCCCTATAATAATTCCTTTCTTTTTTAATATCATTCAAGTTGAACAATTTAATATATTTTGGATAAACTTTTGGAGCTGATAATTCAATTAACAGGCATCACCTGCCTCCAAACTTTTGCCTTACGGTTATGAGATCAGGAACAGCGAATAATAAACTAATATCTGGTTGACCGAGCTTAGTAGGTATAATTTTTATAGGTATAATTTCTTTTTGTAAGTAAATGGTATTTTCGAGGAACATATTTAGATATATTTTAAATAAAACTACCTTACGGATTTTATCACGTTTGTATTTGATTTTTGATTGCCCAAAGTTTCGAACACTTTGCAGCGTTCATGATCGGACTAAGATGTCTCACGTCCAACAAATCATCGTTATTGCAGAAATTTAATAACTATTTTTTGTATCGGGTAGATTATTATAAATTTTCATTTCGCGATAAAATCCGTAAAGTAATTTTATTTATAATGTGTAATACTCGCGTAAACATCAGAAATCATATTTAGATATATATTAATAAAAAACTAAAAATGATGAAATAATGAAAAAAATATCAGAACTTAAAAAAAATAACAGACTATAACACCAAGATTCGATCTCTCGTCATTTGAATGCGACTGTACATCTTACCAAATGAGCTATTTTCACTCTTGACCGCGACGGCTAAATTTAAATTCCTATTCTATTGACATTATATGTCATTGTATTGATTAGCTAACAACACCGATAAAATATCATTTTCTATAAATAAAACTTAACTACATCAATTTTTAGGCCCCGAAACTTCTAGAATGCTAAATTGCATGAAAATTGTTGGAGCCGTTTCCGAGATTCATATTATATATATATACCTACGAGAATTGCTCGTTTAAAGATGTAAGATTTGAATAAATGAGTTCTTTCTTTTATATAGGTATTTTGTTAACTTTTTTTACGGCAAAGATAGGGAGTGGTGATTTGTATTCTTACTCTGTCACCATACGGAACATATAAATTATAATAACTTGTGATTAAAAGAAATGTAGAGGACATAAAACATTTTTTCGAACGAGAATTGAAGCTGAAACAATCACCCATGATCTCTCGTTAAATCCTTACATTATTTATCTATACAGCCTTATTCGAAATCAGCTTACTATATTAACTGCTACAAGCCCGCACACTGCGGCAAATCAATGCTATTTAAGTATTAATACAATGAGAACCGTAATATCATCAAATATTTATACTTAGAGGGTTATATATATATATTTATATCAACAAAATCTGTATCAGAATTTACTGTAAATATTCTATTTGTAATAGAAATTGTAATAATATGTGGTACTGAAGTAAGAATACAATTCATCGCCTAACTTGCCCGTGGGTGGCGTAAAAGACGACTATGGGATATCCTCCTCCTTGATTCGTTTTCCCCATTACTGGGGGTCGTGACCCCTGTCCTTCAGGATGCGATCTTGTACGATGGAGCGCCATTTGGACCTGTTGGTAGCTATCCGTAAAGCCTCATGCATTGGAGTCTTAAGAGCGGTGCGGATCTGGTCTGACCAACGCATCGGACTACGACCACAGGGCCTCTTTCCTTCCATCTTTCCTGTGACCATTAGCTTTTCCAGATTTGCATCTTTCTTTCTTGCTATATGGCCAAAGTACTCGAGTATCCTCTTAAGGCAAGTTGTTGATAGCCTGGACTTGATTTTAATCTGTTCGAGAATTGATGCGTTGGTCCTATGTGCAGTCCAAGGTATATGCAACATTTTCCTCCAGCACCACATCTCAAAGGCGTCAATGCAGTTTCGGTCAACTGCTCTCAGTGTCCATGTCTCAACGCCGTAGAGGAAAATCGAGAACACCAAGGAGCGGACAAGTTTCATTTTCGTCTTCAGTGTGATTTTCCGATTCCTCCAGATCTTATCGAGTTGAAACATAGCACTCTTAGCCATACCTTTTCGCCTACGCACGTCCATTTCACATGAACCGTTGTTGCTGATGTTGGAACCCAGGTATATGAACTTGTCAACTTGTCGGGACTTTAGACTTGGATATACCAAGTCTAAAGTCCCGATGGGCTCCAACTTTTTCGCACGGTCCACAACCAAGAGCTTTGTCTTGGATCTATTTATAGAGAGACCTAGTTCTTCGCTTATGGTCTCCTATGGTACTATGGGATATAATATGCACATAACATCTTAGCAAGAGAAGGAAAGAGAAAGAAAGAAAAGAAATAAAATCCTATATCAACATGTCTGACCGGCATGATATAATAAGGTCAAATGGCCGCCCTTTCTCTAGGAGGGTCGAGCCGAGCAGTGGGACGTATTTGAGTCAAGATGAGGTACCGTAGATAGAAATACGTCTTAGATAGTATGGCTGGAAAAGTTCTACATATGACCAGTTAAAACAGCGTGGTAGATCCCTTCTAACTTGGATGTCCTTAGTGAACAATAATATAAAGAAAGCCCAAGTTAATGATTCGACGACCCAAAACCGAAAACGCTACCGAAAAATTACGAGGAGAGCCGACCCCAAATGAAATGAGATAAGGCTAGGCAAAGAGAGAGAGTTATTGTAGCGACCAAAAGATACAAGACCATAAAATTACAGTAAAAGACGAGAAACTCTGAATATCATCTTATATGTCGTATTATATCCCTTAGGCGTCTTTTACGACATCCATGGGCAAGATAGGGAGTGAATTGTATTCTTACTCCGTCACCACACGGATAATTTACGGTACCTGTGAGATAGTAAGAAATATTGACTCATTCCTTTCTTGTTCCATAACCATCATCATCATCGCAGCCCCAATACGTCCCACTGTTGGGCTCGGGCCGCCTCCACAATGGGAGGGAAATTGACCTACTATACCATGATCAGACATGTGGTATAGGGTTTCATTTCGAGTTTTCCTTCTCTTGCACAGATGTTATGTACATATTATATCCCTTAGTCGTCTTTTACAACAACCACGGGCAAGAGAGGGAGTGGTGAATTGCATTCTTACTCCGTCACCACACAGAAGATAGAACCATACACGAAGAACCATACACTTGTGTAAAGAATTTGTATTACAATTCATATACAAAATTTAATGAATCACCTCGCTTGTGTATTTATGTATTGTCAATTTCAACATTTTATCTTCATCATCTTCATCATCATCTCAGTCTACATAAGCCCCACTGTTGAACCCGGGTCTCCTTGATAATGGAAGGGCAATAGACCTACTATATCGGTCAAATGTGTTGGCATAGGATTTTATATCAAATTTGCCTTCCCTTACATAGATGTCATCTACATATTAGATTATTTAGTTGTCTTTTACGACACCCACAGGCATACATACTCAGTACTCTTACACCGCTATCACAAAGAATTTCACTCCATGTTACTTTAAATTAATCCAATAAACTACAACCGGATCGGAACGCGATCCCTAATATGTTTATTAAATATTAGCACTCATGGTTTGAGAAGAAATTCAACGTTTGTATTTTTTATTTCTACATTTTCATTTCTTTTACACAGAATTATATACAGCATATTTAGTAAATAGTGCGATGCCTTTCGATCCACGCCATAATATAATTCTCAAATATAAACGATTATGCCTACACTAAATCCACCAATTCTTATCACTACCAATTCTTACTCCGTCACCGTGTAGTGACAGACTAATACATTCTCCCTGTCTTAACCGTAGATGTCGTAAAATACGACTATGGGCATTATATGCATATAACATCCGTGCAAGAGAAGGAAAACTTAAAACAAAACCCTATTCCAACACGTTTGATCAGCGTGGGATAGTAGGTCAATTCTCCTCCCATTGTGGAGGAGGCCTGAGCCCAACAGTGGGACATATATAGGCTGAGATGATGATGATGATGAAATCCTACAAGCATACAGCAACACAATTCTATTTACTTCCACTGTTTGACATAGGCCTTTTTAAAGTGAATTAATGTCAATATCATCGTAATTGCCAGGCGTCTTGGCAATCACAGTTGCCATAAATTTTCTCTAAGACATGCTGCCACCCATTCTGCTGGGGATTCCTCATTTAGTTTTCATTACTCCCACGTCAATGTACAGAGCGGTGACATACTTTTAACCATGGCAGGGGCTGTCATAACGATATATCGTAACTTGAAGATAAGAAAATAAAATGTGTGCTAATTAAAATTCATTTTAATAAATATTAATAAAATCCGTATCCAAAAGTAATATAAAATAAAAATGAAAAAGAAATTACACAATTTTAATTAATGTTGTTTATTAAAATAATATGCTCTAGATTAGCCCTACCCTTCATATGCAGGGAGAATATATATAAACAAGCAAAGGGAAACCCTCCCTAACTAATTAGTTCTAACCTAATTAGCGCGCCCTTCTTCGTCCGACCTTTAAGTTTGACCAACAATGCTTCACTGCTTCGTCTTTTGATAATAAATATTAATAACAACAAAAAATATGCAAAAACAAAATTAATTCAAGTAAATAGGAGAATTATATTTGAAAATAAAAAATCTTAATGCAATATATTTAAATACAATAACGTATATTTATATAAAATAGTAATAATATATTATTAATTAAATATGCACTTACCTGATTCTTTGAACCGGGTGAGCGCGTTCCAAATTTTAAAATTCACTATTTTAATTGGCTACGCGATCGGATACTGACCAAGAATTCAGAAAGGGGTAAGTGAATGTTACTTTAGACGCGTGCGGCCTCCCAGGCTGCCCGTAGGACTGTGAGGCGCGGAGCGAGGTAGTCGCTTGTATGCCGTACAGAATTGTGCTACCGCTGTAGATGCTAGCGTTATATCAATAAATTTTATGGATTTTATGTCCTTTTGGGTTTTATTTTGAATTCGTGGATTACTTTGTTTTTTTTATTCGCGCAATTAAATAAATAGTTTTCTGAGCTTATGTATATTACTGTTTTTTTTTTCTTTATACATAAACGCCTAGAGAAATACAATAAACATTGATATCCTCAAGATAGTTGTATGTTGACAGGTACTATGATTCCTAGATCCAAAAACTCCTTCGAATTTCTGATATATTTTCAAAATAAGGAGTGGTAGGACCACACTGTCGACAGTTATCTGTCTACAGCTGCGGGCCGGTCCGTCCGGGGCAGTACCATGCTCTCGCAGAAAATCGACGTCTGAGTAGTAGCAATTTGTTACTGCGCTTCGTTCGGTGAGCGAGAGAGCCGGAAGCCCAACTTACTGAGGGTGATTGCGTGTGGAGGGTTTTGGTGGTGCCCTTGGTATCACCGAGCCTCAATGCACGCATTCACACTCCCTTCGCTTTCTTCGCGGTAGGCAACGGCCTTGTAAAGGTCCATGAGCGACAGCAACACTTACCATCAGGTGTACTGTTTGCTCGTTTGCCACCGTTTGAAATAAAAAAAATAATATTTTACAGGGCTTCTAAGAGGTGTCTACGTGTTTTATTCTTTCTAGAACTTCTAAGTTCTAGAAAGAACAAAAGAATTTATTTTAAAGGCTTTAAACATATCAACATTAAAATTCTGAATAACTAATTATTTTAAGCTCAAAATGTTCCATGTGGTGACGGAGTAAAAATACAATTCACCACCTCCTTTTTCTTACCCGTGGGTGTCGTAAAAGACGACTAAGGGATATGATATATATATATATATATATATATATGCAAGAGAAGGAAAACTTTAAATAAAACCTTTATTCCAACACGTCTGACCAGCACGATATAGTAGTCAATATCTTTTCCATTGTAAAAAAGCCCTAAATTAATAGTGGGATTTATATGAGAGGTGATGATGATGATGATGATAATGATAATGAAAAATAAAATGGCTATAACAAAAACTTCCAAGCTTTGCAGTTCTGGTTCTCAGCAACACCTGGTTGATACCTGCTTTTACTTATTGCTATTTGAACTAGTATCTTAGTCTAAATATTCTCTGCCCCCCCGAGTCACAAGCTATAGCTTAGTTCGGGTGTCAGCATAAAGGAAAAATTTGTTAAGTACTTGTAAGTGTATAATCTCTTCACTTATAAATTATTGAAAATGATTTTTTTTTGTATTTGATTTTTGATTGATTGTAACGGGTAGAAATAAATCTAGGTAACAATGATGAGTCGTTAGACGTGAGACATCTTAATCCCCTGACCATGAACGTTGAAAAGTATTCGAAATATCGGATAAACAAAAAACAAATACAAATGCGATAAAATCCGGCAAATATTTTTGTTTACAAATTCAAATTTAAATCTTTTATTATGTACAAACCCCGAGAAGGCACTTACGTTATACGTATTGTCAAGTTAACAAAATTACACCAAATTATTCGAAAAAATAAACTACCACCGGATCGGAACGCGACTGCTACAATCGAGACTTATGTTTGCAAATTATAAAACAAGCTTTCGTACTAGTGCTACGGCAGTGATATTATAAGCTTCACCAGCACCTGTATTACACCACAAAGGAAACTATGAATACAGATTTCCTTCTACCGCGCGACCGAAATAAAATTGCTAGATTGTTTGCACCACAATCCATTGTTTATGAGGAACTTTTAACTGAATGGCAAGAAAGATGGGATTCATCATCGAAAGGTCGTCATCTTTATCTATTTTTTCCATGCATCCGGGAGCGCCTGGAGAAGGTGTGGTTGGAGGTTGACCACTTTGTGGCCCAATTTTTAACTGGCCATGGCAACTTTAAAAGTAAATTATTTTCTTTTAAACTTGTACCATCACCATTATGTCAATGTTCCACATCTGACCACGAGTATGAACAATCAGCACATCACATTCTCTGGGAGTGCGATCTCTGGCGAAACGAGCGTAACCTTATGTTAAACAGTTTGCAAGTCACCTGTGGGGTAGTATACTATACGGACCTTGTAGCAACTCGAGAAAATTTCCGTGCGTTCATGCGTTTCTGCCATACCTACTGTAGCAATCAATCTTAACGCTCACATATAGGCCCCGTTAAGCTCTTCCGTATCCGTGGTGCCGTACTGCTGCGCTATCGTAGCTGTACTCCTGTTTACTTATTGGCTGACTAGTCATTTTGTTTTCCTGTCTCCCGCTTTGCCTGGGAGGGAAGTGGAATCTCTCTTTCCAACTCCTCCTCTTTAATCTTTTCTAATTAAATTTGTTGCGGGTCCCAAGACAATTAAAATCATATCCCGGGACTGCCTGAGGGTCAAACCTCGGTGTCATTTATGGAGACCATTGTGGATCCTGGCTTACAGGAGTTACAATGGTGGGAATGTGTGGTGGGATTAGTCCCATATAAAAAAAAAAGCTTCACCAGCCTTTCTCTCACAACGCATCGTAGGCTGCCAAAATAAAACAAATACACATGGTTGGTTGCCAAAAAACGAGGATTCAATGGCCTGAAGTGCCGGTAAATAACCTCTCTCAAAAGTCTAGACGTAATTTAACTGTAATTTTATTATATTTTAAGAGGTACGTTCGCTTTTTCGTGTGGTGACGGAGTAAGAATACAATTCACCACTCTTTTTTGATATGAAATATCTATAGACGAGGGGGAACCTGACCGTTGGCGTGGCGTTAACGCCACGCTTTAATATGTAAACCATAACCTGTTTTAGAATTTTTTACAACGTCATTTAGTGAGCTCAAAATAAATTATTAACCTAAACACATACCTATAGTGCATACTAATGAAAATAAATGTTTATTGAAAAAAAATCATCATTTTCTGGAAAAGACGATCGTAATACTTTATTAATACTTTATGCCATATTAGTTCCTGACGTAATTTGTTGTTTTATGCATATATACTTGTACAAAAGAATTACGATGTTTCACATCTGCCAGGTGTCCTGAGTGATAGCTCCCTTTTTTTCAAACATAAAAGACGACTAAAGTATATAATATACAGATAATATCTATAAAAGAGAAGAAAAACTCGGAATGAAACCGTAAACTAACACATGTAATCATTATCTTTATTTACAGGTGACTGGTAAAAGATTGTACATATTGAAGGAGGCTACTCGGTACTCGATTCTGATACCGAATATATAAAAAAAATAGTACTTAAATTTTGAACTATTTATCTTATAAAAATATTTAGTCGTGGACACAGATGATAATATACCTACCTATAATAGATATCTATGTATAGGTCAACGCACTTGTACTAAAAATTTGCGTAACAGCGATATTGAATTGATAGTTATTGGGTGATATGCCGACAAGGCCATCTCGGGCCAATGAAACAGCACTCTCCCCACTTATCCCTCGCGAATCGTCATACGCGAATCTTTCAAAAAATTGTAAAATAAAAAATTAGTTGTCCGCGGACCGCGATTGCCTAATCGTATTAGTGTGTTTCTAATCCTTGCGTAGCTCCGTTCGCTGGATCGTCTTTATGCACGTTTATTATTTTTTGATATTATGTAAATATCAATTTTCGATGTAGTGGTTGATGGCATCTTGTGCTGATAATGCTATAATACTGCAGGCGGTTGCTTAACTATGGCCCATTTCATATTCTGCGTCACCCTCAAGGACGTGGCTGAAACCGCTTTCCAGTAAGCCTTGAAGGACATATCTTGCAGTACTTCCAAGAGGAACTGCAAGCTAGCACAAGAGAAGCCACTCGAAGTTTTAACGTACATATCTACGTCACAAAACTATTTGGAACATTTTAAAACGTGGCATGAAACATACATGTCATTTTCAACGTGTTCAAGACTTTGGTGAATGGACTATGTCCCGCGAGTTTTGCCAGTGATTACTGTTTAATGTAAAAAAAAAAATATGGACAGACAAACGTCTACTTACCCGTGTCGGATTGTACAACGTTCGTAATTTGTTCATTACGGTGGGCACATGTTAATCCACATAAAACTAGAAAAGACTAGCATCAAGTGAGAGTCAGCGTAAATGTGTTATTGTGTCGGAAAGGTATGTTGTATGTATTGTTTTTAGACAGGCGCTCTCGCCACGCCTGACGTCGTACAAACAACCAATATAACAAACGGTTGTTTGTAGATTAATGACATTATCCCTACACCTACTTTTAATAATTCTAGCAGTGAAATCGGCATTAATAAAAGAAATTAGGCGAGTGCGTGACCTTGATAAGTGCTAATAAAATAGCCCTACTCCCGCACCTTGACGAACTGCCCTCCACCCCACTGCCCACACCCCTCTGAGGGAATGTCCCGTCCGCGGTGCCAGTTCGTCTGTACTCAGTCAAAGCGCACGCGCCGATTTCGCCATTTTGCATTTCCAATTCATTTGTTAATTTACGAATCATTTGATTGCCCGCGCTTTTTTTAACCGTATTTGTAAAAAGTGATAGAATGTCTTATTCGAAGGAAGAGTATTGGGAAATGGTCCGTGCATATGCTCAAACAAATGACAGTGTACGCGATGCTATTGATTTGTATCGAGAGATGTTTCCGAACCGTCGAGTACCTACGTATTACGCAATGCTAGGCGTAAATCAGCGTTTACGTGAATTTGGACAATTCACGGTTCCAGCGCATGCCCAAGCCCGAGGGAGAGAGCCATACCCTGTCCGTATAGAAGAAGCCATTCTAGAATACTTCGAGCAGAACCCCCAAGCGAGCACTCGAAGTGCTGCCAGGCACTTTGATGTATCGCAATGGACTGTGTGGAATACTCTGCACCGAGAAGGACTACATCCTTATCATTTTCGATCCGTTCAAGAACTTGGATTGAACGACCATGAGCCACGGGTGAATTTCTGTCAATGGTTTTTAGAAAACACAGATAGGAATATTTTGTTCACTGACGAGGCCACGTTTACCAAACTTGGTATATTTAATGTTCATAATGAACACTGGTGGAGTCATTCTAATCCACATGTTACGCAACAAGACGCTTACCAACATAGGTTTAGTGTTAATGTGTGGGCAGGTGTTTTAAATAACTGTTTGCTGGGCCCTTATTTTATTGAAGGCAGACTAGACGGTCAATCATACCTAAACATTCTACGTAGTGTAGTAAATGATATGCTGGAAGATGTGCCCGTGATTTATTTACAAAACTTATTTTATCAGCATGACGGAGCTCCCGCTCATTATCAGGCACAAGTGCGCGAGTTTTTAAATAGTCACTTTGGCAGTAATTGGTTAGGTCGCGGTGGGCCTGTGCCATGGCCAGCGCGGTCGCCCGATCTTACTCCGTTGAACTTTTATTTGTGGGGTGAGGTCAAACGACTTGTGTACGCTACGGAGTACTCCAATAGGAACGAATTAAAGGCGAGGATAATAACTGCTTTTGATAAGGTTCGAAGTGATCGATTTGTATTAAACCGTGTGAAAAACAATATGCGTAAACGTGCCGAACCATGCATTTCGCGAGGCGGTGATCATTTTGAACAATTATTACGATTAGTTTAATTTTTAATTTCATATTCACTAAATCGTGAATTAACAATATTAGTAACTAAAGTTGATCATTTACGTACGCGAAGAGGTAAGCAATTATTTTGTTAATTTTGATTGCTGGGATTAGCGTAATTGTAATTTGTAAATATATTTATTATTTAATCACTGTAAATAGATATGATTCCACTTTTTAAATACGCCAGAAACGCCAAGGTAAATAAGGAGGCACCTTATTTATACCAACTGCCTCTAATACAATTTAAGTACATTAGAAATTAATAATTTATTTTTAAAAATGCAGTTACGAACGTTTATTATTATCTAGGTATTTTTGCCTGTCCTAAGCCAGGATCAAAGTATGAAGGAAAAGTGACTGATACCTTTATCAATAACTATAATAATTTATAATAATAATTTTAAGACAACACCATGCACTAAGGAAATAATCCTTGTATTGCTGGGAACTTTACAAACAATAATAATTAACGGACACAAATTACATCCAGACTCAGAACAACAAGTTGTGGATCACACAAAGTGTTGTCCGGCGTGGGTTCGAACCCCCGATACTGGCGTTGTAAGTCGCTATCTTAACCACTACGCCATGTGTGCACTAAGCTCGGGTGACCATATTTTTGGGAGTCTTGCGACACTAATATTGTTGATGTTTACTATGTTGTTAATTAATATTGTCTTCTTTTTACATTTTTATAGGTTACCTGTGACCATTATCTATCTCTTCCTTCAATATGTACAATCTTTTACCAGTCATACTGTGTATATATATATATATATATATATATTTCTTGTGTACGTCTGTATGTCACTGAACTCCTCCTAAACCGCTGGACCAATGTTGATGAAATTTTTTGTGTGTGTTCAAGGTAATTCGAGAATAGTTTAGATTCAAAATTGGATCTGGTAGGTGGCGCTGCAATCGATTTCAAAGAAGCCTTTCCCATTTTATTAGATTCGAACAGAACAACATCTGTTGGGGCAGCTAGTGGTATATATAGTACGAATTTGGAATTTCTTTTCTATTATGGAGAATGCTCGAGCCCAACAGTGGGACGTATATGAACTGTGATGATGAAGTACCTTCCACCAGTATAGTAAAACTGAAAATTATCTAAATTACTCTTTATTTACCAGTAGAAAAATTCCCTTAAAATTACATCCCAGCTAATTGGAGGTCCAATTACGATCAAAGTCTTCATGCATCCTCTATGATTACGCGTACTCTTAACATGACCTTTCACCAGCACATCTCCAATTTGATCCAGAACCATACGGCATGATATTTCACTTACAACCGTCCCACTCACACTGGCTTCGAATACTTGCTTCGTCATTCTCTCTTCTTTCTGTAGGTATGTCTAAACCACCTCAACATACCTTTTTTTTTTTTTTTTTTTTAAATCTTTGTCACTACTTCTTCGTTCACTCCACAACGCTCTCTTATCACACTAATCCTAATTTCAACATACAGCTTTACACCACATATACTAGGTATATATATATACGTAGAGCTCTCATCTCTACAAAATTTATCCTACTTTCATGTCTGCCCTGCCATATCCCGCTTTTACTGCCGTGCGTGAGGCACAACACTCCCCTATTTACCGCTAGATGTGCCTTTTAGACTCATCCCTGCTGCTCATAAAGATGTGCCCCATTCACTTTATTACCAACATTTACTCTTCTTTCAACATCCTTATCATTTTTACCATCTCTAGTAAACAGTACACCCAAATATATTAATTCTTCCACCTGTTCCACATTCCTCACCATTTATAATAATACTAGCTTTTGCCCGCGGCTTCGCCCGCGTAAAAGTTGGCTTGCATATTTCCTTCTATTGTGTTATTGTGGTGACGGAGTAAGAATACAATTCACCATTCCCTATCTTGCTCGTAGATGTCGTATAAGACGACTATGGGATATATACACATAACATCTATGCAAGAGAAGGAAAACTCGAAAAATGAAACCCTATAGATATCTGATCAGCATGGTATAGTAGGTCAAATGCCCTCCCATTATGGAGGAGGCCCGAGTCCAAGAGTGGGAAGTACGTGGGCTGCGATGATGATGATGATGATATTTCTTAATTTAAGAAATACTCTATCTGTGTGTCAATTTTCATCCAAATCTGGTCAACAGTTTACGCGTGATCGAGTAAGAAAGGTCCAAATAACTTCACAAATTTTTATATTTGAATATTACTTCCACCCTTGTAGTTTAAATTCACGTGGAAACACGTTGATAAATATGGCCATCCTTAGTCGCTGATAATAACATTATCCATGATAGGTTTCCATTGGTGAAAAAGAATAATATTGATCAAACGACCGTTGTTTCACCCACGTAGACCCCATTCCCATGCGAATGCCGAGATAAAAATTGCCTATGTTACTCGCTGATATTATAAGTCTACATAGGTGGAAAAAAAATTGTACTAACAAATCCCACACAAATATCCAAGATAAAAATTGCCTATGTTACTCGCTGATAACGTAGCTTCCTATTGTTGAAAGAATTTTAAAAATTGGTAAACATCCACCGGTTTCTCTCGCAGTTCTCGTTCCGGGCAAACACCAGGATGAAAATAGCCTTTATTTGTTATTCGCTGATAATGTAGATTTTCATTCGTAAATTAATTTTTATATCCATTAAATGTCCGTGATTTCACCCGCATTGTGCCCGGACCCGTAGGAATATTGGGATAAAAAAATAGCCTAAATATGTTCATCATCATTTCGTCTCATATACGTCCCACTGCTGGGCTCGTGCCTCCTCCATAGTAGGAGGGAAATTAACCTTACTATACCATGCTGGTCATGCAGGTTGGTATAGGGTTTTGTTTCGAGTTTTCCATCTCTTGCATAGATGTCATATGCGTAATATATCCCTGAATTATCTCTTACGACACCCATGGGTAAGAGAGGTGGTGAATTGTATTCTTACTCCGTCACCACACGGAATAAAACCTAAATATGTTACACGCTTAAAATTAGCTTTCCGTTAGTGAAATAATTTTAAAGTCGATTAAATTCTCACAGTTGCTCCAGCCACACCGGGATAAAATATAGCCTTGGATAAAATATAGCCTAAGTTATTCCTTATGTAAGGCTTGGTAGACCTGGTGGTAAAGTATTATCAGTATCGGTCCAGCCGTTTTGAAGATTACCCGTATCGAATAGACAGACCAAAAAATTGAGCCGTTTTTAGGGTTTCGTACCCAAAGGGTAAAAACGGGACCCTATTACTAAAACTTCGCTGTCTGTCTGTCCATCTGTCTGTCACCGAGCTGTATCTCAAGGACCGCAATAGCTAGACAGTTGAATTTTTTACAAATTATGCATTTCTGTTGCCGCTATAACAATAAATATTAAAAACAAAATAAAATAAATATTTAAGGGAACTCCTATACAACAAACCCAATTTTCCCCTTTTTTATAGATAATGGTACGGAACCCTTCGTGCGTGACCCCGACTCGCACTTGGCCGGTTTTTTAGACGTAGGTATCGTGCAAATAATTGTGTGAGCATAAATAAAACCTATTATTTTGACAACAAATAGACGCTTCAAATTTGTTTATTTCTAAAGATAGAAAATTGGATTAATATCTTGATTTTAACTTACTGTCTGGTAGCGGCTAGGAATATTATAACACTTTCATTGTTTGTGGGTGTCGCAAAATACTACTAAGACATAGATTTACATTGACCTGGACCAATTGGTGATGCCATCTAGCCAGCTATGTCGTCTGGCAGGCAGCTGGTCATAAAATGTTGCTAAAAGAACTTTTGCAATATATCTACGATGGCAGAGGACCAAATACATATTGCGTCGATCTAAAGTAATCTTAATAAGCGAGCATTAAGAAAAAATAATGGGGTAACCCAAGAAAGCCGATCATGTACTAAAATGATCGTTCCTAGGCTCAGTGATATCGGTTTTACGCTTTTCACCTCCTTAGGGGTAAAATTACAAAAACTCTTTTTTAGTGAGCACTTTCCCCAAGAAAGAGAACTTTGTACAAAATTTCACGTTTCTAGTAGGGATGTGACTTGGAGGGAAAATAATCGATTTTTTAAATAATCGATTTTTTGTTCTTCAAAATAAATCGATTATAAAATAATCGATTAATTAAAAATAAATAATCGATTATAAAATAATCGATTTTTCCCAACAGGATTATGATGATTTTTTTTAGGAAATGTGAGCTTCATCTTCTAATATAGTATGAAATACTACACGCAGTATTGTTATTACCTTCTTTTTTTAGGAAAATCTATTTAATTATAAAAATAATCGATTTTCTATTATTTTGATAATCGATTGTAAAAATCGATTATTACAAAAAAATCGATTAATAATCGATTATTATAAAAATCGATTATTTTTTCACATCCCTAGTTTCTAGGCCTAATGATTTCGGATATACATTTTTGACCCCCATAGAGATTGAATTTCAAAAACTAATTTCTTAGAGCTCATTTACAATAAAAGAAGGAGAATCGCACAATACAGAGAACTACATAGTTTTACGTTCCTAGCCCCAATAGTTTCGGCTATACGATTTTCACCCCCTTAAGGGGTGATTTTCGCTCGCTGCTCGTGTACCCCAAGAAATACAAAGGTGTAAAAAAAATTACGTTTCTAGGCCCAGTGTTTTCGGCTTTATGCTTTTTTGTCTTTTAGGGGTTAAATTTCATCCCCATATAAATGAAATTTCCAAAACGCTAAAATAAATATTTATTTATATATTATCAAGTGCTTTATTACAAAGATTCATGGTTTTATCATCGAAAATGATAAATTTGCATACTAAATGTCATCCCCTATTTCAACCCCTTATACCCATTTTTTCGCGATTTCTTTGCTAGAGCTCGTGTACCCTAAGAAATTCTACGGTGTAAAAAAATAAATTACGTTTCTAGGTGCAGTGGTTTCGGCTTTATGCTTTTTTGTCTTTTAGGGGTTGAATTTCATCCCCATATAAATTAAATTTCCAAAACGCTCGAACAAATATTTATGTATACATTATCAAGTGCCTTAATACAAAGACTCATGATTCTATCATCGAAAATGACGAATTTCCATACAAAATGTCATCCCCTATTTCAACCCCTTATACCCATTTTTTCGCGATAAAAAGTAGTCTATGTCCTTTCTCATGCATTAGTCCATCTCTTTTTTTTTTTTTTTTTTTTTTTTGTGGGTGGGCCGCGGTCGGCGCGCCTCCGCACCACTCCGTCCGGGGCGACAGAGGGGCTTAAGCACGCAACTCCCGCGACCCACCCGAAAACCACGTCGCCTTCGTCGTTGGGCCGACCACTGGAGCAGCGTTAACTTGTCGTCAGTGGTCGGCCCGACGGAATACCCCCTATTGGGGTACCCTCCCATCGACCGACGTCCCCCCCTCGAGGAGGACGTCGGTCTTTCCTCACGCGGTCGGCCTCTCGGCGGGTGACGGACTAATCCCCGGTCACGTCACCCGCGGCCTCGGCTAGGGCGGCATGA
Source organism: Lymantria dispar (assembly GCA_032191425.1). NCBI lineage: Eukaryota > Metazoa > Arthropoda > Insecta > Lepidoptera > Erebidae > Lymantria > Lymantria dispar. The sequence continues at coordinate 7,762,080 of CM063468.1, read as the reverse complement.
GGCGCAGATAGTTGCGCCTGCGCCGCCCCAGTCGCCGGCGGCGGATCTCCTCATCGAGGCTGCGCTCCACGCGCAGACGATCCGCCGCCTCCTTCTGCGAGATCACTGTCTCGCAGAAGGCTGCGACCGCGTCCCAGTTCCTGACGCTGTCGACCATCGCCCTAGCGATGGCCGGCAGCGTCAGGTCGGCACCGATGATTGCGACGAGTTCACGGCGCTGCACTGCCCAAGCCGCGCAGGCCTCGAGCGTGTGGCGCGCCGTGTCCTCGTCGCAATCGCAGTGGTGGCAGGACGGTGTACTCTCCCTCCTCACGACCCTGTGCAGGTATTTGGCGAAGCTCCCGTGCCCCGTCAACACCTGCACTAGTCGGACGGAGAGCACCCCATGCCGCCTCTCCAACCACTGCATCAGCACCGGCCGGAAGGCCTCCACGGTTCGCACCCCGAACCGAGGCCTCTCCAGCCGGACTGCCCAACGGGCAATGACGTCTCGGCGGGCGTCGACGCGCCAGGCGGTGAGATCCCTTAACGAGATCACACCGCCCTCCCCGCGCACCCCCGACACCCGCCGATACAACTCGGCGAGCATTTCCGCCTCCAGGTCCCACGGGGGAGTCCCGGCCAATAGGCACGCTGCCTCCGTCGCAACCGTGCGGTATCCGCGGATGGCCCTGACCGCCATGACCCTCTGTGGTCGCCACAGAAGGGCCCTAAGTCGGACGGTCAAGGACCCCGCCCACACCGGTGCGCCGTACAGGGCCATCGACCGGATGACCCCCGTGTACAGCCGTCGGCACGTAGCGCTCGGTCCGCCCACGTTCGGCATTAGCCACGATAGGGCGGACGCCGCGCCGACGAGCCGCGGAGCGAGCCTGCGGAAATGCTCCCGGAACCACCATTGCCCGTCGAGCACCAGGCCCAAGTACCTCATATGGGCCCGGATGCTGATGTCAACCGATCGGACGGTGATCGAGACGCCGATGGGAGGGCTCATAAGGCGCCCATGGAACAAGAGGGCCTCCGTCTTGTCCAGGGCGACCCTCAACCCCAGCGCCTCGATCCGCCTGACGACCTCTTCGGTGCCATAGGTCGCCAGGCTTACCGCCTCTTCTAGCGTCCCACCGCGGGCTGTGACGAGCGTGTCGTCGGCGTAACAAATCACGCCCAGCCCGGGCGGGAGGCTCCCCCGCAACGCCCAGTCGTAGCCGATGTTCCACAGGGTGGGTCCGAGGACCGACCCCTGTGGGACACCGCACGTCATGGGCGTTCGCACAACGTCCCCTGCTTGGTTGGTACAGAGGACGCTGCGCCCCACCAAATAGTCTGCCACTAGCCGCCTCAGGTAAGCTGGCACTCCGTGATACCGGAGCGCCTCCCTGATGCAGCTGAATGGCAGACTATTGAATGCGTTGGCGATGTCTAGGGACACCGCCAACAGCACTCCCCCACCGGTGACGGCCTTAGTCGCCACGGCCCTCAGGCGCAACAGAGCCGCGATCGTCGAACGACCCCTCCTAAACCCAAACTGGGCGTCCGACAGATCGGGCCCCGTGCCGACGAGGTGCCGCTCGATGCGGGCAGCTACCACCCTCTCCAGTAGCTTGCCCGTGTCATCGAGCAGCACGATAGGCCTGTAGGCCGAAGGCGACCCCGGAGACCGTCCCGGCTTCGGCAGGAGCACCAGCCTTCCCTCCTTCCAGCACCCAGGGAACCGTCCGGACGCTAAACACGCGTCGAACAGCTCCCTGAGGCGGGGACCCAGGTGGTCGAGGACCAGGCCCAACACGCGGTTTGGAACACCGTCGGGCCCGGGGGCGGTGGACTTTGCGCACATGCGCGCCACCGCCACTCCCATCTCGGGTTCCGTGATGGGCGGAACACTGTCGTCGTCGGCCTCCCGGTCAGTGTCTGGTGGAGCCATGACCGGGGGCGTGTGTTCCGCCCGCCGCGGGAACAGGTCCTCGACGACCCGGGTGAGAAGGCTGGGCTGGAGAGTCTCGGTGAGGGGAAGGCCCCGCGCGCGGAGCTTATTCAGCACCACGCGATAGGGGCGTCCCCAGGGGTCACGATCGAGACCGTCCAGCATCTCCTGCCGACTGACGTCCTTGGCGGAGCGGACGGCCAGCCTGAAGGCCGACCGCGCATTGCGGTAGCCCAGATGCAGCAAGGCCTCCCGCTCCGCGTCGCGTTGCCGCCGTCGGCTGCGGGTGTAGGCCCTCCGGGCGCGAATGCACGCGGCCCGGAGATCCGCCAGCTCCCGGGACCACCAGTGGACCGCCCTCCTCGGGGGCGGACGCCGTACCCGGGGCATGGCCGCATCGCAGATCTGCGTCAACGCACTGCGGATGCGGCCAGCCTCGGCGTCCACCCCGTCCGACTGGTTGGCAGAGGACAGCCACGAGTAAACGATGGCTGTCTCCGCCAGCTGGTCCCGGTCTAAGCGACCCACAGCCCATCGCGGGAACGCAGGACGTCCATCCGCCCCGTGACCCCTGCTGGGCGTCGGGATTACCGGGGAGACCTCCATCCGGATATACCGGTGGTCCGACAAGGTCTCCACCTCCTCCACGACGCGCCAGCTCCCCACGCGTGCGGCGACCTCGGGGCTAGCGAACGAAAGGTCCACTATCGACCCGCCCCGTTGTCGCACGCACGTATGCACCGAGCCCCTGTTCAGCAAACAGAGGCCCAGTGCCGCCGCCCACTCCTCGATCGCCCGTCCTCGGTCGTTCGTCCGGGGAGACCCCCACGCCACGGACTTGGCGTTGAAGTCCCCCAAGACGAAGACCTGGCGCGATGCCATTCGCCGTAACGAGGCCTCCATGATGGTGAGGGAGGCCTCGAAATCGGTCACACTCCAGTTAGGGGAGAGATAGACTCCGAGGAGCGTGATCTCCCCCCAGTCCGCCGCGACGTATCCGACGCCCCTGTCCCTAAGGGTCAGAGGCGACGAAGGCCACGACGTGGAGGCGACGATTGCCACGGTGCCATCGGTGCTACCCAACCAGTTAGGCCGGTCGGGCACCACGTACGGCTCCGCGGCTACGGCTACTCCTATCAACCACTCCGCCATGGCTTGCAGGAACACGTCCTGCGCACCGGCGGTGTGGTTGAGGTTGGCCTGGAGGAGACGAATAGATACGGGGTCCATTAACGGTCCGTATCCATCGTCACCTCCTCCGCGCTGACGGGCGATCGGGCCGCGCTCGGAGCGGGGACTGGCCCGGTCGATGGGCCGTCTCGCCCCTTCGGGGCCGATGCCGGGGGTCTGCAGTCCCCAGAGCCCATGCGGTGTTTGGCAGGCCTATTGCCTGCCGCACACGCGGGGCAGTGGGGCACCGCAGAGCACGATGCCGCCTGGTGTCCGGTCTGACCGCAACGGAAACATAGCCCGCTGCAGTCAAAGCAGTTTTTGCATGTCGGTCGGGTATGCCCGACCGCCATGCATTTGTAACACCTCGCGGGCTGGGGCTCTAGCACGGTTACCCGCGCCGAGCTCCAGCCCACGAGGAGCCTGCCTGAGTCGGCCAATTGCTTGACCGACTCCACCGGACACTGCACCCAGGCAGCACCGACGCCGCCCGGACCAGTGCGGATGGTGCCAATCCGGACGGTGTCCGAGGCACATCCGGTACGCGCCATAATGGCCTCCCGGACGTCCTCCACCGTCACGGAATCGTCCAAGCCCGTCAGGCGCATCTCTGCGCACTTGACAGGCCTGGCGATTCGGACACCATCCTCCGGCCCGAACAGCCCCCTCAACATCGTGGCCAAACTATCGGCCGTCTTCGCGCCCTCGGCCCCAGGGAACTCGAGTATTCGAGCCCCTGTCCGGGCCTTGCGGGTCCTCGCCTCGACGCCCCCGATACCGGAGACGTCCAGCTCCCGCCGGGCGCGTTTTAGGACGGCCTCATAGTTGAGGCCCCTCTCAGCCGCCTCAGGCAGCACGGTGATGACCACCGCGGCCGTCTTCGGCGACTTGAGGCCCCTGCGCGACCTTTTTCTCCCCTTTCTGCCGGCTCCCGCCTGGGGAGCGGCGGCCACGGCGGCACTCTTGGCCGCCGCTCTCCGCTTCTGGCCGCGTGCCTTCCTGCTCCGCTCAGCCACCTGCCAGCCCTGTTCGAGCCTGGCAGCAGCGCTGAGCGCAGCAGGAGCGGTCGCGGGTGCGCTGGCCGGCGCCTGCGGTGCAGCCGCTGGCGCCGGCCGCGGCCCGGCCTTGGCGGGAGCCGGCACCTTGCCGGCCTTCTTGGCCCCCTTGGGCCCGGCCGCGGCCGCAGCGTAGCTCACCACGCGGCCACCCTGACAGGGCAGCGGGGTGGGAGCTGACGCTTGCGGCCGCCTCGCCTTGTCCGCGGCGAGCGGCGGTCGGAGGGGCGGCTCAGGCGGGAGCCTGGCCGCTACGGCGGCGATACGCGCATCCACCATCACCCCTACTCGGGCTAGGATCACGCGTACCGCCGACTCCGACACGCCGTGCACCTCGTCGGGCGGCGGCTCCTCCCCCCTCCGAGGCCTCCCGCGGCCACGAGCCGGCGGGGGGACCACGACGAGGGGAGGAAGCGCCGAAGCCGCGACGGGCGCAGCCGGCGCAGCATCCGCGACGGGCGCAGCCGGCGCCACGGGCGCAGACGACGGGCCCGCCCTCCCCGGCGCAGCCCGTTTCGGTGGCAAGGCTGGCACAGGCGGCGCGGCCGGCGCCAGGCGCGCGAACTGGGCCCGCAGGTCGGCCATCTCCTTGGCCAACCCGCGGTTCTCCCGTCGCACCGCCGATAGCTCCGTCTCCAGCTTGCGGTTGCGTTCCCGCAAGCCGGAGACCTCCTTACTAAGGCGGGCGTTCGCGGCCTGGAGGGCCGCCACCTCGCCACCGTGGCCGGCCGGACCCGGTGTCCCCGGCCTCGCCGATCCACGACCTCTGCGCCCACGGGGCATGGTCGGGACCTTGGGAGGAGGCATGATGGTGCTCCCCTCCGAGTCGGTGTTCGAGCTGCACCCCTTGAGGGGGCGCTTCCGGACGCTCGGGGGGAGGCCCTCCTCCCTCTCCTTCGTACCCACCGTGGTGGCGATGGTCTCCTCCTCGGCAGCTTTCCTCCTCTCCCTACTCGACGACGGCCTACCCTCAAATGACGGCCTGCCTATCGTCCCCCTACTCCTACTGGACGGACCTGCGGCGCATCCACCGCCCTCGTCCCTACTCCGGCCGACCTGCGTCCATTCAGCGCCGTCTTCATCGGCAGACGGCTCTGCGGCACTTCCACCCACGTCCGTTAGGACCATCTCTGAGGCCGTGTCCGACTCCAGACCTTCGGATGGCCCTGCGGCATTGCCGCCCTCATCCTGCGACGGCTCTGCGGCAATGCCGCCCTCGTCCTCGGGTCCGCTGCTGCAGTCGACGCTGACGCTCTCGTCTAGCGACAGCTCCGTGGTCGACCCGGTCTCCTCCTCCGATGGTTGGGCAGCAACGCCACCCCCGCTCCGCGACGGCCCTGCAGCAGCAGTGCTGCCACCCTCGTCGCACGTAGCCATACCGGCCGCCTTCTGCCGCTCCCGCCACGCCTTCCACCTTGCGGTCTCGATGCGGGCTCGCGCCTGGGCGGTACGCTTCTGCTTCTTCTTCTTCCCCTTCTTCTTCTTCTCAATCTCTTCCTTCTCCTTCACTTCAACTTCAATCCCCTCCCCCCGGTGAGCCTCCTGATCTTGTGCCGGGCTCTCGGCAGAAATAGCAGGTGTTGTCCCCCTCCCATACGACTGGGGACTGACTGTGCTGGTGACTGTGCGCCTCTCGCGCTCAGAAACCAGCACAGTGAGGGATTCCCCGGCGTGGCCGGGACCCTCTGGAGTAGGTACGTCGTTTGGAACCTCTGCCATATTGTTGGACGTTTTTAAGTCTTGCCTTGACTACCACTCTAACGGCTGGACGCTCGCGCGCTTTTTAACCCACCAACCATTCATCCCCTCGCCGAGTGGCCAAACTTAGGATTAGGGGTAATTTTTTATAGGGGTTTTCTTCCCCGCGGTCCGAAGACCCCCGGTCCTGACCCCCCTGCTCAGGATTACGGTTTGGGCCTTCCGGGTCTGGCCGCTCGCGAGCGACCGACCCGTCACGCCCCCGGGCCGTGACGCAACCGTCCCTGGCGACGGAGTGCCATGAGGCACATCCGCCCCATTGGCCCCGGGTCAGATCCGCCGTGCGCTCTGCCACCAGAGCCGCACGCGGAGACCCCCCCCTGCCGGAATCTTGGCCGTCCAAATGGCCGCATGACGTCCAAATGGACGTTACCAGGGAGCACCACGAGGAGGTGCTCCGGCCGCGCCCCCCATTAGTCCATCTCTGTACCAAATTTCATCAAATCGTTTCAGTGGTTTAGACGTGAAAACGTAACAGACAGACAGACAGAGTTACTTTCGCATTTATAATATTAGTAAGGATTATTAGGTGCCTGAATACAAAGATTCGTGGTTCTATCATCGAAACTGACGAATTTCCATACAAAATGTCATCCCCTATTTCAACCCCTTATACCCAATTTTTTGCGATGAAAGGTAGCCTATATCCTTTCTCAAGCTTTAGTCCATCTCTGTACCAAATTTCATCAAAATCGGTTAAGTGGTTTCGACGTGAAAGGCTATATGCTTTTCAACCCCTTAAGGGAGTGAATTTTTAAAAATCCTTTGCTAGTGCTCGTGTACCCCAAGAAATACGATGGTGTAAAAAAAAATACGTTTCTAGGCCCAGTGGTTTCGGCTGTATGCTTTTTGGTATTTTAGGGGTTGAATTTCATCCCCATGTAAATGAAATTTCCAAAACGCTTGAACCAATATTTATTTATTATCAGGTACCTTAATACAAAGATTCGTGGTTCTATCATCGAAAATGACGAATTTCCATACAAAATGTCATCCCCTATTTCAACCCCTTATACCCATTTTTTCGCAATAAAAAGTAGCCTATGTTCTTTCTCAAGCTTTAGTCCATCTCTGTACCAAATTTCATCAAAATCGGTTTAGACGTGAAAGACTATATGCTTTTCACCCCCTTAAGGGGGTGAATTTCCAAAAATCCTTTGCTAGTGCTCGTGCACCCTAAAAGATACGATGGTGTAAAAAAAATACGTTTCTAGGCCCAGTGGTTTCGGCTGTATGCTTTTTGGTATTTTAGGGGTTGAATTTCATCCCCATGTAAATGAAATTTCCAAAACGCTTGAACGAATATTTATTTATTTATTATCAGGTACCTTAATACAAAAATTCGTGGTTCTATCATCGAAAATGACGAATTTCCATACAAAATGTCATCCCCTATTTCAACCCTTTATACCCATTTTTTCGCAATGAAAAGTAGCCTATGTCCTTTCTCAAGCTTTAGTCCATCTCTGTACCAAATTTCATCAAAATCGGTCCAGTGGTTTAGACGTGAAAGCGTAGCAGACAGACAGACAGACAGAGTTACTTTCGCATTTATAATATTAGTAAGGATTACAAAGATAGATATTATTTTAAAAATAGAGTTGACTAAATTGACTTTATATACAGCTATTCAGTGTTCAGTCAACTTTATCAACAAAGCCATCGGGATGATAGATGGCGTTAGCATCGAGTTAATTGTAAACCAGAAATAGCCCAACATTCAGCGGGGCGTGAAGGATACAAATATGTCGGACATCACAGGTATATTGATTTAACATTGTTTGAACTTGTTATGTAGGTTTTTGTCAAATAAATTATATATTTTATATCAGTACTCGGCCACGGTTTCACCCGCGTAATTCATATTGCCGTAGATAAAATATAACCCATTTTAGTTGCTAATAATGAAGCTTTAAAAGCGTAAAAGAATTTTTGAAATTGAATCAAAGAAAAAGAAATAAAGAAACATATTTCTTTATATACGCGCTGACAATGTAGCTTTGTATTAGTGAATGATTTTTTAAAATTGGTCAACAGCGATTTCACTCGCGTAGATCCCTTTCCCGTGAAAATACCAGGACAATAAATTGCCTACATTTGTTCATCATATAAATCAAATTATATCGGCTCATATACATCCCACTGTTGGGCACGAGTCTCCTCCATACCATGCTGATCAGACAGGTTGGTATAGAGCTCATGGGTTTTGTTTCGATTTTTCCTTCTCTTGCATAGTTATCATATACGTAATATATCCCTTAGTCGTTATGATATCCATGGGTAAGAGAGGTGAATAATATGCTTACTCCGTCACCACACGTTTACACGTCACATTTGTTACTCGCTGATTACTATATTGGTGAAAGATTTTTTTAAATCGATTTTATTTCCTCCGTTTCACCCTTATTGCTCCCATATCCGCACGAAGGGTTCCGTATCATTATCTATAAAAAATCGCGTTTGTTGTACGGGAGCTCCCTTAAATATTTATTTTATTTTTAGTATTTGTTGTTATAGCGGCAACAGAATTACATAATTTGTGAAAATTTTAACTGTCCAGCTATCGTGGTTCTTGAGATAAAGCCTGGTGACAGGAAGACGGCGAAGTCTTAGTAATAGGGACCCGTTTTTACTCCTTGGGTACAGAACCCTAAAAAATAACTGCCTTTCTCATAAACGATTACATAGATGTATTAAAATTAGCTAAAGGAAAAGTACTTCAAGAAAAAGGGAGCTCTCAAGACCTAGATTTTTTTATGTGCCTTGATTTAAAAGGTAAAATAGTTGTTTTTACTACTTTCCTTGCAATTTCCTTATATTAACTCACCTTTTCGGACATATATTCATACGACAAATAACATTGGATAAAATACTTAAATGATGAAAATACTTAATTATATTTTATACAATTTTATATAAAAATACTTAAAGAGATGGCCACATATCTATGTAATGTTTTTATGATAATAAATGAAATTATGAATTATGAAAAAAGAAACAAGTTGAAATAAAAGAAAAGGCAAACCCACTGAGTTTCTCACCAAATCCTTTGTGGCGGTGATACTCCATTTCAATGATATTTTAATAAATTAATTGACGTTAAAATGTTCAAAAATGACAACATGTAGGTACCCCCATTTATATATAAAAACATATTTTGAATCCCTCAACAGATTTATATGATTCCTATGAAAGAAGGATGGAATATTTCAATCTTAAAACAGTCACCACAAGGTGGCGATTATATTAGGGGTTTCAAATTGTAAAAAGGTATGTGAATCACATTATTAAAATCACTGTATAAAAAATAATGTCAATGACCAGCGACCTTCAAGGTAGGTCCATAAAACGAACCTACGCTACGACTCTACGAGGGCTCGTAGCGTGTGCTACGAAATATGTAGTATAGAGCTTTCTTACAAAGTAATACAGTCTAAAAATAACAGTTAGACAATGTTTTAGACAAGTATATGTTCATCATCATCGCATCCCACATACGTCCCACTGTTGGGCTCGGGCCTCCTCCACCATGGGAAGGAATTTGACCTACTATACCATGCTGGCCAACATGTTGGTATAGGGTTTCATTTCGAATTTTCCTTCTCTCGTCATTAAGTGTATGTTCAATTTGTTAGATAATTGTTTCATTGGCTTATATCTGTTATCAAGGTTGACTAATGGAATGGGATCCTTTCCAAGGGCTATTCCCATGAAGAGGAAATAATAGCATAATCACTACGGTTGACAAGTGAGTTGGCGGACGATCGCTAACTCGCTTGCTTTACAAGGTTACAAGTTGTAAAAGAGCCCACTAAGGAGTTGGCTTTACAAGTTCCCTAGGAATATTGTGCCCGGTTTTGTAATGATCCTTCAACCAGTTTTTACAACCCCACAAGAAATAAAGGGCCACTGCCCTATAAGAATACAATATGTAAACAGTATATTCCTAATCGGTTATCACATACCGGGCAAAAAAATATCACTAACCATTAGGTCATCACATTGTAAGTGAGCTCTAAGAAATTATTTTATTAAAATCAACTCCTAAAGGGGTGTAAAATATATAGCCGAAATCATTAGGCCTAGAAACATGAAATTTTGTGTAAAGTTGCCTTTCTTGGGGAAAGTGCTCACTAAAAAGAGCTTATTTGCAATTTTAGCCTTAAGGGGGTGAAAAGCGTTTAACCGAAATCACTGAGCCTAGGAAGGATCATTTTAGTACACGGTCGGCTTTCTTGGATTACCCCAAGGTTTTCTTAGTGCTCACTTACCAAGCACTACGAATAATTTTTTGGCAAGGATAAGCGAGCTCTAACAAAGAATTTTTGGAAATTCAACCCCTAAGAGGGTGAAAGTGTATAGCCAAAGATACCGGGCCTAAGAATGTGAAATTTTGTATACCGATCGGTTATTTGGAGCACACACTAAGAAACAATTTTCGGCTGCCCCAAAAGGGCAAAACGCATATAGTCGAAGACACCCAGCCAATGATATATCATCATTATCTTGTTCTTATCCTTAATTACTTTGTATCGACGCGATATGTAGGTACTCTTCTGCCATCGTAGATATATTGCAAAGGTTCTAGCAACATTTTATGACCGCCTGCCTGGCGGACGACATTGTTGGCCATGGCATCACCAATTGGTCCAGGTCGATATAAATCTTTGTCTTAGTAGTATTTTGCGACATCCACGAACAATGAAAGCGTGGTAATATTTCTAGCAGCTACCAGACAGTAAGTTTCAATCAAGATATTATTCCAATTTTCTATCTCTACAAATAAATAAATTTGAAGGGTCTGTTTGTCTATCAAAATAATAGGTTTTATTTATGCTCACACAATACGGTCCAAATTTTTTTGGCTGTCTGTCTATTCGTTATAGGTAATCTTCAAAACGGCTGGACGATATTGATTATATTTTACTATGAGGTCTACCAGGCGTACATAAGGAATAACTTGGACTATATTTTATCCCAGGCTATATTTTATCCCGGTGTGGCTGGAGCAACCTTGAGAATTAAGTCGATTTTAAAATTATTTCACTAATGGAAAGCTATTTATAAGTGAGTAACATATTTAAGCTATTTTTATCCCGATATTCCTACGGGACGGGGTACAATGCCGGTGAAATCACGGGAATTTAATGGTTTTAAAAATTAATTCACTAATGAAAAGCTATATTATCAGTGAATAACATATAAAGGCTATTTTCATCCCAATATTTACCCGGGAACAAGAACTAAATCGGGGGATGTCGACCAATTTGTAAAATTCTTTCACCAATGGAAAGCTACCTATGTTATCAGCGAGTAATATAGACATTTTTTATCTCGGAATTGGCATGGGAATGGGATCTACTACGTGAATGAAACTGCGGGTGTTTGATTGATATAATTTTTTTTTTTCACCAATGGAAAAGTACGTTATCAGAGACTAAGGAAAGGTATATTTATAATCGTATTTGCACGGGAATCTGAACTACAAGGCTGGAAGTAATATTCAAATGTGAAAGATTGTGAAGATATTTGGATGTTTGTTACTCAATCACGCGTAAACTGTTCAGCAGATTTGGATGAAAATTGACACATAATTAGAGTATTTCTTAAAATAAGAAATGTAATACTTTTTATGCCGATAATATTCTTTGCGATAATAGTTCAATATGCAAGTAAATTTTTACGCGGGCTAAGCCGCAGGCAAAAGCTAGTGTATATATATAAAGATATAAATTGTAGTACTGCTGAATATAATACTCTGTGGATACATTTGATAATGGGCGTGGATATATTTATAATATATTTTGTATACACCTTGTATAATTTATCTCGTTTTCATTTAAATAATTTACATAAGTTTAACACGTATATCCGTATAATTCATTTTGTATACATTCACTCATAATTTATGGAATTAATTAAGCTAATTAAATATTTACTTTGATTAAGCTAACACATAAATAATATTCGTTCTATAATTACAATTATTGGACTTGTTATGAATTTAAAGATATGACTGAATGATTTTGAATTCGTCCGTCGTTCACACATGCTCCACTGTTAGGCTTCAGCCTCTTCCTCAATAGGAGGGGAATTTACCTTACTATACCCGCAGAATTAGCACGTTGAAATGGCAATAGGTAAGCCACATAGCTCGTCGAACCGACAATCCTTGGGGAAGAAAGGTTCTTGAGTGGCGACCACGAATCGGACGGCGCAGTGTAGGACGACCTCCCACTAGGACTGACGACATCCTCAAAGTCGCAGGGAACCGTTGGATGCAAGTGGCGCAGGACTGTTTCGAGTGGCATTCTCGTGGGAAGGCCTATGGCCAACAGTGGACGTCTGTAGGCTGATGGATGGATGGATACCATGCTGGTCAGACATGTTGAGTTTTATTTCAAGTTTTACTTCTCTTGCATAGATGTTATATGCATATATATCTCTTAGTCGCCTTTGCTCTCTAGTTCGCCCAGGAGCATAAGAGGGGGTGTTGAATTGAATTTTTACTCCGTCACCGAACGCACAATGACAACCTTACTTTATTACTATACAAAAAAAAATATTAATAATGATGTTTTTTTTTTTTTCAAGCAGTGGCAAACGAGCAAACAGTACACCTGATGGTAAGTGTTGCTGCCGCTCATGGATCTTTACAAGGCCGCTGCCTACCGCGAAGGGAATGAAGGGAGTGTGAATGCGTGCATTGAGGCTCGGTGATACCAAAGGCACCACCAACACCCTCCACACGCGATCACCCTCAGAAAGTTGGGCTTCCGGCTCTCTCGCTCACCGAACGAAGCGCAGTAACAAAATGCTACTACTCAAACGTCGATTTTCTGCGAGAGCATGGTACCACCACGGACCACTAGGTGACAGACTCAACCAGGTGTCGTGAAATACGACTAAGGTATATAATATGAGTTTTATTTAAATATTATCCGTGTGGTGATGGACTACGGGATTATTGTGGTTCCCTCCCTCTACTGTGGTAGAGAGTAGTGATGGCTGCTCTAGTAGTTAACTTGTGATCGGGTGCGGTTTGTGGGATCTGATCCAACCATATTTTCTTTCTTTTCTTTAATTTTTTTTTTATTTTGTGCTAAATATTGAAAATTTATACATGTATACAATTTCGAAGGGCATCACACTGAAGCTAATACCATATGTTGTACGAAGTATAAAATTATATATACTTAAAAGATTTAAAAAAAATGACAGCCCGCTGAGTTTCTTGCCGGATCATCTCAGCTTGTGACCACGTTCCGATCCGATAGATTATTGTATTGTGTTCAAACAATGTTTAAACTTGACAATATGTAAGTGCCCTTAAGGGGCCTACGCAGAATAAATGATTTGATTTGATTACATATAACATCTATGCAAGAGAAGAAAAGCTCGAAATAAAACCCAGTCACACATCTGACCAGTGTGGTATAATAGATCAATTACACTCCCATTATAGAGGTAGCTTGAGCCCAACAGTGGGACATAAGCTGTGATGATGTGATGATGATGAATTTATATTCTATGCAGAAGAAAATAATCGTTCTTTTTATTGTCGATGATGGCAAATGAGCAAGCAGTACCTGATGGTAAGTGATACTGCCGCACAACATTTAAGTTGCAAGAGAAAGAAGACTCGAAATAAAATCCTATACCAATTTGTCTGAAGAGCGTGGTATAGTAAGTCTATTTCCCTTCCATTATGAAGGAGGTTTAAGCCCAACAGTGGGATGTATATGAGCTGTAATGATGATAATGACAATAAAACATCTTTTATGATACCCACGGGATAGTAAGGGAACAAATTGTACCATTACAACGGTAAATAAGTCTGAAATGTCCCCAAACCGAATCTAATCCTAGAATATAGTTATACTTTTGTATTATGTAAAGCAATAGCTCTGTGGAAAAATACACAGTTGGGTATAATAAAAACTAGGCCGACGATGAATATACAAAAACTAATTCTGCCAGTGGCTTCACTTGCGTTATCAATATTTCAATAGCTGTTGATGGCAAACGAGCAAACTTGATGGTAAGTGACACTGCTGCTCATGGACCTTTGCTAGGCCGCTATCTATCATGAAGTAAGTCAAGGGTACGTATGTAACTGCGTGCAAAAATGTTCAGTGATACTAAAAGCTAAATCACCAAAACCAATCTCACGCAAATACCCCCGATCACCAAAAACGCAAACACTCTCTAAAAGTTGGTTTTGCCTTGGGTTTTCGGCTCTCTAGCTCACCGAACGAAGTCCAATAACAAATTGCTACTACTCCGACGTCGATTTTCTATGAGTTATTACCCCGGACCGACTGGCGCGCGTCTGTAGACAAACGACTGTCGACAATGGACTCCTACCACCTAAAAAGCATATAAGTCCAACTGTTGGGCTCAAGCTGCCGCCGCAATAAGACAGAAATTGACCTACTATTCCATGCTGGTCAGATATATTAGAATAGGGTTTCATATCGAGTTTCCCATCTCTTGCATCGATATTACCTGCATATATGTATTCCTTAGTCATCTTTTACGATACCCATGGGTGTAAAAGCCCGTCTTCTGCTGGACAATTTTTGTTATCTCAATAGTTGTCATGAAAACCGCGACTACGTAGATTGATTGACACAATTTTTAGGGTTCCGTTCCCAAAGGGTAAAAACGGGACCCTATTACTAAGACTTCGCTGTCTGTCCGTACGTCGGTCTGTCACCAGGCTGTATCTGAAGAACCACTAAAGCTAGATAGCTGATTTTTTTACAAATTATGTATTTCTTTTACAAATTATGTATTTCTGTTAACAACAAATACTAAAAACAAAATAAAATAAATATTTAAGTGGGGCTCCCATTCAACAAACGCGTTTTTTTTTACCTTTTTTGCTCGATATCGATAATGACAACACTTGTTTACCTAGACCAGTGGTGGGCAAACTGTTTTAATGGCGGGCCACAAAGTTTAAGAAATTCTAGAGGAGGGCCAGAATTATAGAAAAAAATGCATTTTATATTAAAGCGACTGATTTCACTCGCCCCCGCCGCCCGCGCCTCACTTTTCACCAGGCTTTGTGCCCCGTATTTCCCAACACATGAACTACTCGGCTAGTTTAGCTTCACCGATAAGTGAATAGAATGGATTCTTTTTCAATAAATAAACTAATACCTATGACAGACTGCTGAGATAATTATGGCACGTTAATTATGAGATCATGAAAGTTTTTCAATTATAAACGTCATATTTTATTTTTCGCGCCAAAATGCTGACTAGAATAGTTAGGATGGATGGACTCTTGGCGGGCCGGATTAAATACTTTCGCGGGCCGGGGTTGGCTCGCGGGTCGTACTTTGCCCATCACTGACCTAGACCATGGTATGGAACCCTTCGTGGACAAGTCCAACTCGCATTTAGCCGATTTTTATTACATTTTTTTTTTTAAATTACGATCGAAATTACTATCATTTATTGGCACAGTTCTGCTTCTATTTGTCGTAGCAGAATTAAATGTAACTACTAAAGTCTCGCATTTCAACCCTCATAATTACCGTTCCCGTGGGAATAAGAGGATAAAATATAGCCTCCTCCACAATGAAAGGGCAATTGACCCACTATACCACGCTGGTCTGACGTAGACATAGTTTTCTTTCTCTTGCAATAGATGTTATATGCATATTATATCCCTTAGTGGCATATATACCTTGGGTGGTGAATTCTATTCTTATTCCGTCACACAGAAACGCCTATGTTACTCCCTGTTAATGTATATTTCCATTAATGAAAGAATTTTTAAAATAAGTTACGCGTTTTAAGTGTAAAAGCATAAATAACCATGTTATGCTGATCATGTAGCTATTCATTAGTGAAAGAATTTTCAAAATAGGTTACGCAGTTCAGACATTAAAGCCTAAACAACCAAATTTATATCACGCTATATTAGTTTACTCTGAAATCTTTCTCGACTAACAAGCTACCTAATATAAATTTTTTTAGTGCCCATGGTTAACGCGTTCAGACAAACTCTACAACTTTATTTGGTATAAATATAGATATAAATTTCATGGCAGTCAGGTACACGTACAACCAACAAGGCTATTACTATCCCACTTTATATTTTACGAACCAAGTAATATATTATGCAAAGGAAAATAGAAGTCTTATATAAAGACTTCTTTCTGGGCTGCCAATATATATAATTTATCGACTATTGGGATGTTAGCGCTCAAGTAAACTGTAAAATATGAATACTGCCTTTGAAATAATGTCATAAATTGTTTTCAATTACGTTTACGCTGGGTTAGAGCCTCCTCCACAATGGGAGGATAATTGACCTACTAAACTACGCTAGTCAGAGGAGTTGCTACAGAATTTATCTCGAGTTTTCCTTCTCTTGCGTTGACGTTGTATGCATTTAACATTCCTTATTAATTTTCTACGACAGCCACGGGTAAGATTTTTTCAGCATTTCAAAAGATGGTGTAAAATGTAGTTTTTTTTTTTGTTTTTTTTTTTTTTTTTGTTGGTAGGCTGCGGTCGGCGCGCCTCCGCACCACTCCGTCTGGGGCGACAGAGGGGCTTAAGCACGCAACTCCCGCAACCCACCCGAAAACCACCTCGCCTTCGTCGTTGGGCCGACCACCGGAGCAGGTTTACTTGTCGTCAGTGGTCGGCCCGACGGAATACCCCCTACGTGGGGTACCCTCCCAAAATGTAAACAGTAACAAAGTACAATAAATTATTTCAATAAAAATAAAATGTTAAAACGAAAATAACATTTTTCTATTTCTTTAGCCCGATGTTCGTTGATTCCATCAAAACAAATATACCGACGTTCAAAAAGAAAAGTTGACAAGGTCAGGGCAGCAGGAATTATTCAAATTGATATTATTTATAGAGTGGCGAAAAACATCCGAGTTTACCCTCTAGGAAGTTGTTTATGAATATTTAATCGATAAAATTGGGGACGAGAAAATTTATTTTATGAAGGCTTTGAAAATTTTCCGTGGTAAATTTTAATGATAATGAGTTTCTGTTTTGAAAAGTAGATTACTATATTTAATAGTAGGGATGTGACTTGGTGGTGAAAAAATCGATTAATAATCGATTTGTAAAAAAAATCAATTATTTTTATAATCGATTATTTTAAAAATTAATCACTATTTTTACTTGACCAATTTTTTTACTGTTGGTGGCAATTTGGAAGTCTCGTATGGTGTTCTTGTATTATAAACAAATACAATAGAAAACTTTAAGTTCAAACAATAATAAAAATAATCAAATACCAATATAATCGATTTATATTAATATAAAAAATCGATTCATTTAAAATCGATTATTATTATTTTAATAATCGATTATGAAAAATCGATTATACGAAAAGAATAATCGATTGATATAAAAATCGATTATATTTCACAACCCTAGTTAATAGTGTGAGAAATGCAGTCTGAAAGAAAGAATAATTATAAATTATTCATTATTCATCATCATCAACATCATATAGTCTTTTGGCGCCCACTGTTGGACGTGAGCCTCCCTCATAGAACTCCATAAAGTACGGTCTTTTGCCACTCGCATACAATGATTCCTAGCAATCTCATTAAAATGTAGGATCCCCTAGTAGGGGGGCATCCTATAATAAGGAGATAGTATCGTAATTTCCGTGTGGTGACGGAGTAAGAATACAATTCACCACCCCCTCTCTTGCCCGTGGCTGTCGTAAAAGACCATTAAGGGATTAAATATGCATATAACATCGATCCAAGAGAAGGAAAACTTGATATGAAACCCTATACCAACCCGTTTGACCAGTGTGGCATAGAAGGTCAATTTTCCTCCATTATGGAGGAGACTCAAGCCCAACAGTGGGACGTAAACAAGCTGGGATGATGATAACGATGATCATAATTGCCACGCGGTTTGGCGACCGTAGTCAGATGTTTTACATTGCCCAGAAGAGATCTGCTGCTTACCCTCCTGGTGAGATCGGTGATCTCCTGGTGGCATTTAGTGGTTAAACTTACTGACTGACTCTAGTACCTGGAGTGGACGAGAATCTTTAAATCTCTCTGTGTACTCTATCCACGCCTTCACAGGGAGGAATTGTTTGACTTGGTACCACCGTCATCTTTTTATCATTGTATCACTGAATACCGTAGCGCGAATTTACGAAGGCAGCGCATACTAAGTTTGACATTCAGCGCATACTAAGACAAACGTATTTGAATGAATATTAGATTCATTCAAATACGTCAAATTCAATTCAATCGTTAATTTTTATTATATATTGATTCTTAACATTCGCTCCTCCACTGTATGTAGGTCATAATATCAATTTATTTAAAAAAGAAAACAAATTTCTTTGTTTTATTCGATCGTTGAAGTTAGACTTTACTAAAGCACCATGAAGATTATAATAAATCATCATCATCATCTTGCTCTTATCCCAATTACTTGGGGTCGACGCAATATGTCATCTGTTTTGACATATTGCAAAAAGTTTCGGCAATGACTTTTATGACCGGCCGCCTGTCTGACGTCAACCCTCCTTGGGAATGTAATCGTTGACCCAAATAGTACTAGATGGAGTTGGTCCGGGTCAATCTAGGGCTCTTAGTCGTCTTTTACGACACCCAAGAGCAAAGCAAGGGTTGGTAGTATTCGAAGCCGCTACCACACAGCACAAAATATAAATAAAATACCTAATAGTAATCCACTCTGATTACGATTCCTATGGGGAAAAAAAGGTGTCGCCTATTGTATCCTGCCACTAAAAAGTCATCACTAAAGCGTTTAATTTATAATTTACGTTATCTATTGGCAGAATTAGAAAAGAATGTGTGTGATATGCGCCATCTATTATCTACTTCTGAGTAACACTAAATTCATTATTTATTCAACTTTAGTAAAGGTGTTGTAGCTTAATTGACATTCTAATACTGCAATATTGTCCTAGATGGCGCTGTATTAAAGCAACACAAATTGCCTGAAATTTTATTATGCCTTAGATAGCATTTAATGTGTTTATCTTTTCTAATTAAATATCCGTGTAATGACGAAGTAAGAATACAATTCACTACTCCCTATCTTGCCCGTGGATGTCTTAAAAGACGTCTAGGGAATATAATATGCATGTAACATATTACAAGAGAAGGAAAACTCTTGAAACAAAATCCTATACCCAACCTGTCTGACCAGCATGGTATAGCAAGGTCAACTTCCCTGCTATTGTGGAGGAGGCTCGAGCCCAGCAGTGGAACGTTTATGAGCCGAAATGATGATGAAAAATGATGCATTTAATACGTTGTTAGTATCCCATATAATTAAACACGCCTAAATTATTACGAGGTATAAATTCCTGTGTAATATACCAATCTGAATTTTAAGTGTTGGCAATATGATTTGGAAGCCTCGACGTCTTGCTATTTTAAGATTTTCCAACCCAGGTCCCCAAAACAACAGTACCGTCTCGAGATGCCCGCAAGTATTCGGGCTTTGCAGTGTAAAGCGTAGAAACTAAGCACTTAGATATAGATATTTATAAATTTGGTTTTCTATTATAAATCTCGTATATTTGTTATATAAATTCATTAAAAAACTGGCATTTTGAAACTTGTGACATGATAATGTCTTCGCTGAAAATATGCAATTATAAACAATTTTACAACACCATCTTGTAAATTCTTTTAGTACTAACTGGTATTTATTTTAACCTACATTTTAGTACCACAAAACTCTACGAGATAGCGTTATATATCAACATTAACTGCCTACCATAAAAATAATTAAAAACCATCTAAGTGCAAGTCGGAGTCGCGCATGAAGGGTTCTGTACCATTATCTAGAAAAAAAATGGCGTTTTTTTGTGTCCCACACAAATCCCAAGCCAATCTTATCTCCATCAAGCCCGCCTTTAATATTTATTTTATTTTAATTTTATTATTTATTATTACCTAAAGTAAATATACAACTGTGTATTTTGTGAATACTTTAAGTGCCTAACTGTTGCCATTATCAATATTGAGCAAAAAAGGGCAAAAGAATCGCGCTTGTTGTACTTAAATATTCATTGTATTTTGTTTTTAGTATTTGTTGTTATAGCGGCAATAGAAAAGCATAATTTGTAAAAATTTCAATTATCTAGCTATCGCGGCTGTATCTCACAGCCTGAAGACAAACAGATGGACAGACAGACAGCGAAGTCTTAGTAATAGGGTCCCGTTTTTACCCTTTGGGTACGGAACCCTGAAAACCTGCTAACCGTGTCTTAATCGTTCTATAACAATATCATACATGAAGCAAAAACTTTGTACCCCTTTTTACGAAAATTACGTAAATAGACAAGTATGAAATTCGGCACACTTGAATGTAATGAAGAGAAGTGCATATAACTGAAATGTCACATAATAATGGATTAGAAATACATTAAATTCATTAAAAAGGCATTACGCAACTACCATGCAATCGCTACACACACACACACAGACACAGCAGCGCTTATACACTTTTGTTTACGGTTAAAATCTCTGGTCGAACTGAATGTCAAAGAATCATACTTATGATGACAATGTCTAATAGACATTTGTACTTATATATTAATTATTAGTGAAATACAGCTTACTCAATGTACAATTATAGATACCTAAATAAAATTAAAATAAAATTGTGTAGGAGAAAATTAATTTAAATTAATTATGGCCGAATTTCGACCACTCTGCAACCACTAGTTAAGCTATTGCATAGCTTTTATCGCGGGCTTTAAGCGCGGCGACCGAATCAAGAAATTTCGTAACGAAAATAAAACCTAACACCCGCCTACCATGTAGCTCGGCTGAGCGTTCGGTGTGACGGTCGTCGACATTCTGCGTTCGTCCGTCTCGGTGCGTACACGTGCCACCATTTTGCGTAGCTTACGTCAAAAAGTGTTTTCGCGCGTTTTCTAACGGTCCCAACGATCTTCAGCGGACGACAGCGGTAATCCAAACCACCTTTATTGTTATACATATAGTACATTTGTTTTCTTATCGGTCACCACGCTCAAAAAGTGTAACTTGAATTAATATCAAAGAAAAAAAATACTGCATAAATAAAAAATAAATAAATAATTATAATTGCATAAGTTGATAAAAAATTCTATGCAAATAGCTTTACAGCGGCAGTCCCCGAATGCCACACGTTTTTTTTTAATAGTTACATAATCTCACGTACCTGTAGCTATATTTTTCTTATTTTCCTGAGCATCGGTCTTCTCCTCTTTGGCTGTTTTAGCCTCAGAACTTGTATTACAACCCATGGTTGATTAACGTTACACTAACACTACACTTACGTCAAGAACTTTAAGTAATCCAATAGAAATGACCACTATACTGCTAGGATTAGTAACAAACTATTCACTATAACATAACTGATAACAAGCTCTGATTGTAGGAACACCTGTAACAAAGAAAAATGTTCATTAGATTTTATAAATACTCTTCAATTAGCATTATTTATTTCCATATCCTATCCGTGTGGTGACGAAACATGAATACGGTGATCGGCCCAACGACAAGGGCGACGGCCTACGGTGGGTTATGGGACCGCGCGCCGCCTCTTCCTCGCCCCTGACGGAGCCGGACAACGAGTGCGCTGACCATCATCATCATCATCGCAGCCCACATACGTCCCACTGTCGGGCTTGGGCCTCCTCCACAATGGGAGGGCATTTGCCCTACCATACCATGCTAGTCAGACGTGTTGGTGTAGGGTTTCATTTCGAGTTTTCTTTCAGATCTTATGTGCATATTATATCCCTTAGTCGTCTTTTACGACATCCACGAGCATGATAAGGAATAGTAAATTATATTCTTACTCTGTCACCACACGAATGTGCTGACCATAGCCCACCCCAAAAATAAAAATTGTATAGAAGAGAAGTATTTGTATAGAATAGAAAAGATATAGTATAGAAAAGATATTATAATGATCATTATTGCACAAGAAAAAAAATTGCTTCAATCAATAGAAAACTGGTATAACCAGTTGAGAGGATGCTAGATGTAAAATCAACGTTATTTGAACAATTCATCATAAAACTTCAAAATAAACGACTCATCAAAATGTAATTAAAGAGCACAAAGGACTGAATAGCAAACGTTCAGCTTGAAACAGAAATACATCTCTTACAAATCTACATTGAACATGAAATTAAATATGATTCGGTTGCTAATTTAGAGTAGCGGAGCGATTAGCGGGAGGGATTTTTGTAAATTATTCACCCGTTCTCAGCCATGTAATCTCCATTTATCAAGGCAAGATCCAGTCCAATTTCTTAGCTAGGTTTTTTTGTCAATCCTGAATAAGATCAGAGTCAACTACTCTTAACAATGGAGCTTTTACTCAGTTCAACATCAAAATAAAACGAAGTTTCTGAAATGTTAGTTCAGCCGAATATCGTCGTTCAGATATGCAAGTAAGTTGTCAGCTGCTATCATAATTGTATAATACCTTAGCCTAGGCCATCAGTGCAAAAGTAATGTGCACACGATTCGTCAAATAATTTATTCCCCGTTAAACGAAGTCTTTTGTCTATTTATACATTGAGCCTTTCGTCATTTACTACTGCATATAGATCTACCTCGTATACGACCATATAAGTTGACATTATACCACCTACAACTGTGAATGTGCCAATTGCTCACTGCGGTTTTAATTGGGTTGACTAACAACCATGATGAGAGACTATGCTACTCTGAAACCTTCAATATATAGTTTATTGGTTCATCAATACATGTGGACCGCGCATTGTCACGTTAATATTACCATTTTTTTTGGGGGTGGGTTGCGGTCGGCGTGCTCCTCGCACCACTCCATCCGGGGCGACAGAGGGGCGTGAGCACGCATACCCACAACCCACCCACGATGCACGTCGCCTTCGTCGTTGGGCCGACCACCGGAGCAAGGTTACTTGTCATCAGTGGTCGGAATACCCCCTATTTGGGGTACCCTCCCATCGACCGACGTCTCGCCCTAGGGGAGGATGTCGGTCTTTCCTCACGCGGTCGGCCTCTCGGCGGGTGACGGACTAATTCCCCGGTCACGTCACCCGCGGCCTCGGCTAGGGCGGCATGAGGCGCAGGTATTCGCGCCTATGCCGCCCCAGTCGCCGGCGGCGGATCGCCTCATCCAGGCTGCGCTCCTCGCGCAGGTGATCCGCCGCCTCCTTCCACGAGATCACTGCCTCGCAAAAGGCTGCGACCGCGTCCCAGTTCCTGACGCTGCCGACCATCGCCCTGGCGATAGTTAGCAGCGTTAGGTCGTAATATTACCATATTGCGAATAATATTGACATAATACGAAGGGTTACTATCCTTTGTTTTTACCTTTTAAAGAAAGTTCAAATATATCCCTCCCCATAGCACGCTATGCGACTTTGACTTAGTTATAAAGCACGTTTTTATAAATCATGACTGGTAACATGCACTAGTCAAAAAACCTATACTTTAAGGTAGGTAGGTTCTTCCTGCATATCTTTAAGTAAAATGCCTTGGATGTAGAAGACTGCGCTACATAACGCGCTTTGGAGAACGAAAAGCTCATAGCATCAATTTGAACGGTTGATCTACTGTAATCACTCCGCTCAACGTTCAGCTCCACGCTCCGCTAACCAATAAGCACATAGTATTAAGTTCTAACACTCGGTTGTAAGGGATGAGCAATGAACAATAGCTCGACAGCGTAGTACTAATGAATCCTATTCATAGCCAGATAGAAGCGAGGGTTGTTCCTATCTATGCTCATATATGTTCATAAAGGTGTGTTTTGTTTGATTGATTATAATAATGCGTAGGTCCCTGCAACATTTATTATTATAATGCTATTAATAAGGCTGAAATAAAAGTATTTTTACGGATTTTATCGCGTTTGTATTTGATTGTTTTCTGCTCTTATATCAATTGCTTGGAGTCAACACAGTATCTGGGGGCACGCAGTGCCCCCGCCAAGTCGAGCAAAAAAAAAAGTCGGGCAAAACGCAACATTGCCGTAACATACTTTTCTCGAAGCCATTCAGGCCATTTTGGACCCCCTATATCTTCGTTGTCAATCAAGCTAGAAACCTGAATTTTTAGTAATATAGCAGGCATTGTATACACATTGTGTATTTCAAATTTCAATCAATTTGAACAAATAGTTTAAGAATTATAACTAGTCAAAATTTCGTAATTTTGTCACTCACTGACTGACTGACCGATCATAAATATTAAAGTGGCACTTCTAGCAGATATAGAAGCTTCAAATTTAGAATACAATTAGTGTTTAGTGTATAAATGAAGGAAAAATTATGAAACATTGTAATTTTCATCCAGTTGCCGAGATACACTAACTGCATAAATAATTTTGTAAACTCGTATAAATATATAGGATTACAAAGTTACATTTGCAGTTAATGAAATGTAACTTTGTAAAAAATAAGAATACATTTGTCGCCATCATTGTTTCTCTATGAGAATCGTAACAACCGGCTTAAGACTGCGCAGATGACGTAGTGGTTAAGATATCAACGTAACATGCTAGTGTCGCGGGTTCGAATCCCATACAAGACAACAGCTTGTACGATCCACAAATTGTTGTTCTGAGTCTGAATGTAATTTGTGTCGGTTAATTATATGTTCTTTCCGTATGGTGACGAATTAAGAATGCAATTTACCACTCTCTATCTTGCCCGTGGATATCGTATAAGACGACTATGGGATATAATATGCACATACCATCTGTGCAAGAGAAGGAAAACTCGAAATGTAACCCTATATCAACATGTCTGACCAGCATGGTATAGTGGGTTAAATTCCCTCCCATTGTGGAGGAGGCCCGAGCCCAACAGTTGGACATATGAGAGCTGCGATGATGATGCGATGTTGAATTATATATTTGTAAAGTCCCCCACAAAATAAAGATTATTATTCCCTTAGTGCAAGGCGTCGTCATTTAAAAAAAAGATTCAACAGGAAGGAGAGTGGGCAGCAGCTCTCGCCGGGGAAATGTGTGATATCTCACTGCGAAACCAACCCGCCTACCAAACTTTCGTTGGATGCAGGTGCCACAGTACGGCACTTTATGGTGTAGCATGAGGGGGGTCTATATTCTACAGTGGACGGCGATAGGCTGAGTGATGATTAGCATAATAGGTGTAAACAGATACCTAGATATAATTATGTTTAAAAATAACTTGTAAAATGGTCAATCAACTTAATGAAAAAGCAAGACTGGGACGTGTCTTATGAAATTGTACCAAAATCTCCCAAAGTATTAAGCAAACTAAATTGCCTGAAATTTATCTGAAAGAAAGAACGCCATCATTAGGCTCGATTGCCATCAAAGCGGGAGGAGACTAGAGGAGATGTGTTTTCAAAAAATCAATCAAATTTCTTTACTACCATATCTCTTCGCTTAGTTTAGGTAGAATTGACTTAAGCAGAAAAGAGAGATGTCTCATTTTTCAGAGAGTGTGCTCTAATAAAATCCTTTGTTGGTATTCCAGAAGTAGAAGGTACCGGAAAGGCGAATAAGTAGGTCTATCTACAAAAAGAAATGAGATACCATCAAAAACAAGACTTGTAAAAAAAGCCAAGCCTCGCAACTGAGTTGTTCTACCATAAAAATTGGTGAGATCTATGTTATACCAAGTCGGTTAACTCATTCAGTCCCTGCTTAAGGGACCTTTCTTCTTAAGTTATTACGTAAATAGCTAACCTAACAATTTCTTATAGTGACTATATCAATATTAAAGATCTTTTATGTTGTAAATAAATAGATTGACTTGGCAATCACACTATGTTTAGTACAATTTAATATAATATGTATTACTTGTGAGGTGTGTTTTCATGCGATTGCCAAGTCATTCTGTTTATTTAAAACAAAAATGATCTTTAATATTGATATAGTCACTATAAGAAGTTGTTAGGTTAGCTATTTACGTAATAACTTAAGAAGAAAGGTCCCTTAAGCAGGGACTGAATGAGTTAACCGACTTGGTATAACATAGATCTCACCAATTTTTATGGTAGAACAACTCAGTTGCGAGGCTTGGCTTTTTTTTACAAGTCTTGTTTTTGATGGTATGTATTTTTCTTCCATCGTGTTTACTGTAAAAGGTGTTGACGTCTTTTGTCAATAGTGTTGACGTCAAGCCTCCTTAGGAATATAATCGTTGACCAGACGCAGTGCCGTAAATAGTCTTTACTGCGCCCTATGCGAGCTTCTCTAAATGCGACCTTGTTTTATTTTTAGGTGTTTTAGGTACCCCAGCTAGAGCAATGCTATGTATAGGCCTATTTTATTTCATTCAGGGTGTTAAAATAAATTACAAGGACCATGGTGCTGGTGAACCAGTTATCTAATATTTTGGTAGAAAATCTATTTTTTATAGAATTAGAGCTAATGTGGGCAGTGGGCTAATAGGCGAAGGGTTTTCATTCATTCATTGTGCCCCTCTCACTAGTACTCAAACTCAAGTTCACTAGTGCAAATGCGTTGCCCATCTTGATGCTTAAAATTAAATTTTTGGGCCAATTTGGTCTTCATATTTCTATAATAAAATAACACTCAGCAAAGTTTCAGTAAACTGTAAATTAATTTAATTTTAAGTTCTTGATATGGTAGATTTTTTAAAACGGAAGGTAGCGGGTCATAATATAAATTGCGTTTAAGAATGAATTAGTGAAAAACGTTTATTCGAAAATATTCGCAAATGGAATTGAGCACTAGGGGCGCAACGGGCATTTATCAGGAACAAACCGAAAAATAATAGTCCTGCCTGGTCTGCCATTACTTCTTGCCATTGCGCCCCCCAGAGTCTACGCCCCGTGCCTAAGCACCGGTGGCACCGCTCTATCTACGGCACTGATCAAACGGCATCAGATAGAGTAAACTCAGTTCGAAATGCTCAAACGACGGATCCTCGTTGATCAATCCCATCTTTCATCCCATTCAATGGCTTTTTATAGAAAAAAAAAAAGAAAATTTAACGAAATTAACGAATTTGAGTTTGTCTACATCCTCACTGGACTGAGTCTACGACGTTGGTGGACTACCCAGTTGCAAAATGCGCTAATCGATTTATTCATTACCAGCAAATTCCCTCGGTTTCACTGGCGTAGTACCTGTTCTTATGGAAATTTGACGACAAAATATAGCCTTTTCCTAAAGATATCCGAGATATGCTAGTAAATAAGCTTAAAAAAGACGATAGGGGTTAAAGGAGTAGACTGTAGAAAAAGTCACGGGAATACGGTGATAAAATATAGCCTATTTCTAAAGATATCCGAGACATGTCAGGGAATAAGTTTAATAAGTTTATCAAGAACAGCCTTTGGTGATACTTATACCCATGGAAATACGACAATAAAATATAGCCTATTTCTAAAGATATCGGAGACATGTGAGGGAATAAATTTATCAAGAACAGGCTTTGTAGCAAAGGCTATTACAAAATTTTGATTTCAGCCGTGTAGTATTCACCTCGGTGGGTATACGGTGGATACGGAATAGGCTATTTTTAAAGATATCCGACGCTATTAAGAATAGACTTTGTAGAAAAGGCTATCACAAATCTAGATGATAATACAGAATGGTTATGAGCAGCTCCTCATTCAGCTATTTATGTTATTCTGTTATAGTTTTATGACGCTCCTAATCTGTCGTCTGAACTCAGTTTTTTTTGTTGATATCATTGTAATTTTACAGCGTAGCGTGTTTTGTCTAACGAATTTATGTTTTGTTTAATCAAATACAAACGCAAAAAAAAACGTAAAAATGTTTTCATTCAAATAATATTTAAGTTTCTTTGGTGAAAACGAGCTTTAGTATTTTAAATTATTTTCCACGTTTTTGGAAAGTTACACTTCTTTTACGCGTTAGGGAAACATGAAAGAATTTTATTACGATGCGCGCGCACAGTGTCAGAAATGACAACTAGATAATACATTATAATAAAAGTTTCAATGTATTAAATATCTTTTTTTATATTATTAGTGTCATTTTTTTCTACAAACGTAGGATAAGCGAAGGATAAAATTTTTAGAAAAAATTATGAAGATTTTTAGCTTGTTACGCCAAAGAAGTAAAACTTCTTACGTGTTTTACACACACACTTTTTTATTACATAACCCGCCCTCGCTTCACTTCGGTTTCTGTCGCCTTATCCCCGTAGTTCCCGTTCCCGTGGGAATACCGGGATAAAATATAGCCTAGTTTACTCCCTGATATTATAGCTTTCCATTGGTGAAAGATTTTTTTTAAATCGGCCAGCCGTTTTGAAGATTACCCGGAATAAACAGACAGACAAAAAAATATAAAGTATTTTTAGGCATATGTACAGTGCAAATAACCGTGTGAGCATGAAAAAAGCCTATTATTTTGACATTACAAACAGACACTCCAATTTTATTTATTGGTATAGATCAACAATATTCATTTTTAAATAATTTAATATAAATTTCTTCTATCAATGAAATGAAATGTAAGACTATTTCATCTCCAATTTCTCTTAACAACTCATTGATGACGTAATAAAATCCATTTATACGAAGACTTCGAAAACAAAAACAGGTCCCCTTGTTATTCTGTGAAAAACAATAAAATGAGTAATACTTGGCCGGCGAAGTCGTCTTAGTAATGAAACTGCTGATTCATTAATGCCGAGAAACCCCTAAGGCTTGAACTCCTAATTCTTCTTTCCCCCTCATTGCAATCAAGTTTCTTTACAGTCTTAGATGAGAAAAAAAGATGTAAATCGTATTTGGATTCTGACGAGCGATTTATTTTAGCTTGTATTTTTGATGTGAAAACTTTTATAGGCAAGTTCGAATGGGGAGTAAATTTATGTAAGTCGTAATGGACATAGTCACATGAAGTGTTAACGCTAACACTATATGTCCTATGTCCATGTCACTATATCTGTGCCGATAAATTTCAAAACCAGATAAATGTAAAAAATTTACAAATTTTAATTTAAAGAGTGAATTTACAAAAATAATATAAACGGTTTGTGCACAGTTTTAAGTTTTCACTTCTGTTAGTAGTCTTCATGACTTTTTTTTTTTTTTTTTTTTTTTTTTTTTTTTTTTTTTTTTTTTTTTTGGATGGGCTATGGTAAGCGCACGCGCGGTCCTGTCCGTCCGGGGCGATGAAAGGACGGCGCGTGGGCCCATAACCCACCCGTACCCACGTCACCTCGTTGTTGGGCCGACCACCGGAGCAGATGTCACTTGTCGTCAGTGGTCGGCCCGACGGAATACCCTTTCGGGTAACCTCACCTCTCGACCTGGGACGTCGGTCGCCGTCGCGCGGTTAGCCTCTCTGCGGGTGATGGACAATTCCCCGGTCCGATCACCCGCGGCCTCGGCTAGGGCGGCATTAGGCGCAGATACTCGCGCCTGCGCCGCCCGAGTCGCCGGCGGCGGAACGCGTCGCCGAATAGAAGCTCTACTCGCACACGATCCGCCGCCTCCTTCCGTGAGATAACGGCCTCACAGAAGGCGGCGACCGCGTCCCAGTTCCTGACGCTGACGAGCATCTCCCTGGCGATGGTCGGCAGCGCCAGGTCGGCACCGATAATTGCGACGAGTTCACGGCGATCCTCCTCCCATGCAGCACACTCCTCGAGCGTGTGCTGCGCCGTGTCCTCGTCGCAACTGCAGTGGTGGCAGGACGGTGTGCTCTCCCTCCTGACAATCTTGTGCAGGTACTTCCCGAAGCAACCGTGCCCCGTCAGCACCTGCACCAGTCGGAAGGAAAGCACCCCGTGCGTCCGCTCCAACCACTCCATCAGCACCGGCCGGAGGGCCTCGACGGTCCTAACACCATACCGAGGACTCTCCAGCCGGACTGCCCAACGGGCAATGACTTCTCGGCGGGCGTCGACCCGCCAGGCGGTGATCTCTGTGATGGAGACCATGTCGCCGCGGGCGCGCTTCTCCGACACCCGCCGATAAATGTCGGCGAGCATCTCCGCCTCCAGGTCCCACGGGGGAGTTCCGGCCAGGAGGCACGCTGCCTCCGTCGCCACCGTGCGGTAACCGCGTACGGCCCTGATCGCCATGACCCTCTGTGGTCGCCACAGGAGGGCCCTAAGACGGACGGTCAGGGACCCCGCCCACACCGGTGCGCCGTACAGGGCCATCGACCGGATCACCCCCACGTACAGCTGTCGGCACGTAGCACTGGGTCCGCCCACATTCGGCATCAGCCGCGAAAGGGCGGACGCCGCGCCGACAAGCCGGGGAACAAGTCGATGGAGATGCTCCCGGAACCAAAAATGCCCGTCGAGCACCAGGCCCAAGTACTTCATGTGGGCCTGGATGCTGATGGTGACCGACTTCACGGTGATCGAAGCGCCGGCGGGAGGCCCGGCGGTACGGAGGCCATGGAACAGAAGGGCCTCCGTCTTTTCCAGGGCTACCTCAACCCCAGCGCTTCGATCCGCCTAACAATCTCCTCGGTGCCGAGAGTTGCCAGGCGTGCCGCCTCCTCTAGCGTCCCACCCCGGGCTGTGACGAGTGTATCGTCGGCGTAGCAAATTACACCCAGCCCGGGTGGGAGGCTTCCTCTCAACGCCCAGTCGTAGCCGATGTTCCACAGGGTCGGACCCAGAACCGACCCCTGTGGGACACCGCACGTCATGGGCGTTCGCACAACGTCCCCTACTCGGTCAACGTAGAGGACGCTGCGGCCCTCCAAGTAGTCTGCCACCAGCCGCCTGAGGTACACGGGCACCCCGTGATACCTCAGCCCCTCCCTGATGCAGCTGAATGGCAGACTGTTGAAGGCGTTGGCGATGTCCAGGGACACCGCCAACAGGACTCCTCCGCCGGTGACGGCCTCCGCTACCACGGCCTTCAGGCGCAGCAGGGCCGCGATCGTCGAACGCCCTCTCCGAAAACCAAACTGGGCGTCCGACAAATCGGGCCCGTCCCCGACGAGGTGCCGCTCGATGCGGGCAGCCAACACCCTCTCCAGCAGCTTGCCCGCATCATCGAGCAGCACGATGGGCCTGTAGGCCGAGGCCGACTCGGGAGACCGTAGTCTTCATGACTACTTTGTATTCTTTTTTAAGCCTCATCCCATATTCGTCCCGCTGCTGGGCTCTGGCCTCCACCATTGTGGGAAGAGCATTCGTAATTGTCATTTGACGATTGTATTTGTAATGTTTAGTGTTTCACAGGCTCGGCACGCACTTTGACACTTCTGTATCGGTCCACTCTCACCACCACGGGGTTCTCATAGCCAATGTGATTCTACAGAGTAATAATCTATATACTCTATGCGATGCGCTCTATACAGTATTGGTGTGAATATCAGAATACTTAAAATATACATTACCCTTAGAATAATAACCTATAGAAGGTAAGTTCACGCACAAAAAGTGAGGCATTTCAATTGGAGCCTAATGGAGCTTACGCCAGAACCGTTCCGTAATGTACAAGTCATTGTACTGCACGAACGTACGCAACTCTTAAAAAATAAATAGGTAATTATGACGGTTTGTGCATTCAAATAGTGTCATAACACATTTGAAAAACTTAAAAAGGTTTTTAACATTACTTTTAAAAGTATTTCGACGATTTATGTTAATAAAAACAAAATTTGATTTCATAATTTGTATAGTGGTTTCCGTGTGTACGTGTGTAATCGTCTGCGCGCCATTAGTAATTTTAGATTCAAATTTTGAAAATTCGAAGTACGGACACTATCCTTCTATACGTTATTATTCTAAGACATTACCTCTATTTTTGTGGTTTGGTAGTCACAAACACTACAGTATTGACACGCGTGAAGCACTTAATCGAAAAATCATACGTCACTCCATCATTTTGGAGCTAATACTGTTACACTACTAGACCGATATTAACCATACATAGCTAAGAACCACCGCCAGGAAACTGGCTTTCAAATGAAAAAAAACCGCATCGAAATCAGTCCATCCTTTTAAGAACTACGATGCCATAGACAGACACACACACACACAGACAGTCAGACATCGACGTCAAACTTATAACACCCCTTTTTTTGAATCAGGGGTTAAAAATTTAAAATTTATCACGTTTGTATTTACAAACATAAAATAGTTTAATTTACAACTATCTGACCCGGCAAACTTCGTACCGCCTAACAGTCGACTCTTAATTTTTTTTAGTTTATTGACGTGACAATGTCTAATAAATCGATGAACGCTGGCTGCATGCACGAAAAAGTGTCCCATCATGCTCATTGGCCTGTTACGCTCATTGTCCCGTTACGCTGATTTAATTTTATTCATAAAAGTATGCAGTCATTTCATCAATGTTTTGTTATGACGTTGTCACGTTAAACAATCGTCCGTAAACCAACTTTACAGACAACCATGTTTTTTAATAGGTACTTGTTCTGCTATTCGGGACGACGGGTCAGCTGATAAGATAAAAAAAAAATAGCGTGAGTACTAAGTACACACGTCAGAAGTGAAACTTCTTTGGTTCCATGTGTTTTTTATCAGTATTGAAAAAAAAATCTCTCTATCTTTCTCACTCGCTTGCTCCCTACTCTCGCCCCATGGCTGTGCTTCGTATGTTCACTTTTTCTCACTCTCTCTCAATCGGTCTCAATCGCTCTCTCCCTCTTCTTCAACAAAAACGCTGCACATCTTCGTGACGCTAAATTGTGTTTCATCCGTAAAAAATTTACCCTCATGCGCGCAAAGAAGTTTCACTTCAAAAAGAAAAAAGAATAAGTCAATAATAGTTAGGTTAATAATAATTAGGTCAAAAAATAAAAATTATAAAACATCTAAAATTTTGTGTTTGACATCAATATACCTATATCCGATACTAACGTTAATTTTACCTTCCCGGAACCTCTCCACTAATAACTGAACTTTATGATATAGTATTAAAGTTCAAATTGACTTTTAAGTATTATTACCAATCGTTTGTTTGTATAGAAAAGTGTTGTTTTTAGACGTTTTTAGGCAATTTTTTAATTTATTCTCTGCGTAAGAACCATCCCTGTACCTCAAGGAATATTCCAAAAAAAAAAGTAGCGAAATCGGGTAGAATTTGTGTTAAAACAAAAGCGCATTATATTTTTAAACTAGCAACCCGCCTTCGCTTCGCTTCGGTTATAGGTTATAGTCGTTTTACCCGCGTAGTTCCCGTTCCCGTGGGAATACCGGGATAAAATATAGCCTAGTTTACGCCCTGATATTAGAGCTTTCCATTGGTGAAAGAATTTTTGAAATCGGTCCAACCGTTTTGAAGATTACCCGGAACAAACAGACAGATAGACAAAAAATTTTTAATTGCTATTTTAGGCATAGGTGTCGTGCAAATAACCGTGTGAGCATGAAAGAAAGCCTATTATTTTGACATTACAAACAGACACTCCAATTATATTTATTGGTATAGACATATGCTTAAGCACATGATAAAATTACCTTTTCATATTTACATATAAATAATGTACACATAAAAACTCTTAGAATACTCAAAGGAAGATACGACCACTTTTCATGTCCATAATAAATAACGCGTCGCTAAAAAAATGTGCTGACTCAGGCCTACTTAAGATGATAAATATTTCAGAGACTTGGGGAGCCATTAAGTTGAGACTAAAATTAAATTTATCCTTGTTGAGTAAACAAAAAGAAAATAACTAATTCTGAGAGTTGGAATGCCAGAAAAATAACCAGTAAGTCCGCCCATGAATACTATGAACGCTATAAAGTGTTCGATACGTCGGGCAATCAAAAATCAAATCCAAACGCAATAAAATCCGTGTCCGTAAACTAACTAACCGTATTTACAATGTGTATGTAATACTGGCGTAAACATCAGATGTAATTATGTAATCAAAAACTGGCTTGTGCTTAAGACTATCAGTACCAGTAGTCGGGCTAATAGCGATGGGTATGGAATATGGTAGGTTATGGGACCGCACGTCGCCCATCCTTCGCCCCGGACAGATTGAACGGGGCGTGTTCAGATCATACCATAAAAATCTATTGCCATTACAATATATTATTTGTTATTTATTACTTTTGTAATATGTACTATGCAATAAAATTTTGTATTGAGTCTTCATGAACATCACAACTCATATACAGCCCATATTGGGAGCGAAATTACTACCACGTCAGGCGGGTTGGTATAAGGTTTTATTTCGAGTTTTCCATCTCTCTTGCATAGTTGTTATATGCACAAGATATCCCTTCGTCGTCTTTTGCGACACCCACAGGCAAAAGAGGGGGTGGTGAATTGTATTCTTACTCCGTCGCCACACAGAAAAGCCTAGAAAATTGATTTACCTTAAGTGATTGACATAAAATAAGGGTAATTATTATCTTTTTAAACTGTTCAGGCAAGAAAGGGGTTGGTGAATTGTATTCTTACTTCGTCACCACACAGAAAAGCCTAAAAAATTGAGTTACCTTAATTAATTGACATAAAATAAGGGTAATTATTATCTTTTTAAACTGTTCAGGCAAGAGAGGTGTTGGTGAATTGTATTCTTACTCCGTCACCACACAGAAAAGCCTAGAAAATTGAGTTACCTTAAGTAATTGACATAAAATAAGGGTAATTATTATCTTTTTAAACTGTTCAGGCAAGAGAGGGGGGTGGTGAATTGTATTCTTACTCCGTCACCACACAGAAAAGCCTAGAAAATTGAGTTACCTTAAGTAATTGAGATAAAATAAGGGCGATGATTATCTTTTTAAACTGTTAAATGAAACCCATATCACATTCTACCATAAAAAAGTCAAAGGCAGAAGTGAAAACTTCATTAAGACAATTACGATTAAAATAGCGCGGTTAAAATAGGCAATACAATTACATTTTGTTCCCAATTATGTATTATCCGTGTGGTGACAGAGTGAGAATACAATTCACCGCTTTTTGTCTTGCCCGTGTATGTCGTAAAAGACTACTAAGGCATATTTTACGCACAGAAAATCTATGCAAGAAAAGGAAAACTCGAAATAAACCATACATCAACCTATCTAACCAACATGGTGTAATAAGATCAATTACCCTTCTATTGTGGAGAAGGCTCAAGCCCAACAGTGGGACATATATGAGCTGAAATGATGATCATAGCATTGCCTACCCCCAAAAAAATATTATCATTATGACTAAATATTTTAGGAAATTGTATTTAAATTAGTGGAATTTAAGTGTATTTAAAGATTCCGACTTCTTTTTTTTTCCAAAAATGCACACAGTCTACAGACAGCTCAAATGGCGTTGGACGGGACATATGCTAAGAGAAATTAAAGAAAAGTGGACTAAGTTCGTAACAGAATGGTATCCAAGCAAAAGAAATAGAGGCAGACAAATCAAGAGATGGGAAGATGACCTAAAAAAAATAGCTGGTCCAATGTAGACCCGTTTAGCTAGAGACAAGAATACGTGGTAATCTTTAGAGGAAGCCTTTACGACAGACAAGTTGTTTCACACCAACATCCAGTTACCGATCATTCAAAAGTAAGTTAGAATTGATTAATTAAGTTTTAGTAAGTAGGCATGTATTAATTGTAAGGAAAGAAACAGCAATAAAGGTTATTTTATTTTATTTAAAGTTTCCGTACGGTGATAGAATAAGAATACAACATCTTCGTTCTTCCCCGTGGGTAAAATTATAATAAGAAAGAACGATTAATATGAAATATTAATATGTTCTTTTAGTGTAATCAGTGTTTTGTACACTTCTGGGCTCTCAATACTGGCATGACTCTTTGTTACGAATTTCAAAACAATTCAAATTTCTGATGTATAAACTATTTTATTGTAGAGTTTAATAAAAATCTGTTCTATAGATTTTTGTCGTTAATATAACAAACATCCATATATCTTAACAAAGTTTCGCGTTTATAATATTAGTAGAATAATAGGATTCTCGTCGTCAGCCATTTGGTTTAGTTAAATGATACTTAATCAAGATTTACAACTGATTAAGATTTATTTGCGGCTCGTGACACAGAGTAGTTAAACAGTATAGTAATTTTGCGGAGTACCATAAATTATGCTTCTACTTTCTTCATCAACATTTAGACTAGGTACCGAAGTTTATTGTTGGAGATATGCCTCCTATATATATATATGTCCTACCAATAATAAGTTTTTCAGAAGAACGTTTTAGTAGTTAAGGTATTCGTTATATTTTTAATACAGCTCTCATACATCCCTCTGTTAGGATCGAGTTTCCTTCACAGTAGGAGGAAAATTGACCTTCTATACTATGGTATAGAAGGTCAATTTTCCTTTGGTCAGACATATTGGTATAAGATTTTAGTTCAAGTTTTCCTTATCTTGTATAGATGTTATATGCATATTATATCCCTTAGTAGTATTTTACGACGCACAGGCAAGAAAGATAATGAATAGTAATTCTTAGTTATATTCTTAGTTGTTCTTAATTCCTATTCTTTATTTTCCTTGTGATGACGGAGTAAGAATACAATTCACCACTCTCTATCTTGCCGTGGATGTCGTAAAAGACTACTAAGTGATATAATATGCACATAACAACTGTGCAAGAGAAAACTCAAAATGAAACCCTATACCAACATGTCTAACCAGCATGGTATAGTAGGTCAAATTCCCTCCCATTGCAGAGGAGGCCCGAGCCCAACAGTGGGACGTACGTGGGCTATGATGAAGACACGAAATTCATGAGACTGAAACTACGATCAAATCTAGTAGATAATAAATTTATCATTAAAACAGCTACAATAACTGTCTGTATACGTATATAGATAAAAAATAACAGGTATTGAATCGCCATATATTCACCAATGAAAAAATTATTTATATAATATCTGCCCAATCTGGTAATACTGAAGGGCCCAGTGATAAATAAATAAAATGGATACGAACGAATCGATGAATAGATACCGCCGGCTTTACTGAATGTAACAAGATTAATTTAAAGGTCAACTTACACTGTAGCGTAATATTTTACGAATTTCGCGTTTGTATTAGATTTTTGATTGCCCGACTTTTCGTACACTATACAGCGTACACGGTCACGGGCGGACAGTCCTCTCGTAAAAATATTTTTATTTACAATACGCGAGTATTACAAATTGTAATAAGTACTCGCGTTAACATATGAAATCACTATGCAGCGTAATATTGTAATTAATTTGTATTATATCGCCATATTTACGATATTGGTGACGGAGTAATAGCTGTAGCTGTGTGGTAGCGGCTTCGAATACTACCAACCCTTGCTTTGCTCGTTGGTGTCGTAAAAGACGACCCTAGATTGACCTGGACCAACTACATCTGGTACCATTTGGGTCATCGATTACATTCCCAAGGAGGGTTGACGTCAGGCAGGCGGCCGGTCATAAAAGTCATTGCTGAAACTTTTTGCAATATGTCAAAACAGATGACATATTGCGTCGACCCCAAGTAATTGGGATAAGAGCAAGATGATGATGATGATGGTGATGGAGTAATAATTCTCTTCTCATATTAATTATTATTTTTCAGAAGATCGTTTAAGTAATCCTTTATGCGTGTGCTGACGGTGTAAGAATACAAATCACAACACCCTATCATACTAATGGATATCGTAAATATATCGTAATACGACTAAGCTTAAAACAGGCAGTGGGACATATATTAGGATTACAAGGAACGTATTATAATACCAATTGCGATCAGTATCCGTTTTAAAGTGTTTCTTTTTATATTTTCATGAAATATAAAATAATACAAAACATATGAGCGCTATTACACGCCGTAGAAGTAAATTTAAAAATAATATCATTATATATATGTAAAACGATTAAAAATAAAATGTGTCAGCAGCCCTACTTTTTCTACGAGTATCGTAAAACACTAACTTTGTCTCTCTATTTGTGAGTGTAGAACACAGTT
Source organism: Lymantria dispar (assembly GCA_032191425.1). Taxonomy (NCBI): domain Eukaryota; kingdom Metazoa; phylum Arthropoda; class Insecta; order Lepidoptera; family Erebidae; genus Lymantria; species Lymantria dispar. The sequence goes on along the minus strand of CM063468.1, from coordinate 7,724,278 downwards.
AATTCTAAAATATCGTATTTTATATCGAGCTTGTCGCTTATATAAAAGACTTACATCAATCGTGTCAAAGAGTTATCTCTATGTTATTATTAATATATAGCCTTATGAATTAAAAAATAATAAAAATAATTACACAACGATGAAGTACCTTATCTTTAAGTAATTATACTATATAAATGAGAAATATTTTACTGTTTTTTTTTTGTGTTATAATATTAAGAAAGAATAGGCCATAGACACCGTCCTAAAAAGAAGAACAATATTAAAATAGCTATTCACTTCAGTGTATGAAAACCTTAAGCTTACTACCTGAGATAAATGTTCTTGAAGGTTTCACCTTTGTAAATAAAATCTGAGTATAATAGGTACTCCATCAAGTACCGCGGTTACCCGCCTATCCGGGTTGGGTATGTTTTTAAACGTTAAACCAGGTTCAAAGGTAAGAGCGCTGTATATTAATTAGTCCTGCGTATATACGGTGAATTTATTTGGTTAAACGGTGTTTATTCTTTATTTATTCAAGAATCTTTATGTTACTGCAAATATAGCGTTATGAAGTAACAACGAAATTTAAAAAAAAAAGTGAGCCGTCGCTCATGAAGCCTGGCAGATATGAAACATTGAAATTATTTTGTATAGTATAGGCATAAAATAACTGATTATAGTCCGGTCAAATTACACATTCGAAGTTACATAAATTTACAACAAGCTGAAAATGCTTTCACTTGTTTAAAACATGATTAATCCTGTAAAGTTTGGTGACGATCGGAGCAATCCTCTTTTTGAACTGTCAAATACAGCTTTTATTTACTATGATGATATTCTATTGTTTTTAAGCAAAATCTAGCCCGGCGAAGCGGGCTGGTTACGCTAGTATATTATAAAGCGTGGCGAGGCTTCGCCACGGCCTGTTTACTCCATGCCAACGATTACGTTACGATGTTTTATAGCAAAATAAAAATTATCATCATCATTGATCACCTCACCAACATCGCAGCCAACATACGTCCCATTGTTGGAATCGAGCCTCTTCCACACTGAGAGGGAAAATTACCTCCTATTTCACGCTGATCAAACGTGTTGGAATAGGATTTTATTTCGAGTTTCCTTCTGTTGCATCGATTTTGTCTGCATATATCCTTTAGTCGTCTTTTACGACACCCACGGGCAAGATAGGGGGAGGTGAATTATATTCTTACTCCGTCACCACATGGATATCAACATCAATAGTCTACTCTTATCATAAATAATTGGGATCTATGCAACATGTGCATTTCCTCTAGAACATATTACAAGTTTTAGAAATAGTTTTATGACCTGCCTTTTTTTTTTGGGGTTGGGTTATGGTCGGCGCATTCCTCGCTCCACTCCGTCCGGGGCGACAGAGGGACTTAAGCACGCACACTCATAACCCACCCGTGACACGTCGCTTTCGTCGTTGGACTGACCACCGGTGCAGAATTCCTTGACTTCAGTGGTCGATCCGACATGTGCATTTCCCCTAGAATATATTACAAGTTTTAGAAATAGTTTTTTGACCTGCCTGCCTGAGGTCAACCCTCTTTGGAATTGTTGTTGACCAGCCGGCATTAAACGGAATTGGTCCAGGTTGATGTAACCTTCTTAATCTTATCGAGGAATATATGACTTGATAGTACTCATATACGCTACTACTTTTTACTTTTCTGTGTGATGACGGAATAAGAATACAAATCACCACTCTCTATCTTGTCCGTGGATGTCGTAAAAGATGACTAAGACAAATAATACACATATAACATACTAGCAACCCGCCCTCGCTTCGCTTCGGTTATAGGTTATAGTCGTTTTACCCGCGTAGTTCCCGTTCCCGTGGGAATACCGGGATAAAATATAGCCTAGTTTATGCCCTGATATTATAGCTTTCCATTGGTGAAAGAATTTTTGAAATCGGTCCAGCCGTTTTGAAGATTACCCGGAACAAACAGACAGACAGACAGACAAAAAAATTTTAATTGCTATTTTAGGCATAGGTGTCGTGCAAATAACCATGTGAGCATGAAAAAAGCCTATTATTTTGACATTACAAACAGACACTCCAATTTTATTTATTGGTATAGATATAGATATGCAAGAGATGGAAAACTCAAAATACAACCCTATACCAACCTGTCTGGCCAGCATGGTATAGGTCAATTTCCCTCCTATTGTGGAGAAGGCTCGAGCCCAATAGTGGGACATATATATGAGCTGAAATGATGATGACAATGAATGATGATATGCGCTACAACGCAGCATGCAATCTATAAACAACATAAACTCTTTTTTTGAAGTGGGTTGAATATTAGTCGAATGTTTCTTTCTACTGATCAATGTACAATATTTATAGCTGGGTATACGTACAGTATTATATCCAATATTCCGCAGTGTCAAAAAACAAAGGTTATAACCAGTGTGTGTTACCAGCGATGCGATGACTTACGGCACTTAAACGTGGTCTCTAAATGTCGTCCTCATAAAAAAGCTCAAAGTCGCTCAGCGTGATATTGAGAGGGCTATGCTCAGTATTTCTCTACGTGATAAAATCCGGAACACGGAAATCCGTAGAGGAACGGGTGTAACCGACATAGCCCGCAGAATTAGCACGTTGAAAGGGCAATGGGTAGGCCACATCGCTCGTCGAACTGACAACCGTTGGGGAAGAAAGGTTCTTGAGTGACGACCACGAATCGGACGGCGCAGCATAGGACGACCCCCCACTAGGTGGACTGACGACATTCTAAAAGTTGCAGGGAACCGTTGGATGCAAGCAGGACCGAGTGGCATTCTTGTGGGGAGGCCTATGTCCAGCAGTGGACGCCTGTAGGCTGATGGATGGACACTCGAAGTGAGAACCTTTTTTTGAAGTCGGTTAAATATTAGTCGAATGCCTCTTTTTAAGAATCGATGTACAATATTTATAGCTGGTTACTATACATACAAATCACACACATACACACACAAAGACAGCTCTATCCTCATAAACCGTTACTAATTGCATTCCCCACATAATTGTAATATCCACACATTAGTTTTGTTAACAAGGGTTAATTACAATTGCCGACTGCTCTCAAATTGTTATCTATAATGAGTATATCTATGCTGTGTCACTACACCCACAGAGAGGCTGGCCGCGTGACGGCGAGCGACGCCCCGGAACAAGGACGTCGAGAGGTGAGGGTACCCCAAAGGGTATTCCGTCGGGCCGAGTACTGAAGACAAGGAACTCGACGCTGGTGGTCGGCCCAACGACGAAGGCGACGTGGGTACGGGTAGGATATGGGCCCGCGCGCCGTCCTTTCGTCGCCCCCGACGGAATAAACCGCGCGCGCGCTTACCACAGCCCACCCATAAAAAAAAATGCTGTGTCAACTACACTCACCGTCACTCACCATATGGAAAGCCGTGTAGTAAGTAAGTGACGGAGTAAGAATACAATTCACCACTCCCTATCTTACCCATGGGTCTTGGTAAAAGACGACTAAGGGATATAATACGCATAGGACATTTTTACAAGAGAAGGAAAACTCGAAACAAAACCCTATGCCAACCTGTCTGACCAGCATGGTATAGCAAGGTCAATTTCTCTCCTGTTATGGAGGAGGCTCGAACCCAGCAGTGGGACGCATTTGAGCTGAACTGATGATGATGTAGTGGCTATGAATACTATCAACTTTATGTTACTCGTGGGTGTAAAGCCGAGTAAGAGCTGATTCTAGAAGAAAGAAAAATCAATTTAAAAATAAGCTGACCCGCCTGTCTATCATGATATAGACGGAGAGACGACAAAATATAATTCTATTATTTATAGTCGTTGCGCCACCGTCGCCCTCGAGTAATTTCAGTAGTTCTGTAAGTTTCAAAATCGGGGCGGAACGTGTCGCCGAAGAGGAGCTCTATGCGCACACGATCCGCCGCCTCCTTCCGCGAGATTATGGCGTCACAGAAGGCGGCGACTGCGTTCCAGTTCCTGACGCTGTTGAGCATCTCCCTGGCGATGGTCGGCAACGTCAGGTCGGCACCAATAATCGCGACAAGTTCAAGGCGCTCCCCCGCCCACGCGGCACACACCTCGAGCGTGTGCTGCGCTGTGTCCTCGTCGCAATTGCAGTGGTGGCAGGACGGTGTGCTCTCCCTCCTGACAATCTTGTGCAGGTACTTCGCGAAGCAACCGTGCCCCGTCAGCACCTGCACCACTCCATCATCACCGGCCGGAAGGCCGTGACGAGCGTGTCGTCGGCGTAACAAATCACGCCCAGCCCGGGTGGGAGCCTTCCTCTCAACGCCCAGTCGTAGCCAATGTTCCACAGGGTCGGACCCAGAACCGACCCCTGTGGGACACCGCACGTGATGGGCGTTCGCACAACGTCCCCTACTCGGTTAACATAGAGGACGCTGCGCCCCTCCAAGTAGTCTGCCACCAGCCGCCTGAGGTACACGGGCACCCCGTGATACCTCAGCCCCTCCCTAATGCAGCTGAATGGCAGACTGTTGAAGCGATGTCCAGGGACACCGCCAACAGGATTCCTCCGCCGGTGTCGGCCTCCGTCACCACGGCCTTCAGGCGCAGCAGGGCCGCGATCGTCGAACGCCCTCTCCGAAACCAAACTGGGCATCCGACAGATCAGGCCCGACCCCGACGAGGTGCCGCTCGATGCGGATAGCCAGAACCCTCTCCAGCAGCTTGCCCGCATCATCGAGCAAGGTATGTTGGTATAGGGTTTTATTTCGAGTTTTCCCTCTCTTTTATAGATGTTATATGAATATTATATCCCTTAGTCATCTTTTACGACATCCATGGGGAAGATAGGGAGTGATGAATTGTATTCTTACCTACGGAAAGCTGTATACTAGATGTATTAGTAAATCTTGCCCTTCTAATTTGATTTCCTGCGTACAGCTAATCGACCCAAACGAATGTAAACACACTACAAAGAATTATCCTGCTTCAAAATTACATAAAAGCACTTTATCTCAATTTCAAGCCTCACTGATATTGACGGCCAATTAAACGGAATGAGGCAACCACTTCCAGAAAACTTATTTACCATAAAATAATGGTTATAATACCCATAATGAAAATAAAGGGTCGATAATAATTTCTTTATTCAATTTGAAAAGCATCTGGCCAATCGATAGGCTAGATTTATTGAAGGGAATGACTTTTAATTAAATAAATTTTCCCCAATAGCGAATTGTAGGGATGTTTTTGTAAAGATATTGAGATCTGCTGTAGACATACAGTAGAACCCGTTTAATACGATTAGGTTTAATACGATTTCTCGCAGTGACACGTTGGTTCTGCGAATTTTGAGAACGCAAATATACACAAGCTGCATAAGCTTTTTGGGAGGCATCTACAAAGCAGTATAACTCAATATTATTAGGGTTGTCACACAGAACACGTCTAGGGATCTGTATTAGAGATAAATCTATAAATTCTTTTAGCAGGCCTGACCAATTATTACTAAAATCAGCAGGGACATGCTCGTCCCAGTCAAGCTTAGAAAGCCACAATTTTTGTAATAAGATTTTGGCTATTATTATGCATGGGCACAATAATCCTAACGGGTCAAAAACTTTGGAGGTGGCTGATATTACTGACCTTTTAGTGATCTCCGGTGAAGATTTTAGGTTCGTGGAGAATTGTAGAATATCATTTTTAGGTGACCAATTGAGACCTAAAACACTAGATTCTTTATTAAAATCCATTGGCTTTGACGTTTCGATGTCATCACTAAATAAATCAGAACAGTTTGTCCGAAATTTACGTAAAGGTAAACATGCAGAGTTTAGTACATCCACAACACTATAAATATATTTTAAGCTTTCTACACTATCGGCACCAGTATTTAAATCATCAGCATAGAAATCGTTTTCAATAACGCGCGCAATAGATTTGTCCTTACATTCATTAGCAAGTTGTAGAAGACACCGCGTACTGAGAAAAGATGCTGACGCAGTACCATAAGTGACTGTGTTTAATTGCATCACTTTAATTTCTTGATGCCTATCATCACGCCATAGAATGAGTTGCAGGTGACGCTGGGAAGGCTCACTTGAAATTGACGGTACATCATAGCTATGTCACCAGTAAGTACAAACTTATGTATACGAAAACGAAGCAATATTGATATCAATTCGCTCTGGACTACTGGTCCTATCATTTCAATATCATTTAGTGATTTACCGGTTAGAGTTTTAGATGAAGCATTGAATACCACTCGAAGTTTAGTGGTTTCACTCTTTTCACGGATCACGGCATGGTGGGGCATATAATACCCATGCAGGCCTATTTATTTTAGTTAGATGCCCTAAACTTTCGTATTCATTAATAAAATTTTTATAATTTTCCTTTAATTTAGGATTTTTATCAAATTTTTTCTCAATGCTTGCCAAACATTTTTTAGCTGTAAAATAGTTGTCACAGAGCGCTGTCTCTGGGACTTCCTTTAAAGGGATTTTGACAGAGAATCTGCCATTTGGTAAGCGAGAAACATTTTCCATGAAATGATTTTCACAGATTTGCTCTTCGATGGAATACTTATTTTCATGTAATGAAATGAAATGAAATTATTTATTGTGAGAGCAGAATTTACATGAGAGTATGAACTACATAGTACGTATATTTTACAGCTCGTCACAAAACGAGTCCTACTCAGCATACTGCAGGTTAAAAACCTGCAACTGATCTTCCGTGGACTCATTATGTTGACGTCACGAAATAGAGCGAATTAAACAAAGAGAATACAAAAAAAAAAAATAAAATATAAAATAAAACAAAACAAAATTTAGGATAAAACATAATTACACCACGCCCAAGGTTATATCTACACACACAAACTTAAAATGCAAATAATAAAATAAAAATAAACTAGATCCATAGATACTTGTCCTTTGTACAATTAAATTATAGACAAACCTACTCTGTGGCAGCTCGAATGACATTTAGAATAGAACAACGTGGCGCAATTTATCTTTACATTAATCGGTTTAACATAATAAATATTGTTTAACATTTTGTTGCCATGTAGTGGTAAGTCATCAATTATCTCCACTGACGACAAGTAAATCCGCTCCGGTGGTCGGCCCAATGACGAAAGCGAGGTGGTTTTCGGGTGGGTTGCGGGAGTTGCGTGCTTAAGCCCCTCTGTCGCCCCGGGCGGAGTGGTGCGGAGGCGCGCCGACCGCGACCCACCCACAAAAAAAAAAAAAAACCCTTGCATTTTTCAGTAAATCATCAATTATCCAAAATTTTTCTAAGGATTCTTTCATTTCTTGTGAAAAGTTGCAGTGAACTTTCGAGATTGACTGACATGTTACTATGGGACCACCTACAAGCCATCCGAGCTTAGACTCTTGAAGAACCGGTTTATTGGAACCGAGTTTTATTATATGCGAGCCAACTAGTGTTGCCCAAATGCAAGACCAAGACGAGACTTGGACCGGTCTTGGTCTTGGTCTTGCAACATCACACCTGGTCTCGTCTTGGTCTTGGTCTTGCGCACCCGGGTCTTGGTCTTGGTCTTGGTCTTGCGCACCCGAGTCTTGGTATTGCAGCAAGAGTCTCGCAAAGTTTTGCAGTTAGAATAACGTAACAGTAATTTATAATGGCAATGAAAAATCCAACTAAATTAATCAAATATCCTATCCTATCTACCCATCTGTTAGCCTATAGTTCACTATTGAATACAATACTTACCACTGGAGAAAATTACTCTTCTATTCCCCTGGTGTTCCATTAGACAGCGTTACTACTCTTATGACCGGACTTTCGACCCTATTTTCTTAAGACGTCACCACACGAGGCAGTTGATACAATAAATTTTATGTCATTTTATAATCAATGCGATATTTTACAATTAATGCGATTGTTTATATTCCCCTTCAAGTTAAGTGGTATGTATCTATTGTATTTCCAGTTTAGTTACTGATACTCTGGATACTTGAAAAAACCTGTTGCTCTATTGCCTATATAAATACTTTGGCCGCTGGATCCATGTAGCTCTTAATATACTATTTATTCAAGAACATATAAAACTAATTTAAATTTTTATGATTTTAATACTTGTAAAATGTATGATATTCGACGTCATCGTCACAGCTCATAAAAGTGCCACTGCTGGGCTTAAGCTTCCTTCCAGTAAGAGGAAAATTGATCTACTATACCACGCTGGTCAGACATGTTGGTACAGGGTTTTCTTTCTAGTTTCACTTCTCTTGCACATATGTTATATACACAGGGTGTATCAGGTTATGGGACAACTGTTCATGTATGTTGTAGTTCAACAGTCATAGATCATAATTAGAATGTATATTACACAAAAACAATATAACGTAAAAGTTATAGTGATTACAAAAATGTGTGTCTAAGAGTTTATGCCTTAAATTTTATGCATTATGTAGGTATGTACAGACAGGATATATGTAAGCATGTAAAATTTCGACAGTATAAATAGGTATTAGATTTGCGCGAACCTTTTAATGGTTACGTAGGTACAAAGGCGACTCATCAACGGTCATCGGCCGATCAGCTGATTTATGTTAAAGCGAAGTTTGTCTTGCTTATGCAAACGTAATCATTGATTTATTCAAATTCTAATGAACATTTAACAAAATACGAATATATTGTAGATTAAGTATCATTCCTTTATACATTTTAATCAATTTACACGAAAAAACGATGACAAAATTGAGAACTTACATGTCTCTCAATTCATTAACGAATCGATATTTTTATTTCAATTTTTTTTCATGGGTTCCTAACACCATTGCCCGATCCGATTTGATACGACATCCACGGGTAAGAGATTGGTGAATTATATTCGTACTGTCTTTTTTTTTTGTGTGTGTGTAGCTGTTGGTCGCAGATGACCTTGACAGCTTAACGCGGTCAATGGGTGAGCGCTGATGGCTCTCAACCCGGTAAGTAAGTTAAGCGAACATCGCCCGAGGGCTCCCCCCTGTGGGGAACGGACCTCGGCTCGGGGCGTCGCTGAGAGCAAAGTGGGCGTGGCCAAGTTTAGGTTAATGACTTTTACGCGGCGCGGTTTTCGACCTCGACGGCGAGGCCGATACCGCGGAGTTTTATCTGTTATCGCTGCGCGAGCTGTGTAGGTCCTTTCTTGGGCGATCATAATAGCATCATCTTCTTCTTCAAGAAGATGACGAGGACGTCGGACCGCGGATATTTTTGAGGGGACGTAGTTTACCGCCCCAACCACTAGTGGATTGGGGTGAGTCGTGGCAGAGGCAAAATAGCGCTGGGAGCAACGCTTCATGTACTGCCTGATGGTGATCGTACTCTGTCCCTACATGAACATTTATATAGATTAATTGTAGGCATATTTTTATGTCCAACAGTGAACGTCGTTGAGCTAATGAATAAACGGATATATAAATATGTATAATGGGCAAGAGCACTCTCGTGATTACGGTATTTTTGTCCTTAAGCCTTTCCGAAGAGTAATTCTGAAAAGCCAACACCAACATTGGGAATCGATTGGCCAATAGATGGATATCTCAAGACTGATTTGACTTGCCGTGTAGTGACGGAGTAAGAATATAATTCATCACCCCCTATTTTACCCGTGACTGCGAACCCACGACTAAGGGCTATAATATATAACATCGGTGCAAGAGAAGGAAAACTTGACATGTATGACCTGTAACAACACGGCCGATCACCGTGGCGATTCCCCTCCGACCACGGCCGATTCTCCTCCTGTTATGTAGAAGACACGAGCTCAACCTTATATAAGCTGAAATGGTGATTTGAATTAAATGCAAGACCGCGAGACTCTTGCAGGCCCAGTCTTGGTCTTGCTCAAGTCTTGCAGGGCCAGTCTTGGTCTTGGTCTTGCAAAAATTAAGCGGTCTTGGTCTTGGTCTCGGTCTCGCATTTCTCGCAAGACCAAGACTTTTTTGGGCAACACTAGAGCCAACAATATCCCAATATACGTTTGCTCAGAAGTATTTTGGGTCAGCAAGTTCAATATTTATCGGTAAATTCAGATGATCTGTATTGATCACCGAGTTCGGTAAAATACCTGTGATGCATGGCACTACCAAACATTCGACATTTATTTCAAATGGCATAACTCTTGACATTATTTTAATGTTACACTTATCAGAAATAGTACAACCTAAATTATTAATTCCACACACTTCTACTGAACTAGAGTGGTCATCATCAGACAACCATAGCCTTTTTCTCATATTTTCAGTAATAAAGGAGGACTGCGACGCCATATCCATCAACACGCGTGCTGGGTAAGTTTGATTGTTTACAATTATTTTTACGACAGCCGTACACAAAAACGCTGCACATCTTCGTGACGTTAAAATAAAAAATGTATCCTCATGCGCGCAAAGAAGTTTCACTTCAAAAATTAATTGATTCAAAATTCCAATCTAATATACAAAGGCATCACTCCCGTGGCAAAGAACTGAAAACGTTCCAATCTCTAAAAGTATCTCCAATTACATTCAACCTAAAATGGAGTTAAAATTACGAGCTCTAGACATATTAAATGTATTTTTTATCGGCAAGCGGTTCCATCAAGAACCTATCAAATTGGTGGAATGCTTTTTAGATATAGCGAAGTTAGTAGACATAAATTTTAACTAAGCATAGGTATTTTAAAAGCTTATAGGTATTTTAAAGGCTTACAGGAGTTACAATGGTGGGATTAGACCAAAAAAAAAATACAAATACTGCCTTATTACTGTGGTGGTCTCTCGAACCCAGTAATGGACATATATGAATTAAAACGATGATGATTTATCTAAAACCATGAATGAGTAACATAATTTGGGTACATCCCCGTAACAGACCTTTTTTTTTTTTTTTTTTTTTTTTCACGCTGTGGAAATGCATTTACGCACTATCCCCCGCCGGTTACAGACAGGAGAGTGTGTGTGGGACTCGCCGGCCACAGAAGTGACCGAAATACTCACTAAAACCACAGCGGCCCCTTCCGCGCTTTTACGAGGTGCCGGAGAGATCGTCTGACAACATTCTATCCCCGACATCTCAACGCTTGGCCGTCTGGCCACGTCCTGTCATCATTCAGAGCGGTGGGTGGAGGAGCGCATAGCGGCGTCTCCTCCTCCCTGGTCGTCGCCGGCGGAGCGAGTCAGCGGACGCAAGCGCCTCGCGTGCCCGCTCCGCGGCCTCCTTCCTTGTCATGACAGCTTCACAGAAGGAGGCCATCGACGACCAACAGCTGTCGCTGCCAAGCATCTTGGAGATGATGGTCGGCAGCGACAGGTCTGTTATTCCCAGTTCCGTTGACAGGACGTGGCGCTGAGACCCCCAGGCGGGGCATACTTCCAGTGTGTGGCGCGCATCGTCGATTAGCGCGCCACACTCATGACATCCTGGGGCCTCTTCTCTTCCAATTCTGTGCAGGTACTTACCGAAGAGAAATAACAGACCTACAACTAGGTCGAACTAAACAGAAGTCTGTTACTATGACATATCGAACAAACACTCTAACAGGTAAATACGTCCTTGGCTCTTATACAGCGGATATCAATGATTTCAGACAATTTCGTGTCTGTAGGGCAATATTTTAGCATATATGTTTTTATTTTCCAATAACTTATGATGCTTCATTAAATATTTTGAATTTTCGTGTGATATTGGAGTAAGAATACAATTCACCACCCCCCTACCTTGCCTGTTGATGTAGTAAAAGATGTCTAAAGGATATAATATGCATAACATCTATGCAAGAAAAGAAAAACTCGAAATAAAAACCGATAGCAACATATCTGACCAAGCCTAACAGTGGGATGTAAATGAGCTGTGATCATGATTATATATGTATACGAAAATTCATAGAAAAATGGGTGTTAGCACGGAGAATTAGCACGGTGAAGTAGCAATGGGCAGGCCATATTGCTCGACAAACGGACAACCGCTGACGAAGAAAAGTTGCGGCGGCACACGTCGTAGTAAAATATGAGGAAAGCCTGCATCCAGCAGTGAACGGCAAATAATTTAATAATGATGGGGATGATGATGATGGGAAATAAAACTACATAACTCATTTTAGGATAGATAAGTTCTTATTAAGAGCACTTTATTCCGTATGATGATGTTAAATCCTTGCCATCATCATCATCGCAGCCCATACACGTCCCACTGTTGGGCTCGGGCCTCCTCCACAATGGCAGGCAATTTGACCTACTATACCATGCCGGTCAGATATGTTGATATAGGTTTTCATTTCGAGTTTACCTTCTCTTGCACAGATGTTATGTGTATATTATATGCCATAGTCGTCTTTTACCACATCCACGGGCAAGACAGGGAGTTCTGAATTGTATTCTTAATCCGTCACCACACGTAAAGTGTAAAAAAAGTGTGAAAAATCCTTGTATAACTTAATTATTATTTACGACAACCGCAAGAAAGGAACGGTTGGTGAATTATATTACAATACAACCACGCTTAAAATTTATGTACCTATGTTATATTACTGGCCGCACATTTTTATATGGCAATAACATCTGTTATGTTTTAGGTAGGGTTTCTTTTATGTTTTTGTAAAATACTATAAACCTCATTGCATAACATAAGCACAAAAGAGTGGTAAGACCACATTGTCGACAGTTATCTGTCTACAGCCGTGGGCCGGTCCGTTCGGTGTAGTACCAGACTCTCGCAGAAAATTAACGTCTGAGTAGTAGCAATTTGTTACTGTGCTTTGTTCGGTGAGCGAGAGAGCCCAGCTTTCTGAGGGTGTTTGTGTGTGGAGGGTTTTGGTGGTGCCCTTGGTATCACCGAGCCTCAATGCACACATTCACACTCCCTTCACTTTCTTTGCGGTAGGCAGCGACCCTGTAAAGGTCCTTGAGCGGCAGCAACACTTACCATCAGGTGTACTGTTTGCTCGTTTGCCACCGTGTGCAATAAAAAAAAATAATAATAACAATAACAATTGATGTTGCTACAATTGGGCAGTCTTATCGTATACTGCAATTTTTTCAGACTACCTTGAGATGGATATTTAAATTATTGTAACGGCACATGAAGTGTACTATACAAATGGGACAGCGAAAAATACATAGTTATTATATACATCTTAATATATATAAATCTCCTGTCACGATGTTTGTCCGCGATGGACTCCTAAACTACTTAACCGATTTTAATCAAATTTACACACCGTGTGCAGTTTGCTCCAACTTGAAACATAGGATAGCTTAGATCTTTAATTATAGTCGCAATTTTATTACAAATTATTTGTCTATAATTAATTGACAGTCACAATTATCTGTTAACTCCAAAAGATTCTAACAGATGGCGATATCTGTTGACTGGATTTAAGTAATTTAAGTAATTTGTGTGTGCTCAATGAGATTCGAGAATGGTTTAGATTCACAATTGGACCCGGTAGGTGGCGCTTTATTTGAACAGAACAACGTCTGTTGGGTCAGCTAGTTATATATAAATGACTCGACGAGTATAAGGTAAGGAGACCTAATACCAAAAGTTATAAGGTTAAAGACACAAATCATCATCATCATCATCATCTTGCCCTTATCCCAATTACTTGGGGTCGACGCAATATGTCATCTGTTTTGACATATTGCAAAAAGTTTCAGCAATGACTTTTATGACCGGCCGCCTGCCTGACGTCAACCCTCCTTGGGAATGAAATCGTTGACCCAAATGGTACCAGGTGGAGTTGGTCCGGATCAATCTAGGGCTCTTAGTCGTCTTTTACGACACCCACGAGCAAAGCAAGGGTTGGTAGTATTCGAAGCCGCTACCACACAGCACTTAAAGACACAAATAATTATACTAAACGAGTTTCTTAAAAGTAGGCAATGTTTCGGTATGTCATACTGTCACAAGAAAAGCATTCCATAAACGTTCAACCTATGTATATAGTAAAAGAAAAACGAGTAGAGTGCAATGGTAAATGTAACAATAAATATTCTAATGATCGCATATATCAGGTATGAGTATTCAAATTCAAATTATTTTATTATGCATAAACCCCGAGAGGTCACTTACATATTGTCACGTTTACAATTTCCAAAAAAAATATACTACCACCGGATCCGCTACTGAGAAGATCCGGCAAGAAACTCAGCGGGCTTGTCATTATTTTTAATTTTTTTTTTCTTCTTACTAGTTATACAATTGTGTACATGTTTTGTAAGAACTAGCTCCAGTGTGATGCCCTTCGAACCGCAAGACACTTAATATAATTTAAACGATTATGGCTGGACCAGATCCCACAAGCGGCACCCGATCACGAGTTAACTACTAGAGCAGCCATCACTCCCCTCAACCACTATGGAGGGAAGGGAGAGACCCGCTCCACGCAGCTACCGGAAGTAGATCCTTATGTGAGCATGACCAACACCACAATATGTTACAAACGCTGAAAATACAAAAATCGTTAGGCAAAACACGCTACACTTTACAATAAAAGTTAAAAGTACATTTACAAACAGTATATGTATTTAAAATAACAAGGAAATTGCTGAATGAGGAGCTGCTCACAACCAATCTGTATTATCATCTACATAATCCGAGATTTTATAATAAGCTTTTTTACAAAGTCTATTCTTGATGGCTTTTTTAAACTTTTTCATAGGCAGGTCTCGGATATCTTTAGGTAAACTATTGTAAAATCGTATACATTGCCCCATGAATGATTTGTTAACTTTTTGGAGACGAGTAGTGTGTACAACTAATCTGTCCTTATTACGAGTATTCATTTCATGAATGTCACAATATCTCTTAAAGTTAGCGATATTTTTTTTGACATATAATATATTTTCGTACATATATTGTGATACAGCAGTTAGAATATTTATCTCTTTGAATTTCTCCCGAAGTGAGATTCTTGGGCCTAGATTATAAATTGCACGGACAGCCCTTTTTTGGAGAACAAAGATTCTATTAAAGTACGCGGAGCATCCCCACAGTAATATGCCGTAAGACATAAGACTATGGAAATAAGCGAAATAAACCATTCTAGCTGTTTCAGTATCTGTTAACATTCTTATTTTTTTTACTGCATAAGCCGCTGAGCTAAGCCTACTCGACAACTTTTCAATATGAGGTCCCCACTGAAGTTTAGCATCTATGGTGATACCTAAAAAAAACTGTTGACTCCACAAGGTCTAGAGCCACACCATTCATTTGGACATTGGTTTCCACTTGCCTCACATTATTATGAAGAGAATATGGTGATATAAAAATACGTGGGTGCAGGGTTAAAGAGAATATTGTAAAGAAGACAAAGAACGTGAATATTCCGTCGAAGACGAATTGGGAGCCACTTGCGATTGTGAAATTCAGAAACATGATCGTATTTGCGTAACCAAAAACAAATCTAATACAGAAATTTTGGAGGCGTTCGAGTTAGTCCAGTTGTTCTTCGATTAAATCAAAATAGCTGGCGTCAGCGTAGTCGAGAATAGGAAGAGGTATGGATTTTACGTTGTCTTTTTAGTGATACTGCAGAGGCGAACATTTTGGGATTATCCGCCAAAGTGATTTATAGAAGAAAACTCCCAAGTTCTTAACATATTTAGAAAGAAGAATATTTAGGCCATACAACTTTTTTTTTGGGGTGGGCTTATGCACTGCACGCCATCCGCTCCGTCCGGGGCGACGGCGACGTAACCCCCGGTATCGCCTCTCTTTCGCCATTGGACTGACCACCGGTACATAATTCCTTGTCCTCCGTAGCCAGTTCGAGGCCATACTACTTGAGGAAGCACCGACCAATTGATTTCAGCAGATAGCTGGGAGCTACCAATTTATAATCGCTTAAGTCTGCAGGATTATCTTTTAGCTCTTTTTAAATACGTTTATAACAGCCAATGCTGTTTTTAATTATTTCACACAAGCTGAAAATACGGTAAACATCACCGTCTATATACTTCTATGTATATTCTTAAGTAAGCAATTCGTGTTATGCGAGACATTATACCGCTGAAATTTTGAAATTTGCATTAAAGTAAAACCGGGTATAACGGCGTTAAGCGGGATATGACTGTATAATGGAAATTATGATGGTAGTAGACTTCTGCTTACTCTTTTGGCTATAATAGTATCAAATTATATAGAAAAGAACACTAAGCAATTACGAGGACTGCCGACAGAAGTGAAACCTTAAAACAAACCATTGTTATTTTTGGATATTCATGAATTGTTTGTTCTTAAATTAAAATTTGGCAATTAAAAGTTTTTATCTTTATCTTGGTTTGACATACGCTTATTCTTCCTTTATATTGGCAATAGGCTCAATAATATGAGATATTGGTGCCAGTGTCACGTTATGATATTCTTCTTAATATAACTTTAGTGTCTTCATATTAGTCTTAGTCGCTGCCATTGATGGTAGTTTTTAAGTTAAGTTAAATATAATCTCTATGCAAGAGAAAGAAAACTTGAAATGAACTACTATACTAAACCGCCTGCCCAGCGTGGTATAGTAGGTGAATTGCCGTTCTGTTGTGGAAGAGGCTCGAGCCCAGCAGTGGGACGTATATCAGCAAAGATGAATGAATAACCATAAGCAAGTAAGGCAATAAGTATATGAGGGGAAGTTTGAAAATTGTGCCTGTGGTAGAAAAGATTATAAATGAGCGATTGTCTCGATATGTGATGAGGAGGTATGAAAGGCACCAGAAAAGAAGGATTATCAACAGAAATAAGTGCGAGAGAATCGTGATAGACCCAGAAAATTAAGGTTTGGACCAGGGGCGTAGCTACCGCCGTATCTGCCGTATCAATTATACGGGACCCCGGGCTAGGGGGCCCCCGACATGCGCAAGCAAAAATTAATAAAAACTTCCCAAATTTTTTTTATTTCAGAAATGACAAATGTAAATAAAAGTATGTAATTGATGATTAATAAATCAATTTGCCGAAAAAAGGCAAGGAGAGTGTATATTTAATTTGAATTGTTTGTAAAAATTTTAATAATATTGACAGATAGATAATTATAATATGATAAATAAATACCTATGTATTTCTATCAATTTTATGCAAACATTTTTTTTTCTTTTGTGAGGAATCTCTACCCTTTGTAAGGGCCCCCAAATAATTTTTAATACGGGGCTCCACCAAGGTACGCTACGCCACTGGTTTGGACTGTATAAATGAAGGTATGTATTGAGAATTGAAAGGAGTCTATGGAAGAATATGTAATAAAATATGTAATAAATGAATAAATAAATGAATATGTATGAATGTGAATAAATGAATAGAAGAATATATTGTGCTGACCCCACATAGCGTTAGATGAGCTCAGGCTAATTATGATGATGATGCTTTGAATCTGCAATATACTGATATATTTTTGACTAGCAGCGCCCTGCGTTTTCACCCGCAGTTCCTGTTCCTGTTGGAAAGTCGGGTTAAATTATAGCCTATGTGTTCTTGTGATATGTAAGCTATATTACGGTGAAGTTTCATCAAAATACCTTCAGTAGTTTTTGCGTGAAAGAGCAACAAACATCTTCACATCCTTACATATTCACATACAAACTTTCGCGTTTATAATAATAGTAAGGATACCATACACTGGCATACACGGATATCTTTTTAAATGATTTTAAATCTTGAATTTAAGAGAATTTTAGACCAAAGGTTTATTTTTTGGTCATTAACCTACACGATAAACTCTAAAATGAGGCGTGAATCTTGAAATATTATGAAGAACAAGAATTTTTTTTTTTTTTTCCATGGCAACTGGTCTCCCTTAGAAGGTTGGAGACATTACTGCCAGTGTCAAGTTACGTTATTCATGGGCAAACTTTTGTTATTAATTTTAATTTTTGCAACGAAGAAACTAAACGAGTAATTGTTGCTGATACCTGACAGGACAAATTGTAATATTTTAAGTACCAGTTGTTAGTAAAAATAGCGAGGGAGATTAGAACACAGTTAGAATACGAGATGGACGGTAAAGGAAGCAAGGTATAAAAACATTTATGGTTACGCCATTATAGTTTAATGTTTAAAAAATTAAATTTTAATATCATGTACGCTTATAAATTTGATAAGAGCTTTTGTTGAGTATTTATTCTTGAGGGATAGAACAGAAAAGTGATTAGCTGGTAGTGGAGCTTTAAATTTACGTAAGAGATTGTAGAGAGAGGGTACCGAGAATCGAGGGCAAGTGAAGAGAATGTGGGTTATATTACCCTCATCCAATCCACATTCACATAGTGAGGAGTCCCTAATTCGTAATTTATGGAGATGTGCTGGGCTGGAACAATGTCCAATTCTGAGCCTACTGATGGTAGAAGACATTTGTTTTGGGAGTCTCATCTTTGAAAACCATGGTCTAAATGTAATATTTGGTTGGATATTGTGTAGATGAGAACCTTTGGAACGGCTAGAAGTATTCCATAAACTATTCCATGATTTTTCCAGATCCTGGCGAGCTGTAGCAACTAAATCATAGGAATATACGGAGAAATCACTTGTGTTACCATGAACAATGGCCCGCTTAGCAAGTTGATCTGCTTTTTCGTTGCCAACAATACCCACATGGCCAGGTATCCAAACTATTGTGACTCTCAATAAATCCTCCGAGCAAGCTTTGATAAAATGTTTTATATCCAGACTTATTGGGCATAAGAAGTTTTTAGAGAAGGGATTAGCTGTCAAAGATTGAACACAACTCCTGGAGTCAGAGAAGATTACTGAGTTTTCAATATTATGTGCTTTAATAAATTTGACACACTCTAAGAGAGCCAAACATTCACCTGAAAAAACAGAGCTATAGTGAGGACATTTTACTTGAAGGTGCAAGTCTGTGTTTAAATGCCAAAAGGCAGCCCCTACAGATCCTAAAGTGTCCAACTTAGACGCATCAGTGAAGAAGATATCAGCATCCGGCCAGAATTTAGATATAAGTGATTGTAATTCGCTATTTGCATTAGAGCAGTCTTTGTCTATTCCTAAATTTAATATTATATTAGGAACAAATAATTTAGAAGAATAATCATGTAGGAATAGTGGATGTACAGGGAATTTTTTAAATGAGCAGGTTATATTATTAAATTTCCTATAGCTTTTGACTAAGCAGGGGATGTTCTTATGAGCCCAAAACTGTTTGGTTCTAACATATTCACTTAAGAGCTTTAATTTAGGTAGGAGGGAATGTCCTGAAATTTGTGAAATTTTGAAGAGAAACCTATCTGCCAAATATTGTCGTCTTAAATTTAAAGGAGGGTCTGCAGCCTCAACCTGCAGTGAATTTGTAGGGGAAGATTTCATAGCTCCAAGTATAATTCTCAATGACTTTAGCTGTACTCCATCTAATTTTTTTAAAGCAGCTTTATTAGCTAGTGCCAAAAGGTAGGTACCAAAATCCAGGTGACTTCTCACCATAGCATTATAAATTATCCGAAGAGAGGATGGATGAGCACCCCACCAAACACCACTAAGGCACCTAATAATGTTAATATTTTGCTCACATTTAGATAAAAGTTTGTCAATATGCGCAATGCCATTTAATTTTCTATCAAAAACCTTACCCAGAAATGTAGTTTCTCTCAAAACTGGTACATTAACACCATCTAGGGTTATATTTAATACTGGGATATCCCTTTTCCTAGTAAATACTACTATTGAGCTTTTTGTTACAGATAAGCTTAATGAATGTTGTTGGAGCCAAGATGATATTATTTCTAATCCTAACTTTAACTTATCAGCAGAGTAGTTTATAGATGGATCTCCTATATAAATCAATACATCATCTGCATATTGCAAGACTCTACAGACAGTTGTAATAGATAATTCCATGTCAGCTGTATATACTGCATATAGTAAAGGACTTATAACAGGACCTTGTGGCAAGCCTTTCCACACCGTGTGCTGTTGCAAATTGGACGTTCCTGGATATCTCAGGCAGATTTGTCTACCTGAAAACAAGTTAAAGACAAAATGGGCCATCTTATTAGGGATTCTTAGCGATTGCATCTTCTGCCTAAGAAGTAATAGATCGACATTGTCATATGCTGCTGAGATATCCAGGAAACCAGCGACAATAGATTCGTTTCTAGAGAAAGCCAATTCTAAATCAGCTTGAAATATAGCATGACTATCGGCTATACTTCTGCCTTTACGGAAACCATACTGTGTCTTACCCAGCAACTGATTATGTTCCAGAAACCATTCTATTCTGTTTTTAATTAAATGTTCTATAATTTTAGGTATAGTAGAAGAGAGAGCAATAGGTCTGTACGAATTTGGATCTAATGGGTCTTTACCTGGTTTTAATATAGGTATAATAATCTGTTGCTTCCAAGAATTGGGTATATTACCAGAGTCTATTGCAGTATTTATTATTTCAAGGAAGTATTTAATGGTATTTTCATTGGACTTGCGTATAAATGAATAAGGAATACCGTCGGGACCCGGAGATGAATCCTTAACATAATCTAGGATGTATTTTAATTCTTGAAGAGTGAATGGGGTATCTAGGGCGGAAGAGGAGGGAAGTGGATCAATATGTGTGCTGCAGTACGGCGTTGGGAGTTGTGATTGAGCAGGAACATATGGTGGAGCCAGTTTGGACATAAAACTCTCCACCCATTCTGTTGAGCGTGATGTTGCTCCACCATGTGAACGAGAGGACCTAAAGCTCTTTATTTTCTTCCATACTGAAGCCGAGGGTGTTTCTGGGGATAATGATGAGCAAAATTTCCTCCACCCCTGCCGCTTTTTTTTTAAGCAATAATCTTTTGGTGGCGGCCCCAATATTTTTGTATTCTAGGTAGTTGTATAAGTTGATTTCGAAATTGCAATTTTGTTCAGCCACTTTTCTTTTTTTAATAGCATCAGTGCACTCTTTATCCCACCAAGGAGGAGAAGATATTCTGCCCATACAGCTATTTTTCCTTGGAAAAGACTCATCAGCTGCCATAATTATGTTATTAGAGAAACGAGAAGCACACTCAGTTAGGTTTACAGGATTAGGTACAGGAAGGAGAGCAATTTTCTCATCTAAGTTTCTTGAATAGGCATCCCAATTATCCATATTTAATCTATAAGGCAACAGAGGAGGAAGAGTAGGGACAGCTATTGGTAGTGTGGGAAATGTAATAAGGATAGGAAAGTGGTCTGATCCATGGGTAGAATTTAATCTCAACCAATTCAGTAAGCTAGCCAGAGAAGAAGAAGAAAAGGAAATATCTACATAGCTAGGGTTAACCATGGGCGAAGATCGACGAGTTGGAGACCCATCATTAATCACACATAGCCTAAATTCATCCATTAGATCACACATTTTGTTACCAAAGGAGTCATTACTAGGGGCACCCCAGAGTTGATGATGACAGTTAAAATCTCCCAACAAAATGATTGGTTGGGGGACAGAGAGCAAGAAATTACGTAGGTAAGAAAAGGCTGTATTATCCTTTCTAGATATATAGACAGAAATGAAAGAGATGTCTTTAAAACGTATTGCCACAATATTAATAAAGTTATTGCAGTAAGTAGTTGGAAGATGGTGAAAATTCAAATTGTTTTTAATGAGAAGGGCTGCACCCCCCCAGCCATCACTTCTGTCATCTCGGAGAACAGCATACCCAGGCACGCAGAATGGGGTACCTGGCCTCAACCATGTCTCAGCAATAACAGAAATAAAAGGCGAGTATTTATTAAGTAGGTACATAAAATCAGATCTGTTTTTAATAACGCTTCGGCTATTCCACTGAAGAATGCAATCCATCATTAAGTAGTTGGAAAATTGTTACAGAGATAGTATGGATTATGTGACTTGCTACGTTGGACGGTAATTTGGATTTATAAACTACTTGTACTAGAGAAGAGAGCAACTCTTGTATGGATTTAATTTGTGGCAGTGATTCTTCATTATGTATATCCTTATCACCCTGGTTGTTAAGAGCGCATCCATTTGGGGGCTCAGGCATTTCAAAAGATTTTATAATATTCTTGTGGGCCTGCTGATCATAACCTGGATTAAGAGTGGGGCGAGATGGAGGTTTCAAAGTAACAGTTTTTTTGTAGGATTGGAAGAAGTTAGGAACAGAAGATAAACGGTCTTGCTGACTCTTACTGACTGGCCTGATGACCGAGGTTGTTTGTTGATGTCTGAGGGACCGTTGAACCTCCTGTGAGGAAGCAATTTCAGCATAGGATTTCTTAGTTTGAGGAAAGTGTGTCATAGCTTCCTGATATGAAACATTATAATGAGCCATATGATGTTTTATATTTGACTGTCTAGCATATTCAGGGCAAGTTTTATTAATCGCATAGTGTTGACCTGAACAAAAAGAGCAAATTGTATCAGTTTCTTCTATCAGACAGTTGTCAGCAGAGTGATTGTCGCCACATTTATAGCATTTAGGTTTAGACCGACACTGAGTGCGAGTGTGTCCAAACCTACAGCAGTTATAACACTGTATTGTAGGATACACATATTGCTCAACAGGCATAACTGTAAAGCAGCAATAAATTTCTTTTGGTAGGATTTGGCCATCAAAAGTTATAACTACTGTTTGTGTAGGGATCCAGTTGACACCATCTTGATTTATTTCTTTCCTATTCATTCGGCGTGTTCTAATTATATGGCCTACACCAGGAGGGAGTTTAACAGAGTCTATAATTTCCTCATGGGACCAGTCTTGAGGGATGCCTTTTACAATACCCATTCGGGAAATATTAAAGGAAGGAATATAGATTTTATACCCGTTATCCTTAAATATGGGGATCTCTAGAAATTCATTTGCATCCTTAGCTGTCCTGAAGGTAACAGAGAGACGGTTTCTACCAATTTTCTTTATTCCATCCTGTAATATGTTCTTTAATTGATTTTTGTATAGAAAAGCACCAAATTTGAGGGGATGCAGGGTCTTATTAGTGGAGGTGTCACTTATTAGTTCAGCATACACTACATATGGGCCACAGTCCGATGCCTGATATTTTGTCCTTGAATTAATGGAATTTACTGCAGAGGTGGTGATTGTAGTGGTTCCAGATATATTTGGGACCATTTCGGGGACAACAAAGGAATGTTCAATCTCTGAGACCAGCTGAGACTTTTGTATTTTAATTATAGGCAATTTTTTAGCAATAGATTTTAATATAATAGGATTACATTTCTTTTTTGGTTCCTTAGATTTTTTTTTATTTTGCGATACCCAATCCATGTTTTCTTCCAATGAGGGAGGTCGTTCTACGGGATATACCTCTGCTCCCTTGTCACTGATTACTAATTGACCATTGTGTACAGGGACAACCAGATTAATCTGGCTATCTCTGCCATCCGAGTCAATTTCCATGATGATGAATCGTTGATCCCTCGATCTAACGATCCATCAACCTTTCCTTAACAATATCCGTACAGCTCACCACAAGTAATGAAACATACACAAACGATCACAAACAAATAATCTCCACCAACCTCTAATATCAGAAACAATTTTTGGAATATTTTTCTCCCGACCTACTCAACACACATGAATGTCGCACGAGTTGACAACCGGAAGTGAAGAACAAGAATTATGTCTTCGACGGGCAGAAAAATAGGCTAAAGAATAATTATAAGATTGTAGTAGCTCGTTCAACGTACGTATATTCAAAGGTGACATATATCCTTTGTCAGAAAGTAATATGTCACTTTAAATTATCGCACTATTCGAACTGAAATAATAAATGTCGCGGCCGCGCGTCTTTTACGTTGAAACAAATTGCGTTCCCGTACAGAAAAATATCTCGTAAAACAAATACTTATCCGTCTTTTTATTTAACTTTGCAGACATGAACTTTTTACGGTCCTATATTTTACGTATTGAAAGAGTTTTTCATGTTTGTATATACAAAATTAGTTTTGTTTTATTATTTTAGCTTAGTTTAACAATAAATATTATTGAATTTATACTTCTGTTCCGCGTTAGAGAAAAATTATGAGAGTTAATTTTTACGATGGGCGCGCACACCGTCACGAAAATCCGATACTCTGAAGTCTAGTCAACATTTTTTATGATGCGCGCGGACACCGTCACAAATGTCAACTAGATACAATAAAACTTTAAATAAATTAAATATCTTTTATTTTCTATACATCATTCATCATCATCATTTCAGCTCATATACGTCCCACTGTTGGGCTCGAGCCTCCTCCACAATAGGAGGGAAATTAATCTTACCTTACTGGTCAGACAAGTTGGTATTTTTTTTTATGGGTGGGCTATGGTAAGCGCACGCGCGGTCCCGTCCGTCCGGGGCGATGAAAGGATGGCGCGCGGGCCCATAACCCACCCGTACCCACGTCACCTCGTTGTTGGGCCGACCACCGGAGCAGATGTAACTTGTCATCAGTGGTCCACACAGGTTGGTATAGGGTTCTGTTTAGAGTTTTCCTTCTCTTGCATAGATGTTATGCGTATTATATCCCTTAGTCGTCTTATATGACATCCACGGGCAAGATAGGGAGTGATGAATTGTATTCTTACTTCGTCGGCACACGGAAGAAAAAATAGCCGGAGTATTTGGAGAATATCAAAATGTCATGTAGATCTTTTGAATTTTATTCATTAAAGTACTTTTGTGTTTTACAGTGTTATATTGAAAAACTAGCAACCCACCCTCGCCTCGCTTCGGTTTCAGTCGTCTTTCCTGCGTAGTTCCCGTTCCCGTGGGAATACTGGGATAAAATATAGCCTAGTTTACGCCCTGATATTATAGCTTTCCATTGGTGAAAGAATTTTTGAAATCGGTCCAGCCGTTTTGAAGATTACCCGGAACAAATAGACAGACAGACAAAAATTACGTGCATTTTCATGTTCCGCAAAAAACCCAAAGAAATCATGATTTGATTGTCAACACCCAATCAATGGCAGCGACTAAGACTAATATGAAGACACTAAAGATATATTAAGAAGAATATCATAACGTGACACTGGCACCAATATCTCATATTATTGAGCCTATTGCCAATATAAAGGAAGAATAAGCATATGTCAAACCAAGATAAAGATAAAAACTTTTAATTGCCAAATTTTAATTTAAGAACAAACAATTCATGAATATCCAAAAATAACAATGGTTTGTTTTAAGGTTTCACTTCTGTCGGCAGTCCTCGTAATTGCTTAGTGTTCTTTTCTATATAATTTGATACTATTATAGCCAAAAGAGTAAGCAGAAGTCTACTACCATCATAATTTCCATTATACAGTCATATCCCGCTTAACGCCGTTATACCCGGTTTTACTTTAATGCAAATTTCAAAATTTCAGCGGTATAATGTCTCGCATAACACGAATTGCTTACCGTAAAATCCATACCTCTTCCTATTCTCGACTACGCTGACGCCAGCTATTTTGATTTAATCGAAGAACAACTGGACTAACTTGAACGCCTCCAAAATTTCTGTATTAGATTTGTTTTTGGTTACGCAAATACGATCATGTTTCTGAATTTCACAATCGTAAGTGGCTCCCAATTCGTCTTCGACGGAATATTCACGTTCTTTGTCTTCTTTACAATATTCTCTTTAACCCTGCACCCACGTATTTTTATATCACCATATTCTCTTCATAATAATGTGAGGCAAGTGGAAACCAATGTCCAAATGAATGGTGTGGCTCTAGACCTTGTGGAGTCAACAGTTTTTTTTAGGTATCACCATAGATGCTAAACTTCAGTGGGGACCTCATATTGAAAAGTTGTCGAGTAGGCTTAGCTCAGCGGCTTATGCAGTAAAAAAAATAAGAATGTTAACAGATACTGAAACAGCTAGAATGGTTTATTTCGCTTATTGCCATAGTCTTATGTCTTATGGCATATTACTGTGGGGATGCTCCGCGGACTTGAATAGAATCTTTGTTCTCCAAAAAAGGGCTGCCCGTGCAATTTATAATCTAGGCCCAAGAATCTCACTTCGGGAGAAATTCAAAGAGATAAATATTCTAACTGCTGTATCACAATATATATACGAAAATATATTATATGTCAAAAAAAATATCGCTAACTTTAAGAGATATTGTGACATTCATGAAATGAATACTCGTAATAAGGACAGAAAAGTTGTACACACTACTCGTCTCCAAAAAGTTAACAAATCATTCATGGGGCAATGTATACGCTTTTACAATAGTTTACCTAAAGATATCCGAGACCTGCCTATGAAAAAGTTTAAAAAAGCCATCAAGAATAGATTTTGTAAAAAAGCTTATTATAAAATCTCGGATTATGTAGATGATAATACAGATTGGTTGTGAGCAGCTCCTCATTCAGCAATTTCCTTGTTATTTTAAATATACTGTTTGTAAATGTACTTTTAACTTTTATTGTAGTGTAGCGTGTTTTGCCTAACGAATTTTTGTATTTTCAGCGTTTGTAACATATGGTGTTGGTCATGCTCACATAAGGATCTACTTGCGGTAGCTGCGTGGAGCGGGTCTCTACCTTCCCTCCATAGTGGTTGAGGGGAGTGATGGCTGCTCTAGTAGTTAACTCGTGATCGGGTGCCGCTTGTGGGATCTGGTCCAGCCATAATCGTTTAAATTATATTAAGTGTCTTGCGGTTCGAAGGGCATCACACTGGAGCTAGTTCTTACAAAACATGTACACAATTGTATAACTAGTAAGAAGAAAAAAAAATTAAAAATAATGACAAGCCCGCTGAGTTTCTTGCCGGATCTTCTCAGTAGCGGTCGCGTTCCGATCCGGTGGTAGTATATTTTTTTTGGAAATTGTAAACGTGACAATATGTAAGTGCCCTCTCGGGGTTTATGCATAATAAAATAATTTGAATTTGAATACTCATACCTGATATATGCGATCATTAGAATATTTATTGTTACATTTACCATTGCACTCTACTCGTTTTTCTTTTACTATATACATAGGTTGAACGTTTATGGAATGCTTTTCTTGTGACAGTATGACATACTGAAACATTGCCTACTTTTAAGAAACTCCCGACAGAATACCCTCAATTGGGGGTACCCTCCCATCGACCGACGTCCCCCCCCTCGGGGAGGACGTCGGTCTTTACGCGACGTCCTCACGCGGTAGTTTAAATAGGTGTTGAAGAATACAATTGAACATCCCCTCTCTTACCCGTAAGTGTACGGGTAAGATCCCTATCTTACCCGTACACTTACGGGTAAGAGAGGGGATGTTCAATTGTATTCTTATTCCATTACCACACGGAAAATTTATTGTATTCAGTACAAAATTTACTTAAATCTCTACTAATATATAAAGCGGAAGGATTTGTTTGTTTGAACGCGCTAATCTCATGAACTACTGGTCCGATTTAAAAAATTATTTCAGTGTTAGATAGCTCATTTATTGAGGTAGCAATAGGTTATATATCATCACGCTAAAACCGATAGGAGCAGAGCGACAATGAAAAATGTTTTAGAATTGTTTTTTTTTTTTCCTTTTGAGAGCTTCCGCTGCGTGCACTACATAAACGGTTAGGTTTCGCAAAAATCATGTGTGACAGAATTGTATTATTTAAAAATATTTTCACCTTCTACGTAAGTCGAGGGTTAAAGTTAGTATTCATCGCAGCCCACATACGTCCAACTGTCGGGCTCCGGCCTCCTCCACAATGGGAGGGAATTTGACCTACTATACCATGCTGGTCAGACATGTTGATATAGGGCTTTATTTCGAGTTTTCCTTCTCTTGCACAAGTGTTATGTGCATATTATATTCCATAGTCGTCTTTTACGACATCCACGGGTAAGATATGGAGTGGTGAATAGTATTCTTACTCCGTCACCACACGGAAAATTTTTCTATTACTAGTGCTGTTTTTTCTACAAACGTAGGATATCGCGGAGGAAAAAGGTTTTTAAAAAGATTTTTAGATTTTAGAAAGTTAGCATTAACTCAAAGTAATTATTCCACGCGGACGAAGTTGCGGGCAGCCGCTAGTGCTAAAGATGCACCTTCATCATCATCATCATTATCATTTCAGTCTATTGCCGTCCACTGCTGGACGTAGGCCTCCCTCATGTTGCGCCACAATGTGCGGTCCTGTGCCGCCTGCATCCAACGACGCCCAGCAACTTTCACTAGGTCATCGGTCCACCTAGTGGGAGGGCGTCCAACACTGCGTCGTCCGATACGTGGTCGCCACTCGAGAACCTTTCTTCCCCAGCGGTTGTCGGTTCGTCTAGTGATGTGGCCTGCCCATTGTCACTTCAGCGTGCTAATTCTTCGTGCTATGTCGGTTACACCCATTCTTCTGCGGATTTCCGTATTGCAGATTCTATCTCGCAGAGAAATCCCGAGCATAGCTCGCTCCATAGCACGCTGAGCGACTTTGAGCCTTGATATAAGGCCTACATTTAGGGACCACGTTTCCGTGCCGTAAGTCATCACTGGTAACACACACTGGTCGTAGACCTGTGTTTTCAGACACTGAGGTATGTTGGACGAGAAGATCCTCTTAAGTTTCCCGAACGCTGCCCAACCGAGTTGGATTCGTCGGCTGATCTCTTTCTTGAAATTGGATCTACCTAACTGGACTGTTTGTCCGAGGTAAACATAGTGATCGACAACTTCGAGAATCGCATTGCCAACTAGGATCGGTACAGGAATGACATGGGCATTTGACATGACTTTCGTCTTGTCCATGTTCATTCGTAAACCCACTAGTTGGGATACCCTGCTGAGATCATTGAGCATTGTGCCAAGGTCCTCCAAGGATTCTGCCATAACGACTATATCAAATCAAATCAAATCATTTATTCTGCATAGGCCCCTTAAGGGCACTTACATATTGTCAAATTACACGTTTGAATACAATACAACAATCTACCACCGGATCGAAACGCGGCCACAAACTGAGAAGATCCGGCAAGAAACTCAGCGTGCAGTCATTTTTTTCTTAATCCTTTAAATATACATAATATTATGCTTCGTACAACATATGTGGTATTAGCTCCAGTGTGATGCCCTTCGAAATTGTATATATGTATAAATTTTCAAGATTTAGTACAAGACAAAAAAATAATTAAAGCATAAAGAAAGGAAGAAAATATGGCTGGACCAGATCCCACAAGCAGCACCCGATCACGAGTTAACTAATAGAGCAGCCATCACTCTCCTCAACCATATTAGAGGGAAGGGAGCGACCCGCCCCACATAGCTACCGCAAACAGAACCTTATTCAGTGAGCATGACCAAACCATAAATAAAAATACATAGCGAACTACTACTATATATATAAACTCATTTGCAAAAAAAACGGGCGGTTTTGATTTTCATTCATATTTAAAAAGATACAATACCAAAAAGGTTTCAATCGTTTGTACACGTTACTGGCCGGTTTTAAAAATGCTGTGGTATTTAAAAAAGTACGTTCTAAATTCAATTTTTCATTTGATGTTCATTTTTACAGAAAACCCCTTTTTATCCTACATTTTTGGCGCGAAGTTCCAGAAGTTAACATCGACTTTCATAACTTTTATTCAATTTTTATCGATTAATTTCATATCCTTGACTGTCAAAGCTTTATTTAATGCTGTTTGGCTGTATCAAAAATGGTAGATAAAGTGGTAAAAGCTACCAAAATTATCGCGCTGCTTGAAGAGGGTTGCAGCCAATGTTTCGTGGCTAGGAGGCTAAATGTTAGTCGCTCGACAGTCCAAAGGACCTGGCAGCGATATCAGGAGACTGGTTCCGTCGAGAGAAGGCCTGGTTCTGGAAGAAAACCATGTACCCAACCACGGGATGATCGTTTTCTTGTGAGTCGCGCATTGAGAAATCGCAAATCTTCGTATGTGGATCTTAAGAACAACCTCCAAGAAGTAAGAAATGTGCATATTAGTCTATGGACGGTCAGGAGGAGGCTTCTCGCTGCCAATATACGCAGTCACCGCCCGGCCCGCGGCCCCAAATTACTCCGTGAGCACAGAGTTCACAGGCTTAGGTTCGCTAGAAATTGTGAATCATGGACTCAAGACGATTGGAATAGGGTTTTGTTCTCTGATGAAGCCAGGATATCTCTGTTCGGTGAAGATCGACGTCGGCGAGTGCTAAGAAGACAAGGAGAACGCTTTGCAGAGGCATGTTTCGAAGAAATCACACCTTATGGTGGGGGCTCTGTTATGTTTTGGGCAGGAATAAATTCAATGGATCGTACAGAGTTAGTCTTCATTGAAAACGGCTCACTGACTGGGCATCGATACATAACGGAAGTTCTAATTTCTCATGCACAACCCGCATTGGCCGCTCTAGGTGAAGACTCGATTTTTATGGACGACAATGCTCGCGCCCACCGATCCCGCGATGTTAATGCGTATGTGCAAGAGGTCGGCATTCGTCGTTTGGATTGGCCAGTTCGAAGTCCCGACCTCAATCCCATAGAGCATGTCTGGGACGTTCTGAAACGGCGTGTGAGATCAGTACACCCGGCTCCGCAGACCATCAGAGAGCTGAAGAATGTGATTACTGCGGAGTGGGAACGTATTCCGCAAGCAAGTATCCGGGATATACTCGCTAGCATGCCCAGACGAATTCAAGCTGTGATTTTAGCTAGAGGGGGTCACACTCGATACTAAACATTTATCTGCTTTTACTTTATTAAAGAAAAACAAACAAAAAAACTTTTTTATTTTTACTTCATGAGCATATGCACTACTAGCGAATATACACTACTAGCGAGGTTTAGCATTATTTCCCATAAATTGTATCTAAATTTTATGAAATACTGATGAAAACGATTATTTTCTTATTAATTTAGCAAATTGTGTGGATAAAACTACCTATAATTATCAAACAAAGAAATATTAACATTTGAAATGGTTCATTGCTTAGGTGCCCGTTTTTTTTGCAAATGAGTGTATATCGTCAGCAAATCGAAGGTGAGTGATGTATTCGCCGTTAATGTTGATGCCGAGTCTAGTCCAGTCTAAGAGCTTGAAGACATCTTCCAGTGCAGTGGTGAACAGTTTCGGAGAGATGACATCTCCCTGTCTCACGCCTTTCTGCAACTGGATCGGTTTCTTACTCCTATCCCGGATACGGACTGACATTGTGGCGTTCCTATACAAACACTTCAGCACTTCGATATAGCGATAGTCGATTTGGCACCGTTGAAGGGACTGCAGCACCGCCCAAGTTTCGACTGAATCAAAGGCTTTCTCATAGTCCACAAACGCTAAGCACAGGGGCCGATTATACTCCTCGGTCTTTTGTATAATCTGCCGAAGCGTGAGGATATGGTCTATGGTTCTATAGCCTTTTCGGAAGCCGGCTTGTTCGGGCGGCTCAAAGTCATCGAGCTTGCGCGAGAGTCGATTGGTAATGACCCTCGAGAACAACTTATAAACATGGCTCAGGAGTGAGATGGGTCTGTAGTTCTTTAGAAGAGCTTTGTCACCCTTCTTGAAGAACAGCACCACCACACTCCTGGTCCACGACTCTGGAACGTCGCCCCCGAGGATAACGGAATTAAATAGCTTCTGAAGGGCTATTAAGACTGACTTGCCGCCCGCCTTTAGAAGCTCTGCCGTAATTCCGTCATCTCCCGGTGCCTTACCGTTACGTAGTTGTTTGAGAGCCATTCTGATCTCGTACAAGCTGATGTCCCGGATTTCTTCGGTATAGTGCCGAGTTAGCTTAGATCTGGGATCTTGGACCAAGCCGACAACAGGATTTCGGGATGATTTGTATAACTGTCCATAGAACCTTTCGACCTCCCCCAAGATCTCACTTTGGGATGAAATGACAGTGCCATCGTCGGTCTTCAGCTTACTCATTTGGCTTTGCCCAATAGACAGATCATGTGCGAACACTTTCGAGCCACGATTCCGCTCTATCGCTTCTTTGATACGGAGCGTATTAAATCGGCGAATATCGCGACGCACAGACCTGGAGATCTGCCTATTTAGCTGCCTATGTTTGGACCAATCGGCTGAAGACTGCACCGTCATCTCTTTTCTTCGCTCCATGAGCTCGAGAGTCTGGTCAGAAAGTTTTTTAGGTCTATTAACGCGGTGAGCCTTGAAAAATTTCGACCCAACCGCGTGGACAGTTTCCACGAACCTGTTGTTCATATCGTTCGGAGATTCGCACTCGTCCAGACATTGGAAGCGATTGTGTAGTTCGAGTTGAAAGCTTTCGAGGTTCTGGTATTGGACAGATGTAGGTCGGAGTGTAGACTTCATCAAGCGTGTCCGCACCTTAGTCGCCTTTTAAGTTGGTGTTGCACTTACGGGTAAGATTGGATTGGATTGGTTAATTGTATTCTTATTCCGTCACCACACGGAAAATTCAATGTATTCAGTACAAAACTTACTTAAATATTGTCTATAATTATTACACTGTTGTATAACCTTGCGGGTTTAAATCCCTGGCGTGCCAATCCCACAAACTTTGACATTATAATACGGTTGATGGTACAATAAGGTCAAACGCGATGTATTATGTACTATTAACATGCGAACTGTAATGAAAGATAACTATATAAATAGAAGGAAAACCACGAAATGTGAAGCACAATCGTATTTTTAGTAATGCACGCTATTAATTATTATGTAATTTAGTATACTACTAGATTTTGCCAACAACTTCGTTCGCGGACTTTTGGCGCAAAAGGCACAGCGTAATTTTTTTTTAATGCTGTTGATAGCAAACGTGCATACAGTAAACCGGATGGTAATACTGCCACTGAAGGACCTGCTAGGCGCCTAGCAGGTAAAAGTGTGAAGGGAGTGTGAATACATGAAACGAGGCTCGCTATTACTAAAGACATCATCAAAACCCACCCTAGGGCTGTTGGTAATATATCGATATATCGATATACAGTATAATCTCACTGATCCGGCACTTCGATAGATCGGCACGTCCAGTAATCCGACACCCTCCGACCACGCCTCCCTCGCCCCTCTATACCTGTGCGCTTCGGTCACTCTCGCTGCGTCGTCGACTAGTAGTCTAACCTCAAAACTCAATTAAGGATTATTTTAAAACTAGTTAATTACATATGTTACTTTAATACATTACATACATTTATTCCCTCTATGAAATGCTTTATTTTATTCATTACCTATGACTTTTTCACTATAATCCAGTAATCCGAACATTCCAATAATCCGGCACACTCCGGTTTTTAATAGTGCCGGATTAGTGAGATTACATTGTATCGATATTATTATTTAAAAATATCGATACTTATCAACGATATTTTTTGGACGATATATCGATAGTTCGATACTAAAAAGTATTGCATCGAACGTCGATATTTATTTGGATAACTTTGGTGTTTTATCTTTTTTTGTAAAATATGCATTCTACAAAATCACCTTAAATTTGATCTACTGTAAAAATGGTGGCATGAAACTGACGATAAGTTAACGTCTACATCAGGAATTTTTCTAAAAAAAAAGGTCACCACGGAAATCTTGCAATGAACGCGAAACTAAAAAGTGGTCATGCGCAAAAATATCGATATATCGAAATATCGATATTTTTTTTCGATATATCGAACCCTGATATTGATATATTTAGAAATATCGATATATCAAAAAAACTATATTTTTAAAAATATCAACAGCCCTAACCCACCCACACGTAAACACCCTCAGAAAATAGGGCTTCAGGCTCTCTCACTCATTGAACTCGCTACTAGACGTCGATTTTCTGCGAAAGTTTGGTACTGCACTGAACAGAATAGCCCGCGGCTACAGACAGACAACTATTGACTGTGTGGTCCTATCTCATAAAATTTTTGCTACTATAAACTTTTACAATGCAGTGACGGCTACAAATATTACCAACCCTTACATTGCTCATAGTTGCCAGTTGCACGTTGACCTGGGCTAACTCCATCTGCTGCCGTCTGCTCAACAATCCCAAAAATGTCAGGCAGACGGCTGGTTATGAAAATTTTGCAAAAATTTGCAATATGTAGTACGTATGTACTACAAAATTTACATATTAAATCGACCACAAATACTTGGTATCAGCATGTTAATTACTATATATTTGAAGCGTACACTCAATGCTGTGGATATGAGAGCGCTGAGGAGCATGATTGGTGTAAAACTGAGTGATAAAATTAAGAACAGTGTAATCAGGGAACGTTGTGGTATGAATGTTGATGTAGTGACAAGGATTGAGAAAAGTATGTTAAGTTGGTTTGGACATGTAGAGAGAATGAATGAAAGGAGATTAACAAGAAGAATTTATAAGGCGAATCTGAGCGGAAGTGTTGGAAGGGGAAGACCAAGGCGGACGTTTCACGATCAAATCGGGGACGTCCTTAAGAAAGGCCAGGTTAGAAGTACCCTAAACCGAAGAATATGCATGAAGAGATTAATGAATGTAGATGAAGCGAAATTAGTATGTCAAGATCGTAGCAAGTGGAGGGAAGTGGTCTCTGCCTACCCCTATGGGAAAAAGGCGTGAATATATGTATGTATGTATGTACACTCAAAGATATTAGAATCTTATGGATAACCATATAAAATAAATAAAATTGTTTTACGGATTTTGATGGATGGACTGTCCGCCTGTGACCATGAATGCTGTAAAGTTTTCGAAACGTCAGGCAAACAAAAATCAGATATAAACGCGATAAAATCCGTAAAGCAGTTTTATTTACCATAAATAATGCACACAAATATTTGTCCCACGCCCTCCTCCTACCCGTTCTTAAATACAAAGCGCATTTGGCCGTGTGTGAATTTTTAGGGTTGCCAAATGTTATTTTACCATTTGTCCAACAAGTTTATTACTTTTTAATGTTACTACTTTTCATTGTTACTTTATCTTCTATCTCTTTATTCTCTTCAGCTCTAATTATAAGCCTTCTCCATAACGAACTAAATAGTCCTTCTTGAACATTTTGACCAGAAGAGTTAGGACATAGTTTTGTTTCCGTCATCATTATCATCTCATAGTACTGGATCCACTGGATCCATAGTGCTGTGTGGTAGCGGCTTCGAATACTACCAACCCTTGCTTTGCTCGTGGGTGTCGTAAAAGACTAAGAGCCCTAGATTGACCCGGACCAACTCCATCTGGTACCACTTGGGTCAACGATTACATTCCCAAGGAGGGTTGACGTCAGGCAGGCGGCCGGTCATAAAAGTCATTGCCGAAACGTTTTGCAATATGTCAAAACAGATGACATATTGCGTCGACCCCAAGTAATTGGGATAAGAGCAAGATGATGATGATGATGATGAGTACTGGATCCACGGTCCTTTTTTTGCATTTGATTACTAACAAGCTAATTTTTCGTGAGCAGCTTTATTTTTATGAGCCTCCCAAAAATATCTGTACATAAACTTTCAATTGTGGTAGGTAACAGAGGGAGCAGGGAAAGAATATGTCCATTTGCTGAATCTAAAAAAAATTTACTAACTAGGTGATTTTTGGTAAATCTTAAGACAATTATCTAAGCTGAGTTGAGTTAAGTATCAAAAATGAATACTAAACAGTTGATTTTTCGTTTTGTTTTCTTATTTAATATTTATATAACTCAATAGTAATACTGTCCAACAAATTGTGCGGTACGTCATCCCGGTTCTACGCTCAGAAATTATTAATACCACAAAATCATTTTTCTCATTACTAACATCTGTGCAGGATTAGGAAAACTTGGCATAAAACTCTATGCCAAGATGTTAAGCCAGCGTGGTATAGTAAGTCAATTTCTGTCAGTGGAAGAGGCCTGAGCCCAGAAGTAAGTCTTATATTAGCTGATATTTTTTTTTTTATTGCAAACGGTGGCAAACGTGCAAACAGTACACCTGATGGTAAGTGTTGCTGCCACTCATGGACCTTTACAAGGCCGTTGCCTACCGCGAAGAAAGCGAAGGGAGTGTGAATGCGTGCATTGAGGCTCGGTGATACCAAGGACACCACCAAAACCCTCCACACGCAATCACCCTCAGAAAGTTGGGCTTCCGGCTCTCTCGCTCACCGAACGAAGTAACAAATTGCTACTACTCAGACGTCGATTTTCTGCGAGAGCATGGTACTGCCCCGGATGGACCGGCCCGCGGCTGTAGACAGATAACTGTCGACAGTGTGGTCCTACCACTCCTAATGATGATGAATATTATTTTTAACCCATAATCGTGGGAAAAATTTAAGTGGTGGCATATTTTATGTATAATCAGACATCAGGCGAAAAAATATTTTTTATATTATTGTCATTTGATAGCGTACTATATTAAAATTATATTTCAATAACACCTTTTATAAGTATGAAGATCAAATAGAATAATTTAATGTTGAATAATTTAAAGGTTAAAAACAATATTCGCCGTAACAATCTATACCAATAAATAAAATTGGAGTGTCTGTTTGTAATGTCAAAATAATAGGCTTTTTTCATGCTCACACGGTTATTTGCACGACACCTATGCCTAACATAGCAATTAAAAAATTTTTGTCTATCTGTCTGTTTGTTCCGGGTAATCTTCAAAACGGCTGGACCGATTTCAAAAATTCTTTCACCAATGGAAAGCTACAATATCAGGGCGTAAACTAGGCTATATTTTATTCCGGTATTCCCACGGGAACGGGAACTACGCGGGTAAAACGACTATAACCTATAACCGAAGCGAAGCGAGGGCGGGTTGCTAGTTAAGAATATAATTGTCGCTGCTCTTCACTTACCCCTGGAATCATAAAAATCAGCTGAAGATCTTATCAGGAGAGCAGTGGCAGTTATCTCGTCGCAAACATATATGCATCGTGCTGCTTACACGTTTTCTCTACGCCTTGTAATGAGTTACGCTTGTAGTGAGTTGTGGAAAACGAAACGATTTTGTTTTCCACAAGTCACTGCGAGCACCAACCCGTAGTGAAACGTGGTATTAAGGGCACTATCCTCATATTTATGTAGAAGAATGCATCCAGTGATGCTGAACAAATAATGTAAACGTTATGATATCTGATGTTTACTCGAGCACTACACATTGTAAATAAAACTACTTTTACGGATTATATCGCGTTTGTATTTGATTTATGATTGCCCGACGTTTCGAACACTTTGCAGCATTCATGGTCACGGGCGGACTAAGGTGTCTCACGTCCAACAAGTAACCGTTATTACAGACATTTATAATTATCTACCCGATACAGAAATTAGTTATAAATTTATTAAATTGTTGGACGTGAGACACCTTAGTCCGCCCGTGACCATGAATGCTGCAAAGTGTTCAAAACGTCGGGCAATCATAAATCAAATACAAACGCGATATAATCTGTAAAAGTAGTTTTATTTACAAAATGTAAACATTCTTAAAAAAAATGGATTCAAAACTTCTAAACCTCTCTAAAAACGAATAAGTATGCGAAAATAGGAGCCAAATTTCATGTTATGATAATTGAGGTGTGGTTGTTGACTTTACTCAATTGAGTTTTAAATAAGGGCCAATTCCTGTAGGCAATCCTGAAATTTATTCATTAGAAGAAGTTGTATCATTTTTAAATAAATTTAAAATAATATTTCTTGTTTTTTTATTTTACACTTAAAACGGCAGCTATTACTGTTTTAAATCCCAATATTTAGAATATATGAAATTGTCTATATAAAAGAAATAACTTATTATCTGCTGAACCTCAAACTTGTATAGTTATCTAGTTTATTACAATCTTCTTTATATTTGTGCAAGTTATTGCTGCATATTTAAAGATTCCTCTAAATATTTGATTTGCTGCTAAAATCTAGTAGCTACTTAAATTGATAAAAACAACCTTTCCTCATGAAACTTAATCTACTGCGAAAAAGAAAAGTTTTTGCTCTTATTATATAAGCAGCAAAGTTTTACAGAAAATCAGAAAAACAAGGTATCTCGTATAAACACACGATAGTTCACTTCTATCGTCTATTACAGGTAATCATCATCATCATCATCACAGCCCACATCCGTCCCATTGCTGGGCTCGGGCATTCTCCACAATCGGAGGGAATTTGACCTAGTTGATACAGGGTTTTATTTCGAGTTTTCCTTCTCTTGCACAGATGTTATGTACATATTATATCCCATAGTCGTCTTTTACCATAGCCACGGGCAAGATAGGGAGTGGTGAATAGTATTCTTACTCCGTCACCAGCCTGTCTGACCAGCATGATGTAGTAAGGTCAATCTCCCTCCTATTGCGGAGGAAGCTCGCGCCCAAAAGTAGGACGTATATGAGTTGAAGTGGTGAAAATCATGATATCCTTTAGTAGTCTTTTACGACACCCTCGAGCAAGAGAGGAGGTGGTGAATAGTATTCCTAGTCCGTCATCACACGGATGAAAAATTCACTCAATAATAAAATATTTGTTTTTTTTTTTTTTTATTGCCAACGGTGGCAAACGAGCAAGCAGCACACCTGATGGTAAGTGAAACTGCTGCACATGGACCTTTGCAATACCAGGGGCACAGCCAGGCCGCTGCCTACCGTGAAGAAAATACTCTTCTTAAACCTCGTTTAAAGAAGGACATGTCATAGCGCTCGGGAAACAGCAGCAGGTAGTTCATTCCAGAGCTTGCACGTACGTGGGAGAAATGATCGCTGGAAACGTAC
Source organism: Lymantria dispar (assembly GCA_032191425.1). Lineage (NCBI taxonomy): Eukaryota > Metazoa > Arthropoda > Insecta > Lepidoptera > Erebidae > Lymantria > Lymantria dispar. The sequence continues at coordinate 7,685,739 of CM063468.1, read as the reverse complement.
AGTTGAAGACAATAACGTCTCCAGGTGAAATGGATGAACCCTGCTACGATGTCGAGTGGTACGTTGGTAGAATGGTGACGATGGTACCAAGTCCAACAGTTCCTCGGAGCACTAATAATCGACAACCCTAATCTATTGCGAATGCTTACAATTACTGTGCATGAATGTGTGTGTGCTTCGCACTCTGTAAACATAAATTCTTGACAGACATGCCGCTCGACCCACGCAGCGACGTCGCCAGACTTCACGCGACATCTGGCAACGTCGCACGATCTTTAACCGACCGTATTCAGTTGAGTGACGCAATTCGCATTGTTCGCATCTCCATTTTTTTTTTAAATATAGTTTATAATGTGGACAAACGATGCCGTATTACGTCTTGTTGAACTTTATAGATCATACGATTGTTTATGGGATACTACGAATGACGGTTATAAAAATAAAAACAAAAAGAATGACGCTTGGGACGAAATTGCGCGGGTAATGGACATGCCGCGGCGCGAAGTTGAAATGAAGGTGCACAGTTTACGTTCGCAGTTTATTAGAGAGAGAAAGAAGATAAAAATGGCCATTGAAACAGGTGGGCTTGTGAAACCGAGCACTTGGTTCGCTTACGGATCGCTATTGTTCTTATTGAAGGGAGAAATTCCCGCTGTGAATCTAGAAACAGGATATAAACATGTGAGTATTTAAACATTGTTGTATTTTTTTTGCTCATGGAAAAATAAGAGTAGATTTTTCGATGCGCGCGCTCACCGTCACGAAAAACTGACACCCTGAACTTAGCTAGTCAACATTTTTTTAGATGCGCGCGCACTCCGTCACAAATATCTACTAGATAATGCCTTATAACAAATATTTCAACCTGAAGGAAGGAAAGAAGGAAGGAAGGAAAAATTTTTTAGAATGATGTTTATTTTTTACGCCAAAAAAGTACCTATAAATTCTACGTGCGTACATACACATTTCTTTTTATCAATCCTTTACTTAATAATTTAAGTAAAAGAAGATATCTACCTATTCAGCGATGTTAGAAGAGAATGTAGGAAAAAGAATAATTATTTGTAAGTTGGTATTAAACCCTTATGGTGACGGTTTTTACGGTTCCGTACCTAAAAAGTAACAACGGAACCCTATTACTAAGACTTCGCTGTCTGTCCGTCCGTCTGTCCGTCACCAGGCTGTATCTCAAGGACCGCGATAGTTAGTTGAAGTTTTAACATATTATTTCTGTTGCCGCTATAACAACAAATACTAAAAACAAAATAAAATAAATATTTAAGGGGGGCTTCCATACAACAAACGCGATTGTTTTTGCCCTTTTTATAGATAATAGTACGGAACCCGTCGTGCGCGACGGTTTTTTTTTATTTTTAATCAACATCCTGCACAAAGAAACTTTAAATTAACGGGGAACTTTACAAACTTACAATTATCGGACACAATCATCAGCTCTTAGACGTCCCACTGTTGGGCTCGAGCCTCCTCCACAATAGCAGGGCAATTGACTTTCAATACCGCGCTGATCAGACGGATTAGGAAAGATTATTACTTCTAATGTTGTTGTCTTGCATAGATGTTATATGCATATTATACCCCTTTCTTTTTTTTTTTTTTTTGTGTGTGGGCTGCGGTCGGCGCGCCTCCGCACCACTCCGTCCGGGGCGACAGAGGGGCTTAAGCACGCAACTCCCGCACAACCCACCTGAAAACCACGTCGCCTTCATCGTTGGGCCGACCACCGGAGCAGAGTTAACTTCATCAGTGGTCGGCCCGACGGAATATCCCCTACTTGGGGTACCCTCCCATCGACCGACGTCCCCTCCTCGGGGAAGACGTCGGTCTTTCCTCACGCGGTCGGCCTCTCGGCGGGTGACAGACTAATCCCCGGTCACGTCACCCGCGACCTTGGCTAGGGTGGCATGAGGCGCAGGTAGTTGCGCCTGCGCCGCTCCATTCGCCGGCGGCGGATCTCCTCATCGATATTATACCCCTTAGTTGTCCTTTAGGATACCCACGGGTAAGGCAAGGGGCGGTGAATTATATTCTTACTCCGTCACCCATAACAAAAATATCCGTTTTTTTTGCAAACAGATTAATATAATGATCAATTTTTATATTGAACACGTATTATACGTATCGGATATATTTCTTTTTTCTTATTGCAATCGGTGGCAAACGAGCAAACATTACAACTGATGGTAAGTGTTGCTGCCGCTCATGGAACTTTACAAGGCCGCTGCCTACCGTGAAGAGAGTGTAAATGCGTAAAATGAGGTTCGGTGATACTAAAGGCATCACTAAAACGCATCACATGCAAATACTATCAGAACATTGGGCTGGCCGGCTCTCTCGTTCACCGAACGAAGCGCAGTAACAAATTGCTACTACTCGGACGTCGATTTTCTGCGAGAGAGAGGGGTAGTACCACACCCCGGACGAACCGGCCCGCGGCTGTAGACAGATAACTATCAACAGTGTGTTCCTACCACTATTGAATACAGTTTTCGCATGGCCTTATTTTTTTTTTTTTAATAGGCTTAACTTCATGTTTTCTTTATTTCTGCAAATGTGCTATTCTGCCATGCTTGGCAAACGAATTGATATGTACAGTTGAGATTGTAAATTTCACATTCCGATCTGATGGTAGTATAGATTTATTAGGTTTAAATAAAATAAAATGTCGTCACCATCATCATTATCACATCTCATTTACGTCCCATTGTTGGGCACGAACCTTCTCCTTTCGAGTTTTTCTTTTTTTGCATAGATGTTATATACTTATCCCCTAGTCGTCTTTTAAGACATCCACGGGCAAGAAAGGGAGTGGTGAATTGTAATCTTACTCCATCACCATACGGTTAGGACCATGAATATATATTATTAATATTTGTGACAAATATTTATTTTTCTTTTTTAATGAGCACCACTCACACTTTCCATTAAGTAATAATAATAATAATTTTAAGACAACACCATGCACTAAGGAAATAATCCTTGTATTGCTGGGAACTTTACAAACATATAATTAACGGACACAAATTACATCCACACTCAGAACAACAAGTTGTGGATCACACAAAGTGTTGTCACGCGTGGGATTCGAACCCCCGACACTGGCGTTCTAAGTCGCTATATTAACCACTACGCCATCTGTGCATCTGTATTAAGTATATAATAATTTGAACGCTGCATGGGGAATTTACAAACGACTAATTAAGAATACGATTCATCATTTCCTATCTTGCCCGTGGATGTCGTAAAAGAGGACAAAGGGATATAATACGCATATAGCATTAATATAAGAGAAGGAAAACTCGAAACAAAACCCTACGCCAACCTGTCTGACCAGTATGGAGGAGGCTCGAGCCCAACAGTGGGACGTATATGAGCTGAAATGATGATGAATTAGTATACACAAATTATACCCAACATTTATGCAAGAGAAAACTCGAAATGAAACCCTATACAAACCTGACTGACCATCATGGTATAGTAAAGTCAATTTTCTTCCGATTGTGGTGGAGACTCGAGCCCTGCAGTGGAATATATAAGAGCCGAGATGATGAAATGAAGATATTCATGATCTTACACTTTTTTCACAGGACTCAAATCAAGGTTCACCTTCAACAAACGACTCAGAATTTGAATCTCATCAAGTCTCTGAATCATATATTGAACTGGAAAATGTATTTGATCACAATGAATCCAAATCGAACATGGCTAATGATCGAAAAAGGCCCAACGATGAAACGTTTGATAATCCTGCAAAAAATAAAAGGATCGTTGATGAATTTGAAATTTATGGACAGTATGTAGCTTCTGAATTACGTAACGTTAAATCAGAACAGGCTATGTTAATGGCTAAATATTATATTAATAATATTATATTAGATGCTAGAAGAGGGAAACTGGAAGCTGATAGCGGTCAAAGTGGATCAAGTGCTATAATTGATGGTGCTACGGCTCCTACTCCATATTCTGCAAGATTTATCGCTAATAAACCAGTAACTAAAAAGGAAGAGGTCCATAATTTAGTGGTCGAAGTTAAATGCGAGCCTAACGATGATTAAGCATTTCCAAAATTTTAGGAGGAAGATCACGCCGTACGTTTCTGGATCAAATTGGAGACGTGCTGGTGAAAGGTCATGTTAAGAGTACGCGTAACCTTAGAGAATGTATCAAGACTTTGTTGAATGTGAGTGAAGCGATGGAAGTATGTCAGGATCATGGCTTGTGGCAATCCGTAGTCGCTGCCTACCCCTCTGGGAAGCAGGCGTGAGGCTATGTATGTATGTATCTAATTATAATTTAAGATTTTAATGTAATTTAATGTAAATGTAAATTTGTATGTAATTAACCTGTTAAAGTTAAACGTAATCGAGATTACCCTATACTCGTATTACAGAAGTAATAAAATCTATACAATTAAATAATCCTGAAGTGTCTCTTTGCAGTGTCAAAATTATAGATTTTTCACGCTTACACGGTTATATGCACGATACCTATACCTAAAAATAAGTTTAATAATATTTTGTCTGTCTATCTGATTGTTCAAAGTATTCTTTAAAACGGCTGGACAGTTTATAATAATATTTTCCTACCAGATAGCTGTTTATATAAGGAGTAACTTGGGCTATTTTGTCTCTCAGAAAAACACTACAAACTTTGCCCAGCTCAGGTTCCAACTCGAGTCCATATCTTACGAGGTATTGTAGATTTAAAATGGGGAGTTAAAACAGCTAGAAGCTAAGCCAAACAAGGGTAGATCGCTAGTTTGAAATAAAGCCCTATACCAAATATACTACCACTAAAGTCAAAGAACACTGCACCGTGGTCGGCGCAACGAAGAAGGTCACGTGCTATCGTGCCGGGTGGGTTATGGGGCCGCGTGCCGTCCCTCTGTCGCCCCGGACGGAACCGGGCGGCGGGTGCGCTAACCATAGCCCAACCAAAAAAAAAAAATACCAAATATACTCGTCATTGTGAAAAAACCTTGTCCGAAAAAATGGTATGAGGGGCTATAAACAAGATGAAAGAGATACTGAAATTTTGAATAATCTGATACGATTTTGTAAAGATCAACTAAAAAATATTTTCTTAATATCGGCATCAAATAATGAAAGAAAAATATAAGTATTATTATTTGAAAAAAATCGTGTGGCGCTTTCTGCCATATCTTTCGTAGTAATCTTACTGATAGTATATTTTCGAGAACCCTTTTATCGATATTTATTTTTTTTAGTATTTTATTACTATACTAGCAATGTAGGTCTCATAATACAATACGAAGAGATAAAATACGAAATACGGAATTCCGCAGAAGAACGGGTATATCCGACATAGCACGAAGAATTAGCACGCTGAGTAGCAATGGGCAGGCCACATCGCTCGATAAACCGACAACCGCTGCAGCGCTGGGGAAGAAAGATTTTCGAGTGGCGACCACGTATCGGACGACGTAGTGTAGGACGAGTATAAAATATAGCCTATGTTACTCCCTGATATTCTAGCTTTCTATTTGTAAAAGGTGGTTTTTAAAATCGGTGCGGTGGTTTAAGCGTGAAAGCGTAACAAACAAACTTACTTTCGTATCTATAATATTATACTCCGGCCGCTCTGAGTTTGCGTTCCTGACACATGTCAATTCGTCATAACTAGTGATGTACTTGTACAATAAATAACATTCATTATATTTAATAATGTTATTTATTGCATTCACTATGCATATTTATTCAATTCAACATTGATTTTGTTAAATTTATAGGAATTATTTCGCATGTTTTTTTTAAAGTGCCTTCATCTTTTTTATGCCATACGGAGAAAGAAGTGTTATAGCCGTCTCCAATAAGCGTTCTCCCAGAGCCAGCTCATTTAAAACAAAACGAACTTATGCCAGCTTATGGTCATTGACTAATTTCATCAACTCTGCTTTTAGTTTAGACTTATTTTCGTCATTGCCACGTCTTTGCAGCCGCCGATTCCTCTTTTTATTAGCTTTGGTAGGTGCTTTATTTAATTGCACCGAATGATTAGGGGCGTTATCCATAAACATAACTAAAGGCTCTGGGAGGCCAGGTAGCAACACATCCTGGAACCACTCCTTGAATGCAGTCGCATTCATTTCTTCGTGGTAGTCAGCAGTAGTTTTTGGCTCAAAAACCAATAAACCGTTTTCCACAAAACCGTACTTCGCACAACCAGCGTGGCATATTATGAGTCATGTTCCTTTACCCATTGGCACTTTCGACGATGACGCTTGAGTGTCATTTGTCCAAGAACGAGAAAGCGTGTGGTTGGGGTTTAGCCTTGTCTCGTCGATGAAAACGGTATTGTCCCAATTATCAATATTTTAGCTTCTTTTAAAAAGTTAATTGTTTTTAAAATTATGTTATTCCTTTCTAAAAGAATTTTCCAAAAGAAACAAATGAGCTGCTTTCAAAGATGCTAGAAGCGACGACCTATTAGGGTATTCACTTCTGGGATAATTACTATATATAAGTTTCCGTGTGATGACGGAATAATAATACAATTCACCACCCCCCTTTACTGCCTGTGGGTGTCGTAAAAGACGATTAAGGGATTATAATATGCATACAATATCTAAGCAAGAGAAGGAAAATTCGAAATAAAACCCTATACCAATACATCTAACTAGCTTGGTGCAGTTGGTCAATTTCCGTCCCATTGTGGAGGAAGCTCGAGCTCAGTACTTGGATGTGTATGAACTGTGGTGAGTGATGATGAATGAATATGATTCCTTATAGCATCAGCCTCAAAGCTAGCATTGTCTGTTATATGTTCATTTCTGCATTTCCATTTTTGGTGTTCGTAAAATATTTTCTCCAGTGCCCGAGGAGCCGAACTTTTCTGTATTAATATTTATTATTGTCCGTTCGCCTATTCTAACCGCTTGAGAGATGCGCTCTTGTCTTGTTATAATTACGAGATCCGCCATTTTGTCTTTCAAGCTCAAAGTAATATTGAAGCTTGATAATTAGTTCTCATGTTTCACTTTTCAATATTTAACTGTGTTTCGGCATTATTATTTTGCACCGAAAGTGCAGAACAGTAATATACGATACACAACAAAAGTCTAGATTAGCGCAGAGGCTGACCTCTTACTCATATAACAAGGAGAATTAGTCAAATAAACAACAATAACAGTCACGAGAAAATACATATCGAGAAACACTGGAGAACGTAGTCTATGTGCGCGAGACGACGAGAACTGTCTCTTTGTGACTGTCATAAAATGGCGGTCACCACAACGCTATTACGGGTAGCCATTTTTCACTAGTAATATAAAATAGTGAGTCATTTTATTTTCATTTTTTTTTAATAGATCTGATTGTTATCACGAAATTTATTCTCTTAAGTTTTGATTGGGCGTAGCTTTGTCATATTACTAACTTTATTAAATAGTAAATACATTATATATTATAAAATAAAATTATAACGTTCTTTTTTTAGTATTATACCGACAGATTATATTAAGATTATAAAAATATGCGATTACAATTGTCTCGTTATTTTGTCCCATCACTACAAAAACAAACATAAGACAAAACCTTGAAACAGTGCAGTTTGACATGTTTTGATCTTTAAAACTATTGTTTTATGTTTGTTAATTGAGTAATTGTTAATAATTTTAGCCGAAAATTAATACGTTTATTATAAGTTGGCATAATTATTAAATTTTTAATGTTATTATTCGTTTATAAGGTAAATATAATAAGATATTTAAAATTGTGCCGTAAATAGTACGGCAGTTCAAAGTTACATCGCCCATTCTGTCATGACCTGTCAGGAACGCAAACTCAGAGCGGCCGGAGCACGGAGCATATACAATGAGGAGACGGCCGAAGCAACTGTGCACCGTGACTCAACTAGGTCCTGACGTCATCACGTCAACATCAGGTAGTGGGCGTGGCCTATTAGTCTGCTGTCGACTCTGTCCGTGGTCGTACTGTGGACACAGTTATATGTTTGGTGTATTTCTGCTTTATTACGCAGAAAATCAATATTTTTTTTTTGTTTTATCATGTAAATAGTACTCCGATAGACGTTCAGATGCTATAAAAGGAAATACATTTCATTTGTAAGTATATTTATTCATAGTTTATAAAAATATTTTCTAGAAAAATCCTTTGACGATTCCATGTTCAAATATAATTCTACTCAACCTTAGATGGCACTACTTTTCGTAATGGGACTTAGAACTATAAAAGAAGATAAAGCTTAGACTATTAAGATTATAGTAAAAACTAATAAACATAAGTATTTAAATTAATATCTAAATACTTTTACCTGGACAAAAATGATTATTACATGTAGTTTCACAAATATTGTGTAAATAATGCGCCATCTGTCGCTAACTATGAAGGGCCATAAAAGTGCCAAAATGCCAGGGTCGGAGTTAGAACACAATTATTATATTCGGATTTTTCATCAATAGATAATCTTAAGAAGCAATGGATTTAAAAAATCAATAGATAGGTAAACTGGAAACCTACGAAATATACAAAGATTTGTTTTGCCTATTTTAACGATGAAGATTTCATAATAACTAGCAAAGACTTTAGAAAACTAAAGGATGTTTGTGAATTTTTTTTTGCAGCGATTGAAGATCGGCAAAGTGATCATACTTAGATTGATGCCCGTAAATTTGTCATTTTCTATGAATTTTTTATTCCAATCTAAAAATATTAATGCTTCCGTGTGGTGACGGATTAAGAATACAATTCACTACTCCCTATCTTGCCCGTGGATGTCATAAAAGACAACTAAGATATAATATGTACATCAAATCTGTGCAAGAGAAGGAAAACTCGAAATAAAACCCTATGCCAGCATATGTTACCAGCACGGTATAGTTGGTTAAATTTCCTCCCATTGTGGAGGAAGCCCGAGCCCAACAGTGGGACGTATGTGGGCTGCGATGATGATGATGAATATTAATGAGTTTTTAATCTAATAATGTATATAATTCAAGAAATATATGATCATCATCATCATCTCGGCTCAAATAAGTCCAACTGTTGGGCTCGAGCCTCCTCCATAACAAGAGGGAAACAGACCTTACTATACCATGCTGGTCAGACAGGTTGGCATAAGGGAAATATATAATGCAAAAGAGTATTGCATTTTTACTATTCGGACCAATGCCTCCCTGTCTCCTTAATTTATTTATGATGCAATTTCACTCGATGTAATTTCTTGATAAGATTAAGAGCACGTCACAAAAATGTTTAAACTGGGGGTGGCATCGGAGACCGTTTTTGTAAAAAGACAAAAAGGAAGGCAATAATACTAAGTAACCTTTACTAACTAGTAATATTATACACTGATATTCTAACTAGGGTTTACATTCGACAATCCGTTAGAAACCCAAACAAATAATTGTATTATTTGGTCGTATGATATTATTGTATGATATAATTAATGTATGTATAATATAATTGTATAATGTATGTAATACAATATAATGTATGTAAAATATAATTATTGTAACAACTACTGACAACTAAGAGATATAATAGCGCATAACATCTAAGTAAGACAAGCAAAAATCAATAAAGAGACCTATACCAACACGTCTGACCAGCGAGGTATAGTCAAGTTCCCTCCCATTGTGGAGGAGACTCGAGGCCACGTCTTAAATCGTAAGTCCTCTGATAATAATTAATGTTAGAAAATGTTTGAAAAGTTGGGCAATTGAAATTCAAACGCTATATAATCTGTAAAAATAGTTTTATTTCAAATACACACCGTTGGGCTCGAGCCTCCTCCGCAATAGGAGGAAAATTGACCGTACTATACCATGCTGATTAAACGGGTTGATATAGGGTTTTATTTCGAGTTTTGCCTCTCTTGTATAGATGTTATGTGCATATTATATCTCTTAGTCGTCTTTTACGACATGCACGGGCAAGATAGGGAGTGGTGAATTGTATTCGTACTCCGTCACCACACGGATTTGTACAAGTATTTTCATTAAATACAAAAGTTAAAATTTAAAAATATTTCAAATTGTGATAACTCAATTCGTTTAATCAGTGATTTCTGCAATAATATAATATAATAGTTATATTCGATGCCTCTGACGATATTACTGTAACAATTAGTCGGAACTACACTTACTATCATAAAGCGTGGCGAGGCCTCGCCACGGCAAGCGTCGCTTTACACTACGGCCAGTTTAGGCCACAGTTACTCTCACTTTGCGGTTTATTCTCACCTATAGATGTTTTACATCAATAAATTATTAGAAAAAGACATTCTCTATTAATAGAGTGAAGAAAAAAAATAGATCTCTTTTCATTCAGTTGGTAAGCTTGATTATTAATGATAGGGAATATCACGACAATCTAATCGCGAAAGATGTTGAACTGGCGAAGCGTTAAGTGTTCACGACCCCATTTTGATGAGTTAGGGTAGTTTAGAGTGTTCCTCTTAATAGTTTATTTAATAGAATTTATGTAAAATATAATGTTACTACGTTTAAAACTTGATGTTACTACTTCTTAAATAAAACTACAGATTTTATCGCGTTTGTATTTGATTTTTGATGGCCCAACGTTTCGAGCATTCATGGTCACAGGCGGACTAAGAAGTCTCACATCATCGTTATTAGAGATATGATTAACATGACAGATAATAATTATCTATCAGCTACGGCAAATTAGTTATTAAGTTTTGACCCACATTTTAGCACTAATTTACAAAGTCAATAATTAAATTAAGTAAATTACAAATTGATTTTGCTCATTTATGAAATCTGTCGTGATCATTATTTCATTTGTTACGCAATAAACGTTTATGACATTGGTACCCGAAAAAAGGGAATTGTGTATAATACTTAAAAATAGCAAGAATTATATTTTCTTAATAAATTTAATGGACAACGTTTTACATCCGATTAAACGTATCGCTGAAAAGGAATATTTAGAAATTCAAATTTTCAAAGGATGTATCCCTAAGGGTGTTTATTAAAGGCTAGGGACATGGTATCGAATAGAAAGTATTGACACTGTACTCGTGAGCATTATCGCAAAAAAAAGTATCATACTTACAAAAGTATCGAGTACCGAGTACTTTTCATAAGAATCTATAACGTGATCAGCTTTTTTTTAGGAATTGAACTTCTGTGAACGGATGAAAGTATTTCGACGAGAGCGACGTTTTACAAGGTTCATTACGTTTGAACTAGATGATCTTACCATAATCATGAGCCCTAAAGTCAAGTTTTAAATGTAATAATTTCTACAATTTATTCGATGCGATACCTGCCAAAAAGCAAGCATTGTGTAAAAGCATCGAATATAAAGGTATCGAAAGAAATACCTAAAAGTATCGAATTTTTCGTGTTAATACAGGCTAAAATTTTTTCTAATTTTTTATGCTACATCGTATAATCTATACCAATAAATAAAATTGGAGTGTCTGTTTGTATTGTCAAAATAATAGGCTTTTTTCATGCTCACACGGTTATTTGCACTATACACATGTGTTTAGTAAAACATAAGGGAGTATGGCAATCAAACTCCAGCGTTACTTGATTAAAATTATATTTGTTCGATGAGACGGTTACAGAAGGAATGGAAGCCACTTTGGAGGTGGCTATACTAAAAAGGCTTGCATACATGTAGAAAGGTGGAGTAATTTACGTACTCTAAACATTATATAATAATAAAGCGCCTAGTACAATAATGATAGCAAATATACATATACTAACATTGCGTAGATTGAAAGGCTGAGCCAGAACAACATGCCCAAAAATCACTTTATATTTTTTTGTCTGTCTGTCTGTTTGTGCCGGGTAATCTTCAAAACGGCTGGACCGATTTCAAAAATTCTTTTACCAATGGAAGGCTATAATATCAGGGCGTAAACTAGGCTATCTTTTATTCCGGTATTCCCACGGGAACTACGCGGGTAAAACGACTAAAACCGAAGCGAAGCGAGGGCGGGTTGCTAGTCGTATAATAAGTCAATTTACCTCGCATTCTGGAGGAGGCTCGAGCCCAGTAGTGTGACATATATGGGCTGTGATGTTGATAATGAATATCTTAATGAATTGACAAGAATACGAATTTGTTATTATAATTGCTAAAATGTTTATTATGACTTATACTTGATCTTTCGTCATAAATAAACTAAATTCTTAAATTATGTGCCTTATCATAAATACACGAAGCATAACAAAATTAAAAACAACAATAAAAAAGGTTAAAATACATAAAAATAGTTTTCTATTTATAAATATCCCTAGAAAACAATATTTTCACTTTTATTCTGCGATTCTTTGCATGCGTTAGTATTGATTTCGTCTGACTTCCAACTTCCCTGATTTTCTATTTAAACAAAAGCGTGGTCTAGACAGCCAACGGTTATTGCAGTGAACAGGCAGCCATTGTAACTTGAAATTGAATTTAAAAGAAGGAAGGAAGACAATTATTTTCATTGTAATTATAGTTGGAAATTTTCTAAAACATAATGAATTCTAATGTTTACGCGAGTATTACACATCCTTATTAGTCTTATAAATGCGAAAGTAAATTTGTTTGTTTGTTACGCTTTCACGCTTGTGGGTAAGGCGACTGATGGGCAGTAGTCACTGTCCATCAGTAAGTAATATTAATAAAAGAGAATTTCTAAAGAAAATTATAACTCGACACTGGCTAGAATGGCTCGTCTTAGCAGCTGATTGACAAGACAAAAAAAAGTCATTCTTCCAAATTTAAAATAACAAAGACGCCATTTTACAGATACTATTACAAATAACTAACTTGTTTTATAATTTATATCACGTTCATCATCATCATCATCATTTCAGCCTATCACCGTCCACTGCTAGACGTAGGCCTCTAATGTTACGCCACAAAGTGCGGTCCTATGCCGCCTGCATCAAACGATGCCCAGCAACTTTCACCAGGTCGTCGGTCCACCTAGTGGGCGGGCGTCCTACACTGCGTCGTCCGATACGTGGTCGCCACTCGAGAACTTTTCTTCTCCAGCGGTTGTCGGTTCATCGAGCGATGTGGCCTGCCCATTGCCACTTCAGCGTGCTAATTCTTCGTGCCATATAACGTTATCGTATAATAATTATTTCTGATGTAGACGCGAGTAACGACGCAACACATTGTAAATAAAACTATTTTTACGGATTTTATCGCGTTTGTATTTGATTTTTGATGGCCCGAAGTTTCGAACACTGCAGCATTCATAGTCACGGGCGGCTCAAGATGTCTCACGTCCAACAAGTCATCGTTATTACTGAAAGTATGTATACATTTGTATCAAAATATAGGTCAAAATTTACAACAACGAAGAAGTTTCACTTCAAAAACTAGCTACAAAAATATTTGGCTCCATGTTTATCTGTAAACCAAAATTATCACGTAGGAATGAAATCTCTCATCATCATTAGATACAACCTTAGAATAATGTCGGTACTTCGAACGTTCGAAACATGAATCTAAAAATAATACATGCGCGCAGACGATTACACACGTACACACGCACACCACTGTACAAATTATGAAATCAAATTTTGTTTTTATTAACATAAATCGTCGAAATACTTTTAAAAGTAATGTTAAAAACCTTTTTAAGTTTTTCAAATATGTCATGACACCATTTCAATGCACAAGCCGTCATAATTACCTATTTTTTTTTAAGAGTTGCGTACGTACGTGCAGTACAGTGACCTTGTACATTACGGAACGGTTCCGGCGTAAGCTCCATTAGGCTCCAATTGAAATGCTTCACTTTTTGTGCCCGAACTTACCTTCTATACGTTATTATTCTAAGGGAACAACTCATATACGTCCCACTGTTGGGCTCGATGCTCCTCCACAATAGAAGGGAAATTGACCTTACCATGCTGGTCAGACAGGTTAGCATAGGGTTTTATTTCGAGTTATCATTCTCTTGCATAGATGTTATATACGTATTACATTCCTTAATAGTATTTACGACATCCACGGACACGATCCATCCATCCATCCATCAGCCTACAGACGTCCACTCCTGGACCTAGGCCTCCTCACGAGAATACCAGACGGGACGGTCCTGCGACACTTGCATCCAACGGTTCCCTGTGACTTTGAGAATGTCGTCAGTCCACCTAGTGGGGGATCGTCCTACACTGCGCTGTCCGATTCGTGGTCGCCACTCAAGAACCTTTCTTCCCCAACGGTTGTCGGTTTAACGAGCGATGTGGCCTGCCCATTGCCATTTCAACGTGCTAATTCTGCGGGCTATGTCGGTTACACCCGTTCTTCTACGGATTGCCGTGTTCCGGATTTTATCACCTAGAGAAATACCGAGCATAGCCTCTCTATAGCACGCTGAGCGACTTTGAGCTTTTTTATGAGGCCGACATTTAGAGACCACGTTTCAGTGCCGTAAGTCATCGCTGGTAACACACACTGATTATAAACCTTTGTTGTCAGACACTGCGGAATATTGGACGAGAAGGTCCTCTTAAGTTTCCTGAACGCTGCCCAGCTGAGTTGGATTCGTCGGCTGACCCCCACGGACACGATAGGGAATAGTAGTGTTGCCCAAATGCAAGACCAAGACGAGACTTGGACCGGTCTTGGTCTTGGTCTTGCAACATCACACCTGGTCTCGTCTTGGTCTTGGTCTTGCGCACCCGAGTCTTGGTCTTGGTCTTGGTCTTGCGCACCCGAGTCTTGGTATTGCAGCAAGAGTCTTGCAAAGTTTTGCAGTTAGAATAACGTAACAGTAATTTATCATGGCAATGAAAAATCCAACTAAATTAATCAAATATCCTATCCTATCTATCCATCTGCTAGCCTATAGTTCACTATTGAATACAATACTTACCACTGGAGAAAATTACTCTTCTATTCCCCTGGTGTTCCATTAGACAGCGTTACTACTCTTATGACAGGACTTTCGACCCTATTTTCTTAAGACGTCACCACACGAGGCAGTTGATACAATAAATTTTATGTCATTTTATAATCAATGCGATATTTTACAATTAATGCGATTATTTATATTTCCCTTCAAGTTAAGTGGTATGTATCTATTGTATTTTCAGTTTAGTTACTGATACTCTGGATACTTGAAAAAACCTGTTGCTCTATTGCCTATATAAATACTTTGGCCGCTGGATCCATGTAGCTCTTAATATACTATTTATTCAAGAACATATAAAACTGATTTAAAATTTTATGGTTTTAATACTTGTAAAATGTATGATATTCGTCGTCATCGTCACAGCTCATAAAAGTGCCACTGCTGGGCTTAAGCTTCCTTCCAGTAAGAGGAAAATTGATCTACTATACCACGCTGGTCAGACATGTTGGTACAGGGTTTTCTTTCTAGTTTCACTTCTCTTGCACATATGTTATATACACAGGGTGTATCAGGTTATGGGACAACTGTTCATATATGTTGTAGTTCAACAGTCATAGATCATAATTAGAATGTATATTACACAAAAACAATATAACGTAAAAGTTATAGTGATTACAAAAATGTGTGTCTAAGAGTTTATGCCTTAAATTTTATGCATTATGTAGGTATGTACAGACAGGATATATGTAAGCATGTAAAATTTCGACAGTATAAATAGGTATTAGATTTGCGCGAACCTTTCAATGGTTACGTAGGTACAAAGGCGACTCATCAACGGTCATCGGCCGATCAGCTGATTTATGTTAAAGCGAAGTTTGTCTTGCTTATGCAAACGTAATCATTGATTTATTCAAATTCTAATGCACATTTAACAAAATACGAATATGTTGTAGATTAAGTATCATTCCTTTATACATTTTAATCAATTTACACGAAAAAACGATGACAAAATTGAGAACTTACATGTTTCTCAATTCATTAACGAATCGATATTTTTATTTCAATTTTTTTTCATGGGTTCCTAACACCATTGCCCGATCTGATTTGATACGACATCCACGGGTAAAAGAGTGGTGAATTATATTCGTACTCTGTCTTATTTTTTGTGTGTGTGTAGCTGTTGGTCGCAGATGACCTTGACAGCTTAACGCGGTCAATGGGTGAGCGCTGATGGCTCTCAACCCGGTAAGTAAGTTAAGCGAACATCACCCGAGGGCTCCCCCCTGTGGGGAACGGACCTCGGCTCGGGGCGTCGTTGAGAGCAAAGTGGGCGTGGCCAAGTTTAGGTTAATGACTTTTACGCGACGCGGTTTTCGACCTCGACGGCGAGGCCGATACCGCGGAGTTTTATCTGTTATCGCTGCGCGAGCTGTGTAGGTCCTTTCTTGGGCGATCATAATAGCGTCATCTTCTTCTTCAAGAAGATGACGAGGACGTCGGACCGCGGATATTTTTGAGGGGACGTAGTTTACCGCCCCAACCACTAGTGGATTGGGGTGAGTCGTGGCAGAGGCAAAATAGCGCTGGGAGCAACGCTTCATGTACTGCCTGATGGTGATCGTACTCTGTCCCTACATGGACATTTATATAGATTAATTGTAGGCATATTTCTATGTCCAACAGTGAACGTCGTTGGGCTAATGAATAAACGGATATATAAATATGTATAATGGGCAAGAGCACTCTCGTGATTACGGTATTTTTGTCCTTAAGCCTTTCCGAAGAGTAATTCTGAAAAGCCAACACCAACATTGGGAATCGATTGGCCAATAGATGGATATCTCAAGACTGATTTGACTTGCCGTGTAGTGACGGAGTAAGAATATAATTCATCACCCCCTATTTTACCCGTGACTGCGAACCCACGACTAAGGGCTATAATATATAACATCGGTGCAAGAGAAGGAAAACTTGACATGTATGACCTGTAACAACACGGCCGATCACCGTGGCGATTCCCCTCCGGCCACGGCCGATTCTCCTCCTGTTATGTAGAAGACATGAGCTCAACCGTATATAAGCTGAAATGGTGATTTGAATTAAATGCAAGACCGCGAGACTCTTGCAGGCCCAGTCTTGGTCTTGCTCAAGTCTTGCAGGGCCAGTCTTGGTCTTGGTCTTGCAAAAATTAAGCGGTCTTGGTCTTGGTCTCGGTCTCGAATTTCTCGCAAGACCAAGACCAAGACTGCAAGACCAAGACTTTTTTGGGCAACACTAGGGAATAGTATTCTTACTCCGTCCCCACACGGATGAAATCTCTACTCGCACAAAAACCTAGTAATTTTAACAACATTTATTAAATTCATTAAACAGCTTCCAAAATTCGCAAATAACTCGATTACCTCAATACCATCAGTACATCAAACACGTTGAAATTATGGCGACGGAAATCCGCTTTAATTATGTTAATTTTAATCGTATTAATTAACTTAGTGATTGGCTCTTGCAAATGAGATTTAGCAATATAACTACATGTTAATGATGACTTTTGCATTCGCGGATATAAATTTCATTATTATGAAACTAGCAACCCGCCCTCGCTTCGCTTTGGATTCAGTCGCCCTAGCCGCGTAGTTACCATTCCCGTGGGAATATTGCGATAAAATATAGTCTATGGCTTTTTTTGCGGGGGGTAGGTTATAATCGGCGCGTTTCTCGCACCACTCCGTACGGGGTGACAGAGGGGCATAAGCACGCCCACCCGCAAGTGACACGTCGCCTTCGTCGTTGGACCGACCGTACCCCCTCGGGGAGGACGTCGGTCTTTCCTCACGCGGTCGGCCTCTCGGCGGGTGATGGACCAAATCTCCAGTCCAGTCACCCGCTGCCTCGGCTAGGATAGCATAGGTTACTCCCTGATATTACAGCTTCCCATTGGTGAAAGAATTTTTGGAATCGGTTTCGTGGTTTAAGCGTGAAAGCGTAGCAAACAAACTTACTTTCTCATTTATAATATTAGTGAGGATTAGTGCTTGTAGGGTATACGAATACTACCGTTCCTTAATTAGTGCTGTATACAATTACCGTTCCGTATATTGCTTTTTTTTTGGTGTGGGCTGTCGTCGACGCAATGTGTAATTGCAAAATTTTGAGAGATTTTTTTTTAAGTTTTATGATCAACCCACATTTTGGTATAAATTTATTGCCATTATAAAATATTTATATGTGAAAAATTAAAACAATATTTAGTCAATAATTATTAAACATTAAAATTGTAGTAATTACTATATTCATCATCATCATCATCACAGCCCACATACGTCCCACTGTTGGGCTCGGGCCTCCTCCGCAATGGGAGGGAATTTGACCTACTATACCATGCTGGTCAGACATGTTGGTATAGGGTTTCGTTTCGAGTTTTCCTTCTCTTACACAGATGGTATGTGCATATTATATCCCATAGTCGTCTTTTACGACATCCACGGGCAAGATAGGGAGTGGTGAATTGTATTCTTACTCCGTCACCACACGGAAAAATTACGTGTATGTCTATTTAATAATTTAGTAGGTACTTTTTTTTTGTGGCTGGGTTGCGGTCAGCGCGCTCCTCGCAGCATTCCGTCCGGGGCGACAGAGGGGCGTAAGCACGCGCACCCGCAACCCATCCGAGCACCACGTCGCCTTCGTCGTTGGACCGACCACTGGAGCAGGGTTACTTGCCATCAGTGGTCGGCCCGACGTAATACCCCCTAGTGGGGTGCCCTCCTACCAACCGACGTCCCGTCCTCAGGGAGGACGTCGACCTTTCCTCACGCGGTCAGCCTCTCGGCGGGTGACGGACTAATTCCCCGGTCACGTCACCCTTCCTTATATTGCTTGCAGGTAGTCGTAAAAGACGACTGACATTTTTTTGGCTCTCTTTGTCCATTCGGACAGGCACAGGCAGCAAGGCAAATACAGCCAAGACTTATACAATTTTCTTCCCATATTATTTAAAATGTTGGTCAACCCTATCTAATGCTGTATTATCAACAAGGAAGTGTTGATATCAGGCAAAGAGCCGATTATAAAACTATTTTCAAAACTTTGCCAATATCCATCGTACACTTCCACAAAAAATATCCATAACAAAAAATATACTGTTGCCCGTTCTCCTAGTCATATCTCAATCAGATTTTACGTCTCTCATTAAAGAGATAGTGACAAATTTTATTCTTAATTCATCGAACGGCTATCATTATATACAGTATGACTGGTAAAAGATTGTACATATTGAAGGAAACGATAGATAATGGCCACATGTAACTAATAAAAGTGTAAAAAGAAGATAATATTAATTAACTACATAGTAAACATCAACAATATTAGTGTTACAAGACTTCCAAAAATATTGTCACCCTACTGGCGATACACCGATACCGATATCGAGTGAAAGTTTTGTTAGTACTGTTGTCAAGATTTTGGATATTTATTACTAGAATTACTAAAGCTAGGTGTAGGAATAATGTCATAAAAACACTAAAGTTAGTTGCAGATTCTAAGCTCTTACCAATCCTGAGATAAAGTAATTTGTTTCTAATCAAAACAATAGGTTTGCCAGCGTACGTTGACCTCTGTCTGCGGCCCGCGACGCAAAAAAAATACCTACTGGGTCGAGTCTTTTTTTTTTTTTTTTTTTGTGTGTATTTAGCTGTTGGTCGCAGATGACCTTGACAGCTTAACGCGGGCAATGGGCGAGCGGAAGGCTGTCAACCCGGTAAGTAAGTTAAGCGAACATCGCCCGAGGGCTCCCCCTGTGGGAAACGGACCTCGGCTCGGGGCGTCGCTGAAAGCAAAGTGGGCGTGGCCACGTTTAGGTTAATGATTTTTACGCGGCGCGGTTTTCGACCTCGTCGGCGAGGCCGATACCGCGGAATTTTATGTGTTATCGCTGCGCGAGCTGTGTAGGCCCTTTCTTGGGCGATCGTAATGGCATCATCCCCTTCTTCAAGGAGATGACGGGGTCGTCGGACCGCGGATATTTTTGATGGGACGTAGTTTACCGCCCCAACCACTAGTGGATTGGGATGAGTCGTGGCAGAGTCAAAATAGCGCTGGGAGCAACGCTTCATATACTGCCTGATGGTCGGCAATTCGAGGTCGATGTGTAGATCGACATTACGAACGAACCACGGTGCTCCCGTTGCCCGTCGCATGAATCTATTTTGTAGTGTTTGTAACCTGTGGATCCTGTTTGGCCTAACGTGCGCGAACACTACACTGGCATACGTCATGATCGGCCGTATGCAGGTAGTGTATAATCGGACTTTATTTTAAGTGATAGTTTTGACTTTGCGTTTAATAAGCAGTGAAGGCGTCCCATCACGAAAGCGGCGCGCGCGCGGACCCGCTTCAAGTGGGACAAGAAAGTGAGTCGGCTATCAAGGGTCACACCTAAGTACTTGGCCTCTCTGCTCCATGAGACAGGTCGGCCGAAGAGAGTGAGAGGAGGGATGCTGTCCGGAGAGCACAGACGGGCAGTTCGTTTAGTGAACATGACCGCTTGGCTCTTCTCGGGATTAATTTCTATTCTCCATTTCCTATACCAATTGGCAAGGGCGGTAACCGCTTTTTGGAGTGTATTGACTACGGTTGTCAGGGACATACCTGCACAATAGAGTGCGGTATCGTCGGCGTAAAGCGCCGTGTGCACACGAGTGAACTTGGGTAAATCACTTGTATACAGCGTAAACAAAAATGGGGCGAGGACCGAGCCCTGTGGAACACCGGCCTTGAGAGGATGGGAGGTCGACAACGTCCCTTCCACCCTATAGCGAAAGCTGCGATGACTCAAATAGTCATGTATTATTAGAATTAAGTATTCGGGGATTTTTACTAAATATAATTTGTAAATTAAGCCCTCATGCCAAACTTTATCGAAAGCTTTCGCTACATCTAGAAATAAATAGTACACCAGCCCTAATAAACTGACTACTGGTGTATTCTACTAGTCTATGTACTTGCTGAACGCAGCTGTGTTTAGCACGAAAACCAAATTGCGCGTCCGGTATAAGTTTATTGAACTCTGCATATGATCGTAGCCTACTGAGTACTATTCGTTCGTATAATTTACCTAAACTTCTCAGTAGGCTAATAGGTCGATAACTATTGGGTTCGGTACGTTTTTTGCCGGGTTTGTAGATTCCGATTACCACGGCCTCTTTCCACTGTGAAGGAAAGATGTTATATTTGAGGGCTGCATTAAAAATACAACACAGTAATATTATTAAATGGGCTGGGAATAATTTAATTACTCTATTTGTAATACCGTCCGAACCCGGGGCTTTCCTAGCGTGGAGACCCCTAATAAGTGACTCGACTTCGTCGGTGCTCACTGTTGGGATAGACATATTATTGTCGTTGTTTATATTCGACCGCGATAAAGTGGTACTACTGGCCACTTCCGAATTAATAGTGTTGTAGTGAGTCGCTTCTTGTTCGTATAATGTACTCGGCGTACACTGAAGCTCTAGGCTCTCTGCCAGACATTCAGACTTTTCGTCATCCATGAATGCCGGCGGTTGATTTATTCTACTGAGGGGAGGGAGTGTGGACACTACATCTTTTTTGAGTGAGCGGGAAAGCTGCCAGAAGGCTGTGTGCGTGGGCTTCCGCTCTTCTAAAGTGGCGTCCCATCTGCTCTGTCTCATATTATTAATTTCGGTTTTGACCTCCCTTTGGAGGGCCCGCAGGCGTTTGCGGTTCTCCTCCGTGGGGTATCGGTCGTACGCGCGGGTTGCGGCGTTCTTTCTTCTCAGTAGGTCGCGTACGTCACTCGGCAGTTGCCATCTACGATCGCTCGTATCCGGCACCCGCCGCGAGCAGTCGTCAATTACCGACTGCACGTGACCCGTGAGTAAATCGATCGCCAGGGAGGTTTCTTCCTCGGACTTTATGTCCTTGGGAATCTTATCAAGGTATGCCGATGAGGTGGCCTTGAGATTTCTCCCGAGCCGTGCCCAGTCGGTGGTCAACCTTGTTGTTACGTTATTGTGGCCTGAGGGGCCGGGTAAGCGGGGGGCGAATTCCAGAGTCACCGGACGGTGATCTGAATCTAGTTCGTGTTGTACTTCTATTAAACATAAACGTAAGTTTATATTTTTGAGAAGTACTATATCTAGTATATCTGGCCTGTGGTCGACAATGTTAGGGTAGTGAGTCGGCTCTAATGGCGCTATGACGTCACAACCTAATCTGTCAGCGTATAACTCTAAGACTTTGCCCCTCTTGTTTGAACTATGACAGTTCCATGAGGTGTTCTTGGCGTTAAGGTCACCGCCAATGATGACGGCGCCGCCCAAGTCAAGCAATGCCTTGAGATCGCTCTCCACTAAGTGTTTACCGTCCCTTCTTTCGGGTGACAGGTAAGCCGAGACAAATGTAATTGGCTGATGGCCGGTGAGCGCTAATCTGCATACTGACGCTTCAATGTACGCCAGAGGTGGCGGATCCACAGGCGTGCAGTGCAACGACCTCCTATAGTAGATGAGCGTTCCCCCTCCTTGCGAAGTGACCCTATCATTGCGAACTATATTATAATTCGCAATTCTAGGGTCCTTGTTGAAAGGTTTGAGAAACGTCTCTTGTACCATAAGAATGTCGAGCTGTTGTTCCCTAAGGAATGTACCTAACTCGTCCCTCTGTGAGCAGAGGCTATTCGCGTTATATGTCCCTAGCTTTAGGTGTCGTGGTTTGACTCTGCCGGGAGTGTGCTTATCCATTTTATTTAAAACTAAGGGACCCCAGACGTTCGAGTAGGGGTGAGAATTTTATGGCAATGTTAAGGAGGGCGAGGTTATTACCCTCGTTCCTCCTTAGCTCTGCGGCGACCTCGCGGATTTCCGCGAAGTCGATGAGTGAGGCAAAATTTGCCACAAGGGCTAGATCCGGGTCTAGGCCTTGTGGGGTCTTAGGGAGCGCGTGTGAGGCTACCCTAACTGGTGCGGGTTTGACGACGGGTGTGCCCATAAGGGGCTTAGGTTGGCCCCCGGCGGGCGTTTTATGCCCAACGGTTGGCGGTTGGAGTCTTGGTGGGTGCGTGAAGGAGGGTGGGGGGGGCGCTTGCGTGCGCGGTAATGCGGGGAACGCCTCCCTACCTTGAGTGAGGGGGCGAGACCACGCATTGTGAGTCGGGAGGGGGGCGGGCACGAAGGCCTTATTATAATAGCGGGCCGGGCCCGTTGGACGAATTGTCCTTTTGGGCGCCCGTGGACAGCCGCGGAAGTTGGCCGGGTGGCCCATCGCCCCGCAAAGCACGCACGATGGCGGCTCTGTGCAGAGGGACAGGTCTTTGGGCCTCTCACACTTGCTGGTGTGGTGATTTCCCAGGCACTTAACGCACCTTGGGTGGGCATAACAATTATTTGATGTATGGCCATACATCTGGCATTTATGGCACTGCGCCATTATGCCGGTTTTATAGGGGGGCTCTACTTTAACGCCCATAAGTCCGCACACATGTGTGATGCGGAAAACCTGTTTACCCTCGGGGGTGTTGTCCAGGCATACCAATACCATATTCATAGGTGCGCGTGCTTTGCCGCGCACCATACGGTGAACCTCCCTCACGGGAAGGTTTTGGGCCTTGAGTGATTTGAGAATCTCCTCTTTGGCGAATTCTCGTGGGACGTTCTTAATCACGGCCCGTAGGAGTTTGTCCTCGGGCATCGTGTATGTGTGGTAGGGGATGCGTTGCTCCCCTAACATTTTTGAGAGCGCCCTGTGGTCGTCGGTCGAGTTGACCTCGACCTTGATCCCCTGTGCGGTAGATCTGGCGCTTTTGTATATCACGCGGTGCGAGTTGCACCACGCGGAGATGGCGAACCACCTCTCCTTGTCGCGTATGTACAGAGGAGGGGGGGGTGAGTTTTTTGGCGACTGATGTTGACGTCGCCGTGGTAGTTCTCACCGTGGGGGCCTTGTTGGCCGTGGCGGTCATGACCCCACTTGTGGAGGGGGTGGGGGCACCTTGCTCCTGGAGGGGAGCAGCGGGTGATGGTGTCGGGGTGGATGAGTTCGACTCCACTACAGGAGCGACCTTTGGTGCCTTTGCGGCCTTATTTTTGCGCGCCCTGCGGCTGCGCTTGCGAGACTGTGCCTCGGTGAATAGCCCCTCATTGGGGGAATCTTCCTCCTCGGAGGAGGTGGAAGCAGCGGGAGCGGAGTCATACTCCATCTCAGAGGTGGCAGTACGCTCACTCTCATCCCCGCTTTCTGGGGTAATGGTGACGGTGGGGGACTGCGGGCGCGATGGTGTGCGCTCCGGTAATCTATCGCGATATTTACGGACGATAATCGCCCATATTTCTTCGTCTTGAAGTAGGTCTTCGAAACCTACTATTTTTTCCATTGTTAGCGGTTATAACCACTATTCTACTTTTAATTGTAAACAAATCGCTAAATCGCGGTCTCCTAACAGCCTAACACCCCGGGGGGAGTACCCGGGGGTGTGTGAGGTGTATTCCCTCCCAACCGGGGTAGGTCGGGAGGATGTGCTTAACACTAGGGTGTGCCCTAAGCTAGTATCCACCGGCCGATCTTAATGTGCCTGCGTGGTTCTTAACAGCTCGAGTGTAGGGGTGGTATGGGCCCTTGCGGGCAGTCACACCCAAACTGACACCCGAGAATGGGAGTAGGGTATAGGTAGGGTGGGTAGGAGATAACCGGGGTAGACTAGGGGTCACCCCCAAGGCCTACTGATCCGGTCCCGTCCGAGTTGAGCACCTCGCCCTGAAGGGACTCGGCAGGCGACTCGGGGCTTCGCCTCACCCGGCTTCGTTGACACCGTTAGGTTTCAACCGGGGACCAAGAAAAACTTGGTTTTGCCCTTAAGGGGCCGCTATGACTTTATCTGACTTTATAGAAATAGATATTACTACCTGACCTCACTTTTGAACAGTGGGCAGTTAGTAATAACTGTGAGTGACCCAATGTGTCTTGAAAAAGACGGCTTGAGTCACCACTGTTGTCCACCGAAGAAACGCTGCCGAAGTTGGGACCGTTAGAAAGCGCGCGAACATTCGTAACGGAAATTTTTTCGCAGAGCGACGGCACGTGTGCACGCCAAGAAGGACGACCGCTGTATGTTTTTTTGCTGTGGGTCGAGTCGCATAGGTAGAATATTTACCTAAAATGTAACTAGTTCAATGTCACGCAAACTGTTTAGTACCTACAAGTGCTGACGTACATTGACCTATCCCATGTGTTCATAACTAAATGTTTTTATAAGATAATTAGTTCAAAATTTAAGTACCAATTTTTTTTATATATTCGGTATCAGAATCGAGTACTGAATACCCTCCTTCAATATGTACAATCTTTTACCAGTCACCCTGTATAATGTAGCTATTTCCATTTACAATTTAGTAACCCTATTCACAATAGAAGGACGGTTGTCATAATGTTCTGACAGCCCCTACATAAGACTATTGTTTTACGTACGTATGAATAGCTCTGAATATGACGTGTGGGATGTGAGGCGAAGTAAATGAGGAAAGGCGACGTTGTTTGTTTTGACGTAAGGAGGCCATTTTGTTTATCCTATTTTGAGGTTATAATGACAGTTGACCAAGCAAGCGACACTGCGAATGACAGCTATTTGTTTT
Source organism: Lymantria dispar (assembly GCA_032191425.1). Taxonomy (NCBI): domain Eukaryota; kingdom Metazoa; phylum Arthropoda; class Insecta; order Lepidoptera; family Erebidae; genus Lymantria; species Lymantria dispar. The sequence continues at coordinate 7,660,261 of CM063468.1, read as the reverse complement.
TCTTTTTTTTTTGTTTATCGAATATACAATATTGCCAATAGTTTATAACAAAAATTATATCGCTACGCTTGCAATGACTATACAGTTTACAAAGTAGTCAAGCACTGATCACTTTTACAGAGTGATGTGATGTGAATGAGTTCTATGCCCACGCAGGACGATTAGCGGTAAATTTTCAAAGGGAAATACTAATTTAATACGAGAACATATATATAACTGTGTATAAAACACGGTATAACTGAGTTAACATGACTGCATATGCATGAATGCGACATAGCATGAAGAATTAGCACGCTGAAGTTACAATGGGCATAACACATCGCTCGATGAACCGGAAACCGCTAGGGAAGAAAGGTTCTCGAGTGGCGACCACGTACCGAATGACGCAGTATAGGACGCCCCTTCACTGATAATGATGATGGATAAGCATAAATATATTAAGTTTACCCCTTTAATGATGAATTCGCGAGAATTTTGTAATATTACATTCATATACAGTGGACCCGCGGTAATGTAGCCCCTGTCTAATCCGGCACCATTTATAAGGCGATATCTACACCAATAAATAAAATTGGAGTGTCTGTTTGTAATGTCAAAATAATAGGCTTTTTTCATGCTCACACGGTTATTTGCACGACACCTATGCCTAAAATAGCAATTAAAAAATTTTTGTCTGTCTGTCTGTTTACTCCGGGTAATCTTCAAAACGGCTGGACCGATTTCAAAAATTCTTTCACCAATGGAAAGCTATAATATCAGGGCGTAAACTAGGCTATATTTTATCCCGGTATTCCCACGGGAACGGGAACTACGCGGGTAAAACGACTATAACCTATAACCGAAGCGAAGCGAGAGCGGGTTGCTAGTAAGATTATTGAATAATTTTATATTTTTTCGTCACGCTTTGCTGATGTAAGTAATGCATGATTGAACAGGTTAAAACTTGGATGCGCCACCACCATTGTGCTTTTGTTTTAATTCTGATTGCTTAGTTTGAATTTGACTACACGTTATAGCGGTACGGCCTAGGGTGCTTCGTAGTTTAGTCTATTCATTGCATATTACACTAGCAACCAGCCCTCGCTTCGCTTCGGTTATAGATTATAGTCGTTTTACCCGCGTAGTTCCCGTTCCCGTGGGAATACAGGGATAAAATATAGCCTAGTTTACGCCCTGATATTAAAGCTTTCCATTGGTGAAAGAATTTTTGAAATCGGTCCAGCCGTTTTGAAGATTACCCGGAACAAACAGATAGACAGACAGACAGACAAAAATTTTTTAATTGCTATTTTAGGCATAGGTGTCGTGCAAATAACCATGTGAGCATGAAAAAAGCCTATTATTTTGACATTACATACAGACACTCCAATTTTATTTATTGGTATAGATACACATCCTTGTTAGATTACAAGATACTCATTTGTAAAAAAATACGGACTATAAGGGGTCTTATGCAGCTCTATGATGCGACAAATTCGATAGTCCGACACTACCGTGCAAAACGTTTGTCGGAATACCGAGGGTCTAATGTATATAGCCTTACGCTTACTTCCTAAGTAGCCAGAGACGAATTGCCATAAGCTGCGACCCTAGGATACCTACATCATTCACAATCATTCCGTTCTTCATGTATACTCTTTGGTTACGCGTTCTACTAATTTAACCTTTCGCTAATATGTCTTATCTTTAGTCTAGAAACGTACGTACACATGGCCCTTTGTTTTAAGAAAAATGTTAAAATAATACAAGTATTTTTACAATAGAATAAAAGAGATGAATTATTAATGACTGAAAAAAAGCAACACAGACTCTTTGATCAGTTCTACCAGTACACTAATTTAAATTATTTTAAATAAAATACAAAAGAAAAAGAATCAACGATAGATGAGACTTTTAAATAGAAGATAATTATTTTAAGCGCCATTTTGAATTACAAGTTCATTGACTATTAATAAAAAGGGACGATTGTAAAGTCAGATCTTTAATTATACCGCAGCGCGATTCCATTTTGTGGTGACAGAGTAAGAATACAATTCACCTTCATTCCTTTCTTAACCGTGGGTATCATAAAAGACGACTAAATGGAATATAATATGCATACAGCATTTATGTGAGTGAAGAAACCTTGAAATGAAATCCTGTACCAATACCGTCTGTTTCGTGTGATATAGTAGATCAATTTCTCTTCCACTGCGGAGAAGGCTTGGAGAGGCAGGAGACCCGTAGGCATATAGGGTGGAATGGAGTCATCTTAACAGGCTCTACTTCAACGTCTCCAAGTGCTCGGTTACAAGCTTCACCCGCGCTCGTCGACCTTTTCGCTACGAGTACATGGTGGACGTGGAGCGGATGCAACGAGTCACGGAAGTACGTGATTTAGGCGTTTACGTTATTTCTGAGCTTTCGTTTCGCACTCATATAACGGATATATGTAAAAAAGCGTATAGAAATTTGGGTTTTGTGCTAAGGCAGACGCGGGAGTTCACCAATATTGCTGCAGTCAGGGCACTGTATGATGCATTAATCAGGATTCATCTGGAACATAGTGCAATTATATGGGCCCCACACGAGGCTAAGTACTCGGTGATGTTGGAGCGAGTACAGAACAAATTTACCCGGTAGGTACTTGTATAAAAAACTGTATGGTGTATACCCATTTTATCCGTTGATGTACCCAACTTTATTTGTGCTGGGAATGGTCGGGTACAATGAATTAAGAGTGCGGCGGGAATACGCGCTGGTTTCGTATCTAGTAAGATTACTCAGAGGTCTGCAACACAATCCGGGTGTGTTGCAAAACCTATGTCTGTGCGTACCAGATCGCTATGTGTGGAGGCGTAGGCGCCCACCACTTCTGGCCCTGCCAACGGCTAGAACTAACCTGCTAGCCAGAACGCCAATAACGCGAGCACTTGGTACCATAAACGAAGTTCACACAAAAGTTGATATTTTCACATGTCAATTGAGTGAATTCCATAAGACACTTCTTTCTATCCTATGTTATAAATTAAGTTAAAAGTAGTATTAAGGTATACATTAATTGTAAATCATCTAGAAGTAAGATTAGGATTAACACTAGTATATGGACTATCGTATTAGGTTTTCAACCTGTAAATAGATAGTCCTATTATATTAAATAAATAAATATGAACTGTGATGATCATGTTATGATTCTTTAGCTATATACTCTTTCGCGTTAATATTTCCTTCCATAAACCTTTCAAAGTCTACAATTGAGCATAGGTTATTCAAGATGAAATTACAGTAGAACCCGTTTAATACGATCACGTTTAATACGATTTCCCGTATAATACGCTGTTTTGCGTCAGTCCCAGCAACTTGTGACATGTTTTCATACATTTCTTAACCCTTAATACGTTCGTCATCCTGTTTAATACAGCAACACGTGCCATTCAAATACACATATTACCCCTTGCGGCAGCGGCCAGCGGCTGTCAAACGACTCAAAGTGATAATAACCAAGAAGATGAGTCAACGCCAATTTTGTCACACGTCCAGGCATTATCAGCAGTTAACGATTAAAGAGGCTATGTAACTTCTTTGAATCAAAGCGAAGACGCACTGCGTAAATTAAATTACGTTGAAAATCTTGTAATTGCTAATGTCTCAAAATCTTTTTGTCTAACGAAAATAAGTGATTACTTTAAGTAACGTTATAATAATAAACATTTTTTTATTTTTTCAATTATTTTTTAATATTTAAAGATGTATCTAGTAGTAAGTACATTAAATAAAGAAAATAAACAACATTTTATTTAGGTAATTTTTAAATGTTAAATTCAATACGTAGGTATTCAAAATAATAATCCTTACTAATATTATAAATGCGAAAGTAACTCTGTCTGTCTGTCTGTCTGTCTGTCTGTCTGTCTGCTACGCTTTCACGTCTAAACCACTGGACCGATTTTGATGAAATTTAGTACAGAGATGGACTAAAGCTTGAGAAAGGACATAGGCTACTTTTTATCGCGAAAAAATGGGTATAAGGGGTTGAAATAGGGGATGACATTTTGTATGGAAATTCGTAATTTTCGATGATAGAACCACGAATCTTTGTATTAAGACACCTAATAATAAATAAATAAATATTTGTTCAAGTGTTTTGGAAATTTCATTTACATGGGGATGAAATTCAACCCCTAAAATACCAAAAAGCATACAGCCGAAACCACTGGACCTAGAAACGTATTTTTTTTTACACCGTCGTATTTCTTGGGGTGCACGAGCACTAGCAAAGGATTTTTAGAAATTCACCCCCTTAAGGGGGTGAAAAACATATAGTCTTTCGCGTCTAAACCGATTTTGATGAAATTTGGTACAGAGACGGACTAAAGTTTGAAAAAGGATATAGGCTACTTTTTATTGCGAAAAAATGGGTATAAGGGGTTGAAATAGGGGATGATATTTTGTATGGAAATTCGTAATTTTTGATGATAGAACCGTGAATCTTTGTATTAAGGCACCTGATAATAAATAAATAAATATTCGTTCAAGCGTTTTGGTAGTCTCACTTACATAGGGATGAAATTCAACCCCTAAAATACCAAAAAGCATACAGGCGAAACCACTGGGCCTAGAAACGTATTTTTTTTACACCATCGTATTTCTTGGGGTGCACGAGCACTAGCAAAGGATTTTTGGGCATTCACCCCATTAAGGGGGTGAAAAACATATAGTCGTTCACGTCTAAACTGATTTTGATGAAATTTGGTACAGAGATGGACTAAAGCTTGAGAAAGGATAGGCTACTTTTTGTCGCAAAAATGGGTATCAGGGGTTGAAATAGGGGATGACATTTTGTATGGAAATTCGTCATTTTCGATGATCGAACCACGAATCTTTGTATTGAGGCACCTAATAATAAATAAATAAATATTCGCTCAAGCGTTTTGGAAATTCCATTTACATGGGGATGAAATTCAACCCCTAAAATACCAAAAAGCATACAGCCGAAACCACTGGGCCTAGAAACGTATTTTTTTTTACACCATCGTATTTCTTGGGGTGCACGAGCACTAGCAAAGGATTTTTGGAACTTCACCCCCTTAAGGGGGTGAAAAACATATAGTCTTTCACATCTAAACCGATTTTGATGAAATTTGGTACAGTGATGGACTAAAGCTTGAGAAAGGATATAGGCTACTTTTTATCGCAAAAAAATGTGTATAAGGGGTTGAAATAGGGGATGACATTTTGTATGGAAATTCGTCATTTTCGATGATCGAACCACGAATCTTTGTATTGAGGCACCTAATAATAAATAAATAAATATTCGCTCAAGCGTTTTGGAAATTCCATTTACATGGGGATGAAATTCAACCCCTAAAATACCAAAAAGCATACAGCTGAAACCACTGGGCCTGGAAACGTATTTTTTTTTACACCATCGTATTTCTTGGGGTGCCCGGACGGAGTGGTGCGAGGAGCGCGCCAACCGCAGCCCAACCCAAAAAAAAAATAGGGGTTGAAAAGCATATAGCCTTTTACGTCGAAACCACTTAACCGATTTTGATGAAATTTGGTACAGAGATGAACTAAAGCTAGAGAAAGGATATAAGGCTACTTTTTATCGCGAAAAAATAGGTATAAGGGGTTAAATAGGGGAAAGTATTTTCTTTTTACGTCGTCTTATTTCTTGGGGTACACGAGCACTAGCAAAGGGTTTTTGTAAAATCATCATTAAGTGGGTGAAAAGCGTATAGGCGAAACTCTTGGAGCTAGGAACGTAAAACTTTCTATGCAATTCTCTTTCTTTTGTTGTAAGTGAGCTCTAAGAAATTATTTTATTAAAATCAACTCCTAAAGGGGTGCAAAATAAACTCATTTGCAAAAAAAAACGGGCGGTTTTGATTTTCATTCATATTTAAAAAGATACAATACCAAAAAGGTTTCAATCGTTTGTACACGTTACTGGCCGGTTTTAAAAATGCTGTGGTATTTAAAAAAGTACGTTCTAAATTCAATTTTTCATTTGATGTTCATTTTTACAGAAAATCCCTTTTTATCCTACATTTTTGGCGCGAAGTTCCAGAAGTTAACATCGACTTTCATAACTTTTATTCAATTTTTATCGATTAACTTCATATCCTTGACTGTCAAAGCTTTATTTAATGCTGTTTGGCTGTATCAAAAATGGTAGATAAAGTGGTAAAAGCTACCAAAATTATCGCGCTGCTTGAAGAGGGTTGCAGCCAATGTTTCGTGGCTAGGAGCCTAAATGTTAGTCGCTCGACAGTCCAAAGGACCTGGCAGCGATATCAGGAGACTGGTTCCGTCGAGAGCAGGCCTGGTTCTGGAAGAAAACCATGTACCCAACCACGGGATGATCGTTTTCTTGTGAGTCGCGCATTGAGAAATCGCAAATCTTCGTATGTGGATCTTAAGAACAACCTCCAAGAAGTAAGAAATGTGCATATTAGTCTATGGACGGTCAGGAGGAGGCTTCTCGCTGCCAATATACGCAGACACCACCCGGCCCGCGGCCCCAAATTACTCCGTGAGCACAGAGTTCACAGGCTTAGGTTCGCTAGAAATTGTGAATCATGGACTCAAGACGATTGGAATAGGGTTTTGTTCTCTGATGAAGCCAGGATATCTCTGTTCGGTGAAGATCGACGTCGGCGAGTGCTAAGAAGACAAGGAGAACGCTTTGCAGAGGCATGTTTCGAAGAAATCACACCTTATGGTGGGGGCTCTGTTATGTTTTGGGCAGGAATAAATTCAATGGATCGTACAGAGTTAGTCTTCATTGAAAACGGCTCACTGACTGGGCATCGATACATAACGGAAGTTCTAATTTCTCATGCACAACCCGCATTGGCCGCTCTAGGTGAAGACTCGATTTTTATGGACGACAATGCTCGCGCCCACCGATCCCGCGATGTTAATGCGTATGTGCAAGAGGTCGGCATTCGTCGTTTGGATTGGCCAGCTCGAAGTCCCGACCTCAATCCCATAGAGCATGTCTGGGACGTTCTGAAACGGCGTGTGAGATCAGTACACCCGGCTCCGCAGACCATCAGAGAGCTGAAGAATGTGATTACTGCGGAGTGGGAACGTATTCCGCAAGCAAGTATCCGGGATATACTCGCTAGCATGCCCAGACGAATTCAAACTGTGATTTTAGCTAGAGGGGGTCACACTCGATACTAAACATTTATCTGCTTTTACTTTATTAAAGAAAAACAAACAAAAAAACTTTTTTATTTTTACTTCATGAGCATATGCACTACTAGCGAATATACACTACTAGCGAGATTTAGCATTATTTCCCATAAATTGTATCTAAATTTTATAAAATACTGATGAAAACGATTATTTTCTTATTAATTTAGCAAATTGTGTGGATAAAACTACCTATAATTATCAAACAAAGAAATATTAACATTTGAAATGGTTCATTGCTTAGGTGCCCGTTTTTTTTGCAAATGAGTGTATATAGCCGAAATCATTAGGCCTAGAAACGTGGAATTTTGTATAAAGTTTCCTTTCTTGGGGTAAGAGATTTTTGCAATTTTAGCCCTAAGGGGGTGAAAAGTGTTTAACCGAAATCACTGAGCCTAGGAAGGATCATTTTATTACACGGTCGGCTTTCTTGGATTACCCCCAGATTTTCTTAGTGCTCATTTACCAAGCACTATGAAACAATTTTTGGCAAGGATAAGCGAGCTCTAACAAAGAATTTTTGGAAATTCAACCCCTAAGAGGGTGAAAGTGTATAGCCAAAGATACCGGGCCTAACAATGTGAAATTTCGTATACCGATCGGTTATTTGGGGTAAGCACTCACTAAGAAACAATTTTGGGCTGCCCCAAAAGGATAAAACACATATAGTCGAAGACACCCAGCCAATGATATATCATCATTATCTTGCTCTTATCCTAATTACTTTGGATCGACGCGATATGTAGGTACTCTTCTGCCATCGTAGATATATTACAAAGGTTCTAGCAACATTTTATGACCTGGCGCACGACATTGTTGGCCAGACGGCATCACCGGTCCAGGTCGATGTAAATCTTTGTCTTAGTAGTATTTTGCGATACCCACGAACAATGAGAGCGTGGTAATATTTCTAGCAGCTACCAGACAGTAAGTTACAATCAAGATATTATTACAATTTTCTATCTCTACAAATAAATAGATTTGAAGCGTCTGTTTGTCTATCAAAATAATAGGTTTTATTTATGCTCACACAATACGGTCCAAATTTTTTTGCCTGTCTGTCTATTCGTTACAGGTAATCTTCCAAATGGCTGGACCGATATTGATTATATTTTACCATCAGGTCTACCAGTCGTACATAAGGAATAACTTAGACTATATTTTATCCCAGGTTATATTTTATCCCGGTGTGGCTGAATTAAGTCGATTTTAAAATTATTTCACTAATGGAAAGCTATTTTTAAGCGAGTAACATATTTAAGCTATTTTTATCCCGATATTCCTATGGGATCGGGTACAATGTCGATGAAATCACGGGAATTTAATGGTTTTAAAAATTAATTCACTAATGAAAAGCTATATTATCAGTGAAAGGCTATTTTCATCCCGGTATTTGCCCAGGAACGAGAACTATACCGGGGGATGTCGAACAATTTTTAAAATTCTTTCACCAATGGAAAGCTACCTATGTTGTCAGCGAGTAACATAGGCAATTTATATCTCTGATATTTCTGGGATTAATATTTTTATTTTTTTTTGGTATGTATGTGTGTAAATTTATAATATCAGCGAGTAACATAGGCATTTTTTTATCTCGGTATTGGCATGGGAATTTCTACGTGAATGAAACTGCGGGTGTTTGATTGATATAATTTTTTTTTCACCAATGGAAAAGTACGTAATCAGAGACTAAAGAAAGGCATATTTATCATCGTATTTGCACGGCAATCTGAACTATAAGGCTGGAAGTAATATTCAAATGTGAAAGTTTGTGAAGATATTTGGATGTTTGTTACTCAATCACGCTTAAACTGTTGAGCAGATTTGGATGAAAATTGACACGTAGATAGAGTATTTCTTAAATTAAGAAATATAATACTCTTTATGCCGATAATATTCTTTACGATAATAGTTATTAATATGCAAGTATTAATATGCAAGTAAATTTTTACGCGGGCGAAGCCGCGGGCAAAAGCTAGTCTGAACTATAAGGCTGGAAGTAATATTCAAATGTGAAAGTTTGTGAAGATATTTGGATGTTTGTTACTCAATCACGCTTAAACTGTTGAGCAGATTTGGATGAAAATTGACACGTAGATAGAGTATTTCTTAAATTAAGAAATATAATACTCTTTATGCCGATAATATTCTTTACGATAATAGTTATTAATATGCAAGTATTAATATGCAAGTAAATTTTTACGCGGGCGAAGCCGCGGGCAAAAGCTAGTATAATATATAAATAATAATGGAAGGTTTTTTCCCTTTCCCGCATAATACGCTTTCCCGCCTAAGACGCGTTTTTGGTCGGGTCCCTGCGAAATCGTCTTAAACGGGTTTTACTGTATTACCATATATAAACGCCATTCTTGAGAAGCGCGTAGGCGTTTAGTATCGACTTTTTTATTGCTTTTGATGTCAATCGCAAAAGCGATGGTTTTTTTATTGCAAACGGTAGCAAACAAGGAAACGATACACCTGATGGTAAGTGTTGCTGCTGCTCATGGACCTTCGCTAGGCTGCTGCCTACCATGAAGAAAGTGAAAGGCGTGTGAATGCGTGCAATGAAGTTCAGTGAAACTAAAGGTATCACTAAAACCACACACACAAACACCCTCAGAGAGTTGGGCTTCCAGCTCTTTCACTCACCGAACGAAGTGCAGTAACAATGTGCTATTAATCAGACGTCGATTTTCGATTGTGCGATTTGATTTTCTGCGAGAGTGTGATACTACCCCGGATGGACCGGCCTGCGGCTGTAGACAGGCAACTGTTAACAGTGTGGTCCTATCGCTAAGTAAGTGATAATGTCGCTCATGCATCTTTGCAATTACAGGGGCACTGCTAGCCGTCTGCCTTTGGTAAAGAAAGTGATGATTCTCTTGTATAGATGTTATATAGGCTTATTATATCCTTAATCGTCTTTTATTACCCTCACAGCCAGAATCAGGGATGCAAATATCGAAGCCAAAAACATCGCTATTTCGATACATTGATGTTTGTTCTCAAACATCGATGTACAAAAAAACATCGTCCTCAAAACATCGACGTATCGAAACATCGATGTTTTTTAGAAATCTATATGATGAGCTTTTTTAGCTAAATCAAACATATTTTTACATAAAACACCAATATTCGCGTGACGGGATGAGCTTTTTTTTTTAGTTGTTTGGAAACAAAGTAATTCAACTGTTATGCGGGCTCTGCTAAAAGTACCATACATTTTATATCATGCAGACAAAATATCGATGTTTTACAATAGTGAACATCGATGGCAAGCATCGTTTTTTTTTATTGAAACATCGATGTATCGTATCGATATCAGAATACGAAATGGTAAATTGTGTTCTTATTTCGTCGGCCATTTGTAAATTATTTTCTTTTACGATTATCTGGTTTTGACTAATATGAATTTACTTAATATACAAACCTGCCTATAAAACTTTTCACTTCAACAATATATTAAATACTTTATTCAATTAAGCAACACCCAACTTACCTAGCATTAAGTTTCGCGAAAGAGCTTTTCGTACGGTAATCCGATTTCAAAAGTTAGCTTACTACTTTTATCCGCGTCTAAAGTAGATCGCAGATATTTTCACGTTTAAACAAATATTTTCCCTGTGATGCGAGAGTAAGAAAACAGTTTTTTTTTCTGTCTTACCCATGGGTGTCGAAAAACTACTATGGGATATGATATGCATATAACATCTATGCAAGGGAAGGTAAATTCCAAATAAAATCCTATACTACTGATCTGATCGGCTGATCAACTATATACTTAGTAGATCAATTTTCCTTTCATTACGGTAAAGGCCTGAGCCCAACAGTGCCTATATAAGCTAAGATGGTAATGATAAGGATAATGTCCAAACAAATAAAATATTGAATTGTCTCAGCACATTCTAATACTTCCGGACCCACCACTGACGTCAAGTCACCCTGCTCCGGTGGTCGGTCCAACGACGAAGGCGACGTGTCACGAGTGGTTTACGGGTGTGCGTGCTTACGCTCTGTCGCCCCGGACGGGGAGGCGCGAGGAGCGCGCCGACCGTAACCTATCCCCAAAAAATAAAAAAGCTCATTCTAATACTTCGCGGTCCGACGTCCTCGTCATCTTCTTGAAGAAGAGGATGACGCTATTACGATCGCCCAAGAAAGGGCTTACACAGCTCGCGCAGCGTTAACAGATAAAACTCCGCGGTATCGGCCTAGCCGTCGAGGTCGAAAACCGCGCCGCGTAAAAGTCATTAAGCTAAACGTGGCCACGCCCACTTTGCTTTCAGCGACGCCCCGAGCCGAGGTCCGTTCCCCACAGGGGAAGCCCTCGGGCAATGTTCACTTAATTTACTTACCGGGTTGAGAGCCATCCGCGCTCGCCCTTTGACCGCGTTAAGCTGTCAGGGTCATCTGCGACCAACAGCTACACACACAACAAAAAAAAATCTAATACTTAGCTCGAACCTCCTCGACAGTAAAAGAGAAATTAACGTATTTGACACTCTTCAGACTTACATTCTTCTATGATACCTCGCTCGGTTATTATTACTATTTCAGCTTTTATACGTCCAACTTTTCGGCTCGAGCATCCTCCATAATACGAGGGAAATTGACCTTACTATACCATGCTGGTTAAACAGGTTGGTATAGGGTAGAGATTGCAAACCGGGCTGGGCCATTCTTACCGGGCCCGGTCACCGGACCCTGTAAGTATGGCCAGTTTTTTAAGATCATTCTTTCACACTGAAAAATAATTGTTTTGTCTTATACAGGTTAGAATATACTTTTTGTTTTGTTATAATATACTTATAAAGCCTATGTAACGTAACCAATTTTACGTTACATTTTGTTAGTTAAGGCCATACAAGTTTGGTTGTTTACAGTTACAATACAGCCTAGCCTATAAGATTTTGCTATTTGCTCAATTAGTAACACTCACTAGTCTTAATAACCAAAGTTTAAGAAAACACTTAATATATAGCAGATAAGAATTTGTTTTGTGTATACCAAAGTTACCACAGTTTAACTATCTAATTTAAGTTGTTATGACACGTTTAATACTTTAAGCTGTGTTATTAGTTTCTTATTTTAATACTATGTTTTCAAATAGACACTATAAGGAGTAAAGTGAAAGACCTGCTCGTCTAAACTTATAAAAACGAATAATTACTAATACTAATGTTATTTTTCCGTCCATAACTAAAAGTAATCAATTATGTATTGTGATTTTGAGACTGATTTTTGTGATAACTGTTCATAAGCCAGTTTAAATTAAATATTAACCTGGAATCATTCTTTTTCCATTCATATATGGAAAATTTTCATAAAATACTTTAAAGGTTTCATCACTAAGACAACCCGGCCGGGTTGAGAAACATACCGGGTTGCAATCTCTAGTATAGGGTTTTATTTCGAGTTTTGCCTCTCTTGCATAAATGTTATATGCGTATTATATCCCATAGTCGTTTTTACGACACCCACTGTCAAGATATATTAGTGGTGAATTGTATTCTTATTTAATTATCATACGGAGATTACCTCATCATCAATAAAAGTTTAGGTAGAAGGATAGGTTTTATCATTAAGTAAAGGTGAATTTAATGCTTACTATACGTGTGAAGATTTATGGATATTTACTTGTAAGTTTTAAATATATTTCACTAAATTGTTGTTACTCCTTCAAACATTGTATTCTTATATACTTCGTCACCTCACGGTTTTGAATTTATAGGCTTATTGTATTACCTTTCCGAACTTAAGCGAGAGTAAGAATTTTCGACATTAAATAGGATTATGAACGCCTTGAATGTTGACGAAGATATCAACCTTTTCCGAAATAATTAACAACGGAAACATTCTTCGTATTTTGTATTTTCACCGCAATTTATTGCCAGACGATATTGGTTAGTTGATATTTCTGATTTTACGCGAGTATATTTGAAAATAAAATATTTTTATGGATTTTATTGCGTTTATATTTGATTTTCAATTGCTGTGTGGTAGCGGCTTCGAATACTATCAACCCTTGCTTTGCTCGTGGGTGTCGTAAAAGACGACTAAGAGCCCTAGATTGACCCGGACCAACTCCATCTGGTACCATTTGGGTCAACGATTGCATTCCCAAGGAGGGTTGACGTCAGGCAGGCGGCTGGTCATAAAAGTCATTGCCGAAACTTTTTGCAATATGTCAAAACAGATGACATATTGCGTCGACCCCAAGTAATTGGGATAAGAGCAAGATGATGATGATGATGATTTGATTTTCAATTGCGCGACGTTTCAATCGGGAGGACAGTCCAACCGTGGACAATCTGTACAGTTGCACAAAAAACGCCGTTAAGTATTATTTCACTTGGTTATTTAAAATCAAATAACTTAATTATATGATTAACTAGCAACCCGCCCTCACTTCGCTTCGGTTTCCGTCGCCTTATCCCCATAGTTCCCGATCCCATAGGAATACCGGGATATAAAATATAGCCTAGTTTACTCCCTGATATTATAGCTTTCCACTGGTGAAAGAATTTTTTAAATCGGTCCAGCTGTTTTAAAGATTACCCGGAACAAACAGACAGACAGACAAAAAATGATGATTTTTAGGCAATGTATAGTGCAAATAACCATGTGAGCATGAAAAAGGCCTATTATTTTGACATTACAAACAGACACTCCAATTTTATTTATTGGTATAGATTACTTAATTATTAATAACATAATTGCCGTGTGGTGACGGAATAAGAATACAAATCACCATCTTGCCCGTGGATGTCGTAAAAGACGACTAAGGCTTATAATACACAAAACATCTATGCAAGAGAAGAAACACTTGAAACTAAACCCTATACCAACCGGTCTGACAAGCATGGTATAATAATGGTTCCCTCCCATTGTGGAGGAGGCTCGAGGCCAACAGGGGGACATATATGTTCCGGGATGATGATGGTTATATTTAATTGCCGGACGTTTCGAAAACTTTTCTGCGTTCTTCGTCACGTGAGAACTAAAGTGCCTCACTTTTTATATATTCGATACAGTGTTAGTTATTAAATAGTGACTTACATTTTGATATAAAATTCATTGCTAGTAAAAAGTCCGTTCTTAGTAATAAATGTATATATCTTTTAAAAGAAATACGAAACGTCAGTATGAACATAAGTATCATCATCATTATGAACGCTGTAAAGTGTTCGAAACGTCGGGCAATCATAAATCAAATACAAATACAATAAAATCCGTAAATTAGTTTTATTTACAATGAATACAATAATACTACTAGCGGAATATAATAATACTCGAATATAATAATACTCGCGGAAGCATTAGAAATCATTATGTAAACCAGTACGGACTGGCATTTACAAATAAAATACGCCGGTTAGAGTATCTTCATACAAAGCGCGCAAGATAAACAACATGGTTAAGTTTCTTGAAGAGATGCCGAGGCCACAATCTCCTTCCTACGTGTGTAAGGATTTCCTACAAGAAGAATATAAGTAAAAACGCTAAGATCATAGAAGAAGCAAGTAAAAAAGTTATTGCAAATGATAATTTCATCTAGCCGAGACCGTGAGTGACTGGATGGGGGTTTCTTAGTCCGTCACCTGCCGAGAGGCTGACCGCGCGAGGAAAGACCGACGTCCTCCCCGACTGCGCTGACCGTAACCCACCGCCAAAAAAAAAAGACGATAATTTCATCATCATTATTATCATTTCAGTTCATATACGTCCCACTTACTGAGCTTCAGCCTCCTTCACAATAGAAGCGAAATTGACCTCGTAGGTCAAGCGAATTTTTTATGTCGAGTTATCCATCATTACATAGATGTATCTACATATAACATCCTTTAGTCGCTTTTATGTCACCCATAGACAGGAAAATAGGTGATGAATTGCAATCTTACTCCATCACCACAGGGTAAAAAAAATTCATCATTTATCAACATCATTTCAAGGGAAATTGACCTACTATACCATGCTCCCTATCTTGCCCGTGGATATCGTAAAAAATGAAGAAGGGATATAATAAGCATATTCGAGGAGAGGGTACCCCTCAGGGGATATTGCATCGGGCCGATCACTGACGTCAAGTCACCCTGCTCCGGTGGTCGGCCTAACGACGAAGACGACGTATCGCGGGTGGGTTACGGATGTGCATGCTTACGCCCCTCTGTCGCCCGGACGGAGTGCAGCGAGGAGCGCGCCGACTGTAATCAAAGACAAACAAAAATGCCAAAAAAATCCAAAAAAAAAATAAGTATATCACATCTGTGCAAGAGAAGGTAAACTCGAAACAAAACCCTATACCAACATGCTTGACTAGCATGTTATCATCATCATCAGCATATATACGTCCCACTGCTCGGCTCAGTGGTGTGAATTATATTCTTACTCCGTCACTACACGGAACAAAAAACAAAAATGATTACTGATAATTAATGTTGTAGGTATCCCAATATTCAATTTAATCCCAATATTAATCTACGTAAATATGTCATTAATAAATAAATTGTTGAGGATTTATATGGATAAAAGGCTGCGAAATGTAATTTGTGGTCTGACGTGCAAAATTAACTTAATCCGTATTAAGGACCGTTATATCTTTTTAATGTTGGTGTTTAAATAATAAAATATACAGCCTCGTTGATTAAATGGCTTATTTACAGGACTGTCTGTCTTTTCTTTGATTTGAACTTTCATTTTTTGAAATTTGTGAATGAAGGAGTTTCGGCGCGAATATGGAAATGTCATGTTAAGCTCTTGTATTATATTCATTTTTTTAGTGTTTTATAGTGTTATCAATGAATCATTTTGCTGATATTTTATGTAATATAATACAGTTAAGGTGCTGAAGTATGGTGAATGTGATATAAGAGTGGTTTACGTGTATTTTCAAATTCTACCGAAATTCCCAAAGTAATAATTTAATTAGGTTTTCAGCGCCTAATTAATGGTAACGACTTGACTTGCTGACGGACAATGACTGTAAATAAGCCATTCTATATAAAAAAATGTTAAATAATATGAAGAAAATTGTTTCAGACTTCGGCTGTATGGGCTCTGATCCCTTTGCCTGTCCGAATGGACAAACAGAATCAAAACAGAAAGTTTGTGAATGATCCAACGAATTTTTTTTTTATTGCAAACGGTGGCAAACGAGCAAACAGTACACCTGATGGTAAGTGTTGCTGCCGCTCATGGACCTTTACAAGGCCGTTACCTACCGCGAAGAAAGCGAAGGGAGTGTGAATGCGTGCATTGAGGCTCGGTGATACCAAGGGAACCACCAAAACCCTCCACACGCAATCACCCTCAGAAAGTTGGGCTTTTGGCTCTCTCGCTCACCGAACGAAGCGCAGTAACAAATTGCTACTCAGACGTCGATTTTCTGCGAGAGCATGGTACTGCCCCGGACGGACCGGTCCACGGCTGTAGACAGATAACTGTCGACAGTGTGGTCCTACCACTCCTAGATTCTCAGCAATTCTCAGAAACATTAATTTTCATGAGACATGAAAGTAGAATAAATGCTGTAGAGATGCGCGGCCCCATAACCCATCTAATGACCTTCCCTTCGCTATAGGGCCGACTACTAATACCAAGTTGCTTTACGTCCTAGGCCATCCTGGTGGGATACCTTTACGAATAACGTTTCTCTCCGACATCCTTCTCGGGGCGTCATAATAACCCATAGTCGTCTTTTACGACAACGACGGCCAAGAGGTGGGTTAGTGAATTATATTTTTACTCTGTCACTACAAAGAAAGTTTTATCACCATTCATCATTTCAGCTCATAATACGTCCCACTGCTGGACTCGAGCCTCCTCCGTAGGAGGGCTATTGACCTATTATATCACGCTAGTCAGATTTGTTGGTATAAGGTTTCATTCCGAGTTTGCCTTCTCTTGCATAGGTGTTATTTGCATATTATATCCCTTAATCGTCTTTTACGACATCCACTGGTAAGAAAGGGAGTGGTGAATGGTATTCTTACTCCATCGCCACACGGAAGATAAACACATATTATCCCATATTAATGTTTACATTTTCGTAAATTTCTAAACACATAAAAAATGTACAAAAACTCATTAAATAATCATTAGTATAGGAATGTACGACGAAAAATTTGTGAATATTTTATTTTCGTGTATTCCGCGAAAGATTTATAGCGTACCGTTGCTTGTAATAAAAACTTTAATGTTATGGCGACCTTTTTATTGGGGTTGTCGTGAATTTAACTCGACTTTCACCCCTTTTTATAAGAGATTATGAAATTATTGTCATAAAATTTTATACTATGAAGCTTTGCTCATAAATTATAGATGGATGTCTTAGGCTCTTAGCGGTTATGTATATCTGCATTTTCATTTTCATCTCGGCTCACTGGCTCATACGTCCCACTGCTAGGCTCGAGCATCCTTCACAATGGGAGGGAATTTGACCTTACTATACCATGCTGGGCAGACTGCTGCATGCTGGCAGGATAGTATAGTGTTTTCCTTCAAATTTTCCTTCTCTTGCATAGAAGAAGAATGTGAAGATGCCCACAGGCAAAATAGGGAGTGGTGAATTGTATTCGTATTTCTTCACCACACACAAAGAATTTTCATCTTACTGAAGCGAATTTTTTATGAGAGAGAATTCTGATTCGCGACCTTATTTGTGACGAAAAGCTTGCGAAAAAAGAGCTTAATAAGCGACTACTGCATCGCGTACTCAATTATTATTAAGTTTAAAATTCTCACTTGCCTTCAGGAATCGGAGAAGAATGAGATCTTCTTGTTTATTCTCTTTTTCTTTTATCTGTTTAAAAATAGTATCTGTTCTGATAATTAGTTTTTTTTATTTCATATTATTCTTTTGTACCCTGCATGTTTACACCTTAATAATATATTTTCATTCTTTACATACGCGGTGAATTGTATTCTTAACTCGTACTGCACGGTAATTTACAATATCTTTATAGATAAATTTCTTGTGTACGTCACTGAACTCCTCCTAAACGGCTGGACCGGTCTTGAAGAAAATTTTTGTGTGTGTTTAAAGGGATCCAAGAATGGTTTAGATTCACAATTGGACCCGGTAGGTGGCGCTGTTGTCGATTTCAAGGTGAATTTCTTTTATTTTATTTAAACAGAATAACGCTTGTTGCGTCAGCTAGTATACATACCATATATAATTATAATTATATTTTATACTAGCAACCCGCCCTCGCTTCGCTTCGGTTATAGGTTATAGTCGTTTTACCCGCGTAGTTCCCGTTCCCGTGGGAATACTGGGATAAAATATAGCCTAGTTTACGCCCTGATATTATAGCTTTCCATTGGTGAAAAAATTTTTGAAATCGGTCCAACCGTTTTGAAGATTACCCGGAACAAACAGACAGACAGACAGACAGATAGACAGACAGACAAAAATTTTTTAATTGCTATTTTAGGCATAGGTGTCGTGCAAATAACCGCGTGAGCATGAAAAAAGCTTATTATTTTGACATTACAAACAGACACTCCAATTTTATTTATTGGTGTAGATAAAAATATTTAACTCTAACTGATCGTCATTTGTAGATAGGTAGGTAGTACTCTAAAATTGCTGCTTATTCGATGAGAGCGTTACTCAAACGAGCGCTACGTAGGCGAGCGTGACGTTTTTTGAAATTTCTATAGACAGGTTTAGATTTGTTTTGGCGGGTTGTGAGGGCATAGCCCTCTGCCTATGGTGTTCGTCACAGCTGCTGGAGAACAGCCGGTTCTGGAGATGATGTGCCTAACTCACCCCGCTCTTCACACCGTCATGGCGGTCTACCCGAGCGAGGTGAGACCCCCGGGGGAGGTCCAGCTCCGAGTGACCAGCGACATCGGGGGAGTCTGTAGGCGATCTGTGGGGTCGTTCCATCACCCATCGTATTTCCTCGCCTTTAGCATTGGGTCGACCACTTATACCAAGTCCTTGACGCTCATGGCCAGCCCGGCGGGTTCCGCATTTCGGGTAGGTACTCCAATTCTGTTGCGATCTGCGACGTCCGTTGATAAAGTATAAATAGCAGGAAAAAAATTACAATAAACTAAAAACAATATATTAATCAACAAATCCTTACAACGTTCGAACATAATCATACAAAATCATTCGATAAGCCCGATGATTGAACTACAAGCGGCAATATGGCGAAAATTAGATTCGCCCAAATCGAATGAAATAGGACATGACACATTTGATATTGAAACTCCAAATCCGTGTATTATAATCAAATCGGATTCGGCAGATGTTGTAGCAATCAATTTTATTTCTATTTATAAAAATACCAGCAACCTACCCTCGCTTCGTTTCGATTTCTGTCGCCTTACCCGTCTAGGTCGGTTAGTTAAGCGTGAAAGCGTAAAAAATAAACAAACTTACTTTCAAATTTATAATATTAGTAAGGATTTCTTTTGTTTTTTTTTGGGTGGATTACGATCGGTGCACTCCTCGCTCTACTCCGTCCGGGGGCGACAGAGGGGCTTAAGCACGCACACTCATAACCCACCCGTGACACGTCGCCTCCGTCGTTGGGCCGACCACTGGAACAGGGTGACTTGACGTCAATGGTCGGCCTGTTAGAATACCCCTTGATGAGTACCCTCTCCTCGACCGACGTCCCTCCCTCGGGGAGGACGTCGATCTTTCCTCACGTGGTGGGCCTCTCGACGGGTGATGGACTAACTCCCCAGTCCAGCAAGATTAATAAGGATAAGAGACAAAGTAGTTTTATTTACAAGACTCTGATTAAATATAAAAGAAAGTACCTACTATCCAGCTGACAGATTTCGTACTATTATACCTCTGCTAAAGCAATAGCATAAGACTTAAAATATATAACGATGAATTTCGTTCTAAAAAGCCTCGCGTTAAGGTCTCAAATTACGGCCCCAAAAAATTTATTGAATAATTTACGACCATTTTTTTAGGTGAAATCTTCTGGGAAATCATTATTGGTCATGTCTTTAAGATGCAGATTAGTATCATTTATTATTTTGACTTAATGAACTTATGGCTACTTGGCATCCTTTTTACGATTTGAAATTAATTTGGTATTTCGTTGTCTCAGTTCAAACATTCTACTGCTCGAGCCTCGAACTTGCCAATAGGAGGGAAATTGACCTACTGTACCATACTGGTCAGCCATATTGGTATACGGCTTTATTTGAAGTTTTTCTTCTCTTGCATAAATATTATATGCTAACCCAACAGACATTCTGTTCAAATCTAAAAAATAGTGAAACGAATTCTCCCTGAAATCGATCGCAACACTACCTACCAGTTCTAATTATTCTATTGTCATATCCAATAGAACTGCCACAAAAAAAATCATCAACATCGGTCCAGTCGTTTCGGAGGAGTTCAGTGACATACACACGTACACAAAAAATTAATATATAAAGATTATATCCTTTAGTCGTCGTTTTATGACATTCATGAACAAGATAGCGACTGGAGAATTGTATTCTTACTCCGTTACCACACAAAACATTTGGTATTTTGTCGGCAATAATTTGCAACGTGTCTGATCTACGCGGTACAGCAGATAGTTTCCCTCCCATTGTGGAAGAGGCTCAAGCACAACAGTGTCACTTCTGTGGGCAGAGATGAGCATCATCTAATCAATCATGATGATTATCACTTTTATCATAAATCAGATGTATTTTATATAAGCCTCTCGACATCCACTGTTTTACATAGGCTTCCCTAAAGGGAATTGTGCCGTAATCGCCACGTATGCTAAATGGGTTGCCGTCGAATCCTCTAGTTGCCGATTGCAATTGGTTTTGTAAGTTGCTCAGAAGAGCGTATTTTTTCGACTACCTAGGAAAATAATGAGCGACGTCTTAGAATAATAATGTATAGAAGGTAAATCCACGCACAAAAATGAAGCATTTTAATTGGAGGCTAATGGAGCTTACGCCGGACCGTTCCGTAATGTACAAGGTCACTGTACTGCACGTACGTATACAACTCTTAAAAAATAAATAGGTAATTATGGCGGTTTGCGCATTCAAGTGGTGTCACAACACATTTGAAAAACATAAAAAGGTTTTCAACATTACTTTTAAATGTATTTCGATGTTTTATGTTAATAAATATAAACAAATTTTGATTTCATATTTTGTATAGTGGTGTGCCTGTGTACGTGTGTAATCGCCTGCTCGCATGTAGTATTTTTGGCTTCATGGTTTCGATCGCTCGAAGTACCGACACTATCCTTCTATACGTTATTATTCTAAAATGTTAAGCACGGTTGTATTCACATGGGGTACTATGCCAGAAACCTCCGCGTGGTGTACCCTGGGCACGAGCGACAATTTCTTGGACTGCTCTCTGGAATTGTCGCTCGTGGCAAATATCTGGCCCGAGGGGGGGCCCAGTTTGTGGGATGCCCCAAATTCGCTCCATGCCTCTAATTGTAGAGGGTATTGGACGCGAAAATTCGACGGGCTCAGTCACTCATTCGTTTGAGGACTGGGCAGGCATTTGCCAACCGCGACAAATCGTAGACCTGATTCTTGCTTCGGGTCATTTGTCTTGAGGCCTAGATTCAGGAGCGAGGGTCTTGGCTAAACCGCCTGGACCGCGAGGAAGAAAATCTCTATAAAACAATCACCCAGAATCCTAAGTTCTGGCGCGCGGCGAGAGGATGCATGGCTGATGGGTTGTTCAGTCGTTAGCGCGCCCCCAGCCAGGGTACCTGCGGACCCCCTGTGCTGGGATACAAATGTACGCTTGCCCGGGTATCGGGATCTCTGCCCGGGTCGACCTTTATTTCTCCCATACTCGTGGGAACCGAATGGATTCTTCGTATAATTTGGATGTAGATAGGAGGGGTGAGACGCCCAAAACCACCGACAGCGGGGAGCCTACTAGTTCCCACACTACAGCCCGGCCAAGCTACGGTAAAACTGGCCCAGAGGAGAGGGATGTCTCGTCGGACTGCAGTTCCGTACTGGAGGCATCGAAGTCAGCCGAGAGCCCGGCGAAAACAGAGGCCCGAAGGAAGAAGCGAGGGGGAAAAGCCACACCTGCCACGGAACGCGCCAGGCGACGCGCCGCGAAGCTGCGGCGGGCGGAGCTGGAGGCATTGCGTGCTGCCGACGTTCCGCCCAGTGATGCCAGCGTATCTGACACAGGCAGCAACGTGACGGCGGAGACCGACGAGCTGCAGAGCAATCGATGGACGAGGGCGGCAATGCCGCAGGGCCGTCCGAGGTGATGGAGTGCCATTCTGCGGCGTCGTCACTGTCGGCAGCCCTGACAGTCAGGGACGAGGCCCTACCCCCGAAGGTGCGTATCCGAATCGGAGGGGAGTGGCGATATCATGCCTCCTCCCAAGGTGGCGACCTCAAGTAGAGGGCGCAGGGGGCGTGGAGCCACGGTGACAGCGAGGGCCGCAACTTCGTCCCCAGTAAGCCAGGTGCAGAAGGACGAGGCTCGCAAGCGGGCTAACGAGGCGGCGGCCGCGAGAATGATGAGGGTGTTGCAAGACATCCCTCCCAATGGCGCGGCGGCTGATGAGCCCGCTGCAGATAACCCCCCGGCCACTGAAGTGGCGGTCCTGCAGGCCGAAAATGCCCGCCTTAGTGGTGAGGTATCAGGCCTGCAGGAGAAAAATATGGCCCTGGAGAAGGAGTTGTCGACGGTTCAGAGGACGAACTGCGAGTTGGCCAAACAAATGGCTGACTTGCGGCGCCAGGTCGCGCAGCTGGCGCAGACTACACCGTCAACAAGCGCTGGCATTGCCGCCATTGCCCACCGCTCCCATTGTGCCGACTCGCGCTGCGGCGAGACCCAACGAGGTTCAGCCGGCAGCACCAATTCCGCTGCCTGTAGTGGACGGCGTGCCGGACAAAGCTATGCGCGCCATAATTGAGGTCGTCGCCAAGGTGCTCGATGCGCGCATGGCAGCTCTGGAAGCGAGACTGCCTCCGGAGCCCCGTCTCCGGCCGCTGCTTGCAGCGAACAGGCCAAAGGTCGCGGCGTCAGCTCCTGCTGCGCTACCCTGCCTGGGCGGGTGCGTAGGGAGCTACGCTGCGGCCGTTGCTGGGCCGAAGCCTAAGGGGCCCGCCGCGAAGAGGAAGGTGGCACCGGCTCCTGCCAGGGCCGGACCTCAGCCGCTGCCGGCAAATGCACCGCCGGCGGTGGCCAACGCAGCCGTGGCCGTGACTGCTGTGCCCGGCACCCCTGCTACGCCTGAAGAGGGTTGGCAAACGGCCGAGCGCAGCCGTAAAAGTCGCGGCCAGAAGAGGAGAGCGGAGGCCAAAAGCGCCGCTAAAGCCTCCGCTCCCAAGGCGGGAGCCGGAAATAAGAGGTCGCGCAGGAGGCTCCGGCCGCCAAAGTCAGCCGCGGTGGTGATCACCGTGCTGCCTGAGGCGGCCGAGAACGGCCTCAGCTATGAGGCCGTCTTACGTCGCGCCCGGCGGGAGATTGACGTCTCCGATTTAGGAGGTGTCGAAGCCAGGACCCGCAAGGCCCGGACAGGGGCTCAGATTTTAGAGTTCCCTGGGGCCGAGGGCGCCAAGACGGCCGATAGCATGGCGGCCAAGTTGAGGGGTCTGTTCGCAGCGGAGGCTGGCGTCAAAATCGCCAGACCCGTAAAGTGCCCAGAACTACGCGTCGCGGGTCTGGACGACTCGGTGACGGTGGATGACATCCGGGAGGCCATCGTCTCGAAAACCGGGTGTCCCGTGGACACCGTCCGAATTGGCGCCATCTGCCCTGGTCCGGGCGGCGTCGATGCTGTCTGGGTGCTGTGCCCGGTGGAGTCGGCCAAGCAATTGGCCGGCTCAGGCAGGCTCCTCGTGGGCTGGAGCTCGGCGCGGGTGACCGTGCTGGAGGGGACTCCAGCCAGCAGGCCGGGAGGCCTGCGAGGTGCTACAAGTGCATGGCGGTCGGACACACTCGGCCAACATGCACTAATTAATAAAACTACTTTACGGATTTTATCGCGTTTGTATTTGATTTTTGATTACCCGACGTTTCGAACACTTTACAGCGTTCATGATCACGGGTGGACTAAGATGTCTCACGTCCAACAAGTCATCGTTACTGCAGAAAATTTATAATTATCTACCCGATACAGAAATTAGTTATTAAATATTGACCCACATTTTGATACAAAATTTATTGCCAGTGTAAGAAGAAAATGATTCTACATGAAAAAATTATATTGTTTATGGTTAGTAATAATTAAACATTAAAATTAATAGTAATTATATTTAAAAAACTAACTAATAATCTAGTATACTACCACCGGATCGGAACACGGTTACACTGAGAAAGATCCGGCAAGAAAACTCAGGCAACATGATGCTAAATTAAAGTTAAAGTTAATTAAAGTTAGTTAAAGTTAAAGTTAATTAAAGTTAACTTTAATTTAGGGCGGGCGGTCGAAGAGTGGGCAGCGGCACTGGGCCTCTGTTTGCTGAACAGGGGCTCGGTGCAAACGTGTGTGCGGCAGCAGGGCGGGTCGATAGTGGACTTGTCGTTCGCTAGCCCTAATGTCGCAGCACGTGTGAGGAGCTGGTGCGTCCAGGAGGAGGTCGAGACCCTATCCGACCACCGATACATCCGGATAGAGGTCTCCCGGACCCTCCTGCAGCCCAGCAGGGGTCACACGGCGGACGGAGCTCCCGCGATTCCGCGGTGGGCTGTGAGTCGATTAGATCGGGACCTGTTGGCGGAGGCAGCCATCGTTCAGTCGTGGCTGTCCTCACCGCCCCAGGCGGACGGGGTGGATGCCGAGGCTGGCCGTATCCGATGTGCGTTAACGCAGATCTGCGATGCGGCCATGCCCCGTGTGCGGCGTCTGCCCCCGAAGAGTGCGGTCCCCTGGTGGTCCCGAGAATTGGCGGACCTTCGGGCCGCGCGCATACGTGCCCGGAGGGCCTACACCCGCAGCCGAGCGCGTCACCGAGACACTGAGCGGGAGGGCCAGCTGTATGAGGCTTAACGCAGTGCGCGGTCTGCCTTCAGGTTGGCCGTCCGTACCGCCAAGGACGTCAGTCGGCGGGAGATGCTGGACAGTCTCGAGCGTGACCCCTGGGGTCGCCCCTACCTTGCGGCGCTAAAGAAGCTCCGCAGGCGGGCCCCCCCCCCTCACCGAGACTCTCCAGCCCAGCCTCCTCACCAGAGTTGTCGAGGACCTCTTTCCACGGCGGGCGGAGGACACGCCCCCGGTCATGGCTTCATTGGATAACGACCGGGAGGCCGAATGCGAGAGTGTTCCGCCCATCACGGAGCCGGAGATGGGGGTGGCGGTGGCGCGTATGCGAGCCAAGTCCACCGCCCCCGGGCCCGACGGTATACCCAACCGTGTGCTGGCCCTGGTCCTCGAGCACCTGGGACCACGCCTCAGGGGACTGTTTGACACTTGTTTGGCGTCCGGGCAGTTCCCTAGGTGCTGGAAAGAGGGGAGGCTGATTCTCCTGCCGAAGCCGGGACGGTCTCCCGAGTCGGCCTCAGCCTACAGGCCCATTGTGCTGCTCGATGATACATGCAAACTTCTGGAGAGGGTATTGGCTGCCCGCATCGAGCGGCACCTCGTCGGGGTCGGGCCCGATCTTTCGGACGCCCAGTTTGGTTTTCGGAGAGGGCGTTCGACGATCGCGGTCCTGCTGCGCCTGAAGGCCGTGGTAGCAGAGGCCGTCACCGGCGGAGGAGTCCTGCTGGCGGTGTCCCTGGACATCGCCAACGCCTTCAACAGTCTGCCATTCAGCTGCATCAGGGAGGGGCTGAGGTATCACGGGGTGCCCGTGTACCTCAGGCGGCTGGTGGCAGACTACTTGGAGGGGCGCAGCGTCCTCTACGTTGACCGAGTAGGGGACGTTGTGCGAACGCCCATGACGTGCGGTGTCCCACAGGGGTCGGTTCTGGGTCCGACCCTGTGGAACGTCGGCTACGACTGGGCGTTGAGAGGAAGCCTTCGACCCGGGCTGGGCGTAATTTGCTACGCCGACGATACACTCGTCACAGCCTGGGGTGGGACGCTAGAGGAGGCGGCACTCCTGGCAACTCTCGGCACCGAGGAGATTGTCAGGCGGATCGAAGCGCTGGCGTTGAGGGTAGCCCTAGAAAAGACGGAGGCCCTTTTGTTCTATGGCCTCCGTACCGCCGGGCCTCCCGCCAGTGCTTCGATCACCGTGAAGTCGGTCACCATCAGCATCCAAGCGCACATGAAGTACTTGGGCCTGGTGCTCGACGGGCATTTTTGGTTCCGGGAGCATCTCCATCGACTTGTTCCCCTGCTTGTCAGCGCGGCGTCCGCCCTTTCGTGGTTGATGCCGAATGTGGGCGGACCCAGTGCTACGTGCCGACAGCTGTATGCGGGGGTGATCCGGTCCATGGCCCTGTATGGCGCACCGGTGTGGGCGGAGTCCCTGACCGTCCGGCTGAGGGCCCTTTTGAGGCGACCACAGAGGGTCATGGCGATCAGGGCCATACGGGGTTACCGCACGGTGGCAACGGAGGCAGCGTGCCTCCTGGCCGGAAGTCCCCCGTGGGACCTGGAGGCGGAGATGCTCGCCGACATTTATCGGCGGGTGTCGGAGACGCGCGCCCGCGGCGGTATGGTCTCCATCAAAGAGATCACCGCCTGGCGGGTCGACGCCCGCCGGGAAGTCATTGCCCGTTGGGCAGTCCGGCTGGAGAGTCCTCGGTACGGTGTCAGGACTGTCGGTGCTGATGGAATGGTAAGAGCGGACGCACGGGGTGCTTTCCTTCCAACTGGTGCAGGTGCGGACGGGGCACGGTTGCTTCGGGAAGTACCTGCACAAGATTGTCAGGAGGGAGAGCTCACCGTCCTGCCACCACTGCAGTTGCGACGAAGACACGGCGCAGCACACGCTCGAGGAATTTGCTGCATGGGAGGGGGAGCGCCGTGAACTCGTCGCGATTATCGGTGCCGACCTGGCGCTGCCGACCATCGCCAGGGAGATGCTCGTCAGCGTCAGGAACTGGGACGCGGTCGCCGCCTTCTGTGAGGCCGTTATCTCACGGAAGGAGGCGGCGGATCGTGTGCGAGTAGAGCTCCTATTCGGCGACACGTTCCGCCGCCGGCGACTCGGGCGGCGCAGGCGCGAGTATCTGCGCCTAATGCCGCCCTAGCCGAGGCCGCGGGTGATCAGACCGGGGAATTGTCCGTCACCCGCAGAGAGGCTGACCGCGCGATGGCGACCGACGTCCCAGTACGTCGAGAGATGAGAGGTTACCTGAAAGGGTATTCCGTCGGGCCGACCACTAATGACAAGTCACATCTGCTCCGGTGGTCGGCCCAACAACGAGGTGACGTGGGTACGGGTGGGTTATGGGCCCGCGCGCCGTCCTTTCATCGCCCCGGACGGACTGGACCGCGCGAGCGCTTACCATAGTCATCATCATCTTGCTCTTATCCCAATTACTTGGGGTCGACGCAATATGTCATCTGTTTTGACATATTGCAAAAAGTTTCGGCAATGACTTTTATGACCGGCCGCCTGCCTGACGTCAACCCTCCTTGGGAATGTAATCGTTGACCCAAATGGTACCAGATGGAGTTGGTCCGGGTCAATCTAGGGCTCTTAGTCGTCTTTTACGACACCCACGAGCAAAGCAAGAGCGCTTACCATAGTCCACCCAAAAAAAAAAAAAAAAAAAAAAACGGTTGTATTCACATAAAGATCTTATGTAATGGATAAACATTCCCTTATTTTTCAAATAATTTTCACTATGAACATTAACACCACAACTTGGGGTGGAAATATCTGACGCTTTCATATTACGTAGGGATAAGGTTGCCAACTATATTTTGTAATAAAGTACCCTAAAAGGAAAGAATTTTGCTCATTATACTTTATATTTTTGTATACCAATAAAGTATGTGAAAATACTTTATTTTTCGACCTTTATTGCGATGTTAAAACAAAACACTCATTTAAGATTTTTTTTTTATGGGTGGGCTATGGTAAGCGTACGCGCGGTTCTGTCCATCCGGGGCGATGAAAGGACGGCGCGTGGACCCATAACCCACCCGTACCCACGTCACCTCGTAGTTGGGCCGACCACCGGAGCAGATGTGACTTGTCATCAGTGGTCGGCCCGACGGAATACCCTTTCGGGTAACTTCTCACCTCTCGACGTACTGGGACGTCGGTCGCCATCGCGCGGTCAGCTTCTCTGCGGGTGACGGACAATTCCCCGGTCCGATCACCCGCGGCCTCGGCTAGGGCGGCATTAGGCGCAGATACCGCCCGAGTCGCCGGCGGCGGAACGTGTCGCCGAATAGGATCTCTACTCGCACACGATCCGCCGCCTCCTTCCGTGAGATAACGGCCTCACAGAAGGCGGCGACCGCGTCCCAGTTCCTGACGCTGACGAGCATCTCCCTGGCGATGGTTGGTAGCTCCAGGTCGGCACCTATAATCGCGACGGGTTCACGGCGCTCCCCCTCCCACGCAGCACACTCCTCGAGCGTGTGCTGCGCCGTGTCTTCGTCGCAACTGCAGTGGTGGCAGGACGATGTGCTCTCCCTCCTGACTATCTTGTGCAGGTACTTCCCGAAGCAACCGTGCCCCGTCCGCACCTGCACCAGTTGGAAGGAAAGCACCCCGTGCGTCCGCTCCAACCACTCCATCAGCACCGGCCGGAAGGCCTCGACGGTCCTGACACCGTACCGAGGACTCTCCAGCCGGACTGCCCAACGGGCAATGACTCCACGGCGGGCGTCGACCCGCCAGGCGGTGGTCTCCTGCAGGGAGACCATATCGCCGCGGGCGCGCGTCGCCCACACCTGCCTATAAATGTCGGCGAGCATCTCCGCCTCCAGGTCCCACGGGGGAGTTCCGGCCAAGAGGCACGCTGCCTCCGTTGACACGGTGCGGTAACCGCGTATAGCCCTGACCGCCATGACCCTCTGTGGTCGCCTCAAAAGGGCCCTCAGCCGGACGGTCAGGGACTCCGCCCACACCGGTGCGCCGTAAAGTGCCATCGACCGGATCACCCCCGCGTACAGCTGTCGGCACGTGGCGCTGGGTCCGCCCACATTCGGCATCAGCCGCGAAAGGGCGGACGCCGCGCCGACAAGCCGGGGAACAAGTCGATGGAGATGCTCCCGGAACCAAAAATGCCCATCGAGCACCAGGCCCAAGTACTTCATGTGGGCCTGGATGCTGATGGTGACCGACTTCACGGTGATCGAAGCGCCGGCGGGAGGCCTGGCGGTACGAAGGCCATGGAACAAAAGGGCGTCTTTTCCAGGGCTACCCTCAACCCCAGCGCTTCGATCCGCCTGACAATCTCCTCGGTGCCGAGAGTTGCCAGGCGTGCCGCCTCCTCTAGCGTCCTACCCCGGACTGTGACGGCTGTGTATCGTCGGCGTAGCAAATTACGCCCAGCCCGGGTGGCAGACTTCCTCTCAAACTCATTATGGGTACTTAGCTATTTAACAGTACACATAAATGAAAATGGACGATGGAAACGATTTATAATTACTTAACGAAATATTAGATGTCAGATGTAGTGTGAATCAGACTTTATATGTGCTAAAAGCACACAAAAAAAATACATTTTTGTGGCAATAAAAACATAAAATATGAAAAATCCTTTTTTTCTTCCAAATACTTTTTTTCCTATCCAAATGATTCTATACTTCATCATTTCATCCTATTGCTGTCCACTGCTGGACGAAGGCCTCCCTCATATTGCGCCACAATGTGCGGTCCTGTGCCGCCTGCATCCAACGACGCCCAGCAACTTTCACTAGGTCGTCGGTCCACCTAGTGGGGGGGCGTCCTACACTCCGTCGTCCGATGCGTGCCACTCGAGAACCTTTCTTCCCCAGCGGTTGTCGGTTCGTCGAGCGATGTGGCCTGCCCATTGCCACTTCAGCGTGCTAATTCTTCGTGCTATGTCGGTTACACCCGTTCTTCTGCGGATTTCTGTATTCCGGATTCTATCTCGCAGAGAAATCCCGAGCATAGCCCGTTCCATAGCACGCTGAGCGACTTTTAGCCTTGATATGAGGCCTACATTTAGGGACCACGTTTCCGTGCCGTTCTATACTTATTTTGTCAAAAAAGTTGGCAACCCTGCGTAGGGAGGATCTGTGCGTATAGAAGTTTATTAATTTTAATTTATAAAAGTAAACTACCGGTGTTTGTACTTGGGAGTTGAGGGGATTTTTTAATGTTTTTTATGAACTTGCTACAAATTATTTTTCATCGCATTTTCATTAACTTCCATTTTCTTAATATTTAAGGAAACACTGAATGAAATGTTGTAATTACTTAAAATGGGATGACAGAGTAAATATACAATTCCCACACCCTATCTTGCCCGTGGGTGTCATAAAAGATGACTAAGGGATATAATATGCATATAATACCAACACAGTCTAGCTGAGGCTGCGGGTGACCGGACCGAGGACTTTAGTCCGTCACCCACAGAGAGGCTGACCGCGCGACGGCGACCGACGTCCCGGGACAGGGACGTACCGAGGGTACCCGAAAGGGTATTCCGTCGGGCCGACCACTGAGGACAAGGAACTCTGCACTGATGGTCGGCTCAACGAGGAAGGCGACGTGGGTACGAGTGGGTTATGGGCCCGCGCGCCGTCCTTTCCATAGTCCACCCATAAAAAAAAGCAACACGACCAGCGAGGTATAGTAAATTTTCCCTTCTATTCTGGAGGAGGCTCGAGTCCAGTAGTGGGACGTATATGAGCTGAAATGATGATGATGAAGAACACAATACTTAGATAAATAAACCAAATAGACAGCCTATTTGGCCTAGTAGTGTAATTAATATATTCAAATTTAATATTAACCACGTATCATTGGAAACGGGATTCACGCCAAAGTTATATGATTCAGAAACTTCGTGACTACAATAACAAATTATGTTTTACGTTTATTGTTTGGTTGAACTTCAGAGCAGAGAGCATAGCGGTTAACTGAGCTACCGTACCCAGTGTCGCAGTTTCGATTCCTACACAATACAATACATTGCCTTCAACAAGTTTTTGTTCTCAGTCTTAGTGAAATTTGTGTCCGTTAATTATATATTTACAAATACTAATACACAGCACATATACGTTCCAATACTAGCCTTTTTTTTTGGGGTGGGCTGCGGTCAGCGCACTCCTCGCACCACTCCGTCCGGGGCGACAGAGGGGCGTAAGCACGCACACCTGCAACCCACCCGGACACCACGTCGCCTTCGTCGTTGGGCCGACCACTGGAGCAGGGTTACTTGTCATCAATGGTCGGCCCGACGGAATACCCCCCATCGGGAAAGACGTTGGTCTTTCCTCACGCGGTCGGCCTCTTGGCGGGTGACGGATTATCTCCCCGGTCACGTCACCCGCGGCCTCGGCTAGGGCGGCATGACGCGTAGGTAGTCGCGCCTGCGCCGCCCCAGTCGCCAGCGGCGGGTAGCTTCGTCGAGGCTGCGCTCCTCGCGCGCGCGACCCGCCGCCTCCAATACTGGGCTAGAGCCTCCTTCACAATAGAACGGAGAAAGACTTACCTATAGCACACTGGTTAGACGTGAATATAGGGTTTTATTTTAAGTTTTCCTTCCCTTGCATAAATGTTATCTGCGCAACATTTCCCTTAGTCGTATTTTATGACACCCACGGGCAAGAAAGGGCGACATATCTCTTCAATTTGGTCGTCCTAACCAAACATAGGATCACCAAATTTATGAGATATTTATCCAATAAAATATCAGACCCATTAGTGAATATGTAATTTAAAAGCTTAATAATTCAATTAATTCGTTCTACGTGTCGTTTAAATGATACTGTTAGAAAAATTTTTGCTAAAAGTATTAGAAAGTGTCAGAAGTTCCTACATAAATCAAATAAACAAATTTTCTTTGAATAAAAGTGTAATGTCAAAAAAACTGTGTGTACTTACCTATGCACGTAAGAAGGTATACTTCTTTGACTTAAGAACATAATTATCTTTCTAAATAATCTATCAACTATATAAAATCACTAAGTTTTTCTACAAATGGATACGTTTGTAGAAAAACAACACTAATAATAGAAAAAAAAGTAAATAATTGAAATACTTTCCGTGTGGTGACGGAGTAAGAATACAATTCACCACTCCCTGTCTTGCCCGTGGATGTCGTAATAGACGACTATGGGATATAATATGCACAGAACATATGTGCAAGAGAAGACAAACTCGAAATGAAAGCCTACATCAACATGTCTAACCAGCATGATATAAGTAGGTCAAATTCCCTTCAATTTTGGAGGAGGCCCAAGCTCAACAGTGGGAGGTATGTGGGCTGCGATGATGATGATGATGATGATAATGAATTGAAATACGTTTAATACAATGAAAGTATTAGTATAACGCATTATATGCTGTGTGGTAGCGACTTCGAATACTACCAACCCTTGCTTTGCTCGTGGGTGTCGTAAAAGACGACTAAGAGCCCTAGATTGATCCGAATCAACTCCATCTGGTACCATTTGGGTCAACGATTACATTCCCAAGGAGGGTTGACGTCAGGCAGGCGGCCGGTCTTAAAAGTCATTGCCGAAACTTTTTGCAATATGTCAAAACAGATGACATATTGCGTCGACCCCAAGTAATTGGGATAAGAGCAAGATGATGATGATGATGATGATTAGTATAACGCATTATCTAGTTGACATTTGTGACGGTAAGCGCGCACAACGTAAAATAGATGTTGATTAGCTAACTTCAGGGTGTCGGTTTTTAATACGCTTTTATTAGCCTCAGATGTATGTATGTTAGTATGTAGCGGAATCTTTCTCATAACCGTGTGTACGCACTTCATAAAAATTCACTCTCATAATTTTTCTCTATCGCACTAAAAAAGTATATCTTCAAAAATAGGTGAACAAATATCGTTTATTTATCTATTTAAATCTTCGTTTCACGAGATCTTTGTAGGGAAGATACCCGGTCCTTTGAAAGGCTTACATGGAGATATGGACAAGGGCGTCGCCAGCTTATGACTAAGGGGGAAGCAATTGGGCAATATTATGGAGGATAAAAAATATGAACGCCTGTTACACTTTGAAAGTCTTTGCCTCAATGACGATTGTAATAAGAACGATTCTAATATCTTAAATTTCGAATTTATTAATAGGTAAGGAAGTCAATTGCTCGCACTTTGGTCGCTTTGCAGCTAGCTACATTTGATCTATAGGGGAGAGGGGGGCAACTGCTTCCCTCTGCCCCCCTTGGCGACGCCCTTGGATATGGATCCAACACGCAGAGGCTTTGGAGAAATTTAATTTAAAAATGGGATGGGACGTCTACCGATGACACTCCACACTTGTACATAACACACGGGGACTGCCAATGGTAGGAGTAAAGTTATTGTTGATGATGGGATCTATTATATGATTATGGGGTTGGAGTTTCGATGGACTGGTATAACTTACGGCTATTGATTTAAAAACTGTCGTCTGCCTTCAATATATTTTGAACTGTGGCAGACGCGCCAATTCACTGAATGGGTCTTCCTAAACGGTCGCCACAGACACGCAGGCCATACGGGCAACAGGGGGCAACATTGGTGCAAGTGGCTTGGGGCGTCGAGCGGTGCGGCGCCGATTTCACCATCGTAAGTCGCTGATAAACGGAGACCCACAGCGGTTTCCCCGTATTTATGCCCTTCAAGATGACACTTCCATTAAAATTATTATTACCTCAGTATGAAAACCTTAAATGCATTTGCCGAAATTTAGTAAAGAAATATCACTTTTAAATGAAAGTAAAGTGAACCCTAAAGGGTTGAGGGGTTGAAAATATATTAGCGAATCGGAGCGTACAAATACGTACAGATAATTGATGTTTAACCTTTAGGACTGTCTGGGTGTAAATTGGAGACGTTAGGGGAACCAAGGGTTATGAAATAATAGCTTAGAAATGCGTAATCATTATTTTGTTGGGGATACTCATAATAATAAGTGAAATGCAAGAAGCCTAATTGGTATTATGTAACGATTTCTATGTAGTGATAAGAATATAGTTATGATAACAAAAAAAATGAGAGATGGAGCCCTCATTTTTTTTGTTATTTTTTTTCGGTGGGCCACGGTTAGTGCACTCGCCGCCCGGCTCCGTCCGGGGCGACAGAGGAGCGGCGTGCTGTCCCGTAACCCACCCGATAGCACGTCGCCTTCATCGTTGGGCCGACCACCGATGCAGAGTTCCTTGACTTCAATAGTCGACCCGACGGAATACCCCGAGGGAGTACCCTCTCCCATCGACGTCCCCGTCCCGGGACGTTGATCACGGTCGCGAGGTCAGCCTCTCCGCGGTTGACGGACTAAATCCTCGGTCCGGTCACCCACAGCCTCTGCTAGGGCGGGATCAGGCGCCTCCACCTCCTATCTTACCCGTGGATAAGAAATAAAAGCCTATGTATACCAACCCGCCTGACCACCGTGCTATAGTAGCTCAATTTCTCTCCCATTGTAGAGGACACTCGAGCCCAACAGTGGGTCGTATATGAGCTATGATGACGACGATGAATGATTTCTAATGTTTACGCGAAAATTCCTTTCGTCTTATATAGGTCCCATTGCTGGGCTCAAGCCTCCTCCAAAATTAGGAGGAAAATTTATCTAATAAATGGTCAGATGTGTGAGAATAGAGTTTTATTTTCGAGTTTTCCATCTCTTGCATATATAATTGCCAATACAGAAAAGGAAAAGAAAAAAGAAGAGAATGATCAATTCTTAAAAGCATATAGATTTTTAAAGACATAATACAGGTTCTTAATCTGTATTAAGAAACTAATCTT
The DNA here is from genome assembly GCA_032191425.1 of Lymantria dispar. Lineage (NCBI taxonomy): Eukaryota > Metazoa > Arthropoda > Insecta > Lepidoptera > Erebidae > Lymantria > Lymantria dispar. Next base: position 7,625,280 of record CM063468.1, on the reverse strand, counting down.
TATTTTGTGGACTACACAAACACCGAAATAACGGACCGAAAGAAGGATACTATAGGTATGTCTTTAGGTTAATCATTTATTTCGGTCTCACTAGATGGCGTTGTACAAAATTCTAAAACAGGTTATGCTTTCTTTACACAAATGTACATATCCAAACGTGGCGTTAATGCCACGCCAACGATCAGATTCACTCTCGCCTATAGATGTTTCAGATCAAAAAATATACCTAGACTCAGAAAATAATTTGTGGATCGAACGAAACGAACCCAAGAACACGTTAATTCGATATATTGTATCATTACGCTATAATATATACAATCGCAATTTATTACAAAGATTTATACAAAAAGCAAGTTAATATAAAGCTTGTAACAGAAATGTTTCAATCCAATTAGGCTTTGAGCTGTGGCCTATATCATCCTTTGATCTTATGGCTCTAGGCTTCTAGGCTTACACGCTAACAATATATCCATGCCGAAGCTTAGACTAATAGATACATATTAAGATATATGTAGTATTACATGTCTAGTGGAAATATCTAGTAGAATTAGTTACGAATACATACGGGCTCGTCAAGATTTTATAGACATTGTTTCGTTAATAATTTTGCTAGTTTCTGCGAGAATTTATTCTCGTTTCTTTAAAAGAGTATATTTCTTATAAATAAAAGTGATTTTTTTAGATTTTACCACATTGTATTTGAGCTAAGGAATAAGTTAATATTTTATAATGGCAATAAATTTATATCAAAATGTGGGTTGATCATAAAATAAAAAATAAAAAATCTCTTAAAATTTTGCAATGTGTACGTCGAAAGAAGAGCACATTTTCAATCGATCCCAAATACAGGGCAACCTTAATATAACGAACCCCAATTTAACGACTGCCTCGATTTAACAAATTTTTCGTAATCCCCTTGAATTGTCCATAAGAGTCAGTGTAAATACCTACCTTTACATATGTAAAGGTTTTTACGAACAACCTCTTTATAACGAATTTTCAACTATCAAAAAACATGTAAATACCTCTATATGACTCTTAATCCTATAGTATGTGATTCAGTCGCGACAGTTTTCGACACGTTTTTTTCGTAAAACAATTGGAAGTCGTTTGATTGAAAACAATGTAAACAGTACTGCTCGTCATTCGTCACTATTGTTGAAGATTCTAGTTGCTGAAAGCAAAAATGTTGAGGTGATTAAAACTATTTCTTTACCTCTTTATAACAAATTTTAGACCAACCTTACCTCAATATAACAAACCTCAGTATAACGAATTACTTGATATAACGAATATTTACGAGATCCTGTCGGATTTGTTATATTGAGGTTGCACTGTAGTTCGAATAACAGCAGGATGATGAGGAGTGGTATTGTCAATCGAAAGGTAACCACCTCTACGTATCATCATCAACGTAACCTACATACGTCACACTGTTGGGTTCGGGCCTCCTCCACAGTGGGAGGGCATTTGACCTACTACATTTTTTTTTATTTTTTTTTTGGTGTGGGCTGCGGTCGGCGCGCCTCCGCACCACTCCGTCCGGGGCGACAGAAGGGCTAAGCACGCAACACCCGCAACCCACCCACGATGCACGTCGTCTTCGTCATTGGGCCGACCACCGGAGCAGGGTTACTTGTCATCAGTGGTCGGCCCGACGGAATACTCCCTACGTGGGGTACCCTCCCATCGACCGACGTCTTCCCCGAGGGGGGGACGTCCGTCGATGGATTACCTCACGCGGTCGGCCTCTCGGCGGGTGACGGACTAATCCCCGGTCACGTCACCCGCGGCCTCGGCTAGGTACTATACCATGCTGGTCAGATATGTTCGTATATGTTTCATTTCGAGTTTTTCTTCGTCGTCGTCGTCTTTTACGACATCCACGGGCAAGATAGGGAGTGGTGAATCGTATTTTTACTACGTTACCACAAAGAAAATATAGTTTACAATGTTGAAAATGTATTCATCATCATCTCAGAACACATAAGTCCCACTGTTGGGCTTGGACCTTCTCCACAGTTAATTACCCCATTATATCACGCTGGTGATAACACATGCACGCGTTAGTTCGAGTTTATCTCTCCTCGAGTTTATCTTTATAGATGTTATAGGCATATTATATCCCGTAGTCGTCTTTTAAGACATCCACGGGTAAGGCATAAATAAGGTAGTAAATAGTATTTTTACTCAGTCGCCACGCATGTAAGAAGTGAAACTTCTTTGGTTTCATGTGTTTTTATCAGTATAAAAAAAAATCTCTCGATCTTTCTCACTCGTTTGCTTCCCTACTCTCGCCCCGTGGCTGTGCTTTGTGCTATGTTCGCCCTTTCTCACTCTCTCTCAATCGGTCTCAATCGCTCTTTCCCTCTTCTTCAACAAAAACGCTGCACATCTTCGTGACGTGATTAAATAAAACATTTACCCTCATGCGCGCAAAGAAACTTCACTTCAAAAATATTACTACGTATAAAATAAATTAAAAAATAATGTAAGTACATAGATTAGTAATTCTTAGGGTGTCTGAACATTCGTGCATCAACAGTGACCGCTCCCTATTCGAAATACAGCCTTAATGAGCTGCCTGAGGTGTGTCTGTGATTCAGAAGGACAGATCACGTGAACTATCTATTATACTATCGTAAATGGTTTTGCAGATTTAGAACAGAAGACTAAGCTATATTAAGTAGTTTTCTTTTAATAATTGTCTTCGTGTGACGGAGTAAGAGTACAATTCACTATTCCCTATATATTAAGATAGCAGCGCCCTGCGGTTTTACCCGCATAGTTCCCCTTCCCGTGTGAATATCGAGACAAATTATAGCCTATGTGTTTTTCTGATATGTAAGCTACATTATTGTGAAGTTTCATCAAAATCCGTTTCGTAGTGTTTGTGTAAAAGAGCAACGAACATCTTCATATTCTCACATACAAACTTTTGCGGTTATAATAATATTAGTAGAATGACGCCATGGATGTCGTAAAAGATGAGTAAGGGATATAAACAGATGAGAATAAGAGAATTAATGATTAATATCCCCACTCAGGAATTGGCGTATGGTGATAGAGTATATAATTTATGGTGATATTATTTATTATTTATGGTGATAGAGTATATAATTTATGAAAAACATCTTATTTTTTTTTTTATTGCAAACGGTGGCAAACGAGCAAACAACCTGATGGTAAGTGTTGCTGCCGCTCATGGACCTTTACAAGGCCGTTGTCTACCGCGAAGGAAGTGAAGGGAGTGTGAATGCATGCATTGAGGCTTGGTAATACCAAGGGCACCACCAAAACCCCCCACACGCAAACAACCTCAAAAAGTTGGTCTTCCGGCTCTCTCGCTCACCGAACGAAGCGCAGTAACAAATTGCTACTACTCACACTTTGATTTTCTGTGAGAGTGTGATACTACCCCGGATGGGCCGACCCGCGGCTGTAGACAGATAACTGTCGATAGTGTGGTCCTACCACTCGGGGATCTTGCCCTTAGATGTCGTAAAAGACGACTAAGGAAACAAATATGTATATAACATCTACGCTAAATATGCCAGTGAATAAGTTCATAAGAGCAATCAAGATTAGTTTTTATAAAAAAGGTTATTATAAAATCTCGTATTATCTTGAGGATAATAGCAATAAGCAACTCCTCACTCAGGCATGGCCTCATTATTTCAATGTAAGGTATTACACACATCTTTATTTTGTTGTTGCTATTAATTGTAAAGCGTAGCCTGTTTTGCCAAACGAATTTGTTATTTGGTCATACTCATTGAAGGGTCTGCTCGCGGTATTTACGAGGAGCGGGTCACTCCCCTCCCTCCATTGTGGTTGAAGTGAGTGATGGCTGCTCTAGTGGTTAACTCGTGATCGGGTGCCTGTTTGCGAGATCTGATCCAGCCATGGTACTTTTTCATTATATTTAATAACTGTATTATATCATGGTTCGAAAGGCATCACACTGGAGCTATTAATAGGCATGTTGTTGTATGTAATTTTAATTAAAAAAAAAATTAGTAAATTAATAAAAAGGAAGACATTCCCACTGAGTTTCTTGTCGGATCTTCTTAGTGCGGTCGCATTCCGATCCGATAGTAATTTAAGATAAAATGTAAAAAAATTACAAAATGAAAGTGTCCCTGTGAGATTTATCCATACTTAATAAATGTTTTGAATTTATTTATCTCTTTTTCTCTCACTTCTCTTATCAACATGTTTTTAATTACAACCGTACTGAATAAATGTTTCTTTCAAAGATACTATTTAAAAGAAACTGGTTCTGCAATAAGCTGCGTTATTCTTCTTGTCAATACTTTTTTTTCAACCAGAATCTTACGCTTATTGTATTTTGTTGTCCTTGTCAGGATCGGCTAGCCTAATAGCTGTGATCAATCAATCTGTCTGTTGATCCGCCATCTTTGCTCTAGATACTGAAAAAACTAGAACCGAACCAAAAAGTTCTTGCTATGTTTTAGATCTGTCTGTCAGACATCAATCTGACATCAGTAATGTTTTTACGTTTCCAAAAAAGTTATTTCGGACTTAAGATGTTATTTTTATCAACTATATGATACAAGTCGCTGAAAGACGTTTGATATGAGCGGCATTATACTACGCTTTGTGTGTTTTTCAACTACAAATTCTTTATGAACTAATTTAGATTATTTGCGATTCGTTGAAAAAGGCTAGAATACCTCAAGAGCGGTCCCATTTCTATTTCAATGGCGTTGGACTTCCCAGCCTGTATCGTATCTCCACCTCTTAAACGAGGCACTGAAAAATAGTTCTTAATATCAGTGGAGGTTATTAACAAAATACTAGATACTTTATAACTTCTACATTAATCTGTGATTATCACAACTGTATTGTCATTGAAAATGACTCGAAGTGAAAACATTAACTGTGTCAATTAAAATGTATGAATCACATTTTTTAGCTTACTTAGATACTTAGGCCATATAAGACAACATATTTATCCCTTAGTCCTCTTTTACTACTTCCACGGGTAAGATAACAGGGTGATAAATTGTATTCTTACTCGATCACCAAGCTGAAAACAAATATTGTTAATGATGAGTAAATAAAAACACAGGTCTACGACCAGTGTGTGTTACCAGTGATAACTTACGGCACAGAAACGTGGTCCTTAAATGTAGGCCTCATAACAAGGCTCAAAGTCGCTCAGTGTGCTATGGAACGAACTATCCTCGGGATTTCTCTGCGAGATAGAATCCGAAATACGGAAATCCGCAGAAGAACGGGTGTAACTGACATAGCACGAAGAATTAGCGCGCTGAAGTGGCAATGGGCAGGCCACATCGCTCGACGAACTGACAACCGTTGGGGAAGAAAGGTTTTTGAGTGGCGACCAGGTATTTAACGACGCAGTGTAGGACGCCCCCCCACTAGGTGGACCGACGACCTGGTGAAAGTTGCTGGGCATCGTTGCAGGCGGCACAGGACCGCACTTTGTGGCGTAACATGAGGGAGGCCTACGTCCAGCAGTGGACGGCGATAGGCTGAAATGATGATGGTGATGATAATGATGAGTAAATATGATTTTTAGTTGCCACTTTCCCCTTCCTTACCAATTTGAACATTAAATATGATAATTCAAAATTATAATGGCGAAATAAGTAACTACAATTTAATCTTAGATTCTACAAATATTTTCACACAGACATTTATGACAGAAAATCATAACTGAAATCACACAAAGTTTCCAACGTCGGCAAACTTCGTAAGAGCACATTAGCTTTCTAACAACTCGAAGATGAAAACTTCGAGCTGAGTGGTCGTCAAACGCCCTCTTACGATCGATAATTGCCCGTCTGTCAATTTCTGTTGCAATACATTTTTATAAGGTAATAAGTAACTCTTGGAAATATCTAAAGCAAATTGGTATTTCTTTGCAAAATCAACGAGTAATTATTATATTTAAAAAAAAATGGTTGTGTATATATCTTTAATGCAAATTTGAAAACAATAGGTAATATATATTTTTCCAATAAAAACTTTACTACCACGTTTCATTCCCTTTGGGATAGAATTTCGTTTCCTTTCTCAGTGAGTCACAAAATAAACTATGTACTTTCAAATGAGTCCAGCTTTTTATATACAGCGTGTATCAGGTTATGGGGGCAACTGGTCAAATGGGAGTTAGGCAATGGTGGTAAGAACCCATGAAAAAAATTTAAATAAAAATTTCGATTCGTTAATGAATTAGAGACATGTAAAGTTTTCAATTTTATCACCATTTTTTCATGTAAATCTGATTGAAAAATATAAAGTCAGTGATAATTAATCTGCAACATATTCGTACTTTGTTAAATGTTCATTAGAAATTGAATAAATCAATAATTACGTTCGCATAAGCAAAATAAACTTCGCTTTAAATCAGCTGATCGGCTGATTATCGTTGTCGAGGTGCCTTTGTACCTCCGTTACCATTAAAGCGTTCGTGCAATTCATACCTATTTATACTGTCGAAGCTTTACATGCCTACATGTATCCTGTCTGTAAATGCCTGCCTACATAATGATTACATAAGTATGTTATTTTAAAATTACAATTATATTTTGTAATATAGGATAAGGTGTATTTATGAGTTACAAATGTACTGCAGTATTTCGTGGCCTATTAAGTTTGTATAGTTGAGCAGATATGTATTCTGTATTTATAAATAGACTTATATAACTATGTACATTTTACTGTTTAATGTTGTCATTAGATTTTTAAATTGAGCGCATATGCGTGATATCTCCTCCCGGTAACAATGGAAGATCAGCGCCGGCCATTTTGCGGCCAGCATTATGCTGAGTTGAGACCGGTTTGTGACAAACACTACTTTTTAAATTATGTGTATACTTTTGTTTTTCATGTATTGTGTCATAAATAAATAAATCATTAAATCATTTATTTATTTATTTTTTTATTTAAGACAACACCCTGCACTAAGGAAATAATCCTTGCATTGCGGGGGACTTTACAAACATATAATTAACGGACACAAATTACATCCAGACTCAGAACAACAATTTGTGGATCGCACAAAGTGTTGTCCCGCGTGGGATTCGAACCCCCGACACTGGCGCTGTAGGTTTCTATCTTAACCACTAAGCCATCTGTGCAGTCATTAATAAATAAATATCAATAATTGTACCCATAATGAGTGATTTGTCTTACGCATCACAGTAAAGGTTGGAAAATAAAGTATATTCACAGACTTTATTGGTATGCAAAATTATCCTTACTAATATTATAAATGCGAAAGTAAGGATGTTCGTTTGTTACGCTTTCACGATTAAACCAGCGAACCGATTTCAAAAATTTTTTCATCAATGAAAAGCTATAATATCAGGGAGTAACATAACATTTTATCCCGGTATTCCCACGGGAACGGAAACCACGCTGCGGGTAAGGCGACTGAAACCGAAGCGACGCGAGAGCGGGTTGCTAGTAAAGTACCAAAAATAAAGTAGGAGACTTTTTTATAAAGTATGGTTGATAACCCTCCTCACAACATAAAAGGCACTAAACACTCCTCCATACTCATCACCATCACAGCTAATACATGTCCCACTGCTGGGCTCCAGTCTTCTCCACAATGGGAGCGAAATTGATCTGCTACAACACGCTGCTCAGACGAGTTGGTATGGGTTTTCATATCAAGATTTTACTTCTATTGCTTAATTGTTATATCTATACCAATAAATAAAATTGGAGTGTCTGTTTGTAATGTCAAAATAATGGACTTTTTTTATGCTCACACGGTTATTTGCACTATACATATGCCTAAAATACACTTTATATTTTTTTTGTCTGTGTCTGTCTGTTTATTCCGGGTAATCTTCAAAACGGCTGGACCGATTTCAAAAATTCTTTCACCAATGGAAAGCTATAATATCAGGGAGTAAACTAGGCTATATTTTATCCCGGTATTCCCACGGGAACGGGAACTACGCAGGCAAGACGACTGAAATCGAAGCGAAGCGAGGGCGGGTTGCTAGTAGGCAATAAATCCCTTAGTCGTCTTTAACTACACCCACGGACAAGATAGATAGTCTGTACTAATATTATAAAGAGGAAAGGTTTGTATGTATGTTTGTAACGAATAAGCTCCGAAACTACTGGACCGATTTCAAAAGTTCTTTCATCAATAGAAAGCTATAATATCAGGTAGTAACATAGGCTATATTTTATTCCGGTATTCCCACTGGAACGGGAACTACGCGGGTAAGGCGACTGAAACCGAAGCGAAGCGAGGGCGAGTTGCTAATTATATATAAATTTCTTGTATACGTGTGTATGTCAAGGAACTCCTCCTAAACGGCTGGACCGATGTTGATGAATTTTTTTGTGTGTGCTCAAGGACATACGAGAATGGTTTAAATTCACAATTGGACCCGGTAGGTGGCGCTGTTCAGGCAGAACAATAACATAACTTGAGAACGACTTCATCGATTTCATCCATCTTTTTTTTAAGTTTTCTAATATTTCAAAAAAGGCCTTCATGGAAAAAAAATAAGAAAGTTGCGCAGAATATTAGAAAATTTAAGAAAACATAACGGTTATATATGCTTTTCTAATGTAACCTTTTTTTCGACTATATAAACTTTTCTATATATATATATATATATATAATAGCCATTCAGAACATCCAATCCATTTAGATTAATAATTGGAACCGATAGGTGGCGCTGCGATCGTATTTCAAGGAGAATTCCAAAGTCTATTTTTTACAGATTTGAACGGAACAACGTCTATTGGGTCAGCTAGTTATATATAAAATTTCTTGTATACGTGCGTATGTCACTGAACTCTTCCTAAACGGCTGGACCGATGTTGATGAATTTTTTGTGTGTGCTCAAGGGCATACGAGAATGGTTTAGATTCACAATCGGACCCGATAGGCGGCGCTTTATTTGAACAGAACAACGTCTGTTCAGTCAGGTAGTAAATTAAATTTTCACCCTATCAACACACGGACTTTTTTTTCTGTATTACTTTACAGATAAAATTTACACATATCTAGTAGTAATTTTCAAATTATCCTGATGAATTATAAAATTTACATTCCTTTCCCTCTGAAACAAAGCTCGCTTCATAAAAGACAAAGTATTCTGCCAATTTACTTTGTAAATCCAACCCTAATATTCTTAACATCCGTTCCACGGTTACATTGGATACTGTAACTGTCTTGACAACGTAGCGTCACTCAATTATTAACATCTCACAAATAAGACCCTACTAATTGAATCTGGGACGGAATAAGAATACAATACACCACCCCATCTCTTTGCCCGTAAGTGCCGTAAAAGACTGCTAAGGAAAAGTAGGCAAATTGAAAATAAAACACTACAATAACGCATCCGACCAGCGTGGTAAGTCAATATTCCGCCATTTTGTGTGCACGCTGTGGAAATGCATTTACGCACTATTCTCCCGACCGGTGACAGTCGAGGGAGTGTGGGACTCACCGGCTCGCTGCGACCGAAATAGCCACTAAAACCACAGTGGCTCATGCCGTGCTTTTATGGGTTGCCATCTGATGATATTCTCTCCCCAACCAAGTCAATATTCCTTCTATCACAGCCTCCCTCATAGCTCGAGCTCAACAGTGGCAAGATTACAATGATGAAGATGATTATATAATTGGAATAAGACATACAAAAATTAAAACTTCATATTATCAAGAGTATAAGTATTATAGTAATATCTTTACGGACTGTTAATTTCTAAAAACTTCACATCATTAGTGTACTCAGAACTATGTAGTTTCAAATATTATTTGCTGAGAAACCATAAACTTAGTTATTACAGCAGTTTGCGCTGTAAAGAATGTTATGTAATTAAGGCTTTAAGCGTGTCCTTAGTTATATCTAGGTGTAATTACTTGCTATTTAAAAAAGTAATAAAAATGTCTACTGTATATGTTTCAAGTTTATTCGTTTGGAGTTTCGGCAGGAATATGAAAGTATCATGTCATGCTCTTGAATTTTAATAATTCTTTTGTGTTTTATTAAATATTTTTGCTGACATTTTATGTAATATAATACAGTTAAGGCTGAAGTGTGGTAAATATAATAGTGGTTTACATGTATTTTCATATTCTACCGAAATTGCCAGAGGAATCATAATTTAGTTTTCAGCACCCTATTAATAGTAATGACAACTTACTAACGGACGATGACTATTAATAAGCTACTCAATACGAAGAAGTGTTATATAATATTTGAAGAAAACTGTCTCAGACTTGGCTGTATGGTCTTTGTTCCCGTTACCTGTCCTAATGGATAAACAGAACCAAATAAAAGTTTATTAGTATTTATCCTTGTGGTAAGGGAGTAAGAATTCAACAAAACATATGTGGTATATTCTTTTTATATATTAAAAAGGCAACACCCTGCACTATGATAATAATTCTTGTATTGCGGGGGACTTTACAAACATTCAATTTAATGGAGTTTATTTAAATCTGCTAGTAAAGGGCTTATTACGTGTATAACTGTTCCTAGCAACAGTAGGTTTACGCGAGATTCGAACTCACACTTATTGGAATACCATTCCAATCGTCTTACCATTTTGACCAGCATGAACTGGCTTATAGTACTCAAATATTCACTCGCATTTGTCGTCCTTATGGGAGAGGTGCGACCTTAGAATAATAACGTATAGAAGGATAGTGTCAATACATCGAACTTTCAAAATTTGAATCTAAAAATACTAATGGCGCGCAGACACACGTACACACGCAAACCACTATACAAATTATGAAATCAAATTTTGTTTTTATTAACATAAATCGTCGAAATACTTTTAAAAGTAATGTTAAAAACCTTTTTAAGTTTTTCAAATGTGTTGTGACACCATTTGAATGTTGACACCAACCGTCATAATTATCAATTTATTTTTTAAGAGTTGCGTACGTACGTGCAGTACAATGACTTATACATTACGGAACGGTTCCGGCGTAAGCTCCATTAGGCTCCAATTGAAATGCATCACTTTTTGTGCGTGAATTTACCTTCTATACGTTATTATTCTAAGGGTGCGACATTTTGGGTGCGACGGTAAACTTGTACTGTATGTACCTACATATTATTTATCATTAAAGAAGAAAATAATCTTTAAAATGACGTATCAGATATTAAAGTTATGGGAGATATCTCTCATAACTACGAAAACACCTTTGAGGAATATTTATATTATTCATCTTCATTTCAGCTCAAAAATCCATCTGTAGGACTCGAGCCTCCTTCACAATAGGAGGGAAATTAACCTATTACACCACGCTGGTCAGACGTGTTGATATAGGGTTTCATTTCAAGTTTATCTTCTCTTGCATAGGTGTTGTAAATATTTACTGTCTTAGTCGTCTTTTTCTCTTAGCTATCTTTTGGGTGTCGTCCAAGAGCAAGAGATGGGGTGACGAATTGTATTCTAACTCCGTCACCATACTGATATATAAAGAAATAATGTTTAGAGATATTAACGTTTTCGCAACATTTATTCACTTTAACCCTTAAGCGGATCAACAAATTTTAATGGAATTTTGAAATAGTGTATAGTTGATTTCAGCTTAAAAAATAGTGCAATTTATTTACTTCTTTTTTTTATGATTATGAAACCTAGGTCACCATTCCATATCTTACCCGTGGATTTCATAAAAGACGACGAGACAATTAATAAAATTATCTGTGTAATAACGTTGACTTGTTGGACGTGAGACATCTTAATCCGCCTGTGACCATGAACGCTGCAGTGTTCGAAACGGCGGACAATCAAAAATCAAATACAAACGCAATAAAAGCCGTAGTTTTATTTACAACTAGCAACCCTTTTTGAAATCGGTCCAGCCGTTTTGAAGATTACCCGGAACAAACAGACAGACAAAAATTTTTTAATCTGTATTTTAGGCATAGGTGTCGTGCAAATAACCGTGTGAGCATGAAAAAAGCCTATTATTTTGACATTACAAACAGACACTCCAATTTTATTTATTGGTATAGATGTGTATTGGGCGTGTAAACATCAATGTGGGTGGGTAAGTGGTAATGGTAATGATGGGTCACAAGAAGATTTTTGTAATAAACCAGCAACAGCCATACAAAGGGCTATGAACTTTTTAAACTCAACAAAAATAACACCTTGAACTCGAACCAAATTCATAACTCAATTTGTATGATAAGACAAATGGTAAGAGCCAAGAACATAAAACAGGTCCGCCAAAAGTGTGCAAGCGGTTTGAAATATTTATTATTGTTCGGACTACTAGATAGAGCCAACATTTTTATTTATTTCCTGTACGTTTTTCTTCTAACATTTTCACAATTGGCAAACATATTTTAAGGATTACTTCACTGCTATTGCCAAGTGCGTTGGCAATCATAAACTTTTAAGTATACTATCTCTTTTCAGCTCATATACGTCCCACTGCTGGGATAGAGCTTCCTCCACAATAGGAGGGCAAGTGACCTTACTATATCATGCTGGTCAGACAAGTTGGTTTTATTTTATACTAGCAACCCGCCCTCGCTTCGCTTCGGTTTCAGTCGCTTTACCCGCGACGTAGTTCCCGTTCCTGTGGGAATATAGGGATAAAATATAGCCTATGTTATTCCCTGATATGATAGCTTTCCATTGGTGAAAGAATTTTTGAAATCGGTTCGGTGGTTTAAGCGTGAAAACGTTACAAACAAACAAACAAACATCCTTACTTTCGCATTTATAATATTAGTATGGATTTATCTTATCTTGCTTGATACATGCGCATTATATCCCTTAGTCATCAATTCACTGGGGAGCGATAAATTATAATACCTATGGACAAGATAGGGATCTTGCCCGTGATTATTGCAAAAGACGACAGAGATATGTTATACCTCTAATATCTATGCAAGAAAAGGAAAACTCGAAAAGAAATCCTATAACAATCTGACTAGTCAGCATGGTATAGTAGATCAATTTCTCTCCTATTGTAGATAAAGCTCGAACCTAGCGATGGGACATACGAGTATATGAGCTGAGATGATGATGAGATGAATTAGAAGGAAAACTAGAATTAAAACTGACGGTAATTCATCTGCACTTTTCGCCTATCGCAAAAGGCGGGCCTTCGGCTCTCGCTTACCGAACGAAGCGCAGTAGCACAGTCCATTTTTTTAAGAATGTGGTACCATTTCTAATAACGTTCTTCACCAGACGAGCTATCCTATTTATGACTTAAGATAAAAACCGTTATCGGCGTGGTTCTACTAGAACTTTGCCAAGTAGTCATCATCATCAATATAGCTCATATATGTACGTCTCACTGCTGAGCTCGAGCCTCCTCAACGATGGGAGAGAAATTGACTTCCTATACCACGTTGGTCAGATGGTTAAACAGAGTTTTATTTCAAGTTTATCTTCTCTTGCATAGAAATAGCATGCATATAATAATGCCTTAGAGTGGCCGCAGACATACAATTGTAAGTTGACCGACTAAATCGCAAGTAGGTGTATTAGGTATAGTTACTTATGTTAGCCCGCACATCTTCTCCAACTAAATCATCCAACTAATTAATTGGACACCGATCGTATCAGAATAACGATTCCCTTCCAATATGTAATTGTAAAAGTAAAAGTAAACTAAATTGTAAAAGTACGCAATTTTGTCGTTCGATAGTCATCCAACTTGCAATTGTATGTCTGCGGGCACCCTTAATCGTCTTTTACGACACTCACAAGCAAGAAAGAGAGTGGTGAGTTGTATTCTTACTACCTCACCACACAGAAGCGCCATTTATCGGCGGGTGTCGGAGACGCGCGCCCGCGGCGGCATGGTCTCCATCAAAGAGATCACCGCCTGGCGGGTCGACGCCCGCCGAGAAGTCATTGCCCGTTGGGCAGTCCGGCTGGAGAGTCCTCGGTACGGTGTCAGGACCGTCGAGGCCTTCCGGCCGGTGCTGATGGAGTGGTTGGAGCGGACGCACGGGGTGCTTTCCTTCCGACTGGTGCAGGTGCTGACGGGGCACGGTTGCTTCGGGAAGTACCTGCACAAGATTGTCAGGAGGGAGAGCACACCATCCTGCCACCACTGCAGTTGCGACGAGGACACGGCGCAGCACACGCTCGAGGAGTGTGCTGCATGGGAGGGGGATCGCCGTGAACTCGTCGCAATTATCGGTGCCGACCTGGCGCTGCCGACCATCGCCAGGGAGATGCTCGTCAGCGTCAGGAACTGGGACGCGGTCGCCGCCTTCTGTGAGGCCGTAATCTCGCGGAAGGAGGCGGCGGATCGTGTGCGAGTAGAGCTCCTATTCGGCGACACGTTCCGCCGCCGGCGACTCGGGCGGCGCAGGCGCGAGTATTTGCGCCTAATGCCGCCCTAGCCGAGGCCGCGGGTGATTGGACCGGGGAATTGTCCGTCACCCGCAGAAAGGCTGACCGCGCGACGGCGACTGACGTCCCAGGACGTCGAGAGGTGAGGGTACCCGAAAGGGTATTCCGTCGGCCGGCCACTGACGACAAGTCACATCTGCTCCGGTGGTCGGCCCAACAACGAGGTGACGTGGGTACGGGTGGGTTTTGGGCCCGCGCGCCGTCCTTTCATCGCCCCGGACGGACTGGACCGCGCGTGCGCTTACCGTAGCCCACCCATAAAAAAAAAAAAAAAAAAAATTATAATGCAATGTATGATGCTGCCCATGTTGTAATCTGTTACTTAATATGGGATGTACCCAAAATGTTCTCTTTTGTTTTCGTCTTATTTTTATTAATAGAGCAATTAAAAGGTTTTCCCCATATTTTCACGTACACGCACCGCGCTGGCAATACTGGTACCGACTAAATCGAATAAATCTGCGGCGTGTAACCAATTAAATAAAGTTGGCCAACTAAATTGTAAAAGTACGCAATTTTGTCGTTCGATAGTCATCCAACTTGCAATTGTATGTCTGTGGGCACCCTTAATCGTCTTTTACGACACTCACAAGCAAGAAAGAGAGTGGTGAGTTGTATTCTTACTACCTCACCACACAGAAGTGCCAGTGATTATGGAAACCAAAAAAGAGTATGTCGAAAAGCTCTATCTTCTACCTAGAATACAAATTTAATCACATAAGCTAAACAACTGTACTGGCAGTAAAAATAACATAAAAACTATAATTTATTTTCATTACAAGGCATTTACGTCAAACTTTCAACCACAATGACATCGAAATCTAATTATGAGATAGCTTATCGCTACTGATATGAAACTGGAACGGTAATCCTTATGTTTTTGGGTAACAAAAACCAATGTCAAAATAAGCCAGCTTTGTTACATAAAATGACTAAACAACTTTTCTAATATAATAAATGAAAAATAATCTTCAGCTTCTTCGTGTGATGAAAAATTTAATAATACCCCTTTTTTAGATAGTTTGGACATGACCCGAACTGTCTAGGACAACAGAAGAGCGGTATGCGATCCACAATCTATGATTCCAAAACTTTGGTGACCCGCCCGAAGCCTTACCATCGACAAATTCTTCGACGCCCATTCATGGTGGGTCTATTTGCGGGTGACAGACCAAAACCGTGGCATTATACCTTCCTTTTCTGAGAATATTATATGATGCTGAAAGATTATTGATTTAGCATTGTATATGCAAAATTTCTTACAAAACTTTATTCTTAAATAAAAAGGGACAAAAAACAGTCATAAAAATTGCTGACAGAAGAGAAAATTTAAAATTATAAACAAACAGTTCTTATTTTTAGATATTCACATTAATTTTTTAATTTTAAATAAAGATTTGTAAATTAAAACCTTTTTCATTTATCTGGTTTTGAGACCTATCGGCACAGATATAGTGACATTGGCATAGCTACAGATATATATATATATATATATATATGTACTGATATAGATATATGTTAGCTTTAATACGTGCCGTGACCATGTCGATGACGACTTTCGTGAATTGCTAGCCATCCAAACCTGCGTATAGAAGCTTTCAATTCAAGCATTAACGAAGGCTCTTTATTAAGCCATTTTAGATCGTATAACGTTGGGATACCAAAATGGCAATGAGCAGGCCACATTGCTCGATAATCTGATAAACGTTGGAGAAAAAGCTTCTCAAGTGGCGATCATGAAATGGACGACGTAGTGTGGAATTGCTCCGCATCAGCTGGATAGATTACATGATAAAAGTCCAAGATCATTCGCATGTCCAACAGTAGAATTTCTTCAGGCGCTTATGAATATGATAAAACAATATATTCGTTTTCTGTTAACTATATATATTTTCATCCGTGCGGTAAAGGAATGAGAATACAATTCACCACTCCCTATCTTGCCCGTGGATGTCGTAAAAGACGACTAAGGGATATATTACGCATATAACATCTATGCAAGAAAAGCAAAACTAAATAAAACCCTACATCAACCTATCTGACCAACGTGGTAAGGTCAATCTCCCTTCTCTAATGGAGGAGGTTCGAACCCAACAGTGGGGACGTATATGAGCTGAAATGATGATGATATATATTTTTAAGGCAATAGTTCTGATACCTTACAGCAACTCTCGTCACAAAAGACCGGAATACGTAAAATTTAATTTGACTTCTTGCTGTAAGTAGTCGCTTAAATTTCCAACAGTATTTTAGGTCATGGTATTCGTGTATCATATATTTATGCTAACGCTTCATGATAACGTTACGTTTAACACCCTGCGTGTGGTTTAAATACGGTCGTATTCCCCTGCGAATACAGTAATACAGCAGGCAGCCTTTGATATCTGCGTGGAAACAAACTTGGCTGTATGAGCCATGATTCCGTTGCCTATTTGAATGAATGAACGAATCGAAACAAAACATATCTGTGTTGAAATGTCGTTCGTTCTGATTTAATTGTAGTGATATTTAATTGATTAAAATAGTACTAGTGGTCACCGTGTGGTCGAAATTCTGCCATAATTCATTTTAATAAATTTTTCTGCTTCACAATTCTCTTTTAATTATATTTATGATTATAATTTTATTATGAGCAAACTGTATGTCACCAATAACTAATAAAGTACTAAGAACAAATGCCTATTAGAAATTGTCATCATAATTATAATTATTTGACATTCGGTTTGACCAGAGATTTTAACCGTAAACAAAGGTGTACAAGCGCGCGCATGTGTGCGTGCGTGTGTGTGTAGCGATTGCGTTGTAGTGTGCGTAATGCCTTTTCTAATTAATTTAATGTATTTCTAATTCATTATTATATGAAATTTCAGTTTTATGCACTTCTCCTCATTATATACTTCAACTGTGCCAAATTTCATACTTGATTGCAGTTCAACGTGATTTTCGTAAAAAGTGGTACAAAGTTTTTGCTTCACGTATTAATATATAGATAATCTTATTTATTATTTTAATAATACTATTTATTTTTCAGCAATAAAATAAAATTAATCCTCAAACAAACTTAACTAATGAATTTTGATCCTAATGCCGCGAGCAATTTGCTTTGACACTATTCACCAATTTGTTTCTGTGTACATAGAAACAAATCTGCGATATTATATTCCCGTGTCGGGACGGAATAAGAATACAATTCTCCTCAGAATTTACTTTTATGTTTAATTGTAAAGTTTTCTATTATATAGAAAATAAATATCACTCTCAGATTTCCTAAACCGTCACCATCCTGTCGGGAGAAACATCGATTATAAAAATAATAGATTAATTAAAAATAATCAATCGATTTTTTGCAAAGCGATTTATTTTAAAGAAAGATAATCGATTATTTATTAATCGATTTTTAGCCTCCAAGTCACATCTCTAGCCGCTAGCCATTCTTTCATCACCGCGGACGGAAAGGTCACAGTGCGTCTAAACCATAGACCGCGCAAAATAAAGTTAAAAAACCGCTATAATATTATTTTAATATCCTTATCCATAACCAGAACCACATCTTCATATTCATAGCATGCTTAATTTATACTCGTGAAACATTTTGTTAAGAATACGAGCAATTTAATTAAATTTTATATTTTGTAAACAAATTTTTATATTTTTCCGTGTGATGATGAAGTACGTATACAATTCACCACCTCTTTACCCAAGGGTGTCGTAAATAACAACTAAGGAATTAAAATTTGCATATAACATCTATGCAAAAGAAGGAAACTTATCAAATTTGATATATATAGATATGTGTGTATATATAAGTCTATTGTACAATGTGCTAACAACCCTCCCGAGTACCACACAAATTGAGAGTAAGAGACACAATCGGACGACGTCGCCGCAAGAAGCCACAAACTCCAACCAAAACAGTCTACCGTTCTTGCCAGTAAGACTAACTTTTCCATTATACAGACAAATCAAGCTCGGTTGGTGTAGTTATTCTTTAGTGTAAAAAACGGTACTAGTTCATTGGCCTAACGAACAATGACCCTACATTTGATCAAAACGTACATTACATTCAGCCTAATAAATTTAAAATATAATTAAACGCATTCCTGAATAAATCAAGCCATATAATACCGCTGTGAATAAAAAAAAGTAATTGTAACTTCTGAAATGCTCATAAAAATAATAAACCCATATCTCAACAGTTCAGGTGAAAATTTTTTATAAATAAATTAAAAAATATCTAAATGAAACGGACATGTCGTGTTAAAAGGTCATTATTTTAGAATTCACAAAGGACGAAAAAAGGCATCGGTTTGATATAAATGTTATGAAAAGTACCGGATAATCGTTTTTAACGAGGCTCAAAATACACAAAAAGTTATTTTTATTTTGTGTAAAATCCATTCGAAGTTTTTTTTGTAAAAATAGCAGCCTTTTTTTTTGGACGGTGGGCTACGGTCGGCGCACTCCTCGCACCACTCCGTATGGGGCGCGACAGAGAGGTAAGCACGCACACCCGCAACCACAGAAAAATCAATAAGTATTAATATTTCTGTGCCCGCAACCCACCCGTGACACGTCGCCTTCGTCACTGGGCCGACCACTGGAGCAGGGTGACTTGACGTCAGTGGTCGACCCGACGGAATACCCCCTATTTAGGGGTATCCTCCCATCGATCGACGTCCCCCCCTCGGGGAGGACGTCGGTCTTTCCTCTTGCGGTTGGTCTCTCGTCGGGTGACGGTCTAATTCCCCGGTCACGTCACCCGCGGCCCCGGCTAGGGCGGCATGAGGCGCAGGTAATCGCGCCTACGCCGCCCCAGTCGCCGGCGGCGGTTCGCGTCATCGAGGAGACGTTCCGCGCGTACGCGCTCCGCCGCCTCCTTCCGCGAACGTGTAAAAATAGCAGCTTGTGAAAATGCTGGAAAGCAATTGATAAATACCTATTTTACTGTTATAATTTTTTTTTGTTATTGATGGCAACAAAAAAAATGTTGATGGCAAACGAGCAAACAGCACATCTGGTGGTACTGGATACTGCCGCTCATTACTGCCGCTCATGGACCTTTGCAATTTCAGAGGCTCTGCAAAACTGCAAGGAAATTGATTTTATTAAACCTCGTTTTAAGAAAGACATATCAAATTGCCTATTAAACTCAGCAGAAGGTAATTTATTCCAGATTCTGCACATTCTACGGATCTTTGCTAGGCCGCTTGGTACCGTGAAAAAAGTGAAGGGAATGTGCGTATGCGTATGGGGTTCGGGTATCACCAAAATCCTGTAGGAAACATCCTCAAAAAGTTGGGTTTCTGGCTCTCTGGCTCACCGAACAAAGTGCAGTAACAAATTGCTTCTACTCAGATGTCCAATTTTCTACGAGAGTGTGGTACTACCCCGGACAGACCGGTCCACGACTGTAGATCTGGTCTGTATAGTAGTAGTAGATAGATAATAGATATAGTAGTAGTATATAGTAGACTGTGGAATATATATATATATATATATAAAGAGAAGGAAAACTCGAAACAAAACTCTATACCAACACGTCTGACCAGCGTGGTAGTCCAGTAGCTCAATTGCCCTGCCATAGCACACTGCACAGATGGCGTAGTGGTTAAGATAGCGACTTACAATGCCAGTGTCGAGGGTTCGAATCCCACGCGTGACAACACTTTGTGTGATCCACAACTTGTTGTTCTGAGTCTGGATGTAATTTGTGTCCGTTAATTATATGTTTGTAAAGTTCCCAGCAATACAAGGATTATTTCCTTAGTGTATGGTGTTGTCTTAAAATTATTATAAAATTATTATTATTATAGCGGAGGAGGCCCGAGCCCAACAGTGGGACATGTATGGGCTGAAATGATGATGATGATATATATATATATATATATATATATATATTCAGGATCTCGGAAACGGCTCCAACGATTTTGATGAAATTTGTCATACTAGAGATTTCGGAGCCAAAAAACCGATCTAGCTAGGTTTTATTTATAGAAAATGTTGTTTTGTCTGTGTTTTTAGCTAATCAATACAATGATATAAATTGTCAATACCTAAAATATGGATTTAAATTTCGCCGCCAACGTCAAGAGCGGCGATAGCTCAGTTGGGAAGTTGTCTAATTTTCTTTTATGTTTTGTTTTGGCATTCAAACAGCGTGGGATCGAATCTCGGTATTATTATTAATCTCTTTTTGTAATTCTTGATATTTTTTTCAATATTTAATTTTTATTTTTTATTAATATACCTATGTATAGCACGAAGAATTAGCACGCTGAAGTGTCAATGGGCAGGCCACATCGCTCGACGAACCAACAACCGGTGGGGAAGAAAGGTTCTCGAGTGGCGACCACGTATCGGACGACGCAGTGTAGGATGCCCTCCCACTAGGTGGACCGATGACCTAGTGAAAGTTGCTGGGCGTCGTTGGACGCAGGCGGCACAGGACCGCACATTGTGGCGCAACATGAGGGAGGCCTACGTCCTGCAGTGGACGGCAATAGGCTGAAATGATGAATGATGATGATGATATGTATATCTAAATAAATTCAACAAAAATACAACAAAAATATAAAAATAGTTATTATGAAACGATACTTGAGATCAATCATTGTGGTGACAGAGCAAGAATTCACCACCCTCCCGCTTTTCTTCGTGAGTGTCATAAAAGAAAACTAAGATAAGAGAAGGAAAACTCAAAACAAAAATAGCAAATTATAGTAGCAATAGATAGCAAATAAAACAAAAATAGCATATTATAGTTAGTCGATTTCACTCCTATTGTGTAGGAGGCTCGAGCTAAACAGTGGGACGTACATGAGATGTGATGATGATAATACTTGATTTTAAATTATTTTATAACTAGCAGCGCCCTGCGGTTTCACCCGCAGTTTCTCTGCCCGTGGGAATATCGTTATTATAACCTATGTAATTATTTCTGATGTTTACGCGAGTATTACACATTTTAAATAAAACTACTTTACGGATTTTATCGCGTTTGTTTTTGATTTTTGATTGCCCGACGTTTCGAACACTTTGCAGCGTTTATGGTCACGGGTGGGCGGACTAAGATGTCTCACGTCCAACAAGTCGTCGTTACTGCAGAAAATTTATAATTATCTACCCGATACAGAAATTAGTTATTAAATATTGACCCACGTTTTGATACAAATTTATTGCCAGTGTAAGAAGAAAATGATTCTATATGAAAAAATTATATTGTTTATGGTTAGTAATTATTTAACATTTAAATTAATAGTAATTATTTAACATTAAAATTAATAGTAATTATATTTCAAAACCTAACAATCTAGTATACTACCACCGGATCGGAACACGGCCACGCTGAGAAAGATCCGGCAAGAAAACTCAGGTGACATAATGCTAAATTAAATTAGTATTATAGCCTATGTGTTATTCCGATATGTAAGCTATATTACTGTGAAGTTTCATCAAAATCCATTCAGTAGTTTTTACGTGAAAGAGCAATAACCATCTTCACATACTCACAAACTTTCGCGTTTATAATATTAGTAGGATAGGATAAGATTGGTACAAAAAATTACACACAAAATGTGTAGTAAAACTATGGTTGGAGCATCATACTCTGCCATGAAACCAATAGATTGCTTCACTTTTTAGTCTGGTCTTCCTCAGCATGTATACTTTCCACAGTGAAATCTTTTCAGATGAATTGCCTTCTACTGGCATCCAACGCATCTCACCTTTATATCTGTCCATTTCAAATGTGTATACGTTGTGCATCGTAAATGCTTCAGCTGATGGATGGGTGGTACCATCCATCCATCCACGAGAAAATGCCACTTGGAACGGTCCTATGCCACTTGCACCCAAAGGTTCCTTGCGGCTTTGGAAATGTCGTCAGTCCACCTAGTAGGGGGTCGTCCTACACTGCGTCGTCCGATTTGTGGTCGCTATTTGAAAACCTTTCTTCCCCAACGATTGTCGGTTCAACGAGCGATGTGGCCTGCCCATTTCCATTTCAATGTGCTAATTCTGCGGGCTATGTTAGCATACACACCTTGCTTAAATATAAGAATACTATATACCAAAAAGGCAAGTACAATAAAATCTAGAAAAATATTTCATAACCAAATAATTTCACCATTTGTATGAAATTATTGTTAAGTTTTATAGGTAAATTTTTAAAATTCTTTACAATTCTATAATCATTAACGCAATATTTTTCTGTAACTAAAATTTCATTATAACTATCCTATAAAAACAAATAGCTCGTATCTTTGGTTTCATTCGTCGAATATGGGGCCGGCTTCTTTATTATTTACAAAGAAAGCACAAATAATGTGTAATAAACGTTTTGACAAACTAGACTCCTACGTGCATTATTCCATTTGCTAAATTCTCAAAGAACTACATAAATAATAACAATTTTAAATGAAAAATCAACTTCACATATCTACCATATCTACAAATCTAAAAACACCTGTTTATAATTCTATTTAGATGTAGTCATATAATAATGTCATTATATTTTAATTCATTCTGCTATGAAATAGCAACTAGTAATCTTTCTAAAAACTACAATGAGACGTGATCTTTATGATCCCTGAAACTCACAATCGATTCCTGTCGGTAAATAAAAGTAGAAAGAAAAATAAAATAAAATAGTAATTTCACTTACTGGCAGTATAATGGAGTCCAAAAATCCAAATACTCGCACTCAGCACATATATTAAAGACAATATACGAAATTTAAAAAAAATGCATACTAGAAATAGATAAAAGATGAGTTGAAAAGCGCGGGACGCGAACTCTATGGATATACGCGTCTATACCGTGCAAGGGTGCGAGGCAGACTGGCTGTCTGGGATTCCACCCTCAAAGCTTACAGATAATTCAGTAATTTTCCCTTATTATGTGTAGAAATAAATTTATTACTAACTCCATAGTTTATAGTCGAGTTTCTTTCAATTAAATACAGTTCGTTATATGTTATTTTTTCGTATTGATATACATTATTCCAACTCTACAAGTGTCAAATTATTCATAGACAAGTGTGTATTCAAAAGCTATGAATACGAAGCCTCACTGATTTTCTTTTTAATGCTCGTCCCATAAAACATCATCAACATTAGCAGATAATCATCATCATTATTTCAGCTCATATACGTCCCACTGTTGGGCTCGAGCCTCCACTACAATAGGAGGGCAATTGACTTTACTATATCATGCTGGTCAGACAGGTTGGTATAGGGTTTCTTTTCGAGCTTGCTTTCTCTTGCATAGATGTTATATGCCTCTTATATCCCTATTATATCCCTTAGTCGTCTTTTACGAAATTCACGGGCACGATAGGGAGTGGTAATTTATATTCTTACTCCGTCACCACATGAAAGTAGCCGATAAAATTACAGGAAAAATGGAAAATTCAAAATAAACTATTCGCTTATCTGCTTTGCCATAATGGCCGCTAATATAGTAAAAGGATTTATTCTATATTGTGCAAAAGACCAAGAGTATTTAAGGAATTTGAAGAAATAAAAAAATAACTGGAATGTTATGTAAAAATAATCATATACTCTTAGAATAATAACGTATAGAAGGATAGTGTCAATACTTCGAAGGTTCGAAATTTGAATCTAAAAACACTAATGGCGCGCAGACGATTACACGTACACACGCACACCACTATACAAATTATGAAATCAAATTTTGTTTTAATTAACATAAATCGTCGAAATACTTTTAAAAGTGACGTTAAAAACCTTTTTAAGTTTTACAAATGTGTTATGACACCATTCGAACGCACAAACCGTCATAATAGGCGTGACGACAGTATAAAAGAATCGATGCATTAATGATTTTAGGGGAAAATATATATCAAAAAAATTTAATACGCTACTTTAGATTTATCTAAATAATTGAGATTATTAAGATTTTCAATAAATTAAATCATTAAAATACTGCATTCGGCCATTTTGGCTGAAACACCAATCACAGTGTATTACGTCACGTTAAGGTAAACTACTCTGTTTGTTGTTCTCAGTACTACCGATTACGCATTTGGATTGATTTTTTATTTGTTTACGTGTGATTTACCGACTCCACTCGATTATTACAATGGAACCAAGCTTTGTTAAAGCAAACAGCTCAAATTTCCCAGGATTGATGTATTGATGTTGGGTGATTTCCTCGCTACAAATAAAGAATTTTGCTCGCCTGAGTTTAGAAACGTAAAAACTTCTTTGTAAGTAAATTTTTGTTTATCTTTACTACCATGTTTCTAGTAACCTAATTTCTAGTACCAACTTAGATATAATCTAACTCGTTTTGAACTGATGTGAGTTTATTTTATTTTCATAGCTTATTTGTACATTAAACTTGTCATTGTTTATTCTTGAGGTTAGCTCCCTCACAGCTTTGCGAGCTTTAACCACTTACGAGTAACTCTTATTATTTTCTTGTTAGGAACATGTACAAATACTTTGTTGGGGGTTTTAATTGATGTATTTTTGCACTGAGGTACTGCACACCACTTATAAACTTTGGAATTCATTTTTATCACAAGAATTAATTTAATGTTTTCTTACTTTCTTCGCTACACATAGACACAAGGACGTGTTTACCTTAACGTGACGTAACAGCCGACGCCATGACACCGGCGAGCTGTTTTCGCGCTATATTTAAAAAATATTGGAAAATTGTTTTAAACTTCTTTAAACATAAATTTATTACCGAAATATAGGTTTTTTCGTAAATAGTAAGTGTGTGCCCACATTACGGAAAAGGATTTCAAAATCTTTCGTCACGCCTATTACCTATTTATTTTTTAAGACTTGCGTACGTACGTCCAGTACAATTACTTGTACATTACGGAACGGTTCCGGCGTAAACTCCATTAGGCTCCAATTGAAATGCTTCACTATTTGAACTTACCTTCTATATGTTATTATTCTAAGCATATACTTAAAAAATATAATTACCATAAAGATTTTTTTTTTCAATTTATTAAAAAGAGAAAATACCGTATTGTGACATTACGAATACGATTCACCACCCTCAATCTTACCTGCGGATGTCGAAAAGATCAACTAATGGATATAATATGCATTTCATATATGTGCAATTGAAGAAAAGCTCGAAATAAAAACCTAATCTCCTCAGCAGTGAAACTGGTATTGGCTGAGATAATGAAGTACTATAAAGCAGGTTTTCTTTTTAATTTAATAATCGCTAAGTTTCTAAGTTTTTTTCATGGCTTTTCCGTGTGGCGACGGAACAAGAATACAATTCACCAGCCCTCTCTGTCGTAGAAGACGACTAAATGATATAATCTATACCAATAAATAAAATTGGAGTGTCTGTTTGTAATGTCAAAATAGTAGGTTTTTTTCATGCTCACACGGTTATTTGCACGACACCTATGCCTAAAATAGCAAATAAAAATTTTTTGTCTGTCTGTCTGTTTGTGCCGGGTAATCTTCAAAACGGCTGGACCGATTTCAAAAATTCTTTCATCAATGGAAAGCTATAATATCAGGGCGTAAACTAGGTTATATTTTATCCCGGTATTCCCACAGGAACAGGAACTACGCGGGTAAAACGACTATAACCTATAACCGAAGCGAAGCGAGGGCGGGTTGCTAGTATGAAAATAACATCAATGCAACACAAGGAAAACTCGTAATAAAACCCTGTACCAACAGATCTGACCAGCGTGGTATAGTATATAGTCAAATTTCTCGTGAAGGAGGAGGTCCAAGCCCAACAGTGGGACGTATATGGACCGAGATGATAATGAATAGC
Organism: Lymantria dispar; assembly: GCA_032191425.1. Taxonomy (NCBI): domain Eukaryota; kingdom Metazoa; phylum Arthropoda; class Insecta; order Lepidoptera; family Erebidae; genus Lymantria; species Lymantria dispar. The sequence goes on along the minus strand of CM063468.1, from coordinate 7,599,108 downwards.
TAAATACTGGTACTGTAGAGCAGAATTTATTTTCAATTAGAATACAATGTGAGTCTTGCCCGTTATAATCGTAATACCCGAGAATAGTATCAGAACTCACCGAGGAAAGTCACAAAATGAACTGCAGTCGTTAATTCGTTTGCCAAATATGACGATTATAGTACTATTCACCATGGAAAAACCAGTTTTCATTGATGGGAATCAATAGCTTAATCAAATCAAATCAAATCATTTATTCTGCATAGGCCCCTTAAGGGCACTTACATATTGTCAAATTACACGTTTGAATACAATACAACAATCTACCACCGGATCGGAACGCGGCCACAAACTGAGAAGATCCGGCAAGAAACTCAGCGGGCAGTAATTTTTTTCTTAATCCTTTAAATATACATAATATTATGCTTCGTACAACATATGTGGTATTAGCTCCAGTGTGATGCCCTTCGAAATTGTATGGGTAAATCATCATCATCTTGACTCTTATGCATTCCACTGATGGGTTCAAGCCTCGTCCACAGTATAAGGCAAATTGACCTATTATACCACGCTGGCCAGACAGGTTCGTATAGAGTTTTATTTCGAGTTTTTCTTCTCTTACACAGATGTTTCATGCATATTTTATCTCTTAGTCTTTTACGATACCCACAAGTAAGTAAGAGAGGCGGTGAATTGTATTCTTACTCCGTCATAGCACGGCAATTGTGTAATGAGTAAGCAGTCCCGAAATCTAATAATAACGTTGCACTTTTATATAAATAAGTAGCAACCCGCCCTCGCTTCGCTTCGGATTTAGTCGTTTTAACCGCGTAGTTCCCGTTCCCGTGGGAATACCGCGATACAATATAGCCTCCTTTACGCCCTGATATTATAGCTTTCTATTAGTGAAAGAATTTTTGAAATCGGTCCAGCCGTTTTGAAGATTACCCGGAACAAACAGACAGACAGACAGATAAAAACAATTTAAAGTGATTTTTAGTCATATGTATAGTGCAAATAACCGTGTGAGCATGAAAAAAGCCTATTATTTTGACATTACAAACAGACACTCCAATTTTATTTATTGGTATAAATATCTGGTTAACCGACCTTTGCTCTGAATTAAAAATAAAAAAGATGAAATAATGAAAAATATCAAAAATTACAAAAACAAAATAATAATAATAACACCCGAGATTCGATTTCACGCTGTTTGAATGCGACTGGACAACTTATGATCAGACACTAAAACAGTCAACTTTTTGTAAAAACTGTGACTTTTATTATGTAAGTAGTTGCTACTGAGAAAATTATGGGGGCCTGTGAAGCGGTTCGTTCAATTGGAAATACTATTAATAACTAACTGTACACGTATTATAAATTTAGCTAAGAGAACGTTGCACTATTTGTGGTAAACTGTTATTTAATGCCCAACACTTGTTACCTGCGGTGTATATATATATATATATATATAAATTACGTGTCACGTTGTTGTCCGCGATGGACTCCTAAACTACTTAACCAATCAAATTTGCACACCGTGTGCAGTTTGATCCAACTTGAAAGATAGGATAGCTTACATCTTAATTTATAGTCGCAATATTATTTTATTGCAAATTATCTATTATTTGACATTCACAATTATCTGTTAACTCCAAACGATTTTAACAGATGGCGATATCTGTTGACTGGATTGAGTAATTAATTAATAGATGGCGCTGCTATGTCAAACCTGCAAACGTGGCATATACGATTTTAACTTGCTTTTTTACATAGATGCCAATTGTAAAAAAATATGACAACCTCCATGACAGATGTTCTCCTACAGTTCCACTTAAATAGTTTAATAAAATGTAATATAACAACAACATTAGCCACAGCAACGCGTGGCCGGGTCTGCTAGTATATATATATATATATATATATATATATACCTAATAGATGATTTAAAATAACAAAACGTATAGCAAAGACATGCTAGTCAGCGTAGTCTATACCAATAAATAAAATTGGAGTGTCTGTTTGTAATGTCAAAATAATAGGCTTTTTTCATGCTCACACGGTTATTTGCACTATACATACGACTAAAAATCACTTTAATTTTTTTATCTGTCTGTCTGTCTGTTTGTTCCGGGTAATTTTCAAAACGGCTGGATCGAATTCAAAAATTCTTTCACCAATGGAAAGCTATAATATTAGGACGTAAATTAGGCTATATTTTATCCCGGTACTCCCACGGGAACGGGAACTACGCAGGGAAGACAACTGAAACCGAAGCGAAGCGAGTGCGGGTTGCTAGTCTTAAAATAAATGCTTATGGCAGGCTCTACAGATTCATTCTGTAGCATAATATCGTAGAACGTAGCTTACCGTAGCAGTAAAAACGGTACATGATATTATTTGAGACTAGCAACCCGCCCTCGCTTCGCTTCGGTTATAGGTTAAAGTCGTTTTACCCGCGTAGTTTCCGTTCCCGTGGGAATACCGGGATAAAATATAGCCTAGTTTACGCCCTGATATTATAGCTTTCCATTGGTGAAATAATTTTTGAAATCGGTCCAGCCGTTTTGAAGATTACCCGGAACAAACAGACAGACAGACATAGAAAATATAAAATGACTTTTAGGCATGTGTATAGTGCAAATAACCGTGTGAGCATGAAAAAAGCCTATTATTTTGACATAACAAACAGACACTCTAATTTTATTTATTGGTATAGATTGGTTTGAAATGTATATTCTTCGAATAAATTCTTTACTGTGTAGTGGCGCGTGCAAATACTAGCGACCACTACATTCCTCATGAGTGTGATAAAATACGATTAAAAGCATTGACCTATGCCAACTACATCTAATTCCGTTTGGTCAATACAGTAAAAACTCGATTATCCGGCCCTCGGTTATACGGATTCGCGATTATCTGGACTACCAACCGCGAACTATGTATAGTATCTACAAATCAAGTTTATACAAGCATGAACGTGTCTGAAATGGAATATCCCCGCCCACACTCCGCGGGATCGCTGTTTTAGCTAGTAATTGGTAAGCCGCTCTGAGGTGCATGCCTCGTGGGATATGTATTTGTCTTTTAATAAACGCATAGAATTATGTTCATACTATACACAAGACTGAAGAACGTTTTTCATATCTTCGATTATCCGGATTTTCAATTATGCGAATGCCTACCGACAACAATTAGTCCAGTTAATCGAGTTTCTAATGTAATTACATTTCCAAGTAGGGTTGACGCCAGGCAGTTGGCCGAGCCGCGGGTGACTAGACTGGGGAATTAGTCCGTCACCCACTGAAAGGCCGACCGCGCGAGGAAAGACCGACGTCCTCCGCGAGGGAAGGGGAGGACGTCGGTCGAGGAGAGGGTACTCCTCAGGGGGTATTCTGTCGGTCGACCACTGACGACAAGTCACCCTGCTCCGGTGGTCGGTCCAACGACGAAGGCGACGTGTCACGGGTGAGTTACGGGTGTGCGTACTTACGCCCCTCTGTCGCCCTGGACGGAGCGGAGCGAGGAGTGCGCCGATCGTAATCGTCTCCCAAAAAAAAGGCAGATGGCCGATTATAAAAGTATTGTCAATTTTTTTTCATTATGTACGATGAAAAAAGAATACTTATTGTATCCAACTTAAGTAATTGGAATAATAGCAGGGTAATACTGACAATTTTCTTGAATAAAACCTATTGTATGGTACTTAACTATTTTCTGAATTATTAAGCTCCCAACGAACTCTTTTGAGCCTTTAATATTAAATTAAGTATAGGTCGGATTTTCACTAAAGTTTCATAAGTAAATAACACAAAAAGCTATTGTTCTTGTATATTTCGTAGTAAATAACAGTGGTGGGAGTATTTAAAGAGATCCGCACAGCTAATCGGTGCACATTTGAACCTAAACCACCCTGAAGATGCCTCGTAGAAGAACCATGTATCGAATCTATATTCAAAGTTCTGCGGTGAATTGCAAGTTGATACTCTGGAACCACCTTACCGCATAGAAGTAGGACTTCCTTGTATCTTATTCCACCTTACTCCCTCGCCATATTTCTTCCTTTCTGGTGGTTTCAAGTGGTGAGTCTTCATTAACTTTATTTAAAAAAAAATCTTATCTATACTAATATATAAAGCGAAGAGTTTGTTTGTTTGAACGCGCTAATCTCATGAACTACTGATCCGATTTGAAAAATTATTTCAGTAGTAGATAGCCCATTTATCATGGAAATCTATAGGCTATATATCATCACGCTAAGACCAATAGGAACGGATCAATAATGAAAAATGTTTCAGAATCGTTTTTTACCTTATGAGAGCTTTCGCTGCGTGAATTATTTAAAAAATATTTTAAGGTTCTACGTAAACAAATTCCCGGGTTAAAGTTAACATTAGGCCAAACTGTCCCACGCAGACGAAGTCGCGAGCATAAGCTGGCATTTAATAATTGCCATAGTGTGGAGTAAGAATATAATGCACCACTCCCTATCTTGCCCGTGAATATTGTAAAGGACGACAAAGGGTATAAAAGGATATATAGGTAAGATACATAATTCTTGTAATATCTATGCAAGAGAAGAAAAACTGGAATTAAAACACTATTCCAATAAATGTCTGACCAGCATAGTATAGCAAGTTAATTGTCTTCAGACTGGAACCCAGCAGCGATACACATAGGAGTTGAAATGATGATAGTAGAAATAGCAGAAACAGCAGCGGTAAAAATAGAGGCGGTAGAAATAGTAGCAGTAGAAGTTGCAGCGGTATAAATAGTGGCGGTAGAAAAAGCAGCGATAGTAACAGAAGCGGTGGAAATAGGTGCGATAGAAATAGTGGCGGTAGAAATAATGGCGGTAGAAATAGCAGTGGTAGAAATAGCAGCGGTAGAAATAGGGTGGTATAAATAGCAGCGGTAGAAATCTTGGCCTTTGCCCTTTGGCCTTTGCCCCTTGGCCTTTGCCCCTTGGCCTTTGCCCCTTGGCCTTTGGCCTTTACCCTTCGCCCTTTGGCCCTTGGCCTTTGCCCTTTGGCCTTTGCCCTTCAAATTCAAATTCACTAGAAGTGTGGTTGTTGTAACACATGTTGATGGTTAGTAAAATTGTAGTGCCGTTACACTCTGCCATAACAATGGCGTGTAAATATTAACCTTATAACTAAGTAGATCTATTCCTTCGCCCTTTGGCCTTTACCCTTCGCACTTTGGCCTTTGCACTTTGGCCCTTGCCCTTTGGCCTTTGCGCTTTGCCCTTTGCCTTTTACCATTTGCCCTTTGCTATTTCTACCGCTGTCATTTCTACCGCCACTACTATATACCGCTACTATTTGTACCGCCCCTATTTATACCGCTACTATTTCTATCGCCACAATTTCTTCCGCCACTATTTCTTTCGCTGCTATTTCTACCACCCTATTTCTACCGCTGCTATTTCTACCACCTTATTTCTGCCTCTGCTAATTCTACCGCCACTATATCTACCGCTGCTTTTTCTACCACCCTATTTCTACCGCTGCTATTTCTACCACCCTATTTCTACAGTGCTATTTCTACCGCTACTATATCTAGCGCTGCTATTTCTACCATTCTAATTCTACCGTTGCTATTTCTACCACCCTATTACTACCACTGCTAATTCTACCGCCACTATTACTACCACTGCTAATTCTACCGCCACTATTTCTACCACCCTATTTCTACCGCTGATATTTCTACCACTCCATTTCTACCGCTGCTATTTCTACCGCCCTATTTCTGCTGCTGCTATTTCTACCACGCTATTTCTACCACTGTTATTTCTACCACGCTATTTCTACCACTGCTATTTCCACCACCCTATTTCTACCACTGCTATTTCTACCACCCTATTTCTACCGCTGCTATTTCTACCACTCTATGTCTACCGCTGCTATTTCTACCGCCCTATTTCTACCGATGCTATTTCTACCGCTGCTATTTCTACCGCTGCTATTTCTACCGCTGCTATTTCTATCACCCTATTTCTACCGCTGCTATTTCTACCGCCCTATTTCTGCTGCTGCTATTTCTACCACGCTATTTCTACCACTGTTATTTCTACCACGCTATTGCTACCACGCTATTTCTACCGCTGCTATTTCTACCACCCTAATTCTACCGCTGCTATTTCTACCACCCTATTTCTACCGTAGCAACGGTAGTAGTAGTAGTAGAAATAGCAATTTCTACCGCTGTTATATAGATAGTGTTATATAGACCGCGTTATATACATGGTGTTATATAGATAGTATAATATACATAGTGTTGTATATATAACCCATATAAAATTTTCAATTTTAGTTATAATAGCAGACTAGCAAACAGCGCCCCCGGTGGTAAGAATGAATTGACTCTCGTAAACCTTAGCAATAGATACTGCATAATGTGAGTTGAACCTCCGGCTCACTCGCTTACTTAATAAAGCGCAGTAACAAATTACTAACACTTAGACGTCGGCATTCGGCGAGAGCAAAGTATGGCTGCAAAGAGCTGTAGAAATGTGACTTTTAATTATATGTAAAGACTAATTATATGTTGACTGCACAGATGGCGTAGTGGGTAAGCCGACCTATCGTGCCAATGTCACGGGTTCGAATCCTACGCAGATTAACACTTTATGCGATCCGCAAATTGTGTGCTGTGTCAGATGGAATTGACTCAGGTCGATAAAAAACTCTTAGTTTCCTTTTACGACACCCACGAATAATGCGTTGATGGCATTTGTAGCCGCTACCACATAGCGTTTTATCAATTATACAATTTATCTTTAATTAATCTAATATACTAGCGGAAACAGCCGCTACTGAGGAGATCCGACAAGCAACACGAAATAATCGTTATATTTTTTTAAATTACTTTGTTTTTTATATAAAATTGTGTAAATTATTTTTAGCAAGGATTAACTCCAGTGTGAGGTTCCCAACTAACTTTTAATATTGTTATCCGACTTCAAAAAAGGAGTAGGTTGCTCAATTCGACCGTAAATATGTTTCTTTTATGTTTGTTCGCGGATAACTTCGTCGTTTATGAACCGATTTCGTTGATTATTTTTTTGTTGGAAAGGGTATACTTCTCAAATGGTTCCATGAAAATTTATCAAATCGGACAAGCGGATTTTTGAAAAATCAACAAAAATCTAATAATTTCTTCTAATGTAGAAGAAATTATTAGCATGTTTGCACGTAGCACCTGCTTGACATGCTGCAGCTCCCCAGCCAGGTGTTCATCGTCACAGATTCCTCGTGCTCTCTGCAACAAAGATTTACACACGGTAGCTAACTGTGAAGGGGGATGATGAGAATCACCGTTCAAGTATCTGTCTGTATGTGTTGCTTTACGATACACTGTATGACTCAAGGTGTTATTAGGGTTACCCTAAGTTGCCAGTTCCTCGCCCCCGTCGCAGAGACCGAGTGAAACCACCCACAGTTGAGCGCCTTCCTGCAATACTACCTTATGTCAAAGGAGTCACTGACAAGATTGGCTACATCCTGAAACGCTCTTCCATTAAAACTTATTTTAAGCCACTGAAGAGGATTAGCCAATTCTTACCACTTGTCAAGTGCCAGATCCCTTTACAAGATGCAGGAGTATATAAACTTGACTGTGACTGTGGTCTCTCTTACATTGGACAAACAAAGAGATCCATAAGAACTCGGATCAAAGAACACATAGCCGATGTGAAGCACCGCCGGGACACTAGGTCTGCAGTCTGTGAACATAGCCAGGACCGCGCCCACCATAACATCAGGTTTGATAAACCACAAATCCTCGCAAAAGAACACCGATACCTGCCTAGAATGGTACGCGAGGCTATTGAGATTAAAAAACACAAAAATTTCAATAGAGAGGATGGCTGGGTGTTACCATCAAGCTGGGATCCTGTTATAAACATTATTAAAAAGAAATCCAAAAAGACCACCACAAGACTGCAAGACACCGTGAGCTCATATTGTATAGATTTGACCCACAATAATAATAACTAAAGATAATTTTATAAATTAAAACCTTTTTAGTAACATAAAGTAAGCCGCCTTCAAAATTAACTTTAATTTAGCATCATGTTACCTGAGTTTTCTTGCCGGATCTTTCTCAGTGTAACCGTGTTCCGATCCGGTGGTAGTATACTAGATTATTAGTTAGTTTTTAAATATAATTACTATTAATTTTAATGTTTAATTATTACTAACCATAAACAATATAATTTTTTCATATAGAATCATTTTCTTCTTACACTGGCAATAAATTTTGTATCAAAATGTGGGTCAATATTTAATAACTAATTTCTGTATCGGGTAGATAATTATAAAATTTTCTGCAGTAACGATGACTTGTTGGACGTGAGACATCTTAGTCCACCCGTGATCATGAACGCTGTAAAGTGTTCGAAACGTCGGGTAATCAAAAATCAAATACAAACGCGATAAAATCCGTAAAGTAGTTTTATTTAAAAAATAATTATTATGTTAAATGTTATGTAAAAGGTATTGGAGAAATTTCATAAGCAGCGCCCGATCACAAGTTTAGCTTTTGAAGCAGTCATCACTCTTCTCAATCACATTGGAGGAAATGAAAAGACCCGCCCCATAGACCAAGAACTGCAGACTAATATAATTCATCGAATAATTTAAGCAATTGTGACGATAGCTTAAAATCATTCATTCATTTCTTTGGAGACAGGCTGTGGTACAGTCCGCAGTATATTCCTCCCCCAATCTGTCTGGGAAAGGGACGATGTGCGACGTCATGATCTGCGATACAAGTACCTCCTAGCTCCACCTGAGCGGGCCACCGATCCTTGTCATCGGTAACCCGTCTAGCGAGTTACCCTTTAGGATAACATCTCGTGTAGCCACCGCCGCCTGTCGCTCACCCAAATCGAGGCATACACAGCTCGCACGACCCTGACACATAATTAGCCACGATTCCACTATCGCTGTCGGGGACAGAAATTGTACTGTGGTAGAATCATAAACGTGAGAAAACCCACTTTGTCAACGACCACCCGAACCGAGATCCGTTTCCCACAGGGGAGGCCCTCGGAATTTATCGCTTAAACTTTATCAGGTTGAGAGAGTTCAGTGCTCACCCAACAGTTCGAGTGAACTATAATCACACAAAAAAAGAACCGCCACCTGTAGAGGAGCGGTCAGCCTCCCTCCGAGTAATGGAAATCAAGTCAAATCATTTATTCTGCATAAGCTCCTTAAGGGCACTTACATACTGTCAAATTTATATATCGTTTGAAACAATCCAAAACAATCTACCACCGAATCGGAACGTGGCCACAAGCTGACAAACTCCGACAAGAAACTCAGCAGGCTGTCATTTTATTGATATTTAAATAAAATTGTAATTATACAACATACAGTATTAGCTCCAGTGTGATGCCGTGCGAGATAGGATAGGTATATACTTTATTTTTTATTGTCATTGACACCTAACTTAAATATATTTCAAAGCATTTAAAGCAACAATTATGTCATTGCAAAATAAATGATATCTATAATAATAATCTCTTATAAGGCCCAGAAGGCAAAAAATTATGACGACACAGTCAACCCTGTACTATGAGATCACACAAAATATCTAAATAAACGTCTAACGTTTATTTTTCTTTACAACATGTATTTCTATCGATATAACAATGAATTGTTGGGGTATTTCATAGTACAAGTCAGCCAGGGAACAAATTCTCGCGTTGGCGACGTGATGTCTGCTAGAACTGCAGAGCAATGAAAAGTTTATAGATCATTTTTACAACTTTTGAATTATACATTGATTTCAATAGTTTTAGTATCTTCAATTATTAAAATATTAATAAAACTTGGCTTATTTTTTAATTGGGCTTGCAATTTTTGGCTACGTAGAATAATTTTCATAAAGTTAATACAAATATTCCTTCTTATATTTTGGTATATAATGAATCATTAGCATTAAATTTCATAAGAAAATCTTATCCTAAGATAGCCTGTGCTTTATAGTATTAGAAATATAAAACTTATGTTTCATTATAACTCCTGGTAATTCATAATAAACATATCCGATTGCATCTATTATCTTAATGCTCTCTTTATGGATCGGAATGTCTAATTCTAGAACATGTTTATATTTTATATCACTACTGGAGGCCCCTGTGTCAATTAAATATGAAAAATTATATTTATCTATATATAAATGAATGCAATATGTACTAATACTTGTAAATACGCTTTAAAAATGACAGCCAGACGCGAAGTTCATCTTGCAACTTTGCTGTTTGGTATTATTAGAAGTAAATTGCCTAGATATCTATATGACAAACTCAGTTGGCGTCATGACAACTCTAATTATGCACCTCGATCCGTAACCTATCCGCTATCTATACTGCGATTTAAAACTACAGCTTTCAGGGGATGTTTCAAATTTGCTGCAACTAAGTGTTGGAATTCTATTCCCCCACCGTGTCAAAATAAAACTAGCAAATTTTCTTTTAAATTATCCCTTAAAAGATATCATCTTAAAAAGCAGCAAAACATGTGACATATATTTATAAAATTGTGGCTACACGTTTGGACTTATGTTCGGGACTCGATGATTAAATTAAATGATATATCATAACTATGAATGATGTTCAACATAGTAATACTTTTGGCTAAAACCAATCAATATACCTAATTCTTATAATTACATTCTTCTTTTGTATTAAATTGTTATTAAAAAATACTTCTTATTTATTAAATTCTTATTATGTATCTGTATATTTATGTAACTGTTATCTTGTCGCTTAGGCTTTTTGTTTGTTTGATTAATTCGTACGTCATTAAGGTACCCGTTGAAAATCAGCGTTGCAGTGTAGCATATTGCACTGTAGCATTATTGCTGAATGGGAACCTCATTGACACTTATCATATTTTGTTTTTCTTCTTTGTGTTGTATTTACAGTTAAGTTTAGCTATTATTTTAATTTTCTTATAAAACCTTTATATTTCATTCGACTTACTGTAATATCTAAATTTAAGCTAAGTGTCAATAAAACAGTTTTATCTTTATCTTTAAATATAGACCCATTAGTCACGAAGAAATTTCTTCTGCTCGATACATAGTATGTCATTTGTGGTAGTCTCATAGTTTAGCACGTGAATATTTTTTTCATTTCGGCTATTCCATTGCTGACCTCTATAGCAAACACATTAAAATGAGATTATTTACCTCGTTGTGATTTTGACCCAGACTAGTAGTTTTTCTGGGTGTCACAAAATCGTCACTTTTGTCTTCCGTTGTAATTTCTTGTTTGACAGTCACTTATTTGGTGTATTTTTCACCCTAGAGTCGCTTCAACATTGTGTAGCGTCTCGACTACGACTTGTTCATCTAGTCTCGGAGGCGGTGTGGGAGGTGCTCGCCGCACTGTCCTCTTGTAGAAATAACTTCTATTAACATTGTTCTCAACGTTGAACTCTCTGGTGTCGAGAGTTTCTGTCGAACCTCAGCAAGTACTGAGCCGTCTAATTGGTAATATTATTTTGACTTTATTGCACACTGAAGATCAAAGTTCGTATGTCACACGCACGCGAATTGTAACCCGAAACCGCTCCACCAAATATGGCAGGGTCGCCATGTAAGGCTGGGCGTTGGGATGCAATAATACGATCTGACTGCTGTATAATAACTGTTTGTTTATTCAATAGTGTTGGCTTATATAGGGGATTCATGTACTTATATGTAATCTATATACTAAACACACACACACACACACACGAATATATATAGGATACACTGCATTTCCATGAGATTATGCCTTCTGTGTAGTGGTGGACTAAGAATATAAATTACCACCTCTTGCCCGTAAATGTCTAAAAGTCAACTAAGGGATGTGATATGCAGATAACATTTATGCAAGAAAAGAAAATCTTGACATAAAACTCTATGGCAATATGTCTAAACAGCACAGTACAGTAGCTCAACAATGAGACTTCATTTTAGCTCAATATGTCTAACTATTGGGCTTGAACCTCCTTTACAATAGGGAGGGTAACTGACCACCATCACGCTGGTTAGTAATATTGGTATAGGGTTTTATTTCCACTCATATATGTCTCACTGTTGGGCTCAAGTTTCCTCCACAATAGGAAGGTAATTGATCTTCTACAGCAGGTCAGACGTATTGATATAGGGTTTCGTTTCAAGTTTTCCTTCTCATGCATAGACTTATGTTACCTGAAATTTTGAAAGCTCATATTTAAATAGGCGATGTTATATCTGTTTTATACATTACACTATCTTATTCACCCAGAGATGGTTGCTAAGCAACGCTCGATCGTTCCCTCGACACAAGCCACGCTCCGATTTCGTTGCGAGCCTATTTTGAATTTTTTAAATCGACGGACTTTCGCATTTGTTTTGCAACATGGCGATTTATAATTTAAATTGACGTGACCTGTCATTCCAATATTTTACAAATTGCGTAAATGCTGATGATTTATAAAAAAAAATATGATTAATGGTTTAAAAATAAGTTGTAAGCGCCATAACTTAATATTTAAAGCTTGTATAGCTCAATGATCGTTTTGATTGTAAGCTGAAAACGAGATTAATTTAATTTTTAAGGTTCTGCAATTATTTTTTATATCTAAAACTTCAGATCTTAGAATAATAACGTATAGAAGGTAAGCTCGCGTACAAAAAGTGAAGCATTTCAATTGGAGCCTAATGGAGCTTCCGCCGGAACCGTTCCGTATTGTACAAGGTCACTGTACTCATGTACTGCACGTACGTACGCAACTCTTAAAAAATAAATAGGTAATTATGACGGTTTGTGCATTCAAATGGTGTCACAACAAATTTGAAAAACATAAAAAGGTTTTTAACGTTACTTTTAATATTATTTCGACGATTTATGTTAATAAAAACAAAATTTGATTTCATAATTTGTATAGTGGTGTACGTGTGTGTAATCGTCTGCGCGCATGTAGTATTTTTAGATTCATGTTTCGAATGTTCGAAGTAGGGAGACTATCCTTCTATACGTTATTATTCTAAGGTATGCATATTATATCCCTTAATCGTCGTTTACGACACACATGGCCAAGAAACAGGGCGGTGAACTGTTTTCTTAATCTGTCACCACAAAGAGCAGAACAATGACATATCTACTGGAACACCCATGCATACATGCTTCGCACTTGAAGTATTGAGATGCTTTATCATCCTACCTTAGTCATAAATTGTTAGATTTGGATCTCCCCCACATATGAGTGGATCGTGCCATAATCGCTACGTACAAAAGTGAAATAAAATCATTTAGATTATTTTATTGATTTGTCAACATTTTACAAATTGCTTATAGGCGGAGGAATGATATTCTACTAATCAGATATACCATAGCGGAAACTAATCCCTGTTTTGGTAAGCTATAGTTTGGGCACACCCCGCCCAATCCGTCCGGGGCGACGGATGAGCAGCTTGCGACGCCATAACTCTCCCGTGTGTTGTGCCGCATACTCATCGCAAACTCAGTGGTGGCGACGACGTTCTCTCCCCACGACCTTATCCAGGTACTTGCCGAAACAACCATGCCCCGACAAGACCTGTACCAGTCGGAAGGAGAGGATCCTGTGCAGCCGACCCAGCCACTCTATCAGCACCGGCCAGAAGGCATCTATGGTCCGAAGACCAAACCGAGACCTTTTCAACCGGACTGACCAATGCGCAATGACGTCCCGGCGGGCGTCGCTCCGCCAGGCGACCAGCTGACGGAAAAATACCAGGACAGATTGTACCACTAATTTTGAAAAGTAGCTGGCAAAATGCAAAACAATTTCCAATAAGCTTTATTTTATGTTTAAACAATTCTACCCTCGATTAATCTCTTTATAAAGATAAAGAATAAAGCTAAAAAGTTTTATTCTTTAGCAATTTTATTCCGTTGATTAATTCGTCAACCGTTCGAATATATTTTAACAGAACTGGAGAAACCTCATGGAAATGAGAACATTATAAATTTTAGTTAATTATTTTTGTCAATCTTTCGCGGAATTTGTTTTTGCGAACCAGACGTCTCTTATTCTTTGCAATTCATATGCTCCACTGTTCAGCTGAGACCTCTTCCACATTAGGAACTGACCACGCGCAAAGAAAGGAATAAATATAGACAATACATGTATAAATTCCAATTAAAAATTTTAATTGATTTCATACGTATTTAATTGTAATTTATCGTCCGCTCAAAGATTACCTAAATATTGTAAGTAATAAGTCCTCAGACATACCATACCAAAAATTAAAAACATTTTAAAATGTATGCATGTATGTAGATATTATGGAATCTGGGGGCACGGCAATGCCTCTGCCAAGTCGAGCAAAAACGCTTTTCATTTCCATCGCGGCATTATTCAATTACATTCGTCAAAATCTCTACTAAAATCAATATATCAACATTTACGTTAAATAAAGCTCTTATTTAGTATCTCTAATATATGTAAATCTTCTGTCCGTGTGTATGTGAACAAACTCCCTCCCCAATGGCTGGGCGGATTTTGTTTTTTTTTGTCTGTGTTCTAGTGTATTCGAGAATCGTTAACATTAATAATTACGCTGCGATCGATTTCAATGAGAACTCCTTTATTTTTTTTAGATTTATACAGAACAGGGACGGTTCAGTCAGCTAGTATTTAATAATTTTGTAATCAGGGTCGTAAATTTTAAATGCATTAAACAGCAGTACTGATCGTAATCGTGAAATTCATTGTAAAAATTTGTAATATCCTTTAAAATTATTTTATATGGCATAATGTTTTATCATCTCATCATGTCAGCCCATACACGTCCCACTGCTGGGCTCAGGCCTTTTTTACAATGGTAGAGAAATTGACCACTCTGGTCAGTCGTGTTGGTATAGGGTTTTGTGTCAAATTTTCCTTTTCTTGCACGAATATTATATGCATATTACATCCCTTAGTCATCTTTTACGACACCCACGGGCAAGAGAGGGGGTGGTGAATTGTGTTCTTACTCCGTCACCACACGGAAATATTAACTAAGAAATGTCATGATTACTGCCAAGCCGTCAAGCCAATCTATAAGCCACATAATTAAATTAAACCAGTTACATAAACTATTTTCAAACACTGAAATTAGATTTCAAATAAAACAATAATTAATTTAAAAAACAACGAACATCTTAAGAGTTTTATGTTCAATTAAGCGGCTGCATGTAATAATTATTAACGATTATTCGCGGTTTTCATAAATAGCGAATATTAACATTATTATATTTTATTGGCGAGGGTCGCTAGGATGGAGACGCTTATCCCTTTTTCTCTCTGCTTATCTATTGTGGTTGCTGCCCCTGATATATTCGTAAGTTTTATAGTTAATATAAAAAACTTAATAGCACCCACATCAATTTAGTTGTGGTCTTCATTAGACGCAGTTAATTTTTAACATTGAGGGCAATTTATTATACCAATATCATCATCGCAGCCCACATATGTCCCACCGTTGGGCTTGGGCGTCCTCCACAGTGGGAGGATATTTGACCTACTATACCATGCTGGTCAAATGTGTTGGTATAGAGTTTCATTTCGAGTTTTCCTTCTCTTGCACGGATGTTATGTGCATATTATACCCCATAGTCGTCTTTTACGACATCCACGGGCAAGATCCATATGAATTTCCAACTGCTATTCAATAGTAGGCAACCTTCTGGGATCAATGGCGTAACTTGCGTTAAACGGGCCCTGTAAGAAAATGTGTGGGCGGACCCAAATTAACGGTTACTATACTTTATTATGAGTTTTTGTAAAAAATATCAGTTAATGTGACAATGGCATTTTAATTTAAATGTATGTCCTAGCAGTTACTATCAAAAATGTTATTAAACCTTATAATGTTTTAGGAAGTTTTGTTTATACATAGATAATTTGGGGCCCCTACAGTCTAGGAGCCTGTATCAATGATACCGGGCCTCTATAGTTCTAGACTGTAAGGCCCCGGTATCATTGATAACGCTGATACGGCGGTAGCTACACCCCTGCCTGAGATATATCTTGCCAAGATTTTTAAACATAAATACGAAAGCCTTACGCATTAATCGTTTACGGCAATTTTATGTAAGCAGCTCCTGTAGCTATTAAGGCAGTTAGTAACTAAATCTAAACTGGAGCTACAATTCACTCATAAGAAGCTATTGTTGTCAATCAAGTAATCCATGTAATTACTGAGAATTTCTTGGGCCTTTCTTCTTTCATCATCACTGCTTAAGTACGTCCCAATACTAGCCTCGACTCTAGCACTGGGACGTATTGACGTATATGAGACAAAATGATGAAAATAGAAGTTTCCTTCTGTTCCATTATTGTTATATGCACAAGATATCTCTTAGTCGCCTTTTACAGTACCCACGGGGGTAAGAGAGGGGGTGGTGGATTGTATTCTTACTCCGTCACCACACGAAATACATTTTTTCTTTAATGGGACTAATAATGCTATTAGACACTCCCATCTTCGGTCCCTGGCTATTGGTATTCTGTAAGCAAAAGACACACAATGGTCTCCATTTGATGATAGCACGTTTCGGTGCACAAGAATGTATTCTTATCATAGTACTACTTATTTCTAGTTACTATTATTCAAATTGCACATGAAAACTTCTCAACGTCATGAATAAATATAGACATAATTAAAATGCATTAGACAGATAACAGGCTTATAATACTCTCATTTTTATTTTAAAAGAGAAAACATGACAACAACGATGAGAGAAACGATCAAGATAATAATCGAAAAACTATACATAAGGAAAGTAGTTTGATTGATCATAGATGGAATGATAACAACCAAGATTATGATCTATGGGACAGTGATAATCGAGCAGACGGTTACAAAAGAGATATTTCACGTACTAAAGGTTGTAAAGTTAACCGGCAAGGTAAAAGAAAAGGCAGTGTGATTTGGGATGGCGATAAAACACTTAAGCAACAAAATAATAGAAATGATTGGAATAGGTATTATAATAATGGCAACATCAAGAAATACTTACATATTCGAGAAAAAACCTATCGTAATAGAAACCACGACGATGATGGCAATGACCGTGCTGATGTTAGGAATATTAATGATAGTGGTGATAACAGTCACAATATAAAAACTAATAATTACTACTGGAATAGCAACGACAATAATGACAATAGATTTTACCATATCATTGACAATGTTAGAAGTAACGACGACCGATTGTATGGATACATGGACAATAATAATCATAACTATGACCGCAATGATGATGAAAATAATAGTTACAGTAACGATAACAGCCCTAGCATTAAAAGTAATTACGACCGATGGAATAACGACAGTAACAATAATCGTAACGATGATCGCAGCGATGATAAATAT
The DNA here is from genome assembly GCA_032191425.1 of Lymantria dispar. NCBI lineage: Eukaryota > Metazoa > Arthropoda > Insecta > Lepidoptera > Erebidae > Lymantria > Lymantria dispar. Next base: position 7,581,738 of record CM063468.1, on the reverse strand, counting down.
GATGGTGACAGTAGTAATAGCAATTACATTGTTAGAAGTAATTACAATCGATGGAGTAACAACAATTATAACAGCAATCGAAACGATGATAGAAATGATAATGATAGAAATGATAATGATAGCAATGATAGCAGTAACAATGTCAGAATTAGTGATGAACGATGGAATAGCAACAATGATTACGGTAATTGGATCGACGATAGCAGTGATGATAGAAATGATGGTGACAGTGGTGATAATAGCCAGAGCGTTAGAAGTGATGATTACGAATGGAATAATAACAATAACAATGAAAACGACGATCACAGCGATAGAAATGATATCTACAGTAGCGATAACAGCTACAGAATTAGAAGTAATGATGACCGATGGCTGAACAACAATGATAATAGCATTTGGGACATTAATCGTAGCGATGATATAAATGATAATGACAACAGTGGTAGCAATAACTATTTTAAAAGTGATAACGACCGACGGGATAGCAACAACGATGATAGCAAGAGAAATTATCAGGTCAAAAATTATATGAATTATAACAGCAAAATTGATAACAGAAATATTAATGATGGGTGGAATGAGGATTGGAATGAAATCTACAGTAGTGACAATGATAATAACAACCAACATTACAGTGATTTTAGTATTGATTGGAATATTAACGATATTAGGGATAAAATTTACATTGTTAGAGTTAATAACGACCGATGGCCTAATAACAGAGATAACAGCCATCAGCAATGGGATAAATTGTATAACACACAATCAATTAACTTGAAAAATTACTTATGGTATAGACCAGGACTAAATTTAAGATGGTTACGAAGAAATCAACGAAACAGAAAAAATTCAGATGGACGAAATAATAGCGTAAGTACTTTTGTTTACTACTAGCAACCCGCCCTCGCTTCGCTTCTGTTGCAGTCGCCTTACGCGCATAGTTTCAGTTCTCGTGGGAATACCAGGATATTGCAATTATTTTTTATATAATATTTTGACCATTTTCTTAAAAATTATTGTCTTCTTTGAACTAGTTTCAAATAATCATTTTTTTGTACATTTAATATAAGCACAATTAAATTCCGACTTACGCGAATTCGACTTACGCGGTTATCACTCGGTCCCATCTATCGCGTAAGTCCAGGGTATTACTGTACTTGGGGTCGACACAATATACACAACTGCACAAGTTTTGACTTTGTCAATGTAATTGTTTACCCGACTGCATTAGATGAAGTTGACGCTGCTCTATGTTAAGCTCTTAATTATCCTTTACAACACCCACAAGCATTTACATTAAATATAGTATAAGGGTGTATAAGGGTGTAAATATTAAACATAGTATAAGGGTGTTTTGCCTGTCGAATTTTGGTTTTGATCTCTTTGCATACCTGCTATAGTTCATAGTTTATTTTATAGTACTAGTTTTTTTTTATATAGTAGTAGTTGTAGTTCGTTTCGTATTTTTATTTATGGTTTGGTCATGCTCACTGAATAAGGTTCTGCTTGCGGTAGCTATGTGGGGCGGGTCGCTCCCTTCCCTCTAATATGGTTGAGGAGAGTGATGGTTGCTCTAGTAGTTAACTCGTGATCGGGTGCTGCTTGTGGGATCTGGTCCAGCCATATTTTCTTCCTTTCTTTATGCTTTAATTATTTTTTTGTCTTGTACTAAATCTTGAAAAATTATACATATATACAATTTCGAAGGGCATCACACTGGAGCTAATACCATATATGTTGTACGAAGCATAAAATTATGTATATTTAAAGGATTAAGAAAAAAATTACTGCCCGCTGAGTTTCTTGCTGGATCTTCTCAGTTTGTGGCCGCGTTCCGATCCGGTGGTAGATTGTTGTATTGTATTCAAACGTGTAATTTGACAATATGTAAGTGCCCTTAAGGGGCCTATGCAGAATAAATTATTTGATTTGATTTGATTTGATTACTTTCAAGAGTTTATTCCTTTATGCTCTTTTCACATAAGAGCCGCTTAACTATTCGATTTACATATCTCATTTATACTATTTAAGGGGCTAACTAAAGACATTTTGCTATTTAGAGAAACAAAATATTCAATTGTGATAATGGTGAATCAAATTGGGATTAACCATTTCATTTGCATAATATATCATAGGCACTACATTGTTGATCACTAGCGACCTATACAGCGAGAAGAAATTTGGCCTATTAAATCACGCTAAACAGACGAGATGGCATTGTGCTTTATTTCGCGATTAACTTTCTTTTCGGCCTTTTAACGTCTTCTTGTGAATCAGATGATGAATTAATTAATAATAACATATAACTTGTAAGTGATATTTTCATGTATCGACAATAAATAAAATCACATCAATGAAGTACTATCATCACTCTATCGTCCGCTCTATCGTGGCTTATGCCGAACGTGGGCGGACCGAGCGCCACGTGCCGACGGCTGTACGCGGGGGTCATCCGGTCGATGGCCCTGTACGGCGCACCGGTGTGGGCGGGGTCCTTGATCGTCCAACTTAGGGCCCTTCTGTGGCGACCACAGAGGGTCATGGCGGTCAGGACCATCCGCGGATACCGCACGGTGGCAACGGAGGCAGCGTGCCTATTGGCCGGGAATCCCCCGTGGGACCTGGAGGCGGAAATGCTCGCCGAGTTGTATCGGCGGGTGTGGGTGGTGCGCGGGGAGGGCGGTGTTGTTTCCTTGAGGGAGCTCACCGCCTGGCGCGTCGACGCCCGCCGAGACGTCATTGCCCGTTGGGCAGTCCGGCTGGAGAGGCCTCGGTTCGGGGTGTGAATCGTGGAGGCCTTCCGGCCGGTGCTGATGCAGTGGTTGGAAAGGCGGCACGGGGTGCTCTCCTTCCGACTAGTGCAGGTGTTGACGGGGCATGGGAGCTTCGCCAAATACCTGCACAAGGTCGTAAGGAGGGAGAGTACACCGTCCTGCCACCACTGCGATTGCGACGAGGACACGGCGCAGCATACGCTCGAGGCCTGCGCCGCTTGGGCCACGCAGCGCCGTGAACTCGTCGCAATCATCGGTGCCAACCTGACGCTGCCGGCCATCGCTAGGGCGATGGTCGACAGCATCGGGAATTGGGACGCGGTCGCAGCCTTTTGCGAGACAGTGATCTCGCAGAAGGAGGCGGCGGATCGTGTGCGCCAGGAGCGCAGCCTCGATGAGGAGATCCGCCGCCGGCGAGTGGGGCGGCGCAGGCGCAACTACCTGCGCCTCATGCCGCCCTAGCCGAGGCCGCGGGTGACGTGACCGGGGATTAGTCCGTCACCCGCCGAGAGGCCCACCGCGTGAGGAAAGACCGACGTCCTCCCCGAGGGGGGGACGGACCCTACGTAGGGGGTATTCCGTCGGGCCGACCACTGACGACAAGTAAACCTGCTCCGGTGGTCGGCCTAACGACGAAGGCGAGGTGGTTTTCGGGTGGGTTGCAGGAGTTGCGTGCTTAAGCCCCTCTGTCGCCCCGGACGGAGTGGTGCTGAGGCGCGCCGACCGCAGCCCACCCACAAAAAAAAAAAAAATCACTGGAAAAAAAATATCGTGTGTACAAAGTACGCATATCAGAAGTGAAACTCCTTTATCCTCTATCTCATTCTCTCGCCGGCTGAATCCTAAACATTTACGTGTTTGTGTCTCTATGGACTCGCTTTTTCGTTTCATCGATTTTCCTCTTTTGCGAAGGGGACACTAATCTTAATGTAATTTTTGTTATTTTTCCTTGTGTTTCTCTTTTTTATTATTCATTGTTTTTTATGTTATTGTACTTTTATTGTATGTTCTTGTATGTGTTCCTCTCGTAAAGGAGTAATAAATTATTTTTTTTTACTTTCTTCTTTCTTTTGAAGTGATTTTAATTTCAAATTATATTAAATAATCTTTAATATTCATGCACAGATTTGTACGGATTTAGCAAGGTGCAAATTGGTCAGCGACGATGACGTTGAAAATTATGAATATGATATTAGTTCGAAGCCTATAGATAATCAGGTAGGTATAAATTTAAAATACGCTTCACAACTAATAAATAAAGCACGGTAATACCCTAATAGACCTAATTCAAGCTATTATATACGGCTGTTTGTGGCGACGGAGTAAGAATACAATTACCACTCCCTATCTTGTCCGTGGATGTCGTAACAGTCGAGTAAGGAATATACATATAGGAATATACAGATAATAATATAGGAATATACAGATAACATCTGTGCAAGACTTTAAATAAAATCCTTTAAATAATAATTTTTTAAGCAGTGAATAAATAGAATAATAAGTAATGATTACCAAAATATAGATGTTGTAAGGTGGCTGTGTTGTGTTCTTACAGCAATAAGGACTCGGTTAAAACTTGTTTTCTATTATGTGCCGAAAATTTTAACAATAGCCGGTGCATTTTAACAATAGCATGGTGCTGTGGAAATAAGGCATGAACGTTAAGTTTGTATATCGGAAAAGCCTTATTTGCAAAAAGATAACCATATTCTGCGTTGAACTATAAATACTTTTGGCAGCCTTTAGAATAATCAAGACTGCTAATTCTGATTCGCTAACCTAAGGCACAGAAATTTTAATAATAATATGAACTGGTATGTATGTAAAAATGAGTATTTTATAAGAAATAACCCTCAAAATTATAATTCGCCAAACTGCAAATTTTGCTAAATGGGTTCATAGCAAAGAATCACACTAGCACCATTACCTTACGATTTTAAATTTAACCGCACTTTCTCTATTAGACTACAATTACATAAAATAACATAGTAATCCTAATTATGTTTCAATTCTATTACGTGCAGAATTGCCTCGATCTGGCGCAATGCTACACAGTCGGTTGGAAATCGAAAAAGGTAAATAAAATCTAATAAAAGACAAATTAATACTGTTAAGCCGCGTATCGACTTCGCGCTCCGAAAGGACAAACATTAGTGCGCGTTCCGGCCGCGCAATAAGCCGCGTATCGACTTCGCGCTCCGAAAGGACAAACATTGGTGCGCGTTCCGGCCGCGCAATAAGCCGCGTATCGACTTCGCGCTCCAAAAGGACGAACATTGGCGCGCGTTCCGGCCGCGCAAAATGGATACCATTTTGGATCGCGCGCCAATGTGCGCCAACGCTCGAACGTGGAGCGGCCCGTTCCATCTGTTGTCGGTTTTTTGTCGCGTATCAATCATGGCGCGCGCGCTAGTTGGGACGGATACGAAAGTATTTTGTGTGTTTGTTGCGTTCGAAGCGATGGATAACCAAAGTTGCCGTAAATTTATACAATTATATGGTAAAAAGGAACTGTTGTGAAATAGCAAAAGTTCTTCGTATCATAATAAATCACTCAGAGAAGATGTTTGGAAAGAAATAAGTTGTGAAATGGGAGTCCCTGTGCCAGAATTGAAGAAACAAATGACTGCGCTCTTGTCTTCTTATAGACGAGAAAAATGGATAATGTCTAACAGCCAAAACACCGGTTTTGGTAAATTATGCACTCATTTTTACAAGTACCACAGTTGATAAACTCATCACAACGATCAGACACTGGAGCAGCTGCCTCGCGCGCCAGGCGCGCTTAGTTCGTATAGCTGATATATTTGGAACGCGTACCGTCTAACGCACTCTCGGCACGGTCATTCAAGGAATGTGCGCCAGGAGCGCGAAGTCGATACGCGGCTTTACACTCACAATATTATCCGTGATGAAGTAAGAATATAATTCACCACCCCTTCTTTCTTGCCTGTGGGTGACGATTAAAGTATATAATTTGCATGTAACATCTATAAAAGAGGTAAAAAACTCAAAATAGAACTTTATATCAACCCGTCTGCCCAACGTGGTATAATTTCACTTTCTAATTATCTTTGGGCGTTCTTAAGAAATACGATATGCATTTTGTCAAAATTTCTGCTCAATATGCCAGGTCAATTTTCCTCTCATTGTGGAGGTGGCTTGAGCCCAGCTGTGGGACATTCTCACATATCACGTCTCGAAGTGGCGAATCGTGCGCAGAAGGAATAGCTCTACGAAGCGAATACCCGACAAATGTAGCATTTAGTTAATTTACGTTACTTAAATTCCAGTTTTTTTTCAGACAAATGACCGCTTCCTGAAAATGGACGACAGAGTAAGACGTGTAGTCCAACCACTTAATTTCATTCATAATTAATTTATGCTAAACATAACGATTAATTTACTAATAAAAACACTTCCGTTACAACAAAGGCTTTAAACGGCTTTCTTAACGTTAATGTAGTAAAGGTAAAACATACATCATAAGTTATTTGTTCAGCTTTATTCCTGTCCTCTGGCTGAAGGTTTCTTCAGAAAAATATGTTTACTCATGCCATTTTTTTGCACTATAAAGTATGGCTTTGCAGTGTTTGCTCATGTTAGGCCACATATGGTCCATAGTCTAGGGACACAACAAAATATATTCATGCGTAAAGCTACGGGTGCACCGTGGTTTATACGCAACGCCGATCTATACATCGACTTACACGTGCCGACTATCAGGCACTATTTGAAAGAGTGTACCCGTACCGTAGATGTTTTAATCTATCATACACCCCCAACTCCTTAATAGTCGCCAACTACACCTCGTCCCGGATGTCGAAGGTCCCTCAGCGGACATTTGTTCTCGACGAACCGAACGACGAGATCACTAAAGCTCAGTAATAATACCTTTAGACAAAGGAGGTAAGTATCTATAAATGAATATATTAGATATATGCACATTTTATTAAGCATAATTTATTGTTAATGACATTTCAATTATTTAATAGGTTTATACAAGATATTATTCACTATAGTCCATAAAATATAGCTTGATCTCTGTGACAGTTGTCCCTAGTGCTGTCACGCTTACGATGAAGTCCGTAGTTTTTTGTCGATAATACTCTTTATTTTTATAATTGTGATTTTCTATTATAATTGAAATACAATCAATGAAAATCTTTTTGACTTTATTTCAAACAAAAACTATTTTTTGACTGTTTTAATTATTCAAGAGGAGTACAATTTCGGTCTACGTCACTATAGTCATCACTGGGGCGTTCCTGCTAGAACATTTATCATTTTGTGCCAAAATAGGGACAGCCGTTAGATCAATCGATCAATTGCGACTGTTTTATTAATAGATATGATTAGTTTATTGACAATAATGCGTACATAATATTATAATTTACTCTGAGACAAAAAGTCGTTTTTTAATGTTTAATTAATTCAATTTATGTACCTTATAATGCAACTATCTGTTCTGTATGTGTATAACTATCTGTAATTGTAAAAAAATATGTTGAAAGTTTTATATAGGTACTGTATTGATTTCTTTTATGAATAATTTAATGAAGATCGGTTATCGATTTACGTATATCGACTGTCTCATCTCTTTTTTATTTTCAGTCCAGTATGAGCTTGTGTGGTGACGGAGTAAGAATACAATTCACCACCCCCTATCTTACCCGTGGGTGATCGTACGAGACGACTAAGGGATATAAAACGCATATAACATCTATGCGAGAGAAGGAAAACTCGAAATAAAACCCTATACCAACACGTCTGACCAGCGTGGTATAGTAGGTCAATTACCCTTCCATTATGGAGGAGGCCCGAGCCCAGCAGTAGGACATATAGGGGCTGAGATGATGATGATGATGAGCTTGTAAGTGTGTAAGCGTCATTTTTCTATAAAATGTTTTCTAGGTATTTCAATACTTACGAGGTTTAATTTAGGTATGAATAATAATATTTTTATATTTATATTTATATTTTTTTTTATATATAATATATTGCACTTCAGTTGTAATAAAACTGGCACGAAAAGAATGAAAATATATGTGATACATAATAAAATTGTAAGCATGTCGCTCGTTCAAACTTACTTCGTTGGTTTCGTTGACATCTGTCACAGAGATCAAGCTATATTTTATGGACTATAACATATACAGTTCACCTTGCACTGCAACAGGAGCGCTGCGGGTTCGCTGCTTCCTATCTCAAATCTGAAATCAAACGTACTCATAAATTTTATGCCCTATCCGTTTTATAATAGATATTATTATCATTGAAATTATAAAAACCGAGATAATGGGGAACAACTATTTATTAAATAACATAGTGTTTGCGCAACACGAGATTTTATGAGACTTTTGGACTACTTACTTTAAGAACATAAATATAAAGGTGTATACGATTTTATTGCATATTATCTCCCATTCCGAGGAGAAATCCTTAATATGAGTCATAGAGTAATACTATATATTGAAAATAGAGAGCCCACTCGCGTTTTTTTGACATCACTAATATCAAAAGAAAGCGCCATCTATTATCTTAATCAATAATTATTTCGTACCCACACAAAGACATTCTTTACACACACATGCGTCTTTACGTGTATGCATTCTATTATCCTATTCGTAGAATTTTAAGCACGCTCTATATCCTAAGTATTGAATTGCTAATACTTAGCAAATCAACAACTACCTATAAAGAAATAGTCTCAAGCGCGAATTCAAAGTGTCCGTGACTTTTAGCAGTTACAATATTCATTAAATCGTACATTGAAATTACCGCTTGCTTTACTACTTGAAGCAAAGCATCGCAGGCAAATCTGTGTATGTAATACATAGCACACAATCAACTATCAACAACGTTGGTCCATAGAAAGTGATATTCTGCCGAAACTGTTAAATTACAAAGTGGACGACAAAAATTTAGAGAACGATAAGGAGTATGAGGATGACCAGAAGATTTAAACTTACTAGTGTCTCTTTATTCTAAATTATTTGTTATCGTAGATAGAATTTAATACGAATTGCGATAGTTGATAAATTTTCTTAAAATGCAAGTATGTAGTGAAAATAATAGTCTCAGATAGCACAATAATTAGAACATTTCTGAAATCACAGGACGCAATTTTATATTATGGGCCATTTCATTAAACATTGAAATCTAAAGACAATTCACATATATGAAACATTCAATTTATTTTTATACATTGAATGAATTAGGCTACAGAACGTAATTTAAATAATGTAATATGTACATCGATATATGTAAACATTATTTGAAACTTAAAGATTACATGGTAAAACCAAGATTGTTGTTCAAATTAATTTCTTTGCTTGAAATACTAACAATCAATTAGCAATATAGTAAAATAAGAGAAAAACAACGTCACAGATGTAATACGAAATATACACGATAATAATATTTTTAGGTAGTAGTAGTACCTACTAGTAACAGAAATATTTAAAAATAAATCTAAAATGTAAGACAGAATTTCAGATATAATGTGGTAAATATATTAAAATGGTTTTGGCAAATTATAACAACTTATTTAATATTAGGGATTAAAGTATGAAATTGCCGTTTCATACCGATAAATTAAAACCATTTTCTTGTCCTTAAAGCAGATTTCTTTAATCAAAGTATCTACACTCGTTATCAACACATTTCTGCTATCTAATTTGAAGATCATTTAAAACTTTGCGATAGTATTCTGGGGTCCTGGACTCCACAAACTGTGTAAAGGTACTTTGTACTGCTTCCTCGAAAGAATTTTTTTTCCGCGCAGAAAACTGTCCAAATCGCGGCTAAAATGGTCTGTTGGGGCGAGGTCTGGCGAGTACGGAGAATGATGTACGGTTTCTAACTATAGGTATTGTAGTGTTAAAGCAGTTTCTCGAGCCGTATGAGGTCTTGCGTTATCATGGAGCAATAATGGTGCAGATCGATTGACAAATCGGGGCTGTTTTACTCTGAGTTTCACCATCATTGTTCGGAATTCTGCAGCAGTAGACACGTATGTTTATTATTTGACCAGATCTGAGGAAGCTGTAGTGAATAATACCATGTAGTGACCACCAAACCGTTACTGTCACATTTCTATGGGTAAGATTCGCTTTAGGACATTGATGTAGCGTTTGATCTGGGGTCAGCCATTGCGTGGTTCGCTTGCGATTATCATAAAGAATTTGTCTTCACTTTTTTCGTTGTTGTTAAAGGGTATTTTCTTTATCGCTATTCTATTCCTGCAAAAATAACATTTTATGTCAACTAACTTATTCTGGCTAATATAAATCAATTGATCTTCATTGTTGGCATTGGCAATTATAGCCTTCTTGATCTCGAAATCAACTATACCTACAACTAAACCTAACTATAACTACTCGATCAGTCCACTTATTAATTCTATTGTCTCACTTACGAACATGCGCCCGCAAGGAATATTTAATATAGAATTTCATGTTGGATTTACCTTCCCTTACAGTCTAGATATCTAGATAGACTACATGCCATATGCTTTAGCGGTCTTTTAGAATATTCACAGTTAAGAGATGAATTGTATGAATTTAAAATTAAATAACTTTAGAGGGCTAATTTTAAAATACCTTTTATTTGTTTGGTTACTTTGCTCATACTATAGTTGTGCACTCTTTAATGATCTTAGCAGCAAAAATCTCTGTAAGTATTATACTTTTCAAATTATGTAGTATTAACTAATTTCAAAACCTGTGTGTATATATTACACATTGTTAAATGTTATACTTTTTTTTTGTTAATGCAGTGGAAATGCATTTACGCACTGTCCCCCGCCAGTGATAGCCGAGGGGGTGTGTGGAACTCGCCGGTCACTGTGCAACCGGCATATCCACTAAAACCAACAGCGGTCCTTTCCGGGCTTTCACGGAGCAACAGAGGGATGGTCTATCGACATTCGATCCCCGACGCCCCATGCAAGGCCGTCTGGCCACGTCCTGTTGTCTTTTAAGGCTGTGGGAGGAGATGCGCATATCGCCGCCACTCCCTCCCTGGTAAACGCCAGCAGAACGTCTCATGCTTATTAGAATAGAATTTTAAAATTACACTTTATAATATTTATTATATATGATAGAAGTCAAACCCAGGATCTAAGGTTTTTTAGCCCCAGCTTAATACAACTAAATAAAATAAGTAATCAATAACTGATATTTTTTTCGTGTGGTGACAGAGTAAGAATACAATTCACCACCTCCTATCTTACCTATGGATGTCGTAAAAGACGACTATGGTATATATTTAATATGCACGTAACATCAGTGCAAGAGAATGAAAACTCGAAATGAAACCCTATTTCAACATGTCTGACCAGCACGGTATAGTAAGTCAAATCACCTCCCACTATTTAGGAGGGAGCCCAACAGTGGGACTTAGGTGCATTATGTAACTATCCTATTATTCATTCATTCATCCGTCCGATAGCCTGTTCGTGTCCACTATGACACTTGTTACACGTGAGTCATAAGCCTTTTGAAGAGGCAGAATAATGTAATTGTTACACTTGGCTGGCCGTTTGTCAGAAGTAGTTGTTCCAATCAGATCCCTCAGCAGATTTTTGTGACTCCTATATGAAAATAGAAAGTGGGGAATCATTATAATCTAAACCCATCGCCAAAAATGTTACTAAAAATAATAATATTATCTCGTCCTTATTATTTCAATGCTCAATCTTCAGTCGTTTTGAACATAGACCCATATACATGTTATGTGTAAATATTTAACAATTACGTTAATTTTATGCTTATTTGAAAAAAATGTTAACAACCTTATTTATTGAAATAAATACCTGCCTTAGTTACATTTAATTCGGATAGAACATCAATTCCAGTTTTTAAGATTGACTCTTGCGCTATACAAGAGTTCTGTTTTGCAGCAGTTGTAGTGCCTGAAATAAGACATATATTTATATATATATATATATATATATATATTTATATATATATATATATATATATATATATATATATATATATATATATATATATATATATATTTACGTCTTTAAACTGTTAATTGATAATGATAGATTCGACAAATCTATCGTTTCTTGGAGCCTCGTAAAATGTAAATAAAAAATTATGTACTAGTGTAGAGCTTTACTCACTAAAAACCTAACAGTGGGACTTGACAGTAACTAAACAACCCCCTCTCTGAGAACTTACAAAAAGATTGGATGTTTTTATGAAAATATAGTAGTTTGTATTTTCTCTTCATCTGTTTTTTTGCAAGATTTTCAACTCAGACATGTCTTAAAACTGCTGGTTTGAGCGTAGGTATGGTGTGCCGTTCGGTGAGTCGTTGGCGCGTATGCTGATAGTGTGTATGCCCATGGCAACAATTTGGGCGATCCTTTCAGTGATTTCGCGAGTTAACAGCTACCAAAACCAAAACAGTGGTGTTGAAGGCACATGACAGTTTTGAGTTAAACCAAGTCCATTGTAAGATTCAATTCAGTTTACAATACAGTACAACAGCAATTTTACAGCTGTCGTTGGCAGTCATCGAGTGTTGTGTAAATGTGGAATGTCATCAGTAGACGTTCCATGCCATTTTTATATTCAGATTTTTTAAAGGATTAACGTTTTGGACCTATATCTTCATATAAAGCTCTCATAATATCGGGTGTCGTCGACTCCTTGATGATCCCATAGAAATAAATGGAGATATACAGGGTATTTTTTCAAAGGGTGCACAAATTTGCACAGGAGGTTCAGAATCGATAGTATAATTGATTATTGAAATAAAAACATATGCTTTTTTTTTCAAAAAAATATTCATATTACATTTTATGCATTCCCAAAAAAATCAAACTTGTTGATATTGCGCAGCCATTCATAAATTTTATAATTACGCCACGCACGCACACAAAGATAAATCTAAGACATCGTAATAAATCGTTACGTCATATCGTATGATTACCTATAGGTACATTCCCTCGCCTGTGCTTTGCAACCGCCCGCGCCCTCACCCCCGAACACACGCCGCACGCGCTACGCCGTTTCTGCAGGTTTTAGTTGACGTTTGACCGTGACTTAATTACGAGTGCGTATTGCTTATCTTTTACTACTTATCTTCTACAATGACGACACAAGATCAAACAACATATTCAAACCGCGAGTATTATGAGATGGTACGGTGCTACATATTAAGTGCTGAAAGTCTACGTGGAGCTCAAAGACTTTACGAGAGTGACTCTTTACCGCGTTTACAGCGACAAGGTATTAACTCGAGAGTACCTAATTTGAGGACGATTTTAGCAGCCAACCAAAGGTTATTGGATTTTGGGCAGTTCACTACACCGGGGCATGCAACATCTCGAGGAGGTACTGCTGCGATTACCCCGGCAGTCGAGAATGCTGTAATCGAGTTTTTTGAACGGGACCCTCGTGCTAGTACTAATGACGCAGCTCGACAATTCGGCGTAAGCCGTTATTACATGTGGAAGCTGCTAAATTCCTTAGGATACCACCCGTATCATTATCAACGCCTTCAAGTACTGCATGAAAATGATGGATCGTTGCGAATGCAATTTAGTCAGTGGTTATTGGCAAACATCGACTCCGCTAACATTCTTTGGACTGACGAAGCCTTATTTACACGAATAGGACTTTATAATAGTCGTAACGAACATTATTGGGCAGTGAGCAATCCTCACGTAATCAAAGACAGTTACCATCAAGTGCGATTTAGTGTTAATGTTTGGGCTGGGATCATTAATAACGTTATCGTGGGTCCGTACTTTATTGACGACCGATTGACTGGCGGTAACTATTTGGATATGTTGCAAAGTGTAATTCCGGATTTATTAGACGACGTGCCCCTGGGACTGTTAAACAACCTACACTATCAACATGACGGCGCACCACCTCATTATTCAAGTGCTGTGCGTAATTATTTAAATAGTGAATATGGTGATAGATGGATAGGACGCGGCGGTCCGATACCGTGGCCTCCAAGGTCACCAGATCTTACCCCGTTAGACTTTTATTTGTGGGGAGAGATTAAGAGACGGGTGTACGTAGAAGAAGCGCGAAGTTATGAAGACCTTCGTAATAAAATAATCACTGCATTTAGTGAAGTGAAAAGTGCTCGGCCACAAATAAATTTAAAAAACAATTTAATCAAACGTGCCCGGCTTTGTATCGAGAGGACCGGCCTACATTTTGAACAATTATTAAAATATCAGTGATAGAGTTTTTTCACGGACCCGAATGAATAGATAAGTTTAATTGTTGTTGATTCCACTTTTTAAATACACTTTAATAAATACGAACATTATTATGTGACTTTAATAAACTAGTATTTTATTGTATCTGTTTATTACGACGATCCTTAAGCCCGTTTGATGTTTGGATAGAGAATTTTTTTTTTTTTTTTTTTGTGTGTATTTAGCTGTTGGTCGCAGATGACCTTGACAGCTTAACGCGGGCAATGGGCGAGCGGAAGGCTCTCAACCCGGTAGAAAAATTGTGTAAGGATGTTATTTAATATTGTATGCCTGCAACATAATAAGTAAAAGAGTGAGAGGAATGATTGAGTGCACTAGGGTGTTAGAAAGAGAGCGAACAGGATCAGCGAAGTATGGGATGTTATGAGTAGTGCGAAAAAGATGAATAGATGCGAAAACGTGCATGGGGGAAAGTGTTGGTTGATTAAGATTATGTTAGAGAGGATAGACTAAGCAATATGTATGGGTGTAAGTGAAAAAGAAAATAAACACCAATTAGAGAAAACGTTTCAACCATTCACTTGAAATCGTAAACTTATTACCTATAATACAATTTTTGTTAGTAATATGCTGTATTAGTGTGCGTTTACGCTACTTTTCGTTCTCAATGGCCGGAAATAGAGTGGTTAAAAGTCACGAACATTCTTAGATATTTTCAAATCAAAATAATTAATTAATTACTAGTGATTTTAAACATTTTACATTTTATATATCATTTTATTTATATCTAGAATATAATAAAAAAAATTGTGCACTCTTTGAAAAAATACCCTGTATAATAATAACAAGTACAAACACTGTGTGGTAGCGGCTTCGAATACTACCAACCCTTGCTTTGCTCGTGGGTGTCGTAAAAGACGACTAAGAGCCCTAGATTGACCCGGACCAATTCCATCTGGTACCATTTGGGTCAACGATTACATTCCCAAGGAGGGATGACGTCAGGCAGGCGGCCGGTCATAAAAGTCATTGCCGAAACTTTTTGCAATATGTCAAAACAGATGACATATTGCGTCGACCCCGAGTAATTGGGATAAGAGCAAGATGATGATGATGAACAAGTACAAACACATACTAGTGAAACTAGCACACATTATTCATGTATATATAATTATCTAAATTGACTGCACTTGATGTAGAAGGCTGATTAGTTTTCTTCGGTAATAATTTGCTATGTAACATTCAAAATCTGAAAATTATTTATCGATCGTGAGTAAATACACATAATAGATCTTCTTAATAAAGTAGGTCAAGATGCATAATGTGTTAATATTTTATATGTAAAATAATATATTTATTTATTACATTTAAAATGTTTAGTTATTACAATAACACATATGCCTAACTATGTCATTTCTTATGGTTTAGCTCAAATATTTTACTTAATTATTAATACATTTCGCTTTCCATTCTTGCCATATTTATTAATGAAAGTATAGACTGCAGAAGATTTTTATTATTGTAGATGTACGTAAAATAGATATAATAGAGAGAAAATTCCATGAATAGAACAGCAAATGTCGTGTGGTAAGAATATAATTCACCACTTTATAATTCACCCCATCTTTCCCGCGGCTGTCGTAAAAGACGACTATGGGATACAAATATAACATTTATGCAAGAAAAGGAAAACTCGAAATATAACCCTATGCCAACATGTGTGCCGAGCATGGTATAGTAGGTCAATTTCTCTCTTACTGGGGAGGAAGCTCGAGCCCAGTTGTGGCACGTTTATGAGCTGATAAGACGACGTAAAATAGCATACAAAAAAGTTGAATAATTATTTACCTCTTTTTTTACCATTATGGTGTTTAGTGGGTCACGGACAGCCTAACAATTGCATAGATAGCGTAGTGGTTAAAACACAGGCCATGTATCGTATATTTGATTTTTACGATCTTCGACTATACTTTGTGTGATCCACAAATTCTCGCTGAGTCTGGGTGTTAATTACACCCATGTTGTTTTTGTGTTACACAATTTTGTTGTTCCTAAAGATGCCCGTAATACGATAAAGCCTTTATTTTTGTTTTATGTTCGACTATGGTCTGGATACATCCCGCCCAGTACGCCCAGGGCGACAGATGGATGGCGTGTGGCCCTATAATCTACCATGTTTCCTCCCCAATATCATTGGGTCGACCACGGGTGTCGATGCCTTGACATTAGTGCACGATTATGACTGCACAGATGGCGTAGTGGTTAAGATAGCGACTTACAACGCCAGTGTCGGGGGTTCGAATCCCACGCGGGACAACACTTTGTGTGATCCACAACTTGTTGTTCTGAGTCTGGATGTAATTTGTGTCCGTTAATTATATGTTTGTAAAGTTCCCAGCAATACAAGGATTATTTCCTTAGTGCATGGTGTTGTCTTAAAATTATTATTATTAAATTATTAGTGGCTGTCTCGGTGGTCACGGTAAGGCCATAGAAGTTCAACGCAGGTACCAGGATGGCAGAAACTTAAGCTCTTGGACTAACATGTCAGTCAATCACCTAAAAAGAATCTATTGCTATATTATTACGTTGGAATACTATTCCATACTAACCAGACAACCAGTAGGCAGTGTCAAAACATTCAATCGACGATTTCGGTTTTGTCTGATAAATGAATATCGCACATCATTTTCTTCTTAAGAAGTTCCAAATCCGCATCCTTCTCCAGTTTGCCCTGGACTCTTTGTACCCATTCTTGGAACCGTTCTGGATATTTTTCAGGATTCGGCAAATGGTAGGTCAAACTGAAAAAATTAAACAAAAACCATTTCAGTATGTAATATGATGATGTTTTACATTTTTTGCCTAAAGATTTTGTCTGATCTTTAAAAAAAAGGTCTGTCTGATCTTTAAACATGAGTACATATAATAATTATAATAAATGAATACGGAAACAAGAATAATTTTTGGGTAAAGGGTCTACTGCTATAAACAGGTTTTCCCACAGAATAACTGAAAGATGGTATTTAGTGGTTTACATTTAACAGTTTCCTATGACTTTCATTATTCATCCATCAGCCTATAGACGTCCACTGCTGGATATAGCCTTCCCCATGAGAATGCTACTCGGAACGGTCCTGCACCACTTGCATCCAACGATTCTTTCCAACGATTCCACTTAGTGGGAAGTGGTCCTACGCTGCGTCGTCCGGTTCGTGGTCGCCACTCAAGACTTTCATTAATTCTACGATTAATTAATCATTAGTCTTCTAGGTCAATTTTCTGACTTACAAGGAACCGGTAGATTCTTGGTTCTTACTCGGAAACCTTTAATGCTCAACGGTAGGTTATGTACTCTGAGCGAGTCATGCCACTGCCAGAGTTCTTAAGTATGTTAATGCCACTTCTTTTTGTAGGGATTCATCATCATCATCATCTCAGTCTCACTGATAGAATTCAGAATCCTCCACGATTGCGAGGAAATTAACCTATTGTACCATGCTGGTCAAACAGGATGGAATAATATTTTATATTAAGTTTTTCCTTACCTTTTTTTTTTTTTTTTTGTGGGTGGGTCGCGGTCGGCGCGCCTCCGCACCACTCCGTCCGGGGCGACAGAGGGGCTTAAGCACGCAACTCCCGCGACCCACCCGAAAACCATGTCGCCTTCGTCGTTGGGCCGACCACTGGAGCAGCGTTAACTTGTCGTCAGTGGTCGGCCCGACGGAATACCCCCTGTTGGGGTACCCTCCCATCGACCGACGTCCCCCCCTCGGGGAGGACGTCGGTCTTTCCTCACGCGGTCGGCCTCTCGGCGGGTGACGGACTAATCCCCGGTCACGTCACCCGCGGCCTCGGCTAGGGCGGCATGAGGCGCAGATAGTTGCGCCTGCGCCGCCCCAGTCGCCGGCGGCGGATCTCCTCATCGAGGCTGCGCTCCTCACGCAGGCGATCCGCCGCCTCCTTCCGCGAGATCACTGTCTCGCAGAAGGCTGCGACCGCGTCCCAATTCCCGACGCTGTCGACCATCGCCCTAGCGATAGCCGGCAGCGTCAGGTCCGTACCGATGATTGCGACGAGTTCACAGCGCTGCACTGCCCAAGCCCCGCAGGCCTCGAGCGTATGGCGCGCCGTATCCTCGTCGCAATCGCAGTGGTGGCAGGACGGTGTACTCTCCCTCCTAACGACCTTGTGCAGGTATTTGGCGAAGCACCCATGCCCCGTCAAAACCTGCACCAGTCGGAAGGAGAGCACCCCGTGCCGCCTCTCTAACCACTGCATCACCACCGGCCGGAAGGCCTCCACGGTTCGCACCCCAAACCGAGGCCTCTCCAACCGGACTGCCCAACGGGCGATGACGTCTCAGCGGGCGTCGACGCGCCAGGCGGTGAGATCCCTTAACGAGACCACACCGCCCTCCGCTCGCACCCCCGTCACCCAAGTTTTTCCTTACCTGTATGGACGTTTTAATAGAAGAAGAATGAAGTATATAACAAACTTTTAAACATCTTTTAACACGCCCACGACACGGACACATTACACGGAACGTAATGATTTCATAATTTTTGTAATGTAAATACAATCTACTTAGAATTAAGAAAATATGTTCTGTTGAATAAATATATAAAGTAGGTACTTACAGGAGTCATGGGGACAATCAAATGAACATTTTTTGACATGTTATACAGCTTCTTTAATACTTTTTAGGCCGTCGTTGGGCAATAAAGTCTTAATTTCTATAATTTTTACACCAGCCCACAAAACCTATACTACGCCAAATTTTTTATTCTTCTTCTTGTGTAATGAAAATCAGCAACAATTATGCCAGTGTCGAGATACAATATTTCACATTTTACAAAATTTTCACATTTTTAGTCACGTCACATAATATAGTCGCTAAAAATTTTATAAATTTCAATTTTACAATATATTAAAAATTACAATTGCCAGCGTCAAATAGGCATCTGCAACTTTTTAATTAGAGAATAGAGAAATAGTGGGTGCTTTACAGTTCGATGGAGGTTACATGAGAATAAACTAAAACTATGTAGGTACTTTGGCTCCTTAAAATGATTATCGATAATAATTATGTTGTATTAAATATGTTGTTAGTAAATTCTTATTGAATAAAATAAACATCAATAAAATATCAGTTATTTAATTTATTGTATTCAAAATATATATTTATATGGGACATCTAGTGACATTTATTTACATGATTAGTGTCAAATCAAATAAAAACTATTAGAGTTCAAAACTAGATAGCGCTATAATATAAAACGACTGTATGATATATGAGTGTATTATTATTCTCTACATCTGAAACCCTTAACAAAAAAATAGCCCGAAAATCTTTGTTCTTAGATTTGACATCTTAAAAGCAGAGTTACCAGCAACGTTATAATAATAATAACACATGTTATAATGATAACACCGATTGGTTAGCACTGGCTAAAAGTGCAAACTTACAAAGCCTTAATTAAAAGCCATATTTAAAAGTAAAATTATATGTCAAAGTCAAAACTAATGTCAATAAAATCAAAAACACGTCAAAAAGCACCTATATAGTTTGGATTTTTATTTCTTGATTATTATAAATGAAGTTACATTCACAAGAATTGTTAAAATGTCTACAGCAATAGATCAAAAATCATACTTACAAAAATATCTTAGTGGATCGTCAGGAGATAAAAAGAAAAAGAAGAAAAAAACAACTAAAGGCAAAGGGTAAGTAACTACAAACATTAACAATTACGGGAATTTACTCGAGTAAACATGCACTCATATCAAATTGCTATCCTATATTAACTTTAGCGTTTTACAGCATTATTGTCTAAATTTAAATCCAACTACAAATTATACAGTTACTTTCATAAATTGTAATTAATCTAATGATTAATTTATGAGGCATCACATTGTGTATTCGAAAAACAGTTATAATTTATCAATTAATATAACTATGTAATAATAAGTATTTTTCTTTACATAAACACACCTTAAGTATATTCTTTGGACCTGATTACAATTGCTTCTACATTGACATAAATTATGGAGGTAAAGTATTAAAGTTTCATTATACAAATTCATATACTTCCTGATGATGGGCTCGAACCTTCTCTATAATAAGAGTTAAAGTACTATATCCATACTATGTAATAGAAGTTAAACTTGTCTTAAAACTATGAATTAATCTGTCTGACTAGCATCATAGAGACCATTCTTTATATAAGTGTGATCTTGACGAAGGGTCCACAAGTCATACAGTAGACCCGCGGTAATCCAGCCCCTGTTTAATCCGGCGCTCGTTGTAATCCTGTCGGACAGATGTGTCCACCTATTATTATTGAAAAATTTTTCATCAATTTTTGTTTATGTAAGTAATGTATGATTGAATAGGTTACAACTTGTACTTGCCATCACTATTGTGCTTTTGTTTTGAATCTGATTGTTTAGTTTGAATTTGACTACATGTTCAGCGTTGTAACAGTGGTACAACCTAGCGTATGTTGATAGTTTAATTTATTCATTGTATATTACGTATACATACCTGTCGGATTATAAGGTACTCTTCTGTAAAAGGGTCTTAGGCAGTACTCTATAATCCGACAAATTCAATAGTCCGACACTGCCATGCAAAACGTTTGTTGGACTACTGAGGTTCCACTGTATTCTCTTTTCATGTTCAAGATTACGCTTCTCCCTCTATGATTATCTTCCGCCTAGCAATCCCTGCCTTACAAATTCATGCCTTACCATCTTTAATTTTCGTCGCATATAAAATTTTGTCAAAATTTATAAAAATCATTAAATATTAGATTATAGTTTCAAAATCCCAAACTAGCACTGCTTTTAGAAATATGTATAATATATGGATGCTGATAAGCGATAATATGTTAACCCTCACAAACTTAGTTTTGAGAAAATGGTGTTTAAAGATTTCAAACCAATTCTTAATAAGTTTGTTTGAAAAAATATACAACCACCGATTCTTTCTCTATTTATTAAAAAGAATAATGGATTTGAAATAGACTGACCACATAAAAAGAAAAAAAGTTAGTATATTTAACCAGAAAAATAAGATTTTTGCTTATTACAAAACATGGAACACACTAAAATAATCAAAACATAAACTTAAGGAACTTAATATTATTTTTCTAAATGCCCACACTAGTATTTAGTGACACTAAATACACGCTGAGGAACATAAATGAATATTGATAAACATTATGTTATCACTTATAATATGTAAAATGTTTTAAGTAGAACTATTAAGATATGATTTTTTTTATTTTATTTTTATTATTAGAGAAATCTAAAAACGCTTAAACTATTTCTAAATAAATTGTCTATTTAATATAATAAAAAACATGTTTGACGCTGTGTTGAATAACTGAATGCGATTTAAGCAATACAGTGTCAAGCCTCATAGCATATTTGTCATCAACATAGATGGCAAAAAATATTGTATATGTGATGCCCAATTTGTTTTATGATATTTATCCATTTTTTTTCATACTTAACTCTTTCAAGTGACCTAAAACTCTCTTCCAGAACGTTAAATACGTTATGTACTATCAAAATATATCAATATCTTTGATTTTGACTTTTTATGGGTTGACACAGTATTGCTTATCAGTATCCATATATGTATATGCTTAGAATAATAACATAGAAGGTAAGTTCACGCACAAAAAGTGAGGCATTTCAATTGGAGCCTAATGGAGCTTACGCCGGAACCGTTCCGTAATATACAAGTCATTGTACTGCATGAACGTACGCAACTCTTAAAAAATAAATAGGTAATTATGACGGTTTGTGCATTCAAATGGTGTTCCAACACATTTGAAAAACTTAAAAAGGTTTTCAACATTACTTTTAAAAGAATTTCGACGATTTATGTTAATAAAAACAAAATTTGATTTCATAATTTGTGTAGTGGTGTACGTATGTAATCGTCTGCGCGCCATTAGTATTTTTAGATTCAAATTTCGAAAGTTCAAAGTATTGACACTATCCTTCTATACGTTATTATTCTAAGTGTATATGTTTATTTAGTTAATACTGATCAACTTGTGTCTCTTACTTCTACACTACATTTCATCATCATCACAGCCCATACCACATCCCACTGTTGGGCTAGTGCCTCCTCCACAATGGGAGGGAAAATTATCATTAACATTTATCTACACTAATTCCACATGTAAATTCATGCCAACCCTACACCAAGGAATATAACAAAAAGTTGAAGTTGTTAGGTCAATTTCCCTTATACTGTGAATGATAGTGCCCAACAGTGGGACATATACAAGGTGATGATGATAATGGAATACTTCCTACTATTTGTGATGATAAATTGTAAGCACTTTATCTACAGGTTCAAAATCATAGATGATGACATAGATCTTTCGAAGCTACGTCCATTAGATGGTGATGAATTAGATGTCTTTGATGAAGGTGAAGATGCTCCACAGATTGCCGGTATCATTGATGATCGACCTGAGGAGTTGAAGCAATTGGATCAATTGAAATCTAGTTCTAAATGGAAAGTTATTAATCAGGTAAACATAAAGTTAATTCATCACCATCATTGTAGCTACATCCCACTGCTGGGCTTGAGCCTCTTCCATAATAGAAAGACAATTAGCCTACTATATCATGCAGGTTAGATAGGTTGGTGAAGGATTTTATTTTTAATTTGCCTGCTCTTGCATAGTTGATATACAGTGTAACCTTAATGTAATGAATCTCAATATAACGAAAGCCTGGATTTAAAGAACTTTTTGAAATCCCCTAGAAATCTCTGCAAAAGTTAGTGTAAAATATATGTTTCTATTACAAATACTTTTGTCAGAAACCTCTATATAGTGAATTTTTAAAAGTGGGTCTAATTTACCCCTATGTGACGACTTCTGTCAACTATAATAGTTACATAACGCATTTTAACAATCAATCGTAGACAATAACTGTATCAATTCAACTCTCGCCAGGTTCAGATACAATAAACACATTGTAAGAACAAGCAACGTAAGCATAATGTAGTACGAGTAGGTGAGTACCGTAAAGTTTAGGTCACGTTTTAGCTTGTTAAAACAAATCTGAGACCTGTGGTCCTACTCTTGAAATCAATTGTAATTTCGAATCCGATTCATTTCCCATCTCAGCAGCCTTATATTTGGTACTCTTAAACGATATCTAGAATGAATTCTTTTACCTTTGTTATTTTCACCAAATGTGCCGCATTTTTTTACTTTAAATTAATAACGTTACCGAACTCGATAGCCACAAAGACGCTTTCTTGAAATTGTGCAACATCATTTTAAAATCATGTCGGGAGTAGGAAATATTTGATTTAATCGACAAGAGTCGAATTCATTTAGTTTAAAAAAATTCCACCGAATTTGATTCCAATCGTGCGCTAGTGTCGCTTACACAATTGCTCAAATTCGAGCTGCTGGATTTAGGATTGGAATCGAAATTCAAGAGTAGGCACACTGTTTATCCTGTATATACATTGGAACTCAATATAACGAATTATTTGATATAACGAATGTTTTCTAATCCCCTTCAGTTTCGTTATAACAAGGTTGCACTGTATATGCATAATATATACGTTAGTCGTCTTTTATGACATCCACTTATAGGGATAGGATGGTGAATTGTATTCTTCCTCCATTACTACACAGAACAGTAATAATTAATTAATTTTTATTTACAGTCCCATAACCTTATCTCTGAAGAAAAATAATCCCTTTTCACAAAATAATTTGAGTGGTAGGACCACACTGTCGACAGTTATCTGTCTACAGCCGCGGGCCGGTCCGTCCGGGGTAGTACCACACTCGCAGAAAATCGACGTCTGAGTAGTAGCAATTACTAGTATAACAGGTTATCATCCCTCTTATTTTGACCACTGAAGTCAAGGAACTCTGCACCAGTGGTCGACCCAACGACGAAGGCGACGTGCTATACGGGTGTGCGTGCTTACACCCCTCTGCGGGAGAGTTCTCTGCAGGAAGTTTTAAGCCAGCAGTGTTGTCTTTGAACTGAGATGAGAGTAAACCTATTAGCGTTATCATCTGTCTATTAGCCCAATGACAATTGTTGAATTTAGGCGATTGTATAAGAGGGGTTAATGCTATGACCAGTGTTTTAGAGGTCTCAGTTGTTAGTTAAAGTTTGTCAGAGGTGTTCTGCTGACCGTTCCCTTTTTTATGTAGTTGTACATACCCTTATCTACTGGCTTTTGCTTCATGTCTCTTACTTTGCATAGGAGAGAAGTGGAATCTTTCCAACTCTTTCTGTTATTCTCTTATTAAAATTTTTGTGGGTCCCAACACAATTAAAAGTATTTCCCGGGTATACCCAGGACCTGAGGTATACCTGAGAGACAAACCTCAGTTTCTTATACAGAGACCGTTGTGTATCCTGGCTTATAGGGGTTACAGTGGTGGAAATATGTAGTGGGATTAGTCCAAATGGGATTAATCTTGTGTACGTGTGTATCACTGACCTTCTTCACTCAACTCAAACGGCGGGACCGATGTTGGTGATTTTTTTTGTGTGTGTTCAAGGGGATTCGAAAAAGATTTAGATTCACAATTGGACCCGGTAGGTGGCGCTGCTGTCGATTTTATATGAACAGAACAACGTCTGTTGGGTCAGCTTGTTTTATATAAAACACATTTTTACAGGATGATGGCTTTAATAGCAAACTACAAATCGAAGAAATTAAAAAAGACCATAAAGAAGCAGAGAAAGAGAATGAATTGATATTTGGGAAAATGTATAGTGACTCGGAAGATGAAAAGAATAATGATTCGGACCTATCTCCTCCTAGAAAGCAACCAAACAAGCAGAATGTTCCAGAAACTGTAAAAAAACAGAACAGTGACAGTGATGTCAGCCCTCCCAGAAAAACAGATAGTCAACCACGGAAGAATCAAAACTCAGATTATCCTGCAGAAAATAAAAAAAAAGAAAGAGTAAGGAAGAGCCGTTGGGGTGAGAAAGAGGAAGTATCAGAATACTCAAACCATGAACAAATAGAAAGAAATATCTCACCGAAACCTAGAACGGACCCAAAGTCTAAAAGAAAGTATGATTCAGATGAATCTCCACCAAGGAAATCTAGAAAGAACCATGATAATCGTTCACCAGAGCGGAAATCTAAAAGAAAATACGATTCCAATTCACTATCACCAAAAAGATCAAAAACTAGTAGATATAGTAGATCTCCAGACATTACATCACCATCAAAAAGACGGAAACATTCACCAGGACAGGATTATAATAGAAGTAAACATCAAAATAAGCCAGAAAAATCTAAGCGTAAACATTCCTCTGATTCAGACTTATCTCCACCAAGAAATGTGAAACATAAATCCAGAAAGCCACCCGAGAATAATAAGAGAAAATTCAACAGCGATTCTGATGAATCTCCACCTAGGAGAGAGAAAAATAGAGATATGAAGGATAGAGATAGAGGTAAAAGGGCCAATGATAGCCCGCCGCCAACGAACAAGAAAATGGCGCGAACTCTGGAAGGCAAAATGGCTGGCTTGCAAGATGCAAAACAGTTGAGACAAGAAAATGATGAATTTAGAAGAAGAGAGGAAGAAGTTTATAATAAAATGACCGACGAGGTTTCCGGGAGAAATGCGAAAGCTGTATCCAGGAAAGGTAAACATATATTTTTAAATAGCTAGTGTCTTGCAAGATTTATTTTTTTTATAAATAACTAGCAACCCGTCCTCGCTTCGCTTCGGTTATAGTCGTTTTACCCGCGTAGTTCCCGTTCCCGTGGGAATACCGGGATAAAATATAGCCTAGTTTACGCCCTGATATTATAGCTTTCCATTGGTGAAAGAATTTTTGAAATCGGTCCAACCGTTTTGAAGATTACCCGGAACAAACAGACAGACAAAAATTTTTTAATTGCTATTTTAGGCATAGGTGTCGTGCAAATAACCGTGTGAGCATGAAAAAAGCCTATTATTTTGACATTACAAACAGACACTCCAATTTTATTTATTGGTATAGATAATTGATTGAATTAAGCGCTACATTGCAGAAATCCATTATTACTTAATGGGAGGAAAGGAGACCCACCGCTTTCCCACGGGTAATCAATATACCGTACACTACAATGTAATGGAAGGAATATGAGATAGGATCAATGTTGACTAAGAGATAAGGTAATCATACTCTCAGGTGATGAGCACCTTCCAGACCAAATTTGCAATTTTCTGCAGAACTTTGAATATTTATTCCATGCGTGTTTCGCCTCCAAACGAGGCATCCTCAAGACCATTCGGCTTCAAGGCGAAAGGAGCGGATCTCCCTTCATTCCATTTTAAAAATAATAATTTTCTCCGCTAAGGAATAAGGCCTTCTGTCTTAGCCCAAACAATTAATTGGTGAATATTATACTCCAGAGTCAGAAATCGACCATTCCTTCCCGTGAATATCCTAAAATTAGACCAGCAAATAATACCATTACCAGAAGAAAGCAACAAGACCATATGCCAACTCATCTAGCTAGTACAGTCGGTTCATTTCTATTATCTAGGTGAAGTGGGAGTTTTCCCTTATGATGATGGAGTAAGAATCCAAATTCACCACTCTCTTCCTTGCCCCCTGAGTGTTATGAAAGACGGTTAAAAGGTTATTATACATATATAACGTCTATGCAAAAGATATCCCAACCCATCTGACCAATGTGGTAAGTTAATTACCCTCCCATTGTGGAGGAGGCAAGAACCCAGCGGTGGTGTTGATAATGATAGAAGTGGGAATTAGCTAATCTTTTAAATGTTATTCTCATTAGGTAAAAGAGAGACTTCAGAAGAGAGACAAAAACAGAAAGAGAAGGCACAGAGGCAGAAGGAAATTGATGAGAAATATAAAAAATGGAGTAGAGGGTATGTATCAAATGCAACAGATTTATTTTATACGACTAGCAACCCGCCCTCACTTCGCTTTGGTTTCAGTCGCCCTATCCGCGTAGTTCTTATATAGGTTGGTAGTAAGATATCTATCCAAATCGGTCCAACCGTTTTGAAATTACCTCAAACAAACAGACAGACAATTTTTTAAACTATATTTTAGGCATAGATGTCTTGCAAATAACCGTGTGAACATGAAAAAGCCCGGTATTTTGGCGTTACAAACAGACAATTCAATTTTATTTATTTGTATAGATTAATAAGTCCTTCTATGTGGTGATAGAATAAGAATACAATTCACTACCCCCCTTTCTTGCTCGTGGGTGTCATAAAAGACAACTAAGAGATTATAATATTCAGATAACATCTATGTAAGAGAAGGAAAACTTGAAATAAAGCCTATATTAACCCTTCTGGTAAGCGGAGTATAATAAGTCAGTTTAGCAGATGCGCGAGGTTCTTACAGAAATGTTATATGCATATTTATATCCCTTAGTCGTCGTTACGGAGTAATCGCCCCCCTACTCCTAGCAGTGATTGTCGCAAAAGTCGACTAAGGGATATATGCAGATAATATCTATGCAAAAGAAAGAAAATAAGTGCATGTGAAATAGTAGGTAAAATTTTCCTCCCTTTGTGGAGGAGTTCTGAGCTAGTGATGCCGATCGATACGCTACTATCTGTATGTAGTATCGATTGTAAAGTTGTCATGGATGAAAATAATGAGAGGCCGACCGCGTGAGGAAAGATGGGAGGGTACCCCAAATAGGGGGTATTCCGTCGGGTCGACCACTGATGACAAGTAACCCTGCTCCGGTGGTTGGCCCAACGACGAAGGCGACGTGCATTGTGGGTGGGTTGTAGGTGTGCGTGCTTACGCCCCTCTGTCGCCCCGGACGGAGTGGTGCGAGGAGCGCGCCGGCCGCAGCCCACGCCCCAAAAAAATAATGGATGAAAATAATATCGATACTATGCAAATCAGCGATAGTATTAACATATTTTGTACTAGCAGCGCTCTGTGGTTTCACCCGCACAGTTCCCCTTCCCGTAGGAATATCAAGATAAATTATAGCCCTATGAGTTATTTTGATATGTAAGCTATATTATTGTGAAGTTTCATCAAAATCCATTCAGTAGTTTTTGCGTGAAAGAGCATCAAACATCTTCACATACTCACAAACTTTAGCGTTTATAAAATTAATAGGACTATCGATAGTATCGATAGTCCTATCGATAACCTGGTTTTCGAGATCAGCTATCGATAGTTCGACATCATTAGCCTGAGCCCAATAGTGGGACTTACATAGACTGATGAGATGAAATATTTTTGTCCCACAGTTTAAAACAAATAGAAGACCAAGAGGCTCGCGTGCAGGAGTTTATGCATGAAGCGTCCAAGCCACTAGCAAGACATAAAGACGATAGAGATTTAGAGGATAGTCTCAAGCAGATAGAGAGAGCTGGAGATCCTATGCTGAGATATATAAAAGAAAAGAAACGGGAAAGGGGAGAGCTTGGACCAGGTAAATGTGCTTTTTTTAATCAGCTAACCCAATAGACACTGTTCTTTACAAGAAGATAGAATTAGACAGGTAATTCTAGAGATGTGAAAAATAATCGATTTTTATAATAATCGATTATTACAAAAAAATTATCGATTAATAATCGATTTTTACAATCGAATATCAAAAAATAAAAATCGATTATTAATCGATTTTTTATTATCCGAAATTCGATCGAAATTAATCGATTATTCACTGTCAGATTTCCTAAAAAAAAAGAGGTCATCACGAGTGTTTCCTACTATATTAGAAAATAAAGCTCACATTTCCTAAAAAAAAAGGTCATCATAATCCTGTTGGGAGAAAAAATCGCTTATTTTATAATCGATTATTTATTTTAAATTAATCGATTTTTTTATAATAGATTTATGTTAAAGAACAAAAAAACGATTCTTTAAAAAATCTATTATTTGCCCTCCAAGTCACATCCCTAGGCAATTCGTAGTTATACCGAACACCTAATCTTCATCATTACCATTTAGCTTTTTGCCGTTTCTCTGCTTGATGTAGACCTCCCTCATGCTTCGCTACAAAGTGTGGTTCTGTTCTCAGCAACTTCTGGTCGACCCACCTGTGAGGGGGTGTCGTACATTACATTGTACGATACCTGTGGGCTTACTCTTGAAATCAATTCTAATTTCGAATCCGATTCAATTCCAATCTCACCAAACTTATATTTGGTACTCTTGAAAAAATCGAGAATGAATTCTTCGCGTTCGCTGTTGTTATTTTCACTAAATGTGCGCGTGCGTTATCGAGCTCGATCACCACAAAGACGCTTTCTTGAAATTGTGCAACATTAACGATTTTAAATTACATCAAAATCACGTCGGGAGTAGCAAATACTTGACGTAATCGACGAGAGTCGAATTCATTTAATTTAGAAACATTCCACCGAATTTGATTCCAATCGTGCGCTAGTGTCGCTTTCAAGAGTACCAAATTTGCTCAAATTCGAGCTGTGGTTGGATTTAGGATTGGAATCGAGATTCAAGAGTAGGCACACTGGTTCCCACTCGGGAACCTTTCTTCCCAGCAGTTGTCGGTTCATCAAGGCATGTCTGCCCATTTATCCAATTCACCATGCTAATTCTATCGTTTTTTTCGTGCTCACATGGTTATTTACACCATACGTATGCTTAAAAATCAGTTTAAATATTTTTGTCTGTCTGTTTGTGTGTTTCGGGTAATCTTCAAAACTTCTGGACTGATTTTGATAATGTATTACGAACAGGTGGCAGCCTGTATGAGTAGTAAATTAGGCTGATTTTCTATCAGAAAAGCTCTATAATTTTATGCTTGGTCCAGGAGTTAACCCCGAGGCATGCTCAGACAAATAAGGCACATTATCAGCAAGTAGCAAAGGCTATATTTTATCCTGGTATTCCTCTCGTGGAAATACCAGGCACTTGGACACTTGATCGCAGTTGAGACAGTGAGAATTGCTAGTTTTGACTGATCATCAATCAGTTTTAATATACCATAGGTATTTGGCTGGGTTGGGCTTGAATCTCCACCATAACAGGTGGTATATTGAACTACCATGCTGGCCTGGGTTGGTCGTGTTGGTATAGTTTTATATCGAGTTTTCCTTCTCTTGAATAGATGTTATATGCATATTTTATCCCGTAGTCGTCTTTTACGACACCCAAGGGCAAGACAGTGTAATGATGAAACGTATTCTTACTCCGTCACCATACGAAAGAATGGCTCGAAGCCCAACAGTGGGACGTATGGATATAGCTGAGCATCATCATTTCAGCCTGTCGCCGTCCACTGCTGGACGTAGGCTTATCTCAAGTTACGCCACAGAATGCGGTCCTGTGCCAGCTGCATTCAACGACGCCCAGCAAATTTCACCAGGCGGTCGGTCCACCTAGTGAGGCGCGTCCTACACTGCGTCGTCCGATACGTGGTCGCCACTCGAGAACCTTTCTTCCCCAGCGGTTGTCGGTTCGTCGAACGATGTGGCCTACCCATTGGCACTTTAGCGTGATAATTTTTCGGGCTATGTCGGTTACACCCGTTCTTCTGCGGATTTCCGTATTTTAATTTCTATCGCGCAGAATAATCCTGAGCGTAGCTCGCCCCGTAGCACGCTGAGCGACTTTAAGCTTGGTTATTAGGCCTACCTTTAGGGACCTCGTTTCAGTGCCCTAAATCATCGCTGGTAATACACTGGTTATAAACCTTTATTTTCAGACACTGCGGAATACTGGACGATAAGATCCTCTTAAGTTTCCTTAGCTGATATAATAATATAAACACCGAACTCTTTATTTTACAGAAAAACCATCATACAAGGGTAATTATCCACCGAATCGATTCAATATTCGTCCTGGATACCGATGGGACGGTGTTGATCGTTCCAACGGATATGAAAAGAAATTCTTCGAACAACGCAGCAAGAGAAAGGCACAAGAAGAAGAAGTGTATAAATGGAGTACAGAAGACCTGTAATTTGTACTTCTTTATCCATAAAGATAAAAAATCGTATAGTAGTTATATCCACCCACCCATCCTGTTCTTATCCGAATTACTGGTGGTCGAATCAATATGTACTCTTATTTCATAGTTATTGGCAATAGTTTTACGACTGGCCGCCTCCCTGACCTCAATCCTCTTTGGTAATGTTGAGCATTTGACCTCAAATAGTGTTCGCCCAGGTCTATATAAAGACCTTAGTTGTCTTTTACAACACCCACGAGCAATTTAAGGGTTGGTAATATTCGTTGCCGTTATTACACAACTATTAAAATCCATGTGGTGACAGAGTAAGAATACAATTCACCACTCCCTATCTTGCCCGTGAATGTCGTAAAAGCCGACTAAGTGATGAATGAATGAACTAGTAGGAGTTAAAACAAAATTAAGGAAAAACGAGAGAGGAAGTTAAGTAAAAGACATGTGAGTATTGAGGTATTATTAAGAAGTCCAGTCCGGGCGGACTTTTTAACTATATGTGTGAACCTTAGAATAATAACGTATAGAAGGTAAGTTCGCGCATAAAAAGTGAAGCATTTCAATTGGAGCCTAATGGAGCTTACGCTGGAACCGTTTCGTAATGTACAAAGTCACTGTACTGCATGTACGTACGCAACTCTTAAAAAATTAATAGGTAATTATGACGATTTGTGCATTCAAATGGTGTCACAACACATTTGAAAAACATAGAAAGGTTTTTAACATCACTTTTAAAAGTATCTCCACGAACAATGTTAATAAAAACACAATTTGATTCCTAATTTGTATAGTGGTGTGCGTGTGTATGTGTGTAATCGTCTGCGCGCCATTAGTATTTTACATTCATGTTTAGATCGTTCTGTTATATCCACCCTACGTTACTAAGAGGGCTGACAACCAGATACTATCCCTTAGTCAGCATCCTATAGTCTATAAAAGGCAACCATCCCGAACAGCGCAGTCAGTCTGTATTTCAACTCCTTCAAAGTCGGTACGCGTCGGAAAGCAACGTTGTTACCTTATACTAAATCTTACTATATCTCATGTACTACTTTTTGTGTGTTTAATTTTAGTTTATAATAAAAGTTTTTTTTAAAAACCGTATTTGGTGATCCCGTATAACATTTTGGTGGCAGCGGTGGGATAACGATCATCCCCACACATAATTATCACCCGAATACGTCTCCGAAACATATTAAGATACAAGAAGTGAAAGTGCACCAATTTAAAGAAATAATAGTGCCAGTGAAGTGCTACACCTTATAACACGTTACGATTAACTCTACACAAGAATACCAGAACCCCAAGGCCATGAGGAGCAACCATCAACCAGCGGCAGTCAACATGCTGATTTTCACCCTGCTCCAGATCGCATTACTGTGAGTCGAATAACCTTAACTACCGTTGTCTTTACCAATGCACGATTTAACTCAGAGTCCTCTAATTAGTTTCTATATTCATAGTATTAGTTATTGTATAGCTTTAGTTATTTTTTATCAATTATCATTGTACTATTTCTAAGATAAGCCAACTTAGTTAAACACCGTATTCTTATACGCTTACAAAGTATCAGAACACAAGGCACGATTACGTCATACACTTACCGATAAACATCCGTCAGTACTGTAAGCTAGATTAGTGTGGATAAGACTCTATAAATAATTTTAACTTTATTTAAATTACAAATTTCCTTCACAAATATCATTTTACGACATTATGGCGACCGCGAAGTTAGACGCTAAGGAAGACCTACTTAGCGCTCATAGAAGCACACCCAGTCGCTCCGAGACAGAGGAAAAGGTTGAACTCAATGTACTCTTAAAATTTATTAAACCATTTGATGGTTCTAGGGATAAGCTCAACCCATTCATCTCAAACTGCCAAAGCGCCTACTCCCTAGCAGGCAAACACCAAAAACCCATATTATTCAAATATATACTAAGCCAACTGATAGGTCGCGCTGAAACATCATGTAGCATAAAAGAATTCGAAAACTTCGACCAATTTATAGATTTTCTCAAACAACAATTCGGAGAAAGAAAGCACTATAGTCACTTGCTTTCCGAATTACAAGAATGTCGCCAAGGACAGACAGAAGGCGTTAATCAATTCGCCCTCAGAATCGAAACTTGTCTGGCTAAATTATTAACAGAAATAAAAATCTCAAACCCAACTAAAAAGAAAGAAATAGCCGGCCGTGTCGCAGCAATGGAAGACCTCGCTCTCCACACGTTTACGGTAGGCCTTCAACCGCGATTATCCCAAATAATAAGATGTCGAAACCCTGACTCCTTGAATGCCGCTATCAATTTCGCAGTAGCAGAAGAGAAACTACTTCCTAGCGTAAATAGGAGAATGTTTCAACCTTACACGGGATTTCCCGATAGACAGAAGTTTCCACCACGACGCG
The DNA here is from genome assembly GCA_032191425.1 of Lymantria dispar. Classification (NCBI taxonomy): domain Eukaryota; kingdom Metazoa; phylum Arthropoda; class Insecta; order Lepidoptera; family Erebidae; genus Lymantria; species Lymantria dispar. The sequence goes on along the minus strand of CM063468.1, from coordinate 7,548,385 downwards.
AGTATCAACCACATTTTAACCGACCACCAGTTCCCCATATTCCCCGTAACGACAATTTTAGAAACGTCAATACGAATGACATCATTTGCCGGTACTGCAAGAACATAGGGCATACAATAGAGAATTGTCGCAAACGACAATACAATAACAACCGAAACCAAATGAACCCTCAGATGACATCCGCGCGTCCTAATAATCCTCCACCAACCTCAGACTTCAACAACCCTAGGAGGACCTTCACTGTCACCCAACCCGATGATAACGGTGTTGATGAAATTGATAACCACTATTTAAACGAGTAAAATTTCTCGACCGGTATCGCTCGAGAAATTACGCCTACAAAACCAAAGACGATACCACAAACCACACTGTATCCTCTGTATCCTCTGCATCCACTGTATCAAATAATAATTACCAGCATCATACGAATAGTCCGGCGCCTGTGATCAACAAACGTTTGTCTCTGAATCCACTGAATCCAATAAACACTCTGAATCCACTGAATCTAATAAAAAATAAATCTACTAAATCAAATACTATCTCTAACAAGGAAAATACTAGAATACATAACCACAATTTAACCACTGAATCCAATACTATTTCAAATCGTGTTCTAACTCAAACTTCTAAATCTGTCTCTATCTCTCCACAAAATCGAAACCAGAAGAATCACGAGATGAGAATTTATGAAATAAACAAGAATTCAGGAAAAAGATACTTACCACATATCATACTTCAAACCCCTGTCTCTCACCAACCACTTTCCTTCTTAGTGGACACTGGCTCTTGCGTATGTTTACTAAAACGGGAATCTATGTCAAAAGTACCCAAACTATCCAATGCAATAATATCTTTAAAAGGAATCGATCCCGGTGACGATATAACACTAACCATGGGTAGCTTCTATATGCCTATGTTTCAAAATACTCCTAACTTATATAAACACGAATTCCACGTAGTCGAAGACATCAGTCTAAGCCACGATGGCATAATCGGCAACGACCTTATGAAGAAGTTTGGGTGCCAAATCGACTACAACGAAGGAGTTTTGCGCATAAATGACAGCACGATTAAACTAAACTTCTGCGAACCAGTATACACCATACCTCCTCGCTCAGAATCAGTAATCGAGTGCACTGTAGCAAATCCACATGTTCAAGAAGGAATTATCCTCGACCAGCACGTCTCTGAATCATTATTAGTCGCCAATTGTATCGTTCAAGTAAAGGAAAACAATAGAATTAATATAACAGTAGTCAACACTTCCGAAGAACCTGTCATTTTACACCCTGATCTTAACCTCGTATTAGAACCAATAGAAACCCAACTTTGCACGACTCTCTCCGAAAACTCCTCTTACAACATTCTCGATAGGACTACAGAAGTCATCAAACACTTACGTATATCACACCTCAATCAAGAAGAAAAGAATGCTCTACTGCAAGTCTGCACGGACTACTCGGACATCTTCCATTTACCACATGACCAACTCACTTTTACCACCGCAACGAAACACAATATTATCACCAACACGCAAGTTCCCATACAGACAAAGTCATACAGATTTCCAGAGTGTCACAAACAAGAAGTTGAGAGACAAGTAAACAAAATGCTAGAGCAAAATATAATAAAAGTATCAAATTCACCATGGTCCTCACCAATCTGGGTCGTGCCGAAGAAACAAGACGCCTCAGGAGAACGCAAATGGAGAGTCGTAATCGACTATCGAAAACTTAACGACATCACGATAGGTGAAACATACCCCATACCGCAAATAACAGAAATATTAGACCAATTGGGGAAAAGCCAATACTTCACCACCCTAGATTTAGCTTCTGGATTTCACCAGATCCCTATCTCACCGGAAGACGCTACTAAAACGGCATTCTCAGTGCCCCAAGGACACTTTGAATTTACACGAATGCCATTCGGGCTAAAGAATGCCCCTTCAACATTCCAAAAATTAATGAATACCTGCTTAGCCGGACTTCAAGGGTCGCGATGCTTTGTATATCTTGATGACATCGTTGTCCACTCTCCGGACTTACCAAGCCACATACAGAATCTATCAGCCGTTTTCGAAAGACTTAAAACTATAACCGAAACTATAATCTGAAACTCCAACCAGATAAGTGTGAATTTCTGCGTAAGGAAGTCGCGTATCTGGGTCACGTCATAAATCAGGACGGAGTAAAACCTAACCCGGATAAGATACAAGCCGTTACCAACTTCCCAGTGCCGAAATGTCCCAAGGACATAAAATCTTTCCTTGGACTTGTCTCATACTACAGAAGATTTATACCCAACTTCTCTAAATTAGCAAAACCTTTAACGTCGCTCTTGAAAAAGGATAACCCATTCGTATGGAAGAATGAACAACAATTAGGATTCGAAACACTGAAGAACACGCTCGTAACATCACCAGTCCTCGCTTACCCTGACTTCACTAAGCCATTTATATTAACATGTGACGCTTCGAACTACGCCGTATCTGCCATTCTATCCCAAGGGCCAATTGGTAAGGATCGCCCCATTGCTTTCGCTTCCCGCACACTTAACAAAGCGGAATGTAACTATAGTGTGACAGAAAAGGAATGCCTTGCTATAGTGTTCGGCACAAAAGCCTTTCGACCTTATTTGTATGGACACCGTTTCACAATAGTCACAGATCACAAACCGCTACAGTGGCTATTTAATTGCAAAGACCCCGGCTCAAGATTGATCCGTTGGCGCCTTAAACTAGAAGAGTTCGACTACAATATAGTTCATAAGAAAGGAAAAATGAACACCAATGCCGATGCACTGTCACGATTTCCTACATTCCCAATAGACAGCGAGCATTCACCGCCACTTGAACGTTTAATGCCCGAACTTAACGAAGAACTCGACAACCCCTTAGAAGACTTAACGGTAGATTTACCATCTCCTATTCCATTCTCATTCAATAACGACGAAGTACTAAATCAAAATAATAACGACTCTAACTCGCCAAACGCGCCTAATACGACACCGAACCGTCCCCAAGACCAAAACGAAACACCGCAACATTTGCCAGACTTTAACGACTTGGGACCATTAAATCTAAGTCCTAGAAGTGAAGACTTAAACCTTAACTTCGAGAACCTGGAAATTCCTTCACCCACAGAATCGCCTAACCAACCAAACATTGATATACACAATGGAAATTACTCCGACTTCTTGAAATTAATTTCAAAAAATGAAACTTCCACAAACACAATACTGAGAGAACACAATGAAACTCTTCTAAAAACTACGTTTAAGACAGTCATCATTCCCACGTCAATAGATCTAGACGAATCAAACCCTTATGTGGCAGAAATACTATTGAGCTACGAAGACAAAGATGAAATCATTAGTGCCGAGAAAGAGTTACACTCCTGTCTGAAAGTGAAATATGAAAACAAAACCATCTATTTCATTTTCACCAAAGTACACTACTTCGATGAATCATCCTATCCAGACATATTCGAGAGCCTTAAACGAGTCAGAAATGAAGTTCTACAGCAAGACCAACCAACAGACATAGCCATTTCCGATTTCAAAGGTCCCTTTGACAAGCATTCATATCCTAAAATATACAACATACTTACCCACTTATTTCATAACACTAAAATCAACATACATGTCCATCTGAATAAGATAGCTTACCCAACATTAAGTGAAAGACAGAAAATCCTACGCGAAAATCACGACATTCCTATAGCAGGACATCTGGGCTCCACACGTATGTATAACAGAATCCGTGAGCAGTTTTATTGGAAAGGAATGAGAACGGATATAGAAAATTACGTTAAAAAATGTAAACTATGCCAAGAAAACAAAGCCTTGAGGAGACTCAACAAAGCCCCTATGGAGATAACCACAACGTCTACCGCTCCATTTCAACGTATCTCACTGGATATTGTCGGACCTTTACCAGAATCCGGTACTGCCAAACTAAAGTATATACTCACATTGCAAGACGATCTTACCAAATATTCTGTAGCCTACCCAATAAGAAGTACAACAGCCGAAGAGACGAGCGATTGCTTAATACACTTCATATCCTTATTTGGCATACCTAAATCAATCCTCACAGACCAAGGTACCAACTTCACCTCCGAACTTTTTAAAAATACCTGTCAATTCTTAAAAATCAAACAGCTGTGGTCATCGCCGTACCACCCACAAACTCAAGGAGCCCTTGAGAAGAGCCACTCCACACTCAAGGAGTACCTAAAATCCTTTACTAATGAGAACCAGGATAACTGGCCGAAATACGTCTATACCGCCATACTTACATACAATATTACACCACACACTACGACAAAATTCACACCCTACGAATTAGTATTTGGTCACAAACCCCTTATACCTAGCTCTCTCTATGGAGGTGAGCCAAACGCAACCTATTCCGATTATATTAAGATGTTACAACACAAACTCAAGTACACGAGACAGAAGGCAATAGAAAATATCCTACAATCCAAAGAAACTTCCAAAACTTATTACGACTCCAGAACAAGAACTCCACATAAATACAAACCCGGTGACTACGTTTACCTAAAAAATCATTTAAGACTCAGAAAAGCCTTGTCACCCCTTTGGAAGGGACCTTATAAAATAATACGAGTTCATAGTAATCATACAGTCACCCTTCTTATCAATAGAAGGCATGTAACTCACCATTTCGACCAAATCAAACCCGCGACAACAAGTTAAATTAAATACGACTCCTTCCTATTTCAGCCCTTCAATGAAAGCTCAACCGGATCTTGTCAAGCCCTACCCCACCAACTCCGGCATCTACTTCGAGGGCCTAGGTAAACTAAAAATAATGCATGGTCAATTAAATGTGGTGAGCTACGTGGATATTTCCTATATAAACCCTCATCTTATGAAACTTAATGAAGTCATAGGTACAGTGAGATTTGCGTGTCAACAAACTACCGATTATAACTGTAGAAGTATACTATCTCCACTTGCAGTACGGTACAATGATATCAAGCGTGAATTCGAATCCATATCCCATCTTATTTCAAAACGTGAAAAGCGCGCAGCGTGGTTCGGAGGAATAGGCACCGTATTCAAACACATTTTCGGCACCCTCGACGAGGATGACGCATCCAAATACAATTCCGCTATAGAATCTGTCCAAAACAACGAGAAAACACTCGCAAAGTTAATGAAGGAAAACATTTTAATTACCACGTCAACTCTCGAATCTTATAGACAAACAATTGATAAATTAAAAATAAACGAGGAAACCTTAAATATCGCGGTGAACATGCTTGTAAACCAAATCCATAACATTACCGAAATCTCTAATAAATTAATTTCCGAAACAAAAGTCCATTCCATATTAACTAGCCTCGAGAGCTCATTGCTTACGCTGTCATTTCAACTGGAAGATTTAACCAACGCAATTCTACTATGTAGTCAAAACATCCTACATCCTAACATACTAAGTCCGAGCCAGTTGTTCCAAGAACTTGCGAATAATAATCAACACCTACCTAAAGACACCGAAATTCCTATATCTTTAAGCTTAAATAATATTCATGTAATATTAAGTATATCCACTGTATCATGCTATTACTATGATTCTAAGTTAGTATTTGTATTACACATTCCTTTAGCCACTATGGATGAATTTATTCTCTATCATAATTTGGCGTTACCAACCCCTCACGGGGCTAATGCCGACACCTTTAGCCTTATTTCACCCTCTAGTTCGTATACTGCTATTTCTAAGGATAAGTTAAGTTTTTGTAACCTAGATAGTTTAGATAAATGTAAGACTATAAACTCTGAGTTTTATCTGTGCGCAATGACAACGGTACTACTCACAGGGAGCAACCCCACGTGCGAAAGTGAACTATTAACCAAAACAATTAGTGCCATCCCAGTGCAGTGCGTTACAAAAACGATAATGGGCGAATTAGACATTTGGAAACCACTCATAAACAATCAGTGGATTTTTGTGCAATCGCGCCCAACTAAAATCTCTATTGACTGCAACGATTCACAATTGCGAGAAGTGATAGTGTCTGGAATCGGCATATTGAACCTTTCTACCCAGTGCACAGTGTACACTAAGAGTACGAGACTCGTATCATCCCTCGAGACATTAAATATAAGTGTTCCTACGCCTAGCCTAGACTTTAATATAATCGATGACTCTTGTTGTCAAATAGATCTTAAGTCTAATAGCCTAAGTACCATGTCCCCTACCTTACTACAAAATATCGATTTAGACGATTTATCAAAAACCAATCAGAATGATAAATTATTTCCAGAATTGAATAAAATAATAAATCAAGATTCGTTTCTCGTAAGGTATGGAACACACTATACTATATTCTCGTCATTAATTTCTATTATTGTTATTTCTTTCATAGTATTTAAGTTAATTAAGATATTTTTACAATATAAGAGAAAACTAAATATATCCATTATCAATCCAACTCGTACCGACAACGATGACGACACTCATACACGCGAAAACTCCCCAAACTTACCAAGGTTGAGGGAAGTCGTATAAGCCTGTTGAACCCGGAAGTTCGGCTCTTTCCCAAACTTCCATCTTCTGCGGGGGGTTGTTATATCCACCCTACGTTACTAAGAGGGCTGACAACCAGATACTATCCCTTAGTCAGCATCCTATAGTCTATAAAAGGCAACCATCCCGAACAGCGCAGTCAGTCTGTATTTCAACTCCTTCAAAGTCGGTACGCGTCGGAAAGCAACGTTGTTACCTTATACTAAATCTTACTATATCTCATGTACTACTTTTTGTGTGTTTAATTTTAGTTTATAATAAAAGTTTTTTTTTAAAAACCGTATTTGGTGATCCCGTATAACAGTTCGAAGTACCGACACCACCCTTCTATGCGTTATTATTCTAAGGTGTGAACGCTGTAGATTGTTCGAAACGTTGGGCAATCAAAAATCAAATACAAACGCGCTAAAATCCGTAGTTTTATTTACAATGTATAATACTCTCGTAAACATCAGATATCATTATTAAAAAGTGATTGTCATATAAAACAAATCATATTTCTATTTAGTAATTTTGTATGAAATTAATTTCTATTCGTGTGTCCGTTAGCACGTCGCCGCAAATTATTTTTCACTATATAAGTCATTTTTAAGTTTTTTTACCATTTATCTTAGAATAATAACGTATAGAAGGATAGTGGCAATACTTCGAAGGTTCGAAACTTGAATCTAAAAATACGAATGGCGCGCAGACGGTTACACAAGCACACCACTATACAAATCATGAAATCAAATTTTGTTTTTATTAACATAAATCGTCGAAATGCTTTTAAAAATAACGTTAAAAACCTTTTTAACCCTTTTTTTTTTTTTTTTTTTTTTTTTTTTTTTTTAATGGGTGGGCTATGGTAAGCGCACGCGCGGTCCCGTCCCTCCGGGGCGATGAAAGGACGGCGCGCAGGCCCATAACCCACCCGTACCCACGTCACCTCGTTGTTGGGCCGACCACCGGAGCAGATGTGACTTGTCATCAGTGGTCGGCCCGACGGAATACCTTTCGGGTAACCTCACCTCTCGACGTACTGGGACGTCGGTCGCCATCGCGCGGTTAGCCTCTCTGCGGGTGACGGACAATTCCCCGGTCCGATCACCCGCGGCCTCGGCTAGGGCGGCATTAGGCGCAGATACTCGCGCCTGCGCCGCCCGAGTCGCCGGCGGCGGAACGTGTCGCCGAATAGGAGCTCTACTCGCACACGATCCGCCGCCTCCTTCCGTGAGATTACGGCCTCACAGAAGGCGGCGACCGCGTCCCAGTTCCTGACGCTGTCGAGCATCTCCCTGGCGATGGTCGGCAGCGCCAGGTCGGCACCGATAATCGCGACGAGTTCACGGCGCTCTCCCTCCCATGCAGCACACTCCTCGAGCGTGTGCTGCGCCGTGTCCTCGTCGCAACTGCAGTGGTGGCAGGACGGTGTGCTCTCCCTCCTGACAATCTTGTGCAGGTACTTCCCAAAACACCCGTGCCCTGTAAGCACCTGCACCAGTCGGAAGGAAAGCACCCCGTGCGTCCGCTCCAACCACTCCATCAGCATCGGCCGGAAGGCCTCGACGGTCCTGACACCGTACCGAGGACTCTCCAGCCGGACTGCCCAACGGGCAATGACTCCTCGGCGGGCGTCGACCCGCCAGGCGGTGATCTCCTGCAGGGAGACCATGCCGCCGCGGGTGCGCGTCTCAGACACCCGCCGATAAATCTCGGCGAGCATCTCCGCCTCCAGGTCCCAAGGGGGAGTTCCGGCCAGGAGGCACGCTGCCTCCGTCGACACCGTGCGGTAACCGCGTATGGCCCTGACCGCCATGACCCTCTGTGGTCGCCTCAAGAGGGCCCTCAGCCGGACGGTCAGGGACCCCGCCCACACCGGTGCGCCGTACAGAGCCATCGACCGGATCACCCCCGTGTACAGCTGTCGGCACGTAGAGCTGGGTCCGCCCACATTCGGCATCAGCCGCGAAAGGGCGGACGCCGCGCCGACAAGCCGGGGAACAAGTCGATGGAGATGCTCCCGGAACCAAAAATGCCCGTCGAGCACCAGGCCCAAGTACTTCATGTGGGCCTGGATGCTGATGGTGACCGACTTCACAGTGATCGAAGCGCCGGCGGGAGGCCCGGCGGTACGGAGGCCATGGAATAAAAGGGCCTCCGTCTTTTCCAGGGCTACCCTCAACCCCAGCGCTTCAATCCGCCTGACAATCTCCTCGGTGCCGAGAGTTGCCAGACGTGCCGCCTCCTCTAGCGTCCCACCCCGGGCTGTGACGAGTGTATCGTCGGCGTAGCAAATTACGCCCAGCCCGGTTGGGAGGCTTCCTCTCAACGCCCAGTCGTAGCCGATGTTCCACAGGGTCGGACCCAGAACCGACCCCTGTGGGACACCGCACGTCATGGGCGTTCGCACAACGTCCCCTACTCGGTCAACGTAGAGGACGCTGCGCCCCTCCAAGTAGTCTGCCACCAGCCGCCTGAGGTACACGGGCACCCCGTGATATCTCAGCCCCTCCCTGATGCAGCTGAATGGCAGACTGTTGAAGGCGTTGGCAATGTCCAGAGACACCGCCAACAGGACTCCTCCGCCGGCGACGGCCTCCGCTACCACGGCCTTCAGGCGCAGCAGGGCCGCGACCGTCGAACGCCCTCGCCGAAAACCAAACTGGGCGTCCGACAAATCGGGCCCGACCCCGACGAGGTGCCGCTCGATGCGGGCAGCCAACACCCTCTCCAGCAGCTTGCCCGCATCATCGAGCAGCACGATGGGCCTATAGGCCGAGGCCGACTCGGGAGACCGTCCCGGCTTCGGCAGAAGAACCAGCCTCCCCTCTTTCCAGCACCCAGGGAACTGCCCGGACGTCAAACAAGCGTCGAACAGTCCCCTGAGGCGTGGTCCCAGGTGCTCGAGGACCAGGGCCAGCACACGGTTCGGAATACCGTCGGGCCCGGGGGCGGTGGATTTGATTCGCATACGCGCCACCGCCACCCCCATTTCCGGCTCCGTGATGGGCGGAGCACTTTCATCGTCGGCCTCCCGGTCACTGTCCGGCGAAGCCATGACCGGGGGCATGTGCTCCGCCCGCTGTGGAAAGAGGTCCTCGACAACTCTGGTGAGGAGGCTGGGCTGGAGAGTCTCGGTGAGGGGGGGGCCCCGCCCGCGGAGCTTGTTCAGCGCCGCGAGGTAGGGGCGACCCCAGGGGTCACGCTCGAGACTGTCCAGCATCTCCCGCCGACTAACGTCCTTGGCGGTACGGACGGCCAGCCTGAAGGCAGACCGCGCACTACGGTAAGCCTCGTACAGCTGGCCCTCCCGCTCAGCGTCGCGGTGACGCGCTCGGCTGCGGGTGTAAGCCCTCCGGGCACGTATGCACGCGACCCGAAGGTCCGCCAATTCTCGGGACCACCAGGGGACCGCATTCTTCGGGGGCAGACGCCGCACACGGGGCATGGCCGCATCGCAGATCTGCGTTAACGCACAGCGGATGCGGCCAGCCTCGGCATCCACCCCGTCCGCCTGGGGCGGTGAGGACAGCCACGACTGAACGATGGCTGCCTCCGCCAACAGGTCCCGATCCAATCGACCCACAGCCCACCGCGGAAACGCGGGAGCTCCGTCCGCCGTGTGACCCCTGCTGGGCTGCAGGAGGGTCCGGGAGACCTCTATCCGGATGTATCGGTGGTCGGATAGGGTCTCAACCTCCTCCTGGACGCACCAGCTCCTCACACGTGCTGCGACATTAGGGCTAGCGAACGACAAGTCCACTATCGACCCGCCCTGCTGCCGCACGCACGTTTGCACCGAGCCCCTGTTCAGCAAACAGAGGCCCAGTGCCGCCGCCCACTCTTCGACCGCCCGCCCGCGGTCATTCGTCCTGGGGGACCCCCACGCCGTGGACTTGGCGTTGTAGTCCCCCAGAACGAAGACTTGGCGCGGTGCCAGTCGCCGTATCGAGGCCCCCAGGATGGTGAGGAAGGCCCCGAAATCCGTCGCGCTCCTGTTAGGGGAGAAGTAAACACCAAATAGCGTAACCTCTCCCCATTCCGCCGCGACATACCCATCGCCCCTGTCCTTGAGCATCAAGGGCGGGGAATGCCATGACGTAGAGGCGACGATTGCCACAGAGCCGTCACTGCTGCCCAGCCAATTGGGCCGGTCAGGCACCACGTACGGCTCCGCGGCTACGGCTGCACCGATCAACCACTCCGCCATGGCTTGCAGGAAAACGTCCTGTGCCTCGGCGGCGTGGTTGAGGTTGGCCTGCAGGAGGTGGTAAGATTCGGCCGCCATTAGTGGGCCGTATCCATCACCTCCTCCACGCTGGCAGGCGATCGGGTCGCGCTAGGGGCGGGAGCGGCCGGGGTCGTCAGGCCGCTCCGCCCCTTTGGGGCCGAAGCCGGGGGTCTGCACTCCCTGCCCCCCATGCGGTGTTTTGCGGGCCTATTGCCCGCCGCACACGCGGGGCAGTGGGGAGTGGCGGCGCACGATGCCACCTTATGCCCGTGTTGACCGCAGCGGAAACAAAGGTCGCTGCAGTCAAAGCAGTTAGTGCATGTCGGCCGAGTGTGTCCGACCGCCATGCACTTGTAGCACCTCGCAGGCCGGGACTCTAGCACGGACACCCGTGCCGAGCTCCAGCCCACGAGGAGCCTGCCTGAGTCGGCCAGTTGCTTGGCCGACTCCACCGGGCACTGCACCCAGGCAGCACCGACGCCGCCCGGACCAGGGCGGATGGCGCCAATTCGGACGGTGTCCACGGGACACCCGGTTTTCGAGACGATGGCCTCCCGGGTGTCATCCACCGTGACGGAGTCGTCCAGACCCGCGACGCGTAGTTCTGCGCACTTTACGGGTCTGGCGATTTTGACGCCACCCCCCTCTGCGAACAAACCCCTCAACTTGGCCGCCATGCTATCGGCCGTCTTGGCGCCCTCGGCCCCAGGGAACTAAAATCCGAGCCCCTGTCCGGGCCTTGCGGGTCCTGGCTTCAACGCCTCCTAAATCGGAGACGTCAAGCTCCCGCCGGGCGCGACGTAAGACAGCCTCATAGCTGAGGCCGTTTTCGGCCGCCTCAGGCAGCACGGTGATCACCACCGCGGCTGACTTTGGCGGCCGGAGCCTCCTGCGCGACCTCTTGTTTCCGGCTCCTGCCTTTGGAGCGGAGGCTTTGGCGGCGTTTTTGGCCTCCGCTCTTCTCTTCTGGCCGCGACTCTTTCGGCTGCGCTCGGCCGTCTGCCAACCCTCTTCAGGCGCAGCAGGGGTGCCGGGCACAGCAGTCACGGCCGAGGCTGCATTGGCCGCCGCCGGCGGTGCATTTGCCGGCAGCGGCTGAGGTCCGGCCTTGGCAGGAGCCGGTGCCACCTTCTTCTTCGCGGCGGGTCCTTTGAGCTTCGGCCCAGCAACAGCCGCAGCGTAGCTTCCTACGCGCCCTCCCTGGCAGGGTAGCGCGGTAGGGGCTGACGCCACGACCTTCGGCCTGTCCGCAGCGAGGGGCGGCCGGAGGCGGGGCTCCGGAGGCAGAGACAATCTCTCCTCCATAGCCGCCATGCGCGCGTCGAGCATTTTGCCGACAACCTCCACTACGGCGCGCATGGTCTGGTCCGGCACGCCGTCCACTGCGGGCAGCGGGATCACTTCGGCCGGCTGGGCCCTCTGGCGACTCGCTGCAGCGCGAGTTGGCGCAACGGGGACGGCGGGGGCGGCCGCAGGGCCGACGCTTGTCGGCGGCGAGGTCTTCGCCAGCTGCGCGACCTGGCTCCGCAAGTTGACCATTTGTCTTGCCAACTCGCGGTTCGCCTTCTGCACCGCCGACAGCTCTTTTTGTAGCGCCTTGTTTTTCTCCTGCAGGCCTGAGACCTCACCACTAAGGCGGGTGTTTTCAGCCTGCAGGGTGGCCACATTGGCAGCTCGGGGGTCGCCACCTACAGCGGACTCAGCAGCCGCCATGTCGGTGGGAGGGATGTCTGACAACACCCTCATCATCCTCGCGGCAGCCGCCTCATTTGCCCGCTTCTGGGCCTCAGTCCCCTGTACTGCGCCGGCCGGCGATGGCGTCACCGACCTTGCCGCCACTACTGCGCCCCCTCGTCCCCTGCGAGAGGCCGGAACTTTGGGAGGAGGCATGATGGTGCCACTCCCCTCGGAGGATCCCGAACTTCCACCCTCGTTCAGGGGGCGCTTCCGCACCTGCGAGGGGAGGACCTCCTCCCTGACTGCTAGGGCCGCCGTCAGGACCGACGCCAGAGACTGCGATGACTCAGCGACGGTCTCAGCAGCCGACATGCTGCCGCCTTCGGTATCCGACGGCCCTGCGGCATTGCCGCCCTCGTCCGTCGACTGCTCCACGGTCGCGTCGGTCTCCGCCGTCGCAATGCTGCCTGCGTCAGAGACGCTGGCGTCACTGAGCGAAACGTCAGCAGTACGCAGTGCCTTCAGCTCCGCCCGTCGCTTCTGCGCTGCGCGCCGTCTGGCGCGCTCCGTTGCAGGGGTGGGTTTCCCCCCCCTCTTCTTCTTTCGGGCCTCAATTTTCGCCGGGCCCTCGGCTGATTTGGATGCCTCCAGTACGGAACTGCAGTCCGACGAGGCATCCAGGTCTTCTAAGCCAGTTTTGCTGTAGCTTGGCTGGGCTTTATTGTGGGAACAAGACTCCCCATTCTTGGTTTTGGGCATCTCACCCCTCCTGTCTGCATCAATGTTTGTTGAAAAATCCATATAGTTCCCACGAGTAAGGGAGAAGTGACGGTCCACCCGGGCAGAGATCCCGATACCCGGGCAAGCGTACATTTGTTTCCCAACACAGGGGGTCCGCAGGTACCCTGGCTGGGGGCGCGCTAACGACTGAACAACCCATCAGCCATGCATCCTCTCGCCGCGCGCCAGAACTTAGGATTCTGGGTGATTGTTTTATAGAGGTTTTCTTCCTCGCGGTCCAGGCGGTTAAGCCAAGACCCTCGCTCCTGAATCTAAGCCTCAAGACAAATGTCCTGAAGCAAGAATCAGGTCTACGATTTGTCGCGGTTGGCAAATGCCTGCCCAGTCCTCAAACGATTGAGTGACTGGGCCCGTCGAATTTTCGCGTCCAATACCCTCTACAATTAGAGGGCATGGAGCGAATTTGGGGCATCCCACAAACTGGGCCCCCCCTCGGGCCAGATATTTGCCACGAGCGACAATTCCAGAGAGCAGTCCAAGGAATTGTCGCTCGTGCCCAGGGTACACCACGCGAAACCTTTTTAACCCTAGCTCACTAACCTTATTTTTGAGTAACAGTGTAACTAACCATTCGTCTGTGAGACTACGAAATAAAATGTCAATGTATCATTATACAGGTTTATTTTTTATAACAAAATAGCTTACATAGCAGTTATATTTATCAAACTATCGAATAATTAAATTAATACTGAAATCAATTTAACCGGTACAGATATGTAGTACATATCGAAATAGTGTGTTCGCCACAAATGGCCTTCTTACAACCCTTGTAGAAGTATTTCGTCATACGACGTTTCTTGGAAGGGCAATAACTGCAAATTTTCCGGTTTCTTGGCAGTTCTTGGGTATTACTTTCTTGACAATCATCAATTTGCAGAATTTCGGCGATAAATTGTCTCAAATTACGCTGCAAAGTAACTGTATTATACCACTCGCGAAGCCAAGGTTTCATAAGCTCGTCTGCTATTTCTAATACAAAAACTCTTCGTTTTGAGGGTTTTTACGATGCCGAATCTCGTTTGATACATGTACAACATATGAATTTACGATGGCTAGATTTAGAATACCGTAAAACAAGCACAGCCGCCATCGATTCGTTTTATGGCTAGTACTCATTATTGAGCATCCACGGTGTCGACTGCTCCTTTTATGGAATTGTAGAACTCAATGATTTCGGGTCTACAACTAACATTCTATTGTGACAGCGGCGTAGAATGACGAATTCATCGTCAGAAGAGACTGAAACATTTCCATCACTTTCATCAGTATCGGCGTGTATTTCTGTCTCAATATCGTTCTCGTCCTCAGAATCTGAATATTGATATTGATGGCCGGGTAATGATTCCGCATCCGATTCAGCCAGCCATTGCACAATTTTCTCCTCATGACTCCTCAAATCCATCTAAATGTGAAAAAAAAAAAAAAAAAAATAAATAAATAAAAAAAAAAACCGAACTATAAATTCAACTGTAAAATGTAAAAAAATAACCTTTCATGGAAAACTTTTACACAAATTTATTAGCTGTAATTTCTATGTAAATAAAGAATAAAATAAATACTTTGTTTGTAAAAGTAATGTCAACAATATTGAAATTAGGACTTACATAACTTGGATAAATAGTTACACAATTACTAACCTTTCGTCCGTTAGGCGACGGCAAGGCGAGATCTCCCAAACTAATTATGCTGCGTCTGCAATCAGTGCTTACAGGTGACCAATTTCACTATTTAAGAAGGTATTTAAAGAGGGCGGGGCGGCGGATGACGGGAACGTATCGGAATTGCAAAAGTGTAAAGTGCGCGTAGTCTATTAGACGAATGGTTAGTGATCTAGGGTTAAGTTTTACAAATGTGTTATGACACCATTTGAACGCACAAACCGTCATAATTACCTATTTATTTTTTAAGAGTTGCGTACGTACGTGCAGTACAATGACTTGTACATTACGGACCGGTTCCGGCGTAAGCTCCATTAGGCTCCAATTGAAATGCTTCACTTTTTGTGCGCGAACTTACCTTCTATATGTTATTATTCTAAGCCATTTATATACTTAAATTATATTTGTAAAAAAAAACATTTGTATACTATATAAATATAACTCTAATTAAAAATTATAGCCAAGGAAACAAGAATTGGGTTTCATACATTTTAAATTCATCATCATCGTTATTGTCGACCGCATACGTCCCTATTGTTGGGTTCGGGCCTTCCCCACAATGAGAGGGAATTTGACCTACTATACCACGCTGGTCAGACGTGTTGTTATAGGGTTTCATTTGGAGATTTCCTTCTCTTGCACAGATGTTATGTACATATTATATCCCTTAGTAGACTTTTATGACATCCACGGGCAAGATAGGGAGTAGTGAATTGTATTCTTACTTTGTCACCACACGGAAATATTTTAAACTAGCTGACCCGGCGAACTTCATACCGCCATAATTTTTTTTTGTAAATATATTTTCTAAATTTCCTAAAATATAGGCTGTCTATAGCTGTCATTTGCGTTTTGTTGTTACATGATAGATGCGTTTTGTTATACCACGTTTTATAGTGACTTATATACTCTTTGGTGTTTTATTTCAAGTCCCGGAACCCGGTCGAACGGGATAAAAAGTATCCTATGTCCGTCTCCTGGTTCTTAGCTACCTCCCCGCCAATTTCCAGGTAAATCGTTATAGCCGTTCTTGAGTTATAAATAGTGTAACTAACACGACTTTCTTTTATATATTTAGACTAGCAACCCGCCCTCGCTTCGCTTCGGTTATAGGTTATAGTCGTTTTACCCGCGTAGTTCCCGTTCCCGTTCGAATACCGGGATAAAATATAGCCTAGATTACGCCCTGATATTATAGCTTTCCATTGGTGAAAGAATTTTTGAAATCGGTCCAGCCGTTTTAAAGATTACCCGGAACAAACAGACAGACAGACAAAAATTTTTTAATTGCTATTTTAGGCATAGGTGTGCAAATAACCGTGTGAGCATGAAAAAAGCCTATTATTTTGACATTACAAACAGACACTCCAATTTTATTTATTGGTATAGATTACAATTGTGAAAAGTGCAAATTTGGTTCCACAGATGGCGTAGTAGTTAGATGTCATGCAAGTGTCGTGGGTTAGATTACTATGTAGGACAACACTTTGTGCGATCCACAAATTGTTACTCTGAGTCTGGGTGTAATTTCATCATCACAGCTCATATACTTCCCACTGCTGGACTCCTGCACAATAGGAGGGCAATTGACCTACTTATCACGTTGGTCAGACGTGTTGTTACAGGGTTTTATTTTGAGTTTTCTTTCTCTCGAAGGGGTAATTTATGTCCGTTAAATTATATTTATTATTGTAGTTTGTAAAGTCTTACGCAACACAAGAATTACTGCCATAGTGCAGGTCTTTTGAGGGCGATGCCTCGGGGACAATGTGAAGGGTGAATAGGGTACTAACCCGAAAGGTAGCCCAGCGGACTGCCCATGGTGGTCAAAGACGGCAAAATGACCAAGGAGAGGCAATACGTTGGGTTATGGAGCTACACGCTGCGGTTTTGTCGCCCCGAACCGGGCAGATGGCGTGCGCTCAAGTAATCCGGCCACAAAAGAAATTGTTTTTAAAAAAAATCGCCTGCGTAATTCGAATCTTCATATTCACAACATCCCTAGTATTAACCTCCACATGGAGAAATCGTCTTATAATCGTGGCGAATAAAGACGGGTTTGCAATCACAATTGGTGTTATAAATTTACCTATAAGAATTCTGATAGTCATTCTTCTAGTGTTTCTTCAGCAGGGCCGGATTAACCCTATCAGGGGCCCAGCCTAGGCAATGCAATTCTCGGGGCCCCTGGGCAATGTAATTTACGGGGCCCCTAGGCAATACAATTCTCGGGGCCCCTTTCCTTTACCCTTACTTTTATTATTTTTTCTAATATATATTTTCTATTATAAAAGTCCAGTCGATCAGATCTACTTCTGTTACTTCCATGGCTTATGGCAACAACATACCTTATCACCTTGACTTGATGCTATAGCATCACCTCATATGAGTGACTCATTTCTTTTTACTTCTATTGAAATTATCTTAATGTATAGGTTATAGTTGTAGTTAACCGATGATCGAGGTCTCATGATGGAGTAGGCAGGAGAAAAGAGATTTTCAAAAATAATGAATTGAATTTTTCTTGGGGCTTGCTCGGGGCCCCTAGGCATTTGCCTAATCCGCCTTATGGATAATCTAGCCCTGTTCTACAGTCGGATTTTACGACACCCATGGTTAAAGTAATGAGGTGATGACACATTGTATTCTTAGGCCGTCACCATACGGAGATTTGGTAGTAAACTTTTGTTATAATTGACTTTGTAAATATTTTTGTAGAATACGATATAATACTTGTAATTTGTACTTTAATGGTTTAAAATAAAAACTCATTTCGATTGTACTTGTTTCTTATACTCTTATTTTCCATTCTTCTTCCTCAACGTATATATATATATATATATATATCTTTCCCTATACTTCTTCCGTAATCACCTATTGGTGGTCAAATGCATTTTTTTTTTTTATGGGTGGGTTATGGTAAGCGCACGCGCGGTCCAGTCCGTCCGGGGCGATGAAAGGACGGCGCGCGGGCCCATAACCCACCCGTACCCACGTCACCTCGTTGTTGGGCCGACCACCAGAGCAGATGTGACTTGTCGTCAGTGGTCGGCCCGACGGAATACCCTTTCGGGTACCTTCACCTCTCGACATCCTGGGACGTCGGTCGCCGTCGCGCGGTTAGCCACACTGCAGGTGACGGACAATTCCCCGGTCCGATCACCCGCGGCCTCGGCTAGGGCGGCATTAGGCGCAGATACTCGCGCCTGCGCCGCCCGAGTCGCCGGCGGCGGAACGTGTCGCCGAATAGGATCTCTACTCGCACACGATCCGCCGCCTCCTTCCGTGAGATAACGGCCTCACAGAAGGCGGCGACCGCGCCCCAGTTCCTGACGCTGACGAGCATCTCCCTGGCGATGGTCGGCAGCGCCAGGTCGGCACCGATAATCGCGACGAGTTCACGGCGCTCCCCCTCCCACGCAGCACACTCCTCGAGCGTGTGCTGCGCCGTGTCCTCGTCGCAACTGCAGTGGTGGCAGGACGGTCGTTTGTAAAGCTAGAAAGGTCAAGTCGGCAAAATCACTAGTTTTACATATCAAAATTTAGTGCTCATTTAGTGCTGATAACAGTTATTTGGTGCTGTGATAGGTAGACCAAAAATGAGAACACTGCTAACTTTTGATTAAGCTAGCAGTGTACCGTTCGTGACCGCGCTATGGTACAGTCGCAGCGAGAGGCACATGGGCTAATAATTTAGTGCTCAATTAGTGCTGCCAGTATAAGCAAACAGATTTTGAAAAATATTTTTTTTTTGGTTTTTGAGTATAGACTACTGCTGACATAATGACACGAGCAATCATAAAGCTGGAAGACGACTTTAAAATCGGTATTGGTGAAATTGGACAGAGTAACTAATTAGTGCTCAATTAGTGCTGCCTTTCTTTTTTTTTTTTGTTTGTGTGACTTAGTTGTTAGCCTCAGATGGCTGTGACAACTTTACCCGGACTGGTGGGTGAGCGCTGAGGGCTCTCAACCCGTTTAAAGTTAAGCGACCCATCCCGAGGGCACCCCCTGTGGGCTACGGACCTCGGCTCGGGCGGTCGCTGGCAAAGTGGGCACTCCCACGTTTATGATTTTAACGCGACACGTCTTCCTTCCCCGTCGGCGGGGGCGGTAACGTGGATATTTATTACTATTTGTCAAGGCCGCGCGGACTGTGTATGCCTCAGTCTGGGCGAGCGTAATAATGTCGTCGGGTTCGTCGAGTATTAGTCGCGGTTGTTTAATCGCGGACATTTTAGAGGGGATGTAAGAAGCCGCCCTTACCACTAATGGGTTCGGGTGTGTCGCGGCAGAGTCGAAGTAGCGGCGGGAGCACTGTTTCATGAATTGCCTGATGGTCGGCAAGCCAAGATCTATGTGAAGATCCACATTGCGCATGTACCAAGGTGCTCCCGTCGCTCGGCGCATGAACCTATTCTGTAATGCCTGTAGCCGATGTAGCCTGCGTGGCTTCGCTTGTGTGAACACTACACTTGCATACGTCATGATAGGACGTATACAAGCGGTGTATAATCTAACTTTATTGCGGAGAGATAGCTTAGACTTTGCGTGTACTAAGCTGTGTAACCACCCTAGAACTAGGGCTGCGCGCGCGCAGACTCGCCCTATGTGAGGACCGAAGGTCAGTCGTCTGTCCAAGGTCACACCCAGATATTTGACCTCCCTTGTCCAGGGGATGGGTTGGTCGAACATCTTTATCTGTGGGTAGTCAGCCATTGGGTAGCGGCGATCTATTCCCTTATGGAATATGATCGCCTGGCTTTTGGTGGGGTTTATACCGATTCTCCATTTCCTAGTCCATTTCGCTAGGGCGGTGGCCGCGGTTTGGTGAGCGGTTATCACTGTTGTGGGGGTTAGACCTGCATAGAAGATGGCAGTGTCGTCAGCGAATAATGCTGTTTGTATTTTACTATGTTGGGGTATGTCGCTGGTGAACAGCGAGAAGAGAATTGGAGAGAGCACCGATCCCTGGGGGACGCCGGCTTCTAGTGGGTGCGGTGCTGATAGAGTACCTTCCACTCTGTAGCGAAAGCTACGCTCGAGTAGGAAGTCCCTAACTATCATAACTAAGTAGTGGGGGATTTTAAGCTTTATTAACTTGAAAATAAGGCCGTTATGCCAGACTTTGTCAAACGCTTTTTCTACATCAAATGGAAGCATACCCGTATATAAACCGCGTTGCAGTTTATAACTTGTATACTCGACTATTCGATGTACTTGCTGAACGCAAGAGTGTTGCGTGCGAAAGCCGAACTGAATCGGCGGGATGAGGTTGTTATCCTCAGCGCACTTTCTTAGCCTACTAAGTAGTACGCGCTCATAAATTTTACCTAAACTGTTTAATAAACTAATCGGGCGATATGATGACGGTTCGGTACGTCGCTTGCCGGGTTTAGGTATACCTATTACCACGGCTTTTTTCCATTGTTTAGGAAATATGTAATTAACTAATGCGGCGTTAATAATTGCTGTTAATATTAATAATAATGAATGAGGGAAGAGTATAATGACTCTGTTAGAAATACCGTCCGTACCGGGGGATTTCCTAGGGTGGAGACCTCTAACAATCGACTGAACCTCCTCCACTGTCGCTCTTCAAAAATCTTGTGCTATACTGGCAGCACTAATTGAGCACTAAATAGTGACGTCTATCCATTTCATTGGTTCCTGATTCAAAGGCTTTTTCTAGCCCTGGAGACTGCTGGCGTTGTTATACTAGCAGTAGTTGATTTGAAAAAAAAAATTATTTTTTAAAAATCCTTTGCTATACTGGCAGCACTAATTGAGCACTAAATAGTCGCGTCTATCCATTCCATTGGTTCCTGATTTAAAGTCTTTGTCTAGCTCTTGAGACTGCTGGCGTTGTTATACTAGCAGTAGTTGAATTGAAAAAAAAATTAATTTTTAAAAATCCTTTGCTATACTGGCAGCACTAATTGAGTACTAAATAGTCGCGTCTATCCATTCCATTGGTTCCTGATTTAAAGTCTTTGTCTAGCTCTTGAGACTGCTGGCGTTGTTATACTAGCAGTAGTTGAATTGAAAAAAAAATTTTTTTTAAATCCTTTGCTATACTGGCAGCACTAATTGAGCACTAAATAGTCACGTCCGTCCATTCCATTGCTTCCTGATTTAAAGTCTTTTTCTAGCTCTTGAGACTGCTGGCGTTGTTATACTAGCAGTAGTTGATGTGAAAAAAAAATTTTTTTCAAAAATCCTTTGCTATACTGGCAGCACTAATTGAGCACTAAATAGTGACGTCCATCCATTCCATTTGTTCCTGATTTAAAGTCTTTGTTTAGCTCTTGAGACTGCTGGCGTTGTTATACTAGCAGTATTTGATTTGAAAAAAAATAAAAAAAAAATATTTTTTAACTATCTTTTGCTATACTGGCAGCACTAATTGAGCACTAAATAGTGACGTCTATCCATTTAATTGGTTCCTGATTCAAAGTCTTTTTCTAGCCCTTGAGACTGCTGGCGTTGTTATACTAGCAGTAGTTGAATTGAAAAAAAAAAAAAATTTTTTAAAATCCTTTGCTATACTGGCAGCACTAATTGAGCACTAAATAGTCGCGTCTATCCATTCCATTGGTTCCTGATTTAAAGTCTTTGTCTAGCTCTTGAGACTGCTGGCGTTGTTATACTAGCAGTAGTTGATTTGAAAAAAAAAAATTATTTTCAAAAAATTTTTGCTATACTGGCAGCACTAATTAAGCACTAATTATTTACTCTGTCCAATTTCACCAACACCGATTTTTAAGTCGTCTTCCAGCTTTATGATTGCTCGTGTCATTATGTCAGCAGTAGTCTATACTCAAAAACCAAAAAAAAATATTTTTTAAAATCTGTTTGCTTATACTGGCAGCACTAATTGAGCACTAAATTATTAGCCCATGTGCCTCTCGCTGCGACTGTACCATAGCGCGGTCACGAACGGTACACTGCTAGCTTAATCAAAAGTTAGCAGTGTTCTCATTTTTGGTCTACCTATCACAGCACCAAATATCTGTTATCAGCACTAAATTAGCACTAAATGAGCACTAAATTTTGATATATAAAACTAGTGATTCTGCCGACTTGACCTTTCTAGCTTTACAGACGTGCAGGACGGTGTGCTCTCCCTCCTGACAATCTTGTGCAGGTACTTCGCGAAGCATCCGTGCCCCGTCAGCACCTGCACCAGTCGGAAGGAAAGCACCCCGTGCGTCCGCTCCAACCACTCCATCAGCACCGGCTGGAAGGCCTCGACGGTCCTGACACCGTACCGAGGACTCTCCAGCCGGACTGCCCAACGGGCAATGACTCCACGGCGGGCGTCGACCCGCCAGGCGGTGATCTCCTGCAGGGAGATCATACCGCAGCGGGCGCGCGTCTCCGACACCCGCCGATAAATGTCGGCGAGCATCTCCGCCTCCAGGTCCCACGGGGGAGTTCCGGCCAAGAGGCACGCTGCCTCCGTCGACATCGTGCGGTAACCGCGTATGGCCCTGACCGCCATGACCCTCTGTGGTCGCCTCAAGAGGGCCCTCAGCCGGACGGTCAGGGACCCCGCCCACACCGGTGCGCCGTACAGAGCCATCGACCGAATCACCCCCGCGTACAGCTGTCGGCACGTAGCGCTGGGTCCGCCCACATTCGGTATCAGCCGCGAAAGGGCGGACGCCGCGCCGACAAGCCGGGGAACAAGTTGATGGAGATGCTCCCGGAACCAAAAATGCCCGTCGAGCACCAGGCCCAAGTACTTCATGTGGGCCTGGATGCTGATGGTGACCGACTTTACGGTGATCGAAGCGCCGGCGGGAGGCCCGGCGGTACGGAAGCCATGGAACAAAAGGGCCTCCGTCTTTTCCAGGGCTACCCTCAACCCCAGCGCTTCGATCCGCCTGACAATCTCCTCGGTGCCGAGAGTTGCCAGGCGTGCCGCCTCCTCTAGCGTCCCACCCCGGGCTGTGACGAGTGTATCGTCGGCGTAGCAAATTACGCCCAGCCCGGGTGGGAGGCTTCCTCTCAACGCCCAGTCGTAGCCAATGTTCCACAGGGTCGGACCCAGAACCGACCCCTGTGGGACACCGCACGTCATGGGCGTTCGCACAACGTCCCCTACTCGGTCAACGTAGAGGACGCTGCGCCCCTCCAACTAGTCTGCCACCAGCCGCCTGAGATACACGGGCACCCCGTGATACCTCAGCCCCTCCCTGATGCAGCTGAATGGCAGACTGTTGAAGGCGTTGGCGATGTCCAGGGACACCGCCAACAGGACTCCTCCGACGGTGATGGCCTCCGCTACCACGGCCTTCAGGCGCAGCAGAGCCGCGATCGTCGAACGCTCTCTCCGAAAACCAAACTGGGCGTCCGACAAATCGGGCCCGACCCCGACGAGGTGCCGCTCGATGCGGGCAGCCAATAACCTCTCCAGCAGCTTGCCCGCATCATCGAGCAGCACGATGGGCCTGTAGGCCGAGGCCGACTCGGGAGACCGTCCCGGCTTCGGCAGGAGAACCAGCCTCCCCTCTTTCCAGCACCCAGGGAACTGCCCGGACGTCAAAGAAGCGTCGAACAGTCCCCTGAGGCGTGGTCCCAGGTGTTCGAGGACCAGGGCCAGCACACGGTTCGGAATACCGTCGGGCCCGGGGGCGGTGGATTTGACTCGCATACGAGTCAAATGCCTGGGGAATAATTGACCTAATATGCAGTGGCAGATTTATCATTAGGCCGAGAAGTAAGCCTATGGCGGCCTATTTATCTCAAAAAGTTGACTTAAGGCTGAAGATCTACAGCCACAGCCCGGTCCGTCCACGGCTGTATACCACACTCGTAGAAAATCGACGTCCGACTAGTAGCAATTTGTTACTGCCCTTCGTTTGGTGAGCGAGAGAGCCGGAAGCCCAACTTTCTGAGGGTGTTTGCGTGTGGTGGGTTTTAGTTAGGGATGTCAAAAAATAATCGATTATTAATCAATTATTTTTTGTAATAATCGATTTTTATAATCGATTATGAAAATGAGAAAAATCGATTGTTAATCGATTTTTTACTATTCGAAATTAAGCGATTATTCACAGTCAGATTTCCTACAAAAAAAAAATGGTCATCAGGATTGTTTTCATCATCATCATCTTGCTCTTATCCCAATTACTTGGGGTCGACGCAATATGTCATCTGTTTTGACATATTGCAAAAAGTTTCGGCAATGACTTTTATGACCGGCCGCCTGCCTGACGTCAACCCTCCTTGGGAATGTAAACGTTGACCCAAATGGTACCAGATGGAGTTGGTCCGGGTCAATCTAGGGCTCTTAGTCGTCTTTTACGACACCCACGAGCAAAGCAAGGGTTGGTAGTATTCGAAGCCGCTACCACACAGCACATTGTTTTCATACTATATTACAAAATAAAGCTCACATTTCCTAAAAAAAGGTCATCAGAATCGTTTTCATACTACATTAGAAAATAAAGCTTACATTTCCTAAAAAAAAAGGTCATCACAATCCTGCTAGCAGAAAAAACCGATGTTTTAAAATCGATTTTTTTTTAATAATCGATTATTTTATAATCGATTTATTTTAACGAACAAAAAATCGATTATTTTCCCTCCAGGTCAAATCCCTAGTTTTAGAGATGCCTTTAGTATCACTGAACCTCATTTCAATCATTCGCACTCCCTTCAATTTCTTACTGGTAGCAGCGGTCTTGCAAAGGTCTATGAGCGGCAGCAACACTTACCAGCAGATGTACTGTTTCCTCGTTTGCCACCGATAGCAATAAAAAAAGATCGGGCCCACAAATTATAAGATTTAAATTTTATTGATAAAATTTTATTGACATGATAGTAGAGGCGACAAAAATTAAATAGGCTATTGGCGGCGAATATGTAAACCTATTGCTAATATGCCAATAGGCAGATGAGACCATAGTTTCTTCTTCTTCTTTTTTTGTTTTGGCAATCAATTGATAATTGCTAATAATATAGTAGATAATAAAAGTAATTACTAATACGAGCCATTTTTGCCAGTGTCGAGTTATAATTTTCTTTTCAAATAGTTTCTTCATGTCATTAATAGTCCGTCAGTACGTCAGTGTCGCCTTCAACAGTGTAATGGGCAGTGTAATGGGCACTGTTAAGGGTATCTTCTGAGAATTTTGGTGGAAACAAAAAGGTATGTATAGCAGTTTTATATCATATTCACTACACTCAGCAGTTCTGCCGCTATATATTACATAAAATGCCATCAAGATTATTTAACATAACACATTAAAACATTAAGATATTGAATATAATACAAGAACACCACATGACACTTCAGATTCCCGCCAAAAACTGCAATTAACCGCTACAGTCACAGAAATATTATTTTTCTGTGGCTACAGTATACCTGTGTCGGTAGTGATTGGTCGAATTAAAAAGATCGAATAGCGTTCTCTGCGTGATCGATTGAATTGGTCGCCGTTCACGAGGATCGAGGCGGTTCTTGTCGGGTTTGCGATCGACCGATCACGAACAAATCGCTCTATATTCAATTTTTGATTCGATCAATCACGACCGACACTGGTATATGCCATAGGAAAAATATATGTAAAAATGTATGTACAATATATAAATAAAACAATGTTATCATTTGTATACTTTAATAAGTAAGAAAAAATACTAAATTGATTGAATGGAGTCAACTGTGAGATTATAAAATTATTATTTCTTACATTAGAATATATTTATTTGTTGAAAGGTCTCTTGTAAACATATATAAACAAGTTATTTATTGCAACAGACACCTGCACGATAACAAAGATACTACTCGTGCTCATTCTAGATACTCATTATAGTATGGTATAAAATATATTAGATATAACGACGTCCGATATTTATGCGAGTATTACATATACAAAAAATAAAGCATTTTTATGTATTTATCGCGTTTGTATTCTGTACGTTGCGCGCTGTTTTGTAATTTTAAATGCTTAAAAGTGTTGTTCGTGAATACGAAGACTTCCCATGGCCATGAATGCTGATATGGTGGCAACGTCGAAAAATTAAAAATCAAAGAGGATAAAATGAGTAAAGATAGTTTCTAACTAATTCAAAAATATTTTACTAATATCCTATATATTTATTATTTATGGATATTCGAACATGACTTCTTTATTTTTAACCGACTTCAAAAAAGGAGGTTTCTCAATTCGACCGTATATATGCTTTTTCTTTTTTTTTTTATCCGGTCGATGGCCCTGTACGGCGCACTGATGTGGGCGGGGTCCTTGACCGTCCGACTTAGGGCCCTTCTGTGGCGACCACAGAGGGTCATGGCGGTCAGGGCCATCCGCGGATACGGCACAGTGGCGACGGAGGCAGCGTGCCTATTGGCCGGGACTCCCCCGTGGGACCTGGAGGCGGAAATGCTAGCCGGATTATATGGGCGGGTGACGGGGGTGCGAGCGGAGGGCGGTGTGATCTCGTTAAGGGAGCTCACCGACTGGCGCGTCGACGCCCGCCGAGACGTCATTGCCCGTTGGGCAGTCCGGCTGGAGAGGCCTCGGTTCGGGGTGCGAACCGTGGAGGCCTTCCGGCCGATGCTGATGCAGTGGTTGGAAAGGTGGCACGGGGTGCTCTCCTTCCGACTAGTGCAGGTGTTGACGGGGCATGGGAGCTTGGCCAAATACCTGCACAGGGTCGTAAGGAGGGAGAATACACCGTTCTGCTAGCACTGCGATTGCGACGAGGACACGGCGCGCCATACGCTCAAGGCCTACGCGGCTTGGGCAGTGCAGCGCCGTGAACTCGTCGCAATCATCGGTGCCGACCTGACGCTGCCGGCCATCGCTAGGGCGATGGTCGACAACGTCGGGAATTGGGACGCGGTCGCAGCCTTCTGCGAGACAGTGATCTCGCAGAAGGAGGCGGCGGACCGTCTGCGCGAGGAGCGTATCCTCGATGAGGAGATCCGCCGCCGGCGAATGGGGCGGCGCAGGCGCAACTACCTGCGCCTCAT
Source organism: Lymantria dispar (assembly GCA_032191425.1). Taxonomy (NCBI): domain Eukaryota; kingdom Metazoa; phylum Arthropoda; class Insecta; order Lepidoptera; family Erebidae; genus Lymantria; species Lymantria dispar. Next base: position 7,521,488 of record CM063468.1, on the reverse strand, counting down.
GCCGCCCTAGCCGAGGCCGCGGGTGACGTGACCGGGGATTAGTCCGTCACCCGCCGAGAGGCCGACCGCGTGAGGAAAGACCGACGTCCTCCCCTCGGGGAGGGAGGGATGCGATGGGAGGGTACCCCACGTAGGGGGTATTCCGTCGGGCCGACCACTGACGACAAGTAAACCTGCTCCGGTGGTCGGCCCAACGACGAAGGCGAGGTGGTTTTCGGGTAGGTTGCGGAAGTTGCGTGCTTAAGCCCTTCTGTCGCCCCGGACGGAGTGATGCGGAGGCGTGCCGACCGCAGCCCACCCACAAAAAAAAGAAAATATGTTCTTTTTTTATGTTTATTCGCGGATAACTTCGTCGTTTATGAACCGATTTTGAGGATTCTTTTTTTTGTTGGAAAGAAGAAGTTCCCAAATGTATCGAGATCGGACATGCGGTTTTTGAAAAATCAACAAAAATCTAAAATTAGAAAATGTAGATAACATTGTCTACACTTTGAAGGCGGTTTCTTTTTCAGCAAAAAATAATTATTAGAATACAATTCACCATCCCCTATCTTGCTGAGTGATACATTGACCAGCGTGGGACATTAGGTCAATTTCCCTCCTATTACGGAGGACGCCCGTGCCCAGCGGTAATACAGGGTGAGACGACTGTGATGATGATGATATTATACTAATAATAAATATGTATTACCGTAGTACAAAAATTTCACTTCAAGCGTCTATCTTTACGATACAATTTGTCTAGTTTTTTAAATCTCACATCCTAAAAATATGCCTATAATTCATAGTCATCATTTACGCTCATACACAGGGCCGGATTAAACCTGTCAGGGCCCCTAGGCAATGCAATTCCCAGGTCCATGGTTAAAGACTCATGAACAGCAGTATCACTTGCCATCTGGTGTGTTATTTTCTCTTTTGCCACCAACAGCATTAAAACGAGGAATAATATTGAGGCAGTATACAAATTTTCAAAAACAACTGTTGCTCGGGGCCCCTAGGGGGTTGCCTAGTCCGCCTTATGGATAATCCGGCCCTGCTCTTATACGTCCCACTAGGGATGTGACTTGAAGGGAAAATAAACGATTTTTTAAATAGGTAATCGATTCATTGTTCTTTAAAATAAATCGATTAAAAAAATAATCGATTATTTTCTCTCAACAGGATTATGATGACCTTTTTTGGGAAATGTGAGCTTTATTTTTAATATAGTATCAAAGTTTTTTTTTAGGAACTCTGGCAGTGAATTAGCGATAAATTTAGATCGCATTTCTTTATTATTTTGTTAATCATTTGTGAAAATCGATTATTTTTTTTGAAAAATCGATTATTATGAAAATCAATTATTTTTCACATGCCTACGTCCCACTGTCGGGGCTCGAGCCTCCTCCATTATAGAAGAGACATTGACCTACTATACCACGCCGGTGAGACGGGTTGGCATAGGATTTTATTTAAATTTTTCCCTGTGAGATGTTATATGCATATTGGTATCCCTTAGTCGTCTTTTACAACTTCCACGAGCAAGATAGGAGGAATTGTATTATTACTCCCTCACCACAATATTTTATACCATACTAATTTATTGATTAATTTATTACAGAATTAACAAATATAATAACATACATTTTAGCTAAACTATATTATTTTACTATATGAATTAATTATATTTATTACTATAATTATTATTTTACTAGTTATTGCAATGTTTGTATTCAATATTAATAAAGCGTATTGTAGATTAAAATACATTGGAAGATTTGTAAATTGTTTGTTTCTTAATAGGACGTATTTATTACTGATGATTACGCGAGTATTACACATTGTAAATAAAACTGCTTTTACGGATTTTATCGCGTTTTGTATAAAATTTTCACACGGTCGGGGGCAAATACATACACAGTTGGCCCGTGACCACGAACGCTGTAAAGATTTTCGACGTTGGACTATCAAAAATCAAATACAAACGCGATAAAATGAATAAAAATAATTTTATTTACAGCGAGTACTTATTCTAGAAAGATCCAAACCGCAATACTAATAGCCTACCAAACACAAATGTCGCACCTTTATTCCAATACCGTCACTATCCTAAATAAGCAAATTATACAGGAGAGCTATTGAAAGATTTATGACAAATATTAACTAATATAAATAAGAGTATATTAGCGTTTCAGGAATAATTGTCTTTTATTTTAATTTTATTAACAATTATTATTCCTATTGAAACACATTTTTTTTTATTTTAGTTATTATTAATTAGTGGATATAAATAATTTAAAATATTAATGACGTACACATTTCCGAAATAATTTAAAAAGTTAAGTGAAATTAAAATATATAAATTGAAGCAATGTGTAAATTCAGTGTTCAGCAAAGAGATGTTATTAAAAACAGTTTTTCGAAAAATTTCTTTTAGTGACGGTATTGGATTAAAGGTGCGATGTGCTATATAATTCTTCTATACGTGTATATGTGCTTGAACTTTTCCTAGACCGATTTTGATGAAATATTAAGTGTGTTTAGGTGGTAACTAAAATTAACGAGACTGAAGGAAACGTTACTTTCGAACGATTGTATTCTCTATCGTTTGTACCGCGTTCTCGCTTGCACGCTCAGTGTGCTTACTCTTGAATCTCGATTCCAATCCTAAATCCAATCGCAGCTTGAATTTGAGCAATTTGGTACTCTTGAAAGCGATACTAGCGCACGATTGGAATCAAATTCGTTGGATTTTTTTTTTCCTAAATAAATTCGACTCTCGTCGATTAAATCAAATATTTGCTACTCTCGACGTGATTTTGACGTACTTTAAAATGTCGTTAATGTTGCATAATTTCAAGAAAGCATCTTTGTAGTGATCAAGTTTAGTAACGTTAATAATTTAAAGTAATAAAATACGGCACATTTGGTGAAAATAACAACGGCAAATGCGAAGAATTCATTCTCGATTTTATTTAAAAGTATCAAATATAAGTTTGGGTGAGATTGGAATTGAATCGGATTCGAAATTAGAATTGATTTCAAAGGTAAGCCCACAGGTCAGGCGGAACGTGACCATGAATCTTGTTTTTCGTTCGTACAGCCGGCGTTCATCGAATTATAAAACGTTATCACATCAAAAGGTTTATTCTTCAACAAAACTGCAATGATTTATTAATTAAATTGAAATTTCTGTTTACGCGAGTATTACACATTGTAAATAAAACTACGGATTTACGATCACGCCCGTGACTATGAACGCTGCAAAGCGTTCGAAATGTTGTCGACCAACCAAAAATCAAATACAAGCGCGATAAAATCCGTAGTTTTATATACAATATATTGAAATTTTCACCCAAAATAAAAACAGATTTCAAGTAAATTTTCTTCGCCTATGCGTTGGATCCTTAATACATATTAATAACTACGTCCAATATTTAGTTGGCAGTACAAATTCAGTCTGTTTATTAATTATTGAACGATGAAGTTTTCTATACAAATAAATAAAATTGAAGTGTCCATTTGTAAAGTCAAAATAATGAGCTATTTTCATGCTGATACGGTTTATAGCAACATCCTGCCTTAAACTATGTATGAATCCAATATTACATTCTATGTTGTAATAATTACTATGTATAGTAATTCATTATTAAAATTACTCTAGCGGTCGGACTGGCCATATAGTCGAAGTGCTGTTCCCACGCAGGCTAGTTCCTACCTCTTGCGCCGTAAATGTAAACTCGTTCAGATAAATCGTATATACCATTTATGAAAAATTAAATAGAAAATTCGAAGAAAACGTGTGCAATTCACAGGTGGTAGAAGTTAAACCTTAAACAATTTTGTACAAGCTTTGTACTACGCATGCCCTCACAAACACTTATTAATACACCTACAACGCTGAGGCCCAAGCAAACTCCCACTATGTCTTATTAAACACGATTGGCGGGGGGTATAAAGCAGAGCACAAAGAGAATCACGAATATAAGAAACACTGTATAATGCTTCCTATCCCATTTTCTACCACATTAAGTCTTATGAATTTATGTGTCTGTCTCTTTTTACTGTCGCTTTTTCGTTTCATAACTTTCAAATCACAACAATGCTAAAGAAGTTCTCACTTCAAAAATGTATCACGTCACGGGACGCTTGGTAGATGTGAAACATTGAAATTATTTTGTACAAGTAATATGCATAAAAGACAGATTACGACAGGATCTAATATGACAAAATGATTTTAGTTAATAAACATTTTCATTAAATATAACAATTAATAATTCTAAATTTGTATTTCAAATTGTGACAACTCAATTCTTTTAACCAGACTTCGGTAATAATGTAATATTTATATTTGATGCCTCTGACGGTATTACTGTAACAATTAATTGGAACTATACTTACTATCATATAGCGTGGCGAGGCGTCGCCACGGTGTGCGTCACCACGGCAGCAAGTTTTACGTGCGATTATAGATGCATCACATCAATAATTGAATCTAAACAGTTTGCTAAACCTTGTTCCTTGAAATTAATTTTAAAAATTTCTGAACCGCAATCAATTATCGGGCCCCCAGGGTGGGAAGTCACTCGGGCTCTTCCAAGCTAGCCCCTCTACATAACTTTGCAGGACATTAATTATTATATATTGCTATTATGCAATAAAATAGTGCATTTTTTTAAATGATGCTTACGCTAATGGAAATAAGATTAGCGGGCGCTCAAGCTATATATAATTTTAATCTAAATTTAATATTATAACAACACACATTGTACTAATATTAGAAATTTCACAATAGGCTTATTCAATTAAATTATTGATTTAAACGTTTCGTCAATTATTTCTATATCATAATTTAGTTAAATAGAAATTTTAATACAAAATGATTTCTGATATTTACGACAGTATTACACATTGTAAAAAGAAAACTATTTCTATTGATTTTATCGCGTTTCTATTTGATTTTTGATTGCCTGACTTTTGGAACATTTTACAGCGTTCATGATCATGGGCGGACTGTTAGTCCGCGACAAAATCCGTAAAATACAAACGCGATAAAATCCGATGATTCAAATGCGACAAAATCCGATGAATCAAACGCGATAAAATCTATCAAAAATGATAAATAGTTGGCAGTACTAAGTCGGCCTGTTTATTAATTACTGAACGATAAATTTTCGATAATAAATGAGTCACATAAAAGCAAAGACGACATTAATATTATTCTGAAATTCAAAAACGTCCTAATCCTCCAAATGGTTCACATACGTCCCACTGTCGGGCTCGAGCCTCCTAGAGGAGGTAGAGACTGTGAGAGCAAAATTGACCTAATATATCACGCTGGTCAAGCGTATTGGCCTTGCCCCTTAAATAGGGTTTATTTTCCAGTTTTGCTTCTTTTAGCATGGAATATTATGCTAGGTTAGGTTAGCCTTGCGACGGCGATCAGTGTCCCGGGAAGGGGACGTCGATGGGAGATTCGGGGGTATTCCGTCGGGCCGACCACTGAAGTCAAGGAAATCTGCACCGGTGGTCGGCCCAACGACCCAGCGCCGTCCCTCTGTCGCTCCGGACAGAACCGGGCGACGGATGCGCTGACAGTAGCCCAAAAAAAAAGCATAGAACATTATATCTCTTAGTCGTCGATTACTACACCCTCGGGTAAGAGTATTCTTACTCTGAATAAATTCTATGGAATTGTGACTATTTTTTTTTAATTATTCTGCCGAATTACTCCGCCAGCACACAGAAAAGTAAAATTTCTAATATGAAATTAACCTTCGCAAGTATGTCATGTCTAACCCATATAATAACGGGATAAGAATACTACATGGCTTACTTTTCACCAGGGATCAGTAGAAGATGAGACACCTGGTACCAGGAACCACCGGAGGAACAAGGTACTTTCCCGGTAAACTGCAATTTGGCAGCAAATAACGAAAGACTAAACGTCGATCAACTGATTTATGAATGCGTACGAGAGCCTAGATCGCGAGAAATATTTATATGTAGCCAATCAAGTCACTTTAATTAACGTGCTAGAATTACAGATTCTATATGTAAAGCTACTTAATGATTTCTGATGGTACGCGAGGCTATTGAGATTAAAAAACACAAAAATTTCAATAGAGAGGATGGCTGGGTGTTACCATCAAGCTGGGATCCTGTTATAAACATTATTAAAAACAAATCCAAAAAGACCACCACAAGACTGCAAGACACCGTGAGCTCATATTGTATAGATTTGACCCACAATAATAATAACTAAAGATAATTTTATAAATTAAAACCTTTTTAGTAACATAAAGTAAGCCGCCTTCAAAATTAACTTTAATTTAGCATCATGTTACCTGAGTTTTCTTGGCGGATCTTTCTCAGTGTAACCGTGTTCCGATCCGGTGGTAGTATAGTAGATTATTAGTTAGTTTTTAACTATAATTACTATTAATTTTAATGTTTAATTATTACTAACCATAAACAATATAATTTTTTCATATAGAATCATTTTCTTCTTACACTGGCAATAAATTTTGTATCAAAATGTGGGTCAATATTTAATAACTAATTTCTGTATCGGGTAGATAATTATAAATTTTCTGCAGTAACGATGACTTGTTGGACGCGAGACATCTTAGTCCACCCGTGATCATGAACGCTGTAAAGTGTTCGAAACGTCGGGTAATCAAAAATCAAATACAAACGCGATAAAATCCGTAAAGTAGTTTTATTTAAAATGTAAAGCTACTGTTAATTTCAAAGTTACGTTATAACTAAATACTATTTTGTGTATGTGTATAGCTGTTAACCACAGATCGCTTTCACAGCTTAACTCGGATTATGGGTGAACGCTGAGGGCTCTCAACTCGGTAATTAAATACTAGCAAAAAGCGATGCTTTAAAAGAACTCGTAAAGTTTTCTAATTTAAGTAACAACCCGATGCTAAACTACATATTTGTTATACATTTTCCATTTCTTAAAAATGTGGATAAAACAATATTTTTATTATTGGATTTATTAATAAGCATGTTGTAAGATGTAATTTTATTTAAATGAAATTAGACAAATAAATAAAAAATAGACAATGCCGCCGAGTTTCTTGCCGGATCTTCTCAGTGCGGTCGCGTTCCGATCCGGCGGTAATTATAATTTTAAGAAAAATGTAAAAAAAATGACAATATGTAAGTGCCCCCGCGGGGTTTATACATAATAAATTATTTTAATTTGAATATTGATAACAAATCTAGATATATGTAAATAGAAATTATTATGTCAAAGCCCAAACCTGAACGCGTGATAGTTTTTCAGTAAAGAGTACCACAAAAACGCATAAATTGTGAAATAGTAATAAATAAAGAAACAGGTTTTAATTAAATTTAATAAATGAAATCAAAAATGATTAACTTTCGGTGTTAAATATATAACTAAATAATCGACATATATTTTAAACAGTAATAAGTTGATTGAATTTTTTTTAAACAAAACTTTGGGAACGTAACCATTCTGCGACCCATTTTTTTTTAATTTTCTACACTTCCCTCTTTGTTAACTATCTGAAGCACAAGCAAAAACCAAAATTTGTTCAAGCGTAATATTTTTACAATCATGGGTAACATTGTATGGGTACGTTCCTCTACATTATTTAGGATTTAATATAAAATTAAACTGTATTTCATAATGATAATGCTATATTATATATTTTATTTAAATTAATATACATTAATTCATATAATTTATATATTGTGTTTCAACAAACAAACAGTATTACTAGCTAATAAATTAATTTAATTGGAGCCCTACAATTTTGAATTTATTTTCATAGATTAAAGTGTTTTCATAGATTAATGAGTTAATTCTTTTTTACATAAGCGATGTTTTTAGCACTGATATACACAGAAACTAAATAGATTCTAAGTAGTGTTAAGGCCCAAAATTGCTTGATATCCAATTAATTTACCGAAATGTCAATATACCAAAAAAACCGAAAATGTATCATCTCGTCATAATATCTCATATACATTCTATTACTGGGCCTGAGCCTCCGCCACAATGGAAGGGAATTTGACCTACTACACTGGTCAGACATGTTAGCATAGTATTTCATTTGGAGGTTTTTTAGCCAAAATGTTATTCAAATTTGTCTATTTAATCGTCCATTAATTATAATACAGGTGAAATGTTGTCGCCGGTGACATTCTCTCTAAGGCATGTAATTACCTTGTAACATGCTCTCCGTGGCATGAATATCACAAAACACATGCTCGCCAAAGCAGAGATTTCACATACGACATGTTCTTCCAAACAAGGATGTGACATGCTCTCTGAGACATAAATCTATCTCGTAACATGCTCTTCAAGGCATTTCACATACAAGTTTTCCGAGGCATGAATTTCAAATATGGAAGACTCATATCTCCAGTTTTTATTTATTGGCTATTTATAATTAAGACAAAAATCGTCCTAAACACAATGCTAAAAATACCGCTAATATTTTTAAAGCATAAACGAAATATAATTTATTACACTATTATAAAAAGTATTTTATGGTTACATGACAGATGTCAACGTCTTCCTCCCCTGGAGTAGCCGCCCCTGCCGCGTCTGTCTCGGTCATCGTGCTCGTTCTGATAACCACCACGGCTTTGATACCCTTGAGTCTGATAGCCACCGTGGTTGGAATAGTTCTGGCTTGATTGATAGCTCTTGTTGAAACCACCTCCGCTGCCTGAAAATAATAATCGTCATCATCAGTCAGACATGTTGGCGTAGTTTCATTTCAAGTTTTCCTTCTCTTGCACAGATGTTATGTGCATATTATATCCCTTAGTCGTCTTGTACGACATCCACGGGCAAGGAAGTGGTGAATTGCATTCTTACTCCGCAACCACAAGGAATAAAAAAATAATCACACATTATAAACATGAAAGTTGTGAATGTATCAAGTGAATGTGTAAATTGTGAATGTATTAAGTCAGAGAAAAGTCTTTAAGTGTATAGTTTGTATAAACTTTTAATAAAATCTCTTTAAGTGTATAGTTTGTACAAACTTTTAATAAAATCTCTTTAAGTTTATAGTTTGTATAAACTTTTAATAAAATCCCTTTAAGTGTATAGTTTGTATAAACTTTTAATAAAATCTCTTTAAGTGTATGGTTTGTATAAACTTTTAATAAAATCCCTTTAAGTGTATAGTTTGTATAAACTTTTAATAAAATCCCTTTAAGTGTATAGTTTGTATAAACTTTTAATAAAATCTCTTTAAGTGTATGGTTTGTATAAACTTTTAATAAAATCCCTTTAAGTGTATAGTTTGTATAAACTTTTAATAAAATCCCTTTAAGTGTATAGTTTGTATAAACTTTTAATAAAATCTCTTTAAGTGTATAGTTTGTATAAACTTTTAATAAAATCCCTTTAAGTGTATAGTTTGTATAAACTTTTAATAAAATCTCTAAGTGTATGGTTTGTATAAACTTTTAATAAAATCTCTTTGACTGTACTAGTTGTATCTTGGTGGTTTTGATATAATTAAATAGGTTCATCATTTCAGCTAATATACATCCCACTGTTGGGCTCGTGTCTCCTTCACAATAGAAAACTGACCTTACTAGTCAGACGTGTTGATACAGGGTTTTATTTCGAGTTTTCCCTCTCTTGCATCGATGTTATACGCATATGTAATCCCTTAGTCGTCTCGTACGACACCCAAGGGCAAGAAGGCAGGGATGGTAAATTGTATTCTTACTCTGTCACCACACGAAAAGTTTACATTTCAAATGAAAGAAACAATTTAGTAAAATGTCGTTAACCGCCGTTTTCATATTTTTCTTTCTGTCAAAATGAATCTAATGAAGAAATTCGATGCATTTAAAAATATTATTACAAACAGGAAGGTTATGCAATGCAAGCGGCAAAAAAAATTAACGTTTATAGCATAATGAAGTGTTAGTAAGAGTAGCACAAAGTTGGTTCAAATGCAGTCAGTCATGGCATTTTGATATCAAAGATGCACCACGCTCCGGTCGCTCTGTTACCGACAAAACGGACGCCATTTTTTTAAAGAGGAGGTAAAATCGGCATATCTGTAGCTACTATGTAGCTGAATATTTGGGAATTGCCTTGAATTTATAGTATATTTAAAAAAATGACGTATCAGCTAGGTTTTACAAACGGTTCACTTTTCCTATTAGTCTCTAACAAGTAATCATTATCTCAGCCCATAAAAGTCCCACTGTTGGGCTCAAGCCTCCATGGTAGGGGAAATTGACCTACTATACCATGCTGGTCAGACGTATTGGTATTTTTTATTTATGGGTGGGCTATGGTAAGCGCACGCGCGGTCCATCCCGTCCGGGGCGATGAAAGGACGGTGCGCGGGCCCATAACCCACCCGTACCCACGTCACCTCGTTGTTGGGCCGACCACCGGAGCAGGGTGACTTGTCGTCAGTGATCGGCCCGAAGACGTATTGGTATAGGGTTTTATTTTGAGTTTTCGTTCTCTTGCATAGATATTATATCCTTTAGTCGCCTTTTACGAGACCCACGGGCAAGAGGAGGTGAATTGCATTCTTACTCCGTCACCACACAAAAAAGGGGGTAATAATTGTTAGTAATCACTAGTAATCAACAAATCCATACCTTGATTATAACCGCTTTGGTTACTGCCCATGCTATCATAACCACCTTGGTTATAACCACCACCGCTACTAGCACCGCTGCTGTAACTCTGGTTGTAACTGCGGTTCTGCTCGTAACCTCCTTGGTTCTGGTTATAACTGCTTTGAGATTGGTAGCCCTGATTTTGATTGTAACCGCCCGGTGGCACTTCGTATGTTTGGTAGTTGCGATTTTGATTGTAATTGTTCGAGTTACTTTGTGGCCTGTAAATAACTTAATTTATTAACATCATCTCAGTCTACATATGTCCCACTGGTGAGCTCGAGCCTCCTCCACAATTGGAGGGAAATTGACATACTACAACACGCAGATCAGGCGGGTTAGTATAGCGTTTTATTTTAAATAAAACTATTTTACGGATTTTATCGCGTTTGTATTTGATTTGGTCACGGGTGGACTAAAGTTTAGTCCACCCGTGACCATGAACGCTGTAAAGTGTTCGAAACGTCGGGTAATCAAAATTCAAATACAAACGCGATAAAATCCGTAAAGTAGTTTTATTTAAAATGTATAATACTCGCGTAAACATCAGAAATCATTATAGCGTTTTATTTTGAGCTTGCCTTCTGTTGCATAGTTACAACGGTACAAAGTAATTGTGCTTCAAGAACAATTATAACTATTTTATTATTCATATTACTAGCAATGAATAAGTTATAACATATATGTATTATCTTTATAATACTCTACTGTATAACCATATTAACAAACAAAAAACAAAGAAAAATTATCATAACTGATTTTATTTTATTGGCCTTGGTAGCAAAGGTGTAAATAGTTAGGGGTAAATACTGCTTATAGACCTTCTCGATGGCTTACAGTCAGAACAGAACCTGCTCTGGTTATATATTGATTCATAATATTCATCTTAGTTCATAGATGTCCCATAGCTTGACTCGAGTCGCCTCTACAATGCAAGGGAATTTGAGTTTACTATATATGCTGTTGTGGTTTTATTTCGAGTTTTCCTTCTCTTGTATTGATGTTATATGCGTATTATATCCCTTAGTCATCTTTTACGACATCCACGAGCAAGATAGGGCGTGGTGAATCGTATTCTTTCTCAGTTATCATACAAATAATATTAAAAACATTAATCAAAACCATCAACTCACCTATTCTGATCACCACCGGACTGATTGTATCCACCCTGTACTCTGCCACCCCTACCGCCACGTCCTCCGCGGCCGCCGTCATGGTTATTGCGCCCATCGTCATGATTACTGCGCCCGCCGTCATGATTACCACGCCCGCCGTCATGACCGCCACGAGCGCCTTCAAAACCACCGCGGCCGCCACGTCCACCGCCCGCTCCACCGCCACGGGCACCACCAGCCTGTATATCAGTAAATATCATAAAAACCGGCAATACTGTTCATAACTTCATTATCCCAATGTATTGACGATGTAGGAATACAATTTACCATTGTTCTAGCTAGAAAAGGAGCCTAGAAGCATTTATGTAGTTCTCCGAGCTATTATGTAGTAGGGATGTGAAAAATAATCTATTTTTATATTAATCGATTATTTTTTTGTAATAATCTATTTTTAATAATCGATTATCTAAATAATAAAAATCTATTTAAAATAAATCGATTTTTGTACATTAAAATTAATCGATTATTTTGGTATCCGCTTTTTTGTCTCAATTTAAAGTTTTCTATTACCTAGAAAATAAATATCACTCAGATTTCCTAAAAAAAAAAAAAAAAAGGTCATCACAATCCTGTCAGGAGAAAAAAGAATAGTAAAAAAATCGATTATAAAAATAATCGATTAATTAAAAATAATCAAATCGATTTATTTTAAAGAAAGAAAAATCGATTATTTATTAATTCTGTTTAATGGAACAGAAATAATCACTTGATTCACTTACCCACAGAATTCGCAACATAATTTTGTAATTTACTAGATTTAAACTTATTTGGGACTTTTATTTGGCACCATTGCATCCTTTCTTACCCATAGGTGTCGTAAAAGACGACTAAGGGATATAATATGCAGTTAACATCTATGCATGAGAAGGAAAACTCGAAATAAAACCACCAGTCCATCTGACCAGCATGGTATAGTAGTTAAATTTCCATCCCATTGTGGAGGAAGGTCAAAGGCAAAAGTAGGATATACATATATGAGCTTAGGGAATGTACCCATCCTACGTGAACCATTTCATCTCCCTTCCCTCTGTAATTGTCGAATGATGATGATTATGGCGATGATAATGATAATAATTATCCATTCATTCACCACTCTCTATCTTGCCTGTGGATGTCATAAAAGACGACTTAGGGATATAACATGCACATAACATCTGTGCGAAAGAAGGAAAACTCGAATTGAAACCCTATATCAACATGTCTGACCAACATGATATAGTAGGTCAAATCCCTTCCCAGTGTGGAGGAGGCTCGAGCCCAACAGTGGGACATTTGTGGGCTGAGATAAGTCTTCTTAAAAACTTATAACATTAATAGCTAATCTGTCTGAAAATATAACTATTATCACACTAAGTATGTCCAACGGTGGTTGTCAATAGAGTGACAGATGGATAGGTGAATGGTATACATACCGGTGCCCTTTGCTGCCATGAAGGCATCTCTGGTGGTGGTGGCTGCTGCTCGTTGGGACGTCCTCCACGATCTGGCACCTGTTAATACAACAACTTTTTTAATTCACAAGATCTAATATTGGCAATCTATCTGGAGATTCAGAGAGAATTGGCAAACATTACCCATGAAATCTAATATAAATATGTAAATAAAATTAAAGATCTGTGTGCCTACTTTTGAATCTCGATTCCAATCCTAAATCCAATCGCAGCTCGAATTTGAGCAAATTTGGTACTCTTGAAAGCGACACTAGCGCCCGATTGGAATCAAATTAGGTGGAACGTTTCTAAACTAAATGAATTCGACTCTCGTCGATTAAGTCAAATATTTGCTACTCCCGACGGGATTTTGACGTAGTTTAAAATCGTTAATGTTACACAATTTCAAGAAAGCGTCTTTGTGGTGATCGAGTTCAATAACGTTATTAAATTAAAGTAAGAAAACATGGCACATTTGGTGAAAATAACAACGATAAACGCGTAAAATTCATTCTCGATTTTGTTCAAGAGTACCAAATAGAAGTTTGGTGAGATTGGAATCGAATCGGATTCGAAATTAGAATTGATTTCAAGAGTAGGTCTACTGTTTGTAATTCCAAAACATACTTTTTTTTAAAGCTTACACATCCTTCCCTAAAGCCAGTTTTAAAAGTTTACGTCTATTTGTTTGGATAAATCTTCAAAACGGCTGGACCGTTTTTGATAATATTTTACTACCAGGTAGCCTGTATAAGGAGTAACTTGGGCTATTATTCTATTTCAGTATTGCCACGGGAATTATGCGGGTGAAAACCAGGGCATTTGCTAATCTATACCAATAAATAAAATTAGTGTTTGTTTGTAATGTCAAAATAATAGGCTTTTTTGATACTCACATGGTTATTTGTACTATACACATGCCTGAAAATCATTTTATGTTTTTTTGTCTGTCTGTTTGTTCCGGGTAATCTTCAAAACGGCTGGACCGATTTCAAAAATTCTTTCACCAATGGAAAGCTATAATATCAGGGAGTAAACTAGGCTATATTTCATCCCGGTATTCCCACGGGAACGGGAACTACACAGGAAAGACTGAAACCGAAGCGAAGCGAGGGCGAGTTGCTAGTTATTTAATATAACACGTAAGATATTAAGATATTGGATATAATACGAAACTCATCGACTGCACAGATGGCGTAGTGGTTAAGATATCGACTTACAACGCCATTGTCGCGGGTTCAAATCCCAAGCAGGACAACACTTAGTGCGATCCACAAGTTGTTGTTCTGAGTCTGGATGTCATTTGTGTCCGTTAGTTTTATGTTTGTAAAGTGCCCTTGCGGTTTAATTTACTTAGTGCAGTGTTGTCTTTTAAAAAAATAAAAAATACCAGAAATTTGGCGGCAACGTGAAAGTATCTTGTAGTGGACCAGAAACTTTTACGTTCCCGCCAAAATTCCTTCATATGTTTTCTTTCTTTTTAATAGCTAAAAATGCTGTCGATCTACACATCGACCTCGAATTGCCGACCATCAGGCAGTATATGAAGCGTTGCTCCCAGCGCTATTTTGACTCTGCCATGACTCACCCCAATCCACTAGTGGTTGGGGCGGTAAACTACGTCCCCTCAAAAATATCCGTGGTCCGACGACCCCGTCATCTCCTTGAAGAAGGGGATGATGCTATTACGATCGCCCAAGAAAGGGCCTACACAGCTCGCGCAGCGATAACACATAAAACTCCGCGGTATCGGCCTCGCCGACGAGGTCGAAAACCGCGCCGCGTAAAAGTCATTATCCTAAACGTGGCCACGCCCACTTTGCTTTCAGCGACGCCCCGAGCCGAGGTCCGTTTCCCACAGGGGGAGCCCTCGGGCGATGTTCGCTTAACTTACTTACCGGGTTGAGAGCCTTCCGCTCGCCCATTGCCCGCGTTAAGCTGTCAAGGTCATCTGCGACCAACAGCTAAATACACACTAAAAAAAAAAAAAGCTAAAAATGCACAGACCTGTCCAATGATGACTTTATTGACATCGCTCTGCGTGTTTTTCCTGACACTAGCGCTGGAGGTCTTCTCAACTAGCAGTAACGAGGTTCTTGCCGCCAGGAAGTCCGATAGCTTCACGTTCGGCTTCACCTTTAAATGTTCACGCTTCGGACGATAAGCTGATTGAATTAAGTCTTTCTTCGATTTAAGTCGATCGGACCACTGAAACATTACAATCATAGTCAACCACTTTTACTATCTAAAATCTTGTGCCACACTATTAGTTGTGCTGTTTTTAACATTAGTTATAAAAAGGTGATCACCTCGAAGCTCTGTATAGTGCATTCAAGTCTAGTTATAAGCATTTCTCTTCTCAATCGGTACTCTTCGTACATTTCTGTGAAATTGGTATCCAACTGACGCCAGTCCTTTTCTGAGAGGGCTTTGTTATACAGAGGTTTGCCGACCAGTTGTTCACCTGAAAATATTTATCTTGTTTAGTACATTTGATTTATATAAAAAAAGGATAATGTGCATACTCTTTAATCTCGATTCCAATCCTAAATCTAATTGCAGCTCGAATTTGAGCAATTCGGTACTCTTCAAAGCGACACTAGCGCACGATTGGAATCAAATTCAGTGGAAATTTTTTAAACTAAATGAATTCGACTCTCGTCGATTAAGTCAAATATTTGCTACTCCCGACGTGATTTTGACGTAGTTTAAATAATATTGCAAAATTTTAAGAAAGCATCCTTGTAGTGATCGAGTTCGGTAATGTTATTAATTTAAAGTAATAAAATACGACACATTTGGTGAAAATAACAACGGCAAACGCGAAGAATTCATTCTCGATTTTGTGTTAGAGTACCAAATATAAGTTTGGTGAGATTGGAATTGAATCGGTTTCGAAATTAGAATTGATTGCCAGAGTAGGCACACAGGTTCTACACTCCGGGAGCACCGGCAGAAGTGAAAACTTGAATATTAACGTTGTGTATTTTCGAATATTTTGGACTGGTTAGGGAATCATTTCGCACGAATTGCTTTATTTATCAGCATAGAAGTACTATCATTTATGTGGTTATATATAATATTTATTTATTGCGTTAACGTACACCAACATGACAATTTATATTACATAAAAAAATTATCTCTCAGAACAATCAACTTCCATCTATAATTTAAACGACTCTTTAACACGCGCACATTTTCGCAAGCGCCCTGCGCCGTCTTACAAATTTTCGATCAGGTCACGTGTACTGACACGAGTTTGAAATTTTTTAACCATGCAAAAGAATTGCACAACGCCCCTAAAGATTTTACTTCAGAAAACAGTGCATGTATAAACGTGTGTACAATTAGTTAGGTATTTTATCAATCATCATTATTATCACAGTTCATACAGGTCCCCTTGATTGGCTTTAGCCACCTCCACAATGGAAGAGAAAGGGACCTACTATACCTCGCTGGTCAGACAAGTTGGTATAGACTTATTAGATTAGATCTTTAATTATTAGGTTTTTTTGTTACCCCCACAGAATAGCTGATTTGCCCCCGTGAGGGTAATTACCCCCAGCTTCGGCATCACTGTCTTTGAACATTATATCATCTATGCCATCTAGTCTATACTAATATTATAAAGAGGAAAGATTTGATTGTTTGTTTGTTTGTTTGAAACGAATAGGCGCCGAAACTGCTTGACCGATTTAAAAAAATTCTTTCACTGTTGGGAAGCTACACTATCCCCGGTGAACATAGGTTATATTAAATTTTCAAAAAAGTTAGGGACCCATACTAAACCTCCAATAATGTAAAACTTCCTTACATCGCGTGCGCTGCGAAAACTATTGATTAAAGAACAAAATAATGTACTACGACTTTGCAGAACATATAATTATCTACAAAAAATATCTTCTTCTTCTTATTTAATGGCAATGAGCTACAATAATATGAGCTATTGGTGCCAGTGTCGAGTATATTGATTATTATTCACGTCTTTAGTCTTAGTCTTTTAGTCAGTCGTACTCGTTAGCATGACTTGGTGCTGATACAAGTCATGCGTCTCAGGAAATTTGGGCAGAATGTCAAAATGCACGTAATTCACTATTATATCATTTTCACTACATTTTAGAATTTTATCTGCATTATATTACATAAAATATCAGCAAAATTATTGAATATAACACTTTAAAGCACTAAAATAATGAAAAGAATATAAAAGCGCTACATGACATTTTGACATTCGCGTCAAAAGTACAAAAAATATCGCGACAGCATGTCTAACTATTATAATTATGTCACAATGAGTGTCAAATGCCACCGCTATAAAAGCTCTTTTATTTATACTTTGGTATTAATCCTTATCCAAAATAAATGACTTCATATTTAAGACTGCTTCAATACCAATATATAACTTTTATTATTCAATTTGGACATTCCATTCGAAAGATATCACGAGTTTAAAAATATAAGCTATTTGAAAAATGTCGCGTGGTCGCTGCTCACACCGCTTGGTTAGACAGCACCGTAATAAACGATGTAGGCGTCACTGGGGTACGGGAGGGAAGTCAATGACAAGAAATAAAGCGCCGCGCCTGATACCGCCCTAACCGAGGTCTCGGGTGACTGGACTAAGGAGTTAGTCCGTCACCCGCCGAGAGGCCGCGAGGAAAGACCGACGTCCTCCCCAGGGGGGGACGTCGGTCGAGGAGAGGGTACCTACTCCTCAGGGGTATTCCGTCGGGCCAACCTCTGACGACAAGTCACCCTGTACCGATGGTCGGTCCAACGACGAAGGCGACGTGTCACGGGTGGGTTGCGGGTGTGCGTGCTTACACCCCTCTGTCGCTCCGGACGGAGCCGGGCGACGGGGGCGTCGATCGTAGCCGAACCCCAAAAAAAAAAAAAAAAATTAAAGTGCCGCGCGGTCGGCTCCCTATGCAGCGGTCGTGTGCGGAATCCGTTTTCACTTTTTATTCTTAGTTTTGATCGTCCCTAGCGGTTGCCACCGGTTCAGTCGAGAAACCTCGCCTAAAATTTTTTCATATATTTTCAATATATGCTTTAAATTTGTTTAGCAGGTAATTAAACCCAACAAAAAAGTTATTTTTAAAACTAAACAAAGTTCTTTTCAGAACTAAACAGCAGTTCTTTTCAGAACTAAACAATAGTTCTTTTCAGAACATATTTTTTTTTTTTAATTTTTCAGTTGATTATATTGTAACTTTTAACTATCTAAACAGCTTAGCGACTCAGTACTTCTTATAATTTTTCAATTACATTTTTATGGCTCTTAAGCAAATAATTTAGTACAAAGACAGTTTAATATTTTTTTTCATTTTAAAATGCCCAAAAGATTTAGATCTCAATTTTCTAGAAATAGTTCCCAGGCGAGGGTATCACGAAGACGCCCTGATGGAGAATCATCATCA
Organism: Lymantria dispar; assembly: GCA_032191425.1. Classification (NCBI taxonomy): domain Eukaryota; kingdom Metazoa; phylum Arthropoda; class Insecta; order Lepidoptera; family Erebidae; genus Lymantria; species Lymantria dispar. The sequence continues at coordinate 7,502,825 of CM063468.1, read as the reverse complement.
GAAACTGAAAATCATCTTGCAAGTCAATGAGAATACGCGTCGCCATCGCGTGCCAGAAAGTCGAGTATTGAGCGCTCGCAGAAGCTTGCTCAAACAAAATTTGAGGACTTCTCAAGTACGCGCGCGAGAGTCGAATATCGAACGTTCGCAGCGGGTTGCTAAAGAAAATTTGACAACCTCACAAGCACGTCCGTGAGAATAGATTATCGAGTGATCGCAGCGGCTTGCTGAAGGAATTGAAGGACAATTTAATTGTAGCAACCATTATCACCAGCCCAGCAGCTGGTCAACTAGCTCATATACTGAGGATACCGATGATCCCAACTGATCTACCAATCCCAATTATACGGCTTCAATTTCAGGTGAAAACATTTTTCGCCCTAACTATCAACAACTCCCAAGGCCAAATTTTCGAATTAGTAGGGATTTACCTACACAAAGATTGTTATACTCATGGCCAACTGTATGTTGGTCTATCGCGGGTCGGAGGCTCTGGCTCTCTCTTAATCAATTTATATTGCTGCCACAAAATAAATTAACATCAAATATCATTTACAGGGAAGCTATGACTCAATAAATTGATTTTTAGGAGCAGAGAAAGTAAATATGGCCCTTTTACAAACATTAAAAATAAAATATTAAGAAAAAAGAAACAAATAAATATACAAAAATATAACATTAAATTAATAATATTTAATATTCGAATTTTCTTCATAAATTTACTCTTTTTTAATAACCCCACGCAAAAACAAGACGGTGCGTATGGGAGGGAGTGTGTGTGTAAGAATTTATAATGTTTGAAATGTTTATTTAATAACCTAACCCGTGCGAAGCCGGGGCGGGCTGCTAGTATTCTATAAATTCATCTATTAAAAATATGTTATACTAGCAACCCACCCTCGCTTCGCTTCGGTTTCAGTCGCTTTACCCGCGGCGTAGTGCCCGTTCCTGTGGGAATACCAGGATAAAATATAGCCTATGTTACTCCCTGATATTATAGCTTTCCATTGGTGAAAGAATTTTTGAAATTCGGTTCGGTGGTTCAAGCGTGAAAGCGTTACAAACAAACATCCTTACTTTCGCATTTATAATATTAGTATGGATTTATTTACCTTCCTTTGCTACAGTATCTCTGAGTTTAGCTTCCAGCTTCGAGAACAGCATTTCCGGTGTAATATTAGGTGGTGGTTTATTAAATTTCAATGATATGAGAATCTCTTTCAGATCTTTTGCCGTTGGTGATTCTTGCTGTGAAAAAAAATACGAATCTGTTATGATTATATTTCAAATTCAAAATCTTTATAATGTATAAACCCTGCGGAGGCACTTACATATGGTCATTTTTTTTACATTTCACCTTAATAGTATAGGAATTTATTTGGATTTGTCCAGCTCTAGTATAGTTATTATATGCATATTATATTCCTTAGAAATCTTTCACGAAAATCAAAGGCATGATTGGTAGTAATGAATTGTATTTTTACTCAGTAACCACAAAAATATTCTAGAATAGTCCGTACTGGTGACCCATCTTTTTTTTTTGTGGGGTGGGCCATGGTCAGCGTACTCGTCCGGGGCGACAGAGGGGCGCCGAGCGGCCCCATGACCCACCCGTAGCACGTCGCCTTCGTCATTGAGCCGACCACCGGTGCAGAGTTCCTTGTCGTCAGTGGTCGGGCCGACGGAATACACCGGTCGCGAGGTACCTTTCCCTCTCGACGTCGGACGGCGGACTGGTGACCCATCTGCACTTTCATCAACATATACATAGAGAATGTCATCTGTGAAATCAATGAGGAACTTTCGCATTATGAGGCAGAGGAACACTCATCAATACGAATAGTATGATGTATGCTGCAAATCATAATGAATAGTTCTTTTTTTTTTTTTATTAATGCTGGATGGTGACAAACAAACAGCACACCTGATGGTAAGTGATTCTGCTGCACATAAACCTTTGCTAGACCACTGCCTATCGTGAAAAAGTGAAGAGAGTGTGTACAATTACCAAAAGCCACCACTCGCAATCAACTTAAGAAAGTTGGGCTACCAGCTCTCACTCACGAATAAAGTGTAGTAAAAAATTGCTACTACTTTTTTTTTAACCCTATATCATCATGACTGACCAGCATTCAATTTCACTCCTATTGTGGAGGAGTCCCAACAGTGAGATATATGAGCTAAAATCATGGTGATGAATACTTACCACAATAATCTCCATGCCTGATGCTTGCTTATCCTTAGGACAATCAACATTCACCATACGAGCAGCCATTAGTTCCGATAGCAAATAGTCTAGTAGTAAAAGACGATCTTCACGACTTTGAAGACGTGATGACATATGACCTAAAAAAATAATGTAAGATAATGAGTTTACATGAGCATTACACAGTACACACTCCGCAGCCTACCCCAAAAAAAAAAACACTTAAAATAAAACTAGTTTTATATATTTTGTTACATTTGTATACGATAATAATTATTTTTAAAGATTCTTCGCTAAGGAATAATTCTGTTACCGATATTGCTATGGATTTTAATGATTTGTGATCATATTTGCTTTTGATTGCCCGACGATTCGTCTTCTTTTCAGCGTTTATGGTCACGGGTGGACTAAGATATCTTACGTCCAACAAGTCATGGTTATTACAAAAGGTTATATCTACCCGCTACAATCACATACAAACACAATAAAATCCATAAAATAGTTTTATTTCACGTAAACATCAGAAATCATTAATTTATGATCATTTAACTTTGAAATGGTTTTTACCTATATCAATAAGTACATGTTACTATAACAAAGGAAATGTGGTATTGCCAATGTATTGCCATCATCATCGCAACCCACATACGTCCCACTGTTGGGCTCGGGCCTCCTGCACAATGTGAGGGAATTTAACCTACTATACTGTGCTGGTAAGACATGTTGGCATAAGGTTTTATTTCGAATTTTCCTTCTCTTGCACAGATCTTACGTGCATATCCCCTTAGTCGTCTTTTACGACATCCACGGACAAGATAGGGAGTGGTGAATTGTATTTTTAATCAGTCACCACACGGAAGGCCATGTATTGCCATATTTTAACTTTTTTAAATACTGCATAAATAATAATTTTTGTACTATAGGGACCTTCAAAATATATAATTAACGCACTTTGCACTTCATCTTTATTCAAAAGATAGTATGAGCTGAGTGAAGCAATATCCTGCTTTCGTCATCATCATCATTTCAGCTCATATACAACTCGTCGCTGGGCGTGAGCCTCCTCCACGATGGGAAGGAAATTGACCTTACTATAGCATGCTAGTCAGACTGGTTGTTATAGGGTTTTATTTCGAGTTTTTATTCTCTTGCAGAGATGTTGTATGCGAATCATATCACTTAGTCATCCTTTAAGACATCCACAAGCAAATAGGGAATCACCACAGGAATAGCTCCATAGATAATCCAAAAATTTTGATAATAGTTTTATGCGCGACCACTTGCCTGTCATCAACCCTTCATTTCTTTTGACCTGAAGGCATCACAGAGAGTTGCGTCAGGTATATCTTAGTCATCTTTTACGACACCCATAAGAAATGTAAGAGTTGGTAGTATTTGTAGCCACCATTACACAGAACTAATCTAGAATTAAATATCAATTACCTTATTCAAACATTTATAATATCTTAATTTAAACGAGGTTTAAGAAAAGCATTTTCTTCACAGTGGGCAATGGTCTAGGTGTGCCCCTGGTATTGCAAAGGTCCATGTGCGGCAGTAAGACTTACTAGCAAGCAGCACACTGCTACGTCATCCCCGAGGGGGGGACGTAGGTCGATGAGAGTATTCCGTCGGGCCGACCACTGACGACAAGTAACCCTGCTCCGGTGGTCGGTCCAACGACGAAGGCGACGTGGTGTTCGGGTGGGTTGCGGCTGTGGGTGCTTACGCCCCTCTGTCGCCCCGGACGGAGTGGTGCGATGAGTGCGCCGAACGCAACGCAACCACAAAAAAAAAAGGTATGCCACCATGAGCAAATTATTTTATTATTATTTCACAGTCGCTTACGCACAACATTGCATCCCTCTGTCTCACGCACAGAGTATTACGTATAGTACGTATTTTCCACGCGTGGCGTTACGACATCGTCGGCCTATTTACGCCCCGTCAACGATCAATTTTACCCTCGCATATTCCATCATATAGAGTGGTGTTTCATCGCCGCAGTCTGCTTAAGCCACGCCAACAGGTTTACCCTCGCCTATAAATGTTACACATCAAAAATTTAGATAAGTTCAGACATACCTGTAACTAGTTTCTTATAAGGGCAACCCAGTTCTTTTAAAAATGAACTTAGTTCTAGTAGGAACGCACTAGATTCATCAGGGTCATTCATCATGTTGACAGTTTCCTCTAGATTGCACAGTTTTTTCAGTTCTTCGGCTAATATATGAACTAGTTTTGTAAAGTGCAAGGATTTTGGGCCTCCTTCCAATGCCTTGGCGAAGGTGACCTCATCAGATAAAGGGCCTTCATACCTGTAATAACAATGCTTATAATAAAAATACTGTCCAAAAGTTCTCTAATAAAATTATGATATAAATTAAACGTAATATTTTCCATGTGCTGACAGAGCAAAAATAAAATCTATCAATGTGAATGGGCAAAATGGGGATTGGTGAATTTTATTTATACTTGGTGATGGTGTAAGAATACAATTCACCCACCCCCTTTGGGTGTCCCCATCGGCAAGAAAGTAAAAGATGACTAAAGGTATATAAAAATTTGATGCAAGAGAAGGAAAACTTGAAATAAAACCCTATACCAACCAGTCTGAGCAGCATGGTATAATAGGTCAATCACCCACCCAATGTGGAGGAGGTCTGAGCCCAGCAGTGGGACGTATATGAGCTGAATAATGATGATGATGATGAAAAGACAGACTTTTTTCTTTACTTTATAAGAGACTGCCTGAGTAAAAGACAACATATAAATGCATATTACATCTATATAAAAGGCGGAAAACTCAAAAAGGACACCGTACACCAAGCTGTCTGGCCATAGTGGTGTATTAGGTAAATTTCCCTCCTATTATGGAGGCAACTCAAAACCAGCAGTGAGATGTATATGAGCTTTGACGATGTTGATATTTATACTATCTTCTTGTCATTTTATATGTTGGACACAATCTTCCTCCAAACTGGGCAATGAGCTTACTAAATGATGTCATCCAGAGAAATTAGTATTATTATCCTCATTTTATTTACTGCATTCACAAAAAAAGAAAATTCTTCCAAATATTATATCACTATTATGATTTATATTACACCATATTAATATTTAATGATGCAATATTTTCAATTAAATCTAATCTATTAGTACATTCCATACTGAGAAGTTTGCTTAAACTCTGTTGGCACTTTTCTTATATATCTTTTCTTAATTTGTGTTGTATGTTTAATGTTTATAATAGAATTTCAGTTTACTAGCTCCTGTATAATATCTTCCGAAGATACAATTCTTAACAAAATAGGGGTTGCAGGATTTTAATGTAATTTACACAAAAAATACCTAACAATACCTTTAAATAATATTAATTTGACATGAAGATTGCAACAGTGTCAATCAATCATTCAAATTGTATCATATAGAGCATTGGAAGTGACCTAAAATTTAGGTACCATTGGTGAAAATCAGAATAACTCAAAAATTAGATATAGCATCTGATGAGAAGTATAATAACTTCTTAAACTATTTATTATTCTTCATCGTCAATTCAGTCCCAAGTTACAAGACACAGTGCTGTGGCACCCACATTCAAAAATTCCCTGTGACTTTTATCAAGTCATGGCTTCACCTGATGGCAGAGTGGACCTAGGTCCAAGCCTATCTAAATAACTTCAGCTATTCAATGTACACATATTTCTTCTACTTATCACCTATTAAATTTCTTATACATATATGCTGAATCCCATCAACCCCTCTCTTCCCAATGGGTGTCGTAAAAGACAAATAAAGGATATAATGCAAATAACATAAATGCAAAGGAAGGCAAACTCTAAATAAAAATGTATGAACACTTATGACCAGCATGATATAGTAGGTCTATTTCGCTCCCATTATCTAGTAGGCTTGAGCCCAACATTGAGACACATATTGGCTGAGATGATGATGATCACAGGCTGAATGTGACTTTTAATTGTTTTAAAAATGTAAATTGTGTCAAAGTTAATAATACACCTATCCCCCTATTTATGCAGTACCTGTTTTAGGAAATTATGCTTTTACAGGATTTGTAAAAAATGTATACATGGTTAGATATTCACATATTGTTAAAAACATTTTTAGGTCTCATTCATTTGGCAACGCTGATAGCAATAATGGGGGATTACCCATATTGTGAAATATATTTATGGAAATATACACCCTTGATATGGTATGGAACCACATACCACACCCATGGTATGGAAACACAAAGTAGACCACAACTAATAATCTTATTATAAATTTAGTTTCTTAAAAGATGTCGTTGTTTCATTTTTTTTTTTCCTAATCTGTAACGAATTCAAAAGGCAGAGTTTTTAAGATGATTTACTGAATTGAACACATATTGATATTATTTTCTTTTAAAACAGCACCCTGCACTAAGGAAATAATCCTTGTATTGCTGGGAACTTTACAAACATATAACTAACAGACACAAATTACATCCAGACTCAGAACAACAATTTGTGTTGATTGCACAAAATGTGGTTGTGCATGGGATTGGAATCTGCAACGTTGTTCCTGCAGGTGTCTTACATACTATACCATCTATACAGCTATTTCGTTTTACATGGGAAAATCAGAAATTTTACTTTATACGGTTTTGTCACCTATCCTCAATGCAAATTGAGGGATATGATAGCTAAAGCTTTTTAAGATGACTCCTAATTTTAATATACGTTAATAATGTAAAAATTCATGCATGATACCAAAGTGGGCATTGCCAACTCAACAAGTTTATAACTAAAGATATTGATTGATTAATCAACCTGTGCATACCGATTATAAATATATTCAAATGATTGTATATAAAATAAAAAAGTTAGCAATATAGTAAGTTATTCGTGCATAAAAACCGATAATTGCATCGTTTAAAAGTGGTATAAAACATGAACCTAACAGATTTTTATTAGTATAACCACATAATTAGTATAAAACGCAAAGCGTACTTAACCTAAATATGATGGCCACCTTACCCAATATCGTTTACAGAATCGAATATATCGTTTTCCATGTTATATTTTTAGAGTTTTTGTACACTCTTAAACATTAAATAACAATGATATTTCCACTATTTTTGCCGGTGAAAAATATCCTAAAACCAAATGACAGATCCCAAAAGCCAAGCACAAGCCAGAACCAGTGTTACCATCTCAAACACAGATAAGATATAAACAAAATGTGCTAGCTACCAGTGCTGCCAAGTTTATTTTTTAGAAGATCGTACCACGGACTAAAAAAGATAGTATTTTGCCAAGGATTCAAGAAATATAATAGTACGCAATGGAAATTCATTAAAATTACCGCAAATCAATTAAAAATAGGGATGCAACATCGCTCATAAAAAACATCGATGTTAGGATTAAATAAAATTCTCCGGACAAATTTTGATGAGCTTTTTTTTTTTAGGAAGTTTGTCTGATATTTTAACAACAGCGGGATGACATCGATGTTACGACGAAGAAATAAAATCATTCGGGCAAATTTTGATGAGCTTTTTTTTTAGAAAGTTTTTCTAATATTTTAAAAACACAAGATTCCATTCAAAAGGTCGTATATTTTGTATACGATTTC